>CM062928.1:14191977-15441977 GCA_031878705.1 Tapirus indicus
AAAAGGGGAAACAAATACTTTTTTAAATGGTTGGAAATAATTTCTTTTTGGTGAGGGAGATCACCCTGAGCTAACATCCACTGCCAATTTTCCTCTTTTTGCTGAGGAAGATTAGCCCTGAGCTAACATCTGTGTCCATCTTCCTCCACTTTTTTTGTATATGGGATGCCACCACAGGATGACTTGATGCGCAGCGTGTATGTCTGCGCCCGAGATCTGAACCTGCAAACCCTCGGCCACCGAAGCAGAGCGTGCAAACTTAACCACTATGCCACTGGGCCGGCTCCAGAAATAAATTTAAAAATTAGAGACTCATTTACTTTATGTTCAAGAACATCAAAAAAACCCCTCATGCAAACCATGAAAGTTTAAGACATGTCACATCAGACGACACAGAACCACAGTTTCTGTTTATAAATGTAGAAAATTCAAACAAGAAAGCAAAAATCCCTTGAAATCCCACTCCCCAGAGAAAATTACTTTTAATTTTTTGGTATCCATCCTTCCAGCCTTTCTATATGTATATAGATAGACAGATAGACAGACAGATGTATTTTACCAAAATAGGATTACAGAGTTCTTGCTTTTTTGAAATTTTTGTTAAAAGTCCCTTTAAACACTTCTGAGGACAAGAGAATTTCTTCACAGAGGGAATGGATATATACCTTTAATAAAAAAAGGCTGCTCCTGACTCCTTGGCAAGACTTTACATTAACTTTATTGCTTGAGTCTTTTCTAAATTAGGTAAAATCTGTCTACTAGAAATTAAAGGAATTGAGTGGGTTGGATTACATGCAGCATTTGTCAAAAAAGTTTCTGGTATCAGAAGAAAAATGAAATAAAAAAGCAATGGTCTCGTTAATGGCAAGGGAAATTTGGTGATGCTGGTTAACAAACTGTCAAATTAATGATCGTCATTATCGGTATAATCTTTGAAGTAAGCCAAGTATATATTTCTTGTGCAATTAAGTCAAGGGTCCTCATTTTTTTTTTCATATGGAAGACTCCTTTCAATGACATAAAGAGTAGTGTTTGAAAAATCAGGTTTATGAGGTACGGGACAGTGGGGTGATTAGAAAGCTCTATCATCCAGAGCTCAAGTCAAACAGGCCAAGAGTCACAGAGGTTGTTTAGTTAGCATTCACTCTCATAAGAGATAAAAATGCCTAACGACCACAGGGAGAAAGACATGTTTCTAAGATCACCTACCTGGGAACCCTTGTAGAAAAAGATTTTTGTAATGGCCAAATGTTTTCAGTGACATTCTGGTAATTCCTTTGCTAACAACCTCAGTTTCTTCCAGAAGCTGCTAAAGATTTTCCCTCTTAGTTTAGAGTAATGCCCACACGAAAGGGTCAAAAGGAAAACCACTTGTTCATTAAACCTTAAAGTAAAAACTCAAGATCTGATTTCTAATTTGCTCCTCTTTAGAGATCTCATGTACCATTTAGACTTCAGAGAGTAGATAAACACTGCATGAAAAACAAGTATCAAGGAGCTATGAAAATAAGAAAATAATATCTTCTAAAAGTACTAATACCTAAGGACAGTGATCCATAAATACACATAAATTAATCCATGTAGTACCAGACAGGGTTTTTACTAGAATAGTTGGAAAGAAACTACTTACTTTCCTGCTACATGGGCATTTTCGACATAAACAAGTGCAGCTTCTAATCCTTTCAATTGAACCACTGCATTGGAATCAGTCACAAATTTTTTGATCAATCCTAAATATTTGGACCATTCTGGGCTCTTTTCATCTTTTATTTTCTGGAAGATCTTCAGGGCTTCTTCATACCCACTTAACCTTGCTTTCCATAGCTAAAAGAAAAGCAGTATTTTGAAAAACAAAATTTAATGATATCATTATTAATTTGGGGGGGATCACTACCCTACACCAGGCAATTTGAACAAAGGACCCCATGATTAGAAACAATAGAAGAGTTTAGGAAATTCAGATAGTTTCAAAAAAGATTAGCTAATAAACTTTTTCTTATAAGTGTTTAATATTTATGATACTCCACCAAAGCCATCCAGAATTCATAACAGGCTACTAAAAATGTATCTCACTTTGTATCCAAGTAATTCCTTCTTTGTAATATGGCATTAAAGAGTTAACAATTCAAACATGAGAAATCATCTTGCTGAAACTGCCCAATCTTTCAAGTATGTTGTTTTTCAGTTGTATTGAGTAATCATTAGTCAGCTTTATACTATACTATACAGTATACGTGCTGATAAAACAAGCCAATGACACTGCAGTTTGAGTTCCAGAAAAGTCTTACCTTGTGTTCACATTTCTGATCAACTGGCAGTTTCATCCACTCACTGTCATCTCCCATTGTGCTTCCAGCTTCTCCTTAGAATTAAGAGTAATTCGTGGTCAGACAAAAATTGATACCTATTAACTCTAGCAATCAAGCAGTCTCGTAAGACAAAATAACTTTTCTGAGATTATTATTTCATCATGCATGTACCAACAATTCTTTGGTCAAATGCCCATTTAATCCCATTAATAGAACATTTAAACAGTAAAAGAAAAAAAGTTGATCAAAAAATCTAAATGAATCTAGAGGGGCCAGATATTTGTTTTAAAAAGAGAGAGATACTTATATATTTTCCCAAATGGGAATTTCTTAGATATACGACAAAGTTAGAATAAAACTGAACAGCTGAGCTACTTGGCCTTTCAAAAGGCCAAGAAAAGAGTTTTAAAGAAAGTCACACTTTTAACAGTTAACCTTTTTATAGAAAATAATCAGTATGGAAAAATCTCAACACTACCCAGCTCTCTACCTAAATTCTGGTAAACATGACTCTAGTCCGTATGTTTACATAACCTAGCAAAAAATTAAATCCCTGAATAAACTATTCCTTTATAAACTTTAAACCATTTTTTAGTTCATGAGCTTTAGAGTCAACATTCCTTTAACAACTTTATGCTATTCATTTAGATAACACCTTTTTTTCTGATCATAAAAGTGATGTATGTTAACTGCAGAAAATCTGGAAAGTACAGAAAATACATAAGAAGGAAAGTATTAAAACACAATTTTACGACCAATTAGTTACCATGATGAACAATGAAGTGTATCCACTTGAATCCTTCCAGATTTTTTTCAATGCACATGCAGTGTATAAGTTATATGAAAAAGACAGGCATAATCCTCTTATAATCTTTTTCTTATATGGTTACAAACATTTTCCCATATTTGAGAACATGACGTTTAAAGGCAACACAGCACTCCATCTTAACAAATGTACCATAATAATCAGTCCTAACGTTGGACATTTAATTGTTTCCAATTCTTCAAGATTATAAATAACATAGAAGGGATATTGCTTATCTCTTCATCCCCAGTCCTGGTCTGACATAAAACAGATCTTCAATAAATACTTGTTTAATGAATATATACCTCGAACGTGTCTACTATGAATCAGGTACTGTACTTTGTACTAACAACTACATGAAAAACATTGTCCCTGCTTTACACACTAGGCTCACAAAGTTTAAGTAACCTGCCTAAAACAACAAAGCTGGCAGGCACTGAAATCACACTAAGATTCAAAGTCTATGCCTCTTCCTTTACAATTTATTCCCTCCTTTCAAAATGTAGGAAATATTCCAGGGAAATTTATATATTCAAAGACTGAATTGTACGAATTTATTAGAGTAAGTGGAACTTTCATTAAGACTTCTCTCCAAAATCCCCAGGACCCTGTGAAACAACAGCAGTGTGTTTTAGAGTAGGAGTCAAACCTTAATAATCTACAGGAACTCTAATACAGCAATGGTGGGAAATAAAATAGTACAACAGTTTGGAAAATAGTAAGCCGTTACTTAAGTTGAAGATGCATATGCTCTACTATCCAGCAACTCCATTTCTAGGTATATACCCTAGAAACTGATGCCAACTGTACCAGAAGACCTATAGAAGGATATTCATAGCACTGTTGTTCATAAAAGTCAAAAGTTACAAACATTTGATAAGTTCATCAAAAGGAGAATGAATAAATAGTGGTACATTCACTGAGTGCAATATTATATAGAAATGAAAATGAATGAACTATGCAGTACTTCTCACACTCTATGGTGAAGGACCAGTCTTTTTTTTTTTTTTTAATTTCAAATAATTTTACACTGATATGTTTGTAAAATACAATAAAAATTATTAGATCTGTATATTTTGAAATTTCCCCAAGTAAATGCAAAATAGTCCAGCGACCATGTATAACAATTTGGTGGTTCCTTAGAAAGTTAAATGCAGAATTATCATATGGCTCTACAATTCCACTCCTAGGTATATACCCAAAACACTGAAAACAGGTACTCCAACAAGTACACGAACATGTATTCATTGCAGCACTATTCACATTGCCAAAAAAACAGCCCAAACATCCATCAATGAATGAATAAACAAACTGTGGTATGTACATACGATGGACTATTACTCAGCCGTAAAAGAGAATGAAGTATTGATACATGTTACAGTGTGGATGAACTTCACAAATATGATGCTAAGTGGAAGAAGCCAAACACAAAAGGTCCCACATTGTATGATTCCATTTATACGAAATATTCAGAGTAGACCAACCCATAGAGACAGAATGCAGATTGGTGGTTGTCAGGGGTGGGGAGGGGGCGAATGAAGAGAAACTGCATAATGGGTAAGGGGTTTTACTGTGGTGTGATGGAACTGTTTTGGAACTAGATAGAGATGATGGTTGCACAACACTGTGAATGTACAAAATGCTACTGAATTGTTCACTTTAAAATGGCTAATTTTATGTTATGTGAATTTCATCTCAATAATTTTTTTTAAAGTTCCCAGGTGATTCTAATGAGCAGCGTGGGTTGAAGACCTCTAAAGTTACTTCCTTGGCACAAGTTTGAGCTGCAAAAGCAATCTTTCCTATCTGACTGTTTTTCAAAGAGAAATAATGAAAGTTTTAAAACATTTTCCAACCAAGAGAATGTGAACAATAACATTAGATTCTCAGTAGTCTATGAGTTCACTGCAATACTCTTTTCTTTTCTTGTTGGTTCCTTTTAGAAACATGAAGAAAAAGGTTATCTAACCTAACTGCCTCATATAAAATTTAGATGCCACTGTGCTATACTTTCTGAAATGGCTTCTACTACTTTATAGCCTGAGTTTTAAAAAATTGGCGTTTAGGATTTTGCTTCTTTCTATTCAAAGGAAAGGCTTGCTTCATACCAACACTTCCCCAGCCATTGAAATAATGGATACAGTGTTTGTGTATACATGTGATGCTGCCGACTCTTGCTCTTTGTGTTTTTCTTCTTCCAGGATTGATATACTAAGAAAAAAAGGACTGCTCCACTAATTTTCCCTCATAATCATTTTATTTTCAAAATTAATTTTAGAATTTAATTTTTTACATATACAAGAAAATATGAGTTATGAAGCATTACAATAAAATTGACATGTTGACCTGCTCCTGCTCCCAATCTAAAAATTAGAACACTACCATTTTATTACTGCACCTGTGCATTTCTTTCCTACCCCATCCTTCTTCCCATAGAAGCATGTTCCTGAAGTTTGCTTAGTTCTATGCCAATCACAGCCATATATCCCTAAACGATAAAATTAACTTGTTTATGAGCTTTAGAAAAATGTTATCATACTGTTTGTAGTCTTCCATAACTTGCTTTTTTCATTCAATATTTCATTTGTAAAATTCACCCATGTGGTTTACTATAGTTCAAAGCTACTCAAAGTATAGTCCAAAGACTTGTACTAATTCACAGACTTATCATTCAGAGATAAGTATAGAAATGGAGATAAGCATTAGAAACTGCCACAGCACTTCTTCTAACTTCTTTTATTATGGGGGTTTGGAGAAATGAAAAAATTTCAGCAAGGCTAAAGTATAAAATGCAACAAGGAAAGTAAGGGGATATAGAGTCAGCCTGGAAAGTAGTCCAGATCAGACTGTGGGAGGTCTTGTAAGCAATGTTAAGGAATCTGAACTTCATCCCAAAAATAAAAGGAGCCCTTGAAGGACTATAAGTAGGAAAATTATATAAACTATCAAACTTGCATTTTTCAAAGATTATGTATTGTTAATGTAAAAGCAATGTAAAGAATGGGTTGAGGGGGCCGCCCGGTGGCGCAGCGGTTTAGTCCGTGCTTGGCAGCCCAGGGTTCGCGAGTTCAGATCCCGGGCGCCCGCCGACGCACTGCCTGTCAGCCATGCCGTGGCGGCGTCCCATATAAAGTGGAGGAAGATGGGCACGGATGTTAGCCCAGGGCCAGTCTTCCTCAGCAAAAAGAGGAGGATTGGCAATGGATGTTAGCTCAGGGCTAGTCTTCCCCACAAAAAAAAAAAAAAAAAAAAAAAAAGAATGGGTTGGAAGGCAGTAACAATGGAGGGAAATCAGTTAGAAGGTTGTAGTCTAAATGAAAGATGACGGTAGCCAGGACCTAAGGGTGGTGGCAATGCAGATGGAGAAAAGTGGATAGATTTTAAAGCTACAAGGAACGTCAAAGAATGTCCTCACTGAGTGAATGTGGAAGGGGTGTAAGAGAGGAATGAAGATGAAGTTTTGGACAAGCTAAGTTTGAGATGCCCACTAGACAAATGTAGATGTGAGCAACCGATGGAAATTCAAGTGAGAGATCTGGCCTAGAGAAAAAAATTTTAAACTTATCAGTGGATAAATGTAATTAAAACAAAGGGGATGGATGATAGCACTGAGGGAGAGTACATAGCGAGAAGAGGGCCCAGGATGGAGTTCAGATGAAACCAGCATTTACAGGACAGGTAGATGAGCCACTCAGTGCACCATGCACACTGTCTGGCACACATAAAAGGATCAATTGATGTCCGCTGGGGAAGGAAAAATACCCACAATAATCCAAGAAGCAGTAATAGTCTTATCAAATTTGAGTTTTTGCTATTTGAGAACATTTTTATTACCTTCTACTTCTGCCTGTGAATCCAAAAAATTTAAATTAAAAAAATTTTTTTTTTTTTTTTTTTTTGCGAGGAAGACCAGCCCTGAGCTAACATCCACTGCCAAACCTCCTCTTTTTGCTGAGGAAGACTGGCCCTGGGCTAACATCCGTGCCCATCTTCCTCTACTTTATATGGGACGCCACCACGGCATGGCTGACAGGCAGTGATGTCGGCAGGAGCCCGGGATCCGAACCAGCGAACCAGGGGCTGCCAAGCGCGAACTTAACCGCTGCGCCACCGGGCGGCCCCTAAAAAAATTTTTAAAAGAAAAAAAGAAAGAATTCTGTAGCTTCAAACTTGAGGTGAGACCTTGGGTAAGTTACTTAGGCAAATGTATATTGCCTCAGCATGCTTGTGTGTAAAGTGGGTTGTTGTGTGGATTAAATGAGTTAGTAGATGTAAAACTCTTAGACTAGGTACCTGGCATCTAGCAAGGGCTCAATAAATGTTAGCAGTTTACTATCATTATCAGTGTTCACTGGCATTCCCAATTTGAACATTTATTTCATTTCTAAATTATAGTTGACTTTATTCTGGAATTTTATAGGATTAAAAGAACAAACACAAATACCTAAAACTGAATTTAGTTGACATTTTACTCATAATAGTTATTTAAAAATGATATACTCATTAATACAAGTCATATATCAATTATTTGAAAGAGGGGCCAGCCCCATGGCATAGTGGTTAAGTTCAGCGTGTTCCACTTCGGCAGCCCGGGTTCACGGGTTTGGATCCCAGGCGCAGACCTACACCACTTGTCACTCATGCTGTGGGGGTGACCCACATACAAAATAGAGGAAGACTGGAACGCATGTTAGCTCAGGGCTAATCTTCAAGCAAAAAAAGAGGAAGACTGGCAATGGATGTTAGCTCAGGGCTGGGCTTCCTCAGCAAATAAATAAATATTGGAAAGAGAATAAAATATGTTACACATAATGCATAGACCTCTTACAATTTTACTGTAGTCACTTTACCTTCCTTACTTTTATTGATACACTGACCAAATAAAGAACTGAAACTATGGCTTTTACTTTTTTTTTAAACTCTCTTGGTCTAGTTAACACTTGGGGGCAAGACCACATATCTCTCTCTTGTTCCTTCGAATATAAAATGGAATTAGTACCATCTACCTCCCATTTTGTCTTAAAAGTCTACAAAATGGGTCCTTTTTTTTGCCATAGACTCCTGGTGAAGTCTATAGACAATTCCTCAGAATATTTTTAATGCATAAAATAAAATAAATAAGATTATATTAATTATGTTGAAATATAGTTATCAAAGTATTTTTAAATGAATATATGGGCTTCTTCATTAACACATTAAATAAAATCTAGCAGCAGGTTTAATTACTATAATTCTGAAATTATGATGATCAAAAACATTTTGATATATCACATAATGTGATTATGAAAATTATTTCTATTTCTGATAAAGGCATGGGTTCTTCTAATATTATTGTGGTTTATTGCCTACATTCTTAACTGAAGAAAATGCTAAAATTTCAGTTAAAAGGTTAGTGAAAATAAAAATGTGATTATTTTTCCTTCCAAGTTCACAGAATCCCTGAATTTTAACCCCAGGATAAAATCTCTTGGTCTACAACCTTCCAAATTCTATGATTACATAAAGGCTCCTTACTTTCAAAGACTTTAGGACACTGTTTACAATTGTCCCTAAGTCCCTACATATAACAACAGTTAATATCAATCCTATACTTCAACAGCACTTCATATTTTACGAGTATTTTTACAATCTAGTGAGGAAGACATTCAATCACTTCTATGTATTTCATAACGTAAATGCAAGCACACTGTTATACTATCTCATTCTCGTTTCTTTTCTCTTTCTTTTTTTGTATTATCCTTAGTTATGTGACTCCTTCTTACTGAACTATAAGATTCTCTTGAACAAGAGATTTTTGTCTTATTAATCTCTATCCCCACCAGGCTCAAAAAAAAAAAAAGTAGGATAAAGCAAGAATCACTATCCTCTTTTTATATACGGGGAAATAGAGGTTCAGTGTCTTGCCAAAGGTCACTTAAGTAGGAGAGACTGGTCTAGAAGAGATTTCTTGATTCCTAGTTAGGTGAAATGTATTTACATATGGTTTCTAGATTATCTATAGTGACAATTATTGACACTTTATAAACAATAAGATTTATTTTGGTGATTACCTAACAATAAAAATATAAAGAGCAACTGAGAGTATGTGTGAAAGTTTATTTGCCTCCAAAAGGATTTAGGTAATTTAGAGAAGTTTAAAATACAGTTAGTTGGTAAGAGAGAATCATCCCTGATCAGCAGCTACCTAATAATCAAGCCTAGCTACCCAGTTGGGCCTTAAAACACCATTAACCTGCCCTTGGACAAGAGAGGAATGACTACAGTTTTAATTGTAATTTGGGGTTATCCATGCAGTCCAACCCTTGCCCCTGGCAACCCTTATTCCATTGAGAGTTGAAAAGGAAAATCCTTCCATGAGATTAATGCAAAATGAAAGGGTGGCAGGCTATGATCTCTATAATTCATATTAGTTCTAAATTTCTGTCTATAATTCTAGAACATTTAGGGGGGGCATTAAAATGACCACTTGTTTGAAAGCTAAACTTTGCCTCTACCTGCAAATTTTAACTAATGATTATCACAAAGGAAAGTAAGGGCCTTAGCAACATTCAAAACATATTCAGGAAGCAATGAAGAGGAACCTGAGTCAGTATAAAATGGAAAGTGCAGAGAATAAAACTTAATTTCATGAAAAGTCAGACAAGTTAAAGGCCTGAATGATCTCTTTAGGAAAATCTAGTATTGTTTTCAATATACACAGCAAATTAAAACCAAACTAACATTCTTTTTTTTTTGTGGGGAAGACCAGCCCTGAGCTAACATCCATTGCCAATCCTCCTCTTTTTGCTGAGGAAGACTGGCCCTGGGCTAACATCCGTGCCCATCTTCCTCTACTTTATATGGGACGCCGCCATGGGACATGGGACGCATGGCTGACAGGCAGTGCGTCGGCGGGCGCCCGGGATCCGAACTCGCAAACCCCGAGCTGCCAAGCGCGAACTAAACCGCTGCGCCACCGGGTGGCCCCCCAAACTAACGTTCTTAATAGCCAAAGAGTGGAAACAACCCAAACGTTCATCCACTGATGAAAAGAATTTTAAAAAGTGGTAAATCCACACAACAGAATATTATTCAGTAATAAAAAGAAATGAAGTACTATAAGGAACTCCTAAAACTGAACAACAAAAAACCAAACAACCCAATTAAAAAAAAGGGAAAGGGGGCTGGCCTGTGGCCTAGTGGTTAAGTTCAGCATGCCCTGCTTTGGCAGCCTGGGTTGCTGGGTTCACAGGTTCGGATCCTGGGTGTGGACCTACGCCACTCATCAGCCATGCTGTGGGGGTGACCCACACACAAAATAGAGGAAGACTGGCACAGATGTTAGCCCAGGGCTAATCTTCCTCAAGCAAAAAAAAAAAAAGGCAAAGGACTTGAATAAACATTTCACCGGACATACAAATGGCCAATAAGCATGTAAAAAGATGCTCAACATTACTAATCATTAGAGAAATGCAAATCAAAACCACAAGATACCACCTCACATCCATTAGGATGGGTACTACCAAAAAAACAGAAAACAACAAGCGTTGCCAAGGACGTAGAGAAATTGGAACCCTTGTACACTGTTGGTGAAAATGTAAAATGGTACAGCTGCTGTGGAAAATAGTATGGCAGTTCCTCAAAAAATTAAAAATAGAATTACCATATGATCCAGCAATTCCACTTTTGAGTATATGCCCAAAAGAATTGAAAGCAGGGTTTTGAAGAGATCTTTGTACACCCATGTTCACAGCAGCATTATTTACAATAGCTAAAATGTAGAAGCAACTCAAGTGTCCAC
Organism: Tapirus indicus; assembly: GCA_031878705.1. Classification (NCBI taxonomy): domain Eukaryota; kingdom Metazoa; phylum Chordata; class Mammalia; order Perissodactyla; family Tapiridae; genus Tapirus; species Tapirus indicus. The sequence continues at coordinate 14,202,872 of CM062928.1, forward strand.
TGATGAATGAATAGATAAGCAAAACATGGAATACACGTACAATGGAATATTATTGAGCCTTAAAAACAAAAGAAATTCTGACACACGCTATAACCTGGATGAAACCCGACACTATGCTAAGTGAAATAAGCCAGTCACCAAGTGACAAATACTGTATGATTCCACTTATGTGAGGTACTTAAGAGCAGTCAAAATCAGAGACAGAAAGTAGAATGGCTGTTGCCAGTAGATGGACAGAATGGGGGAATGGGAGGTTATTTTTTAATGGGTATAAAGTTTCAGTTTTACAAGATGAAAAGAATTGTGGAGATGGATGGTGGTGATGGTTGCACATTATGAATGTATTTAATACCACTGAACTGCACACTTAAAAATGGTTAAGATGTGTTATGTGTATTTTACCACAATAAAAAAAAAAAGAAATGAAGTACTGATATATGCTACAACATGGATGAAATCATTATGCTGAGTGAAAGAAGCCAGTCACAAAGGACCACATACTGTACGATTCTATTTATATGAAATGTCCAGAATAGGCAAATCTGTAGAGACAGAAAGTAGATAAGTGGCTGCCTAGGATTAGGGTGTTTGGGGATATTAGAAGAGGGATGGTTAAGGGGTGTGGGGTTTCTTTTTGGGGTAATGAAAATGTTCTAAAGTTGACTGTGGTGATGGTTGCACAAATCGATGAATATACTAAAAGCCATTGAATTGTACATTTTAAATGAGTGAATGGTATGCAAATTATATTTCTCATTAAAGCTGTTTAAAAAAACAAACTAATAAAGTTAGTTAATAAAAAGGAATTACTCCATTCTAATTTTACCTATTCATTCACTGAATTTCCCTATGGGTAAACCATGATGTGCCCAAGGAGTTCACAGGAGTCCAAGTAAGAGGTGTAAACAAATATTTATAATACAAAATATACTGTATGTGGAAAGTGCCCCAAGCAAGGGACAAATAAGGGTTATGGGAGTTCAAAGACAAGATTAACCATCAGTGAGTGAGGAACAGTCAATGAAAATCTCATAGAAAGGATGACATCTGAACCCAGTGATGAATGATAGGTGGGATTTTTCAAAAAACAGAGGGGAAGAGGACATATTCTAGGCTGAGAAAACAAGAAAAGCAAAGTCTTGGAGGTAGGCTGAGCATGTTTAGGGAACAAGAATGGCTCCATTTACTGGAGAGTAAGACCAGAATGTTAAACTAGGGTCAGATCACGTAGAATCTTGAATATTAAGCCAAACAGCAGAGGATGTGGATAAACTGAAGCAGGGCAATGACGTGATCCTATCTACTTTAGAAAGATAAATCCATGCAGAATGAATTGGAAGGGAGAGAAAGTAAAGAGTCTTGATAGGAAATTATCGCAATACTCCAGGACAAAGATAAACTGGAGACAGAACTAGCGGTCTTGGCAGTAGGAATGGAAAGGGTGGGCAGGGGAGACTGAAGGGAATTACATTAAAGTAGAATTAATAAGTCTTAGCAACTAAGGATGTGGGAGTAGGAAGAAGAGTCTAGTAGGAGGCTCCAGTCTAGACAACTGAGAGAGCAGCGGTGGCAATGACAGAAAAATATGTCTGAGGGAAGTTCTGGGTTTTTTGTCTTGGGGGAGTGAAGAAGAGGTGAGGATTATGATGAGTTTGGCTTTAGACTTGAGAAATACGATCTTCAAGTGGTTGGAAATGTGGCACTAGGGATGAACAGAGAGGGTTCTGAGTTTTATAAACACACACACAGGAAACCAAGTTTTCATTACATAGCAAGGTTTGATGCTTTAAGAGTGCATAACAGGGCCAACAAACAGAAGCATTAATAAAATTAATTTGCACTATACATGGTGCTTGCTATGGTTCATTCAATCTAGTCCATACCACAAATATGCAGAAATTTCAAATTATTCAGAGTTCCCAGGAGGTTAACCCTAGCCTGAAACAGAGGCAAAGGCAAGGAGGCCAGCTAAAATAAATCTGTTCTACAGAAATATTACAATCTCACACCACTGATGTATCTAAAATGTCTTCCAAAGAGCTCAAATACCATATAGTCCACACTATTCCTGAAAAAGATTTAGATGTAATTGTTTATTTTTAGACCAGAGGTTAAGAAATGTTTCCAAGGTCATACATAAAGGCAGAACTTAGAATAAATTTCAAACTGTCTGGTTTTTCAGTTTAGTATTCAATTAAATAACAAATTATCTATTAAGTATGCATTCTGTACTATCATAACATATAGACCCCAACAATCTACGCATTTTCTCATTTATCAACCAGCTAAAAGTAAGGCACCAGGAGATTAAGTCACGAGTAATGTTACAGAGGTGGGCCTAGAAGCTGTGTCTCGTATCTCTCAGTCCACCACTCTTCCCCACCATCCAAAGGTCCAAGTGTGGTGTCTTTTTATTTTTAATTCCTGTACCTTGACAGTCTATAAGAATAATTACATAGCTACTAAACAGACCATTTTAGCTGTCTACTTGGGAAGAAGCTATGGTAGTGAAACTATTTTACAGCTAATTCCCAAGCCCTTGACCTACAAAGCTCTTCACTATCACAATACAAGAGACCTGGATCTGTTTACCATTCCTGGACTGTCACTTCTGGCTAAGGAAGCACAGAATGAGTCTGAGAGAAGTTTGAGGGAAATTCTTGCCCACTCAAAAGGCAACCCCTTGAATGACGAATGAGGTGTGATGATAGACTCACTCACAAAAAGAAAATTATTATAAAACACAATACATACACATGCCTAGAAATTTTTACTCAAACCATGTCTATGAAGGACAACTGGATTAAAGAAACATAACAATTATGTAACCTTCACAGAAAACTTAAGATTTTATTATGTGGCCAAGCCAGACAAAATTTCATCTCTAAGTAGCCAGTAACAAAAATGACCAGCCTTTACCTCTAATTTAAAAAACCTCACTAACTCCAGGTAATTCTCATTAACAAGGACAATTGTTATCCTCTTGCTGGAGCATTGTCAGGAGGCCAGAAATCTGAACTGCTTCTCTAGCAGGTTATCTCAACAAACTTGGGTGTGCCTGCTGTTCTAGTCCTGGGATGGTGGCCTCCCACAAATTCCTTCAGAGAAGGAGAAGGATAAAGAGCTGTCTCTTCTACACTGTGTGATTCATATCAGCAGGAAAGAAGGGTAACTGGCCTCTCCCTAATAGATGAGCACTGTCAGTGTCTCCAAAAGGGGGATCCGACACCAACACAGGCCTCTGGGGAGAGGAAAAGCTAAACCCAGCTGTGAATCAGGTCAACTTTGACAGTTACTGCTCAGTTGTACCAAGGCAGCTGAAAACCTACTGCTTACTCATCCCGAAGCTACCCAGGTCTCCAAATCCCAGGCTAAGGACCTAAGGCCCACGGTGCTAGATCCAGCTCCACCCATCCAGCTCCACTGGGCTATACTCTGATAAAAGCAATCCTCTCCTCACCCCAAGCAGGAACCAGGCTGGGGCAAAGGCAGATCGTGGGCACCGCTCAACCACCGCATCTCCAAGCAAGCACCCTAGGGCGGCTGTGACCACCCAGAAGTAGAGCAGATCCCCCAAGCTTTAACTCACTGCAGCCGGCATTGTTTACGCTCTTTCACCGCCTTAGTCTCTGATAGGCCAGGAAAAGTCCCCTGTACTGTCCACCAGGACTTCCGGCATGGGCACAGGATGCTCGACCCTCGCCCGCAATTTGACACTTACGCTCCCCAGGCAGGGAGGGGTCGGGGGCCCTACGGTCCGAGCAGAATCAGCCAGGAATACCAGGCGGGCGGGCGGCGGCATTGGGCCGCCGGGAAACGCCTCCTCCGGGGGCGGGGTCCAGAGCGTGCTGTCAGAGTGCCCGCCCCCTCTCGGCCCTGTCCCTGCACCTACTGCCGGCTTAAAGGGGCCTCCGCTAAACCGCAGCGTACCTTCACCCAGAGGTCTGCAGGACCTGCTCACCTTCTGCCCACAGGGTTTCCAAGGCAAGAGGCAAATGAAGAACCAACTAGGAAGACTCCACCGCGGTTGGGTGGACCTCTTTTTTGGTGGCAACACAGGTAATATTCCAGAAACAAAGGAGATGACCAGTTTCTACTATCACAATCCTAATCTCTCCTCTAGGGGCGAAAAAAATTGCTGCAGGAAATAGCCAAAGCATCAAGGTAAATATATAGCCCCCATTATGTAAGTTGCTTATTCCATTAACTTGAGCCGTTAGTGTTCTTCAAATGACAACTCAAAGGCCCAGAAAAGAATTCTGGTAGCCTGCACTGGTGCTTCTCACCCTCTCACTGACATCCTTCTCTTCTCTACAAACACGAGGAATTCCAGACAATGATAGAAGATGAGTAGGAAGGTAATAGGAGGCAAAATAGAAAAATAATATTCTCCTTCTTGTGAGTAAAATGTGATCTTTCAAAAACTGGCCAAGAATTCACAAGTCTACGCAGATAAAAAAATCTTGCATGCAAATACAAGCTGTGATGCACAGTTATCTAATTTAATGTGAAGAGTTTTTGAAAAAATTGTAGCAAAAACTGGATTAATATCTCAGGGAGTTAAGTAATGGTCTCTGAACTCTCCACAGGTTATCAATGAGTTTTAATTTTCTTTTCATAGGAGGAATTCTTCTTCAATCTCTGCTTACAAGCTTTGACTGCATTTTTTTGTCTCCTTCATATTGTCAGGAAAGAGATTTATGTGTTTATTAAGCCTGTATTCCTCTATCTATTTAGATGAATAAACACACCTTACTTTAAACCACCACCAGACCAGTATGGGAATCAATTTAGTGACGCTGAAGACCATTTATAAGTGCGCTAACATCTTCAATCCTGAACAGGAGTTTTCAAGTTCCAAAGAACAGGCATGAAGACTGCTCTACTATCCTACCCTTATTCTGAAGGTCTTAGAAAATTCTAGGTTAAGGCTGCCATAAAGAGAAACTGATTCTGATTAGAATAGTCTGATTTTGAACTGCCCACTAGCAGTGTATGAGAGTTCAAGTAATGTATGAGAGTAACTGGATTATTATTTAGTACTAATTTTTAGTATAGATCTGTATTTTTATACCTATAAATTAAAGCCAGTTCTTCCTGCAATTTAGTATTAATGGTGTGCAATGTACTCTTCTATTTACAAACCAGTCATTGGTCATTTGGTATGAATCTTAGATGCTACTTTATATAACACTTTCGAAGGGAAATATCAATGAAAATTACTCTTTCAAACCCCATCCAAGAGTAGTCAAACCTGGTCATTTTGTCTGGATCAACAAGCTATAAGGATAAACATAAAGTACTCCTAGTAAGTAGAACAAACCAAAACATACATTACACATCTGTCAGACTGACTTTCTAACATTCAGATAAGTTTTTTTCACAGCCTAAATAAAATTCCTCAACAATCTCTTTACATAACAAGTCATCTTAAACATCTTTTATCAAAAGTATAATTCTCTTGATTAGGAAGCAAAAAGAAGCTTACAAGAAAATATTAAGAAACTTATTATAAATGCCATTCCAATATTATAAAAATATGCTTTTAAAAAAGGGGTCCAGGGGCCGCCAGGTGGCACAGCAGTTTAGTTCGCACTTGGCAGCCCGGGGTTCGCGAGTTCATATCCCGGCTGCCCGCCGACGCACCACTTGTCAGCCCTGCCGTGGTGGCGTCCCATATAAAGTAGAGGAAGATGGGCATGGATGTTAGCCCAGGGCCAGTCTTCCTCAGCAAAAAATAAATAAATAAATAAATAATAAAAAGGGGTCCAGAATTGTTGTACATTGTTGGTGGGCATGTAAATTGGTACATCCATTTTGGAAAATATTTGATATTAACAACCCATTCCCAAGAGAACTGAAAGCATATGTCTACACAAAAAACTTGTACATAAATGTTAATAGCAGCATTATTCATAATAGCCCCAAAGTGGAAACAACCCAAAAACCCATCAACTGATGAATGGATAAACAAAATGTGGTATATCCATACAATGGAATATCATTCAACCATAAAAAGGAATAAAGTACTGATACATGCTACAACATGGGTTAACCTTGAAAACATTACGCTAAGTCTTTGAAAGAAGCCAGACACAAAAGGCCATATGTTACATGATTCCACTGGTATGAAATGCCTAGGTTAGGCAAACCCACAGAGACAGAAAGTAGAGTAGTGGTTTCCAGGGGCTGAGGGGAGGGAGGGAAGAAAGGGGGAATGGGAATGACTTAGGGTATGATGTCTCTTTTTAGGGTGATGAAAATGTTCTGGAATTAGATAGTGGTGATGGTTGCACAACTTTGTGAATACGTTAAAAAGCCACTGAATTGTATGCATACTTTAAAAGAATAAATTTTATGGTATGTGAATTATATATCAATTTAAAAAACCCATTGACAGGAGAATGAATAAACAAGCTGTGGTATATTCACAGAAAAGATATTATACAGCAGTGAAAACAAATGAAGACAGCTATTAGCAAAAACCTGGATGAACTTCACAACCTTGCTGCGAGAAAAATAGCTAGTTACTGAAGAACACACAGTATGATTATACAAACCCAAACAATATACTGTTTAGGGATACAGACATTTGTGGTTAAATCACAAAGACAAGTACAAGAAGGATATACTGAAAATTCAGCATAGTAGAAAAGGCAGAGAATACAATCTGGGATGTAATCAAGGAACACTGCACAGGATATTAGTAATGATCTATCTTAAACTGGGTAGTAGGAACATGGGTGTTTTCTTTTTTAAATTTATAACATAAGTAATTTATTACTTTTAAAATATATTAAATATTCCATGAGTTTAAAAATTAAAGGAAAAAACCCTCTGCCTCTAGCTAGTAGGATCTTACAATTTAAAAAGTTACATACTATAGTGTTCAAGCAGAATTGTAGGAAGGCATTTTTTTTTTTCCTAATCTGAGAGGAGCACTGGGCTAGAAAAAAGAAAATTTACATCCCCAAATCCCTGCTCTGCCATTAACTAACTGTGAAACCTCAGAGAAGTCATTTAATCTTTGGGGGCTTTAGTGTTCTCATGCATAAAACAAGGAGTTTGTAATAACAACTCTCCCACCTCAAAAGTTTTATGAAACAGTACTCCACAACTATTTATATATAATAAACAGCATGCTTGCAATTCCAAGTTCTTCAGTACTAAGATATCTGCAGCTAATGCTAAATGTTTGGAAAGTGCTTCTACTTCAGTGGTAAAAATCTCATAGCCCCATTCTCTTTGGCCCTTGGTTAAATTATTACAAAGGAGTGGTAGTTTGCTCTATGCTAGTATCACAGATGTAGTAATAATCCAAAACCACAGTTTGCATACATGTGGGTTCTACCACAATTTTCCTTTTTCAGGCATTCTAACCCTGGTAGAATATATTTTGTCCCCAGGTCAAAAAGTAGGGATTCACACAAGCCATTCAAAAACCAAAATTTTAATTATCAGCCTCTTACGCCTGGCAAAGAAAGTAGTATGGTAAAAGGTAAAAACAGTAATTCAAAAAGTCAGAAATATGAATTGTATTTCCTTCTCCATATACATAGTACTGAGACAGAGAGTTTCTGAGTCATCTAGTCACATCTAGCACAATTTGTGGCATGAAGTAATATCACATTTAAAACAGGCCTTCCTATAATCTGTACTCAGGGCACCACACCCAGCTGAACATTCTACTATCAACCATCACTGGAAAGGGATTTAAAAGTAATATGTTAAAAGCCCAGCACAGATGGCTTCACTGGAGAATTCTACCAAGCATTTAAATAAGAATTAACATCAATCCTCTGGAAACTCTTCCAATAAATTGAGGAGGAGGGAATACTTCTAAGCTCATTCTACAAGGCCAGAATTACCCTGATACCAAAGAGAGACAAAGACACTAGAAAAAAACTACAGACCAACATCACTGATAAATATTGATGCAAAAATCCTTGACAAAATACTAGCAATCTGAATCTAACAGCATACTAAAAGGATTTTACATCATGATCAAGTGGGATTTATTCCTGGAATGCAAGGATGGTTCAACATACCCAAATCAATCAGTGTAGTACACCACAACATTGTCCTTCACTGAAAGGATGAAGGACAAAACCCACATGATCATCTCAATTGACACAGTACAAAGCATTTGATAAGATTTAATACTCTCCATGATCAAATGATCTTTGACAAGGGTGCCAAGACCACTCAATGGGGAAAGGACAGTCTCTTCAACAAATGGTGTTGGGAAAACTGGATATCCACATGCAAAAGAATGAAGTTGGACCCTTATCTTACACCATAAAAAAAAGTTAACTCAAAATGATTAAAGACCTAATATAAGATCTAAAACTATAAAACTCCTAGAAGAAAACATAGATGAAAAGCTTCATTATATTGGAATGGGCAATGACTTCTTAGATATGATGCCAAAAGCACAGGTAACAAAAGCAAAACAGACAAATGAGACTACATCAAACTTAAAAACTTTCTGCATCAAAGGACACAAGAGAGTAAAAAGGCAACCTATGGAATGGAAGAAAATTTTTGCAAATCATATATCTGATAAGGTGCTAATATGCAGAAAATATAAAGAACTCCTACAACAGCAAAAACCCAAATAACCCAATTAAAACATGGGCAAAAGACTTGAACAGATATTTCTCCAAAGATGATATACAAATGGCCAAAAGGCATATGACAAGATGCTCAACATCACTAATCAGAGAAATGCAAATTAAAATCACAATGAAATATCACCTCACATCCATTAGGATGGTTACTATCAAAAAAACCCCCAAAATCAAAAAGCCAGAGAATAACAAATGTTGGCAAGAATACAGAGAAATTGGAATCCTTGTGCAGTTGGTAGGACTGTAAAATGGTGCAACTGCTATGGAAAACAGTATGGAGATTGTTCAAAAAATTAAAAATTGAATACCATATTACCATATGATCCAGCTATCCCAATATCCAAAAGAATTAAAAATTGGTCTCAAAGAGATTTGTACACCCATGTTCAAAGTAGCACTATTCACAACAGCCAAGAGGTAGAAGCAATCCAAATGTCTGTAGAAGGATGAATGGATAAACAAAATGTGGTATATACATACAATGGACTATTAGCCTTAAAAAGGAAATAAATCCTATCACTTGCTACAATATGGATGAACTTTGAGGACATTACATTAAGTGAAGTAAACCAGTCACAAAAGACAAATATTGTATGATTCCACTTATATGAGATAGCTAAACTAGTAAAATTCATAGTAACAGAAAGTAGAATGGTGGTTTATCAGGGGCTGGGGAAGGAGGGAAAAGAGGAGTTGTTTAATGGATACAGAGTTTCAGATTTGCAAGATGAAAAAACTGGAGATCTGTTTCACAACAATGTGAACGTATGTAATTAAAAATGGTTAAGATGATAATTTTTATGTTACATAGTTTTTTTTTTTACCATAATTTTTTTAAAAAAGTGAGACACTCATCCATTCAACAAATGCTCTGCAGGTATTTAAAGAAAAAAAAAAGAGAAGCTTAAAGTATACACTTCAATACTGATGTGGAAGAAATCCATTATTAACTTTTTGGTTTTCTTTTTTTTTTTTTGGTGAGGAAGATTAGCCCTAAACTAACATCTGTTGCCAACCCTCTTTTTGCTGAGGAAGATTAGCTCTGGGCTGACATCGGTGCCTATCTTCCTCTATTTTATGTGGGACATCTGCCACAGCACGGCTTGATAAGTGGTACATAGGTCTGTGCCTGGGATCTGAACCTGCAAATCCCGGGCCACTCAAGCAGAGAGCACAAACTTAACCACTATGCCACCAGGCCAGCCCCTGTTATTAAGTTTTAAAAGAAATTTGGAAGACAGTATATGAAGTCTAATTTCTTTTTTCTGTTTAGTAAAAATATATAAAGAGGGACATAAACATTTGTAGTAGGCTGATAATGATCCCCAAAGATATCAGGCTGTAATCCCCAGAGCCTGTAAATGTTACTGTATTTGGAAAAAGGGTCTCTGCAGATGTGATTAAGGATCCTGAGATAGGGAGAGTATCTGGGATTATCTGGATGGGCGCTAAATGCAATCACCTGTATCCTTTTAAGAGGGAAATAGAGGGAAATGTGGTGACACACACAGCGGAGAAGGCAATGTGAAGATGGAGAAGAGCAAGGTTAGAAGAGGCTGGAGTGATGTGACCATAAGCCAAGGAATGCCAACAACCACCAGAGGCTGGAAGAGGCAAGGAAGGGATCCTCTCCTAGAGCCTCTGGAGGAGCATGGCCCTGCCTTGATTTCAGGTCCCATAAGCCACCCTAAATTTCAGAGTCCAGCCCCCAGAACTGTGAGAAAATAAATTTCTGTTGTTTTAAGCCAATAAATTTTTGGTAATTTGTTACAGCAGTCATAGAAAACTAATACAGCATTGCACATGTTGGAATGCACATAAAAATTTTCTAGAAGGATCCATAGAAAATTGTTAGACAAACTTCTTAGAAGTAGCCATGGTTAAGTGGCTGGCTGAAGAACTTTTACTTTTCACTTTAATACCGAGTCATGCCTTTTTTTTTTTTCCAAACAACAAGCTCCAATAATTGTATCATAATGCTTTAAAAAACTCTTAAAACTTTAAAATTCCAGCTTAGAACCTTGAAGTTGGTTCTGTCTAACTCATCCCATAAGCTAAGCCTCAATTTTCTCCCTTAACATTTTTTGGGCATCCTATCTCCTTTGAAAGAAGGAACTGAGTCTTATTACTCCAACATCTAGCAGAGTGCTTTGCACTCTAAAAAATAATTCCTAAAATGGTACAATTTCATTAAATCATAGAAGTCTTAAATACACAATAAATGTGTTCCTTGAGTTGTTTATAAATAAAATTTTGTATGTTGAATGTGTATTTCAAATGTGTCAGGAAAATGCAATATAGTTAATGGAATTCTGAAGTAAACTCTTTCAAAATGAAAAATTGCTCAGTTAATAGAATTTGAAATTTTATAAGATTTTTGCCACTGTTTTCTTAGTTACCTACTTTTTCATTACAAAATCCCTTAAAAGAGAGTAATTTTAATTTTAGAATCTTTCACTTTGGCAAAGAATGGCAGTAGAACAGTTGCTTGCAGTAAATCTCATTGTAGAGAGCTCTCGTCCAGATTAAATTCCATCTAAACCTGTCATATTGGGCTCAAGTTAGATCTGAGTTCTAAAACTTTCTCTGTCACACACTAGCTGAGCCTCAGTTTCATCATCTGTCATAACAGTACCATCTTCACGTGGTTTCTTATTTAATACACATTTCTGGAACATTCATTATGTGCCAGGCACTATACTAAGCACTTCACATGTACTAACTTATTTAATTCTCATAACTCTGAAGTTGATATTATCCCCACTTTACAGAAGAGGAAACTGAGACATAGAGGTTAAGTAATTTGCCTAAGGTGATCCAACTAATTGTTAAGATTAAATGAGATTTTCCCTTACATGTTAAGAATCCCCCCCAAATAATCATATTATTCCCCTGCCCCACAAGTACACTTGTATTTGTCAGATCATGTGAGGCTACTCTGTGTTAGGCACTTAGCTACGTGCTAAGTATCGGTTATGCATTACAGTAGGGGTGGGGAGGGAGGTACTATGAGGGGTGTAACAGAGGCACCTAATCTAGACTGGAGGGTCAGGGAAGGTTTCCCTGAGAAAGTGACATTTAGGCTGAGAACTAAAGGAAATTAAGAGGGATTAGCCAGGCAAAACCATAATGGGTGGGGACAACAGAGAATGTTACAGGCGTGTGTGTGAAAGCCTGAAAGAGCTTAGGCAAGAGTAAAGAATAGAAGTATAACTCGTGTGGACAAACCAGGGCCGAGAAAGAGAGGCAGACTGAAAAGGGCCAGATCATACAAACCCAGTGACTTTATGCAGGGAAGCAGTACTAACAGATTGCCTGGCAAATACCAAGCACTCAAGACACGGCAACTATCATTACTGTGTTATTATTATGAGCATCATCCCAGAGTCATTTAGGGATTTGAGACAGACTTCAGGCTTAAACAAACACACATTTCAGTCCTCTGGCCCAAGAAAGGCCTAAATTAGCTTAGAGCTCTTAGGACTGAGTAAGGTAAGTCTTCTCTGGTCTAAAACAAACTGCTTCTTTGGGTGTACAAGCAATCTATTCCTTTTTATCCTATAGAAAGCAGATTTCCTATTAGTGAAACAAGTAAACAGCATTTTATAATACTCAAGGGGATTTTCCATATTCTGTTTGGAGGAATCTCCCATATTAAACATTGCTCAAAATAAGCAGACGGTCTCTAACGTATAAAAAGTGTTTTTCTTTACTGCACAGAGATTTCTGATACAGGATTTGACCTTTACTCCCAAATGAAGCACTCACACTAGTTCTAGACTAGGAGGTTTTCAAGAGACATTTTTTTTGTAAAGGAATGTACCACATTAAAAAAAAGGACCAAAAGTGTGGAATTACAGTACCGAAAAAATTCCTAAAATCTACAAATAAGAGACTTCCTACTGCAAGTGAATAAGGACATGAAATAATAAAAACAAGCACTGCAAGTAAATACAAAATAAATAAATAAATAAAACAGCAAAACTGATTAAGGAATGAGATGATCTAGACAGCCAAGTTTGCCAGATATCAGAGGTTTAGCCCTGAAACATCCATTATTTTATTTAACTTTTTTCGTATAAATCTAAGAAAATACATAAGCCACCCAGTTGTCTTAAACAAAGTATACTGATAATCATTTAAATTTTTCAGGATAATCCATCTGAGCAATGCAACAATACCTTCAAGAGTATGAGGGACTCTTGCACCAAAACTAAATGGTTCCAATGTGGCTTTTAAAAAAAAAAATTTTTTTTTTTTTGAGGAAGATTGGCCCTGAGTTAACATCTGTTGCCAATCTTCCTCCTTTTTTCCTTTTTTCTCCCCAAAGCCCCAGTGGACAGTTGTATGTCATAGTTGCACATCCTTCTAGTTGCTCTATGTGGGACACCGCACCTCAGCATGGCTTGATAAACGGTGCACAGGTCCATGCCCAGGATCCGAACCTGTGAACCCCAGGCCACTGAAGTGGAGCATGCAAACTTAACACCACTGGGCTGGCCCCCCAACGTGGCTTTTTAAAATTTTACTGTTTTATATTTTGTAGTTTTTCTTCCTCAACCTTCGTGATCAAGCTAACACTTCTAGTTTGCTTGTAGCATGCTGCCTTTCTAAATTTAGCTCTTGATTTAAAGAACCAAGCAGGCTGACATTGTGCATAAAGTGGGAGTAGAGTCTACCTGAAGAAAGTGAATAAAATTTGTGATACCTACTTAGGCTGCCAAAAAGACATTTTTGGTTTATTTCCTGGTAGTTAAGTTTCAGAGAAATAAAATGCTACTTTAGGTCTTATGATTGAAAAAAGAAAAGAAGATATCCATATTAAACAAATGAATTTCATTTCAAGAAATACTTGAGACTAATCAACGTTTTTTTCATCTTTATAGAAAGGATCTAAAAGTCACTTTAATTAATAACAAATTTCTAAGAAATATAATCAAGATATCAAAGAAGAGGAGTGACGTCAGCATCATGGCGGAGTGAGATTCCCTCTTTGAATCTCTGCCCCCTACGACACAACGAAAACATCATTCACATTCCAACAGAGCTCAATCAAACACTACGAAGGACATCTGAGAAACCCCTGCTGCCATACATCGGAAGGTGGAGGCGTGGGAAGCCCATGAGGACGGGAGGAGAGGTAGGAGGTTGTACTCCCCCTCCCCAATCGATTGGCAAAAACGGCAAAAACAGCGCGGTTCGCGGACAGAGGGGGGGAGGGGCGGCCCACAGCGGGGGAAAACTAGCGCCATCCAGGTGCTCTCACAGACTGTCGCAAGATCCCCACTGGGAAGCGACGACGGACTGCTTAGGGGGTGTAGCAAACACCCTAAGAGAGCCAGAAAGGAAACCCGGGGGTCAAGCAAGAGAGAGGACCCCTCCCCCCACACACCCCGCGTTTCAGCATAATCCCTCCGGGGGCTGCAGCCGCCTCAGAGCAAACCGCTCACAATCTCCATCTAGTGGCAGCAGGGGGAAACTGCAGGACTAACTTTAATCATGAGGGGTAAAAATAAAGCCGTCCCCCGTCGGATCCTTGCGAAAATATGTCAGGGCTACAGACCAAAAGGAAAATGACAAACACCCAGAAACCAACCCTGAAGGCACAGAATTTGATAACCTGAATGAGAGAGAATTCAAAATAGCTATCATAAACAAGCTCAACGAAATACAAGAGAACACACAGAAACAAATCAACGAATTCAGGGATTATGTCACAAAAGAGATTGAAACCCTAAAGAAAAACCAATCAGAATTATTGGAGATGAAAAACAAAATCAACGAGATAGTGGAAAAAATGGAGTCTTTAAAGAGCAGAACTGACAATATGGAGGAACGAATTAGCACTATTGAGGATAGCCACGCAGAAATGCTCCTGGTAGAGGAGGAGAGAGAGCTAAGACTAAAAAGAAATGAAGAAATTCTTCGAGAAATATCAGACTCAATGAGGAAAAGCAACATAAGGATAATAGGTATTTCAGAAGGAGAAGAAAGAGAAAAAGGAGCAGAGAGTTTGTTCAAAGAAAAACAGCTGAGAACTTCCCCAACCTAGGGAACGAGAGGGAAATAACAGTGAATGAAATCAATAGATCACCTAAATATATAAACAGGAATAAAAAATCATCTCGCCACATAGTAGCAAACTTGAAGAATACCCGTGACAAGGAAATAATATTGAAGGCAGCTAAACAAAAAACCAAAATAACATACAAAGGAAACCCCATCAGGCTCTCAGCTGATTTCTCGACAGAAACTCTACAGGCTAGGAGAGACTGGAATGATATATTCAAAATCATGAAAGACAAAAACATTCAGCCGAGAATACTTTATCCAGCAAAAATATCCTTCAAATACGATGGAGAAATAATAACTCTCCCTGATAAACAAAAGCTAAGAGAGTTCGTCACCACAAGACCCCCACTACAAGAAATGCTCAAGAAGGCCCTTAGGCCTGAAAAAAAACAAATGAGAAAGGGGATACAAAGATTTCAACAAGGAGAAAAGCAAGGAGACTAAACCAGAACAAAATACAGTTGGAAAACATCAAAAATTAATTCAAGCTCATCACTGGAAACACACATTCATGACACAATCTGGAATAAAGAGATAACAAATAAGGAGGGGAAGAGGTAAGGGATTGAACTGACCCAGCCTCAGGAAAAAGGAGGCATCTGAAAATGTACTATCTTATTCAGGAGATCGCTTATATAAACCACACGGTAACCACTAAACAAACAACCAGAAGAGAACCACACATGACAAATAAAGAGAAAACCAAGAGAATGAGCATGCAGAAATACCAAATTGAATTTGCAGTCCGAAACACAAGGGACAAGAAACAAAGGAAATGCAAAAGAACCAGAAGATGAACAATAAAATAGCAACATTAAACCCTCATATATCAATAATCACTCTAAATGTAAATGGATTGAATTCTCCAATCAAAAGACACAGAGTGGCAGGATGGATTAAAAACCAAGATCCAACAATCTGCTGCCTCCAGGAAACACATCTCAGCTCTAAAGACAAACACAGACTCAAAATAAAAGGATGGAAAACAATACTCCAAGCTAATGGCAAACAAAAGAAAGCAGGAGTAGCCATACTTATATCAGACAAAGTAGACTTCAAGATAAAAAAGGTAATGAGAGACAAAGAAGGGCAATATATAATGATAAAAGGGATACTTCACCAAGAAGACATAACACTTATAAATATCTATGCACCCAACACAGGAGCACCAAAGTACATAAAACAACTGCCAAAAAACCTTAAAGGAGATATTAACAATAACACAATAATAGTAGGGGATCTTAACACCCCCCTTACATCAATGGATAGATCATCCAGACAAAAAGTCAATAAGGAAATAATGGACTTAAACGAAAAACTAGATGCAATGGACTTAATAGATATATACAGAGCACTCCACCCAAAAACAGCAGAGTACACATTCTTCTCAAGTGCACATGGAACATTCTCAAGGATAGACCATATATTAGGAAACAAGGCAAACCTCTATAAATTTAAGAAGATTGAAATCATTACAAGCATCTTTTCTGATCATAATGCTGTGAAACTAGAAATCAACTGCAAGGAAAAAACTAGGAAAGGGACAAAGATGTGGAGACTAAACAACATGCTACTGAACAACCAATGGGTCATTGATGAAATTAAAGGAGAAATCAAAAGCTATCTGGAAACAAATGAAAAGGAAAATACACCATACCAACTCATATGGGATGCAGCAAAAGCAGTCCTGAGAGGGAAATTCATAGCAATACAAGCTCACCTTAACAAACAAGAAAAATCCCAAATAAATAACCTTAAATTGCACCTAACAGAGTTGGAAAAAGAAGAACAGACAAAGCCCCGAATCAGTAGAAGGAGGGAAATAATAAAAATCAGAGCAGAAATAAATGAAATTGAAACCAAAAAAACAGTAGAAAGGATCAATGAAACAAAGAGCTGGTTCTTTGAGAAGATAAATAAAATTGACAAACCCTTAGCCAGACTCACTAAGAAAAAAAGGGAGAAGACTCAAATAAATAAAATTAGAAATGAAAGAGGAGAAATTACAACAGACACCACAGAAATACAAGGGATTATTAGCGAATACTATGAAAAACTTTACGCCAACAAATTGGACAACCTAGAGGAAATGGACAAATTCTTGGATGCGTACAACCTCCCAAAACTGAATCAAGAAGAAATAGAGAATCTGAACAGACCAATCACAAGTAAAGAGATTGAAACAGTAATCAAAAATCTCCCAAAAAATAAAAGCCCAGGACCAGATGGCTTCCCTGGAGAATTTTATCAAACGTTCAAAGAAGATTTAGCACCTATCCTTCTCAAACTATTCCAAAAAATAGAGGAAGATGGAATACTTCCCAACACATTCTATGAGGCCGACATCATGCTGATACCAAAGCCAGACAAGGACAATACAAGGAAGGAAAACTACAGGCCAATATCACTGATGAACATAGACGCAAAAATCCTCAACAAAATATTGGCAAACCGAATACAGCAATACATCAAAAAGATCATACACCATGATCAAGTGGGATTTATACCAGGGACACAGGGATGGTTCAACATCCGCAAATCAATCAACGTGATACACCACATTAACAAAATGAAGAATAAAAACCACATGATCATCTCAATCGATGCAGAGAAGGCATTCGACAAGATCCAGCATCCATTTATGATAAAAACTCTCAACAAAATGGGTATAGAAGGAAAGTACCTCAACATAATAAGGGCCATATATGACAAACCTACAGCAAACATCCTACTCAACGGGGAAAAACTGAAAGCCATTCCTTTGAGGACAGGAACAAGACAAGGGTGCCCACTCTCACCGCTCTTATTCAACATAGTACTGGAAGTTCTGGCCAGAGCAATTAGGCAAGAAAAAGGAATCCAAATAGGCAATGAAGAAGTGAAACTCTCACTATTTGCAGACGACATGATCCTATACATAGAAAACCCCAAAAATTCCATCGGAAAGCTACTAGAAACAATCAACAACTACAGTAAAGTGGCAGGGTATAAAATCAACTTACAAAAATCAATTGCATTTCTATACACTAACGATGAAAAAACAGAAAGAGAACTCAAAAAGACAATCCAATTTACAATTGCAACAAAGAGAATAAAATATCTGGGAATAAATTTAACCAAGGAGGTAAAAGACCTATACAATGAAAACTATAAGACACTATTGAAAGAAATCGAGGAGGACATAAAGAAATGGAAAAATATTCCATGCACATGGATTGGAAGAATAAATATAGTTAAAATGTCCATTCTACCTAAAGCAATCTACAGATTCAATGCAATCCCAATCAGAATCTCAATGTCATTCTTCACAGTAATAGAACAAAAACTACTGAAATTCATATGGGGCAACAAAAGAGCCCGAATAGCTAAAGCAAGTCTGAAAAAAAGAACAAAGCTGGAGGCATCACAATCCCTGATTTCAAAATATACTATAAAGCTACAGTAATCAAAACAGCATGGTACTGGTACAAGAATAGACACACAGATCAATGGAACAGAATTGAAAGCCCAGAAATAAAGCCACACATCTATGGACAGCTAATCTTTGACAAAGGAGCAAAGAACATACAATGGAGAGAGGGAAGTCTCTTCAATAAATGGTGCTGGGAAAATTGGACAGCAACATGCAAAAGAATGAAAGTAGACCATCTCCTATCGCCATATACAAAAATCAATTCAAAATGGATCAAAGACCTGAAAGTGAGACCTGAAACTATAAAACTCCTGGAAGAAAATATAGGCAGTACACTAATTGCGATTGGACATAAAGGGATCCTTTCAGATTCCATGTCTACCCAGACAAGGGAAACAAAAGAAAAAATAAACAAGTGGGACCTCATCAGACTAAAGAGCTTCTACAAAGCAAATGAAACCAGGATCAAAATGAATAAACAACCCACCAGCTGGGAGAAAATATTTGCAAATCGTTTGTCTGACAAGGGATTAATCTCAGCAATATACAAAGATCTCATACAACTGAGCAACAAAAAAACAAACAACCTGATCAAAAAATGGGCAGAGGATATGAACAGACATTTTTCCAAGGAAGAGATACAGATGGCCAATAGACACATGAAAAGATGTTCAACATCACTAATCATCAGGGAAATGCAAATCAAAACTACACTGAGATATCACCTTACACCAGTTAGAATGGCTATAATCACAAAGACAAACAACAACAAATGCTGGAGAGGTTGTGGAGAAACGGGGACCCTCATTCACTGCTGGTGGGAATGCAAACTGGTGCAGCCTCTATGGAAAACAGTATGGAGAGTCCTCAAAAAATTAAAAATAGAAATATCGTATGATCCAGCAATACCACTCTTGGGCATCTACCCAATGGACGTGAAATCAACCATAGAGGCATATGCACCCCTATGTTCATTGCAGCATTATTCACTATAGCCAAGAAGTGGAAGCAACCCAAGTGTCCCTCAACTGAAGATTGGTTAAAGAAGATGTGGTATATACATACAATGGAATACTACTCAGCCATAAGAAAAGACACAATTGTCCCATTTGCAACAACATGGAGGGACCTAGAGGGTATTATGTTAAGTGAAATAAGCCAGAGAGAGAAGGACAGACACTGCATGAACTCACTCATATATGGAATATAAGTGAACACACGGACAGAGAGAACTGATTGGTGGTTACCAAGGGGAAGGGGGGTGGGGGGGCACAAGGGGTGAAGGGTTACATCCACAAGGTGACGGACAAACAAAAATGTACAACTAAAACCCCACAGTGTTATAAACTAAGACATCAATTAAAAAAAAAAAAGATATCAAAGAAGTAGGTTTCTTATCTCTTAATAAAATAACAAAAATCATGTTTGAAGAGACACAAGGTCACCATGGCTTATCTGACATCATATCTATGCCAAAAATGGATGATCATTCCAACTGAGTCAGAATTTATGCTTTGAATGCATCTCTAAACAAAGATCATATGCCAGAACAAACAATTGTTACCAAGTTAAGCAAAATGTTTTCTGTGGCACTTAAAAAGTGTTATCAGGGGGAAAAAGTTAGATCTCAGTAAAAAGCAAATCACAAAGAGGACATTTGTTTGGAACACAAGTTTCCTCTGAAAGTTGGAGAGAGCAGTATGAATTCATATTTAGCCTAATATAAATACATATGGAAAGATACAGAAACAATTACATGTATGCGCAGATACATGGGTTAGCATACATACGTACATCACCTAGCTCTATCCACTGAGAGGGCCCAGGAACAATGACACCCCAGCAACGAGCACATCTTGCACCTAGATGTTAGTTTCCAAAGACCACTGTCCCATAAAAGGAACCAGGGCTCCTTGGAGAAATGGCTGATTCTAGGGTTGGGGCAGGAAAAAATATAAGATGAGCCTGGAGTACCTTGTAGTACCAGAAAATGAGGAAATGCTCAAAAAGAAAAGAAGATGGGAGCGTGTCAAAGGGACACAGACGCCAACCTGAACGAGCTCCCAATGGTCAAAGGTGGAACAATTTGAGCAAAAGAATAAATAACACAGAATCAGATTACAACTCAAAGTACGAAACAGATGTGTATACTAACATAGACAAATGGTTGAATACAGAAATAAGTGGGGGAGGAGAGACAAATCTTCCTTATAAAATATCAAATAATATATACAGATACTCTTTCCTCTGGGAAGTGGAACTTAAGCCCTCCACCTACTTGGAGGTGGGCTAGACTTAGTGATTCACTTCCAAAGAACAGGTATAGAAATGGAAAAATGGTGACTTTACTACTTAACCTGGCAAACACTCCCTTAACCAAGTGATCCAGGTTAATATCATCAGTGATATCATACATCCCCTGAAATGAAATGATGGTATTCTGTGGCATTCTTTCCAAAACCACATAACCTTTGTCTAATAATGAGAAAAACATCAGACAAACCCAAAAGGAGGGACATTCTACAAAATAACTGACTAGTACTCCTCAAAATTGTCAAGGTCATGAAGACAAGGAAAGACTGAAACCATCAAAGACCAGCGGAGACTGAGAGAGATGACAACTAAGTGCAACAGGTCACCCTGGATTGGATCCTGAAACAGAAAGGTGATGTGAATAGAAAAACGGTAGAAATCCAAACAAAATCTGGAGTTTAGTTAAAAGTAATGCATTAATGTTAGTTTCTTAGTTCTGACAAATGTACCATGTAAGATGTTAACAACAGGAGAAACTGGGTGAGAAGTATACAGGAATTCCATGTATCATCTCACAACTTTTCTGCAAATCTAAAATTATTACAAAATAAAGTTTATTTTAAAAAAGTTTCCTCTAAAAAATCCTATCATTTTTCTTCAAAAAAGTCAATGTTATGAAAAACAAAATTTTTAAAAGGGAGCACTATACACCCACTAGAATGGCTAAAATCCAAAAAATTGATAAAACTAAATGCTGACAAGATGTGGAACAACAGGGACTCTCATTCACTGCTGGTGGAAATGCAAAATGGCACAGCCACTTTGGAAGAAAGTTTGGCAGTTTCTCACAAAGCTAAATATTATCTTACCATCTGATCTAGCAATCACACTCCTAGGTATTTATCTAGTTGAATTGCAAATTTATGTCCACACAAAAACCTGCACATGAATGTTTATACAAGCTTTGTTCATAACGGTCAAAAAACTGGAAGTGACCTAAATGTCCTTCAACAGGTGAATGGATAAACAAACTGTGGTACATACATACAATGAAATATTATTCAGCAATAAAAAGAAATGAGCTATCAAGCCACAGAAAGACATGGAAGAACCTCAAACAGATATTGCTAAGTGAAAGAAGTCAGTCTAAAAAGTGATTCCAATTATATGACATTCTGGAAGAGGCAAAACTATGGAGACAGTAAAAACATTGGTGGTTGCCAGGGGATGGGGGAGGGAGGAAAGGACAAATATGTGAATGTACTTTTTTTGAATAGGGGACTTTTAGGGCAGTGAAACTATTCTTGATGATACTGTAATGGTGGATAAGTGACATCATGGATTTGTCAAAACCTATAGAACTTGGGGCCGCCCGGTGGCGCAGCGGTTTAGTCCGCGCTTGGCAGCCCGGGGTTCGCGAGTTCGGATCCCGGGCGCCCGCCAACGCACTGCTTGTCAGCCATGCCGTGGCGGCGTCCCATATAAAGTGGAGGAAGATGGGCACGATGTTAGCCCAGGGCCAGTCTTCCTCAGCAAAAAAAAGGGGAGGATTGGCGACGGATGTTAGCTCAGGGCTGGTCTTCCCCACAAAAAAAAAAAAAAAAACCTATAGAACTTTACAACATAAAGAGTGAACTTTAAGGTATGCTAATTTTAAAAAGTCATTTATGAGGTTGGGAGATCCCAAAAAAGAATGCAGACTGTGACAAGAGAATTTAAACTGTATTACAAATGTGTGAAACAACCTCACTGAAGGGGTGGGGAAAAGGTGCTGACCTAAGTAACTTCGGAAATGAATAGAGTCTGTAAGACTAAAGGCAAAAGGAACTGTACATAAGCATTGTACTTCTAGTTGATAAAGCTGTTTCCCATGGGAGTACAGGTTAACAATTCTGATACTGCTATACATGTATACCGGAATTGAACAATTAAGCGAATGAATGGTGGATGGTGGACGTCAAGTTTCTCACTGTTGAAGTGGAAATTCACAGATCAGCAAGGGGAGGAGGCTAGAATGATCTATGTGGTAATGAATTAGAGTTGGAGATAGTAAGAACTCAGGTTTAATTTAATATAGATACGGATGGCTACATATAGAAACATTTATAGACATGTCTATATACATGAGTCAGCATACACATATATATTTCTTTGCTTTGTTATGCGAGAGGGCCTAAAAGAAATGACACCCCAGTAGCAAGGAGAACACTTAGTACCCAGATCTTGGTTTCTAATACCATTCTCTAAAAAAAGAAACCAGTGATTCTTGGAGAAATGGCTAATTCTAGCACTGTGACAAGAAATATACCAGATGAGCCTAGAGCATCTTGTAGTGAAAGTAAAGAAAGTAAAATAAAGAAGTGCTCAAAAATAATTAAATAAATAAAACCACACACACACAGATGTAGGAATGTAAAAGGGGCATAGGAGCCAACTGAAAGAGCTCCCAATGGATAAAGCTGGAACAATGTGCGCAACAAAATAAAGTAGCATTGGAGTAAAACTCAAAGTATAATATAAATATCCTTCAGTCTATACTTACATAAATAAATACTTGACTAAATGAATAAATGGGGAAAGAGACAAACCTTCCATGCAGAAGAAATTCAAATCAATTATGTAGATATTCCACCCCAAAGGACAAGGAGCGTCACTCCTCACTCCTTAAGTGTGGGCTGCACATAGTTACTTCCTTCCAAAGAGGACAGTATGGAAAGGGGAAAAACAGAGTAACTTTACAGCGGAGAAACCTGACAAACACTACTTCAGCCAGTGATCAAAGTCAACATCAAGAGTCATAAATCATGTTGACAGTAACCTTGATATGATGTGATGAAAATGGCACTTTATTTCTATGATCTTCCTCCCCAACGTAATTCCAGTCTAATCAGGAGAAAAATATGAGATAAATTCCAAAAGAGGGACATCCTACAATATACTTGACCAGTACCCCTATTATAGATTTGAAAGTTCTTAAAAATTGAAAAAAAAAAAAAAGGTGGTAGTGAGAGAGTCAGATCTACCGTCCTTCCCAGTCAACAGAAACATAAAACTATCATTTTTCCAAGATTCTTAGCTGAAGACTTTCCAAATTAGTCTGCCGAGATATTGCTCACACCCGAAGACAGTAACTCAGCCAACTGGTTAGTTATAGAACCATGCACCACATGACGACATTTCAGTCAATGACGGACCGCACGGGGTTCCATAAGATGAATACCATAAAGCCTCAGTGTTGTAGTGGGCTATACCGTCTAGGTTTGTGTAAGTGCACTCTGTGATGTTCACACAACAACGAAATCACCTAACAACGCATTTCTCAGAACACATCCCCATCGTTAAGAGACACATAACTGTATATTGTCTTTATCACATAGAGAAGACAATACCAGTTTTGGCCAACAAATATTTGTTGACCACCTTCTTTGTTCCAAGCATTGTTTGAGGCACTGAGGTAACCTGACAGAAAAAAATCTCTGCTCTGCTTCCATTTCTGTGATGAAATCAGACAATATACAAGCAAACAATAAATGACCTATCAGATAGCAATAAACGCTATGAAGTAAATAAAAAAGGAAAGTGAGATAGAAGTGACCAAGAGGGCTACTCTAATTGGGAGCATAGGAAATGCCTCTTTAAGGATGTGACATTTGAGTTGAGACCTGATTGGAGGCCACATACAAAGACAGGCTTGAGGTAGGGGTGGAGCAGGGTGGAAGTTCCAGGCAGAGAACAACAAACCCAAAGGCCAAAAAGAATAAGCTCAATGTGTTTGAGATTTATCAAGTAGGCAGGGCAACTGCCCTGATAGAAATGAGCCAATTAACATATTCTGAACTCTACAGGTAAGACTACTAGAATCATTTAAGAATCTCAAACCTCTCCAACAGTGACCACCAAGAATCCATCAATCATAATTAGATCAAGATCTTAATTTTATGCTCTCCCTCAGCCCCACCCCCGCCCCCATCACTGCTGTCCCTCTCCCATATGGTATACAGCGTATTTTTGAACCTCTTCATCTTCCCTCTAAAAACTACTATGCCTATCATTCACATTTCATCGTGTCTCTGACAGAGGTATAAAAAAAATCAAAGGAGACTCTACCTAGAAATTGCTCCCAAATTCTCCCTAACAGATCCCATTACTTCATATAGAACAACCACAGGTTAAGAGCAAAGGCCCTGAAGACATACTAACTTGGGTACAAATTCAGGTTCTATCAGTTGGATGATTCTGAGCAAGCCACATAACCTTTCTCAGTTTCCTCATCTGTAAAAAGTTGTGAGGATTAGAAAAGATAAACTGTGGCACCCAGTGAGTATTCAATAAACGTTAGCCACTGTTAGTAAAGTATTTGAGCATTTATTTTGTTCAAGGACCAGAGCTGGGCCACAGGGATTATAGAAACCACAATTTGCTACAGCAAATTGTTTGAGAGATAAAATTCTCAAACTCTCTTAGGTCAGGGGCTTTGTCTTTTTCTGGCTCACTAGTGCATTCCCAGAATCTAGAACAATGTTTAACACACAGTAGGCATCAATCTCAATATTTGTTGAATGAATGAAATGAGACTCCATTAAGTCAAAGGAGCATAAGAGAGCCTAGCTTTACTCCAATATAAAGAAAAGTTTTCATTCCTCTTCAAGATTTTTAACAATATCCTATAAGGCATTGTTAAAGATGTTTATTATTTTTAATTGCCTCACCAAAACCTAGAACAGTACTCATAATATTAAGGCACTCAAATTTCTTGCAATTAAAACTCTGTTAAAATTGAGCTGCCAGTTGTAGAAGGCTATCCCACTGTTCATAATTCAAAGTTGATGACCAAAACTTTAAAAGTAATAAAGAACAAGGTATATTAATTGTTATGAAATATCTTTGCTTGCCATTGCCTGAGTGAACAGGTTTTAAAAACTTGTGTAAAATTTTTTCCTCATGAGTTTACCAACTAGGTTTAATTTATGCTGGCAAAATAAACTGATTTCGCCTTTCTCTATATCATTAAATTTAATAAAAACAATATTATGGTTTGTCCAGTCACTTAGGAAAAGTCCAAATCTTTCATGGTTTCTTAGAAGTTTCAAAAGATAGCTTAATTTATGGGCTCTTTAGGTCAAAGAAGGACTTTTCAGGGTGATGAAAATGGAGAAAGGAGGAGTTCACCTCTCCGAAAATGAGTTTTCAATTACTATAATTATGCATAAAATAAGACAGGCAGCATTTCTGGGCCAAGATTTGATGCCTTGGTTCCCATGAGAATTAAACTAGAACCATGCATAAATTTGGGGCAAGTTCTGCAAAACCACTTCACCCTCTGTTGATGCTGAATGAAAAACTCATTAAGATTCATCAACACGAATATATTTTCTAACACACAGTAGCCACTCCGGCAACATGACTTTCATCATTTTCTATCCCAGAAACAAAACGGGATGCATTTAAATGCTGCCTGACAATTACCACGATTGCAGGTTAGCTATTTCAACAGCCAAAGAGTAGTAAGAGCTAAAAAGTAAGAATCTAGTTTACCAAGCTCGCATCTTAAAGAAGCAAGGCCTGCTTAACCCGCTGGCTATTGTATTGGTCCCCAAAACCTTCAAAGCTGGAAAGATACCTGAACTCTACTGACACCTTTTGAGAGAGAAAGCCAGGCGTAAGGGCAGAGCTGTAGGATCCGAATCGTTAAAATCGCAGCAAGCCGGTCGGGACACAGGTGCGCGGGCAGGCCCCGGTGCCGCCGTCCTCGTCACGCTCTGACGCGACCAGGCCCTTCACAACCCCCACAGCCGTCATGGGCTCTGATTCACTCATTCATTCATTTGACAATTACACGAGGGGCACCACAGCACGGCCGGCTCGCAGGGCCCCCGCCCCAGTACCGGAACACCCTCAGCCGCCGGGCGCGGCCCTGCGCCGCCCGCGGCCCCCGGACGCTGCCGCCCGCACCCCGCCGCGGCGCGCCCCGGTCACCCGGCTCCCAGCCCCGGCCTCCGCCGCACACGAGCGCCCACGCCCCCCGCCCTCCCAGCCGCGGGTGCCCCGGCCTCCGCCCCGCCTCGCCGCCTCACACCCGCCGGGTTCGTGGGGCGAGGGAGGCGCGCGTCCGCGGAGGCCCCCCGCCCGGGGTTCAGGGCCTCTCCGCGCGCGCGACGCCTGGATCCGAGGGCCTAGGTGGGTGGGTCGGGACCACAGCCCACTTACCTCCACCGGGTCAGAACCGAGGGGCCTGCTCTAAGCCGTTTGAAACCGCTTGGGCCACCGCACACCCCGCAGTGTCCTCGTTGTTTATTGGTTCTCGACGGACCGCCCATCGCCCTCTTATTGGTCCATTTGAAACGACTGTGGGCACGCGCCGCCCGCAGCCTTAAAGGGGCCGCGCGCAGCCATGTTTCCTTCGGGACCCGGAGCTCCTGCTCCAGTGGGGAGGGAGTCGCCGGAGCTAAAGCTGCTGACGACCCCGGACTGAAGGGCCAAAGGTGTGTGGAGGGCTATGCATCCCCGGGCGTCAGCATGTTTGCTTTATTTAATAATGGATATTTAAGCTGCTGTCAACACCTGACAATTTTTTTGAGTCATTTCATTCATGAAATAGTGATAGTGCAGCCACGCGTGAGGGAAGCAAGAGAGGCAGCTGGGATATAGTGGCAGGAGACTGAATGGAGCCAGGACGCTGGATTCTGGTCTTGGACCTGCTCTGAGTAAACCACTTCTCTCAGTAAATCATCTGGCGCTTAGTTTCCTCATCTGTAAAACGGGATAACAATGTTTCCCTTACAAGCTTAATGTGAGGATTTAATGTAACTAATTGAATGTCCAGGAAAGGGCTTTGAAAAGTAACACATTCTGCAAATGCTTAATACTTTTGTTATAAAACTGAGAGGCTTGGTTAATATGATCTCTAAAATTCTTGTTTAGCTCTACATTTATTGTTTCTTATAAGGTCCTTACTTCCAAGGAATTTGCAAACTACAGTGGTCAGAGGAATAAAACATAGAGACTAGTCACTAAAATTCAAAACAGTATAAGATCTATATAAAATAAAAGCTGTAGCTGCTTAGTGAAGGGAAAAATTTGATGAGGGAGGATCCGTGAAGGGGCTGGACTTTTAATCTGGGATTTAAAGGATATGTAATTAGCAACAGGCTGAAAAATGGAAAGGGGATGGGTAAAAGTAATAAAATAATTTTTTAAAATCAAATTGGCAAAGATGAAAAAGTTTACCAACCTTTGGTTGGCCAAGAGTTGGAGAAATAGACACTCAAACTCACTATTGGTGAGAGTATAATTGGTGCAAACTTTGAGGAAGACAATTTAGCAGTTATTAAAGTGTAAAATGTACATAATCTCCGGCCCAGTGATGTCACTGTTAGGAATTTGTCCTACAGATCTATGCACGTACACATAGAAAAATATACAAAGACATTCACTGCAGCACTGATAGAAAAAAACCCCTGGAAATTACATGTCCATCAATAGGGAACTTGTTACATAAATTATGGTATATCCATTCAACAGAATACTATGCAACTGTTAAAAAGAATGTGGTTGGGCCGGCCCTGTGGCGCAGCGGTTTAGTTCGCACCTGGCAGCCCGGGGTTCGCGGGTTCAGATCCCAGGCGCCCACGGACACACTGCTTGTCAGCCATGCTGTGGTGGCATCCCATATAAAGTGGAGGAAGATGGGCAAGGATGTTAGCCCAGTGCCAGTCTTCCTCAGCAAAAAGAGGAGGATTGGCAACAGATGTTAGCTCAGGGCTGGTATTCCTCACGAAAAAAAAAAAAAAAAAGGAATGTGGTTAATCTATATGTGCTGGTTAGAAAAATGCACAAATTTTATTTAATTGAAAAAAGGCAAGTTTCAGAAAAACATATATGGAATGATTTTATTATATATGGTTATAAATGTATGTGTATTTGTGTGCGTGCCTGAAAATGGTTAGAATATTCCTGGAATTTAAAGAAACTTAATAGGAGTGGGACTCACCAGGGAGGGAAATGAATTATTTACCATTGACATGTTAACTTTTTTTTTAATAGAAGGAGCAGGGAGAATGTCTAGTAGTGGGAAAAGTATGGACAAAGACACAGAGACAAGAAAGTGCATTGTATGTAGGGAGGAACAGGGTTCACGTTGGGAAACAGTGGGACACAAGATCGACAGAGAAAGTTAGAACCAATTCCTGACGAGTATTGAATACTAGGGTAAAGAATTTGTACTTTAAGTAGGCAATGAGGAGCTATTGAAGGTTTCTGAGCAAAGGAGTGACAAAATCAGAATTACACTTTAGGAAAACTAATTAGCTTGATTGTCTAAAATGTGTTAGAGTTGGGAGCCCAGTTTGGAGTCTGGTATGAGGTAACAGCAGTGGAAATGATGAGAACAGATTCAAGAAAGAGAAGGATTTGGCAACCGTCTAGATTAGATGTAAAGAGGGTGGGGCCCATTTAGGGAGATAAGTCAAAGAGTGTGCCAGGATTTGAGGGTAAGGACTGGGAGGCAGTGATTGCCCAAATGGAAGTAGAAAGTCAGGAGAAGCCAGTCTCAAAGGGAAGGCAAGGAGTTTATTTTCTTTTCTTTTTTTCTTTTTTTTTTTTTTTTTTTTTGTGAGGAAGACCAGCCCTGAGCTAACATCCATTGCCAATCCTCCTCTTTTTGCTGAGGAAGACTGGCCCTGGGCTAACATCGTGCCCATCTTCCTCCACTTTATATGGGACGCCGCCACAGCATGGCTGACGAGCAGTGAGTTGGCAGGCGCCCGGGATCCGAACCCGCGAACCCCGGGCTGCCCAAGCGCGAACCAAACCACTGCGCCACTGGGCCAACCCCAAGGAGTTTATTTTAGACCTGTTTACTTTTAGATCTCAAGGAGACATTCAAATGGAATCATCTACATAGGCCTAGGAAATACAGGATGAGAGCTGTGAGAAGAGAGAGGACTCAAGTGATATAGACTTAGGAATCACCTCTATAGAGTGAAAAGATGAAAGTGTAGTAGACCACGGAGTGCGAGAGTGGAGAAAGTGAAAAGATAGGAGATGAGGACAGATCCATAGGTAGGGGAAGGAGAGAGGAACCAATCAGAGTAAAAAGGTCACAGTAACCTTTTGAGAAATGGGTTAGGAATATATAGTCTTCTTCAGTCATTGGTCATTGGCATGTTTACTTTATTTAAATATTACCAGAAATAAACTGAAGATTACATTTAAGGAGAGGGTGATGGTAACCTGGAATTTGCTCAATAGAGGATGTGTGGAGTCTGGATCCTGGAGAGTTTTAGAACAAGATGGCAAAATCCCTTTTTGTCTTATATGGTTTAGATGCAGCCCTACTAGAAGGTGGGCATGAGATGTCTGATTCCGTTCATTTATTCATTCATTCATTCAACAAATATTTATTGGGCATCTAGTATATGCAGGGACTGTTCTAGGCACGTGGGATAATCAGTGAACAAACAGACCAAAAAAAACCTCCCTCTTCTTATGGTACTCACTTTATAGTGAGGAAACATAGACAGTCAACACATAAATAAATTATATAGCATGTTATTAGACAATATGTGCAATGGGAAAAGTATAAAACAGGGTAAAAGGGATTGGGAAGTACAGTTGGAAAGACTATAATTTCATAAAGGGTGGTCAGAGTAGGTTTCATTAAGATGACATTTGAGCAAAGACTTGAAGAAGGCGAAGGAATTGGCCATGTGTATATCTAGAGGAAGAAAGTACCAGCCAGAGAGAACAGCTATGCAGAGATCCTAAGTTGGGAGCATGCCTGGCAGGTTTGAGAAACAGGGAGAGGCCTGTTTAGCTGGAGCAGAGAAGTTGGCAGGTAGGAGGGTAGTAGGAGATGAGGTCTGATAGATAATGGAGGGAGGGGAGTGGCAGATCCTGTAGGGCCTTGTAGAAACCTAATATAGTACCTTGCCAATAGTAGGTTTCCAGTAAATGTTTGGCCAGTAATCTTTTGCAGTCCAGGATTACCATCAAATAGCATTTATCTATGTATTTATTAGAGTGATATGTGCCTACCTTATTCCAGGGACCTCTCAATAGTTCTACATAAGGAAGGTATTAATAGGGCAGTGAAACCCTTGTGGGCATTAGAGATTAAAGTGAACACTGTATTATTGCAACCGGAAGCAGGAAACAAAGGCCAAACGCTGTGGCTGCTGAATAACTGTGCTGGGCATTTCTGAAAAGCCTGCTGGGGTGGGACAATGCTCACTCCATCATAATCACAAGCTGCATTCTGGCTGAGACATCTCTACCATGGGACATGGGTCCATATTTCTACCCTAAGAGGGGCAGCTTCAATGATTAACTTCCTCTCAATTTTCAGTCCAGGTACCCACTGCATATTCCCTGGATTTAGCAGTGGTGACATTAAGACAGATCTCAAGTGGCTGTGGGTCTTAGTGCCTTGACTGACCTCTAAGACTGCAAAGCCTATCCCAGCTTGCAATGGTTGCATTTAATAAGTGCATGGTGGAGGAATGAAGCCTTGTTCTCTTTTCTCATAGCCCATTTTCCCATAGGCCCCAAAATGCAGGCTGTCCAAGAACTGACCACAGAACCATCAGCCCAACCAAAGAGGAAGAAGGAAGAAGGCAGAGATAGGGACCTCATTAGCA
Organism: Tapirus indicus; assembly: GCA_031878705.1. Classification (NCBI taxonomy): domain Eukaryota; kingdom Metazoa; phylum Chordata; class Mammalia; order Perissodactyla; family Tapiridae; genus Tapirus; species Tapirus indicus. Next base: position 14,233,876 of record CM062928.1, read on the forward strand.
GGCTGTCAACAGGCTTTTAGGGGCCAGAGGGAAAACCACTGAGAAGGGCAAGATAAGTGAGAGTTCTTGGCTCTTTGTGTCTTGTAAAATGAAATAAGCAGATTGTGTAGCTTGGGGCTAACTTCAGCCTGGGGTTTAAACTCAGACCCTTAATTAGGCTGTCTGGATCTGTTTTAACATCATGTCAAGGAGTCCAAAGTTGTGAGTTGGAGCCTTGACTGGAAATAAAACTCTTTTGCCTGTGCTGAGCTCTGCTTAGCCTCTGCCAGCTGGTTAACAGGAGAATGATCTGGAGAGAAAATAAATGGGCAAGTGAGAGAATGTTTCAAAACAAAGGCTGCCTGAAACATCCCCAAACACACATCCTTTTAAGTGGATCAGTTGAGTCATCTTCACATATGAAGAAAAGACATACTTATAGACTGTTAGCCATAAAAAGGGCTCAACCACATTTCCTTAATCATTATGTCCATAAGTAGAAATAGCTAAAACTTACTGGATGCCCTTGAACGTCAGTGCATTACCTTAAAACCTTGTACACCCTCACTACTTGTAGATGCTTTTTCTAAGTTCTTATGCAGCACTGACTTTCTGTTTTCTGCAGGCCTAGGTTTGGTGAAAGCTTCAGTTCATGCCATGGAGAACTTTCTATGGGCCACAGAGATCTTTTCATCTTAGATTCCACAGTTGGTTCATACGATATAGAAAGAAGAGCAGTGACTATATTTTGAATGTAATTAGTTTGCAAAAATATGTCCAGTTTGTTATAATTTGACCCATCATCTCCCTGCTTATCATAGATTTCAAGTTTTATATCCAAAGAACCAGACAAGGAATTCTCAACCCTCGTTTCATCCCCAAGATTTCCTGGAAGGAACATAAATACAAGTTTCAGGCTAGAAATGACCTTAGCAATCATCTGGTTCAACTTTTTCATTTTACTGAGCAGGAAACTAAAAGCCAGTGCATTTTCATAACCTAAAATCAGGGTGCTAGTCCTTGGTGCTGTTACTAAATTCTCATTTGCCAACGGCCACATTCTTGTCAAGACCTGGGCCATTGGGCCCAGCCCCGTTCTCCTCTCCCATCTCCTGCTGAAGTGACAGGACAGTCACAGGTTAGCAGGACTTCTAAGGCTCAGGCAGTGAATGCCTGATTAAACTGGCTGGCACGGTCACAAGGTGCAAAATGCATTCACCCTGAAACATCTCCAGTTTTCCAAGCAAATGGTGTGTGTTCGGTGCATTGCTTTTTTCTTCCCATTTGGAAAGTTCTTCCTGGGTTTCCAGCTTTGGTGGTCACTGTTCATGGCCTGGCCTTGAGGCTTTGGGAGGGGGCTCTTCCTACAGGGATATAGGCTGGTCCTTTAGGCTGAATTTCACTGCTGAAAATGTCCTTCTGAGTTTGTTTGTTTTTTAAAAAAGGATGGTGGAGCAAGGGGATGGTTGTCCTTGAGCTATTCCACTTGTTTTTGTTCTAGCACACCTATCCCTCTCCATACTTGGAAGAATTACACACTGTCATTTATACTCAGATCTCTTGTCATTTGAATACAAGAGGCTTCAATCTTTCTTGCTTTTTCTTTGTTCTTTTTGGGGGCGGTGGTGGTGTTGCTAGACTCTAAGCTCTGTTGTCAGGCTTGGGCAGTGCCTGGTCCATAGTGGGAGATGAATGAATGATGAATGAATGGGAGTATTATTCTATAAATGATTTGTTGTTTAAAAAAATCAACTATTGAGCATTGACATCAAATGCTATATCTGGCATTGAGACCAGCATGATGCTCAGTCTTCACTGAGAGGCAGCATGTCCAGAGAACCTGAGAAGGGACCCCCAGTTCCTTGCTCTAGCCTTGAGATGTAGTGGATGAGCTCTGAGAAGACGGCTTTTTAAAAATAAAAGGGAACTTAGTGTTCATTTGATCCGTTCTCAGAGTAACTATGAAACTTGACTAAGATCAAAGAGAGCTAGTGGCAAATCTGGGACTGGAATTAGCCCTGCTTGTCCCCATTCCAGTACTTGTCTGACTACATGAGACAGTCTTGCCAGTGGCCGTCAGTGCAAAGCAAATTCAGGTTCTGTGACACTGAAGTCCTTATAAACCCTTATAGGATAGATGGTATACATGCCATGTCACTTCCTTCCAGTGCCCAAAGGAGACGTCACTATTGATCATAACACTTTTCCCATTGAGTCTGGACAGGACCCTGGGCACCCACTACCAACCAATCGGAGTTGGCACTCACGATGAAACCTCTAGAGGAAGTAAGGATTTCATGAGCCAGTGAACTCTGGTCTTGACCTATGTTCTCAAGATGAGCTGAGCCTCCAGCCAGGAACCTCACTTCGTTTATTGCTCTTTACTGTCCCCAATCCCCAGAGGACTTAGAGGTGATGTCTACAAGCAGCTTTTCCACAGCCTGGGTCTGCCAGACAGAGCAGGTGCAGTTATTAGTCAAGACTCCAAGTCAGGCAAGGTGATTAAGAAAACCTAAATTTATATTAAATTATCATAAAGTCCTAAAATACTGAACATAGTGGTTAAATAATTCCAGAAGTTCCAATCTCTCCAGTGAGTAACGTTAAAACCATTACACATGAGCGCGGGAGAATCACTTCCATTAGTTTAGGACAGAGAGATTTTGCTTTTTACATAGTAAATCAGTGCTCAAATAGATATTTCTTCAAATATGTCCTTTCTACATTCTGAGCAGCCCAAGTGCAATAAGATCTTCCCCCTTCCCAATCAAGAAAATGCCACTTTTCTACTTTCTCCCCGTCCCCAACCGTGAGTCTGAAGACTCAAAGTGCCCCGTTTTTTTTTACTGCCCCATCAAGTGTCAAGTGTCCCCCTCTCCTCCCGGAAGTGGCACCTCACCTTTCCCACTTCGTGTACTGGAAAAGCCTTCTTGGCCTGGCCTGGCTGTCCTGTGTAGGCCCAGACCTGGGGCTGACGACTGAGAGCAGGGCTAAGGGCTTGGCACCTGTCTCTAGCAGTCTTAGAACTGACCAGAAAAGGTTTGCTCTTATCCTCCTTTCTCACTCACACATTTGTTAGCTGATTTCTCAATACCAATAACCGCAGGAGATGTTTCAAATCAGGAACTTCCCCTAGAAGCCCTCCCCTCCATTCTCAGCCCCTGTTCTCTCCTGTCGCTTCCGATTCCTGGGTGGAAGAGGTCTGGACCTGCCCTGGGCTGAGAGGGCTTCATCAGGGGTTCTCTCTACCTTTCTACTCTTGGCCCCCGACTTTGCATCTTTATTTAGCCCTTCTCACCACAGGTGCTACAGGGCTAGGTCAGAAAAAGCAAATTAGGTGGAAAAAAAAAAATAAAAAAGAACTAGGTAGAAGTTTTAAGACAAAAAAAAAAGTCTCAACTCCCCTGATACTAGCATGAAACGTGCCTTTTGTGGGAATAAGCATGAGCCAAGTGATGGCATCTCAGCATGGAAAGTAAGTCACTTAGCTGAGAAGAGAGTTGGAATGGGAACTTCCCCACGCATAGCCACAGGCTCCCTGTCCACTAACTTAGATCCCTGAGCACTTGAGAGAGAACACAGGAGGTTCAACCTCGTGGATACTTCCCTTTAGGCCCTGGGTGCCCCAAGTCTCTAACCCGATCGCTCTTCCTGACTGCTTATGAAAACTTCCGGCTCTTTGAAAAGTTGTTTCAGGATCTCTGGGCTCAGAGTCCCAGAGGAGGAGGAGGGAGAGTGTGGCAGAACACCAGGGTTCAGGTGATATGCAACATTTGGTCTCAGCAGTGCTTCTTAGATGTTGCAGAGACTCCATCCTCGGGGCCCTCATTCACTCAAGCCACTAGCTCACAACCTGGTTACTTAAGAGTCAAAGACTTAGAAAAGGTACTGGCCAGTGGTGGCACCAGGAGGGAATCCCTATTAGCCAGCTGCCATGTGATAGGGCCCCCAGTCATCTGAAGGCAGAAAAGGCTGCAGACAGTCTGGCAGGAGAAAGAACAGCTTGAGCCACACCCAGATCTCACCAGTTGAAAAAACAGCAACTCTTAGAGCGAGAATAAGATCCATTGCCAGCAACGGACAGGACATCCAGGCCCACCTACCCCTAAAATCTTTTTCATATTACCAACGCACTTGAGGCTGGAGGTTTCCCAGATGCCCATACCAGCTGGGCTGACTCCTCCTCCTTCTCTCAGCCTCTATCCTTCATCTCTCCCTTTACTCATGACCCCTGGCCCAGCACCTGATGGGCAAGTTCTCTCAGAGAAGCAGTCAGGCCAGCTCTGATGGGGGAGAGTGCAGTCTTGGGTCATCAGCTCTTGGGGCAGGCACCGAGGGTACCAGGGGAAGGGGAGGTGGAGCTGTGTACTGGCGAGGAATCATTACTGAGCCTAGTTTCGGGGGGCTCAGGACGGAGTGCAAGAGGCAAGGTTCATGGTAAAATCCAGGTCTAAGTTCTCAGGATGCGCCATCATTTCTTGTGCACAGGTGGTTATGGACTCAGGTGGAAACAGCTCCCGTGGAGGGCTTGGGAGTGGTTATGGGGTGGGAGGAGGAGGAGCAGGATGAGCACATAGGAAGGGGGTCTGTTGTATATGCAAGCACAAGGACTGAAGTCCATAAAGGAGAAGGAACAGGCAGGGAGGGAAGGGAACATGGGCATTTAGACCTGGCTCTCTGAGGAGAGCTTGCGTTCATGTTTCCAGCCTGTGTCTGGCAGAGAGCCCCGTCTTTCTGGAGTGGCTGCGGTATGGACACTGCTACACTCAGACTGCTCTTCCTGCAACAGCTGCTCCGTCTCTGTGTCATCCAAGGAGCCAGAGCTGGCCTGGATGGACACTGTGTCTGTCTTCATGCATACGTGATCCCGAAGAAGGCCGCCCCGTGAGCTGCGCAGTTGCTTGAGGTCATCCCACTCAGCATCATCCCCAGACAGGAGGCAGATTCCCTCTACAATCTTGATCTTCTCCTTGGTATAGTTATGGTCAGGTCCACCCTAGGGTGGAGAGTGGGGAGACATGGTCAGTTGATTGGCTCTCTATAAAGGATCTCATGGTGAACGAAAAAAGGAAATGGATGGGGTAAGAGTGGGCGTGAAGAGCGCAAAGATCCCACAAACAAATGGGGAAACTTGGTCAGCACAAATATATGAGGCTTAGTCTAAAAGGAGAGGAGCAGTAATAATTATTATTATTTGTGTGTGTGTGTGTGTGAGGAAGATTGGCCCTGAGCTAACATCCGCTGCCAATCTTTCCTCTTTTTGCTGAGGAAGATTAGCCCTGAGCTAACATCTGTGCCCATCTTCCTCCACTTTATATGGGATGCTGCCACAGCATGGCTTGATGAGCGGTGTGTAGGTCCATGCCCAGGATTCGAACTTGCGAACCCTGGGCCGTGGAAGCGGAGAGCACAAACTTAACCATTATGCCACTGGGCTAGCCCCAGAAGTAATAATTATTACTATTCTCATACAGGGAGGAGGGAGAACCATGGTTTTCAGTCCTGCATCAGCCACTCACTGGCTATGTCACCTTGGGCAAATTACTTAACATCTCTAAAACTCGGTCTCCACATCTGCAGTGTGGGGAGAATAACAGTATCCACACCTTATAACCAACTGCTGTGAGGGTTAACTGAGGCCATACATGGGATGCAATTAGTAGGTGCTTGACACATAAGATGCACCAAATCATGTTAGCTGTTGTTACATTGTTATTGTGGTTTGTTTATTTATTTATTTGGTGAGGAAGATTGGCTCTGAGCTAACATCTGTGCCAGTCTTCCTCCATTTTGCATGTGGGTTGCCACCACAGCATGGCTGATGATTGCTATAGGTCAGTGCCCGGGATCTGAACCCACAAACCTGGGCTGCCAAAGTGGAGTGCACTGAACTCTACCACTACACCACCAGGCCAGCCCCATTATTGTAGTTTATTAATGAGACATTATGCTGATACACATAATCAAAAGCAATTGACAAAAGCGATTAAATGTGCATTTATTCAGGATTTTAAACTACTTTTGTGCTATTTTATTCTTAATTCTCTTCTTTCTAATTTTGTTAAGGAGAAAAATTTTGGGAGGTAAGACAGGCGTTCTAGAAAACCCTCTTATTTGGGTTCTAAGTGTCATCCATGGGGGTTCTGTAACCTATAAGCTTTTGTGGGAGGTTATTCTGGCTTTGCTCCCACGAGCCGTGGGCCCATTCCCAAGTCACCTGGGATGGTTCCAAGGACAGCCTTAAGTGATATTCAGCCTTCTCCCTTTATGGATTCATCAAAGGGTGGCCTAACTCCTGGTTTCTGGGGGAAACCAACCAACATGCCACCACTGCCAGGAGAAAATGGGCCAAGGCTTGGGTTCCGTCCCTGGGATAGCGTTCCTGCCAAGAGCTGTGCAACTGCTGCCCTATTTTAGTAACAATTCAATTCCACAGATATTTACTGAGCCCCTACATTAAGCAGGATACTTGGATGATTACACAATATAAAACATGGTCCCTGCCCTCTGGGAGTGACAGCTCCCTCGATCAAGCAGAAGGAGACACAGAGAGCACACAAGCACCCATGCACGCACATACACATGCCCAGCCCCCCAGCACACCCTCCAAACTGAAGTTAGTGTAAGATCAGATGCAGGCCACTCAGAGTCTTCAGCACAGAGACACTCTGGGTAAGTTAGGGAGAAGTGGGGGACATGGCACTAGCAATTTGGGGGACACCACTCCCTTTACAAACACACGGGTACCTGAAATCAAGAGGAAATCAGAAGAGAAAGGGTGAAAGACTATCAGAGGGGTGAAAGAGCTGCTGAGGAAAAAGCATACAACAGAAGAAAGAGGTCACATTGTTTTAAGTTCTAACCTGTGGCTCTTACCGTGGTTCTTTTCTGGACACTCTAGGAACCCAAGACTCTTCAAGAGTCTTTCTCTCAAAGATATTAAGTGAGAGGGGGTCTACCAGCTCTAAAACTGCAAGCTATCCCTGCAGGTTCTGTTTTGGCTTATAGTAGAAGCTTTTTTCATAGGGGAATTCATGGATCCAGAAAGCACATGATTATTATGTAAAGTGTATTTATGCGTTATGCCTGGGAGCTCTGGACGTGTGAGGGCAGGTTTTGACTGTGCTAGACAGGCCGAGAGGAGACTGATTAGGGTCTCATAAGGGGTAACTTCTGATGAAAGGGTTACAGGATTTTAGGAAAATACAAGGGCCACATCAGACTAGGAAAATCTGAAATCCCAGGGGGTGGAAATGGGACTATTTTTCATGCCTAAACATTCAGCAAATAATTTTTCACTGAAGCAACAAAGGAGTTAAAAAAACAAAAGCACATAAACCTTCAGAATTCTAGAGAAATCTCTTAAGACTCTGTGATAAGAGGAAGAATTGCAGAAAACCAGCCATTCCCAGCCACAGGTGCCAATAGCTTGGATCAGAGGTTAGAAAAGGGAGAGTCCAGGGGCTGGCCTGGTGGTGTAGCAGTTAAGTTTGCACGCTCCACTTCAGCGGCCTGGGGTTTCGCAGGTTCGGATCCCGGGTGCGGACAGACGCACCGCTTGTCAAGCCATGCTGTGGCAGCGTCTCATAAAAAGTAGAGGAAGATGGGCACAGATGTTAGCCCAGGGCCAGTCCTCCTCAGAAAAAAAGAGGAGGATTGGCAACGGATGTTAGCTCAGGGCTAGTCTTCCTCACCAAAAAAAAAAGAAAAAGGAGAGTCCAGGAGCTCTTGGGTTTTTTGGGTGCTGTCTAGGAGTCTAGGGTTGTTTCAGAGGGGCACAGCCTCACTGCAGGGCAATGACAGTTCTTGAAGGGAAAGAATCTATAAGCCTGGGAAAATATCCCTTGGCAGGGAGGTGCACACTCACATGCCTTCAGACCTAAGCCTTCTGGAATCTGCTTTCTGACCTTGCTTTCACTGGGGTCCCTCAAGCTGGTCCCTCAGAGATTCTAGACCTCTGTAGAAACCCAAACCACAGTCAGTTCTTCTGTTCACTATAACTTCCAAAATGGTAAATGGGACTACCCAACGTCCCTTACTGATCTATTCAGGCAATTGGAGAATAATCACCACCCCTCCCCCCAAAAAAATCTTGAATATAAATTTTAATTTTTACCTCTTTCTTATAGCACAGTTGATTGTACATGGCTGGTTTCGGGATTGCTTCAATTTTCACTTCCTGAGTGGAAGTTCGGTAGGAGGGGTTGCTGTAGGTCAGGTTCCCCATTCCCGGTTCAGTTAACTTGGATTTTTTGTGTCTTTAGGAGGAAAGGTGATAGGAAATCAGTTCAGATCTTTTGGGGGTGATATCTGGGGAAGTTGTAACCAGAGTGTGGTAGGCAGCCTCTAAGATGGCCCCAGTGATCACCTCCTAGTACTCACGCCTTCTGAATCCTCACCCCTTGAGTATGGGCTGGATCTGGTGACTCACTTCTGATGAACAGAATATGCAAAAGCGGATGGATACTAGATTTGGTGACAGTGGAATTTGTGACTTCCTTCTTAGGTTGCCCTCCCTTCCTTACTCTTTCCTTAAAGAGGAAAGCTCTTGCTCTGGGGGAAGTGAGCTGCCAAGTTGTAAATTGCCTTTTGGAAAGGCCCACAAGGCAAGGAACTGATGAGGGAGGTCTCCAGTCAACAGCCCGGGAGGAACTGAATCCTGCCAAGAACTACATAAGTGCTCTTGGAAGGGAGTCCTTCCCCAGTCAAGCCATGAGATAAAGACTGCAACCCTGGCTGATACCTGGATTGCAGCCCTGTGAGAGATCTTGAGGCAGAGGCACCCAGCTAAGCTGCATCCAGACTTCTGACCCACAGAAACTATAAGATAATAACTGGTTGTCATTTTAGTTGCTGAGTTTTGGTGTAATTTGTTACACAGTAATGGAAAACGAATACACTGAGCTTTAGAGTCAAGACAGATCTATGTTTCAATCCCATCTCTGTTACTTACTAGCTGGGATCTTGGTGGACACAATCTAAACTTTCTGAGCCTCAGATCCTCATCTGTAAACTAAGGAATAATAATACTTGTATTACAAGGTTGTTGTGGCATTGATACATATTCATTAAATGGTAACTATTGTTATTATTATTATTAGCAGGAGCCACAGTAGTAAAATCCTGACATTTTTGCTGCAAGCTCTGTTTAAAGCATTTGGGGGAAAATATACAAAGAGGGGGTAATAAAAAGAAGATTCTAAATTGAAAATGACACGCTCCACCTTCCCAGGATGATTCCTACCAAGCAATGATATATCAGCCAATATTGTAGTCAAGGGTTGTGTTGTTGAAGAGAAAATCATTTCCAACTTCAATGGTTTGAGGTAGTGGAAAAAGTAAAGATGCTGGAGTCAGTCCCAGCTTTGCCTTTTCCTGTGTGACCTTGGGTCACACACTCTGTGCCCTCAGCATCCTAGTCTGTAACGAAAATCCCAAGGGTTGGTGTGGTCATGAAATGAGGAAACTGCTTGGGCAGTGACTGAGGAAGAAGAGTAAGTATTTGGGTTTCTGCCCCTCCCTTCTGCTGCTCTGACCAGGGCCCCAAACTTGAAATGAGCCTGGTCAGAGGTCAAATCAGTGAGCTGTGGAGCTTCAGGAGATCCCAGACAGGCTAATGAGAACCAGCGAACATGTGGCCCCTGCAGCGAGGCGGAGGTTACCTGTACAGCATCAACGCTGCAATCACCACCAGAATCAGGAGAATACTGAGGAGTCCACCGATGACATAGCTGACGTGAAGTCCTTCCCCTGGGAAAAACAGAGAGACACTAGGTGGAGCCCACTGACTGGTGGTGCAAGAGGTGGGAAAACGGAGGGCTCCTTTTGTAGGTGTTGGATCCCCCACCATCTGAGGATGGCTGGAGACCTCCTTCTCAGAGGAGAGGCCACAAGAGGCAGGGATAGAGGACTGAGAAGAAATTTATCACTCTGTTAGCATCTCTTATCCCAGTTCCACTACTTACTTGCTGTGTGACTTAAGGCAAGATGCTTAACTTCTAAGCCTATGTTTTCTCATCAGTTAAATGTAAATAATAAATTTCTCATAGGACTGGTGGAGGTTAAATGAGATGTGTATGTATATATATATATACATACACACACATGCACATATATATGGCTCAACAAATGCCTGGCATGTGGAAAGCACTCCATAAGTGGTGGCTAACATGATTCTTCTTTCTATGGATTTAGTCTAAGAAAAGGGTTCATCAACCCCAAAGAGTCCTCATGAAGGTTCTGGAAGCTACCAGTGGAGACTTAGATTCCTTACATCTTCTTTTTCAAAATAGTTAGGCACTCAGGGCTTACCTGGAGCAGCAGGTACAGCCGCATTGGAATGTGCACAAAGGCCCAGCTGGGCATCCTTTTCAGAGCATCTGTGGGGCACAGAAAACTGAATGTGAAGGCTACTGTATTTGACAAAGATCTTGCCTTCCTCCAGGAAAGGGGGAAAGTCTTGTGAAGATCAGGGTGACAGGCCTGGGAGTGGGGCTTTTAGATGTGAGACTGTACCAGATGGGAGGTACCAGAAGCACGGAGAGAGGAGGCCCAGGAAACACAGAGAAATCAGTGTGAGTCACTGTCTTCAAGATGCTATATCATGTTTCAGTGGATTTTAAAATACATACTCATTAAAAAGGAGAAGCAGGTTTGGGAGTGAGCTGGAAGTCTGCTGCAAGAATACTAAGGACATCAATAGTAGGCTTTATTCAACTACCAGGAGGAGTTGGAAGAAGCTAGTAGCCAAGTAAACCTCTGATTGGATAAAGATCATCACAAGATCTAATTAGACCTCAGAAAAAAATTGTTTTTCTTCTCTTCATTCTTTCACAGGGGAATATGCAAGACATCCAAAGGGAGGGCCCAGAGAACTAACTTGAAATGCTAAGAAGGTAACTTCTTCGTGGCACATTATGAGCAGGCAATTAAAGGCATCTCCTAAAATGCTAGAGAAAAGCTACTTGCAAGAGCTTTTGACATCACAATGCATCGAGTCTTCAACTAGAACTCTGACAGTAAGAAAATATCTGAATAGGATTCAAAAGTTTTCTAAGCAAACCTCAAGAAAATCGTATTAATAATGATTGACAGTACTTAAAAGTTAGTGAAAAAGGTACATGTTTGTATCTGGGTGTTGTTTGCTTTTCTATGTAAACCCTTCTAAAAAGATAAAATGGGGCATATAGAATGAATTTGATCATGTGCATATCTTATAATTTTAGGGACATGAGTCTAAAATTCTTATTTGGGATTATTAGTATGTTTCTGCTTTCAGAATTGAAATCAAGTGTTAATTATCTTTTAAGCTATAGTTGATATTAAAAATAGACCAGTATATTATAATGGAAAAAACTGTTCTAAAAGAAAAATTTCTGGAAAGATAGATATCAAAATAGTAAGAGTAGGAAACGAAATCACTATCTCAAAAAGATATCTGCACCCCCATGTTCAATGCAGTATTCTTTACAATAGCCAAGATATGGAAACAACCTAAGTGTCCATCAATGGATGAATGGATAGATAAAGAAAATGTGGTATACGTATACACTTTTTTATTCAGCCATAAAAAAGAAGGAAATTCTGCCATTTGTGTCAACATGGATGGACCTTGAAGGCATTATGCTAAGCGAAATACATCAGATAGAGAATGACAGATATTGTATAATCTCACTTAAAACGGGGAATCTGAAAAAAAAATGAACTTATAGATACAGAGAACAGATTGGTGGTTGCTAGAGGCGGGATGAAATGAGTGAAGGTATGAAATGAGTGAAGATGGTCAAAAGGTACAACCTTCTAGTTATAAGATAAGTAAGTCTTAGGGATGTAACATACAGCCTGGTGATTATAGTTAATAATATATCGCCTATTTAAAAGTTGCTAAGAGAGTAACTCTTAAAAGTTCTCATCACAAGAAAAAAAATTTATAACTATGTGTAGTGACGGATGTTAACTAAACTTATTGTGGTAATCATTTTGCAATATATACATATATCAAATTTAAAAATATTTAGAGTAATTATATATGGGGATATGGGTACTTATTTCTTCTTTATTCCTATCTGTATTTCCAGATTATTTTTTGCAAAGTATAAATAAAAAACATAGATATAAGAATTTCTCTAAATTGAATGTAACATCATATTTCATCAGTTTTAAGATGTGCATTTTTTCTGTAGTCTAACATCTCTGAAATAGGAGTGTGTCTTACAATCAATGGCATCTCACAATTGCTGTTGGTCATTTTTTCAGTTTACTCTCTTAAATCAGGATGCATCTTAAATTGATAGCACCTTCAATTGAATGAAATATGGTAATTTATACTTGATTTGAGAACTGTTCCTGGTTATGCTTGTGTATTTAATAATGGTGTGTGTGTGCACACGCACACATACATGCATGTGTAGTCTGAGTGTTATAGGTCATTGTAAACTAAGGCCATCACATCCTTGGGGATGTTCCAAGTCATAAAGCCACAGCCTAGAGACCAGTATGACTTGGTGGCTTCTAAGGAAACTGTAGGACAAGACCATATACTAAACCTGTTATGTGAGAGCAAATGTCACAGAAAGGAAGGAGGAATGCCATGCAGGAAACCCCTCCTGAGTGATTTCTCTCTAAACCTGCTCTTAAAGCTTCTTGCCCTCAGAGCTAAAAAGAGAATCACTTGCAACAATCTGCAAGTCTAAATATCATCTCCAGTCCCACATAGCAGGGACTGATGGCTAATGATGTGACCTCCCTCCCATCTGCCAGAACACTCAAGCGAGGACCACAGTCTTCTGTTGGCAGGAGATGGTGATTTGAATCACAGGGCCCACCTACCTTCCTTCCACCTCCTCCAGAGATGTGTGGGTCCGGGTGGTAGAAGAACGCAAGGTGGTAGGTAGTGTGTTGGGTAGCACTGGGCTCCTTGCACTCATGCTGGTAGCCCTGGGAGCTGGGGGCACCAGGCCAGGTACTGGAGAGAAAAACAGGACTGGAGTGGGCCACTGGGGCCCAAAATCTCTACATATGTTCCAAGAGTAGCATCTGGACAACTTGACAAAGCAACCTTTCAGCTGCCCTAATCCTAGGCATCCTCATTAGAGGCCCTTCTTAATACCGTAAATAACAAACTCATTGCTCCCAGGCTCTCTGCTATAAGACCCCTGAGGGAGATCCCACCCAGAAGGACAACTCTGAGGCTGCTCATCCCCTGCCCTTTCAGAGGCTCAGCTGTTCTGGGGGGCCCGTCATTCCAACTCACCAAGGGAGCAGGGCTGGCCATCGGGCTCATCAGGACAGGCACACACAAAGTCCGAAGCTCTGGCAAAGCAGAGGTGGGTGCAGCCACCGTTGTTCACACCACAGGCATTGGTCCCTGGGGGCAAAGCAGATGCATATCTTATCTGGGACAGAATCAGTTCTCCCAATTTGACACTTCTCAAAGAGGAGGAGATCCACGGCTATACCCCTCCCAGGGACAGTAGGGCAGGAGGGGTATGACCACAGGGGCCTGAAAAGGTCTAAGAGCTTAAAATGTGAACCAAAAGGCTCTCCTGTGGCTCTAATTGTCTTGGTCATCAACAGTCCTTGGTGTGACCAACCAACCCCACTGATGGAAAGGAAGCAGGCTCAGGACCCAGGAGCCTACCTGTCTGCCGTTGAGGGGAAACCACAATGATATCCATGAGTCCTTCCACATTGGCCAACACCGTCTCCTTGTTCCGGCCTGAGTACTTGTCAACACGCTGGATTGACTTGGTCTGCCAGTCTGTCCAGTAGATCCACCTGTCCTGCTACTCAGTAGAGACACCCAAAAAAGAGTAAATATTATCCAACAGTCTGACCCCGGTACAGCTTCTGTGCCTCAGCATGTGCACTCCCTCTGCTGAAATGCCCGCTTCATCTCTTATCCACCAGGTCAACTTCTGTGCATCCCCAGATAAGACAATGTCCAGGAAGTCTCCCCTAATCTACGTAGAGTTTACCATTCTCTCCTCCATGCTGTTCTGTGCCTTGTCCTCACTTCTACAAGTGAGTTCTGACACTCGATGGTCATTTGTTTACGTGTCTGCCTTCCCTGCCAGATTAAGCTCTTTGAGGACAAGAATGTGTTTCATTCATCTCTCTGTTTCCAGCACCTAACACTTAGTCCTCAGTCAGTTGACTGAGTGGCTCAATGAAGTTCCCTGCCTAGCAAACAGGAGTAAATTGGGGGGTTCTTCTAAGATCCCTGTTCTTCTGGGCCCTTCACTCAGAGCTCTGGCCCAAATCCTCTGATTACTTCTGTGGGCAGCTTCCTTCTAATGCAGTGATCCTGAGATTCTCAAGCAGGGATGGGAAGGGGCAATGAATGTGGTTCCCCTCCGGCCCCCAGGTGTATACATTCGCAACCCCAGGGGAAACTTGCAGATTGAAAAGCCATATTTAACATTATCCTGTAGTTGTACATTTGGAGTATGGAAAGAAAAGCCTATCATTATGTAAAGCCAGACAAAATCTTATTGGCCAGTAGGATACAAGACAGAACACAAATAGAATGGATATTTGTCAAAAAGGGTAAAGATTTTCAAATGATTAAGAATCCCTGTTTTGGCCCCAGGCTTGGTAGATCTCCTTGTCCCCTTCCTCGAATGATTTTACAGGGTTAGAACTCTCAAAAACGACAGCTAATAGTAACTAAAATTGTTAGAAATAACATGAATTGAGTGCCAGATACTGTGCTAACGCTTTGTGTATATTTCAGAAGGATACTATTATTAAACCCATTTATTTTATAGGTAAATAAAGCTTAGAGAAGTTCAGTATCTTGTCCAAAGTTGCACAGTTACTTAACGACACAGGCAGAACTTGAACCCACAAAGCTGGCATGTTGGAGGTAGTCAGTGACTTAGCCACTGGCTAGCTGCCTCAAGACTCTGGCTCTTAGGTGCTCGACCCTGATGCCACTACATGAGCTGCCTGAACTGGGATGTTGGGACCACAGCATTAGGATCAACTGGGGAACTTGTTAAAATGCATTCTCCTGGGCCCAACCCTCATGAAGCAGATTCTTTATATCCAGGGCCCAGGAATGTACATTTTACCAAGCTCCACAGCTGATGCTGTACACTACTTAGAGCCACCCCTTGGAATGCTAGAACATGGAAGTGGTGGGGCAGGAGTTGCAGGGCACGTGGTGGCAAGGCTTCAGTGTACAGGAAACACCCCTAAAATGAGCTTCCACAGCACACCTGTTCAGTAGCACCTAAGGCTGAAATTGCCGACTTAGAACCCCGAGGAATCACCCCCATCAAGGAGGCTGAGTTACCTCTCTCCTGAGCCAGTACCTGAGTGAGTGCAAAGGGGTGGGACACATGGCTGACCAAGACCTGCCGTAGCTTCCCATTGAGGTCAGCGCTCTCAATCCGGTCCAGATGTGCATCTACCCAGTAGATCCTGTGAAGAAAAGGAGACAAGGGTGGCTGCTCAAAACACTTGCCAGGGAGCCCGGCCCTTCCCCATAAGCAGCTCTCTGTCTGCTCCTGAGCTGAACTGGCAGGTGCTCTGAGCAGTCAAGACGCACCCTTGATGAGAGGCCACTGTGAGTCCCAAAGCTGAAGAGGGGAAGTTGGTGACTTCTAAGTGGGGAGGCCAGGGCTGTTCTGGGGAGGGGTAGAAAGTCTAGTGACTTCGCAGGAGCCACCCACCCAGTCTCATATTCAGCAACTTGATTATTCTTTGACTCCTACCCAAGAATCTAAGCCCAAATTCTTACAAACACTCTTCAAAAAGAAACTCAGTCTACAAGGACCTCACTGAGGTGAAGGGAAGAGAGCATTCTGCCAGCTCTCCAGGTGACTTTGATGCTTTCCCTTCTGAGGGAAGAAAGGGGAGCTGACTGCTTCAGAGCCCCGTTCACCCTCTTCTCCTGCCCTCCAGCAGTTTTTGTCTAGACAAAGAGTTGCAGATTTCAGTGCCTGAAGCGATCAGGAGAGTAACAAATGTGAACTTAAACTTAAAATACGTAATTAACTTAAAAATACGTAAACCAGACAAACAAAACCCACCTGAGGGTGGAGGGCTGGATTCAGCAACCCCTGCGCTCAGAATATGTTCCCTCATTCTTCTCACTTTCTCTTCCCCACCTACCAAGGAGCTTCCTGTCTTTCTGTTTTCACTGCTTCAATCTCAACCATCCTCTCCTCTGCCCACCCCTGATTTCCGGGAGCCTGCAGGGATAGGGTTCCCACCTGCGGGTATCGTAGTCCAGGGTAAGGCCATTGGGCCAACCCAGGTCTGTGTTGATGAGAACCTTCCGCTCAGAGCCGTCCAAGTTCGCCCGCTCAATCTTGGCAATGTGGCCCCAGTCTGTCCAGAAGAGGTACCTGAGACACAACAGTGCCATCATCACCAAGGCATGGGAAGATGGCTCCCAGAGGTTGAAAGAACGCAGGGGACACACAGATATTGTTAATAGACAAGCATCCTTCAAGGGCCTCTTCACCAGGCCCTTCTCCCCTGGGTCTCTTTTCTGCTGGCCACGAACTTACCCCTTCCTGGGGAAAACAGCAATGGCCCGAGGCTCATCTAGGCTGTTGTTGATCAGCACTTTGCGGCAGGAACCATCTAGCCTCGATGCTTCAATGGTATTTCGGCCCGTATCTGTCCAATACAGATTCCTGGCCACCCAGTCCACTGCCAGCCCATCGGTGGTCTTCAGCCCATGCCCGATCACTGTCTCCATGTTGCTGCCATTCAGATCTGCTCGCCTTGGGGAACAGCCCAGGGTTGGATGACTGACCAGACTGACCAGCAATAGACTGGTCAATCCAGGTTTAATCCAACCCTTTAATCCAGGTTACCATAACTGGATTTCCACTACACTGTATGCTCCACAAGGTCAGAGAGCAAGCATCTATAAGTACATTCCTCAGCATTAGCATAGTAGGTATTCAAAATATTTGCAGAATTAATGAATAAATTCTTGGGAGGACAGTGTTTCCTGCTGTAAATGGGGGTGGGGTATGTGGACCCATGTCTTGTCAGAAGACAGATTAAGAATCCCCATATACCTTAAGGAAGAGACAAGAATTGCTAGGTAGTGATTATAAGAAAGGCAGATTTTTCAAAACCTACTTGTGCATTTTTATAGAAGTCCTACACCAGGGAATTCAACCTCAGGGTGGGGGGCATGTCACAAACATGTGGGGGACTTCTCTAAACTACATATGCCCACCTGCCCCCAGCACAAATTCTAATACACCCCTCAGGGAGAACCAAAGGGAATGCCCTTGTTCTTCCACGTGAGACTCTCTGCCATCGTAAATCCCTCTTACTGGTGGCAGGGCATTATATTCCTCAGCTGTGCTGGGGTAAAAAATTGAAAGAATAATAAAAATTAAAATAAAAAATATTTTTAAAAAACCAACGACCTTGTGAATAACCATAAGCCTTGGCATTTGGCCAGGGTTCCTGTATTGTATTACAGATACATGGCCTACTCATCAATGAGTCTTAGGGGATCCTCGGAGCTCCCACAGAGACCAATGGAAGGGGAAGAAACCTCCCCAGCGTGACTTTATCTGTTTGTTTGTTTTACATACTGAGCTTCTATTAATCTTTTTTTTTTTTAATTTTTAAATTGTTTTTGTGAGGAAGACCAGCCCTGAGCTAACATCCGTTGCTAATCCTCCTCTTTTTGCTGAGGAAGACTGGCACTGGGCTAACATCCGTGCCATCTTCCTCTACTTTGTATGGGACACCGCCACGGCGTGGCTGACAAGCAGTGTGTCAGCAGGCGCCTGGGATCCAAACCCATGAACCCCAGGCTGCCAAGCGCGAACTAAACCACTGCTCCACTGGGCCGGCCCCCCTATTAATCTTTAAATAAGAAAAAACCAAAAGTTTGAAACTCTGCTGTAAGTGATAACATTACAAAGCGAATAAGTCAAGATCAGAACTCACTATCCGAGTTGCCAAATCACTCAGTCCATTTAGAGGTCAACACAGAGCACAGCCTCACCCATCAGGGATCGGAAGCAGGTCTGTGTCCTCCGGAGGTTTCAGGGACATTCATACCTGATAACATCCAGGAACACATCTGTGTAATAGACCTTCCCATCCACACTGTCATAGTCCAGGGAGATGACATTGTTGAGTTCGGGTACAGGGACGTGCACATCTGTGTGGTCGCTGGTATCCAGTGAGATACGCCGGATGGAGCCGCGGCTGGAGAAGAGCAGGTATGTCTCAGGAGAGGGGTCGCAGGTCTTCCCATCTCCCTTCAGCTGGATGCCAGTGGGGCAGGCACAGGAGAAGCCAGAGGGCCGAGGTAAGCAGAGATGGGAGCAGCCACCGTTTCTTGAGCCGCACTTGTGAAAACCTGGCGATGAGAGAGAGAGAGAAGTACGCGCTTGGACACCCAGGCTGGAATATTGTCTGAATCTTACAAAGGCTCTAATTTCTTGTGCCTGATTCTCTGCTGTTCTAAATGACAGGATTCGATGCCTGGCAGGGATGAGGTAGAAGGAGCAGGGATGTCTCCAGGAGTCCTTTGAAGGTGACAGCATCATGCAGTTGTAGTACCAGCCATACCCAGGGGGAACACAGCCTGATCCCGGCAGGGCCCTATCTTTCTGACTGTAAAGGAATCTCTGTGCTCTGGCTACATCTCTAATGTTGAGATATCCCCAGAAAGCCAGAGGCTCTGGCTCACAGCCCCAGGGGTCCTTTTACCCAGTGGCTGTGCCCGGTCCACAGCCTGGATGTCCATGAGGCCTGGCAGGTTGGACCTCACCAGGATGACATTGCTGCCAGTACCCTTGTCGGCGCGGTGGATGCTACGGGTCTGCCAGTCAGTCCAGTAGATGTAGGAGTCGAGCAGGGTGAGGCCGTATGGGTGCTGCACAGGTGACACCAGCGTGTGCCGATTGGCACCATTCAGGTCAGCGGCCTCAATTCGCTGTAGGGGAAGGAGAGGGCAGGGGTGGCTATCACTGAGAGTGGGACCCCTCACTGGAGATCCCACACAGGCCTCTCCTGTCTTCCCAGGCTTCTGAGAAGTAGCAGGAGCAGGACCCTCACCTCAGTGTGGGCATCAGCCCAGAGCAGTTGGGAGCTGGCCTTGTCCACAGTCAGTCCATTGGGCCATCCTAGGTTGTTGTTGATGAGCACAGTACGGTCTGAGCCATCCATTCCAGACCGCTCTAACTTGGCATTCTCCCCCCAGTCTGTCCAGTACATGAACCTGGGCAAGGAAGAATACTAGGGGTTATTCCCACAGCTCCTGTATACTATGAGTACTTACAATATGCCAAAAACTGTGAAAAGTGTTTTATATGCAAAAAGGGGGAGTTGCTATTTAATGAATAGAGAGTTTCAGGTTTGCAAGATGAAAAAGTTCTGAAGATCTGTTTCACAATAACATGAATATACTTAATATACTACTGAACTGTACACTTACAAATGGTTATGGTGGTAAATTTTATATTATTTTTTTAAATTAAAAAAAAGGCACTGGCCCCATGGCGTAGCAGTTAAGTTCAACGCATTCTGCTTCAGTGGCCCAGGTTATGGGTTCAGATCCCGGGCGTGGACCTACACCACTCATGAGAAACACTGTGGCGGTGACCCACATATAAAGTAGAGGAAGACTGGCACAGATGTTAGCTCAGGGCTAATCTGCCTCAGCAAAAAAAAAAAACAAACAAACCACTTTCCATGCATTATCTCACTTAATCTCCACAAGGTATGCATTTTCACCATCACCTCCAGTTTACAGGTAAGGAAGCAGAGGCTCGGAGAGCTTAAATACTGGACCCAAAGTGACAGATGTAGCTAATAAATGGTGAATCCTGGATTTCCAACTCCAAGGCTCATGCTTTTAACCTCTACACTACACTGCCATCCTGAAAGAAGTCACAAGGGAGTGAAACAGCCAGGGAGGTCGGTTTCAGTGTTCCTTGAAGCACGCTTGCTCTCCATTGCCCACCTTCACCCCATCCATAACCCCAGGTGAGCTGGGCCATCCTGCTTCCCAGCCATAGGGCCGCCTCTCACCCCATCTCGTGGTACAATACAATGGCGCGGGGGCTGTCAAGGTGCTGCCACACCAACACTTTCCGCATGGACCCGTCCAGGTTGCCCACTTCAATCCGGTTGGTTCCCGTGTCTGTCCAGTACACTTTCCGGCCAATGGCATCCACTGCAAGCCCATCTGTGGTTTGTAGCCCTGCGGGAAGTCAAGAGAACACACTGGCTCCTGCCTTAAAACAGATGGGATATTTCCCTAGCTCTGTAGCCAGACAGGTGGTCCCCGGGCTGGGAGGAAGTCCCACCTGTGGTGATGATGTCCTCATGCTGTGAGCCATCCAGATTGGCACGGCTGATCTTGTGCAGTGTGCTGTCCGACCAGTACACTTTTCCTGGAAAGGAAAGGCTTGGCTCAGCCTGGACTCTTGCCTCCCCTAAAGGGACACACACACACAGCTGACTCATGCCCTAAGTCACCGGGGCATGTCTGAGAGTCCAGTACCCACTAGCAGAGGAAATCAAGGGAAATGTAGAAATATCCTAACAGGATAACTCTTGGCAGAGATGGAGAAGAAGGCCCAAATCATGCCCTTACAACCAGAGAAAGTGCTGAAGAGACAGGGGCAGGGGCTGGGCCAGAGGGAAAGGGGAGACACCAGGCTCTTAGCAGGAGGCAAAGGTGGTGGGAAGGGAAGGACGGCAGTTGCTGTGAGGCAGGGACAGAAGGCCAGGTGGGAAGGGGAGCCACACAGACCTTCCTGGGGATCCACTCCAATGGCAATGGTGTTCTTCATAGTAATGTTGATCGGTACTACCACATCGGCAAAATAAGGGATGTCCAAGGAGACCATGCGGACGTCTATCCTCCTGGCGAAGATGAGGAAACTGTTCATGCCTGCCCAGGTGGGGAGAGAAGGAAAGAGGACAGTCACCCTAGCATAGCCATTAAGAGGATTTTGAGTAAGGCAAACTGAAGTTCATGCCCTGGCTGTGTTAGTTTCTAGTTGCGTGACCCTGGGCAAGTTATTTAAATTGTTTAAGCCTCAGTTTTATCATCTGTAAAAATGGGGACAATAACAGGGGAGCTGTAGGATTAAATGAGATCATGTGCAAAAGGCACTTAGCATTGGGTCTGACACATAGTCATAAAATTCAGCTCTTTATTAATATTATAGAAGTGATTCTCTTTGAAGGAACCTTTACCAAGCAGTTTAAGAAACTTCAGGTGAAGTTAAGACCAAGAGGGCTTTTCCTGCAACCTGGGAGGCACCATTCACAGCTTCTTTCTCGCTCAAATTCCCTAGGAAGTTAGGGTTCAAGTGCAGCTTACTACGCAGCATCCCGTAGGGAGAAACATCGACTCCTAACATCTGGGCAGCCTGGCCCTGCTTCATGGAGCCTCCAGGGAAGGTTGTCACATAGGTTGTGCTGGTCGTGCACTCATGAAAGTGCCACATCCAAGGGGGGGTACCATTACATTGTAGATACCATATGTTTTAATATTTATTATACCAATTTGGGGCAGATGGAACTAAAGTGACTTGTTCTAACCAAATCAGTATGACATTTCCAATAGATGAAAGTAAAATGTCTGAGAAAGGAGCATCTTTTTCTAACATGCATGAAGACACTGCAAGCACTAGCTGGACCCTGCCTCCGATCCTGTCTACCTGCTCCCCTGGGCCTCTCCTGGACCTCTTCTCTTTTCTAAAAGCTCTGTTTCTCCCCTAAGCCTCTAGAAGCACCAAGACTCATAGTTTCTCAGATCACATTGGAGTCCATCTGCAAGGAAGGAAGAGAGCCACTGCCCCTCCCGGAGAGGCTCTGTCCAGGTCTCTGAGGCTTACACTCACCTGGTGAACAGGTCTTGCCATCAGGCATTAGGTTGATGCCCGTGGGGCAGGTACAGCTGAAGCCGCTTGGATTTGGGGATCGAAGACATAGGTGGCTGCAGCCGCCATTTTCTGTAGCACATGGTGTGGACACTGGGTAGGGAGGAGGAGGGGGGTCAGTGAAGAGGACTATAGCAGAAGAAGGCTGAGGAGAAGACAGTGCGGGCCAAGGGCTGCTCACCTGGGGGCCGCCGGCGGTGGAAGACGTGGATGTCCATGAGGTTCTCTAAGTTCTCCTGCAGGGTCTCCCGGTCCAGCCCCGTCAGCCGATCGGCACTCTGTATACTCTTGGTCTGCCAGTCAGTCCAATAGATGCGCTCTCCATAGAGGGTCAGCCCAAACGGGTGGGGGAGCTGACTTCCAATCAGCACCTGCCAGGGCCCCAGCACTTGAGTCATCTCCCAGCAAGGCCGAACAGTACAGAGCAGTGGTCAAGAGTTTAGGCGTGGAGTCAGAATGTAGCTCTGCCACTGCCACCTGCTATGTGACCTTGAGCAAGTTATAAGATCTCTCTGTGCCCTGGTCTGCCAATCTGTAATATGATTGTGACATTGCCTGGCTCCAAGGGCTGTGTGATGATTGTAAAAGATCATGTATTATTTACCTAGTCTCAAAGTATCTCTGCACAAATTACTTATTAATTACAAAAGGAAAAATAGCAACTTTACACTGGACACCACCTTACCACACAACGTTAATATCTCAATAATGGGACAAGCCAACATCTGTGCCTACTGATGAGACGCACTGAGAACGCAGGACACGACTTCACTTATTGTAGTATTCCTGCCCCAAACACACAGTCTGAATCTAATCACATCAGACAAATTGAGGAACACTCTACAAAATAACTGGCATTTACCCTTGAAAAATACAGAGGTCAAGAAAGACATAGAAAGGCTGAGGAAGTGTTCCAGATTAGAGATTAAAGAGACACGATTACTAAACACAGTTGTGATCCAGCTTGGATCCTGGACTAAAAAAGAAAAAAAGAGGAAAAACGCCATAAAGGACATTATTGGGGCAATTGCTGGTGAAATTGAATATGGACTGTGGATAGTATATTGTATCAATGTTAAATTTCCTGATTTTTGATGATTGTACTGCAGTTATGTAAGACAATGTTCTTGTTCTTAGAAAATATGCACTGAAATATTTTGGGGTCAAGGACAGGATGTCTCCAATTTAATCCCAGATGGTTCAGAAAAATAACAATAATGTGTGTGTAGATAGAGAGAGAATGAGAATGGTACGACAACAGGGCAAAATGTTAGTTATTGGTTCTTTCAACTATTTTTACAACTTTTCTGTAAGTTTGAAAGGATACTAAAATAAACAATAACAAAAACAAAGAGACTGATCATGGGCCCAGCACACAACTGATGATTAAATAGTGTTAGTTGTGATGGTTATTAATGAAGTCTGTACACTTATACCCCCCAGCCCACAATCCACACAAATCCCTAGTTTCTTTTCATCATCAAGCAGCATCAAGGGCTATGGAGGGCAGCCACAGCCTCAGAGAAACAGCACACACCCCCTGCTGGTGCCATCACCCCTGGGTCCCCCCAGCCCCTGTGAGCTGCCAGCCAGGGAGTGATGCCCTGGAGGCTGTCAGGGCTGTGGGAGGATGTCTTGGCGCCATCCTTACCTTCCTTTTGCTGCCATCCAGTCCAGCAAATTCAATCGTCTTCATGCCAGCATCAGCCCAGTACAGCCGCTGGGAACCGTAGTCAATGGCAAGTCCATTAGGCCAGGTCAGGTTAGAAGAGATGATGACTTGGCGGCTTGAGGCATCCATGCCGGCTCGTTCAATCTTGGGGCTTGCACCCCAGTCAGTCCAATACATGTACCTGGGCACAGGCAAGAGAGTCTTACAAGCCTTCCAGTTAATACCCAGTGGGGACTCAGGGTGCCGAGGGTTTCCGGGTATCTGCTGGCAATAGTGGCCCCAGCCTCCTGCCTCAGTTCCGAGCCCCAGTCCCAGGCTCAGAGCTATCTCTGAAGGTCTTGTATGTTCTATTACTATCAAAAGGTACCCAGGGTCTTAAATAAAGGCAGAGTCCATGGCTCAAGGAGTGCTCGGAAAATAAGGCCTACTTGGGACTACAGAAAGAGGGGAAGTGAGAATGGAGAATAAGAAATGTTTCCTTGACTGGATGGGTTAAATAATTATGGGACATAAATTTAACAGAATTCTATATAACCATTAAGAACAAGGTAGATCTATATAATCAAATGGAAAGACAGCCAAGATATATATAGCCAAGGGAAAAAATCAGGTTACAAAACAATATGTCATTACTGTAGAACCAAAACCACCATCACCACCAAATGTATATATACATGTAGAAGAAAATTTGGAAAAAAAAATACCCTAAACAGTGGTTATTGCTGGAGAGTGAGATAGGAAATCTTCACTTTCTACAGATTTACTAATTTATTTATTCTTAAACATGAGTTATTTTTGTAAGCAGACACACCCCCTACCAAAAAAAAAGAAGAAAAAATTTAAGAGGTTCCCTTGTCCATGGAGGAGACAGAGTTGTCACTATGCTCTGTGGTGTCTACAGCTGCCATGGTGTGTCCATGAGATCTGGCCACTCTTGCTAAACTCCAGACTCTTCTCTAGGTCTGGGGGTGGGTGCAGCTAAGGAGCAGGTGCTCACCCGCCCATGGGTTCCACCACGATGTCCCGGGGACGATCCAGGTTCTCCCAGATGAGTACTGTCCTCATGCTGCCATCTGTGTTGGCCACTTCAATCCGGTCTGTCCCTACCAAGAAGTAGGAAGCAAAGATATTAACTCTAGCCTCGGTTATTCACCCTGTTACCTTTCACGCCCACCACAGAGCCTGGAATGCAATAGATGCTCAAGAAATATTTTGTGATAGATGTGCAAGGGATATTTAATGAATTGAACTTTGAGAAGAAATTCGAGGAAATGATCAGGTCCATTTCTTCAAAGAGCAAGACTTCCCCAACCCAAGCAACCCACTCTGTCCTATAATTTAAGGCAATGCTTCCCATACTTTAGTGTGCATAAGAATCAGGAGAGCTTGTTAAAATATAGATTCCTGAACCTAAACACCAAAGATTCTAATTCAGCAGGTCAGGGGTAGGGCCAAAGCATTTGCATTTCTAACAAGTTCCCAGGTGACACTGACACTGCTGGTCCAGGGACTGCACTTTGAGTAGCTCTGGTTTAAGGCACTTCCCTTGCCTCCCACACTCATCTGGCTAATAGAAAATGCCTGTTTTACCAAGGCAGTGATGTGAAAGAAAATCACAGGGCATAGCTTCCTTATTTGAAATGCCTCAAAACGTTCTCAAGTGACGTCAGCATCATGGCAGAGTGAGATTCTCTCTTTGAATCTCTGCCCCCTAAGACACAACGAAAACATCATTCGCATTCCAACAGAGGCCAATCAAACACTATAAAGGACTTTTAAGAAACCCCTGCTGCCATACGTCCAAAGGTGGAGGCACAGAAAGCCCCAAAGGACGTGAGGAGAGGTAAGGAGTTTTACCCCTGCTCCCCAGGCAAAGACAGACAGTGCGGCTCGCAGACAGAGGGGGGATGGGCGGCCCTCTGCAGGGAAAACTATCACCCACCAGGTGCTCTCACAGACTGTCGAGAGATCCCCACCTGGTAGCGACGATGGACTGTTTCAGGGGTGTGGCAAACGCCCCAAGAGTGCCAGAAAGGAAACCCCCGGGTCGAGCAGGAGGAAGAGAGAACCCCTCCCCCCACACACCCCGCGTTTCAGCATAATCCCTCCAGGGACTGCAGTGGGCTCAGAGCACACCGCTCGTGATCCAGCACACTGCTCGTGATCTCCATCCAGTGGCAGCAGGTGGAAACTGCAGGACCAACTTCAAGATGAAAGGAAAAAGTAAAGCCGTGGGATGCATGCAACGGTTTGTTATGTCTACAGACCAAAAGGAAAATGACAAACACCCAGAAACCAACCCTGAAGGCACAGAAATCTATAACCTGAACGACAGAGAATTCAAAATAGCTATCATAAACAAACTCAACGAAATACAAGAGAACACACAAAAACAAATCAACGAATTCAGGGATTTCATCACAAAAGAGATTGAAACCATAAAGAAAAACCAATCAGAATTATTGGAGATGAAAAACAAAATGAATGAGATAGTGGAAAAAATGGAGTCTTTAAACAGCAGAACGGACAATATTGAGGAACGAATTAGCATTATCGAGGATAGCCACGCAGAAACGCTCCAGATAGAGGAGGAGAGAGAGCTAAGACTAAAAAGAAATGAAGAAATTCTTTGAGAAATATCAGACTCAATGAGGAAAAGCAATATAAGGATAACAGGTATTTCAGAAGGAGAAGAAAGAGAAAAAGGAGCAGAGAGTTTGTTCAAAGAAATAATAGCTGAAAACTTCCCTAACCTAGGGAATGAGATGGAAATAACAGTGAATGAAATCAATAGATCACCTAAATATATAAACAGGAATAAACAATCATCACGCCACATAGTAGCTAAGTTGACAAGACTCAGTGACAAGGAAACAATATTAAGGGCAGCTAAACAAAAAAACAAAATAACATACAAAGGAAACACCATCAGGCTCTCAGCTGATTTCTCGACAGAAACTCTACAGGCTAGGAGAGACTGGAATGATATATTCAAAATCATGAAAGACAAAAACCTTCACCCAAGAATACTTTATCCAGCAAAAAGATCCTTCAAATATGAAGGAGAAATAATAACTCTCCCTGATAAACAAAAGCTAAGAGAGTTCATCACTACAAGACCCCCACTACAAGAAATGCTCAAGAAGGCCCTTAGGCCTGAAAAAAAACAAAAGAGAAAGGGGATACAAAGATTTCAGAAGGAGAAAAGCAAGGAGACTAAGCCAGAACAAACTACAATTGGATAACATCAAAAATTAATTCAAGCTCATCACTGTAAACACACACTCATGACACAAGATGGAATAAGTAATGACAACAACAATTAAGGAGGGGAAGAGGAAAGGGATTGAATCAACTCAGCCTAAGGAAACAGACGGCATCTGAAAATGTACTATCTTATCCAGGAGATCGCTTATATAAACCTCACGGTAACCACTAAGCAAATAACCAGAAGAGAACCACACATGACAAATAAAGAGAAAACTAAGAGAATTAGCATGCAGAAATACCAAACTGAATTTGCAGCCCAAAACACATGCAACAAGAAACAAAGGAAATGCAAAAGAACCAGAAAATGAACAATAAAATAGCAACATTAAACCCTCATATATCAATAATCACTCTAAATGTAAATGGATTGAATTCTCCAATCAAAAGACACAGAGTGGCAGGATGGATTAAAAACCAAGATCCAACAATCTGCTGCCTCCAGGAAACACATCTCAGCTCTAAAGACAAACACAGACTCAAAATAAAAGGATGGAAAACAATACTCCAAGCTAATGGCAAATGAAAGAAAGCAGGAGTTGCCATACTTATATCAGACAAAGTAGACTTCAAGATAAAAAAGGTAATGAGAGACAAAGAAGGGCAATATATAATGATAAAAGGGACACTTCACCAAGAAGACATAACAATTATAAATATCTATGCACCCAACACAGGAGCACCAAAGTACATAAAACAACTGCTAAAAAACCTAAAAGGAGATATTAACAATAACACAATAATAGTAGGGGATCTTAACACCCCCCTTATAGCAATGGATAGATCATCCAGACAAAAAGTCAATAAGGAAATAATGGACTTAAATGAAAAACTAAACGCGATGGACTTAATAGATATATACAGAGCACTCCACCCAAAAACAGCAGAGTACACATTCTTCTCAAGTGCACATGGAACATTCTCAAGGATAGACCATATATTAGGAAACAAGGCAAACCTCTATAAATTTAAGAAGATTGAAATCATTACAAGCATCTTTTCTGATCATAATGCAGTGAAACTAGAAATCAACTGCAACGAAAAACCTGGGAAAGGGACAAAGATGTGGAGACTAAACAACATGCTACTGAACAACCAATGGGTCATTGATGAAATTAAAGGAGAAATCAAAAGCTATCTGGAAACAAATGAAAAAGAAAATACACCATACCAACTCATATGGGATGCAGCAAAAGCGGTCCTGAGAGGCAAATTCATAGCAATACAAGCCCACCTTAACAAACAAGAAAAATCCCAAATAAATAACCTTAAGCTGCACCTAACAGAATTAGAAAAAGAAGAACAGACAAAGCCCCAAATCAGTAGAAGGAGGGAAATAATAAAAATCAGAGCAGAAATAAATGAAATTGAAACCAAAAAAACAGTAGAAAGAATCAATGAAACAAAGAGCTGGTTCTTTGAGAAGATAAAATTGACAAACCCTTAGCCAGACTCACTAAGAAAAAAAGGGAGAAGACTCAAATAAATAAAATTAGACATGAAAGAGGAGAAATTACAACAGACACCACAGAAATACAAGGGATTATTAGGGAATACTATGAAAAACTTTACGCCAACAAATTGGACAACCTAAAGGAAATGGACAAATTCTTGGATGCGTACAACCTCCCAAAACTGAATCAAGAAGAAATAGAGAATCTGAATAGACCAATCACAAGTAAAGAGAGTGAAACAGTAATCAAAAACCTCCCAAAAAATAAAAGCCCAGGACCAGGTGGCTTCCCTGGAGAATTTTACCAAACATTCAAAGAAGATTTAGCATCTATCCTTCTCAAACTATTCCAAAAAATAGAGGAAGATGGAATACTTCCTAACACATTCTATGAGGCCAACATCATCCTGATATCAAAGCGAGACAAGGACAATACAAAGAAGGAAAACTACAGGCCAATAGATGCAAAAATCCTCAACAAAATATTGGCAAACCGAATACAGCAATACATCAAAAAGATCATACACCATGATCAAGTGGGATTTATACCAGGGACACAGGGATGGTTCAACATCCGCAAATCAATCAACGTAATACACCACATTAACAAAATGAAGAATAAAAACCACATGATCATCTCAATCGATGCAGTGAAGGCATTCGACAAGATCCAGCATCCATTTATGATAAAAACTCTCAACAAAATGGGTATAGAAGGAAAGTACCTCAACATAATAAGGGCCATATATGACAAACCTATAGCTAACATCCTACTCAACGGGGAAAAACTGAAAGCCATTCCTTTGAGGAAAGGAACAAGACAAGGGTGCCCACTCTCACCGCTCTTATTCAACATAGTACTGGAAGTTCTGGCCAGAGCAATTAGGCAAGAAAAAGGAATAAAAGGACTCCAAATAGGCAATGAAGAAGTGAAACTCTCACTATTTGCAGACGACATGATCTTATACATAGAAAACCCAAAAAATTCCATTGGAAAACTACTAGAAATAGTCAACAACTACAGTAAAGTGGCAGGGTATAAAATCAACTTTCAAAAATCAGTTGCATTTCTATACACTAATGATGAACTAACAGAAAGAGAACTCGAAAAGACGATCCCATTTACAATTGCAACAAAAAGAATAAAATATCTGGGAATAAATTTAACCAAGGAGGTAAAAGACCTATACAATGAAAACTATAAGACACTATTGAAAGAAATCGAAGAAGACATAAAGAAATTGAAAAATATTCCATGCACATGGATTGGAAGAATAAATATAGTTAAAATGTCCATTCTACCTAAAGCAATCTACAGATTCAATGCAATCCCAATCAGAATCCCAATGTCATTCTTCACAGAAATAGAACAAAAAATACTGAAATTCGTATGGGGCAACAAAAGACCCCAAATTGCTAAAGCAATCCTGAAAAAAAAAGAACAAAGCTGGAGGCATCACAATCCCTGATTTCAAAATATACTATAGAGCTGTAGTAATCAAAACAGCATGGTACTGGTACAAAAATAGACACACAGATCAATGGAATAGAATTGAAAGCCCAGAAATAAAACCACACACCTACGGACAGATAATCTTTGACAAAGGAGCAAAGAACATACAATGGAGAGAGGGAAGTCTCTTCAATAAATGGTGCTGGGAAAATTGGACAGCAACATGCAGAAGAATGAAAGTAGACCATCTCCTATCGCCATATACAAAAATCAATTCAAAATGGATTAAGGACCTGAAAGTGAGACCTGAAACTATAAAACTCCTGGAAGAAAATATAGGCAGTACACTAATTGACATTGGTCATAAAGGGATCCTGTCAGATTACATGTCTACTCGGACAAGGGAAACAAAAGAAAAAAATAAACAAGTGGGACTTCATCAGACTACAGAGCTTCTACAAGGCAAATGAAACCAGGATCAAAATGAATAGACAACACACCAGCTAGCAGAAAATATTCGCAAATCGTATATCTGACAAGGGATTAATCTCTGCAATATATAAAGAACTCACACAACTGAGCAACAAAAAACAAACAACCAGATCAAAAAAACAAAAAACCCAATCAAAAACTGGGCAGAGGATATGAACAGACATTTTTCCAAGGAAGAGATACAGATGGCCAATAGACACATGAAAAGATGTTCACCATCACTAATCATCAGGGAAATGCAAATCAAAACTACACTAAGATATCACCTGACACCCGTTAGAATGGGTATAATCACCAAGACAAAAAACAACAAATGCTGGAGAGGTTGTGGAGAAACGGGGACCCTCATTCACTGCTGGTGGGAATGCAAACTGGTGCAGCCTCTATGGAAAACAGTATGGAGAGTCCTCAAAAAATTAAAAATAGAAATACCTTATGATCCAGCAATCCCACTCTTGGGCATCTACCCAATGGACATGAAATCAACCATCACAAGAGGCGTATGCACCCCTATGTTCATTGCAGCATTATTCACTATAGCCAAGCAGTGGAAGCAACACAAGTGTCCCTCGACTGATGATTGGTTAAAGAAAATGTGGTATATACATACAATGGAATACTACTCAGCCATAAGAAAAGACAAAATTGTCCCATTTGCAACAACATGGATGGACCTAGAGGGTATTATGTTAAGTGAAATAAGCCAGAGAGAGAAGGACAGACACTGCATGAATTCACTCATATATGGACTATAAATGAACACACGGACAGAGAGAACTGATTGGTGGTTACCAAGGGGAAGGGGGGTGGGGGGTGGGCACAAGGGGTGAAGGGATGCATCCACATGGTGACAGACAAACAATAATGTACAACTAAAACCCCACAGTGTTATAAACTATTAAGACATCAAAAAAAGAAAAAAAAAATTCTCAAGCATCAGCTACACAGTAGAAGTAGTTGCCATTTCATTGGCAAATGCCCAGATATGAATCTCTAGCATCAGCTCTGCAGCAGCCCCACCACTCCTGACCTACCAAGGACTTCAGGTCAAGATAGGAGTGGTCTAAGAGGAGCAGTGGACCCCTTCAACCTGAGGTCAGGATTTTAGTGCGAGGAATCCCAGAGAGCCAGGCCTGGCTGCCCTGTACACACCTGCATCTGTCCAGTACAGCTTGTTCGTGACCCAATCAATGGCCAGGCCTGCTGGGCTCTCCAAACTGGTATCCACTACCACCTGGGCAGGAAGCAAAGCTGTATCACCAACTGGGCTTGCACCCCAGCTCTGGGGCCCAAACCCCACTAATCCTCAGGATGGCAAAGGAACAGGAAGCCCTTACCCAAGACAGGGTGGATTCCACCCCTCAATCTCTGCCCTCCCCAAGGGCCTGTGCCTGTGATGGACCCTACCTCCTGTCCTGTTCCATCCCACTTGGCCCTGCTGATGGTGTCAGTGCTGACATCTGTCCAGTACACGTGGTCATCCCGGGAGTCCCAGTCAAGGGCCACAGCACTGCGCACGTCAGCCAGTGGGATGACATCATCGGACAGGTCCTCTGTGTCGAAGCTGATCCGACGGATGTCCATCCTTCGGGCAAAAAGCAGGAACTTGTCAAGACCTGATCAAAGGCCGAAAGGGGTCTTCTTTTAATGCTCTAAATCCAGTAACAGTGACAGACACAGATGCTCACCTGTGTGACATCTGGTTCAATCATACTTCCTGGGATCTGGTGCCCTCCGTCCCCTACTTTCACACCTCAGGCCCTCTCTGGGCACTGGGCAGCCCATGCTGGCAGAATCAGACTTTTTTAGGTTCAAATGGAATAGACTCTACCCAAGGCCCAGAAGTGCATCCTGTGTAAGTATCTGTCAGCTTCATCTCAACTTTTCTCTCCTCTTACTTCGCTCAGTCTCCTCCAGCACACTGGCTAGAACCCATCAACCCCCACACGACTCCTCTGACATCCATGTCTGCTTCACGGCTTCCGCTACTCCACTCTGCCGTCTAGATCCCTTCCTCTTGTGCTCCTCTCCACAGCTTTAGCCAATAATGACTATTTACAGAGCACTTACTCCTCACCAGGCACTGAGCTTGGTGCTTTTCTTCCTTGTCTCCTTTACTCACATAACAGTGCCCTGTGGTTCATGTTATTCTTATTTTCTAGATGAGCAATCCTGAGGCTAACAGGCCAAGTAACTCGCCCAGGATTCTAGGCTACAAAGCGCCAGAGCAGGGACTTGAACTCAGGTCTGACTCGAGAGAGGGAGGTCTGGCCACTCCCCTACACAACTTCATTCCAGCTGGCTTTTCTCCATCCCCTGCCCCTATTCTGGTCTGTCTGAATATTTCCCAGCATATTTTTCTGCCTGGAAAGGCACTTCCTGCCTAACTTTACCGACTGCCTTCTTTTAAGCTCTGGGAAACCCTTAAGGGGAAGCTCCTTGAATCTCATTAAGACAATATGGGAAGGGCTAGGCACAAAAGAATGCAGGGGAACTAGGTTCTCAATCAACATGTGGTGAATGATACTGCCCCTGTTCCTCTGAATACTTCCCCTAATCCTACTCTCTGGAAAGCACCCAGATCCCAAGAGAAATTTGATTTTAACCAGAGATAAGAGGGTCAGTGGGTCCCCAGGGGTAAATGAGAGCAGCTGCTGATGTGTGAGGAATTGACCTGGGCCCCTCACTGGCCATGCCATATACCTGGATTGCTCCCTTCTGGACTATTCTTAGGAAAAGTCACCTGTAGTTCTGAGCTAGGTAGGGTTACCCTCTCAACGTAATGCCCCTGCAGGAGCTCAAAGTAAACCAAAGTAGCCATTCAGGGAGCAACAAGGGAATCCCATTATCTTTCACTCATTAGGCACATATTTATCCAGGGCTACATAAACAGAGCATCAGCAGAAGTCCTAATCTTGGCTCTCTGGGCTGAAAGAAAGTCTTTAACAGGGTGATGCTAAAGGTAAAGAGGTAGGAAACAATTCCCCTGCTTTCTAGGAGGGCCCGGACCCTCTTGCTGCCTATGGATAAAGCATCCTACCTGGTGAAATGATGCTCAAGCCTGGTTGCAGGTGTTCATACTCGACTGTGTGTCACTGAGCCTTCAGCAACTATTGCTGGGCCCTCAGCCCTCAGCTTTGATATAGGAGCCCTCAGCTCTCTACCTGAGGAGCCTGGCTCTTCCCCACAATAGGCAAGCCCCCAAACCCCCATCCCTCGTTCCTTCCACCCACCATCACAAGGCACATCCATTGAGGCAGGTGCCCCAGACCCACTTACTCTGGGCACAGGCGTGGCTGCTGATCTTGCGGAAGCCAGTGGGGCAGGCACAGGTGTAGTTCTGGCCACTGGGCAGACACAGGTGGGTGCAGCCTCCGTTGTTGTCCCCACAGCGGTTTTTCCCTGCTCAAAGAGCCCAGAGTCAGGGAAGACCGAAGGATGGCAGAGATCATCCCAAGGCTAGTGAGTAGAGGTTTAGCTAGGGTGTGAGCTCCCTGGAGGGAGGAACTATGTCTTACGATGTATTTTTTTTAATTCCCCCAACTGCAAGCATAGTGAATACCTCACACATAGAAGATGCCCTATAAATGTCTGAATTAGAATGGGGACAGTGAAGCTGGATGATTCTTTCCTGAGTCTCGATGTCGTACCACCCTAAATGTCCACCAGAGGGGGGAATTAGCCCATGTCTGTGCCGATCTCAGATTTCCCAGTGAGAAACAATGTCAACTGTGACAGGTGCCAGGAAGGTCTCACCTGCAGAGGTTTACCCAGTGGGCAGTGTTTTACCTGCAGGCTGGCGCTGGGGGTGCAAGGTGTGGATGTCCATGGGGAAGTGGAGTTTGTTGCGAATGATCTCCTGGTTCTTGCCAGTAAATTTGTTAGCACTATTGATGCTCTTGGTGTGCCAGTCTGTCCAGTACAGGCTGTCTTCAAACACCGTGATGGCAAAGGGGTGTGGTAGGCCTGGGGAAAGTCCAGGAGGACCTCAGTCCAGACACGGCCTGCCATGGCTCCTGGGCCCAGGCCAGGCAACTGCACAATCTCACCCTCTGCCAAGGCTCCTGGGGGCCGAGATGGGGAAAAGAGGATGAAAGATGAAGGAGAGTGGAGGAAGAGCCTCACCCTGGCTAATGACAGCCTTGCGGTGACTCCCGTCCAGATTGGCCCTCTCAATGACGTGGTGCTTAGCGTCTACCCAGTACATACGGCGCCCAGCATAGTCAATAGTGAGGCCATTAGGCCAAAAGAGATGGGTATCGGCGATGATGCGGCGCCCAGAGCCATCCATGCTGGAGGCCTCGATGCGGGGCGTGTTGCCCCAGTCTGTCCAGTAAATGGTACTAGGAAGAGAGAAAAGGAAATTGAGAGGCAGGCAGCAGGGGGCAGATAGGTAACCAGGACAGTAATCAGGCGGGGGGCTTTTATCCATTTAACCCAGGGGACTCCAACTGGTAGGAGACACATTCTCTTTGGTCCACAGAGTGTTTTTCAAATGTCTCTAGACAGGGCATTTATTCATTTAACACTTTTTTTTTTTGGAGTATCTGCTATGAGCAGGGCACTATCTTAGGCATGGGGGGCGCAGAAGAGAACAAAACAGACAAAAATCTCGACCCTCGTGGAATTGACAATAAAGTGTAATATTAGTTAGGATGGGCACTTTCTTCTTTGTCACAATCTCTGCCACTGCCTTTTGTATTTTACACACACTTTCTAAAACAGCTGACCTACAACTGCAGCATCTTAGAGGACACCTCCCTCAATTGACTGCATTGAATTTTTAAAAGCCAGAAGCTAAAAACTCCCATTTCAGGAGACTTTTCTTCAAGGATAAAAATTCTGAACATCTACAACTTATCTAATGTGTATTATGCCATTGAAAATGCATCGTCTCATTTAATCTTCGTGCAGCTCTGAAGTAGGTATGTTTCTTATCACTAATTTAGAAATGAGTAATGGAGGCAGAGAGAGATTAATTAGGCCAAGGTCACACAACCAGCTACTGCAGACCTGAGACTCAAATCCAGGTGTATCTGGGTGCAGTGCCCACGCTGTGAACAGCACACTGTGAGATGTCTCCCCAGTAAAGGCTGGCCCAGGTGGCCTGGGAACTCTCCCTAGAGATTGCAAGAGGAATTTGGGGGCTTGAGACACAACTCACTCACCCCTCCATGGGGTGTAAGGCGATGGCCCGGGGCTTCTCGAGGTTCTGCCAAAGCAGCACCTTCCGGTGGGCCCCGTCCAGGTTGGCCACTTCAATCCTTGACGTCCCCGAGTCAGTCCAATAGAGTTTGTCGTGGACCCAATCCACAGCCAGGCCCCCTGGTGGAAAGAGGCAGCAGAAAAGTGTCAGGCATTCAGCCCAGGCTCTTCTGTGCCATAGTAACGAGAGCAAACTCCGACATGAAGCAGTTTCTCGGGCCAGGCACTATTTGAACCACTTTACATATATTAACTCACTTAATCCTCACAACAACTTCGTGAGCTAGGTACTATAATCCCCATGAAGAGGAAGAAACTGAGGCATAGGGAAGTCAAGTAACTGTCCAAGGTCATGCATTTCCTCCTCACAGCCAACCACATTCTGCTTCCTGAATTCTGGCTCCTTGGGTCCCCCACTGCACCGACTCAGGGGTTTGCAAATTGTGGGTTTAGGGTTTTGCAGAGGCACTCTAGAAGTTCTGTAAGCGTTTGAGTCAAATGTGCTTGATACCAAATTCTAACCCACTTCACCTGCTTGTAGAATGGCCTGAGACTGCAAAGTGAGCTGTTTTGGGGGGGTTTTTTTTTTGGTGAGGAAGATCAGCCCTGAGCTAACATCTGTTGCCAATCCTCCTCTTTTTGCTGAGGAAGACTGGCCCTGGGCTAACATCCGTGCCCATCTTCCTCTGCTTTTTTTATATGTGGGATGCCGCCACAGCATGGCTTGATAAGTGGTACATAGGTCTGCGCCCGGGATCCGAACCTGTGAACCCCGGGCCACCGAAGTGGAGCGCGCGAACTTAACCACTACACCACCAGGCCAGCCCCAAGTGAGCTGTTTCTTCAATCGGTAAACATTTGGATATATTTATCTCAGTTGATCAGAATACTCTTAATACTAAGCAATCAAAATGAAATTCAGAATTAAACTGGATGCAAAGGCTGATAGAGAACTGTAACTGTCATCCATAAAGCTCTGATTTCAAATGATTACATTCATCAAAGTGGTCTCATGATCCACACTGATTAAGCTCAAGACGAGCAAATGTTGTAAATCTAAGCCTATGAAATTAATGTATACTAACAAATGTTTTCTATATTAGAGCCATCCAAGATTCCACTGGAAGAAGATATTCTGCTGCCTAAGGTTTGCAAGCCACTAGGCTGTTCCTTCCAGGGGTGGCTTTGCACACAGTGTGGCTGCACCCATCTCCACGGGGCCTTGTTCCCTACCTGGGCTCTCAAGCCCTGTAGACACAACCTCCTCCACGTTGCTGCCATTGAGGTTGGCACGGAGGATCCGGTCCAGGGTGACATCTGACCAGAAGACAAGCTCGCGCCGGTGATGGAAATCGAGGGCGATGGCGTTCTCCAGGTTGTTGAGCAGCAGCGTGTACTCAGAGCGGTGCGGTAGCACCTGCCGGATGTCGATGCGATTGGCGAATAGTAGCACAGGCTCCGGCCCTGGGACACAGCATAGAAATGGGGCCCCCACTGGCCTCCAGAGCTGCCCCATCAGCATGCACTCGGAGCAACTGAGCTGACAGACGGGGCCCCTTGCCCACTAGGGCACGTCCGAGCTGTCAGCATCGTTACTAGTGGGAGCCTCCAGAGTAACTCCCCCCCTACCCCACCCCACCCCAGCAGGGTTCTTCTTGGGACCCAGAATGCAGCCCGTAGCTCTATTTTACTGAGACAGAAATCTCTCCACCTCTCAGCAAATCCCTGAGTCCTGGAGCACCTGGCTGCCTCCATGCTCAGCCCTCTGCCCCACCCCCAGCCAAATGCCAACACCCCTTACCCAAAGCCTTGCAGCTGCGCCGGTCAGGCCGGAGTTCATAGCCTGCTTCGCACCAGCACTGGAAAGCCCCTTCGCTGTTGGTGCAGCCCTGGCTGCAATACCCCTCCTCAGCACATTCATTCACATCTGTGAGGACCAGACAGGGTCAGGAGATCTCCCTTCTGCCATCCTCCCACCCCAACTCCCCAGCTGAGTAACTGCTTTCCTGCCCACATACCCATCTATTTCCCAGGCTTAGTGGGAAGGCTATTTAACAAGTGGTTAAGGGCTTCGAGGTCATGCAGACCTGGGCTGGAATCCCAGCTCTGCTACTCACCAGCTCTTTGGCCTTCAGTAAGTTACTTAACCTCTCTGAGCTTCAGTTTCCCCATCTGTGAAATGGGAGGGAGGATCCCCACTTCCTAGAGTTATTGTGATGATGAAATGAGGTCACGTCTGTCAAATGCCTGACCTATAGGAAACACAGCTGCCTGTCTGCTGCCCCTGCCCAGCATTGTGGCCCTGCTCCAAACCAGGCCCCAGCTCACCCTGGCACATGTGACCATCCTCTGTGAGCCGGTAGCCCGTGTGGCAGGTACACTGCACTGCCCCCCGCACCATCTGGCACTTCTGGGCACAGCCACCGTTGTTAACATTGCAGTTTTCTTCACCCGTCCGGGGCCCTGTGCCAGCCAAGCCAGAGATGGGAGTTGAGCCCAGAATCCTCCCCCAGACAGCCAACTTGGCATTCCACCTGGGCCACGAAGAACAGCTCCCAAGGCTGCGAGAGTCCCTAGGGAGGATTCTCTTTGAACCTTATGGGTGGGGTTCAGCCACAAACCATGGGCCAGGCCCGCCCACTGGGGACACTCACGGCAGTTCTGCTGTGGGCTTTCATCGCTGCTGTCACCACAGTCATTGACCCCATTGCACAGCTTCCTCTGCCC
The DNA here is from genome assembly GCA_031878705.1 of Tapirus indicus. NCBI lineage: Eukaryota > Metazoa > Chordata > Mammalia > Perissodactyla > Tapiridae > Tapirus > Tapirus indicus. The sequence continues at coordinate 14,272,017 of CM062928.1, forward strand.
GATGCAGCGTCCGTTCCAACACAGGAACTGGTCCGAGGCACACTGGGGGCTTCCTAAAGAGGGAAAGAGGGAGGGAAGGGGGGAGGGAGGGAGAGTCAGGTCACAGCTGGGCAGGGTTTGGGTCAACAAAAGGATGGGAGCCTGTCATTTTCTAGGGCGAGCTGGAGACAGATGAGACGCAAGGTGGGAGGTTGGGGTCCAAGGCAGGAAACAGCTCAGACAGGGCTGGCTGAACGTCTACATTCGTTTTCTCCCCAGGACACCACAGTGAGATGGTGAGGGATGTGGGACAGAATGAGAGGGTGCATCCATGTGTCCGGCACCCCGTGTGGCTGGAGGAGTGGGCGTGGGGGCTGTCAGCCACAGGGAGAAGTCCTTGCTCAACAGGCCAGAGCAACAGGCACTGGCTGTGTGCGAGTTAGAACATGAGAGGCAATTGAAACTCAGGGCCCTGATACTGTACTCCAGGCCATAAGGCGGCAGGTCAACGGATGTACCTGGATTTGACACTGGTAACGGAGAAGGGCAGGAAGAACACAGGCCATGAGTAAGATCTGACTAAAGCATCACCTTGGCCCAACTGGAACGGCAGAGAATACCCCTATTCTCCAACCCAACTATGGGGTAAGGGGCCTGGGTACCCCTGGGAGACTCTACCTGTGTTCTCACAGTTCTCTTCATCGCTGTTGTCTGCACAGTCGTCCTCCCCATCACAGCGCCAGGACAGGCGGATGCAGCGGCCTGACCGACAGCGGAACTGTTCTGCTGTGCACATTGAAGTGGCTGCGCAAACCAAAGGTCTAATGAAAGGCTGGTCCCGGTTTAGCCTGAAACTCCATGCTGCCACCCAAAACTGCACTTTCTGCCAGCACCCATGCATTCTTCTTGACACCACTGTCCCATTTGGTCTGTATGGCATCTTTGTGTGAATCAGAAAAAGGTGCCCTTTTTTCAAGACACTTTACTGCCATCTGCTGGAAAACTGCTGTGATGAATATAAAAATCTATATAATTATAGAATATGTAAGTCCATTGTGTGACTGGCATCACTTTGGACATAGTGCCTCCATGCAGTGCCCAACCTACACAACTGTACACAGCGGTCCTGTCCAGTCTGTCTTCAATCTGTATCGGTGGTGGCCCTTGTGGCTCCACAGCCTCCTTCCCTACTTCCAGCCCACTGGAACCGTCCCCCACTCACTACAGTTGCGCTCATCAGATTGGTCATCACAGTCCGCATCTCCATCACAGTGCCAGCCTGCATTGATGCACAGGCCACTGTCACACATGAACTCCCCGGAGCGGCAGGGCTGGTGGGAGGCTGGAGAAACACGACAGACTTCCGTTTCTAACCAGTGTATGCACACAGTGCCCCATGGTAGACCAGAAAACCACAGCCCCAGCACCCGGCTCCTCCATCTCTGCCCAATAGGGACCAGAAAATTCAGAAACTCCTCCCCTCAGCTCCTGCCCCAGCTGGCACCTGTGCCTTGCCATCCCAGGAGATCCTTCCAGCTGGGCCTCCCCTCCTCCTCCACCCAGCTGGCCTGAGCACTCACAGCAGTCAGACTCGTCCGACCAGTCTCCACAGTCATCATCGCCATCACAGTGGTAGATATCGAGGATGCAGCGGCCGTAGGCACACTGGAACTCCTCCAGGGTGCAGGGGGGTGCTGGCACTGCAGAGGCTGGAAGGAAGGCAGGGGTGGGGAAGGGCATGCACTCAGGCCCGGACAGAGGAGAGGGGCCCTGACTCCTCAAAGGGGCAAGATGGTCAGGCAAGGTAACCCGGTTTCATTCAGGACAGCCCTTAGAGACTCCCATATTCGGGCAGACCAAAGGGAGACCTCCCTTCCCATCTGGGGAACCTGCCCCTACTCCAGCTCAGCCTAGGAGCAGCTGCTTCTTAAGAACCTCCTTGCCCACTGCCCATGCACTCCTCAGCCTGGCCCTCAGCCCATGGGATAGAGCCCTCTGCCCCATCCCAGCCCAATAGCCTGAGTTCTGGGCCCACTCACGACAGCTCTCCTCATCAGAACCATCTTTGCAGTCCGTGTCACCATCGCAGTACCAGTGCTCAGCAATGCAGCTCCCGTCACTGCAGCGGAATTCCTTGTCAGAGCACTTGCGCATGTCTGGGGGTGCAATGGGACAGCAATCCTGCAGGAGCCCTACAGGCAAGCCTCCTACAGTCCTCCCTGCCTCCTACACTCACTGCCCGTGGGAGTCTGACCCAGTCCCTGTAAGACACCACAGATTTGGTCCAAATTCTCCGGGGAAAGCCAAGGCCCTGGAGAGACTGGGCCTCAGGCTCCTGTTCTATGGCTCCTGGGGTGTCTTGACTGCTCTGGCCCTCCTGCCTTCCTCCAGCTGCTCCAGCTAGAGCCATTGCTGGTCCTTCCCCCCATGGCCAGGCCAGCCACCAGCCATCCTGCTCGCCTCTCCAGAGCAGCACTCACCACACTGCTCATCGCTGTTGTCACCACAGTCATTGTCACCATCGCAATGCCACAGGCTCCGGATGCAGTAGCCGTTCTGGCAGGGGAACTCGTCCTCCTCACACTCCCGGGGGGCTGTGGGCACAGAGCAGTCAGGCTGCAACAGGCAGTGGTGGCCAGTGCCTGGAAGCCCAACAGAGAGCCTTGCGGAGCAGAGCAGTCAAGCAGCTCCAACGCTGCCCCAAAGGGATCCAAAGCAGGTGGCTGTCTTTCGGGGGCTTATCTGACCAAGAGAGGAGGTAAAAGGACAGGACACAGAGCTGAAGACCCAAGGGCTGATGTGGGCCTGGGGCATCATCTTCCGATTGAAAATCCTTTCCCAGCACAGCCTAATGGAGCCCTCCTGGCCCTGCCAGCACTCACGACAGTCCTGCTCATCGGAGTCGTCCTCACAGTCATTGTCCCCGTCGCATACCCAGGAGCGGCGGATGCACTTGCCATTGTCACAGTGAAAGTCAAGAGGGGAGCAGGTGGGCAGCACTGAGTCCCAGGAAAAGAAAGGAAAAGGGAATCAGGCTGCTATACTCCTTGCCCACTGCTCATGCACTCCTCAGCCTGGCCCTTAGCCCATGGGATGGAGCCCTCTGCCCCATCCCAGCCCAACAGCCTGAGTTCTGGGGCCACTCACGAACGGGCCAGAAATCCTTTCCCAACACCCCTTGTTTGCAGTCTCCCCATCTGAATTACAGTCCTTCCTCACAGACTCCTACACCTGCCCCCAGCTGATGGAGAAGCTGAGCAGAACATGCGAGAATGTTAGAAAGGCATGGTGGTGAGGGGTTCACAGGGCAGAACAGCCCAAGGAACTCAAAACAGCTAAGAAAGCAGTAAGAAAACATGAGCAAGAGAAGGAAGGGTACTTTTCTTTCTTTTCCTCTTGTTAAATGATGACTGACACACGCGGGCTCGATTTCCAGTTCTAGAACTCATTACTTATCACACTGAGCAAGTCAGTTACCTTCCCACGCAGGTTCTTCGACTGTACAAGGGGATAATTATATTGACTTCATAATGCATATGAAAGTGCTACATGAAAGTGAGCCATTTCCCATCAGCACAATTAGCTGAACTGGTTAGGGTTAATAAGGTCCAGGTTGTAGCTTTATTCTTATTAGACTAATTATCCACCCTCAGATGCAGGTGCTGCAGGTTGGAGGGTGCACGCCTAAATGCAGACATCTGGCTCAGCAGTGATATTTTTATATGTCCAAGACAGGACACCCTAGCCCATTGTGCATACATTACTACACTAGGGGAAGGGGGAGATTTAAAAAGAATATTAGATATCTTACAAAGTCTATGTTAATTAAAAAGGTGTGATGATACAGAATGCCAGTATAAGAAACACAGACATTTGCATGCATGTATAGTATGCACGTTAAAAATGCACAGATATGCAGCACAAATACACAAATACATATTCACATAAATACAGAGAGATCTATTTAAAGAGACTACCTGTAGTTTCAAGGGTGTTTTCTTCTATACTTGTTTCCAAGTTTGTTTTATTGGACACATATGCATGGACATACAGGGAACACAGGAGGGTCGAAGCCGTATATATTGTGAAAAAAACACCCGTCTGTCAATATCTGTCACCCTTCCAAGAGTCCAGCGCTTGGAGTCTGACAGCTGAGGCTCTGCACAGAGCATGCCGTCAGACTTGTCCTTGCTCCCACACCCCAGGTCCCTCTTCTACCACTTCCCACGGCTCCACGGGGAGGGGAGGTTCTTACTACATCCGTCCTCATCGCTGTGGTCCCCACAGTCGTTGTCTCCATCACATTGCCACTGGGCGGGGATGCATGTGCACTCGCCGAGGGCACTCACCGCACACGTGAAGTGGCTCCGACCACAGGCACACTGAGGGCTGCCGGCTAGGCCTGGACAGAGGGAAGAGAAACCAGGGAGGGTTCAGCTCCCGCCCAACCAAAGCCCATTCCAGGGGGCAAGGTAGAGGAGCCAGGTCTAGAGTCATTGTCACCCAGGGAGCCACGGTGACACTGCAGGGAGATGCAGATGATGTCATCGTGCCTACCCCCTCCTCCAAGGCACAAATGGTCAAGAAAGTACCCTCTGGAGCTGGCCCGGTGGCACAGTGGTTAAGTTTGCCTGCCCTGCTTTGGAGGCCCGGGGTTTGCAGTTTCAGATCCTAGGCATGGACCTATGCACCGCTCATCAAGCCATGCTGTGGCAGGCATCCCACATATAAAGTAGAGGAAGCTGGGCACGGATGTTAGCCCAGGGCCAATGTTCCTCAGCAAAAAGAGGAGGATTGGCAACAGACGTTAGCTCAAGGCTAATCTTCCTCACCAAAAAAAGAAAAAAAAAAGGTACCCTCTGATTTTGGACTCACAAATAGTCCAGGTACCCACCTCTATGACAGGGCTTTTTGGCAGAACATCCTCAAAGGCCCAGAGACAAATGATGCCACCTGGACGGCTGGTGCTCTTGAGGAAGGGGAGCAGGGGACAGAAGGCATGATGCAGAGTCCTCCATATCCTCTCCTCCAAAACTAGTTGAGACATGGATGTTTTTGCCTCTATCCAGGGCCAGGCCTTGGGGATGTTGGCCAGGGAGGGTAAGAAATAAGAGTGGAATTGAGGTGCTGGAGCCCGTTTAGGGATAAGGAATCCACACAGGGGAGCAAGAAGCAGCACAGGCTGCTGTGAGTTCCCCAGTCAGAATGCATTTTTGAGGACAGTGACTGAGGAGGAGTAAGGTCCGGGGGAGGGGACCGGGCCACTTCAAGGCAGAGTGATTGGGACCAGTCAGGGCCTCCCTGTCTGTGGGACAGGCCGCAGCCTGGAGGAAGGATGGCAAAGACAGCCCCTCCCCCCAGCCTCAGCAGCACGCAGCTGGGCTTCCCTATTGAGCATCCAGCTATCTGCCTGGCCAAGTCCCATGACCGGCTGCTGTGCCCCTTCCCCAGTGTGCCCAGCAGGATGCCCTGTGATGGCGTGTGAATGGCTCGGTGCCCCCGCTCCAGCCTCAGCTGGAACAAAGGGTTCTGCCAGGGTCACTCTCCCCCCCTCCCAGCATTCATCTAACCCGCTGGGCTGCTGCAGCTGGGAAAGGGGGCCACTGCTCAGCACTCCCCCTTGCTTTCTTCTCCCCTTCCTCCCTTCAGCTGGGCCCTGCCCTCAGGCTGAGCTGGAACAGGGAAGGAGCCAGCTCCTAAACTACCAACCCTCTTCCTTTACTGAGCCCAGCTTCTCTCTCTTGGCTCATCTCCTTGATGTACATCGTCACCTCACATTACAATTACTCAGCCTGGCTTAGGGCTTGGGGCCTGGAATGAAAGGGTGCGCTGCTGTCCCCCTCAAAAGCAAGGAGAGAGCCCTAGACCCTCTGTCTCCACTTCAGCCCCAAGGGTAAGTGTGAGTAAGTCCCAGGGGTTCCTAACCTACAGACAAATGGATGGACGGCGTGAACCCCAGAAATGACAGGCAAATGTACATTTCTGGAGTGAAGGACCACAGCTTTTAACAGATCCTCAGCTAAGGCCTTGCCCTCCCCCTCCACACACTAAGGGAATCAGCTGCCCTAGAAAAGATGCAGGATTTCCTATGGAAGCCGAAGGAATCTGTTTGAGAGGCGCAGCATCTCTACACCTCACAGGAAGGCCTTACTCCAAGTCCAGGGCTCCTGTCTCTCCAGGTCTCTCTGCAGGTGCAGAACAGAGGATTCTCCCCCAGGGAAGCACTGAAGACCCAGCTGCCCTAGCCCCAGCCCCACCCTCTTGGGCCTGTTCTGAGCACTGAGAAGGGATAAGGGCTTTTCTCACTCAGACCCTGGGCACCGGAGCCTGAGAAACTTGTGTAGTGTGGGCGGCTCATCACAGCTACAGTGACTACTTTAAGGAACTTTGGATGGATGAAACAGCAAAGACTAAGCATTCCAGAGGACTCCGTGCGCTGGGGCTCCCCAGCATGCAGAACCCCTTCATGGGGAGGATGGTGAAGTGGAAGGATAAAGCTAACTCAATGGTTCTCAACCAGGGATGATGTTTCCCCCCAAGGGGCATTTGGCAATGTGTGACGACATTTTTGTTCATCGTGATTGGCGGTACTTCTGGCATCTAGCGGGTAGAAGCCAGGGATGCTGCCAAATATCCTACAGTGTACAGGACAGGCTCCCACAACAAAGAAATGATCCAGCCCAAAATGTCAATAGAGGTTGGGAAACTCTGCTAGCCACACACAGCAGGATGCAGGGCGGCACCAACGAGTTCAGGGTAAAGGGGTGACAAGAACAGAGAGAAGGAAAGAGGGAACTGGGGGGCAGGGGGACAGGACAAAGCACAGGACCTGGAGCAGACAGACCTGGGCTCCACTGACCAGCTGTGTGACCTTGAGTGAGTCACAGAGCTCCCTAAGCCTCAGTTTCTTCATTTGTAAAAAGGGCCACAAGGATTAGACAAGATAAATTGAAAGAAGCTAACCTCGTGCCTTGGCACACCAAAGATGCTCAACAAATACAGGATGAGAGTGTGCAGGTGTAGGGATGCGGGGGTTAAGTTTTTCCAAAAGGCCTTGATTTTAAGAAACTGAGTACAGGACCGGGAGAGCAAGAACAGCAGGAGCCTGGTGCTGCGTGAAAGTCAAAAGGAATACCGACGTTGACGGAAAGAGGAGCCTTCAGTCCTGTGTGTGTGTGTTTTATTTTTAGGGCCCCACCCCCGCCTTTGGCTGAGTGATAAAAGAAGTCTTGATTTCCCCGTGCGGACTTCAGAAACAAAGCATTCCATCGGGTGGGCATCAAGTTAGTTGCAGGCGGCTGGAGAGTCATGACTTCCTGCATGTCAGAGCGACATCTGAACGCCGGCGTGTGAAGGTCAGGCAGCCACTGGCGGGCAAACCCTTGGCTTGTGTTTTCATACAGTAAACAGACACATTATACTCCAAAAAGACAGCTCTTCTGCACAACTGTTGCCCCTCTGGGATCCCCGGAGGTGGAATTCTGCCTTTTCACTCAAGTCCTGGCTGTGATCATAAAGGACAGCTTTTAACCCTTTTTAACTAAAAGAATGGTGAGTGAAGAAAGGAAACAAACGACTGCGGGTGGTGAAACACAGTCTTCATCTTGGGAAATGTTAAGTTAGAATACTCAACTACGCTACTGGCCTTGAAAGCTATTTGCCAGCCACACTTGCAAGCTCCCTGGGCCTCGAGGTGCTTGGGCCTTTCGACCTAATGCAATTCAACAAGAGAGCCAGCCCTGTGACCTAGTGGTTAAGTTCGGCGCACTCTGCTTTGGCAGCACGGGTTTGGTTCCTGGGCACGGACCTCCACCACTCGTCAGGGAGGCCATGCTGTGGTGGTGACCCACGTACAAAATAGAGGAAGATGAGCACAGACGTTAGCTCAGGGCGAATCTTCCTCAGCAAAAAGAGGGAGATTGTAACAGATGTTAGCTCAGGGCGAATCTTCCTCAGCAAAAAACAACAACAACAACAACAACCTCTCTCCAGTGTTTGCTCTCCCTGATCAAGTCATCCAGTTTGGGGGTTACCTGTTAATGTGCTTACAGGGTCTTCCTGAGACATTAACCAAACGCTCACCATTTACACCTCACCTAGTCACCTTACCAATTTCTCACTGCTTTCTTTTGAAGGAAAGAAGGGAAACATCCATTGGTATACCAAACAAAGCAAACCATGGTAGTAGAGAGCACAGATTCTGGACTCAGAGAGATGAGTTCAAATCCTGGTTCTACCACTAACTCTACAAGTTTGAACAAGTTAATTAATGTCTCTGGGCCTCAGTTTCCTCATCCATAAAATGGGAATCATAATAATAGTGCTACCACAAAGGCTTTAGTAAAGATTAAATTAAATAATTTATGTAAACTACTTAGCACAGGGCTGGCACACAGCAAAAATTTCATAATAATACAACCATCATTTATGAAGAACTTACCAGGTGCCCTGCAAATACTTTTCCACGTGCTTTTCATATGCTACATCACTGAATGCTCTCAACAACCCTGGGAGGTGGCAGTGTTATTATTATCACCACTTTACAGTTGAGGACACTGAGACCCAGAGAGGCAAAGTCTGTCGACAGGTCACACAGGTACTAAGGGCTGGAGCGAGCATTCACATCTAGGCAGGTTGATCTCAGAGTCTCTGCTCTTAATCACTTCATTACACTGCCTCCCAATAAGTAGTATTGCTACTATGAGAACTTCCAAAACCCTGAGGTCAAAAAAGGGGATTTACAACACTGGGACTTCTGGGTCCCTCTCCTTTATGCACTCTCAATCAGCAAATGTGCAGTGAGTTTATGGATCTCAAGCAGTGACCTCTCCTTCAGTTACTGCTAAGGCTAAAGACCAATTTCCCTTGCCCTAGGGTAAAGTGGTACAGCAGGGACAGTCCAGAGCTCCAGTCCTTTGAACCAGCACTTCAGTGCTGTGTTAGTTCAGAAAGGGACAGGGCTTCTGATAACAAATAACTACATTTTTAGTTTCTCTTTACAGTTTGCAAGCTACTTTTGCATACACATTTGCATTTTCATTTAATCTTTACAATAACCCTGGCTAGTTACTGTAGTGCCCCCCGTTTGATAGGGAAGGTCATCTGCTTTGGCCAAGGACATGGGTTAAGTAGGAGAGCCAGCACAGCAGCGCCATTCTGACCCTTAGGCCAGTATTCTTCTCTTACCGTGATCTTAGAATCTGGACTTTCAATAAGCTTCCCAGGTGACACGGATGCACACTCAAGTTAGAGAGGCACTGTTTTCCACCATCCCATAGAATGCTCAGCTGAAAAGGGACCACACCTGTCACTTGGAGGCCCAAGGTGGACAGTGACTATACACAGCTACAGAGCAGCTTTTTCAAGTTGAACCAGAAATAAGAAGGCTTAAGGAGTGTCCTGTGAGTGCTGGGATATGACGGCTACCCCAGTGTGAAAGGGATTACAATGGGAACAGGAAGAATCACCACTCATAAAAGTGAAGGATGTTTTTCTTATGACATACCAAAGCTTTCCTCTCTCCTCCTGCCAATGGTGGCAATGGTGAGGATATAAACCTTATTTAATGAGAGTAAGTCATTCGAAATGACCCTAAACTACATCCAGGCGAATGAAGGGACCAATCCACTATTTCAGCTCCTCTCACTGAAAGAGATGTCCCTGTAGCAAGACAAAACTGATATAACTGAAAGCAGAGGCAGTAAGGAGCCACATAGAAAGGGATCTAATTTCATCCAGGAGACACCTGGAATCTGGAGGGACCTGGGTGCCTATAAATAGCCACTGTTTGAGAGGACAGAGCTTGCATAGAAAACATCAGAATCAATACCAAAAAAGGTAAATGGTTGGCAGCAGAAGGAGGCCAGGAAGTGAACCCTTTCCTAATGCTGCTCCACCTGGACCCATGCAGCCCCAGAGCTGCAAGTGCAGAACTGAAAGCCCCTCCTCTGTGCCCCAGAGGCCTTTTGTGCCTCCTCTTATGGTGGCATTTAGTCCACTGTGGGATCACTGTGGGATCACTTACTGGACCATAAGCCTTCTGGCAGTTGGAATTATGATATAGGGTTTTGTATTTGTATCCACAATGCATAGTTCAATGCTTGGTATGTAGCAGATGATCAATACAAGTTTGTAAAATGAATGAATGATACATTCCTTTAGAGTCTTGTAAGAGTTGGAGTCAAAGGAAAAGAGAGGCCCAGAATATTAGAAAGAAACGTCATTATTTCCTATCTAACCTGCATTCAAGAAAACAGGAATCTTCTTTTTAAGGTGGCCTCCCAGTCCTCTGCAGATTAAATTCACTCCCTTCTCCTACAAGAGTTCCTTTCACTCGCTGTGACACTGACACTCCATGACTCTACTTATTTCTGTCCCTAGACCCCTAGAAGCCAGGCTTACCTGGTTTGAAAATCTACCTGGCGAAGTCTTCTCCTAGTGTGCCCTCTCAAAAGGGACACCATCGGACACATGATTACTGGTCCCAACAAGTTCAGCCCTCTTTTGCCACTCATAAACACAGAAAAGAGGTTCTGACTGGTCAGCCTCCAAAGTCATAAGGCAGAAGAGCATAATGCCAAGAACATAGGAATAAAACTAAGCTAATTTCTGGCTGTCTGACCCTGGGCATGTTATTTAATCTCTTTATACCTTAGTTTCTCATCAGAAAAACTGGGATAATAAGAGCCCTTATCTCACATGGATGTTATGAGAATTAATTTAGTTAATTCATAAAAAGTACTTAGCACAATTCCCGGCACATACAAAGCTCTCAATAAATGATAGCTCTTGCTATTACTATTACAGAATTTGACTCACCCAAAACTGTCTTATCCAGGCTCCCCACGATTAAGCCCTGCTACTTCAGGCCTGAGACGTCTAAAAACCCTACGGTGTGCGGAGCTGCCGTGCCACCCCCATGGGTTAAGATGGTGGCATGATGACCACAGGAAGAGATGGAAAGTGCTGTGGCAAGAGTCTTGCTTTATTGCCTTTCTCTGGAGGAACTCGAGGCAGGTAGTATCCCTTATCCTTGCTTAATTGATCATCAACCAATTCCTAGGAGGCAAGTATAGAAAAGAGCCTTCAGAAGCTAAATGACAGAGCAATTCAGAAATGGATTCGTTTCCTCTTTTGTAAAATGGGGGTAAGAATAGTACCAATTTTATAGGGTTGCTGGGAGGTTTAAATGAAATAATACACATGAAATACATAGTAAGCAGCTATTATGATTGTTGTTCTTATTATTAACCCCATCATCTTCATCTGAATGTGTCCTCGCTCTCAACCCAGGAACGCAACTATGATACTAGGCTGTCTCCACACAGGTCCTCAAAAGTCTACTAGATCCTGCCCAGGAGCTTAGCCAACAGATCTCACAAATCCAGCAGGGCTTGAATGTGGGTGTGCTCTGTGAGGGGCTGCTTAAAATACTGCTTTCCTCTGCCCTGACATCTCAAAACACACAGCCCACACAGTAACACATGGCTTCAGGGAACAACAAACCACATCTCCCCTTCTGGGAGCTTTTTTTAAGCCTCCCTCCATCAAAAAGCACCTGAAAAGTAATTCTTTATGCACTGAGATTCCCTGAGAAGATGAAGACTGAGAACAGACAGAAGTCAATCTAAGACAAAATATAGATCATCCCAACCTAAACCTTCTGATATGGCTTGGATATGAAATATTCTGTTCTAAGAGGCAATATGGGTTAAAGGGTTAACAGCTTAGGCTCTGGGTTCAAATCCCGGGTCAGTAACTCACTAGCTGTGCAACAGCAAACTGCTCTGAGCCTTACTTTCCCCTCTGTAAGACAGGAACCTAACAGTACCTACCTCAAAAGGATACTCGGAGGAGTGATATTACACGCTAAACGCTTATCACAGGGCCAGGGATACAGCAAAAGATTCAAAAATGTTAACTGCCCCAGAAGTACATTTGTATTTTTTGGACCACATGTCCCACCAGTTCGTGGTACATAAATGGTCACCAGAGATCATCCCCAGAATTGCAGAAATTCTCATCTGGGGGAGATACGTTTTAGAGCCATTCACTTTTACTGTCTCTCGGAACCTGTAGTTGACAGTCTTGTTTAAACTGCCTCAGATGGGGAGGGACGGGAGTGAAAAGGGAATGGAACTTCCCTTTCTTATTTGTTAGGCTTATGGATATTATAACCTGCATCTGTGTTTGGTTTCCAGACGGCTGTAGTCAACCCAGCAGAGAAACTATCTCCTGTCCTCATCTCTGCCTGAAAGGTGGTGGCAGTCGGGCTCCCAAGGCTGGGGCCAATGAAAGGAACATTTAGAGCACTTCCCCCACCCCCACCCTGCAGGCCTGGCAGGAAGTGGAGCTGCCGAGCTTGCAGAGATCACTGGAGGCGCTTAGAACCTCGAAGCGTCTTTATTTCACGTGCTAATCAGGTGCCTCTCCGAATACCCTGCTCTGTACCTGCCTGGCCTTACACCCAGACAGGGGGAGGGTCCCTCTGCCCCAAAAAGACGCTGCCTGGAGCCAGGAGCTTCCCGGCCCCAGAAAACCTCCGGTGATAAATTATGCAGCAGCACCTTTGTGTCACTGCCTCTCAGCCAGATGGGAGGTTTGCTCCCAGCCTTTTGTTTCCGGCTTTGCTCGCAGCTCTGATCCTCGGCTCTGCACAGAGGTGAGGCGGGAGCTCCCGTCGGCCAAGTCAGGGCTTGCAGCAAGTCCTAGCAAGGCTTCCCCCAGCTGGGTCTCAGGCAGCGCCCTTCCTCTCCTCACTCTAACCTGAATGAGCAAAGAAGCAGGGCATTAGCAAAGCTTACAGTCAATCCACTCAGCTGTGAGCGAGGATGGGAATGCCTACGTGCAGTAAGAGAATGAAGTTTGCTCACAAGGGCGTAAGAGGTGCCCAAGGGCACTTAGGATGTTTGCTTCTTGCTAAATCAAAAATGCAGAACAGAAAATGGAGTCAAACAACTGCCAGGAAAGCTAGAGAATCAGCTCTTTTTAAAGGCTGCTCTTGGTTACGGTCAACTTTCTGCAGCCCCCAAAAACGTCACATCACTGGAACCAACTTAAAAAGAAGAAACAAAGAGACAACAGGGGTCAAACTTTGGGGTGGAGGAGCTGGGAGCTGGGGGCGAGTTATGGGCTTGAGACCCGCATCAATTATCCCTGCACACTGACAGGATTCCTGATTGAAGACGGTAGTCATGAAGGAAGGCGGCCCCACCAACAGCCCAGCCCCCAAATTGCGGCAATTACTACCTTATGAGCTCTGGGGCCTGACTCCTTTCCCAGGCCAGTGGGAGGGAGAGCTTGGAATTCTAAACTGTTCCAGCTACAAGAGACCTCAGCCAACACCTCTCACCCCGGGTCACAGCAACCTCAGAGTGGGATGCCTGGCTGCATCCCTGACCACAGGGCTTTTAACAGGGAAGTTCTAGAGGAAAGCCCCACCTCCCAGGACCTCTCCCAGGAGAGGTAAGGCAGGGTGGGCTCCCTGGTATAGATAGTCATGGTAGAGCTTAACAGATCTCTTTTCTGGAAGTGTGGACAGGAGGGAATGATACTTAGGTTTCATTAGGTTTTCAAGGGGAGAAAGAAGGTTCAAGATCTTTCAAAGAGAAAAGCAAAACCCAGCTGAAATGAATGAAGGGGTGAGCCTCCATTTCAGCACATGACACTGGGGTATAAGGATTTGTTTACCTGGCTCCCATGGTCCAAATGCAAGAACCATCTCTAATCCACTTACGCAAGCTGGCTAACAAACAGCTAACATTTATCCAAGCCTATAGTGACACAGTAGTTGTCAGGCTCTGCGCTGAATGGTTTGAACAGACTATTATCTCATTTAATTTTTACAATATTCTCATGGGATAATTTATTACCACTCCACCCCTCCCATTACAGATAAGAAGGCTGAAAGTGTTTTGCACGGGGTCACAAAGAAGTGCTGAAGCCAAGATTCAAACCCAGGTCTACCTGTGCTCTTTAACCACTTTTTAGCTATGTATGCAGCGATTAGATGAGTGCTTGACAAATGTGTATTTGCTGAATGAATGAACAAATGAATGGGTACAGAGCCCAGTTCAGGGAATGCTCCTGAGTGTACTGGGGAGAAAGAACCTGACCCTGCCAGCTCTAAGCTGGAGGAAGAGCAGCAAGCACAGGCATCCATCCGAGCTATTTATAGGGCCAAACCCGGGCTCTGCCAGCCAACCAGTCAGCATGAAGTCTTTCCTGGGACACTGAATCCTACCAGCCTGAAAAGGGGAGAAGGGCTTCTGATGCTGAAGATGAGATGGTAATCCAGACACAGTCTGGGGCCCACCTGCCCCATGCCGAGGCAACTGTGACAAAACTTGTGGATAAATTTCATCAAGGAATGTAGAGACTAGGCTGGAACAGGCCAGCAGACCTAGTCAACCAAGGGCATGGAACTGTCTCATAATTACGAGCTGTGCCCAATCATAAAAAAAGAAGACTACTTAAAGTAGTCCCCAAAATTCTGTTCCTTTCAGGAAGCTCCTAGTATTGATCTTCTCTTCAAAGAAGAAGCAGCATAGGCAAATCCCACCCATTTTCCTTCTTCTTAGGGCTCAAGCTGAGCAGTCAATCAGTAAAAAGAGTGAGCAAAGATCTATAAAACACTCTGTCCTCTGTGACCTCCTGTCTTCTTTGCTGGCCCAGAAGATGGACATGCCAACGTGCTCTGTCAGACACAGCCAGACTTGGTTCCCTTGCACCTGTCATTCTTAATACCATGTGCCAGTCCCAAAGATGTTATCTGATATTCAACAGGGGACATAAGAGGAAATCCAAAATCAGTGACAAGCCAAGCATCTTTCCCAAGTCCAATAAGATCAAGGACAAGGTCAACCAAGCACTGTGACAACAGCCAGATGGAGAGGAGACCAGTCTCAGCTCTACTCTTTTGCATTCACCCTCAGGAACGACCTTGCATCTACCTAAGCACTCCTGGGCAGAATTTTCAGCTTTTGCTTATCTGAAGAAACCTCCAAGACAAACACGGTTTCTACTCTTCAAATGGTGGTAGATTGTTGGAGGGCTCTCCTCAATCCTCAGAAGGAAGATACCCAGGGCTGTTACCAGCAATCAAGTTTCCTTCCAAAATCTTTATGGCAGGAGTGTTACGTAGACTCAGCCAAATCCGTAGGCTCTAGGAAAAGCCCAAAGGACTAGCAGCATCCAAAGCACCTTAAACTTTAATGTCTAAAATTCACCCCTAGCTGAGGTCAGGTCTGTCTAACCGATCTGTGACACTCTGTCTTCTCCATGAGCCCCTGGAACATAGGGTTAGGGACCCTTGTGGTGATATTTTTGGTTGAGCAACTGCTCAGTCTCACTGGTGAACCATGAATCTGTCCCCTCCAGGCCTCCAAGGATGGCTCAGTATCAGACTAGGCAAAGTTTAGATCTTCGCGCCACTGTCTCCTTACGCATGCGCACTGAAAGCCTCCCATGCTTAGAAGTTTCTATTAAACTTTTTGTCCTTAAAAAGAACCCAGAAGAGTTACCAAGAACCCTCCCATCCTTTTCCTGTGAAGCATTAAATACACATGATTTTCTACGCCCATTCCCAATGCAGATGTAGTGTGTGCAGTTTTGACAGCTCTGGAGCAATAAAATCCTCTTGGCCAGTCTCAGGCCGGAACCTTCCAGCTCCCCTTTCCCTAGGGCAGAAGGCGACAACCTCCTCTTCGGCTTTGTTGGTATCCGTTTTAGTCCTTTTTTTTTTTTTTTCCAGTGTCGTGCCATTTCCCTTGATCTTTTTCAAAACTTCCTCCAGGGGGCCGAGAGGAAAGTTCCATCCCTTTCCCCTACAGCCCGAAGGGGGAAACCCCCCAAAAAGCATAGCTGTCCCTTTAAGGGGCCCATGTGGTGGGAAGAGCAGCTACATTCCTACCCCAGTAGGGCCGCTGTCCCAACACGCCAAAGAGGCTACAAATAACCTTCTAGGAGAGAGCCCGGGAGGGGGAGAGCACCGTGCGAAGAGGAACGTGGGTCGGCCAGCCTACTACTAAGAGTGAGGAGCGGAGGGAATGCGCTCAGTCGGCGTTAGAGAGGACTTGGAAAAAGTCACTTAAAACCCACGGGTAGTTTAAACAACAGATATGAGAACTCTGTTTTGGATCTGGGAGGTAAACCAATCTTTAAAACAAGTGCCCAGGCATCTCCACGCCCTGCCAGGCAAGTTCCGAAATCTGCACTGACAATTTCCACACGAGCTCCCTACGTTCAAGAAAGAAGCAACCGATGCAAGGCCGGCGCCTGCAGACTCCTCCATTCCGAACCCCACCCCCCCATCCGGGCTGCGGGGAGGATGGGAAGATTGGGATCTCCCCCCCGGTTGAATAGCGGTGGGTGAATAGGTTGGGGTTCAGAGATCAAAGAAGTTTGATCTCTGGGCACAAACTAGAGGCAGCTGCTAAATCACGGGGTGCACCTCCAGTCCCAGGTGGCTGAGGAGAAACAGATTCCACCGGAGCCCTAATCACACACAACAGTTGCATACGGGTACCAAACAAGTTATTAACGAGGAGCAGATGAAGCAGCAGTCCCGCTGCCATCCGTCCAGCTCCCCCGAGGGCCACCGCGCGGCCCGGGTGGCTGCCTGCTGAGGCGCTACCCGCCCCTCAACCCCGGCAGGACAGATCTGCGGGAGCCTTCCAGCAGTTTCTTCCCTCTGTCCCTCCTCTGCCCCCTTTCCAACCCAGTTCCCCCCTCCCCCGCTCCAAGAAGGATCCAGGGCAGGAAGCTGATTGGTCACATCCAGAAGAGGGAACCCAAAACACCACTAAGGGGAGATGCTGCGAGCAAGCAGTGCCCAAAGACCCTCGGTGGGAGCAAGGTCTGGATCCGAGGAACCGTTCCTCGAGTAGAGGAGAGGAATCCCCAGAACTCAAGTATTCAGATTCCACTAGGGCCCCTCTCTGCAATTCGCCCGAGACCCCCGGCCCCTGGAAGTAGGGCTATTTACAATTTATGGTTTAGCGACCATCCTTCCCCGCCTCCCTTTCTTCGCGCACATTCACTCGCACCAAGGACACAGAGACTCTGTCGTAACCTGAAAGGGAAGTAGCCCCCAGCTCTTCAAAGAGCAGCGAGGGAAGGCGAGCGGGCGCCCCGGATCGCCCCCTAGCCGGTCCCTGACCCGAGTCCGGGGGAGCTCCTCCACGGCTGCCCCTCTCGGACTCGAGGCGCTGGGGGAGCTCCCGGAGCCCTCCCCGGCATGCAGTCTCAGGGCCACTGCTCGGAGTGCGGGCGAGGGGTCCGAGGCCCCAGCCTGCGCCGTCCGGCTCTCGGGAGGTGAGTCCTGCAGCGGCCGGACCCGGGGACAAACTTTCCCGGCGGGCCGGTCGGCGCGGGCGCGGCTGCGCCGCTTACCGTGTGCGCAGAGCAGGGCGCCAAGCAGCAGCGCGCCCCACGGCCGCCTCATGGTGCCGCGGCCGCCGCCGGCGCTCCCTGCCGGCCGGGGGTCGCGCCGGCTCCCGCGGGACGGCGCGGCGGAGGGAGGCGGCGGAGGGTCCCCGAGGGGAAGCGTCCCGGTCCGCGGCGGCGGACGCGCCCCGCAAGTCGCCCTTCGGCCGCTGCTGCCGCCAGTGCTGCCGGAGCCGAAGCCGCCCTGCCAGGGGACCTGGAGGGGGTGTCCCGGGCCCGGCCGCCCCGCCCCCCGCGCCGCAGCCCCTGCCACCGCCACCGCGCCTGGTCCCGCCCCCAGCGCCGGCCCGGCCCCTTCCCTCCCTCGGCCCCCGCCCCCCGGCCCCCACCCGCCCGCTCCTCCTGCGCTGGCCCCGCTGCTCTTCAGGCCGCCCCCACATTCCTAGCCCTCGAGAGAGCCCCCCTCCCTGTCCCCATTACTACTGCTTGAATGTCCCTAACTTAAAAATTATCCTGGCAACAACTCTCGGACCCCGCTCACTCTAAGTCTATACCAAAGAGGAGCACCCGGGCTGACCCAAGTCTCCTGGACATGACCCGGGCCCCCCTACCGGCCCCAAGTCCAGACTTTATTGACGTCTCAGAATTCGCAAGGCTTGCTAATGCATAATCCCCTAGGTCTTTATTGACATCAAACAAGAGACATCAGGGGGCCTGGAGCGCTGTATCTTAACCAGCATTCTCACTGTCAAAATTCCTTTTCTGAGATTTTCTTCTCGTTCCACTTCCCCATCCCCCCCACCCCGATCTAGGCAGCGTTGTTCTAGGGCCCAATAATTCCACGACCTCCCCTTTTCATTTACTCATTTCCTGAGGTGGTTGTCTGGGTCCTGTCGCCCCAGCGCAGACGTCCAGAATTGGCCCAGACAGACTCAGTTCCTCCTCGCTGTCTTTGTAAATCAGCGTTGTTAGCCCCTTCACCTTCTTTGACTTTCTGATCCTGTCAAGGAGGGAAGGGGGTAAGGAAGTAAGTCCTGACTTCAGTTGCGCTTTCCCAAAGAATTCAGCCTCCTCCCAGGTTCGGTCTGTAGGGTCTTCCAGCAAAATTTAACTTTTGAGTCACTATATCAAGTTGTCACTCCTCTCCTGTCTTAGCTTTGTCGTCTATGCCTCTCCTCAGTGCAGATTAATAATATGGGTTAATTTTGTTACCACCTTCTATTTTCTAGGTTGACTGTTGTCTTGGTACTTTTGTGCAAGTTCCGGACTTCCATAGGTTCCTATGTATCACTCTTCCCTCCCAGCTGGTATGCTAACATTTCCTGGCTTTGGATCTTCTGTGGGATTTTGTTAAACCGCTTTCCTCTCACTAGTAAATTGAGTCAGGAAGACCCAGCCGCCCCATGTTAGCTGAGGGGAGAGTAACTTGGTATAGCGCAAGGAGGATATTAGGAGATTTCTCCAGTGGATTGGTTGACATTTCATCCAAGCTTGTTTCCAACTTTTCAGAGGCTTTCACTTCAAATTACCATCTTTGACTAAAGCTAACATTAACTTTGCAACAGAAACCAAAAAACGTGAAGTTTTAACGCTTTCTGAGCCAGTACTTCCCTGCACCGTTGTTTTGCCTGAAATTTTTACACAGATAAAATATGGTTGAGCTAACATCGCCATGGTAACTAATAGTGAGGCATTTTCTGTGTGTGTAGTTCTTCTTGCTGACTGAAGGCGGCCGACGAGTCAGGTCAGGTTTACACGCTCTTACTGCAGGGCAAGATAGTCGACCTTTCCGGCCTATGTCACCTTAGCCTAAAATCCAAAGAGAAAAAAGTGAAAAGTGGAGGCTGATTCTTGACACACATACACCCCATCAACGTTTTTGATGCAGTCTTGGCTGGTCTCAGGGTTTCAATATATTTTGCTTATGAAGACTTGCTTTTAGACCCGTTGAGAAAGACCTTAGGATTCTGGAGACCATATTTTTTTTCCACATGAAAACTAAGGACATGTGGTACACTGAATACATTTGTCCCAAAAAATCCAGGACAGGCGGTTACCATATTTTCAATGTCAGGGGATTAAGAATTTATAAACAGTTTCCACTCTGTATGCAAAGGACAGGTTCCTTTCCAGAAGGCATGATTTGTGTTGTTTTTCTGGGATTGAGGAGGAAAGGGGAGGCTGGCTGTCCCTGCCTGACTCAGGCTCTAGAGACTGCATGTTCTGTGTGCATCCCAAGTCCTCCTCTTCCATGCTTCAGCACAGTTCTGGTGCACAGAGCCATCCCTGGCTGCTGTGAGTCACTGGGAATATCAATGGGTAGAAGCGAACTTCGTGCATAGTCCCTGCCTGGGTCACCCCCTAGGGTGAGTTAAGTCTTGGCTGTCAGAAACTACTCTTGTGCCAGGAGTGCTAAGCCATATTTATTTTTACCAGACCTCTCAGACTTTCTTGTTTGGAGTGAGAGATCCTGAAAAGCATGCCAGAATGGGCTGTTTGTCTCCCTTTTATTGTCCCCTGGGACATGCCCCTAGAAAAGTTGTGGGGGACTGCCAATTCCAGAGGGGTCTCAGAGGCATTGGTCTCCTCAGAAACACCACCCCTTTCCTTCATCCTTCCAGAACAGTCCAGGGAACCGAATTTCCAAGATCGGAATATTGCCCTGAATTAGACCATCACTAATGGCCTTTTCAAAGGAAACACAGGGAGTGCTACAGAAAGAAGATAGAAATGAGCACTATTTTGATCCAGTTGGGTTGGAAGAATTCTCTTATAACCTAGGCATCGTTCAACAACCTGAATTTCTAAACATAATTCTTCTAAAAGAGTAAAAGGGCTGAAGTTTCACACTTGAAAACAGTGGTTCTCAATCAGGAATGGTTTTGCAGACATGGACAATACCTGGAGCCATTTTGGGGAGTGGGTATTACTATCAAATAATGACTAAAGGCCAAGGATGCTGCTAAATATCCTACAAGGAGCAGGACATCCCTCCCCAAAGCTAGGAATTATCCAGCCCAAATGTTAATAGTGCTGAGGTTGAGAGACCCTGATTTAAAAGATTAAGAACATAAGTCTGCAAAGAATTGCTCCATCTTCTCTCTAGAATCACTTTCTTGTTAAGGCAATGTAAATGGAGGGAAGGAGTTCTTAAAGCTATTGAAAGGAAAACGAGAGAAAGCACAGCTAAAGGAGCTAAGAGAGCCCCATACCTATCTGCCTAGAGAGCCTATTTTCAGTATTCATTCACTGAGTAAGAGTAAGTCTTTATGAAGGGTGTATTATGTGCCAGGCACTGTAGAAGCCTTGGTAAACAGATATATTGAGTCCCTGCAACTTACTCTGCTGGTTGGGGAGGTTACAAGTATGCAGAGGCATTAAAAGAATGATCTCACAAAAGAATTTAAAACTACAAATGATAGGGACATTCACGAAAAGTACAGGGTTCTATGAAAGGAGAGACTTGATTTAGATTTATGGGTTCAAGGAAGGCCTGTCAGAGCACTGACACATAAGCTTAGTAAGAGTCCTCAGGCTAAGAGTGGATGGGAAGGGTCTTCCAGGCAGAAGGAACAGTATGTGCAAAGGCCCTGAGCCAGGAAAGAGTCCATAAGATTTATGGAAAGGAATTACTAACTTTTAGCGATGGGTGTGCTTTTATCTAAGTTCAGAGGGCTATTCCTGGAGACTGGGAAAAAAAGGAAAGAATAAGGGAATAGTCTGATTTGCATTTCTGTGCTTTCTTTAATTGCCACACCACTATTCCTAGCACCAACACTTTTTGTGTTCCAACTCAGCAGTGGTCCTTGTGTCAAGAATGGGGGTACGATGGCTGATTCAATTCCCTGGCTTAACTTGGGGCACGCCCTGAAAAGTGGGACTTTCTAGCACATTTTAATCTCCTGAAAGCTTGCTATTCACACACTTGGCATATATAAGTAGAGCCTTTGCAGCAAAAATCTCAGTACATCTTGCTTATTTCAGCAGCAAAGATAAATTCAGAATGGTGGATAAACAAATGGATCAATGAATACTCATTTAATAACAAACATGAATCATGCATCTACATAAACAATCTGTTTCCACACTTGCCTCCTTATAATTCATTCTCTATACAGCAACCAGAGTGACTTCTTAAAAAACATAAATCAGATCACGTCATTACTATGCTTAAAACCTTCCAATGGCTTCCTATTGCACTTGGAATAATATCCATACTTCTCATGTGGCCTTCAAGGTCCTTCATGATCTGGCCTCTGCCTACTTCTTTGACCACTTTTCCCCTTACTCATTCTGCTCTAGCCACACTGGCTTTCTTTCAGCTCTAAAACATGCTGTCATTTCTGTCTTCCAAATTCTCATGAGCTGTCTCCTCTACTTGAATGCTGTTTCCCCAACCCTTCCATGGCTGGTCTCAGCTCCACATTGCAGCCGCAGAGAAGCCTCATCTTACTGCCCTAAGGTTGCCTTGTTCTCATTCTTCCTTTACCCTATTTTATTTAGGAGATTGGATAAGGTTTCATGGAGGTGGTAGCATTATGCCTAGGTCACATAAGACGTGTTAAGAGTTTACAAGGCAGAAAATGTGGGAGAGGTACATCCTAGGTGGAGAGAAGAGCTTATGCCAAAGCAAGGGGGTGTTAAAGAGCTCAGCAGGTTTGGGAATAGTGAGTAGAAAAGTATAGCTGAATATTAAGTGTATAGGGAAGAGTGAATGGCAAGGTGGCTGGAAAAGTAGGTTGGGACCAGACTGAAGAGATATACATGTCTTCAGGTTAAGGAATTTTGCTTCATCCTAGTAATGGTGAGTCAGCAACACTTTTTTAAATAAGATCAAATTTGAATTTTAGAACAATAAACTCTTGTAACAATGTAGAGGATGGCTTGGGGGAGAAAAAATAGACACAGAGACTGCAACTTTTTGTCCTAAGATTCTGAAACTCGAGAACTTCCAGTTTATATCCTAAGTTTATTTAATGATTCCTAGTATATCACCTCTCATCCTCCTGAACGAATTCTCTTAGCCTGTCTACTTGCAGTGTTGTCTTTACGCCTTTTGTTGAGTTAGTTGCTTTTTTTCTGGGCATTTCTTAAGATATGGTGATCTGTCACACACAGTATTTAGGTGCAGGAAGGATGTGCCAATGCTTTCTGATTGATTTTTAATGTCCTTCTCAATGATGCCTTGCATTTTGCTGGCCTTTTTGTTTAATGAATTGGCTCCTATGAGGCAACCATAAGTCTTATGGATTGGATAGCCTTCATTTTCTATACTTTCAGTCTAGTAGGGAAAAAAAAATCTATTTAACAGGCATTTATTCTGTCAGGTACTGTGCATGGTCCTAGAAATTTAAAGATGAATAGAGACTGTCTCTGCCCTCAAGAAACTCACAATCTATAGGAGAATTCAAAGAATTTTTTTTTTAACTTTGTTTTGCTGGGAAAGATTCGCCCTGAGCTAACATCTGTTGCCAATCTTCCTTCTTTTTTTTTTCCTCCCCAAAGCCCCAGTACATAGTTGTATATTCTAGTTGTAGGTCCTTCTAGTTCCTCTATGTGAGCTGCTGCCACAGCATGGCTACTGACAGATGAGTGGTGTGGTTCTGTGCCTGGGAACCAAACCTGGGCCACCGAAGCACAGCGTGCAGAACTTTAACTGCTAGGCCATCAGGGCTGGCTCCAAAGAATTTTTTTAAATGACATAAATGTTTATCAAGATGCAGATTCTAGGACAGAGGAAGGCAAAGCTAATTTTTGGCTACCAAGAAGGATCAGAAAATCTTCCTCCTTTTCAAACTACATGATAGTGTAATTCCCAACTCTTTTGCAGCATTTGAAAATATAAAATAAAGTACAAGTCTGTAACCACCTTTGAGCTCTAGTTCAATTTAAGCCATGTCCTCCTAACCACTTTCTTGTAATGCATTAGTTATTCTTAACTGTAGAAGAATTTGTGAACGTTTCTTTTTCTTTGCAAATTCTCCCAAAGCTCTGGTCTTTCAACCTGTGGCAGTCCAAAATGACTTTTCTGTAAATAGCATTTTCAATTTAAACATGTTAATCCCATACAGTGGCATCACACTTAGTTTCCGCTTTGCTGTTATGGAAGATAAGTCTTTCAAGAAGAGCCTAGTAGCTCAGCATGAATTACATGACCTGCATTTCTTAGGAGCTACTTTGCCTTTAGCATCATTTCTGCTTGATGAGTTGATAAAAGCTTGTCCTAGTTTCTTGAACCTGTTTTGCAGCAATAATTCAGCCTGCATTTTTTCTTTCCTTATTGTTTCCTTGAGGTTTAAAACTATTTAGTACATTTGTGTTTGCTTTTCTGTAGTTTTCAATTCCAGGGAGAATTTTCTTCCCTATCAATCTCTTCATAGGTCCTCTGCAGAGCCAGAGATGTCCATTAATTTTCTCTTTATAATTAGGAATTATAATCTGATAAATTGACATCTCAACATATCCTCTCTCTTATGGGTGTATTTCCTATTGTTTTTGAATTTGATGTTTCTATTCTTTATGCTGTACTACTGACTTTAACATCTCATGCCCTCTCTACATTTTGATCAATTTCATATCACTTGCTTATTTTCAGGATTATGGAATTGTCTTCTGATTTACTGGTTTCCCTGGATGATTATTTGTCTAGGTAAAAATTTTAGAAATGCGTTATGATAATTTAAGAACTTGAAAAACCATCTAAATTGAGCTGACATTTTTTTCTTTCCTTAACATTCAACACGGTCACAGAAATACACTTGATTTTAACAACTCTCATGTATTTCCATTCTTCTTAGGCCCATGTTGTGTATGTTGCACTGAAAAATTTCCTCTGCCACTGATGTGTTGCCAAAATCTATTATCATATAATCTATGGCAGAAGAGAAATCTAAAAGTAGTGGTTCCTTCTTGGGAAAAACAAACACTAATCTGGAAGGTCCTCACTTCTGCTCAAAAGTATTTTAAAGATTTTTCAAGCCACTCCTTTATTGTTTGTTTTCAAGTTATAATATATACCTATTATAGAAAATTTTGAGAATAAAGAAAAATGTATACAGTCAATAATTCCACCACCAGTAAGGCTACCTGTTATTTCTGTGCAATCCCAAATTTTCTTGAAGTCTTAGTTTAGCCACCTCCTACCCTTTTCTGTCTTCCTCAGTAGACTCTTCAGGACATTAAAAGTAGAAGACTGACTTTAAATATAAGGGTCCTTAGGATTTTTATGGAAGGGATGGAGCTGTAGGAAAAACCTACAAATTGCTCCAGAGATGACATCTTGTTCTTATTTAGCTTTCTTTGAGTCATTAACAGTCGGGCGCCACTGGTGCTGAAACTTATCATTATTATAACCGCAAATGGGTTAATGCCCAAACAAAACTATATTCTTGGGGCTGGTTCCCAGCTCCACCACACCGACCCCAGCAGCAGCACCCTCCAAGTCCCAGGATAATGCTCCACAAACAAGAGGATGTCAAATGTTCAAATGTTCAGCCTGGACTCAAAATTATCTTCTTTTATCTGGGAGCTTCCAGTTGCTGGCAGAGGAGAGCAAAAGGAAAAATAAATAAATAAAATCCAAGCCAACAAACCCTAAAAAAAGAGGCTGTGTGGTTTAGTGGTCAGACCACTAGCCTGGAGGTTGGGATAGCTGAGATCCAGTTCCAGCTCTCCCACCGATGGGCTGGATGATGATAACAAGTCATTTTTCTGACATGTTCCTCAGTTTCCCTACTTAGAAAAGGGAGAAGTGCCTTAGAAAGTTTTTATGAGGACAAATGAAATGATCTGCAAATAGCTTCAGATTGCTTGGAAATAAAGTGAAATTATAACCCTTAATAATTACTATCCTATTACTTTATTAATAATATAGTAATAAGCCACAGGTGTGGAAGTTATGAAACTCCCATACCCTCAAGCTGCATTAGGGGAGGGGAGCAGGAGGCGAGGGCAGAGGAAGAAGGCAAATATTTTTATCAAATTTGCGGGACTTCACATCAAATACCAGATTAGTAAATTCATTACCTCAAGATAATAAATGCTGCTCCTAGTTTGGCGCTGTCGCTTCATCCTCACCACATCCAAACTCAGAGTGACTCACAGGAGCCTAGAAATGAGACACATACACAAATTTTAAGGGAAAGGGAGAATTAGGAGGTTTGAAGCTCCTGCTGGAGAAGGCTAAGAATAGACCACTCAGAACACAAAGAGAAGAACCTCCCCTTTCCTTTTCCTCCCAGTGTAGGTGGTCCACTGGTTTCCCAGTCATTCCTTTGATAGCATGATTGTTGTTTTCTTTTTCTTTTCACAAAACCTCATCTTGTTGTGGGGGGACTAATTAAAAAAGAGAGGACAGAGTGGCCTTTTCTACTCGGTTTGAACTGTGACAAGTACTACAGACCCCTAACCTGTTGTTGGGAGTGAGAGGAGCCAAAAGAGAGATATCTGGGAACTTGAAAACCAGTGAATGCTCTTCCTTCTTAAAGGAGAAATCAATTAAGCATATGAGGAAAAACATCCCAGTTAAGTGTCTTTGTTTGTGCACCCCATCCCCTCAAGAAGTGAAGTGTCTTGGTAGGAAAAAAAGAAAGACACTTGGGAAGGGTACCAAATAGTAAGGGATAGGACTAGAAGGAGGGACTGAAGATGAAGAGGAATTTGAGCGGAACTATCAATGAATTCATAGAGGATTTAATAGCACCCCAAGGAGAAGCCAAGACATACGCACGTGAAAGCACTTTGTAGCAATTTCAGATAGTAGATACAGTAATAAAGAGATAAAAATAGGTAATGGGATATTAAGCATTTATGGGAATTTAGGGGTGGGAGCTGTTATTGTGTGTTAGGATAACAGCTGGATAAAGCAGGAAGAGGTATGAAATTCAGAAATTGCGGATATGGAGGGCTGGCAATAATTCTTCGACACCAGTAAATACGATGGATTCATAAAACCTTTCCACCTCAGATTCCTCTAGAACCAACTCCTCAAGAAGGGGGCGTCTAAGAAGCCACAGCTCCCGGAACCGGTGTGGCGAGCTTGGCGTTGCGACACGGAGGGTGTTTGCGTGACACCCCCTCCGCCTCCCGCCTCGCCGCCCGCCGCGCGGCTGCCATGGCAACGGAGAGAGCCGGCGACCTGGGTTCCGGAAGCGGGAGAGCCGGAGCTGGGAAGCTCCTCCGGTCAAAGGATGCTGAGCCCGGAGCGCCTAGCCCTACCGGACTACGAGTATCTGGGTAGGAGCTTCCTTCAGCTTCGGGAAGAAGAGAAGTGCAGACGAATTAGGCCGGGGTCTGGGGAGGAGGCGGGGTGGGATCAGAGTGGGAACGGGTCGGGGCGAGGGGGGGGGCGGGGGGGGGGGCGTTCCGGGCCTGAACGTGCGAGGCCGAGCGGGGAGGACAAGAGCGTCTGGGAGAGAAGCATGTCTGGAGCTCAGGCCGCGTGGACTCTGTTCCAAGTGAGAGAGGTTGGAGTTGAGAATTTGGGGCCCTTTTGGGGTATTCTTGGTAGGCTGGTAGCGGAGGACCCTTGCACCCCGAAGTGCCCCATCAGTCATTCCGGGAAGAATCATTTCACCGTTAGAGCGGCAACTAACATTTTTGAGCGTTTCTTTCTTACATTAGGCACTGTACTAAGCATTTTACATGCATCCTTTATTGCATCTTCACAACAGCCCTAGGAGGGAATGCGTGTTTTTCTTTTTTCTTCCATTTTGCAGACGGAGAAACTGAGGCTGAAGAGGTAACTTGCATAACTAAGGCCGCACAGCTAGAAAATGGTAGAGCTATCAGAACCTAATTTGCCCACCCCAAAGCTTGAGCTCTTGACCGCTGACTGCAGGTGTAGTACTTCACTGAGCACCTTCAGTGTGTAAGGCATTTACTGGATGAGAAAAGGACGTGTGTGTGTGTGTCTGTATATGTATATACACACATATATATGCACACACATTTTAGAAAATTAATACTTTATTTTTTAGAGCAGTTTCAAGTTTACAGAAAATTGAGCAGGTATAGAGCTGTTCCCATGTACTCACTCTCCCCCACGCAGTTTCCACTCTTATTAACATCTGGCATTAGTGTGATACCTTTGTTGCAGTTGATGAACCAATATTGACACATTATTATTAACTAAAGTCTACATTAATGTAATGTAAACTAAAGTTTACATTAAGGTTCGCTCTTTGTGTTGGACAGCTCTATAGGTTTTGACAAATGTGTAATGTCATGTGTCTGCCATTATGGTATCAGGCAGAATAGTTTCACTGCCCTAAAAATCCTCTGTTCTATCTATTCATCCTTCCCCCTGCCCCCAGCCCTTGGCAGCCACTGATCTTTTTACTATCTTTAAAGTTTTACTTTTCTAGAATGTCATTTAGTTGGAGTCATACAGTATGTAACATTTCAGACTGGCTTCTTTCACTAAGCAACATGCATTTAAGGTCCCTCCGGTCTTCTCCTGGCTTGACAGTTCATTTCTTTTTATTGCTGAATAATATTCAATTACCATACACATTTTTTTAATGAAAAACAATACTAGTTTAAATTTTTGAAATGGTAATATGGAAACGATTCAAAATATAAAGAAGTTTATAGTGAAAAGTCTCCTTCCACTCCTTTCCCCCCATCTGCCCAGTTCCCATCCATCCTCAGCCCCCTGCCAGTAACTGCTATTACTGGTTTCCTGTGCATCCTTTCAGAGTATATTTTAGTATGTACATAAGGAAGAATACAGTGCATACTTTTTTCATTTAATATATCTTGGAGTAATTTCTATATCACTGGAGAGCTTCCTCATTCTTTAATTTTTTTAGCTACATAGTATTTAAATAATTTATTTAACCAGTTCTCTATTGGTAGACAATAGTTGTTTTTAGCCTTTTCCCGTTGCTAAAAACACTGCACTGAACAACCTGCATTTTTGTTCCTTTACTAGTATATCTGCAAGGATAAATTCCGTAAAGTAGAATTGGTGGGTCAGAGGTACATGCATTTTAAGTATATACTTAAATTTGAGA
The DNA here is from genome assembly GCA_031878705.1 of Tapirus indicus. Taxonomy (NCBI): domain Eukaryota; kingdom Metazoa; phylum Chordata; class Mammalia; order Perissodactyla; family Tapiridae; genus Tapirus; species Tapirus indicus. Next base: position 14,300,396 of record CM062928.1, read on the forward strand.
GAGAGAGAGATTGAGACTAAATGACCACATCCATTAATCAGCCAAAAGGAGATAGTTATATCACAGATAATTTTGTATCTAATTAATAGCAATATCAGTGCCTAGACTTTTGCTAAGGATTTTACATATTTTATCTTATTTACCCAGTACTCAATGAATCTCTGAAATATTGGAAAAGCCTCGTCTGTTGTTCAGTTCTTTGGGTGTTTGCTATTTGAATTATATGTCTCAAAGGCTTGGCATATTTAATATACTGGTGCTGGTGAGTAGAAGTTGGTGGTACCTCCCTAAGTGGGTTTTTCAGGAAGACTAATTCAGTGGCATTGTTTTTTTCTTTCTTTTTTTTTTTTTTTAATGTGAGGAAGACCAGCCCTGAGCTAACATCCGTTGCTAATCTTCCTCTTTTTGCTTGAGGAAGACTGGCCCTGGGCTAACATCCGTGCCCATCTTCTTCCACTTTATATGGGACGCCGCCACGGCGTGGCTGACAAGCAGTGCATCCGCGGGCACCCGGGATCCGAACCGGCGAACCCCGGGCTGCCAAGCGCGGACTAAACCGCTGTGCCACCGGGCAGCTCCCCAGTGGCGATGTTGATAATGAATCTACAAACAGAATCAAAGTCTCGGGTTGGTTGAAAAAGCTTCAGTGTTCATGTAGTCCAACCACCCACCTAAAGTTTGAACCCTGGACAAGTGCTCCTTCAGGCTCTGCTGCATACTTAAGTGTCGTAACTGCCTGTCCCAGTCACCATCTGGGCGTTCATACTGCCCTAAGCAGGTCATACTGCTTACTGGCTTCCTCACGGTTCTTGTCTTCAGTTAAGAACAATCCCCGCCCATTACCATTTGGTCATGCTGTTTCAAAGCATTCACCCTCAATTTAATTACCATTTAAAACCACTCCCTAGAGATTAATTTAATAAAATACTTCTCAATTTAAAATTTTAAATACCTATAGAGGCTTTTTTTTTTTTCCAAATTATTAAGTCACTTGCATGTGTAGACCTAGAGAAGAAAATACATATAGAGAAAAGAAAACTGCAGAGACAGGAAAGCTCCAGGCATTCAGTGAAACAGAAAGGCCAAAGCTGAGTATCCCTTGGGAAGTGTATCTGGAGGCCTCTTTTTAGTATTGTGGTATAAATTACAGGGATACCTATTCAATGAATATCTATAGATTTCCCTGTCTACCTGCTAGCCAGGGCTTATGTTTGTCTTTTTGACTGTTAGTGAAGGAAACAGTCTTTCATCATGTTGGGTAGACTGATCTTTTCCCCACTGATTTTGTGGATTAGGAACCCGTAATCATGGCCTGGAATGGCTTAGGATCTTAAGAGCATCATTACAGAGTCAGCGCAGTGATGTTCATACCTGCAGTCATCAGGATGTAGTGATAGGAATTGTGTTAATGCCCAGGCCTGAATAGGGAGAGGAGAGTCTGGCAAGGAGATGAAGTAAGCCCCATGGAAGATTTTCAGCCTTATGAAAGCGACTTGTTGGAAGCTTCTGCTGGAGGCCAAGGTGTGTCTGTGTATACTTGGTTGGGTGTGGAGAACTCTCTAGAGCCGAAGGGCAGCCTGTTCTGGTCCCAGGTTTGCAAAACACACCATCTACGTGCTGACCTGAGCGTAAGCGTGAGAGTGTGAGGTTGATTTTTCACCCCACCTAATTTGATGAGGTGCATGCTTTCCATTCATGCTCCATGTTGCCTCTTCTGTTTCCATGGAACCTGCTTATTCTCACTAAGGCTGGCAGTGGGTTGGCATAATAGATAACTCTAGGAAATCAGAGATGGTCTTTCTCTTTCAAAGGCTATACTTTTAGAACAACCACAATAACTTGAATAGTTTTTTTGTAAGCTGTAGTTTTTGACCCCTTCATATATGCTTAGCACTGTGCCTTATCTCATTTAATCTTCAGAGCCACCATGTGAAGTAGGTATTATTGTTAGTCCCTTTTGGTAGTTATTAATATCATATCCTCATTTTACAAATAAGGAAACTGAGGTTTAGAAAGGCTAATTGAACTGTACAAAGTCACACAGGCAATGATACATAGCAAAGCAGGGATTCAAACCCAGATTTGTCAGATTCCATAGCCTAGTTTTTTTCTCTCCACCAAGAAGATAAAAATAAACAGAGAAAAACAACTACTGCCTGCAAAGGGCAGTGATCCTTGCTTCCCTGTTAAGGATGGAGCTCTTAAACAGTTCGTTAGAAGCAAATAAGTTTCCTGAAAATAGGAATTGTATCTTACTCATCATTGTATACTTGCCTTTCATAATGTAGACACGAAATAGATACATATATGTTAAATTGAATATGAATAATCTGACTTTAGGGTCCGGTGCCCTAAATGTGAGCAGCTAACAACAACTAAGACTTATTAAGCACTTACTATGTACCAGCTAACATTTTAAGTGTTTTCCATATATTAATGCATATGGAGACAGTTTCAATTATTATCTCCATTTCACAGATGAGGAAACTGCAGCACAAAAATATTAAATAACAAGGGAGTAAGTCGGGGAGCCAGAACTCTGGTCCAGCAGTCTGACTTGAGAGTCTACACTGTTAAACTCCAGGCTATAAATATCTTGAGCAATCCCAAAAATGAGGTTCCAACTACTGTATAGATCTATGCATGGATCCTGGAGTAAGTTCAGGTGACTCCAAAGGCTTAGTTCAACATTTCTGCCAGGAGGGGGCATCCTAGGAATCAGGATGGATCAGGGAATAGTAAAATTCCAGTTCCCTCTTGCCATGGGACTCATCTCTCAGAGGCAGGCAATGAGGCAGATAACTTCTAAAAATAAACCATTTGGGAGAGTTTTATTGACAATAATCTATGTACTCTGGGTAGCTGTGTGACCTTGAAGAAGTTACTTAACCTCTCTGTGCCTTAGTTTCCTTATCTGCAAAGTGTGGGTAATAATAGTACTTACCTCATACATAAACTTTTAGAGCAATGCCTGGCTGCCACATTGTGTCTACATTGTGAAAAGAGGGTATACAAAGATGAGGAAGATATCTTTCCTTTTAGAGCACCTGGGTAGGTCCTCAATAAATATTAATTGCTATTATTATTACTATACTTTTATAAAAATATGTAATACATCTGTAGCAGCCGTGGAAATGTGCCCCTCAGATCTCCTTGTGTGTGGAGGGGAGGGTATTGATTCCCAGCCCCAGTTCTGAATCCAACAGTGAGGTCACATTTCCCACAGGCTGCTCCCAGCCAGTGACTGGCCGGGACAGACCCACTTCTACGAGATGTGTGACTCCTCTGATGGTGGCTTTGCTTGAGGACTCCCACTGCACTACAGGCTAATACTTTCACTCTCTTTCCTTGTAAGGGTTGGCCCAGCATTGTGGTCTGTCAGCTCTCCCAGGCTCCTCCGGTTCCCTCCCTGTTTTCCTCTGTGGGTGTTTCCCCGAGTATATTTCTTACATGTGTGATCCTCTTTGCGTTTCTGCCTCTCAGAGTACCTGGACCAGGACAACATCCCCCAGTCACTGACAGAGTCCCTTTCAGCCATGAGGTTTATACGGTCTCTTCAAGCTTTGGCAACAGTTCTGACATACGACTCTCAGTGGAAGACTTTTATGTGTTATTAATCTTATTTTTTTGTTTTTGCTGATATCATAGCACATGATATTTACTTGTCTTACTGCCAGATAATTTTTTTTTTTGCTTTTGGATGAATCCTGATAAGAAAGCTTAATTTTGTTTGAATATAATTAGTGAAACTTCCAAACCCAATCCTGTGCTAGGAAACTGTGCTGTTTAAAATAAGTTAGCAGAAATTCTCTTAGGACTTTAAAGTGCTTGGGTTGTTGCAGAAAGGAAATGAAATAAAATATTATAGATGGTACACTGACTTTCCAAATCTCTGGAAACTAGGTTTATAATATATAAAACTGGTCACTTTAAAGTAGTTATGAACATGTTTACAAAATCATCTGTTTCCTTTTTTCTTCCCCCCCTTCTTCCTTTCCTTTTTCCCCTTCCTTCCTGAATACTCTCTCTATATAAAGCAAGGCATGAATATAAAGTGTCCCTCCCCACAGGAAACTTACTCCCGCCATAGGTGGGCGACAGGACATATTTATAAATGACTAACACAAGGTGACAGTGTGATAAGTGCCATCACAGAGTGGGTGAACCATGTGTATTGCAGCTGTCTTGGTGCTTTCCCAGTTTGGTCGGCAGCTTTTCTGTCATTTACAGGGGCAGCAGTTCCGTTGGTGGCCCAGTTCTGGGATGTGCCTTTGGGAGTTGTTCCTGGAAGTTCAGCCTAGACTCTGTTTCTTTTGCCTTTCCAAGGATTCTGTAAACTATTTAATAAATATCCTTTTGTGGCAGGGAAAAAAGAGCAATTGAGTTCTAGGGCATGTTGTTCCCAACTCTCACCCACCTCCATTTCTCCAAGGTAGCTAAATTGCAGGTGATTTCAGAGTTATTCTAGGGTTTTAAAATAGTTCTGTAAATTTTTGACCTTGCTTATTTATATATTCAAGTAGTCTTAAAATCTTTCATCTAAATGCTGTCCAAAAGTTGGGGATCACTTTTATTTGCACAAATACCATGTTTGCTAAATGAGTAATTTCAGGAGGCCGAGTAGGTAATTGAAGTTTTAAGAAGTAATAATAATAGATCAGAAGAGACAAATGATCCATTAGCCTATCTCTAATTCATCATCCTTTTATATCCTTCTTAGTACTTATCACAGTTATATTGTTTATCTATTTGTACACTTGGTTATTGTCTGTTTCTTACTAGGATGTAAGTCATAAGAGCAGGTTTATTCTCTCCAAAATCTAGCACAGTGCTTGGCCCAAATTAAGTGGTCAGTTGTTAAATGAATGGTCTGCTTTAAGTAGCAGAATAAATTTTTAAAAAATGGGAGAAGGGAATCCAGTTCAACAAATAGTTATTGAATTCCTACCAAGTGAGAGACACTACACTTTTTTCTTTTTCCTCCTTCCATGGATGAAAAAAAGGATGACTGATTAAACTCTGCCCTGGATCCTTCTGGTTTTAAACTCTGATCATACCTAAGGTTAGTTTCTTGGTTGCTATGTTTTGGTTACACAACAGTAAGATTTAATCTATTTTTTTAATGATAGTTTAAGAAGGAAGGAAATTTTATACAGTTGTGGGGCATCTCCGTGAGATCCCGTCCTGTGGCCGGGCAGAGGGATATGCTCTGACTAAGACTGGAATTACCCTCCTAAACTAATCCCAGGGTCCTCTCTGTTGGATTTGCCCTTGCACTACTTCCCCAGGGGCCTGAGGAAATAGCTCATTCTATGATTGGAATTTCAAGTCAAAACACATTTATCTGAGCAGAATTTTAATGATTTATCAAAGAGGAGGGATTTTCCCAAACACATCTGAACTCACCAAATTACTGATCCCATTAGCTATGTTTTCTCTTAAGCACCTTTCTTTAAACAAAGCAATTACTACTGAAATCATCAAATATATTTTTCATAAAAGCTTTTGACTAAGTTTTGTTTGATTAGCAGGAACCTAGTAAAAGTAAATATTGTTTGAGAAGGCACTTTCAGAGCCCTTTCTTTTTCTTCATTGAATTAGCCTTTAAAAGTGCTGTTCTTTGGAGAGAGAGCCTTTTTCCAGCTGTCTTATTGTGTAGTTCAAGTTCTTGTTAATACTGTTATCTGGCCCTAAGACTACAGGTAATTGTGATAAAACACAAGCTTCAGTTTCTGTAATCTCAGACAGAAATCTGTTTATGCCCCCGGCCTTCGTATCAGGTGTTTGTTAAATTCAGACTTCTTTCACCTGGGATAGCCCCACTGGCTCCCGGTAAACAGTGTCTGGGAGGGATAGGGCTGTATTAGGGCCCATTGCCTTTTTTTTTTTTTAAATCATGGGGCAGGACTCCTCCTGTGGCCAACTTACATACAACATGTGCTGAACAGGAAAATTATATATTTTAAAATAGGCATGTTTGAAACAATAACACTTTTGAACGTGAAATGTACCAAAGGCCGCATGTCTTTGGCTTTGCTTGTCAAATGGAGAGGCTGCCAGAACCACCCGGCTCCGTGGTTCTCATGCCCCAAAGTCCTGCAAATTGACACGTAAGTAGGCAACACACAAAGAAGCTCAGCCCATGAGAAAGTGAGTTTGGGCGCTTGGGCTGGCCTCCTTTCTCTCTGAGCAGTTCTTTCCAGCTTTGCTTGTTCCGTCCCATCTCAGTTTTTCAGAAAGGAGAGATTAAATGTGTCTGGTATTTCAGTGTGTTAACTGCACGGGCAACATGAGGCTAGCACTCAGGCCACTGTTCAGCCTGTCATATGGAAGGAATTGCCTTTCAGGGGAGATTATAATTGTGTATGTAGCCACACAAATGCACATTCTGCCTGGAGGAAAATGCACTGAAGAGGAGGCCTTATGCTGCCACTCAGGTCTCTTTGTGGAGGGCTGCATGAGAAGCCCTTACATGGCATAGTCAACCCTTTTGGGCTTAATGAGTCATCTTTTTGTGTGATGCCTACTTCAAAAAAAAAAAAAAAAAAAAGGAAGAAGAAGAAATGCACTCTTCCCCAAGTGAGCTGCTTTTATTGGCCCTTCAGCTTTGTCTGAGTGTTTTGTACCTTCCTGATGACGTCATTTACAACGCTAGTGCACAGACAGTAAACAAAAAATAATTTAGCTTTCGGGCATCTAGACAAAACTTAATAGTCCAATTTAGAGAAATGATAATAAGCTTTGTAAGCAGTAAGCACGTGAGCTTAAACAACAAGCATGACCCCAATCCTTTTTGGAATGTGATGCGTTGAAAGATGGCTGTAGAGAAAACTAGAAGCTTGACACTCTTGAATTATGTGTCGTTCAGACTTGAGTCCATGGTCTGGTGTTAATCCAGACAGTATGTTCTAGTTCGTGGATAAAATACAGGCTACCACGTGAGCCGTTGAGCAACTTGAACCATAGCATTCCCCTATAAGAAAGGAAAAGGTAATATTACCACCTACCTCACAGGAATGCTAGAAGATTGGGAAGATAAACACGTGGAGCTCTTTATAAGAAAGCTGTTTTGTAAACAGAAAATGCTATTTTATTCTCCTTGATCAAATTTCCCCAGCAAATGGAGTTGATGAAAGCTACCTCACAGGGGGTTGAGAGGATGAATTAATTAATATATGTCAAACATCTTAAACTATTTAATGAGACCTAAAATCGATTGTCTTTCTTGTCAGTCCATAAACCACCAAACCTGATGTTTAGATACATGATTAACTTGTGGGTAGCATGGTAGAAACTGGTAAATATATAGGTAGAAGAAAATAGGTTAGATCTTCAGGGAGAATGGTCCTGCCTTTTTTCTCTTCAAGGTTATGCCAGCGAAAAGCCTTTGGAGTCTTGCTAATCTTCGTTGCCGTGTCTGAACATAAGGACTGTTGTGACCTTTGCTCTTCCAGTAAATATTTGTTTTTGATTTCATGTTTCTAAAGGAGAAACAAGCTTATAAAGAAAAGAAGTGGTTGATTTGTCTCACACTGTGAACTTTTTCTTATCATATTTCCTAGTAGTTAAGAGAAAATACGTTGAAGGACTGACATTGGGCTCCCTCACTGGAAAGTTCTTCAACTCAGACAAGTAATAAAAACAGCTTTGGTTGTTATCTTTAGAGGAGAAGGGACACCAGAAAATAATTTATATTTTTAAGTGACAGAATTATCACTGACATCTCCCATTTTTGTTGGTATTTTCGTAAGATTTTAGGTAACAATACCCGAGAAGACCGCTCAGGTAATTTTACCAGTTCAGAATTTCATCTTTTGTTTCCAAGTATAGTAGCATTTGGATAACTTTACTTCGCAGATTTTCATTTTCTGTTAGATAACACAAAATGGGAAAACTATTTCATTTCAATTCTAAACCATTAGGCAGAGGTCATTTTTCTTACTTTTTTTTAAAGAGAAATAATATTCCAACTTCTAAGTCGTACAGCCCCCAAATACTGCCTTAGATGAGAAGTGTACTCAAATAGATGATCTTGGTATGCAGAGTCATTCTCACATCCAGGAGGACTGGACATAGACAGCAATCTCATTCAGTCCTCACAAGAGATTGTGAGGTAAGCGCCAGCCTGATCTCCACTCTTCCACGAGGAAACTGAGATTTAGGTTGTGTAACCTGCCCGAGGTCACTGAGCTAGTAAATGAAGGTGAAGCTTGAATAAAGTTTATCAGACTCTAAAACCTATGGTGTTAGCTACTTTGCTTTCTTTTAGGTCCTGTTATTTCTAAAGACCCTCTTTCGTATTCAGTTTGGTAAGGATTTAAGTGTCAGAACTTAATATTTTAACAGAAATTTCTACAAAATATATGATATATTCCCTAGAATCTTTGGTATAACATATAGAACATAATTTAACATTTTCTTGATGATGTGGTATTATTATTTTAGATATTTATTATATTGTGCTTTAGATATGTTATGACATTTACCTGTAAGGATGAATGTTAGGAAACAGGAGCCTAGAGAATTCACATAAATTTTCATTTATATAGATAGCAGTTGGTGGAGCTAAGATTTGACTCTAGTCATTCTGATTCCAAATTTAGTGGTCCAGGTGCCACTCAGTGTTCGTTAAATCTGACTTTATAGCTATTAGTTACTGATAAGAACTTCCCCCTATACTTACAACTCCCCTCTCTCCAGGCTAATGTTTCCTCCTGAGTCAGTAAGCTGTTGAGGTGTACTAAGGTTTTGTACTTTAGGTAATTTTGTGCCCCTGATCTCTCAGGGTATTAATTACAGTGATGGCTGAGCTGCTGTTATAAAAAGGTCCCATCCCCCATGTCCCCCCACCTCCCAATGCAATGGCTCATACAAGTGAGAACCTTATTTCTCACTAATTTAACCTAAATCCAGGATGTGGAAGGCAGGATCTGCTCTAGGAAGCCATCACAGGATTTCAGACTAGCAGGGTAGCTATGCTATTTGAAACACGTGGTTTCTGAGGATGCCTCAGTTGTAGCCATTTCCAGCTGGTAGAAAGGAAAAGGGGAAGGAGTGTGTCCAGGGCAAACACCTTTTAAGCAAGTAAGGCAGAAGTTGCAAACATCACTTGTGCTCACATTTCATAAGTGAGAACTTAATATAAGGCCCCTGCTAATTGCAAAGGGGCCTGAGAATTGAAGTCCAAATCGTGTGTGCAAGTGAATAGGGGGTGCAAACAGTAATCTGGCATACCTAGTATGAACAGTGGAGGTGTCTCTCAGCTCAGGGTGAGGTAGTGTTGGTAGCTGCTTGTAGGCAGAGCTGGGATGTGCGGTGGGTGTTTGTCCCTCCCCTACTTCTGCTCTCAGAGTACCGAGGTATTTCATCCCTTGTCTCTGTTCTCCACTCTTCTGCCTCTTGCTATCACTAAGCTCAGTTGCTCCCTTTTTATTATTTTTTTCCTTTTTTTTTTTTTTTTTTGTGAGGAAGACCAGCTCTGAGCTAACATCCATTGCCAATCCTCCTCTTTTTTCCTGAGGGAGACTGGCCCTGGGCTAACATCCGTGGTTGACGAGCAGTGCGTCGGCAGGTGCCCAGGATCCGAACCCACAAGCCCTGGGCTGCCAAAGCGCCACCTAAACCGCTGCGCCACCGGGCCGACCCCTTTTTTTCTTTTCTTAACTCTGTGTCTCCTGTCATTTCTCTTGTCTCACTTCTCTGTCCTTTGTAAACATTTCCAACTAATCAGAATAGTCCCTTTCTACACTTTAGTGAGCACATGTAATGTTGGGGTTTTAGTTCTTCATGATTGTGTTGGTTGCTGGGTATTGGGGGTTACTTTGCTGCCAAATAAATTTTTTTTTGGTTGGGAGTTAGAGACCCATTGTGGGAACCTAAATCTTGTCTCCAGCGAGCTCGGTTTACAATAGAGATATTTGTCTTCCTAGACTGAGAGTGATTGCTAAGAGATTTAGGAGAACAAGGAAAAGGTGGTGCCACAGAATATGGGGGAGGAGTGAGTTTCAAGATGGAGAGAGTGTTCGGTGATATCAGTTGCCTCAGAGAGGTCAGTAAGATAAGTGCTGCAAAGGAGGTTGTTAGTGGCATTAGGTGAGGAGTTTCAGTGGAGTAGTGTGGCAGGATGCCACGTTTTCCTGGATTAAAGAGTAAATGGGAAGGGTGAAGGCGCTGACACAATAGGTAGGCTGGATTTCTTTCCAGAGGTTTGGGGAAGTTGGCGAAGGAGGAGAGGGAGTGATGGCAAGAGTAGGGAGAATTTGTGATTGTTTTTAATTTTTTATTCTTTTTTTGTGAGGAAGACCAACCCTGAGCTAACACCCATTGCCAATCCTCCTCTTTTTTGCTGAGGAAGACTGGCCCTGGGCTAACATCCGTGCCCATCTTCCTCTACTTTATATGGGACGCCGCCACGGCATGGCTGACAAGCGATGTCGGCCCGCGCCCGGGATCTGATCCTGCGAACCCCACCTCCCCCCACCAGGCTGCCAAAGCGCGACCTAAACTGCTGCGCCACCCGCTGGCCCTGTTTTTAATTTTTTAGATGAGAGATACTTGAGTATGTTTATACGCTGAAGGAAAGGGAGCCAGTAGGGGGGGAGAGGGAAGATCTAGGAGAAGGAAAGGATGGTTAACTGATGGAATACGTTTTCAGAAGACATGGGAGGGAATTCTGTGATCAAGGCAGAGGTGCAAGGTTGTTTTGGAGGTGGGAATTAGGGCCATATTAATCCATTAGGCACTATAGGCATTGTGCCTAACCTATAAACTGTTTTGAGATCTTTGAAAATATTTGAGACCTCAAAAAGAAAACTCGCTGACCCTAAAATATGGATAAATGTTTTATTATATATTTGTAAAATATAATATGATGTCGCTTTCATTGTTACATTTAGTATGGACGTACATTTTATTATATTTGAAAGGAATTTATAGGGAAGATTTTTCTCAACAGAAATTCCCAAGTGAGAAATCAGATTCTAAAATGGTCTTAAAACAACTCTACAAGGATATTATTCAGCAATGAAAAAAAGAAGGAAATGCTGCCATTTTCAACAACATGGATGGACTTTGAGGGCATTGTGCTAAGTGAAATAAGATAAAGACAAATACCATGTGATCTCACTGTGGAATTAAAAAAAAAAAAACAGACTCATAGATACAGAGAACAAATTGGTGGTTGCCAGACATGGGGGGTGGGGTGAAGGTGGGAAAGAGGTACAAACTTCTAGTTATACAATAAATAAGTCCTGGGGTTGTAATTTACAGCATGGTGACTATAGTTAATAATGCTGTGTGGATATTTGAAAGTTGCTAAGAGAGTAGATCTTAAAAGTTTTTTTCACAAGAAAAAAAATTTTGTAACTATGTGTGACAATAGATGTTAACTAGACTTACTGTGGTGATCAGTTTGAAATATAGTCATGTGCTGCATAACGACATTTTGGTCAATGATGATATACGTTGGTGGTCCCATAAGGTTAGTACCATATAGCCAAGATGTGTACTAGGTTATACCATCTAGGTTTGTGTAAGTACACTCTGTGATGTTCGAATGGCAAAGTCACCTAACGACGCATTTCTCAGAACATACCCCTGTTGTAAAGCGATGCATGACTGTATATACAATCGTTATGTTGTACACCTGAAACTAATATAATGTTGTATGCCAATTATATCTCAATAAAAAAGAAAAAGAAAAAAACCCTAACTCTATGAGGAATAATTGTATTTGACCAACCGAGAGAAAGTAAGGATGGTGAAGGAAATGATGCTGAAAGTTGATATTCTTTACCTGAACACCTCTTTGTCTTTGAAGTAAGAATCAAAGTTATCTGCTTAGAGTTAGGGAAAGAGAAGTAAAAAAGACTTAGAAGAGCAAAGAAAGTTTGTATTAGTCACTGTGGGAAAGAAGAAAGCTTGCCTAGGGACAAATACAAGAATTCTGTGCGGCGTTAAGACATTTGAAGTAAGGATACATAAATAAATCCCCTGAAAAAAGAAGCAACAAAGAACATTAACAGGAGGATTGTTGACCATGTAAATTGGTAAGAGAAAAAACTACACATGTATTACAAAGTAATAATTAGGTGAAACAATTGAAAAACTGTTTTAGGAAAACAAGATGTCACAAATAATGGGTAAAGAGAGGGAAGATCCAAATAGCACAAAAATTTTTTTTAATTTAATGTTTCTTTTTATTAGCTACAGAATTTTATTAGTCAAATAGATCTATAAGAGTTTTAACAAAGCCAAGCAGTACCATACCCTCCAAACTTCTCACCTCTAAGTTCCACTCAGAGGAGACCACTTTCAATTTTTTTCACCATTTCTTTGATGTTTTGCTACATATTTTTGAATAACATACTTAAACTGCTCTTCTTGATTTTTCAGTTTTAGATATCTAATGACTTCCTATAATGAATTTATTGCTTTTACACCCCTAACTTCCCCTCCTCCTAGGATTCCAATAAAATTATGATTTTTGATTAAGTCAATATTCAGTGTTTATTATGACTATGGAAATGGTATGTATATATTAGTCATGTAATGTACTATGATTACATTTCTCCTTTTTACATAGTTTTTTTCTTTTTCCTGGAGTTAATAATTGCCTTGTCTTTTGTTTGGTTGATTGTCTGTGAGCTTGTCTCTAATTTATCCCTAAACTCTCCAACCAAAACATCAGTCTTCTCTTAGTTCATGCAAACACATTAGGTATTCTCTAAATTTCAATTTATTTTCTTCAAGATAACTCTCCTGGAATACTCCTTCACTTAATTGGTCCTCCTGCTCCAATCTGGCCTGATTGCTCTCAATCTTTTATCCTTATCATTGATATTACTTGTCTCTCAAGTTATATTCCAAATTTCCTGGAGCCTATGTTTTCCTTTTTCCTTATATACTCCTTTTTGTTAGGTTGCATCCACTAGTAGCTTTCTGAGAAAGGGTCATGCAAAATAAAATTTGGGGGATCTTGTGTCTCTGAAAATGCCTTTATACTATACCCTTACACTTGATTGATAGTTTGTGTAGGTATAAAATTCTATGTTGGAGATAATTTTCCCTTAGAATTTTTAAGGCATTTCTCCCTTATCTTTTAGCTTTCCATATTGCTGTTGAGAAATCTAATGCCATTCTGATTTGTGATATTTCATAAAATGTCCATTGGTGTGTATGTTCTTTCATTCTTTGTCTTGAGACTCTTTCAATGTGGAAGTTCATGTCTTTCAGTTCTGAGTTTTCTTGAATTATATGTTTGATATTTTCTGATGTCTGTCTTTGGAACTACTGTTACTCAGACATTGGACCTTATGGATTCATGCTCTAATTTTCTTATTTTTCTCTCTTTTCCATATTTTTTGGTTGTACTTTTTGTGAATATCTTCAACTTTTCCAATTCTATTGAATTCTAAAAATATCTACTATTATATTTTAAATTTCTATTCACTCATTTTTTGTTTTCTGAAATCATGAATACATGATTTTATCTTGCCTTTCTAAGAATATTCATTATGATATTTCTTGTTTTGTTGGTTTGTGTTTTGTTTTGCTTGTGCATATGTCTTCTGTATTTTTTCTTTTTCTTCTCAGTTTCTTTTTTTCCGTTTGTTATTTTTTTATGTGTTTTTCATATAAGGAGCTTTTCTCAAGCTATTGGAGCTTCTTGGATGTCTATTCAAGTGCTGAGCTGGGGAGGGTCATACAGATCAGTATGTAAACTTTAATGTAATCATCCTGTTTTTAGTAGGGCACCTCTACCTTCAACTGTTCCTGGTGTCTCCAAGTCAAAGTCCTAATGATTCAATCTCTTAATATGGATATAGCTCATTTTGTTTATTCAGTCATCATTTGATGGATATTTGGATTATTTCCACTTTTTGGATATAATAAAAATGCTGCTATGTACAGCTGTGTACAAGTTTTTGTTTGAACACCTCTTTTCATTTCTTTTGGGTACACGCTTTGCAGTGGAATTGCTGGGTCACATGGTAACTCTGTGTTTAACTTTTTGAGGAATGTGCCAAACTGTTTTCCAAAGTGGCTGCTCCATTTTACCCACCAGCAATATATGAGGGTCCCAATTTCTCTACGTCATTTGTAATACTTATTGTTGTCTTTTTGATTATAGTCATTCTAGCAGATGTGAAGTGGTATCTCATTGATGTTTTGGTTTGCATTTCCCTAGTGACTAATGATGTTGAGCATCTTTTCATGTGTTTGTTGGCCATTGGTATGTCTTCTTTGGAGAAATGTCTAGACAAATCCTTTGCCTATTTTTAATTGGCTTGTCATTTTTATTGTTGAATTGTAACAGTTCTTTACATATTCTGGATACTGGACTCTTATCAGATATATTATTTGCAAATATTTTCTCCCATTCTATGGGTTGTCCTTTAACTTTCTTGATAGTGTCTTTTGGATCACAGAATTTTAAATGTTTATGGAGACCAATTTATCTATTTTTTTCCCCCTTTGGTTGCTTATGCTTTAGGTGTTGTATCTAAGAAACTTACCTAAACCAAGGCCATGAGATTTACACCTATTTTTTTATCCTAAGAGTGTTATAGTTTTAGCTTTTACATTTAGGTATTTGATCCATTTTGAGTTAATTTTTGTATATGATTTGAGGTAGGGGTCCAAATTGATTCTTTTGCCTGTGGATGTCCAGTTTTCCCAGCAGCTTTTGTTGAAAAGACTGTCATTTCCCCATTGAATAGTTTTGGCACCCTTGTCAAAAATCATTTGACCATATATGTGAGGGTTTATTTCTGGACTCTCTATTCTATTCCGTTGGTCTTTTTGTCTGTCTTTATGCCAGGACCACACTGTTTTGATTACTGTAACTTTGTAGCAAGTTTTGAAATCAGAAAGTGTGAGTCCTTCAGCTTTGTTCTTTTTCAAGATTGTTTTGGCTATTCAGGGTCCTTTGAGATTTCATATGAATATTAGAGTGGGTTCCTACTTGTTCAGGGTTCGGCTCAGCTGTCTCCTCCTCCAGGTAGCCTTTTTTGGTCCTTTCTGTTTGGACTAGACTTCCATCTTATGTGTACATCTATACCATAGTTTTCACTACACTGTGCTGTAATTGTCAGTTTGCTTGTTTGTCTCCTTAAGGACAAAAAACATGGTTCTATTTGTTTTCATTTTTCCAGTGCCTAGCGTATACTAGATGTTCAATATAATGTTTGAATGAGTGACTAAGTGAGTGAAGCATAGGCCTAAACTAAACAAGTATTATGTTAAATTTAAATGGATTAGACTATCACCAAAACGTAAATGATACTTATGTAGTATTTTATTGTTTATATAGTATGTTCAGGTATATTATCTTATTTGTCTTTTTTTCCAGTTTTATTGAGAAATAATTCATATATATCACTGTATAAGTTTAAGGCATATAGCATGATAATTTGATTTACATATATTGTGAAATGATTATTACAATAGGTTCAGCTTATGTCCATCATCTCATATAGATACAATATAAGGAAGAGAAAGAAGAAAAGAAAGAAAAATTTTCTCCTTATGATGAGAATTCTTAGGATTTACTCTCTTAACAACTTTCCTATATGTCATACAGCAGTGTTAACTATAGTCATCATGTTGTACATTAAATCCCTAGTACTTATTTATCTTATAACTGGACATTTATACCTTTTGACCACCATCCTCCAATTCCTCTCCTCCCACCCTCCCTGTCTGCTAACTACATGTCTGATTTCTTTTTCTATGAGTTCAGTTTTTTGTTTTAGATTCCACAAATAAGTGAGATCATGAAGTATTTGTCTTTCTCTGACTTATTTCACTTAGCATAATGCCTTCAAGGTCCATCCATGTTGTTGCAAATGGTAGGATTTCCTCATTTTTTTTTTTACAGCTGAATAATATTCCATTGTGTGTATATATATGTATATACCACAACTTCTTTATCCATTCACCCATCGATGGACACTTAGGTTGTTTCCATGTCTTGGCTATTGTAAATAATGCTGCTTTAAATATGGGGGTGCAGATATCTTTTCAAGTTAATGTTTTCTTTTCTTTTGGATATATTCCAAGAAGTGGAATTGCTGGATCATATGGTGGTTGTATTTTTAATTTTTTAGGAACTTCCATACTGTTTTCCATAGTTGCTCTATCAATTTTCAGTCCCACCACGAGTGCACAAGGGTTTCCTTTTCTCCACATCCTTGCCAGCATTTGCTGTCTTTTGTCTTTTTGATAATGGCTATTCTAACAGGCGTGAGGTGATAGCTCATTGTGGTTTTAATTTGCATTTCCCTAATGATTAGTGATGTTGAGCATCTTTTCATGTACCTGTTGGCCTTTCGTATATCTTCTTTGGAAAAATGTCTACTTAGATCCTTTGCCCATTTTTTAATGGGTTGTTTTTTTGCTATTGAGTTATATGAGTTCTTTATATGTTTTGGATATTAACTCCTTATCAGATATATGGTTTGCAAATATATTTTCCCATTCCGTGGATTGTCTTTTCACTTTGCTGATTTTTTTTTTTTTTTTTTTGCTGTGCAGAAGCTTTTTAGTTTGATGTAGTCCCACTTGTTTGTTTTTGGTTTTGTTGTTTGTGCTTTATGTGTCATATCCAAAAAATCATTACCAAGGCCCTTGTCAAGGAGCTTTATTCCTATGTTTTCTTCTAGGAGTATCATGGCTTCAGGTCTGAGATTAAGTCTTTTTCTTTTTTTTTGTGAGGAAGACCAGCCCTGAGCTAACAACCGTCGCCAGTCCTCGTCTGAGGAAGACTGGCCCTGGGCTAACATCCGTGCCCATCTTCCTCTACTTTATATGGGACGCCGCCACGGCATGGCTGATGAGCAGTGTATCGGCGGGCGCCCGGGATCCAAACCCGCAAGCCCCGGGCTGCCAAGCGCGGACTAAACCGCTGCGCCACCGGGCGGCCCCTGAGATTAAGTCTTTAATCCATTTCGAGTTAATTTTTGTTTATTTGTCTTAAGTAACCTGTGAAGAAAGTATGATTAGTATCCCTTTTTGATAAATCTGAGCATTACAAAAAGTGAGAGAAAATAAAAACATTTAGGAGAAGGCCTAAATGGGAAAATTTGGGAATTAAAAAAATTCTGGATCTTTTGCCGACATTTATCATATGCAAGGTACAAAGAAGTTTTGGTAAATAAAAGGCAGAAATTATATATACTATTCTCAAACTATAGTGCAATAAAATTAGATATAATGAAAGTACAATTTAAAAGTACCTAACCACAAGAATATTTTACTTTCCTTTGCAACTGGGTCAGATAATAAATTCGAGAAATAACAATAAACAATTTTTTAACTCCAGCACAATTAATTTCTGTAGGCATTTATGAAAACAATACTTAGAGGAAAAATTATTGCTATAAATATCTAAATTAATAAGAAATAAAAAGATAAGTCTATATTTAAAGAATTTAGAAAAGGAGCAAAGTAGCAAACTAAAGAAAATAGAAAATAGAATTAAATAATAAAAATAGAGATAAGCAAACAAATTTACTTGTGATTTTTTTTAACTTTCAGAACAAATAGTTTGTAAATTAGTGTTTGTTATTAACCCCAAAAAAACTTTGATCTTTCTTTCTCTCAGCTTTATTGGCATGTAATTTACACACAATAAAAATCATTAATTTTCAGGGTAAATTTAATAAGCTTTGATAAATGTATATAGCCATGTAATCACTGCCCCAATCATAATATAAAACATTTTCATCACCTGAAAAAGTTTCCCTATGCTTGCTATTGACTGAATGTTTGTGTTGCCCCCAAATTCATATGTTGAAGCTGTGATCCCCAGTGTGATGGTGGTTGGAGGTGAGGCCTTTGGGAGGTGGAGCCCTCATCATGGGGTTGTAAGAAGAGAGGCAAGAGAGATGATCTGTTTTCACCGTGTGAGGGTGCAGCAAGAAGGCAGCCATCTGCAAACCAGGAAGAGGGCCCTTAGCAGACAGCGGATCTGCCACACCTTGAATTTATACTTCCCAGCCCCCAGAACTGTGAGAAATAAATGTTTGTTGTGTAAGCCACCCAGTCTATGATATTTATTATGGCAACTCAGACTGACTAAGACAGAAATTGGTACCAAGGAGTGGGGTGCTTCTGTAACAAATACCTAAAAATGTGGAAGCAGCTTTGGAACTGGGTAATGGGTAGAGGCTCGAAGAGTTTTGAGGTGCATGCTAGGGAAAGCCAATATTGCTGTGAAGGGACTGTTAAAGGCAATTCTGGTGAGGACTCAGAAAGAAAAGAGGAGACTTGGAGAGAAAGCCTCCATCTTCTTAGAAAGTGCATAAATAGTCTTGAACAGAATATTGGTGGAAATATAAATGGTAACGGCTGTTCTGATGAAGTCACAGATGGAAATGAGAAACACGTTATTGGAAACTGGAGGCAAGGTGATCCTTGTTATAAAGTGGCAAAAAACTTGGCTGAACTGTGTTCATGTTCTAGTGTTTTGTGGAAGGTAGAACGTGCAAGTGATGAAATTGGATATTTAGCTGAGGAGATTTCTAAGCAAAGTGTTGAAGGAGCGGCTTGATTCCTTCTGGCTGCTTATAGTAAAATGTGAGAAGAGAGAAAGGAACACAGAATTGATAAGCAAAGAGGAACCAGAACTTAAAGATTTAGAAAATTCTCAGCCTGACTGCTGAGCTGAAACACCAGTCTTCTGCCCTTGGACTGAGACTTACACCGTCAGCGCTCCTGGTTCTTAGGCTTTCAGACTTGGACTGTCTCTGCGCTGCCAGCTTTCCCCGGGCTTCAGCTTGCCAGCAGCAGATCACGGGACTTCTCAGCCTCCATAATCATGTGAGCCAGTTCCTCATAATAAATGTCTTTCTCTCAAAATCTCTCTCTCTCATATATATATGTATTTCTTAAAAATATATATGTATTTCTTATTGGTTCTCTTTCTCTAGAGAACTCTAATACACATTCCTTTGCCGTCAAACCTGTTCTGCAACTCCCTGGCAACTGCTGATCTGCCTTCTGTTGCTATAGTTTTGTATTATAAATGAAATCATGCATTATGAAGTCTTTTGTCTCTGGCTTCTTTTACTTATCATAATGCTTTTGAGATTCATCCATGTAGTTGCATATGCATGTTTTTGCAATAGTAGGTTTCTTTTTATTGCTGAATGTTATTCTATTACAGTCATGCGTTGCCTAACAACAGGGATACGTTCTGAGAAATGCGTCATTAGGCGATTTCGTCGTTGTGAGAACATGATAGAGTGTACTTACACAAACCTAGATCTTGTAGCCTACTACACACATAGGGTATATGGCACTAATCTTATGGGACCACCGTTGTATATTCAATCTGTTATTGACCAAAACGTCGTCTTGCAGCATGTGACTGTGTATGGATATGCCACAATTTATTTGTTTACCAGTTGAGAAACATTTGGATTGTTTCCAGTTTTTGGTTATTATGAATAAACTTGATATGAACATTTGTGCAGAAGTCTTTGAATGGACTGATGTTTTCATTTTCCTTGGGTAAATACTGAAGGAATAGAATGGCTGGGTCATATAGTAAATGTATCCTTAACTTTATAAGAAACTGCCAAACTGTTTTTCAAAATGGCTGAACCGTTTTGGCATCCCGTCGATAATGGACGAGAGTTCCATTTGCTCCACATCGTAGCCGTTCTAGTTGATGTGATAGTGGTGTCCCATCATGTTTTTAAATAGAATTTCTCTAATGAGCAGTGATACTGAGCATCTTTTCATGTATTTTTTTTGTCATCTGTGTACAGTGATGTATCTGTTCAAATCTTTTGCTCATTTTTTAATTGGAAGGCTTGTCTTGTTGATATTGAAATGTAAGAGTTCGTTATATATTCTGGATGTAAGTCCTTTGTTGGATATATGATTTCCAGTTATTTTCTCCCAGTCTGTGGCTTGCATTTTCATCTTCTTTATAGTATCTTTTGAAGAGCAAGCATTTTTAATTTTGATAAAGTCACATTTATCAATTTTTTTCTTTAATAGTTCATGCTTGTTGTGGCCTATTTAGGAAATTTTTTGCCTAATGAAAGGTCACTAAGATCATCTCCTGTATTTCCTAGTAGTCAGTTTGAGCTTTTACATTTAGGTCTGTGGCCTTTTTGGGTTGATTTTTTTTTTAATGGTGTGAGGTAAGGGCCAAGGTTCATTTTTTTGCCTATGAAAATCCAATTGTTCTAGTGCCATTTGGTGAAAAGATTATCTTTAATGAATTTCCTTGTCACCTTTGTTGAAAATGGATTGACCATATATGTGTGTGCATATTTCTAGATTCTCTCTTCTATTCCACCAATGTATCTGTAGGCTAATACCACGCTGTCTTAATTACTGTCTTTATCATAAGTCTTGAAATCTGGTAGAATAAGTCCTCCAACTTTGTCGTCTTTTTCAAAATTGTTTTAGCTATTTGATATTTCTTAATAGCTGTGTGATGTTGGGCAAATTACTTGTCTTCTATGTGCTCAGTTTCTCAATTTGTAAAATGAAGAGTAGTAGTAAGACTGTTATGGGATTAAGTGAATAAAACTCTTAGAACTGTTGTTGGCACACTGAAAGAACTCCATAAATATTAGCTAATCTTATTTTTTTTTAGTTCATTTAATGAGGTAATATTGTGTTGAGCCTCAAATCTGGCAAAAATAATCTTAAAAGAGGAAATTGTAAACTGTTTTAAGATACGGTAAACAAAGATGTGAAAGTCCCTTAATAAATTTCTAACAAACAGCCTGACATATGTTTATCCCAGAAATACAAGACTAGTCTTATTTCTAATATTATTTATTAAAAATAATAACTGGGTATACCCTTAGGAGTATATTAATAGATATTAAAAGCCATTTGATAAAATTATCTAATTTTTTGAAGTATCTAAGCTTGATCAACTCTCAAACAACTAAAAATATCATGTTTCTAACTTCTGTTAAAATATTTATTTAAAACTGTGAGAAAAATAAGGGTTATGTTTCTTGAAAAACAGGAACAAAACAAAGATGCCTCCTAGAACTAGCGTTACTTTTCATAGTATTGAATATTCCTGTCTTGTGGTAAGACTTGAAAGTTTTTTTGAAAAGATGAATGTAGGACCACAGATTGTAAATGGTAAAGTTTTTTCTCCTGCATTACTTATGGGAGTGTAAATTGGTATATTTTGGAAAACTGTTTGGCTGTATGTACAAAGCTGAGCATACTTCTACCCTATGACCCAGTCATTTACTTCTAGTCACAGAACCAACTGAAATGTGGGCATATGTTTACTAAAAGACTCGTAGTAGAATGCTCATAGTGATACCATTCATAATAGGCCCAAACTGGAAACTAACAAAATGCGGTCAACAAGGAAGTTGATAAATAAATCGTGGTATATTCAATAATGGAATATTATGCTGCAATGAGAATTAATGAACGACTACTCACGGCTATATGGATGAACCTCACAAACACAATGTTGAATGAAAGAAGCCAGACACAAGACTGCATACTGTATGATATCATCTATATCTCAGAAACAGGAAAAACTAATCTATGTATTTACCCTTGTGGGGTTACAGCTCGAAGGAGGCTCTAGGAGGTTTTTCTAGGATGCTGATTACAGGTGCCAACTCACACTTCTCTGTATGTTATTATATTATACTTAAATAGAAAGTTTTTAAAAATGTATATTGGTTAGTTTTTAACTTAAAAATAAGCAAGTGAAATAGACTTGAGATCCTAGAAATAGATGCCAGAGTACATATCCATTTAATTTGTGACAAGCTAAGTGTAACAAAATAATGTGAAAAATTCATTAGTTGAGGCAATTTGAAGGAATATGGAAAGAATAAATTTAGATTCAGACCTCATACCATATGGTGCAGTGAATTCTAGTTGAATTAAAATGTTAAAATACTTTTATAACTGGGAGAAAATAATAAAGTTTACTTACCCTTGAGATAATTTTATGACATAAACCAATAGTAAATATTTGAGGGCAGATGGATGTGTAGATAGAATTTTTTTTTTGAAAGAGAAATTGAGAGGTTTTATTTAATTAAAATTTAAAAATGGTGCACCAAAATTGTCTAAAATGAAATTAAAGGGCAAATGATAAACTGGGATAAAAATACGCCACAGATATGACAGCCTACAAATTAATATCCTTAATATATGAAGAACCCATATAAATCAATAAGAAAAATGCTAATAACAAAATCAAGAAATGGCAATGGATATGAATAGATGATTCATAGATAGAGAAATGCAAATGATCGATTCTAGTAATTCGAAAGGAAAGAAACAATCTTTTAAAGAGAGATATTTTTCATTAATCAAAATAGCAAAGATTTTTAAAAACTTGTATTACAGCACTTGATGTTAACAAGGGTGTGCTAAAATAAGCCCTCAGTCTTCTATTAGAGGATAAAATTGTACAATATTTGAGGTAAGACGTTTGGCCTCATGTTTTTTGTTTGTTTGTTTAATAGGTATCTTTAATTCTTATTCAACTTTAAAGAAATTGGAATGATAAGAAATTATGCATCATGAATTATGCATAAAGAAGATATAAGGAATTAATTATAATTGCAATTATTAGACATTTACTTAAAGAAAAATTCATGGGTTTATATCAGAAGATTGGTGAATGAGTACACATCTATGTATCTTAGGATAAAGTATTTAAGTAGCTTACTTATCCTTTTACAGAGTGTGTGATACCCTGCTTTAACTTTTTTTTTACACTAATATATGTTTTTTTATTGAGGTCATAATAGTTTATAACATTGTGAAATTTCAGTTGTATGTTGTTATTTGTCAGTCACCATATAAATGCGCCCTTTCATCCCTTGTGCCCACCCTCAACCCTCTTCCCCCTGGTAACCACCAAACTGTTCTCTCTGTCCGAGTGATAGTTTATAACATTGTGAAATTTCAGTTGTATGTTGAGATTTGTCAGTCACCATGTAAATGTACCCCTTCATCCCTTGTCCCCATCCCCAAACCCCTTCCCCCTGGTAACCGCCAAACTGTTCTCTCTGTCTGAGTGTTAGTTTATCTTCCACGTGTGAGTGAAATCATACGGTGTTTGTCTTTCTCTGACTGGCTTATTTCGCTTAATATAATACCCTACCCTCCAGGTCCATCCATGTTGTTGCGAATGGGACGGTTTTGTCTTTTTTTATGGCTTAGTAGTATTCCATTGTATATATACCACATCTTCTTTATCCAATTATCAGTCGATGGATACTTGGGTTGCTTCCATTTCTTGGCCATAGTGAATAATGCTGCAATGAACATAGGGATGCATAATCCTCTTTGGATTGTTGCTTTCAAGTTCTTTGGATAAATACCCAGTAGTGGGATAGCTGGGTCATATGGTATTTCTATTTTTAATTTTTTGAGGAATCTCCATACTGTTTTCCACAGAGGCTGCCCCAGTTTGCATTCCCACCAGCAGAGTATGAGGGTTCCCTTTCCTCCACAACCACTCCAACATTTGTTATTTTTTGTCTTAGTGATTACAACTGTTCTGACTGGTGTAAGGTGATAGATATCTTAGTGTAGTTTTGATTTACATTTCCGTGATGATCAGTCATGTTGAACATCTTTTCACGTTCCTATTGGCCATCTGTATATCTTCCTTGGAAAAAATGTCTGTTCATATTCTCTGCCCATTTTTTGATCAGGTTGTTTTTTTGTTGTTCAATTGTTTGAGTTCTTTATATATTATGGAGATTAACCCCTTGTTAATATACGATTTGCAAATATTTTCTCCCAGCTGGTGGGTTGTCTTTTCATTTTGATCCTGGTTCCTTTGCTTTGCAGAAGCTCTTTAGACTGATGAAGTCCCACTTGTTTATTTTTTCTTTTGTTTCCCTTGTCCAAGAAGACATGGAATTTGAAAAGATCCCTCTAAGACTGATGTCAAAGAGTGTACTGCCTATATTTCCTTCTAGGAGTTTTATAGTTTCAGGACTTACCTTCAAGTCTTTGATCCATTTTGAGTTAATTTTTATGCATGGCTAAAGATAATGGTCTACTTTCATTCTTTTGCATGTGGCTGTCCGGTTTTCTGAGCACCATTTATCGAAGAGACTTTCCTTTCTCCATTGTATGTTCTTAACTCCTTTGTCAAAGATTAGCTGTCCATAGATCTGTGGTTTTATTTCTGGGCTTTCAATTTTCTGTTCCATTGATCTGTGTGTCTGTTTTTGTACCAGTACCATGCTGTTTTGATTATTATAGCTTTGTAGTATATTTTGGAGTCAGAGATTGTGATGCCTCCAGCTTTGTTCTTTTTTCTCAGGATTGCTTTAGCTATTCAGGGTCTTTTGTTACCCCATATGAATTTTAGTATTCTTTGTTCTATTTCTGTGGAGAATGTCATTGGGATTCTGATTGGGATTGCATTGAATCTGTAGATTTCTTTAGGTAGTATGGACATTTTAAGAATGTTTATTCTTCCAATCCATGTCCATGGGATATCTTTCCAGTTCTTTATGTTATCATCGATTTCTTTCAATAGTGTCTTTTTTTTTTTTTTTGTGAGGAAGACCAGCCCTGAGCTAACGTCCATTGCCAATCTTCCTCTTTTTTTGCTGAGGAAGACTGGCCCTGGGCTAACATCCGTGCCCATCTTCCTCTACTTTATATGGGATGCCGCCACGGCATGGCTGACAGGCAGTGCGTCGAGAGGCGCCCGGGATCCGAACCTGCGAACCCTGGGCTGCCAAGCGTGGACTAAACCGCTGCGCCACCAGGCGGCCCCCTCAATAGTGTCTTATAGTTTTCATTGTATAGGGCTTTCACCTCCTTGGTTAAATTTATTCCTAGATATTTTATTCTTTTTGTTGCGATTATAAACAGAATTGTTTTCTTGAGTTCTCTTTCTGTTAGTTCATTATTAGAGTACAGAAATGCAGCTGAGTTTTGTAAGTTGATTTTGTACCCTGCAACTTTGCTGTAGTTGTTGATTATTTCTAATAGTTTTCCGGTGGATTCTTTAGGGTTTTCTATATATAAAAACATGTCTGCAAATGGCGAGAGTTTCACTTCTTCATTGCCTATTTGGATTTCTTTTTCTTGCCGAATTGCTCTGGCCAAAACCTCCAGTACTATGTTGAATACGTGTGGCAAGAGTGGGCACCCTTGTCTTATTCCTGTTCTCAGAGAGATTGCTTTCAGTTTTTCCCCATTGAGTATGATATTGGCTGTGGGTTTGTCATATATGGCCTTTATTATGTTGAGGTACTTTCCTTCTATACCCATTTTGTTGGCAATTTTTTATCATAAATGGATGTTGGATCTTGTCAGATGCTTTCTCTGCATCGATTGAGATGATCATGTGGTTTTTATTCCTCATTTTGTTAGTGTGGTGTATCACGTTGATTGATTTGCGGATGTTGAACCATCCCTGTGTCCCTGGTATCCCACTTGATCATGGGATGTATTTTTAATGTATTGCTGTATTCAATTTTGCCAATATTTTGTTGAGGATTTTTGCATCTATGTTCATCAGTGATATTGGCCTGTAATTGTCCTCCTTTGTATTGTCCTTGTCTGATTTGGTATCAGGGTGATGTTGGTCTCGTAGAATGTGTTAGAAAGTATTCCATCGTCCTATATTTTTTGGAATAGTTTGAGAAGGATAGGTATTAAATCTTCTTTGAATGTTTGGTAGAATTCTCCAGGGAAGCCATCTGGTCCTGGACTTTTATTTTGGGGGAGGTTTTTGATTACTGTTTCAATCTCTACTTGTGATTGGTCTATTCAGATTCTCTATTTCTTCTTGATTCAGTTTTGGGAGGTTGTCTGAGTCTAAGAATTTATCCATTTCTTCTAGATTGTCAAATTTGTTGGCGTATAGTTTTTCATAGTATTCTCTTACAATCCTTTTTATTTCTGTGGTATTGGTAGTAATTTCTCCTCTTTCATTTCTAATTCTGTTTATTTGGGCCTTCTCTCTTTTTTTCTTAGTCTGGTTAAGAGTTTGTCAATTTTCTTTATCTTCTCAAAGAACCAACTCTGTTTCATTGATCCTTTCTACTGTTTTTTGTTTGTTTGTTTCAATTTCATTTATTTCTGCTCTAATTTTTATTATTCCCCTCCTTTTGCTGACTTTGGGCTTTGTTCTCCTTTTTCTAATTCTGTTAGGTGTAGTTTAAGGTTGCTTATTTGTGATTTTTCTTGTTTGTTAAGGTGGGCCTGTATTGCTATGTGTTTCCCTCTCAGGATTGCTTTTGCTGCATCTCATATGAGTTGGTTTAGTGTATTTTCATTTTCATTTGTCTCCAGATATTTTTTGATTTCTCCTTTCATTTCTTCAGTGATCCATTGGTTGTTCAGTAGCATGTTGTTTAGTCTCCACATCTTTGTCACTTTCCCAGTTTGTGTCTTGTAGTTGATTTCTAATTTCATAGCATTATGGTCAGAAAACATGCTTGTTATGATTTCAATCTTCTTAAATTTATGGATGCTTGCCTTGTTTCCCAACATATGGTCTATCCTTGAGAATGTTCCATGTGTGCTTGAGAAGAATGTGTATTCTGCTGTTTGGATGGAGTGCTCTCTGTATATCTATTAAGTGCATCTGGTCTAGTTTTTCGTTTAAGTCCACTATTTCCTTATTGACTTCCTGTCTGGATGATCTATCCACTGATGTAAGTGGGATGTTAAGGCCCCCTACTATTGTTTGTTGTTGTTAATATCTCTTTTTAGGTTTGTTAAAAGTTGCTTCATGTACTTTGGTTCTCCTGTGTTGGGTGCATATATATTTATAAGTAATGTATCTTCTTGGTGGAGTGTCCCTTTTATCCTTATATATTGCTCCTCTTTGTCTCTCATTACCTGTTTTATCTTGAAGTCTACTTTGTCTCATATAGGTATGGCAACACCTGCTTTCTTTTGTTTGCCATTAGCTTGGAGTATTGTCTTCCATCCTTTCACTCTGAGACTGTGTTTGTGTTTAGAGCTGAGATGTGTTTCCTGGAGGCAGCATATTGTTGGGTCTTGTTTTTTAATCCATCCTGCCACTCTGTGTCTTTTGATTGGAGAATTCAATCCATTTACATTTAGAGAGATTATTGATATATGAGGGCTTAATGCTGCTATTTTATCGCTCATTTTCCAGTTCTTCTGCATTTCCTTTGTTTCCTGTCCCATGTGTTTCGGACTACCAATTCAGTTTGATAGTTTTCTATGATGGTTTCTTAGTTTTCCCT
The DNA here is from genome assembly GCA_031878705.1 of Tapirus indicus. NCBI lineage: Eukaryota > Metazoa > Chordata > Mammalia > Perissodactyla > Tapiridae > Tapirus > Tapirus indicus. Next base: position 14,327,614 of record CM062928.1, read on the forward strand.
TTATTTATCTTATGTGTCTCTGTTCTGATTATTTGTTTAGTGGTTACCATGAGGTTTGTATAAAAAAATCTCATAGATGAGATAGCCCATTTTCTGGTAGTCTCCTATTTCCTTAGACTAAGTCGATTCCATCCTTTTCCACTTCCCCTTCTAAGTTATTATTGTCACAACTTATTCCATCTCGTGTTGTGAGTTTGTGGTTAAAATGGCGAGATTATGTTTATTTTTGGTGTTTCCCTTCCCTTATCTTTGATGTTATATTTGTTTGCTAACCTGTTCTGATAGAGTGGATAGAATTTTTAAATTTTAATTTCTGTAAGACAAATAACAGATAAAAGGAAAGTGACAGGATAGGGAAAATTGGGATGAATATGATAAGTTAACATATGACACGTAAAGAAAATGGTACAAATTTATATCACAGTATGAAGCCCCTTCAAGACAAGTGGTCAAAGGAAATGATTCAAGACTGTTCATGTGCAATATTCTTAGTAAAAGTGAAAAATTAGAGTCAATCTGCATGCCCATCAATAAGGAAATGGTTAATAAGTTACTATGCAGCCATTAAAGAATGAGTTAGATTAATTAATAGGGAAAGATGACATGAATTATTAAGTGAAAAAATAAGTTATAGAATAGGTACAATGTGACTATATTTTCGTTTAAAAAAACAAGTTAATGAGCGTTTGCAAATATGTGTGATCACACATAGAAAACGTTCTGGAAGGATGTAGAGCAATCTGTTAACAGTGAATACTCTGGAAAACTGAATTGAGAGCTTACAAGTGAGGAAGCCTCACTTTTTACTTTATGCCCTTCTGTATTATTCTATTACATTCATGTGTTACTTTTACAATTAAATTTTAAAGTCCATGTAAGAGAAAAGATAACTAAATAGTCAGGTTCACCAATAATTTAAGCTTTGCAATTTAAGACACTTTTGAGTTATTTAAAACAAAAAGCTTTATATTGGGATGTCTGCAAAGAAATTGGTTTCCTTTTCTTGGAAGTGGTACAATCTTTCTGGAGAGCAGTTTGGCAGTACATAACAAGAGCCATAAAAATGAGCATATCTTTTGATCCTAAAGCCCTGCTTCTGGGAACATATCCTAAGGAAGTAACTCAAAAGAGAAAATAGTTTATGTAAAAATCTTTATAGCCACATTATTTGTAATAAAAAACTGGAAATAATCCAGAAGCAAACTGAGGTAGATTAATATAGCAGAATATTATATCACTATCTTTATTAAATCCTAAGAAGACTTTATATATGTGAAAAAGCATATAGGAATGAAAGTTTTTTAAAAAGTAGAACTCTGATATAAACCTATGTATACATTGCTGAAGATGAGAAGGGACCATAGAGATATGTAAATTCTTGCTATTTTAAGATAAAGGAATTCTATTTTTACGTAATGTTTTAAAATGTGATAACAGTATTCATCTTCTAATTTTAAAAAAGTATTAAACTAGATGACCTAATAAGACTGCTGTTAGCTCCGTGTTTTTATAATCTTAAAAAATAAAATTGAAAGTAAAGTTTCTTTGGTCTTTTTCTTCTCCCTCCAGCACCATTCAAATTCTTCTCCTCAGTTTAACATTTTCCTTAAACTAGGTCCATTAATGAGGTTTTCTGCTGGGTCATTTTGTTTTGGAAAGACAAAGTATAAATTCAGAGAAGTAAAAAGGAATGCAGTAGTTCCATTTTTTGTGTCTATTTACATTAAACATTATAAAAGCACAATGTTTTCTTATGCTTAATCAGGCTTCCAAATAGTTCTAGAGGTTAAAGCATCCTTCTCCCCTGTAATCTAATGAGGAAATTAAGTTGGGGGGTTAAATACCTTGCATCATGCCCGGAGGAGTCATCTATAGGACAAGGATTAGAAACCAGGTCTCATTCAATGAGACCCTCTTGCTTAGGCTGGTGAGCCTGGGTGCCTCTCTGTCGTATGGCAATGCAGGGCTGTTTCACTGTTTAAGCACTGGACTGAAGTTCAGTTCACCTTTCCTTGATGAGTCGGATTATTTGAGCAGAATAAATTTTCTGAAGAGAGATTTCTGGGGGCAATTGCAGCAGTATCTTATACCACCAACCGGTAGAACTGGATAGAATCTGACCTAGGTTGTCCAAAAAGAAGTGGCCATTACAGAGAAATTCTTCTTCTCCTTTCTACCTCTTCATTTGTTCACTTTTCTCTCTAGTGCAAAATGCAGGATCTGAGAAGGAAATGGTGCTGTCATCGGTTTTAAAATTGAACAGAATGTTTCCTTAGTAAGTGGAAAAATTAATTTTAAAAAGTCTTTGTGTAAGTTCTATGAAATACTAAGACATTTATTTGTGGTCTGTTTGCAGTCATGATATTTATGTTTATCTCAATTAATTAGTATTAATCATGGTCATTTTAAACTTTCTAAATTTCTGTAAGAATTATCCTAATTCTGTGATTCAGTGGGAAATATTTACAGTCATGAGATTAAGTTCAAGTTTTTGCCCTACCACTTACAAGCTGCATGACCTTGGGCAGTTTCCTCATTTATAAAATGGGAAATTCCCAGCCTTATCTGACTCCTAGGTTGGTTGCAAGGTTCAATGAGATAATGTTTGTGAAAGTATTTAGTAAACTTCTGGGGGTGTTACAAATGTTATTGTTCAAGTTACAAAAGTCATTAAGACTTTACCCTGTTTAGAACAATGGTGAGCGTTGAAGATAGCGGTACGTCTCTTCAGGTGCTGGGATAGTGTCTGGGAACACTCTGTCCTATCCATAATGCACTAACCGAGATTGATGAATAGATCAGTGAGCATTCTGATTGGTACGTTAGTTTGATCCCTTCATTTATACTTTTGGGAAAATATATAGAAGCTTTATGTTAATATTAGGTTTGTCTGGATAACAAGAGGAAAACCTAAAAACATGGTTTAAACAAGTTAGAAGATTATTTCTCTTTTGTGGAGAAGAAGTCTGAAGATAGGCAGTCCACAGCTGGTATGCTGTGCTCTGAGATGTGATCCGGGACTCAGGCTTCTATCTTTTTGCTGCAACATCTTAACCATAGATTCCGTCTTTTACCTCATGATCCATGAGGACTGAAGGAGTTCTCTGTTATCCTCTGGGGAAGTAAGGGACATCTTTCAGCTGAATCATTTCTATTTAAGTACTTTCTAGAAGACCCACATAACATTGTGCTTATATTTTATAGCTTAATCACATGACTAAAGTCTAGCTGCAAAAGAAGCTGAGAAATATGATCTTTATGCCAGTGGCTGTGAGCTCAGGTAAAAGTTGGAGTATGTTTCTAGGCAGGAAGAGGTTGCTGGGGTTCACAACTAGCAGTCTTTGCTGCAGCATTATATAACTACATGGATTTTTTTCTGTTGTAAACTCCCTTTCCCTCCCTTCCCTAGTGCATGCACACGCACACACACACACACACACACACACACACACCCGCTCCCATTCACATATGCACTGCCTATTTCATTTTGTTCACTGGATAAATTAGTCCACTTCAGTAATCCTGTGCCCAGGAATTCTTTCCTGGTGTCAGCACGTGGTGATTGATGTCAGCTTTAGGAGAATGACCGGTTGAAGTCATTAAGCAAGAGGCTCTTTGGTCTTTTTTCAAGACAGGCAGTTGGCCAAGAGAATGAGTTGACTATGTGTATGCTCAGCACTATGCTTGATAATGTAAAAGATATATATGAGATATAGTACAGACTCTTCCTCGTGTATCTGGTCTTAGTGAATGGAGCCAGCATATTCCCAAATACCCAAGAAAGGAACCCAGAAATCATTCTAAATTCCCTCCCATCCTTTACATCTCATATCCAATCAATTACCAACTTCCATTGATTCTCCCTCTTGTTTTGATCTGTCATTCCTATTGCTCCTTCCCTAGTTCAGGCCTTTATTATCTTTGGCCGGGACTATTTCAACAACTGTACCTCTGTACAATCTGTACCTCTATTCTTTCTCCCTCCAGTCCTTCCACAGTGCTGCCTGAGTGATCCTTCAGAAGTAGTAATCTAATTATCACTCTTTCTCAAGATCCTTCAGTGGTTCTGAAAATCTGTGCTCCTTATAAGACCGTTTATAATGATAACAATATCCAGCCTTATCTCTTAGCAGTATTGACCTATTTTTAGCTTTCCATATCTACCGTGCTTTCCACATCTTCATGCTTCTGCACGTGCTGATATGCCCGTATTGGATATCTTCCCTCCACATGTTCACCTGGCAAATTCTTTCACATCCTTTCTCAGCTTAAATGCTCCTCCTTCTTTGAAACTCTTTCTGCCAGGCAGACATACTCTTTCTCTTTACACTTTTTACACACCTCATTTACAACAATTATCATACTATATTTTTATTGTTAATTTGTATGTCTGCTTCTCCAGTAGATGGTAAGCTCCTCAAGGACAAGGACCATTCTTTGGCGTTAAATAATTATTAAACAAATAAAGGAATGTTTTTGGTTGTGCTATAATTTAGTTGAGGATACTAACAGATGAAATAAGTGGAACACTTTAAGTCAGCATGCAATCAAGTGCTATGTAATAAGTAATAGAAGTTCAGGAAAAAAAGATCACTGGAGATTGGAAGAATTAGGGAAGGAATCAAAGTGGCTATATTTCCATAGGGAGACAACAAAGTGATTTGGGCAGGGAAAACTGAAAATTCTAGGGACATATTTTTATACTCAGCAATGTTTGTAGTATAAAGAAATATTTATAATATCAAAACAAAGTGCTTCATTAAATTTTGAAAAATATAATATTAAGTAGACAAAAAAAGGAAGGAAAAATGAGAAAGGAAAAACCCTAGAAAAGACAAGGGGTATATTGATTTAATTTTGAACCCTCTTATCTATACATGTCTTTAGTTCCTTTTACTTTTTCTCATCTCTGAAGAAATCTAAGTCTCATTGTATAAATACTTTTGTGTGTGTGTGTGTGTGTGTGTGTGTGTGTGTGTGTGAGGAAGACCAGCCCTGAGCTAACATCCGTTGCCAATCCTCCTCTTTTTGCTGAGGAAGACTGACCCTGGGCTAACATCCGTGCCCATCTTCCTCTACTTTATATGGTACGCCACCACAGCATGGCTGACAAGCAGTGCATCAGCAGGTGCCTGAGATCCAAACCTGCAAACCCCCGGCTGCCAAAGCGCGACCTAAACCGCTGCACCACTGGGCCGGCCCTAAATACTTTATTAATACTACTACATCACTTATAAGAATCCACATTGTCTCAACCTACAATCTTTTAAAAATATGTATGTACGTATACAGTATTAATATATGCTTATATATATATCATATGTTACATATATGTTATATCTATACTTTGACTAACACATTCACAGGTTCAAAAAATATATAGTAATGTATAATAAGGCATACACTTAGAGGAATTGTTCCCACCCTGTCTCAGTTTACCCCTCTCCCCCTCTCCTCCTGTGCCTTTAGACAACTGCTTTTATTTTATTCAACCAGCTCTTTTAAATCCATATGATATGATTATGTTTTGGTTCTCAAAGTTTTCAATACTGTTGAGCGTCTTCATTTTTTTTCCTGAAATAACCTTCTTTATTTTTTCTAGAATATTCTCTTTTTCTGCTTTTTATCATAAAGGCATGTAATAATTTGCCTCCTCTGGTTGTCTCCAAATTAATGGCCCAGTATAATTCAGTCATCTGATTATTAGTACTTAGATTATCTTCCAGCCAACCATTATATTAAAGACAGTTAACACTTTCTTTATTATACTTATCATTTATTACAGGACAAAAAAGAATTTAATTATAATTGTTCCTGGATTGTGATTGGCACAAGAGACATGAATGGACTATCAGTAGGATAAAAGAAGCCTGGATAATATCATTTGACTATTCCATTTAAAAATTTAGGTCCATTCAGGGAATATGAAAAAATATTTGAAAATAATTCAATTGTTGTCATGATTTGTCTTGCTTTGTACGAAGAAAAACTTTGGCCATGTGGTTATAGATGGAAATATGGAGCACTTTAGGGCTGCATTTGAGCAGGCCCACAAACTTTCCATCACTGAATCATGAGTGAAAAGAATGAGGAAAGACTTCAATTTCTTTATCTGTAAAATGATGGGAGTTGAACTATATGACCTTAAAGTCCTTCTACTCCTTAAGCTTTTGTAATTCAGGAGCAGTGGTGAGAATAGTGATGAAGTGCCTGGCTGCTGATTCCAAGTGAAAGTACAACCAAGAGAGGCCAATGGTACAATCTGTGGAAGGACATGAGTATTTTCAAGTCCTGATGAAGAGGAATAGTCTGTGTTCAGTGGAAATTGAGGAGGACCCGGAGTTTTTGGGTCAGGGGATTTGTGAAAGAAAACCAACCATCTATTCCTGGGAAGAGAGATGTGGATTCTGGTTTCTCTGTTTTTTTTAACATGTAGGCCATGAACTCTCAGGGGAGCTATAGATGAGCCTTAGGAAGTTCTTGAATGCTCTAAAATTATATACAACATATTAAATTATATCCATTTTCTGTGAGAAAACATTTGCAGCTTTAGATTCTTATCATGACCTAACAAAAAAAGCAACTTACTCTTCTTTTGTGTGTGTGTAAGGAAATCCAGCCCTGAGCTAACATCCATTGCCAATCCTCCTCTTTTTGCTGAGGAAGACTGGCCCTGGGCTAACATCCGTGCCCATCTTCCTCCACTTTATATGGGACGCTGCCACGGCATGGCCGACAAGCAGTGCTTTGGCGGGTGCCTGGGATCCGAACCCACAAACCCCGGGCTGCCAAAGTGTGAACTAAACCGCTGAGCTATCAGGCTGGCCCCAAAAGCGACTTACTCTTAAAAATGAATGCTAGAGCCAGCCCTGATGGCCTAGTGGTTAAAGTTTGGCACGTTCCGCTTTGGCAGCCCAGGTTCAGTTCCCAGGTACAGAACCACACCACTCCTCTGTCAGTAGCCATGCTGTGGCAGCAGCTCACATAGAAGAACTAGAAGGACATATAACTAGAATATACAACTATGTACTGGGGCTTTGGGGAGGAAAAGAAAAAAGAGGAAGATTGACAACAGATATTAGCTCAGGGTGAATTTTTCCCAGCAAAAAAAAAAAAAGAAAAGAATGATAAAGACTCCAAATGATTAAAATGGAGAGAGTGGCACTTTGGTGGTCTTGCAGTGAGTAAATACAATCATTGTGATATTTTCGGAGTAAACTAGGTTTATCACGAAAGACACAGAGAAGTAAGGGGTGAGACAATAGAATGGAGAAGAATTTGCCACCGGACAGTTTTGAGTCTTGGCTTGCTGGTACTAGCTCTGTGACCTTGGGCAAGTTAATAACCTCCCTAAGCCTCAATTTCCTCAGTTGTAAAATAGGGATGATAAGTATCTGCCTTTAGTGATGGTTGAGAAGATTAAATGAGAAAACACAGCTTGAGCACATAGTGCAGTGCTTGGCACATAGTAGGTATTTGGTAAATCTCTCCCCTCCCAAGGTTTTTAATTTTCTGTTTATTTTAAGACCCTTATTGTGTATTTTACTTTGAAAGACTGGTCGTCAGTAAGTCCGTCTTCAGAGAACTACTCAGTGATGCTCACACTCAAGAAGATCAGATCTTATTAAGTGGTTAGTTTAGAGATTCTTTCCCATGCAGATTTGTGAGCCGAGTGTGTAAAAATCACCCGGTGGACTTGTTGCCTGGCAGCACGTGTCCCTGAGTGGTAGTGCATGGTTTGCATTGTAATGTCATCAGGGCAGGGGCCAACTGGCTGGACATGTACTGCCACATGGGCTGGGGACTCCATTCCTCAACAGACAGCAGCCGGCCAGCACTAGGGTTAACAGAAAATGACAAACCAGGCATGGATGAGGGAGGCGCCAGCAGAGCAGCGGGATGTCCTTTGATTTGCTTCTGTTATTTGCATGTCTTTCTTGTGATGTCTGTGAAATGTTCAGAATGACAAAGTTTTTAAAAGACCTGCTGACTCCGCCTGAAAAATGTGAAAAACCTCTCGTTTAGAGACCTATTATGTCCAGCTAGCCTGCATTTTCTATATCTTTTTCTTCATTTTTTATTAATGCAAACATTTGCATGAAGACAGGACCTTTGTTTCTTAAAGAGTTCATCTGCTCCTGCTGCTTACTGGCCCTGCCATGCAAGAGCACAACAGAACCTTTGTTACGCTTTCAGCAAAGCTGTTTATGAACGGTGGCTTACTGAGGGCTGCTTCCTGTGCTGTGTGCTTCCATTTTGTCTAAAAAGAGAAAAAGAAAATAGTTCTTAGGAGTGAAAGGAATTTAGACTTTCTTTTATTCAAGTCTTGGATGTTGAAATGACAAATAGCCCCCAAATTTGTGAGGAACTGGTAATTGCATCGAATGCATTTTTTCACTTTACCTTGAACATAATGAGGCTCTTGGTAACAATAGAAGGAACAAGTGCTTTCTCTTTGGAACAGAGGGAAGGAACAGTAAAAAGGCAACAGAAAGAGGAGTTGAGAACAGGACAAAAGTGATTTCCTGTAAGAACGCTAATATTGTAACGGAGTATGTTTTGGTTCTTCGTGTTTCCCACCTGGGAGGCACAATCCTGAAATGGTTGAGTTGAATACAGAATAGCACCACAGTGTATAAATAGTGATGAGGTTGTATATTCACTCAGTAAATATTTGAATGACTGGTATGTCAAAGACACTGAATGGCCCTGAGTGTTAAAGGGGGTAAAAAATAAATGAGGCATGGTATCTATCTGTCTTTAAGGAGTGGGAAGTCTAACAAAGAAAATAATACATGTATAACAGAAATAACTGTATATCAAGGTAGAAAATGCCATTGGAAATATTTAAAATAGGTGTTTAGGGAGTTCAGGAAAAGGAAGATTGCTTCTGGCTGGGAGAGAATCAGGGAAGCCTTCGTGAAGAAGGTGGCATTTGAGTTGAGCCTGGCAGGAAAGGTAGGCTTGGACCTGGCAACATTCCTAAGAGTGATGAGTCAGAAATTATGTTCGTCCGGTAAAATAGATCCAAAATATATTTTCATCGGGTACTTTGGTGTTTTACTCCATTAATTTCGATGATATGTTATGTGTTGGCCTGAGTTTTCTGTGTAAACTAAACTAGGGCCTCTCTGTCTAGCCCATGTTCAGTCATTCACCCCATATGGCTTTTGTGCACTTTGGCCTAGGCCTCTAGGGTGTCTGTAAATATCTATAATAGCATACTTTACTTTCATTACAAAAATAGAAACTCAAAGGGATTATTGAGCATTATTATAGCCGTATCCCATCAGCAGGGTGTAGACGTAGTTCTGAGTGGGCATTTGACATGTGAGACTCTCATTTGGAAAAGAATCTCTAGCTTCATACAGGAGCAGTATCAACCAGAAGAGAGAGGATTTCCCTTCTGGAAATTCTAAGCCTGTGAGTTTTCAGCTGCCTCAATTTAGAACTCTTCTGTATCTTTCTGCCGTTAGATTAAATGAGATCCTGTTACTGTTACGTGAGTTGTTGTGAGTGCTGACTAATTTTGAAATAGTTTGAATGTAAAATGCCAAGTAATTGATAAGTTACTGCATTAGTACCTTGTTGCATTAATATCATTAATCTGTATATTCACAGTTAAATTGCATATTACTAAATTTAATTACTGATAATCTGTAAATGCACGGTTTGCCCCAAAAGCTACAACATTTGATGACTATATAGCATAATTAATTTTCTCCGTGTAACTTTAATACTTCCCTGCGTGACGTGACATTATGAGTGGCACATGACTCATTCCACGTTTGTCAACTTACAGTCATGAGTTCATTAACGATGGGGATACATTCGAGAAATGCATCGTTAGGTGATTTTGTCATTGTGCGAACATCAACTGTACAAACCTAGATGGTATAGCCTATTGCTCCTAGGCTACAAACCTGTCCAGCATGTTACTATACTGCATACTGTCGGCAGTTGTAACATAATTGTAAGTATTTGTATATCTACACATAGAAAAGGTATAGTCAAATTAGGGTATCAAAGATTTAAAATGGCGCACCTGTACTGGGCACTGACCATGCATGGAGCCTGCAGGACCGGAAGTTGCTCTGGGTGAGTCCGTGAGTGATGGTGAGTGAGTGTGAAGGCCCAGGCCATTATGGTACATGACTGTAGACTTTATACACACTACAGTGTTTATAGTTAGTAAGTTTTCTATTAAAAATTTTTTTAAATTTCTTTTTACTTTGTAAACTTTTTTTTTGTTTAAAATGAAGACCCAAACACACACATTAGCCTAGGGCTAATATAACTCTCTTCCACCTCCACATCTTATCCCGCTGGAAAGTCTTCAGGGGCAGTAACACACACAGAGCTGTCATCTCCTATGATAACAATACCTTCTTCTGGAATACCTCCCAAAGGACCTGCCTGAGGCCCTTCTTGAGGAGGTGTCACTCTTTTCAGAAATATGTCTATGGTGGTTTGCCTGGTTTGTTTCTTTCTTCATCATAGATTTGCTCATAAGAGATAATGTCCCATGAACATTCCTCTCTATTAATGAGATCCATGTTTTCAAACATTTTAAAGAGCTTGTTGAGGTCTGCAAAAGCTTCTGCTAAACTTTTCAGTGAGTTTTCTCGGGAGTTGTTCTTTTTCTTCTCCTGCAGTTTCCTTTTCTCTGCCTCTTCCTCAGCTATGTGTTGTTATAACGGCTATGATGTCACTAGCAATAGAAATTTTTCGACTCCATTATAATTTTATGGGACCACCATTGTATATGCAATCCATTGTTGACTGTCATTATGTAGTGCATGACTGTCGAGGTTTTGTGTGTGTGTGTGTGAGGAAGATTAGCCCTGAGCTAACATCCGTTGCCAATCCTCCTCTTTTTGCTGAGGAAGATTGGCCCTGGGCTAACATCCGTGCCCATCTTCCTCTACTTTATATGGGACGCCGCCACAGCATGCCTTGACAAGTGGTGCGTCGGTCCGCGCCAGGGATCTGAACCTGCGAACCCCAGGTTGCCAGAAGCAGAGTGCACAAACGTAACCACTACGCCACCGGGCCAGGCCCATAGGTGTTTTGTTTTTTAACCTGGGGTGCTTTCTGGAAAATAGTTTTGTGAATGTTATAGAGTTGATTTGATAACTATACTGCTCTTTGAGTAATTATTTTTGCAAAGCTACTGTCATGACAGTTACTACTTGGGTTCTTCATGTGTCCCATAGATTGTAGCTATGGGAAACTTAAGCGCTACTTTAGATTTCTCTGATATTCGGGAGTATATTTTCTTATAGTCAGCTAGCTGAGTTCTTTAAGTTCAGACCTCTGTAAAAGCCTCATAAAAAAAAAATTTCTGGGCCCTCCCAGTGGGGTAGCAGTTAAGTTTGCACGCTCCACTTCCGCAGCCCAGGGTTTAGATCCTGGGCGCGGACGGATGCGCTGCTCATCAAGCCATGCTCAGGCAGTGTCCCACATAGAGCAACTAGAAGGATGTACAACTATGACATGCAACTATCTACTGGGGCTTTGGGGAGAAAAAAAAGCAAAAAAGGAGGAAGATTGGCAACAGATGTTAGCTCAGGGCCAATCTTCCTCAAAAAAAAAAAAAAGATTTCTATAGCTTCTGACACTTGAAATTACAAGACTCCAACCTACTGATTCTGTATTATTGGATTTAGGCTGGAAATACTGAAGCTGTAGGATTTAAGTACTTAGCTTTAATTGACATCCCAAAAATATAAAAAATCACCAGTTTTAGGAAGGAGAAGGGACGAGGGAGGGATTAATGTTGACTAGAGACTGTTTGAATGTCAAGGCACTCACTTTTGCACGCTGTTAACTTGTACAGTGCCTCTGTTGGTTGAGGGAAGTAGACTTTAGGTTTTGGTCCTCTACGTCAAAATCTTTAGTCACCTTTTGTTTTCTGGTTGTCACCGGTAATGTTAACATACTTAATGCTTTGTTTGCCCCTGGCGTGTCTTTTTGTCTTTGAGTTTGGCTAGTTGTATGGCAGCACCCTGGTGGTTTGGATGCATAACTGCAGTGTATTAGTTTTGTCTGTTTTATAATTAACTATTAATATAAAAGATCTTTTCTTGATTTGTAAATTTGTTCTTAGAAAATTCCACTTGATACATGTCATGCTGCATAGCTCTTTAAGGGCTGCCATATAGTGCAGTGCAGACCAAATGCTTGGATTCAAATTGCATCTCTGCTACTTACCAGACCTTTACCATTTAGGTAAATTATACGTGTGAGTCTTTCTTTTTTTATCCACAAAGATAAAATAAAAGTACCCATCTCTTAGGATTGTGGTGAGGATTAAATGAATTAATAACTGTAAAATGCTTAGAATGCTGTCTTGCACAGAAAGCTTAATAAATGTTAGCTGTCATTATTATTTTATTTATAGGTTTAACTACCATTAAGCAAACTCTGTAATGATCAAGAGCTATTAAAGGAGGGAGGCCTCCTACATTTATATCCAGGATGTTTCTCAGGATATTGATCTGCAAGGTGTGTGATTCATCTACAATTTTTCTGGGGGCCTGAAGTTAAACTTGATACACAGCTGTTTTCTATTCAGAGCTATTAGTGTTTAGAGAGGCCTGATTTTGGATTAACACTTTTACTTTAGTTTTCTCTACTACCAGTTTTAAATTTCTTTTTGTATTATACTATTGTATTAATTGTGAACTCATGATTATGGTAAGGGATATAATTAGCTTAAACTAAAGATCATACCAGAACAAAATACAGGATAATAGGTTTATACACTTGGAGTAGAGAAGGCCTGTTTGAACAAGATGGAAAGCACAAAAGCCACAGATAAATACCTTTGACTATATCAACATTTAAAATTTCTGTACAATAAAAGATACCACAAACAAATTAAAAGAAAAGCCATAAGGTAGATGTATATATTTGCAACATATATAGAATTAGAAAAAACTACAAATCAAGAAGAAGAAAAAAGACAACCAGAGAGGAAAATGGGCTAAGGATACTAGCAGATTCTTTACAGAAGAAGAGATGCAAATAAACATGAAAATATGCCTAACTTTATTTGTAATTAACTAAAATTAAAACAACAGTGGGAAGCTATTTTATAACCGTTAAATTGTCAAAATTACAAAGTCTTAGGGGCCGCCCAGTGGCGCAGTGGTTTAGTTCGCACTTGGCAGCCCAGGGTTCGCGGGTTCGGATCCCAGGCACCGGCCAACGCACTGCTTGTCAAGCCGTACTGTGGCAGCGTCCCATATAAAGTAGAGGAAGATGGGCAAAGATGTTAGCCCAGGGCCAGTCTTCCTCAGCAAAAAGAAGAGGATTAGCAACAGATGTTAGCTCAGGGCTGGTCTTCCTCACACACACACACACAAAAATTACAAAGTCTTAGACCAAGGATAGTGAAAATAGGTATTCTTATGGCTGGGAGGAGTATAAATTGGAATAATCCTTTGTAAAGCAATTGTGTATACCCAGTAAACATGAAGATGTGTGCATCCTGTGATATAGGAATTCCATTTTGAGGCATTTACCTTAGAAAAACTCTTGCACATATGCACAGAGACACATGTACAAGAATGTTCAACACAGCACAGTTTGATACAGTGAAAATATGGAAACAACCTAAATATTTATCAATAGAGAAATATTTCCCATTGAGAAATATCGAAAGGATAAGTTGTTTCCATACTGTTTTATAAAAGATCTGCAGACAGGGTTGAGTGAAAAAAGCAAGCTGCAGAAAAGTATATGTCATTTACTTAAAAACAAAACAAAACCAAAGCTCACAAACTGTATTTATATATATATATATATATATATATATATATATATTTTGTGTGTGTGTGAGGAAGACCAGCCCTGAGCTAACATCCGTTGCCAATCCTCCTCTTTTTGCTGAGGAAGACTGGCCCTGGGCTCACATCCATGCCCATCTTCCTCTGCTTGATATGGGACGCCGCCACAGCATGGCTGACAAGCAGTGCGTCAGCATACGCTCGGGATCCGAACCAGCGAACCCCGGGCTGCCAAACCGCGAACTAAACCACTGCACCACCAGGCCGGCCCCTGTATTTCTTAAAGTATGGACACCAAACTGATAACAGCTGTTATCAATGGGAGTTGGGATTGGTTTTTAACTTTTTCTGTATTGTTTGAATCTTTAAAAATAATTACATGTGTAAATAGAAATAAACATTTTTTTTAAATTTAAAGATCATGCCAGTACTTTAACTTTCTGGTTTACCAATTTAAGCTTCTTTTCTAGTATTAACAATAGAGAGCCAGCAATTTCTAGATAATACAATACAATGTGTAAAATGAAGCACACTGTAGGTTTTTGGATTTTTCTTATTTTGTTTTGCTTTTGTTTTTGTTTTTGAGAGGCAGTGGATTGTAGTGGAAGGGCGTGGGTTTTGGAGTCAAATCTAAGTTTGAAACCTAGCTCAGCCATTTATTAAGACTTTGACAGGTCCTTAACCTCTCTGAGCTTGAAAAAAGTCTATTACCTACCTCATTAGGTTGTATAAGAATTGAATGTGCTAGTTTTCCTCATTTCCCCATCTCCTTTGGTCAAAGAAAGTTGGTCTAGTGTGGTCTGAGATCAAAGATGGTCTTGTATAGATGATAAAATATTTCACCAGAACATACTGTATCTCTGGATCAGGACATATCAGTAAAGATGGAGGATGTAAATAGTTTTAGAGGTCTATTAACTTTTTAAACCATTAGGCTATCTATTTGTACTTCACAAGATCAAATACTATATCGTAGTGATTTATAGATGATATTGAACTTGAAGCTTCTGAACAGTTCCCATGACAGGTTGTTGGTTAGCAAGGTTACTTTTCATATCTCAGAAAGCAGTCTTAATTTAATTCAACATTTATTTGTGCCAGCCAGCATATGAATCTCAAGAGGCTTCAAAGACCAAAATGTGTAACAAAAGGATTCTGGCAAGGGAGGAAAAATCAGATTTAAAGTTGAATATATGTATATACTCTGCTTTTCACTTACACTGCTATTGTTCTTATGTGTATCTATTAATATCACATATAGTAATTCATGTGAATATTTTTCTAGGGGGACTTGTTTATTCTAGTATAGTGACTCTGTTTTAAATAATAATAATAATAAAATGAGTGGTCTAACTAATGTAGATGGAAATTCTAGGCCCCTCAAGCAAAAATTTCCAAGTGGGACCTCTTATTTAATTGCAAAACAAACAGCTAGTACTTTGATGGTATTTATGCTTGAGAAGAGAGTAAAAAGAAATAGTTTTGGACTTTCCCCATATAAATTAAACCTCCTGAGTAATTAGCAGTTAATAAGTGAATGCTTCCCACAAGTTTAAAGGCTATAGCTGAAATGGGTATATGATTATGTGTATTATAATATGTGTAGGGTTTTATATAGCCCAGGAATCCTTGAAGATAATCTGTAAACATCCCTAGTTGGATGAGCAGAACTTTAAACAAGTGAGTAAAGGGCTATAGTAGGTTGGTCTCTTGGTGTTCATTAGTGTTGAAACTATTGTCTTGTGAGTTTTGCATTGTCTGGGGAGGGGTACATAGTAACAACTGTAATTATAACAACAATAATAAAAATAATAGCTAATCTTTATTGCACGTGTACTATGTGCCAAGCACTATGCTAAGATTATTACATACATTATTTTATTTAATCCTCACTACAACTTCAGGTAGTAGTACTGTTCCCCAATTTTACAGAAAAGGGTAGAGAGATCAGGTAACTTCCATAAAGTCACACAGTTAATAAGTGCCAGAGCTAGAAATCAAATCCAGGTCAGCCTGACTCCAGAGCCCATGTTCTTAACTGTTGCAGTGAATTGCTATGTCGTTTTAATCTGTAAAATCAGTATGTAGCAATAATAATATAATCATTAATATGTTACCTTTTGTTATGTATCAAATGTTTTCTAAAGAGGTAGTTTATTATTAGACATATCATTCTTAGTGTCATACTCATTTTATAGCAGGAGTGACTGTGGTATAAAGAGATTAAGCGATCAGCAGGAGGTGATTCAACAGAACCAAGAAGTTTCTGGTCCACAATTGCCTTCACTTTTGAGGTTCATATAAAGATCATAGGGTGTTTACTTATATTTCACTTAGATTTTTCAGTGCGGCATGTTGAAGTTATGAGTGCTTATCTCAGACAACAATGCTGTCTGAGCAAGACATGGACACTTGGGCCTTAGTGTGGATTTCAGAACAATAGAGCCTAACATGGACCTTACATATTAGAAAACTTACTCCTGGGCTTGTGGAAATCACGGCAAAGCAGAAGAGGAAAAGCCAATCTGAAATGGTTTTCCTTCTCCAGGAGGGCAGCTAAGGTGCCCAGGTATCTTTGCCCTCAGGGGGTGCAGGTGTGCAGTTTTTATTCTTTAATCATTCACATAAATTAAAGTCTATTCCTTTGCATTAAAAAAAATAATATAAAACGACACTCTCCACTTTTTATTGCCAGGCAAGAGCTTTGAACTTCTGTCTCATTGAAGTTTGATAAACTGCAAGGATTTTCCAGAGTTGGGTGGTGCACTTAACCACAGAGGGAACATTGGACTGATAAGAGCTGCAGGTGAAGGAAACCACAAGGGAGCAGCAATTAGAGAGAGCTCTTCGCACTTGGCTTATGTGAAATTCTCCGCAGGGAGGAACTTTTCCTTACCTCTGCTGGCTCTTCTTAAGCTCCTTCCTTCACCTACAGATAAAAAGAACACCAGGGCTTTCTGTTTCCACTTTGTGAACTAGGAATGGGAGGGATGAATACCTTGGGGTTGTTTTTTGTAAGAAACTGAAATATGGGGACAAGTTCTAACTTCACACAAATGCTAATTGGCATGCACACATATGCAGGTGGGCACAGGACACACACACACAGACGCATATGAATGCACATAGACACAAATGGAGACCACATCTCTCAGATGATTTTACTATCAGCATACACCCCTGTCTTTGTGCTCTGTGTAAAATAAAGATCACGTTTACTTATAAAACTTGAGTCTTGGCTTCTCTTCTTACTAACTGTGTGATCTTGAGCAAGTTACTTTAATTCCATAAATCTCAGTTCTCTCATTTGTAAAATGGAAGTAATCAAAATACCTATCATAGGATTGTTGTGAAGACTAAATAAAATAATGCATGTAAAACATTAGCACAGTATCTGGCACATTGTTGTTCAATAAGTTGCACAGGTGTTCCAAATTGGTGGCTATTATTATCATTATTATATGTAATATTAAACTCTAAACATCTGATTGGTAGATGAATGTTAAACAGGTATAGTCCTTTATTTTTCTTCCCCCCAACCTTTTTTTTTTTTTGGTGCAAAGTCTGTTTTCCAGAAAATTCCTCCCTTTTTTTGATTCTAACTGGTCTGAAACATTTCTCCCGTAAAGGGCTTTCACGTTGACTTTTAGTCCCTGAAGCTCAGGAGGAGAAGCAGCAGGATTTGCTTCTAAGCAGAGCTCTTTCATTTCTACCATCAAAAAAAAAACAATCCTGTACTAGCATTGGGTAGATCTGAGTCATAATAGCCTGTATAGCTCAAGGAAGGAATCTTTTTGTAAGATCAGGATAAGTGGGTGGAAGAAGGAAAGGAGAATACAGAGGTGAAAATATAGCTGATTTTAATGTTAGTTTGGTCATTTTTCTTCCCAATTTGATATATACTTAATTATAAAACAATTAATGCCAGAAATTGGCGTGTATTGTCTTACAACCTCACTCGCAGTTTTTGCCATTTCTTAGAGAAATAGTTTTCCAGCTGGATGAACTGTTGATGAAGCACTGATTTTGTTTTCACATCTTTTGGGGGAGTAGGGGACTGGAGAATGTTTGCAGTGGTTGATAGTTGTTAGCTTTGGGAAGCACTCATATCAATAGAATGTCACAGAATGTAAACATGTCATTCATCTGGACTTTAGGCTGGTACAAACATGGTAAAACCGTAGGTCACCATTGTCAAATGAAGATTCTCTTGAGTACAGCTTGGATAGATAAACTTATTTGCTTTATAAATTTCACTAGGCTACCAAGACTTCAGGAATAGTTTTTTGAAGTAGGCATTTTTATAAATTTTAGGCAATTCCTCCATATTTTCTTAAGAGATAAAACTATGAAAGAGGCAAATGTCCATCTTGGTAGCAACTTCATAGAATTGCTTTTTGGCACGATATTCATTACTTTTAGTTTTTTTTGTTCTCACTGCTCCAGAAGAAAGTGGGTTTTGTTTTGTTTTTTTAATTTTTGGATGATAAATGGAAACACTGAATTGGAAGTTTCTATGCCGGGATGCCATTGTTATACCTAAAGACAAAATGCAGGGAAGGGAAACAAGCATTTGTGGAGCATCTGCTGTATTAGAAGCTCTAGCCTATGTTGTTTACTGAAGTAAAATCCCAATAGCCCTTTGAGATGGGCTGTGTGTGTGTGTGTGTGTGAGGAAGACCAGCCCTGAGCTAACATCCATTGCCAATCCTCCTCTTTTTGCTGAGGAAGACTGGCCCTGGGCTAACATCCGTCCCCATCTTCCTCTACTTTATATGAGACGCTGCCACAGCATGGCTGACAAGCAGTGTGTCGGCGGGCGCCTGGGATCCGGCTCGCAAACCACAGGCTGCCAAAGCGTGAACTAAACCGCTGTGCCTGAGACTGGCTTTCAAGAAAATATATTATCAAGTAAACCAGGCACTGTGATGTTTTACATGCATTATCTTATTTAATTCTTGTAACCCTACGAGGTAAGTATTAATAGTATTATTATTACAAATAGTATTATTAGCCACATTTTACAGTGGGAAAATAAGCTAGGAGAGTAGTTTGCTCAAGGTCACTCAGCTAGGAATTAGTACGGCTGAAAATGGAACTCAGGTCTCTCTGAACTCTGAAGCCCAAGTTCTTAACCAGTGGTTCTTAAACTTCAGGGTACGTAAGAAACACCAAGGATACTTGTTAAAAATTACTGGGCTATGGTTAGAAATGTAAGGTCACTAAGTCTGGGATGGTGCCAGATTATAAATCTGCATTTTAACAGGGTATATCAGGTGATTCAGATAAAGAAGTTGAGGGGCCAGCCTGGTGGCGTAGTGGTTAAGTTCACGTGCTCCGCTTTGGTGGCCCAGGGTTCTAGGGGTTCAGATCCCGGGTGCTCATCAAGCCATCCTGTGGCAGCATCCCACATACAAAATAGACGAAGACTGGCACGGATTTAGCTCAGGGACAATCTTCCTCAAACAAAAAGAGGAAGATTGGCAACAGATGTTAGCTCAGAGCCAGTCTTCCTCACACACACACAAAAGTTGATTGACCATATTTTGAGAAGTAGTTAAATTATGTTTCTTTCACATTTGATAAAGAAGAAAACAGGTGCAGATTAAATAACTATCCAAGATTAAGCTACCCAAGACAGAGCCATGATTCAAACCCAGGTCTGTCTAATTTTAATACTCATACCCTTTATTACAAGCCCATGATTGATTCCATTTACCAGTCACAACAAGTGCAGAAAACGTGATTTCTGATAAGTCAAGCCACACAGATTTCATGGTCTTATTATTTATCGAGGTTAATAACTTATAGCACCATTACTGAAATTTTCATAGTCTTTAAACTTTTTCAGTGACTTTTATCAAAGAATTGAGTTTTCTTTGCAGTCAGATCATCTACGCTTCAGGCATGAAATCACTATTCCCTGGGATAAGTTTCTGAGAAACACAGAAGTAGAAGAGGGTGGAAGGAGGTGGGAAGAAAAGAATTTCCAGGTGTATCTGCTAAATGGTGCTAAAGCTCCTCACCCTCATCACTGAAATGAAGAGTGAAGGGTTGATGTTAATACTAACAGCCAATCAGATGGCAGTAGGTCATGTTCTACAGCATCTCCCATTCTACCCTTTGAGACCGTAGCTCAGTTAGGGCCAGCAAGTTTGGTTTGCCTATTCCAGTCCACTTCCTAGGGCAGAGCCAACACCTTGACTGACTTTCATGGCCTCCTACTGGGATTGGGAGGACTCTTTTTGTCTCTCTCACTTTGTCTTTCTTTCTTGCTTTTTTTTTTTTTTTTGCAGCCCAGCGACATGTCCTCACTTACATGGAGGATGCAGTGTGCCAGCTGCTAGAGAACAAGGAAGATATTAGCCAATATGGCATTGCCAGGTTCTTCACTGAATAGTAAGTATGTGAGTGCTTTGCCAATAGGGCAAACCCAGAGGAGGCACTTGGAAGCAGGCAAGGTGCATAAAAAATAGAGCAGGACAGTGCTGATTATGTGGTGGCAGTGAATGCTCAGTTTTGGTAGTTGGTTGAGGGCTGCCCAAACGTGTTTTAGAACGTGCCTTTGGTGCAGCTAGTCTTGTCCAGTGATAAGTCTCATGAATGGTCATGACTATAGAAGCTCAACAAGTCCTTATTTGATCTATTAGATCTGTTTCTTTAGGTCCCTCTTATAATTTTTAACTTTCTTCATTATTCAGAATATTCACTCTGATTTCCTTTAGTTAGTGTTCCTTTAGCGTACGTTTTTCATGGCTGGCTTTTCTCATGGAAATGCTTAGGATGATGTTCCGCTGCAGTTTTCTTTCTGCAGGATGCTGTGTCAGTCACTTAGTGATTTAAGAGTATTTCTAGAGGCAGGTCATCTTCCATAGATTAAGTCTTTGAAGGGTCGTGCTTCTTTGTAAAGTATGCCTGGAGTGTGTAAAAGTCAAAATGATTGCTACTTTTTAAATATCACAGAACTGTTTTTAGGCTAAATGAGATAATCAGTTTAAAACACCTTGAACTTCATGAAAGCATGTGCTAAAGAAATACAAAACATTATTTTTATTACCAAAATGCCTTTGCATATTTATATAATCATTTAGATTCTCTTTCCTTTTTTTTTCTGGTTAATTGGGAGCATTCTAAGAAAAGAAGAATAGCCTCTTATAGGCTTCTATTTAAAGTGAATCATGAACTCAGTTCTACCCTCCTTGAAAACAGATTTTTTCCTTACTATTCTCCAGAGGTTCCTTGAAGATCAGACAGCTCTTCTAATGGCCTAAACTTGGGTTGCTATTAGGGCAGTTTTTGACTCTCCCTAGCTCTTTTGCTGAGCTATAGGTCTTGCACATAAAATCTAGATTTATTATGGATTGGAATTTCAAGTTCCTAGGAAAAACAGGCTTTGCAGGAGCAGAGCTAGTCCCTTCTCCCAGTCTTCTAAGGAGGATGAAGTAGAGAAAGGAATCGTACTTGCTCTCATGGTGCAGGCTGAAGCAAATGAGGTGGGCAGGGAACAGACTGAGATTGAATAGCCCTGCTTGCTTTTACAGAACTGACAAGCCCAGGGGTCAAGTTTCTAGGCCATTTAATCTGCACCAGCACTCTTGAGGCTCCTTGCCAAGTGAAATATGATTCTTCTGGGGGCAATGCTTCTTCCTGGCTTTTTTCATTTTATTTTCCCCCCCACTCCCCATCTCCTTTATAAGTCTTTTCCTTTTTATACTTTCTTTGAGAGTAGGCATTATTTCTTCTTCTTCTTTGTATTCTCGGTGCCTGGCATGATGCTTAGTATATAATAGATGTTAGGTAAATGTTTGTTGACTCTACATATGTATCTATATTTTAAGTTATTGTATACTGTCTACTTTTATTCTTCATCTTGTTACTAGTAAGGACTATCTCTTGTTTTTTCTCTCTTTTTTGTGGATTCTTTTTGATAAAGCTCTATATTCTGCCATTTAAGAAGCTGTGTACTATGTATGTAGCACTCCAAAAGTGAACCTTATTGGTCAGTGTAACTGATACTGAACTCTAGAGGGCCAATAGTAAAGCTTATAACTGTTTCAGAATACCATTGACTGTAGCTTTTATCTAGCAATACACTGTTGAAAAAAAATCTTAAGGTTTTTCACAGTGCTGATAGAAATCTAGTTGCCAAGTGAGCTGTTTCTTGTCCTCAGGAAACTAAAAGTTACATAATGTATGTGAGTGGCACATACCTGACACTCTAAGGCAAGTTATTTTGAGAAGTGAACTAACATCAAAGCTCAAAAATCCTTTAAAAAAAAAGATTTGAAAGATGTGGCTGTATGATGGAATGGGGAATAGTATTTGGTAGACAGCAAGAATGGTAGAAGCTCTTAATTTTACTCTTGAGTGTGAATTTTATTCATCTAGTGAAAATCCTTCTTTCTCAGGCCTCAGTTTTATATTGATTCATAGAAGTATAATGAAAAGAGCACTGCTCTAGGAAGAAGAGCTCCTTATTTTTATAAGTCCTCACTCTATGATGTTGGGCAAATTTCTGAAAGTTTCTGGGCTTCAGTTGCCTCATCGATGAAATGGGTATAATAAAGTCTTACATGCTGATAATAATGTAATAATTATATATTATAACAAGCAATTTAAAAAATTAAACTCGTACTCTTCCTTAGCCACTATAATTCTTTGCAGTGTAGGTACTATTATTGTCTGTATTTTATTTAGATGAGGAAATTGAGGCTCGGAAAGGTTAAGAGAGCTTGTTGATGTTCACAAGCTAGTTAGTGTCAGAGTTAGGACTCAAGCCTCACCTGTGGTGTTACAAAGGCCACTATTCTCCTGCCTCCGAGTCACTGTACTGCTTAATGTTGTTGGAGGCCTAACTTGTTAATATTTTGATGTCTCTTCTAGCTATAATTTCTAAATTCTTTGAAATTTCCCTTATGAACTATATTCCACCAACTTTATCACATAGCCTTGTCTGGTGACCTCAGTTCATTGCCATTTAAGAGTTTAGTATTGGCCTTTTGTGAGGACACAACTGGAGTTGTCTCTAAGCAATAGGAAGCATGATTATGATTTTTTTTTTAATATGTTGACTGTACACTTCCATCTCTCAGTATCAGGTTCATATCTTGAGATTTTCATACATTCAATGATGGGTGATTTACTTTTAAACAGTGATAAAAGTACTCTTCAGAATTGTTTTTGGAAGGCTTTTCTGCTGATTTTCTTCTGTGGCTCTGCTTGCCCTTTCACCTGTGCTGTCACTCCTTGGTTGTTGGTGTTTTTCAACAAATCCGTGATTGTTCCAGCAAATCTGGTTAAGCTGTAAAACACGAGAAGCTAAGCTGTACTGTGCGTGTGTGTCTGCAAGACTGTGAACTCTTTGGATCATATTCCTCTGGACACTCTTGAAAGAAGGATACTAAATCCCAAAGGATTTTCTTTTATGTTGTATGCAACCTCTACCTCTGAATGTTGTCTTTCAACCAGTGAAAGGTAAAAGGAATTAATGTTTAGAGGTGCCACTCTAAGTATAGACCAAGTGTCAGCACCAGGTCAGGACCTCTGAAGAAGTACATCCAAGAAAATGAGGCCAGAGTAGCTGTAACTTAGAAACCACAGCAGAGTGTGACCAGGTTCTTGTGGTAAAGATAAAATGAGAGATGTGGTTTTTCTAAGGCATTGGAAAATAATGACAGAAGAACAGGCTGAAATATGAGAATTCCTATCAGAATTGGGAACCATTCTTCACAGGCTAAATTGATAGCTACAACACTGTGGCATAACCTCCACGTACTAATATAGAAAAGAATGATACCCTGTGGTCTTGGTCGGTGGGCCCAGGAGGGCTCTTTCTTATGATCAAGTGTCTTGTTTTTGTTTTTGTTTTTTTTAATGATGATTTTTAGCTTCTTGGGGAAGTTTTCATGATGACTGTTTGGTTGCAAGTACACAAATTACCTTCATTGATGGAGATTTATTTTAAGGATATGTGAGAATATAAGACAGCATTCATTCATGAATTTATTCCTTCAGTATTATTTCTGAGCACCTACTATGTGTCTATGTGTGTAGTAGGCAATGGAGGTATAGTGGTGAACAAGACAAGTAAGGTAATTACCCTCATGGACCTAGGGGTTTACTGAGGGATAGTCAATAAACAAGTAAACTGATGATGACAACAATAGCTAATAGTTAATAAATACGTCCTATGTGCTAGGCATTGTTCTAAGCATATGATGTGTATTATCTCGTTTAATTCTTATAGTACTGTGAGGTGGAGTATTAGTATTATCTTTGTTTTACATGATAGGAAATTCAGGTACACAAAAATAACATTCCCATGGTTACACAGATGGTAAGTGTAACGAGATAAATAACAAGGAAATAACTAGGGTAATGTGGTATATAGATGGCCAGGAAGGCGTCTTAGAGGAGATGGCATTGAGGGCTCATCCCATCAGAATGCCAGTGAGTTATCTGCTCAGGTTCTCACCTTCTCTTTGTCCACCTTTATTACCTAGGCTTTCTGTGTCCAAAAAAGAGAATTTCATTGATGTTATTTACTGCTACTCGGTGGAATACCTTTAATAGGCAGTGGTCATAGAAAGCCATCTTGGGAGTAATTGGCCTCCCTCATGCACTGCTCACATATAATAAGTGAAAGTGATAAAATAATTAGTCATAAAAATTATTTGTGTTATTTAATATAGAGTATAAATATGGAGATGAAAATCTTTGTCAGTTTTAGAAAAGGAGCATTAATGATTCCATTCTGATACATATTAATTATCAGAATTTAGTTGGGAATTTGCAAACCTTTTTTTATATACTATTGTAGTAAAAGGTACCAGCATCAAATTTCCTTTTTTATTGTTTTGATTAGAGTAAATCCATGAAATGTGAACTTCATTAATTCACTCTTGGAGAAAAAAAGGAGATTCCAATAGTGCATATTCCTAAATCACTTAAAATGTAGCTCTAATGAAAACAACCCATGATTATAAAATATGTATTATTACTTCTTTTTTTAAACAGGTGATCTAAGCCCTATGAAAAGATGACCCACTTCTCTCCTAAGTAATCCTGAGAACAGTCAGGGTATAAACTTTCAGTTCTAAAGTTGACAGATTTTTTAGGATTATCCACCATCCAGCATTTAAGTAATGTTGTTTGGGGTTCTTCTTGTGCCCATGGTAACAGGAGCACAGATTTGGAGCAACAGGAAACACATCAGAACAAACCAGGACTTCGCTGATTTCCAAACTCACAGCTTTGAATGAGGGATGGACTGAGACTTCTCTGGGCCATTTCTGCTCCATGTTTTCCCTGCTTATTGTTGTTAAATTGAGCCAAAATGTGGTGTGGTGAAGTAATGGTGACTAATCCTATTATAGCTTCTTCAAAAGGGGGAACGCTTCTGCCCTCCCCCCATCCTTTTTCCATAGTTCAATTCTTAGCTGGAGTTGACACATTGTAACAGAAAATTACCCATTTCTCATTGTCAGCATCTGGATTCTCACAGACTCAGATAATTGCCAGGAATAGCTTTTGCCTTGAGCTAAAGCAATCCTATCCTCACTGTTACTGGCCCAGGCACTTCTGTTAAGCTGTCATTGTGAAATGTATAGAGAATTCTGCTTCTTTTCTATACTGCCAGAGGTATCCTTTGGCAAAAGGACTGCGGGGAGACATATTGGAGAGTTTAGAGTCACCAAAATTTATTCTGAAACTTAAAAATCCAGGTTCATTGAGGATATAAGAAGCTGCTTATTGGCTTAGAATCCATCTCTCTTCTTCAGTCTGTTCGCATTTTGATTACAGGAAGCCATCCAGCAGCACTTGACCTGGTAACTGAGGAAGCCATTTCACAGCCCACTGGTCCCCTGATTCATTTAGAAGTCAGAGTCAAAGGTTACAGAAGTAATAACTGGGCCCAGATTCTCCCTGTCAGGAAAGACTTTACTTCCCCACCCCCTCCCTTCTACAAGTTAAGAGAAACTTAGCTGTTGTGAAACCATTCAATAAGAGGAAATGAAGGAACTCCATCCAAGGCTGAAGTATTTTCACGACTCTCTGATATTATCTCTGTTTTCATGGGAGCCACTTTTACAGCTAGCTAATATAAAATTTAGGTAGAATTCTGCACACTAAAATATTTCCCTAGAGAAATTACTTGATTTATTTTAATCTATAATCATATCAAGGATCTTTATTTGGTCCACTCCAAGCCCTGATATTCCTTCTCATACTACCACTCTGATAATTCCCTGAGTCCTCCTCTGGCAATCAGGTAGACACACACAAATCTGAATTAACCTGTCAGTGGTGCTGTTAATAATGTAAAATAGCTCATCAGAAGTTAAGAAACTTTACTTCATCAACAATAGAACAATTTAAATTCTTCAGTGCTTATAATTTCTTCTGTAATTTGCCTAGAGCTCTAGCAGATCTTGTGGTGCTGGCTGCACAGGCCTGGCACAAGAGCAAGAAAGAATGACACAAGTTGGCACCTTTAACCAGAAGGTCTTTAATGAACTGGGATGGGGGTGGAAGGGATAGAGGGGAAGGAGGAGGGACAGCTAGGATTTTGGCAGCCATACAAAGGTTCTTCTTCCCTGAGAAAAGTGAAATGAAAGTCAAATGAAGCTTCTCTCTGTTACTATGATTTTCTAAGATGTTTGTCTGTCTCTCAGCTTCTAGCCCCATGGCAGGTGCATCTTTACAGTCAATGACTTCCCCACAAAACAAATTGTTTCTCAGGACCCCTCAAGTGGGGTCATGTTCAACCAATTTCCTGTCTGAGGTCATAACTGTGATTCTTTTCTTCAACTATCAGATGTGGTTCTGACCAGCACAGTGGAAACTATCTTATCAGAAAATGTCATGAGTGTATAGATTTATTTTAGGACATGTTGATCCGGGATTGCTGAGTTCTGGGGCTATAACAGTAGGTAATGCCGTTTCTGGAGTGGCTATATAAGCAGCCTTGAATTCATCCCTTTGTCATTAAATAACATCAACAACAAATGTCTTTGTTAATATCCTTGTGTTTTATTTTCCAAGTCAGGATCATTGCTAGGGATGGTAATACTGATCTCATAGAGTTGTGCAAATCAAGTGGAATGACATGTAAAATGTCTGGCTATATATAATTCATTTTCACTATGTCCCATTCCTCTTTAGCTCCGGTTTTCTGGGATTTTTGCTTCTCTCCTACTTCGTGGATTTCTTGGAAAGTGATAGTCTTTCTCTTTTTCTTTAAATGATATCAAGAGTTGAAGATCTTGAGGACTTTTTAGTCTCCCTTGTTTTCTGTAACACTTTTTGCTTGGCCTGCATTTTGTGTACTTTTTTTGGAGATTAAAGACGTTTGATGATTTCCTGCGTGACTGTTAGCCATTTAATGTTAGCCACTTCACTTATCATTTAGTTCATTCAGAGAATAGCCTGAGAAAACGTTTCTATTTTTTTTTGCTACCTGTAAGCCATTTCCTCACTTCCTGTTTATACCCTTTATACCCGGCTGCCAAGAGTAAAAGATTCAAGGTGTGATGGGAGACCTGAGCCAGTCAAATCTATCCAGCTTGTACTGCTCCTCCTCTTGGCTCTAGCGGTACAGCGATGTGCTCAGGGTAATGAAAAGCAGACGTTCTGTGCTGAGGTCATTGCTCCTCGCACTGGCAGCCTGCTCCAGGAGGCTGTGTATCTGTGCTTCTGAGCCAGGCTCCAGCCTCCAAACAGTTGGAATGTGCTGAGAAACCACAGAGCCCGAAGAGAGAATGTTACACGGGCAGTTCCGGGAGGGAGAGTATATTTACACCACAGAAGCTGCAGTTTACACGTGTGGGGATAATTGTGCCTGTGCACACTCTCATACTTCACCTTCCTTGCAATATATATGCCCTCTTGAGGGGGTTTAACCAGGAGAACTGTACTGCTGTGTCCATATTGCCCTGAATATCCTTAACTTGCCATAAGGAAAAAAAGGTGGTATAGAGAATTTGATATAAAAAACCACCTTCTTAAGGTGGTGTTTTTCTGGATCAAATTTGATGTTTAGAATCTTAAACCATACAGGCGTGATCTCTAAAGCATCTTAAAACACTGTTCTTTGCATAGTTTTTCCAACTAAATGTTTTTCTTCATCCCTTTACCAAAATATCAAGTATCATTATAGAGCTTCAAATGTGACCTATGTCAATAGGAATATGAGATATGGTCAATTGCCAATAAGGGGATATAACCTGGTTGAGGAGATAATGCTTGTTGATTAATAAACAATTAGAGAAAAATTCAAGGCCTTATATAATGGCATTAAACTGTGCTCTGAGATCTGAGAGGAGAGTAAGGAGAAGTAACGGCTACTAGAGTAGTTAAATAAGGCATCTTAGAGGAATTTGTCTTGACTTGTGTGATGGTTAATTTTCTGTGTCAACTTGACCAGGCTAAGGTGTGCCCAGATAAGTGGTACAACAATGTTTCTGGGTATGTCTGTGGGGGTGTTTTCAGAAGAGATTAGTGTTTGAATCGGTAGAGTGAGTAAAGAAGATCGCTGTCACCAGTGTGGGTGGGCATCATCCAATCCATTGAGGGCCTGAATAGAACAAAAAGGTGAGGAAGGGTGAATTTGCTCTTTTTGTTTGAGCTGAGACATCCATTTCCTTCTGCTCTTGGATATCGGAGCTCCTGGTTGTTGGGCCTTAAAACTCATACCAGAACTTACACCATTGGCCCCCCAGTTCTTGGGCCTTTGGGCTTAGGCTGGGACTTACACCATTGGTAAATTCAAACTTGGGTTGAATTATACCACCGACTTTCCTGGTTCTCCAGTTTGTAGAGGCAAATCATGGAACTTCTTGGCCTCCATAATCACATAAACTAAATCTCCTCTTATATCTATCTATCTATCTATCTATCTAATCATCTATCTGTCTGTCTGTCTGTCTATCTATCTATCTATCTATCTATTCTATTGGTTCTGTTTCTCTGGAGAACACTGACTAATACAACCTGGAAAGCTGAGTAGAATTTGAATAAGCAAAAAAAAAAGAGGAGAAGTATCTTTATGTGACATGAAGGCACTGTAGCACAGTGGTTAAGAACACAGACTGTGGAGTCAGATCTGTGTTTGAGGGCCTGCCGCTTACTGGTATGTGATCTTGGGCAAGTTGGTTAGCCTCATCTATAAAATAGGGAGACTCATATGAAATATAAAATTCCATGTTACATGATTGTTGGAAGGATAATGAATGTAAAGAGCTTGGTATTCTACCTAAGATATACTAAATGTTGAATAAATGATAGCTTCTGCCACTGTTGTTGTTCTTTCATTCAGCAAATATTTACCGAGTGCCTTTGTGTTCTAGACAGTAGGGAATACCAGCAGTGAACAAAACAGGTAAGAAATCCCAACCTTCATGGAGCTTCCATTCTGAAATTAGCTCTCATTCTGAAACTATCTTTATTTCACATTTTGTTTCCTCTTATAATAATTTTAGACTTAGAAAAAAGTTGCAAAAGTAATACAGAGTTCCCATATCCCTTTCACCCAGCTTCCACTAATGTTAGCATCTTCTATTACTATAATTATGAAAATCAGGAACTTAACATTAATTGAAAATTGTTAACTATCTATAGACCTCATTTGAATTTTCACCTTCATTTCTGAAGGGCGGTATTTTTCTGTATAAATTCTAGGTTGGCAGTTATTTTCTTTTAGCACTTTGAAGATACTGTTCCCTTATCTTATGGTTTCCACTGTTTCTGTTGAGAAGTCAGCTTATTCTTAGAGCTTTGAAAATAATCTGTCTTTTTATCTCTGGCTACTTTTTGAATATTTCTCCTTGGTCTTTGGTTTTTGGTAGTTTTACTATAATGTACCTAGGTTTGCTTTTCTGTATATTTAAACTATTTGGGGTTCTTAGTGCTTCTTGAACCTGTAACTTGATGTCTTTTATTAGTTTTGAAAAGTTCTCAATCTTTAGCTTTTCAAATTTGCTTCTGTTCCACTATCTTCACTCCTTCTGGGATTCCAGTTACACAAACTTTAGACCTTTTCATGGTATCCTCTGTTTCATGCACTTTTCTGCATTTTTCATCATTTTGTCTTTTATGCTTCTTCTGGATATTTTTTCTGACTTATTTTCCAGTTCATTAATTCTTTTCTCATTTATGTCTGATTTGCTGTTAAACCCATCTGCTAAATTCTTAATTTCAATTATTGTTTTATTTTTATTTTTTTAATCTTATCCATGGAACTTTTAATGACTCCGTTTTAAATACAAAAGAAGAAAAAAAGGAAATCGAGAGCTGGGGAGACTGTGAATGGTTGAAAGTTAGCTTGAAGAAACCTTAGGATTTGTTTACTAGTATCTTACACTTCTCTTAGCCTTGCCCCCATGGTGCATCTTCATTCTTCCTTCTTTTTATTCCCAGCAGCAAAGAGGATTTTAATTAGCTTTACTTTGTATAGTTTATTCATATAGTTTACTATGAAAACCTTAGGTAGTTTAAATATGCTTTTTTTGTTTGTTTTTTAAAGACTTAATTTTTTTAGAGCAGTTTTAAGTTCACAGCAAAATTAGGAGGAAGGTAAAGATTTCCCATATACTCCCTGTCCCCGCAAATGCATAGCCTCCCTCATTACCAACATCCTCCATCAGAGTAGTACATTTGTTACAACTGGTGAACCTACACTGAACATATAATAATCACCCAAACAATAGTTTACCCTAGGGTTCACTCTTGGTGTATGTACATGTACATACGTGGGTTCGGACAGATGTGTAATGACATGTATCCATCATTATAGTATCATACAAAGTATTGTCACTGCTCTAAAAATCTTCTGTGCTTTGCCTGTTTATCCTTTCCCCCCGACCCCAACCCCCAGCAACCACTAATCTTTTTACCATAGTTTTGCCTTTTTCACAGTGTTATATAGTTGGAATCATACGGTACGTAGCCTTTTCCAATTATTGCATTTTTTTTAGTTCAAGAATTACCATTCCGTTCTTTTTTTATGGTTTCTTTACTAGATCTTATCTTTCATTTGCTTGAACATAGTAAAGCATGGTTATTAAAAAGTCCATAATTCATTATCTGGATTCCCTGTGAGTCTGTGTCTATATCTATTCTATCTCTTGGGTTTTTACTCCATTGTCTTATTTTGTAGCATACTTTTTTTTCCCTTTGAGTATTGTACATTGTATATGAAAAATTATAGAGATAATGAGACCAAAATGATATTGTCTTTCTTCAGAGAGGATTTACATTTGCTTCTGGCAGATGGCCTGAGCACTAGCAATCCTGGATTACCTCAATCCAGTCAGGGGTTGAAATCATTTGAAGCTAGGCTTAAGTATCAGGGAGGACTGATCTATTTCCAGATATAGCTTTTCAGTGTGCCAACCAGAGCCTTCGGGATTTACCAGAGTCCCTTTCCTCAGCCTTGGGGGTCCTGAACTCCAGTTTTTTGACCGCCAATCCTCGAGTCATTTGTAAACTCAGGAACTTAACATTAATTCAAAACAATTACCTGCTCAGTCCATCAGCTGCCTTTTAGGACTGGCAGAGGCCCCGGGGACTACCAGTGGGTGTAATAATACCTTATTTTTTAAATGATGATGAGTGTAAATGATAATGTGAGATTTCTATTGTTGACAAAATCATGGGTGCTACTAATTCTACTATGTTTATACTCATAATCGAAGGAAATACTAAATTCCAGTTAGAAGTTAGTAAAAATGAAGATGTAATTTTTTCTTATCCAAGTTTGTGGATCCCTTGAATTCAATCCATGGACCCTTCTGTTTAGAATTCCTGCCTATGGGGAAAAGTGGCACCAAATGCTGGGCTCACCTCTGGGTTTTGTTCTCCTCTCATAACCTGGCTTTGTCATTCTTCATTTGCCTTGGTGGCTCTCTGATGACTTCAAAGAGATGCTTTTAATAATTTATCCAGTTTTTCTCAGCCAGGAGGGTTAGTCTTAATTACCTAGTCTACCTTTATTGTAAGAGGCAGTATTTTGGAACTTTCATTCTAGTGGAACATCATTATATTAGCAGAAGTAGAAAATATACGCTGCAAGGGATCATGGAGGAGTCTCACTTGACTTGTGGAGAACTTGTACATGTTGAAAAGCAACAAACAAGGAATATATAATTAGGATAGGGCCAGTTTGTGGAAGAAAGGGACAATTATGCTGAGATAAGAAGAAAGGCAAAGTAAAAGACAGTACCTTGTAAAGGCTAAGAAATAAACTCACTGCCTGGTCTTTTTGTTTTTTGTTTTTTGGTTTTTTTTTGGTGAGGAAGACTGGCCCTGAGCTAACACCTGTTGCCAATCCTCCTCTTTTTGCTGAGGAAGATTGGCCCTGAGCTAACACCTGTGCCCATCTTCCTCCATTTTGTATGTGGGATGCCGCCATAGTGTGGCTTGATGAGCGGTGCGTCGGTCTGTGCCCAGGATTTGAACCTGTGAACCCCAGACTGCTGAAGTAGAGTGCGGGAACTTAACCACTATGCCACTGGGCCAGCCCTCACTGCCTGGTCCTCTTCTAATTTTTAAAATTCAGTAACTATTTATTAAGCATCTACTATATGCCAATAACTGTGTCAGACATGGTCCTCAAGGATTTCACTGTCATTTTAATGGGAAGCAGAGATGACGGCAGTTTACATACCAGAAAAACACTAGTATTCTACAATGTTTGTGAACCTAATATATGCTAATAACCTAATAGACACCATGCTAGTGAAGGATAGAAGATGAATAAGCCAACTGAACTCAAGGAACTTCTGAACTCAAGGAGAAAATCAAACGTAAGCCTATTATGATGTTATTAAATAAATGCCAAGTAGAATTTCATGCAACATGTTTTGGAATAAGTAGAAGGAGAGATTTATTCTGACTATGAACTTTGAGGTGAGGGAAGCTTCATTGAAGAGGTAGTACTTCAAGTTGTCCTTAGAAGATGGATAATAGAGAATGGGAACTGAGCAGGGAGGGCATCTCCAGTCAAGGGAGCAGCATGAGCAAGGGCACAGAAGTTTGGTATATTCAGAGAGTGACAAGAGGTCTATAGTCAGTGTGTTAGTCTGTCTGAGCTGCTATGACAAACTATCATAGACTAGGTGGCTTATAAACAACGGAAATTTCTCACAGTTCTGGAGGCTAGAAGTCTGAGATCAAGCCTCTGGCAGATTCCTTTTCTGTTGAAGGCCCACTTTCTTGTTCATAGAAGGCTGTCTCTTTGCTGTATACTGACATGGTGGAAGAGGCAAGGGACCTCCCTTGGGCCTCTTTCATAAGGACACTAATCTCTTTTATGAAGGCTCCACCCTCATAATCTAATCACCCCCCAAAGGCCCTATCTCCAAAAACCGGCACACTGGGGATTAGGTTTCAACATGTGAATTTTGGAGGGGCCACAAACATCAGTCTAGAGCAATGAGGTCATAGAGCTCAGGAAGATATGGAAGTGAGGGGTTAGAAAGATAGGTGGTCATGGAAGTTTCCTACCCTATGCGACTTGTAGGATGTTGGTGCTATCCACTGAAATTATTCAGTTCAGCAAATATTTCTGACGTACCTTCTATATGCCTGTGATTCTGTCTTGGTCTCTGGGAACTCACTTTTCAGACATTCCCTCTCAGGACACCCCCTCTAACTAACCAGCTGCCATGCTGTAAGAAGCCCAGCCACAAGCCTGGTCTTCAAGTCATCCTAGTCTAGGTGTCCCACATGTAAGTGAAAAAGCTCCAGATGATTCCATCTCCAACCATTTGAGTCAACCCTAGGTATTCAAGTCTTCCCAGTTCAGGTCCCAGACATCATAGAGTAGAGACAAGCCATCTTTGCTGCCCTCTGTGTAATTCCTGACCTCCTGAATCCATGAGCATAATAAAATTGTTGGTTTTTTTATGCCACTAAGTTTGGTGTGGTTTGTTATGCAGCAGTAGATGATTGGAACAAAATTTGTTACTGGGAGTGAGGTGCTGCGGTGACAATAGTCTAAAATGTGTCATTGGCTTTGAGACCAGGCAGCAGGCGATAACTGGAAGGACCTTGAGGAGACTGTAGGTGGAAGGCTGATGGGCCTCAAGGAGAATATCAGTGAAGGCTTAAAAGAGAGGGAGGAAAATCTTATTGGAACTTGGAGGTAAGAGGACCCTTGTTATGTCATGACAGAAAGTTTGGTAATACTGTCACCTTGGGTAATGTGAAAAGTAGGGAATGTACCTAGTGAACACGATGATCCAGCTATGGAGATTTCTGGGTTGTCTGTCTTTCTAGCTGCCTTCAGTAAAATGTGAGAGAGGTGAAGTAAGGAATGAATTATTTTGTTTTCAAGTAGAATTTAGAGGAAATATAGAGAGCTCAGGACAATCTTTCCAACCAACAAAAAGTACTCAAAGTAAGAAAGTGCCTCAGGACGAAGATCAAATCCAGGGTGCTGTCGGGAAAATGTGGTCTTACAGTAAAGGTAAACCTTTTGTTAAGACCTCAAAAAGATTTCAAGGTGGAGTCTCACAGACTTTCAGATAGACAAAAGGCCTAAGGATCTTAAGGGTGTTGTTCCACAGCAGCCTCATGGGGACCCCAAATAGAGAAGGGCCTGTCTCAAAGAGATTTGTGGGTATAGCTTTTATCTAATGGAGTAAACCCCAAGGAAGTTAATAGAAAAACTATCACGTTTTTGAGAGAATTGTATTGTTGGAAGCACCACCAGCTTGGACTAAAGAGGATATAGATAATATAAAATAAAAAGTGGCCTTTGGACCCCCAGACTTCTATGGCAGGAAGTAAGCCGAGAAAGCTACTCAGCTGCAAACTGGGGCTACATTTTATGGAAATTAAAGTATGATTCAGTAGATGGAACCAAAATCCCAGAGTATAGAGTCAAAAGCCATGGAAAATCATTACCAGGGAGAGGTACTGGGCCCAAGTAAAGGAAATAAGGCACGTGCCTGGATGGATTCCAGAATTGCAATGGATCAATGATTACTCTATTCTTTCCCATTCTCCCTCTTTTTGAATGGAATTCTGTTGTATCCTATCCTTGTATCACCATTGTACATACTAAGTGTGTGGGAGCATATAACTTGTCTCTTTAGTTTACAAGTGTTCAGGATGAGGAACCATACTTGAGGAGCTGTACCCAGAAATTGCACTTGAGGAACTTCATCTGTACCTGGACTTGATTTGTATGACAAGATCCTGCAGTTTGCGTTGATGCTGAAGTGGAATTAGACTTTGGGGGTCTGGAAGGGCAGGGTGTATTTGCATTCGGGAGGAATGTAAATTGTTACGGCCAGAGGGCAAATGTGGCAGATTATATTTTCCAAAGATAGCTGTACCACTATCTCCTATCCTACATGCTCTTCTACAAAGTGATCTTGCCACGCCCCCAGTAAAAGGAGGAGTCTCATTTTTTACATTGATGTCCTTGGTGTGCATCTATATTCACTCTTTGTGCTAGACTTTTAAGGATCCTTTCAATTTTTTTTTTAAGGACTTTACTTTTTTTTTGAGGAAGACTGGCCCTGCGCTAACATCTATTGCCCATCTTCCTCTTTTTTGTTTTTCCTCCCCAAGGAACCAGTACATAGTTGTGTATCTTAGTTGTAGAGATTTAGCTCTTCTATATGGGACACCGCCTCAGCATGGCTTGACGAGCGGTGAGTAGGTCCGTGTCCAGGATCCCAACCGGGGAACCCCGGGCCACAGGCTGCTGAAGTGGAACACGCAAATTTATCCGCTATGCCACCAGGCCGGCCCCGGATCCTTTCAATTTGAGAACGTATGTGTTTCAGTTCTGAGAAATTTTCTTCAATTTTTTTTTCCTCCCTCCATTTTCTCTGTTCTTTCAAACATCTTGTTTACTTACATATATACCCATGGATATATAGTTTTATGTAAATGGTATCATACTACACATGCTGTTCTGTATAATGAATTTTCTCAGATTACATAGGCTGTATGTCTTTTAAGATTTATTGAAGAATATGACATTTAATATTTATCAATTAATATGGCATTTAAACATACCCAATCATTTTATATATATATATATATAGTCTTTAGGCTGTTTCTCACACCTGGAAGTGGCCCACACATCAAATAAAAACTTTTTAGACTGTATGTCCCAATTTGAACTTCTGAAAATATGGTCACCATATGCTAAGGCATGAATTGGGGAATGAGCATGGCGTTTGGTGCTCTCCATTGTTCCCTTCCTACATGATGATCCCATCTGAAACAAAACAGAGTCTGCATACTGGAGAGCAGCTTAGAATTACAATGTTTTTTGGAAACAATTATCTCTAATAACTTTTTGTAAAAATAATATGTTTATTTTGGAGTCTTAAGCCTAGTGGTGATGCAAAATTTTTTTCTTAGGAATCCAGATTTTCTCTTTAATCAGCAAAACCCTTTAATTTGCTAATGATTGGTTTTGTGCCCTGCTGACCACTCAGTGGAACAAGCAAGTGTTAGAGATCCCTTGTGTTTTTTCTCTAGTTGTGAATTCCATCAAGCTAGCCCATTAATTACAGCAAATGAGAACTGGAGGGCTGTTCATCTGGCAATTAGCAAAGGGTGCTGGAGGAAAGAAAAATATCTTTCTGATATTTTTGCTTAGGAATTTGGGAATTCAGAATAAACAACTAGATTAATGTGTTTAAATACCTTGAATCACTCTTAAATCATTCTTTGTTTTGTAACATACTAGTAAGATCTTAGAGATGGCGAAAACGGTGGTTGGGAAATTCTGTTGGATTTAAGATCCTCCAAAAGCTTCATCCGCTAATGGGCAGAGTGTTTGGGTGATGGATAAGCAAACATGGGTTAGCTAATAGAGTAAGAAGTCCTGTGTCCTGTGGTTACCTCTCTGTATCTGAGGGGGGGTGTCATTTGTAGGCAAGAGGTGATTTCTTTGGGGTCCACTGTCTCTGTTTTGCAGGGGGTTTTTATCCTGTCTTAGAGATAACATTGAGAACATTCAGTAGCACTAGACGGTATTCTTCGGGAGTTTGGGTGTTACTATGTCGTGTTGCTTAAAATGAGGCAGAAAGGATTACTTTTTGCATCATTCCTGGCAAGAGCTTACTACTTTGCTGCTTGTTTTGTTGTTGTTAACCCATTAGAGAAACTAACCACTGTATGGTTCCAGCCAAATCTTTGTCA
This sequence comes from Tapirus indicus, assembly GCA_031878705.1. Taxonomy (NCBI): domain Eukaryota; kingdom Metazoa; phylum Chordata; class Mammalia; order Perissodactyla; family Tapiridae; genus Tapirus; species Tapirus indicus. Next base: position 14,364,576 of record CM062928.1, read on the forward strand.
TCATTGGCCCTAGAAACCTCTTGGGGACCGAAGAGCACTTGGCCATTCTGAAAGCCTCTATCCTCAGTGATTGATGCTCATCTCTGCAGGCTCCCCAAAGCCCTCCTCCCTTTTTTCTGAAGCACCTTTAAGCATTTCTGCATGGCTACCCACTCTCTTGTATTATACCTCCTCCTCCTGCCTTACTGAATACTGGATTTCCCAGCTCACAACTCTTAAGAGGGAGCTTTATTTCAGAGTAGAAAGGGGCCCCCATATGTGGCCTGTTATATCCATATCAGCTTGCTTACCCTTTTCAAACAGCTATTGTCTTTTAATAGGGTCCTGCCTGGCAGGGGGAGTCCTTAATTCCTGCCATATAAGAATGAGGAGCTTGAGTTACAGCGAACTGCAGTTTGGTGCTCTGATCAAAAGGCCTCTGTTGTTTTTAGGGGTTTTTTTCCCTCCCTCTCTCTCTCTTTCTATATCCTAGGCTAATAATTCAGCACAGCAAGGTCATTACAGGCTTTGAATTGAGAGCTGAGAGTGTTAAATTACTGACCTAGAATAAAAGAGACCTGGGGGCTCTCAGGAAAGATAAAGGGATTCTGGATAGTAAAGTGCAAGCCCAGCAACCTCACTTCTTAACAAATTATTTTTTTTAATCCTCTCTGTCTCCAAAAGTCTTTTCTGGGACAAGGAAAGATCTCCTGCCAGAGAAATTAGGTTAGGAACTCAACAACATCTCTGAGCCTTGTGGGCTGGGTGCTTGCTAGCAGTTCCTGGGCTCCTGTGTAGCTGTGCTTTTTGTCTCCCCACCTTGTCAATATTTCACTCTCTTCCACCTTGCTCCCTCATCCAAATATTTGGTCCTTTATAACATAAGTCAAATAATATTTGTGATATTTCTGCTGAAAGGTTTTCTCCCACATGGGGATTTCAGACATGTGAAAAACATACCTCTTGGCCACCAAAATAGCTTAAAAATATAACATTGTCTTATTAAAAGCTGCTTCCATTTTATTTATATTTTGTAAATAATGTTGGTCTGGTCCTCCCCTACTTTAACAAGAAAAAAATTGCCCCATTGTGAATGAATTTGACACCTCTACTTACTATATTATTTCTATTTCTTTATACTTTGCCAAAACTATTATCTCCCATATTTGCTTTTTTACAATTATCTCTTAAAGCTAGGCACCATTCTTATCGTCTGGAAAATATTGACTTCTTAAGTCTACTATTTTTGGAAAAGTCCCTAAAATAAACTTTCATAGATTTTTCTGCCCAGCAAAGTAATAATAGCAGCTAGTAGTCCCTGAATGTGCCGGGCATTATACAACATGCAGTATTATCACATTAATCTCTGGCAACCTTATGTGGTAAGCATTCCTATTATCATCATTTTACAGATAATAATTGAGGCACAAAGTGGTTAAGTACCTGGCCCAAAGTCACACAGCTAGGAATTGATAAGATTTGTCCCAGACTAGTGCTTCTCAAACTTTAATGAGCATGTGAGTCACCTGGGGATCTTGTTAAAATGCAGAAGCAGAGTTAACTGGGTCTGGGATGGGGCCTGAGCTTCTGATTTCTGACAGGCTTTTACGTGATACCGATGCTCCTGTCCTTGGTCCGTGCTTTAAGTAGCAAGGCTGTGGTCATTCTTACTTCAAGAACTACTCTAAAAAGTGTTTTGGTTATAACTTCTAATTTCTCATTCTGTCAGGCAATTCTATAAATATACATACTGGGTATTTGACGCCAATATCTTTACTTAATTTTTATTGTTGTAAAATATACATAACATAAAATTTACCATTTTAACCTTTTTGTGTGTGTGCGTGAGGAAGATTGTCCCTGAGCTAACATCTGTGCCCATCTCCCTCTATTTTGTATCTGGGATACCACCACAGCGTGGCCTGCTGAGCGGTGTGTAGGTCCGCACCCGGGATCCGAACCTGTGAATTCCAGGCCGCCGAAGCGGAGCGCATGAACTTAACCACTGTGCCACTGGACCGGCCCCACCTTTTTAACCATTTTTAAGTGTACATTTCTGTGCATTAAGTACATTCCATTGTTCTAAACCATCACCACCATCCACCTCCAGAACTTTTTCGTCTTCCCACACTGAAACTCTGTCCCCGTTCAGTACTAACTCCCCATCCCCTCCTCCCCCCAGTGCTTGGTAACCACCATTCTTCTTTCTCTTTCTATGAATTTGACTGTTCTAGGTACCTCATATAAGTGGATCATACAATATTTGCCTTTTTGTGACTATTTTATTTCGTTTAATATAATGTCCTCAAGGTAGAATGTTTGTAGAATTTCCTTCCTTTTTTGAGACTGAAGAATATTTCATTGTATGCATATATCACATTTTGTTTATCCATTCATCCATTGCTGGACACTTGGGTTACTTCCACCTTTTGGCTACTGTGAATAATACTGCCATGAGCATGGGTGTACAAATAGCTAAGTCCCTATTTTCATTTCTTTTGAGTATAAACCCAGAAGTGGAATTGCTGGATCATATGGTAATTCTACCAATATCTTACTTTCTAAAATACAAGTTTATGTTCAAGTTATTGTTTGTGTCTCTCTTTTTAAAATTTTTTAAGTCATTGCTTATTTAAAGTAAATCTTTAAAGGTTCGGCAGGAAAAGTGAGTTTCAGTATAGAATTTCATTAAGTTCTGTCATCTGTAGCTGCTTTGTGATTTTTCAGTCAATCACAAAAGAATATTGAGAAATGTCCTTTGGTCCTTAGGAGAGTGGTAGTTGGTTAAATGGCACCAAGTAGAGAATTAGAGAATGCTCATGTACTAAAGTAAATCAATGTTAAGGAAATTTATGTCACAGAGAAAGTTCTGTGTGAATGAATTCAAGACTTCACCTGACAAATAGGTGTACAGGGAACAGGGAAGCCACTTGTTAAATTTTTATGTTCTTCCTTTAAGATTTCCTGTAGCAACTATCCTAGGATCTTTAGAAATGTTGTGGCACCTCTTTCTCCGAAGTCTTTAACCAAATAACAAGTTAGATTCTCATCTGTTTACAAGAATTTGGTGCAAGATCTTACCTACTATCTAGAGTTCTTTCCTCATATATCTTTAGAAATAAAATTCTCTGTTGGAAATAAGAAAACAAATTGGAGTGTCATTGAAATCTGATGAGTTAGTAAGAAAATCTGAAGGGATTTTTATAAAGGTATCAGGAAGAAACTGATTTTTTTCCATCATAGACTGCTGAATCATTAAGACTACTTTAATCATGTATGCCTAGAGCTCTCTTATTTTAGGAGTTCCTAACTAATACAAAAAAATTGGGGAGAATGGACTTGAACTTGGAAAGGTAAAAGAACACAAAATAGCTTTAAACTAAAGTCAGGAAAATGAGTACTTAAAAAATATACATGGATTTACCAATAGCTTCAAAAGATAAGTATACATGGCTACTGAGAGAAACTGCATTTATTTTCTAAAGAGTTTTGGAGATAAAAAATAACAAAAAGAAGACGACTCTGGAAATAATGGCAGTAACGTAACACAAGACATGATAAGATGATAACCACAAAGAAGAGAATGGAATTAGCAGCTGCACGTCTGGTGTGGTTGGCTCTAAAAGAACAAATCTTGCATCCTAGCCTCCCTTCAATTTTATTATCATTTTGAATTATGATCAAGTCCAAGAAGACTTGGCCTATGACTAAAGCATTTGTATGAAGCTTTTTTTTTCAACCTAATTCATATCATCTTGAACAAGAACACAGGATGGTGGTTTGAGAATTACTTGCTGGACTTTGAACCAAAAGAGTTGATGTAACACCTCCAGCTCTTAATTGGGGTTGTACCGAGGAGGGTATTTGTAACATTTACAGGACCCATAAAAATAATCTTGGGTTTTCAGTGAAATCTGCAGGTGATACTAATGGGAACATTTTAGGGATCCTAGTGAGAACAAAAGGATGACATAAAAGGACCTAAAAGCTATAGCTGTAGGCAGAAAATAAAATAGAATTTACCTTAAAATGTTGTTTAGAGTTATACAAAGCGCAGATGTGCAATGGGTAAAAAAAACCTGGAAGGAAATTAGTATTGAGTTGAAAAAGCTGAAGAAGAAAACTGACAAGAAATTAGATGAGAATATGTATACAATCTGGCAGTAAAATAGACAAAAGTTGTTTTGAGGTCTGGAGGTAGAGAGGAATCACATTGTGGGAAAGGAATGGCAGAATCTATATGCAGATGATTGAAGGGAGCCTTACCTGCAAAACTAAATTCAGCTTCAGTAGCAGAAGAAAATAGTACAGATGGGTAAGCCAGTTGACAAAAGAGATATGGAGGTTGAAAGACAGAGCTGAAGAGAAAGAAATATATAACAGACAACAGGTTTGGAGACCACATAAGAAAGAACGTGAGATGTAACATGTGTCAGGAGGTGAGATATAACAGAAACACTGCAACATTCTAAAGAGGAACATTCTCTGTCTAGAAACTTCTCCTGTAAGGCTAGGGGATGCTTCCTCTGAGAAACCATGAAAACATGATTATGCTGGATTTTAAGGCAAGCTCTTGGAAGTTCTGTTATTAAGACCTCTGTTTAGAAGCCTTGTAGGAATGAGGTAAACTAGAGATTTATGGTAACTTGTTTAAAAGAATTTTTTATTACAAAAATTTAACATATAATATTGCAGAATATTTGGAAGACAGAGGAGGAAATCAATTATAAGCCAACTATCCTAATACAATTAGTAAATACAATTGTCTTTTAAAATTGATCATTTTCCTTGTGCAGACCTACCTTAATGCAGTTAAAATTATAACGTACACACAATTTTGTTTCCTGTTTTTTATAGTGTATGAAAAGCATTTTCTAAATTCTTACATTGTCTTTATAATTTAAATTTCTAACATGCTATAAAGAGTATGTAGGTAGTAACTTTCTCCCAGTGCTCTGTGCATTGGTTTCCCATCCTGAGGTACATGTATTTGCCCATTTCTTATTGGCATGGAGTAAACAACCTTGTAAGAGAGATTCCTTCACACTTAAAACTGCAACGGGTAAGCAGATATTAATGAATCATCTTGCTCCTCCACTGATACTCGGTAAGGAGCTGATGTGCAATTGGAAGTTTACCATAGCATGCCAGGCCTTCAGCAATAAGTTTTGAAGTTGAAAGGCTTGAAAAGGGAGTTTGAAACATTTTTTAACTCTGGCAGGGGGCCTAACTGAATTATAAACAAAGACCCAATGGAGAGCAGTTTACTTTCAGAGAAGGAGCACATGAGAACTAAGTCCTTTACTTAGCCTTCTTGGGAAGAATTGGCTTGGTGATCACCTTATCTGGAAACATTCTCCTTACCCTTTAACATCAGCCCAGGGTGGGACAAATGCTCCATTCCACTGCTTTAAGAAGATTCTTTCCGGGGTTTGGTGACAGAAGAGCACTTGGTGAAATAACCAAGGAAAGAAAACTCAGCATTGCTTATGCTTCCCATTGCAGAAGCTTTTCATAGCTCTCAGGGCCTGTGAGGCTGTCTTGTGAGTTTTTCTCTTCATAATGCAGTAAAATATGATCTTAATGATGTCATAGTCTGAAAACTAGCTCTGTTACTGAGCATTATTCAGTCAGGCAGAAAAAAATCTTGATATGAAACGCCAGTGCTTAAGGCATTAGAGTGAACCGATAAACTTCTGATTTAGTTGTTTTGCTGTTGCAGAAATTACGAATCCCATCCACCACAGTCGCCGCTCAGTTCTCACAGATTGGTTCACCTATCCCTAGACAGTGACTGAAGACTGATTAGTCCTTGTGGATTTCTTCCTGAAATTGGGATGTTTTTTAGAAGCCAAAGATCTTGGATATTTTACTTGTAATTTAGCCACTGCTGGGAATGAGAAGGTGAAGATTGTGAGCAGCCACTGGCAGTGTGGCTGGTTTCTATCTTCTATACTGCTTACACTGATTTCTTCCCGGCCGACAGAGAGCCAGCAGTTGATTCACCTGATGTATATCTATGGGCAGAACCTTATTCCAAGTGTACCATATGTTAAAGCCACACTTTGTCAGATTTCTCCTTGGATACAGGACCATATTGTTCACATACTTTATCCTGTAATAGGGTGCATTGTATGTTTGAACAATTGATAACAACAGCCCAGTAGAGAGTTAGAAGTTCTTAGAAATTCTACATTAAACTTTTGTGCAGAAAATTCTTTGTAGCACTACAGTATAAAAAAAGAAATCAATGTGAAGCAACTTCTGTTCAAGTGTGTTGTCTAAACAACTTCAGAGTTCTGCAACATAGACCAAACTGACGTGCTTTGCTGATTTCTCTCAAGTTAGCATTGCCAAATTCCATTGCAATGGAAAGAAAACATTTAAGGGCTTTAGGCTTCATCTGAATTTCCCAAGGAAAGAAAGAACAAATCCGGGGATTGTTAGTTCAGGGGACCAAATCATGCCACAGGAATATATCTTTAGGATTTGGTGACTTTTTGCAAAACAAAACTCCAGTCTGCTAATTTTGCCAATCCGTTAGTGGGAAATATGCCACAAATATCTTCTCTTCCTTTTGTTCCTAGAAGCAACAAAAGTTTACTTTAAATCATGATTCTTTCTAAGATGTTTTAGATCTTTGATCTTTTTATATTTCAGAGGCTGATTCATGTTCTATGTTTTTAATCACCTTAGTGCAGCCAGTTTGTGCTACATAATTGGGTATGATCTGTTCTCATATTTTGCTTCTTTGGTACATCTGTTTAGGATTCTTTGCAAATAAAACTCATCTCAAAACAGCTGGCCCGGTGACATAGAAGACAATCTCAATTCTAATAGAAGATAGTCTACTCTAATGAGCTGGCCTGGTTTTAGAAAGGAAAAAGGAGATAAGAGAATGGCCTAAGAAGACTCTGAACTGCTACAATCCAATCTACCTGTGTAAGGTCAAGGATCACTGGGCGTGTTCACAGTCTCTGTGATATCCCCAATATTATCAGGAATGGAGCCTTAAGTCATTTAATATAAGACCTGGCTCTGGACTAGGACCTGTCCGCAGGAGAGAGTGAGGGAGTAAACAAATGGAGAGAGTGAAAACCTCCTACCTGAGATGAGTCTGCACACTGAAATTCCAAAATATATGGGGGAAACCAATGCCAGGAAAGATAGCCAATAAACCCAGCAATTGAAACATAAATTTACTCCAGAGAAAATAAAACTAATTAATTATTTTAAATTGACTTTGAAGTAAAGTTTTGGATATCAGGGAGATAAAGAAAGGAATAGTAGTTATTAAAAAAGAGAACAAAAATTGGGAAACAGGAGGGGCCACCCGGTGGCGCAGCGGTTTAGTTCGCGCTTGGCAGCCCGGGGTTCACGAGTTCGGATCCCGGGCGCCCGCAGACGCACTGCCTGTCAGCCATGCCGTGGCGGCATCCCATATAAAGTGGAGGAAGATGGGCACGGATGTTAGCCCAGGGCCAGTCTTCCTCAGCAAAAAGGGGAGGATTGGCAACAGATGTTAGCTCAGGGCTGGTCTTCCCCACAAAAAAAAAAAAAATTGGGAAACAGGAAAAGGCAAAATGAAACAAAACCATGTATATACCTTCGAGGACCAATTAAAAGTTCTAAAAATAAAAAAGTTACTGAAATTTAAAAAAACTCAACAGAGAGAATCAACTCTAGACCAGACATAGTAGAATAGAGAATTCTTAATTTGTAAGATAATACTAAGTGTTTAAAGATAAACAGTTAAAAACTATGAAATCACAGATAAGAGACAGTGAGAGGCTACAATGTATATCTAATAGGATATTCAAAAGAAAAGGAGAGAGAGAAGGGCAAAGAAGCAATATTTTTAAAGATATTGGCTGAAAATTTTCCAGAATTGACAAAAGATATGTCAGATTAAAGTGCTGAGCACAATAAATAAAAATAAACCTACATGGTAGACACATTGTAGAGTCTGCAGAACATTAATGATAAAGAAAATAGCTTATATGAATTATAAGAATGGTTAACTCCATTAAGAATGGCAGGAGTTGGGGGCCATCCGGTGGTGCAGCAGCTTAGTCCGCGCTTGGCAGCCCAGGGTTCGCTGGTTCGGATCCCGGGCGCCCGCTGACGCACTGCCTGTCAGCCATGCTGTGGCGGCGTCCCATATAAAGTAGAGGAAGATGGGCACGGATGTTAGCCCAGGGCCAGTCTTCCTCAGCAAAAAGAGGAGGATTGGTGATGGATGTTAGCTCATGGCTGGTCTTCCTCACAAAAAAAAAAAAGTAGTAGGTATTTTTTTACATTTGAAAATATAAAGTCAAGGGGGCCGGCCCGGTGGCATTGTGATTAAGTTCACACGTTCCACTTCTGCAGCCCAGAGTTTACAGGTTTGGATCCCAGGTGTAGGCCGTCACACTGATTGTCAAGGCATGCCATGGCAGTGTCCCATATAAAGTAGAGGAAGATGGGCACGGATGTTAGCCCAGAGCCAGTCTTCCTCAGCAAAGAGGAGGATTGGCAATGGCTGTTAGCTCAGGGCTAGTCTTCCTCACCAAAAAAAAAAAAAAAAGAAAGAAAGAGTCAAACGAAATAAAAGACATCCAAATTGGAAAGGAAGAAGTAAAATTATCGCCGTTTGCAGATGATATGATCCTATGTATAGAAAATCCCAGAGAAACCACAAAAAAGCTACTGGAGCTAATAAACAAATTTGGTAAAGATGTAGGATACAAAATCAACACACAAAAGTCAGTTGTGTTTTTATACACCAGCAATCAACACCCAAAAAGGAAATAAGGAAAGTAATTCCATTTACAATAGCATCTAAAAGAATTAAGTACTTAGGAATAAACCTAACCAAGAAGGTGAAAATCTTGCACACTAAAAACTATGAAACACTATTGAATAAAATTAAAGAAGACCTAAATAAATGGAAAGATATTCTGTGTTCATGGATAGGAAGACTTAACATTGTTAAGATGGCAGTACTACCCAGAAGCAATCTACAGATTTATTATAATCACTATCAGAATTCCAACAGCCTTTTTCCAAGAAATGGAACAGCTGATCCTCAAATTCATATGGAATTGCAAGGGGTCCCGAATACCAGGACAATTTTGAAAAAGAAGGATCAAGTTGGAGGACTCAAACATCTCACCTTTGAAACTTAACACAAAACCACAGTAATTAAAACAGTATGGTACTGGCATAAAGACAGACATGTAGACCCACTGGAATAGAATAGAGAGCCCAAAAATAAACCCTCAGATGTATGGTCAATTGATTTTCAACAAGGGTGCCATTCACTGGGGAAAGGACTATTCAAAAACTCTTTTCAACAAGTAGTGCTGGGAAAACTGGATATCTACATGCAAAAGAAGGAAGTTGGATTCTTACCTTATACCTTATACAAAAATTAATTCACAATAGATCAAAGACCTAGACTTAAGAGCCAAAACTATAAAGCTCTAAGAAGAAAACAATCCAATGTCTTCATGACATTGGACTTGGCAATGATTTCATGGATATAACACTAAAAGCAACAGGAAACAAAAGACAAAATAAATAAATTGAACTGCCTCAAAATGAAGACCTTTACTGCATCAAAGGATACTGTGAGGTAGTGGATAGAGGATAGAGGTGGTAGATAGTGGTAGAGGATAAAGTGAGTAGACAACCTATAGGATGGGAGAAAATACTTGCAAATCACATATCTGATAAGGGATTCATATCCAGAATATATAAAGGACTTCTACAGCTCAACGATAAAAAACCAAACAACTCAATTCAAAAAGGGGCAAAGAACTTAAATAGACATTTCTGCAAAGAAGATATAGAAATGGCCAGTAGCATATGAAAAGATGCTTAACATCATTAGTCAATAGGGAAACGCAAATCAAAATCACAATAAGATACCACTTCACACCTACTAGGAGGGCTATTAAGAAAAGAAGAAGAAAATTATAAGCATTAGTGAGAATATGGAGAAATTAGAACCCTTGTGCATTGCAGATGAGAATGTAAAATGGTGCAGCCACTGTGGAAAACAGTTCTCAAAAGGTTAAACATAGAACTACTATATGGCACAGCAGTTCTACTCCTAGGTATGTATCCCAAAGAAGTGAAAGCAGGGACTTAGATATTTGTCCACCCTTGTTCATAGCCGCATTAGTCACAGTAGCCAAAAGGTGGAAATAACCCAAGTGTTCACAGACAGGTGAATGGATAAACAAAATGTGGTGTGTATATGTAGTAGAATACTATTCAGCCTTGAAAAGGAACGAAATTTGATATATGCCACAACATGGATGGACCTTGAAAACCTTATGCTTAGTGAAATAAGCCAGACACAGAAGGACAAATATTGTATAATTCTGCTTATATGAAGTATCTAGAATAGGCAAATTTATAGAGACAGAAAGTAGAATAGAGGTTACTAGAGTCTGGGAGGAAGGTGGAAGGGGCAATTATTTTTTAATGGATACAGAGTTTTTATTGGGGATGATGAAAAAGTTTGAGGTATACATAGTGATGATGGTTACACAAGATTGTGAATGTATTTAACGCCACTGAATTGTGCACTTACAATGGTTAAAATGATATATATCTGTTATGATTAAAATTATAAATATTATGAATGGTTAAAATGATAAATATTATGTTATATATATATTTTACCACAATAAAAAAGTTTTTCAGTTAAAAAGGTAGAAATCAAATTCTAGAAAATCATATCAGAAGATGGAGAGAATACTAATAAGTTATTTAAAGTGTGTTTTGGTCCTTGTTTTGGAGAGTGATAAAGATAATGAGTAATTGACATTTTTAAAAAATGTGTAACTAAAAATGTATGTTAAATTTTTAAGAGGAATACTAAAAGATTACAGATTCTGTTGTAGCTTCCAAACTAACAGAGGGGGGAGAAACTAATTTTTTTAAAAACTTTACTAACACAGTAGAAAGTAGGAAAAGAAGAAGAAGTCAAAGAAGAGGAAGAGTTCATAAAAAAGACAAAATAAGATGGCAGAAATTAATCAAATATATTAAAAACTCACTTTTTAAAATACCGAGAATGTAAGGTTAGGTGAAAAAACAAAATCCAGGTATATACTACTCATAAGAGAAATACCTAAAACAAAATGACCCAAAAAGATTGAAATTAAAAGCATAGAAAAAGATATGCCAGGCAAATACTAATCAGAACAAAGCCGGTATTGCAATATTACAATACTAATATCAGACGAAAGTTCTGGACTTTTTTAAAGAGTTTATAAAATGTAGACTTTCGGTATTTCCAGTGTGGCTAGCTGCATATATAAATCCTGATACATGCTTTCTCCCTGGTATTACTTATCTGTTTTTTTTTTATCTTTCTAAATCAATCACCACAGACATTTATGGAGGAGTATCTACTATGTGTTAGGTAATGTAGTAGAGACAAAGATGAGTACCACCTAATTGCTTACTCTGTAGAACTGACAGTCTAGTAGGGGAAATAAGTCCAGTAACTTTAAAAGAAGTCAGCAAATTGTGAGTACCATTGGAGAGTAATAAGTGAGATATGATGGGAATTGGGTGTGGGGGGTGGAATCAGAAAAAGACTACATGCAAAACATGTCATTTGAGATAGTCCTGAAAGATTGGACAGAATTTTAACAGATGGAGATAGGAAAACTATATTTCAGGTTGAAGAGAAACAGTAAAGCTATGAGCAATGTTGTGTTTTCTGCTTTTTCGTTATGGCCATCTTATCTAAAGGAATTTTCACTGATTCTATTAAGGTCATCTATTAACTCTTTAGGTAAAGTGATCATGATCTCCATGCTGACCAGCTGCCACCCAAATCAAGCATTTCTAATTATTTTTACTTTTAATTAAATGTGAATTTTGTTGGTATGGATTATCTAAAGGCAGTAGTATAAATACAATTATAAATAATTTTATATTCACTATTATATGCCCTTGCCATATCAATTTGTTTTATAAAATTTGTGTTTTGTAAATTCTTGTGTAAATTCTTATTTATCTGTACAATGAGATTCAGCCAGATCCTTCAATGCATAAATTATTGCATAGCTTAAAAAAAGATATTTTTAAAAAGCCACACTAGGGACATAATTTCACTGGTATTAGTTCCTTTATAGCTTAGACCATGACCTAGACACCAGGTTTTTTCCCTTGAGGGGTATGAAGCACACTTTGGAACTAATTCTTTGCTGGATAGCTTCATAAATTTGGGCTAGAATGTTATCATTTTAGACTCCATTTGCTAGAAATGTGGCCTCCTCCATTTACCTGTAACAGCTCATTTGCTTTATTTTTCATTTTCCTTTGCTCAAGACAACAGCATTGCCACAAACTGCATGGTTAAGTTAACACTTCTCATTGCTTTTTAAAAATCTCTCTTCTAACCTAATCCTTTGCCAGATGTTGTCCTCAGACTTCCTCACAGCGTCTTAGAAGTAGATTTCCGTGCTAGTTTTCCATGGGGGAAGAGGAGTATGTAATTTGCTTTTTCATACAGTGTTGTGAATATTAACAGGAAGAGGCTAATTTTATCCGAAGTGATAACATACTCTATGTTAAAGACAGGTTAGACACTTCCCTCTGAAGTTAGTCAGGGAAAAGGAAAATGGAGTAGATGGCTCCTGAAATTTTTTTCTATTTAGTTCAGAGATTTGGATTTTTTTCCCCTTTAAATGGTCAACAAATAAAAAGTGGCATTTGAAATTACCACTGTCCCTCTATTGCTTGCCATCTTCAGTTTCATGTCTGCTTCTCTATAAGGATTAGCACATTTTCCACTCATGATTTACTTGTCAGGGAATTTAGGAGTTTTCTGGAACTTGAGGTCTGCCTTTGGTAGTGATGATTACTGGATAATTGCCTATTCTTTGGTGGAATTTCCATTTTTAGATTACGCCTGGCTCTACAGCCTTTATTTCTTTGGCAGAAGAACCCAAAGGCGATGGAGTGTATTTTTTCCCCTTCCCCGGCCCAGCTTAAACAATGACTCATTGGGCCCTGGGGCTTTGCCTCATACTCTCATTCAGGGGCTACTTTCTACCCTTGTCCTATCTGTTTGCCTTTAGTGTTCTGTCTGGAACCTTTTATATCCTTTGGCACATGGATTTGCCTCTGGGGTTATTGTCAAAGAGGTATACAACAACTCCACCCCCAAACTGGAACAGACAGTCCAGTTATGTCCCCATAAGCCATGTTGTTCTTATGGCAGCTGATAAAGCTCAGAGAGTACAGAAAGAGTATCTTTAAGGAAACATAATTCCAAAAGAGGTAGGGGGAGAAGTATTCTCCAAAAAGACATGAGTGCCAGTGTCATCCAGACTGAAAGATTTCCCTCTGTATGAAATGCTCCAGTGACTGATTTAAACTTCCTCAGTGTATATACGTGGGGGGTGGAGAGCACTCAGGAGCTGGACTCCAGTTGGACTCGGAGTGATATAGTTATGTGAAGAGACTTCCTCATAGTTCAGAGTTGTGTCTAATCTATAGTTCGGAATATTGTTGGAGAAAAAAGATTTTCCCCCTATTTGGCGGTAGTTCTGTCTGATCTTGATTTTTCATTCTGATTCCGGATTTCTGGAACTATCTATCTAATGATGATTTCTTGATTTTTCTCTTTGCAGTTTTAACAGTGTGTGTCAGGGAACTCACATTCTCTTTCGGGAATTCAGCTTCGTCCAAGCCACCCCTCACAACAGGGCATCATTCTTACGGGCCTTCTGGAGATGCTTCCGAACTGTGGGCAAAAATGGCGGTGAGTCTTCCAAATTCTTTTCTTGCCTTCCTTTCTTCCTTCCAAACTTCTGTCTTTCTTTTGTTCCTATAAATACTGTTTAAGTGCGTGCTATTCAAGGCTCTCAGAACACCTTACTTTGAGGTGCTCTCCATCTTGTGTCAGATATACTACCAACATTGCTACCACCATCACCATCACTAATGATGCTTATTAAGAGCCAAGCATAGCTTTGAGCATCTTATAGGTAGTAATTCATTTAATCTTCACAACATCTCTCTGTGATAGATAGTATAATCCCCATTTTATAATTAATGAAACTGAGGATCAGAGGGATTAAATAACTTGACAAGGTTACACAGTAAATGCTGAGGCCAGATTCATACCCAGGCAGTCTGGATCCAGAGCCTTTGCTCTTGGCAAATATTAAAATGCCATCCATTAAATTCAAGAAATGATGTGAATACAAAGAAGGAAACTCCTGAGTATGGGGGTGGGTTGGGGATACTATTGTTAGAGATGGGGGAGAGAATAGATTAGAGAAGGTTCTCCTGAGAACCTGCTGTTTAATCTAAGTTGGGAAGGAAGAGGAGGATGTATCCACTTGAATAAAGGAGAGAAGGGCATTCTGGGTAGAGCGTGTGCTATATTGTAAAAGCATAAAAGAACCTGCAATATTGAAGAAACTGACAAGATCAGAATGGCTAGAGTTTGTGAAGGAGGTTACAGGAGATGAGCCTGTGAAGGAATAAAAGAGTCAGGTCCTGAAAGACCATGTTTTTTGCCATAAAAAAGAAGTTGGGTTTTATTCTGTAGGTATTATTTGAAGGATGTTAGACAGGAGAATGGTGTGATGGTATCTGAGTTCTAGAAAGATCATTCTAAAGGCAGTGTGGAAATGGCTTAGAGGGCGAGCCAGGAAGCAAGGAGCAGAGTTAGGAGACTTGCAGTAATTGAGGAGAGGTAACAAGAGCCAAAGCTAAGGCAGTATCCATGGAGATGGAAGGAGCACTTTCAGAGAGAGAATCCACAGGATTCGGTGACTGGTTTGTCATATAAGGTGAGTGAGAAGACCAGTGATAAATTTCCAGGTAAGAGTACAGTTCTTTGCTTTAAGTACATTCACATTGTTCTGAAACCGTCACCGCCATCCATCTCCAGAACTCTTTTCATCTTCCCCAACTGAAACTTTGTACCCATTAAACACTGTCTCCATTCCCCCTTCCCCCAGCCCCTGGCAACCACCATTCTACTTTGTCTCTATGAATTGGACTGTTCACAGTATTTCATATGAGTGGAATTGTATGGAATTGTATAATATTTACCCTTTTGTGAATGACTTATTTCACATAATGTCCTCAAATTTCATTCTTGTTGTGACATGTGTCAGAATTTCCTTCATTTTAAAGGCTGAATAATACTCCATTGTATGTGTATACATTTTGTTTATCTGTCTGTCTTGGATACTTGGATTGCTTCCACCCTTTGGGTAATGTGAATAGTGTGATATGTTAAGTTTTTGAAAAGTTGAAATTTCTTTGTGACAATTAAAAAGCTTCATTAAGCAACAGGAAATACTCAGGTTCTAGAAATATAGATTTTGGGGAGTAGAATAAAATTTACTAAAGTAAGTTTTTCATTTCACCTTAAAACCCTTGAGAGAAAAACTATGGCACTGGAAAATGCAAGTTATTTTTATATTTGCATACTGTTGGTTTGACATCTTTTGATTATATTCCAAGGAAAATATTAAGAAAAAAACTGATTAAAAATGTCTTAATTGAGACTTTATCTTGGTGAGGCAAGGGCAAAAGATACCCATTGGAAGCTTCTTTTAAAAAATGGCACTAGAGGGCTGCCCGGTGGCGCAGCGGTTTAGTTCGCGCTTGGCAGCCCGGGGTTCGCGAGTTCGGATCCCGGGCACCCGCTGACGAACTGCCTGTCAGCCATGCCGTGGCGGCGTCCCATATAAAGTGGAGGAAGATGAGCACGGATGTTAGCCCAGGGCCAGTCTTCCTCAGCAAAAAGGGGAGGATTGGCAACGGATGTTAGCTCAGGGCTGGTCTTCCCCACAAAAAAAAAAAAATGGCACTAGATTGTTACATTCAGAATATTAAAATAGGTTAAATTGCTCCGAAATTTTCAGATTTAGAATCTCTACATCAAAGTCTTTGTTCATATCTGTTTTCAAGGGCCTGTTCTCATTCCTACGTTCATATTATGGGTTTTTCCAAATAAGTATTGAATACCTTTAAGACTATAGTGATTTCTAATAGTTTTCTATAGTGGTCCTAACTTAAAGTAGAGGAAGGCCTAAACTATTTCCTCATTCATTCAACAAATATTTCTGGTAGCCTTACCTTGTACCTGGCACTGGAGTTATAGTAAGTGAACAGGTACACCCCCTGCTTTCATTGAATTTATAAGATCCTCCACGCTGCTCTAATGGATGCTACTGCTACTTTATATACAGCTACTGAAAGCTCTTTTCTAAAACTCCTTCTACCTAGTATCTTACTAGATCATTTGCACTATCCTAAGAAATAGATATGGTAGGTATTATTGTGCCCATTTTATAAATAATGAAATCGTGTAACTTGCAGAAGGATTGCACAGTGGGTTAGTAACAAAATTGGAAAAAGAATGCAGATTTACTAATATGCTAATGTGCTATTTCTACTATTCCAATCACAGCTTCTGTTACATGTAATTCTAGAGATCATCCATCTCAATTACACTATTGTACAAGAAGTATTTAGTGTACTGAGAATAGCATCATCTCCTTTACAGAATATATGCACTAGTGGGCAAAAATCAATGCGGACTCAATTTTAAGTGAACTACCTCAGAAAAACTAACCCATTGGTTTCTACATAAACAAAACTGGGAGCTATGAGTGTATAGGTGAAGTTTGTACTATTTCATCAGAACCTGCCTCTCCCAGTCCCTTAATCAGTCAGCAAATATTTATTAAATACTCACTATGTTAAAGAATGGTGCATACAGCTAGAGCTGGTTTCTGTGAAATAGCACATGGAGATAACTATGGAAAACAGTCTTTAGATATCCTTAATTCTTTTCTTGATTTAGAAGTGGGCCCTCTTCAAGAATTTATTTAGTATCACAAGGGATCCATATAGCATTTGGACTCTAAGCAGGTGTGGGTTTCTTTATCTTTCTTATAGCAACTGCCAGTGATTCATCCAGCTGCTGAGAGGAAGCAGCTCCAAGTTCTCCCTGTTTCTCATGTGCCGTAAATAAGACCTAGATTTTATGCTAGATATTTATTGTTGTGCTTCTTAATCAGACAGCCTCTGATTTCTTAAAGACCAAATGCAACATTTGTGTCTAGGTGATCCGAAAAATCTTTGGTTAAATAGTTTTTATATATTCTCAGTTTCTTCCAGGAAACTTTAGAACATCTTTCAGTTCCAGAATGTGTCAGTCCCCAATTTTAATCCAGAATGAGCAAAAACACTCAGAGGCAAGGTTCCAAAACAAAGTATTTATTAAGCCCTGTTTTTTCAATTAGAATGCCAAGTACCAGACTCCTACTCAGTGGAGCTGCTACTGTATTGTTCTCCTGCAGATAACTTCCTTACAACATCATGTACATATTTTAGCATTATCGAGAGGAAACTAACTCTTCTGGGAAGTAGCCAAAGAAGAGCAGAGTTCCAGCATAACGTATCTAAAAATGAAGCCACCTGAAGAAAATGAAGGACCTGATCCCTTCTGGGTAGAAACATTTTATCCCAGTTTTTAGCAAGTACAGGGATGCAATGTCATTTCTGCGTAACTGAGTATTGAATGATGCTAATTTTCTTATGTCTGAATTTTGAATAACCTCATAAAGACTATAGTGAACCTCTTGCTATCTAGGCAACTTTAGACTATTAGAAGCAAAAAGATCTACTCAAATATAATAAGCCTTTAAAATTAAACTTCTCACTTTGGTATTTCTTTCAATATAGAAAGATTAATCTGGATTTTCCAAGTCTGGCAAAGACTGAAATTCCTTTAAAGTAATCTTCACTTCTGTGTAGGGATATTAGTTCAAAAGAGCTTTTGTCCAGTTTATGTTCACAGTTTATTAGAATGTAATTTTGAGCTTTGTGCTTTTACCAATGAATATCTATATTTCATTTAATAAAATAATGATAGGCACTTCTTCTGCCTGTGAAGAAGTACCTTACCTACTAAGGGAATTGCCCTCCTGCCGTAAATAACTAGGAAATCACATAAAGTATCTGAAACAACTGTTTCAGATATTGGACAACAGTCAGTGCAGGACTGTGGTCCCTGAGAGACAGTTGCCAAGAGACAGCACAGGAAGGGAGATTGTTGAAGAGCCTGGTGGTCTTCCTGAGTTGAGGAGGCAGAGACTGGGGTTAGGGAGGCCAAGTGGCCAGCATTTGCAGGGCTGAGTACCGGAGAGGAGGAAGTTGCCCAGTAAGCTTCGGAGAGCTACAAGCGAGTGTTTGAGTCTTTAGCTTCAAACTCTGCACATGTGTGGGTTGGAAAAAGAACCGCCAGAAAACAGTAGGCCAAACAATTCCTGGAGTAAACACAGGGCTAGAGGTAGTTCACACTTCCACCATCTGAAGTGGAGAAACCTCAGAATACACAGGGCATTGGCAGTGAATGGTTCTCAACAGCTTAGAAGCAAAAAGGATTAAATTGATCTGCAAGTAACTTAACTGTATACCAGAACAAAATTCAGTTCTCAAATTCAGTAAAACCTAGCACTCAACAACATAAAATTCA
The DNA here is from genome assembly GCA_031878705.1 of Tapirus indicus. Taxonomy (NCBI): domain Eukaryota; kingdom Metazoa; phylum Chordata; class Mammalia; order Perissodactyla; family Tapiridae; genus Tapirus; species Tapirus indicus. Next base: position 14,383,075 of record CM062928.1, read on the forward strand.
CAGTCTGGCATCCAATTAAAAATTACCAGACATTAAAAGAAGCGGGAAGATATGACCCATAACAAGAGGAAAATCAATCAATAGAAACATAGACCCAGAAATGACAGAGGTGACAGAATTAGCTAACAAGGACCTTTAAACAGTTATTTTAAATCATTAGATATGTTCAAGTACGTAAAGAAAAACATGAATATGATTAGGAGATAAATGGAAGATGTTAAAAAGATCCAAAAGAATTTCTAGACATAAAAAATACAATATCAGAAATGAAAATAATGTTAATAATAGCAATTAACATTTATTAAGTGCTTCCTGTGTATCTCATTTTTCTTCACAGCAATCCAATGTATTAGGTAGATACTATTATCTCCTTTGCACAGAAAATGAAACTGAGATTTAGAAAGTTAAATAACTTGTTCTAGGTCACATACCTAGTAAGTGAAAAAGCTAATGCCAAAGGAGGCAGAAAGCTAACTAGAGGGAGTATTATTTTTTTTAATGTGTTCTCCGTAGATACTGTATGAGATGCTTGAAATACAAATAAGTAAATGACAATACTTGCCCTCAAGGAACTCGCATTGCAGGAGAAGAAACAGAGTAGTCTAGAAATAGTTTCCATAGGGTATAAGCGATTGTTGGAGCTGTGTATAAGATTCACTGATAGTATAGGGAAGGGAACAATCAGTTCTTCCTGCAGAAGTTGGGGAAGGCTATAAAGGAGCAAAGACAGTTGGGATGGATATTGGAGTAGTAGAAAGCTGTTAAGCAAACAAGGAGTACATTCTAACAAGGAAAAGCAAGATTTTTGAAAGTATGATGGCATGAAACAACATGTTTCCTTTGGGAAACAGGGAGAAGTTCATTGTGGTGGTGGTAGCACGTAGGAAGGAAACACAGTCGGTCAATAGACCCTTATCAATTTCTGTGGTATTTTCACATATGACACTGGCAGAAGCATGGAAAGTAGAATGGAAAGCAGGTAGTAAGACTGAAGACAGAGGCCAGTTAGGAGCTGATTACAACAGTACAGGAAGTGGCATGGAGATGAAAAGCTATTTAAGGAGTTGGTTTGACAGGAATTGCTGATTGATTTGCCTGTAGGGTGTGGGAGAGAAGAGTCAAGAATGAATGCCAGAATCTAAAGTATTGCCAATTTCATCCCTCCCTTCCTTTTTTTTTTTTTTGCTTTCACCTTTTTTGTTTTACTCTGAATTCACTGTAGTTTTATCTTCATAGTCTAGGTATATTCATTCATTCAACAAACATTTATATATATCAGTTGCTGGTGATAAAGCAGTGAGTGGAACAGACCGAAATTCCTGCTCTCACGGAGTTTGTGGTCTGATAATCAGAGACTTGAAAAAAAAATCCCTGCTTACTTTCTAGGAATCAGGGAATTGCAGTGGGTCTATATGATCGTATGATAAAAACGGTTACTTTTTCCTAAAATTCACCCACCAAGTTATGGTGGGTGAAGTGATCTCAAGGGAAAATGCAGACAATTGAGGCTGAGATTAAGCTTTTGGTCTGACTTCTCTGTGTGGTTGCCCCAACCCTCCACTTGATTTTGCTTGTCACTAATCCTCATGCTCACCACAGAAAACTGTCCTGTGAGGATTAACAGTGCCTACTTCAGGGGTGGGGTGGCTATCTTGTTTGAAGTATTAAAGAGCATTTGTTACTTTTGTAATTTTTTAAACAAACAAAAATCCTTCCATGTAATCTCTTCACTCCTGTGGTTTCCTCTAGCCAGTCATCTTGACCTGCTCCCACCAGTGCTTCCCCTCTCCGAATTGTCTCCAGAAACCTGAAGTGGCCAATAACAATTTCTTCAACCTCAAGTTCCTGTCTCCTGTCTCCCATTTTACTTATTTCTTCTCAGTTCCTAATTTTCCCTCCTTTTGTTCATTTTTACTTCCTTCTTCAGAATCTTTTCTGCAGGGAGAACATTGACATCTGATGTCCTTCAAATCTTTCTCTTCACTACCTCCAGTAACTTGAGTCTTTGCCTGTATCTGAGTTTCCCTTTTTTTCTATTTCGGTTATTTGGGGCTGTCACACATGTCACACAAGCATTCCTGGAATGCTTTGGTCACCACCTCCTCTCCCACCCAACCCTCCCCACCCTCCATACATAATACCCTTAGGTTGCTAACCTCTCTCTACCCTTTGGGATCTTAGTTTAAAGGTCAGCTCCTTAAAGGGGCCTTCTCTGTGACTCCCTTCCTCATCTGAATTAGATCCCTTCACTATTCTTTTTCAAATCATCCTATAATTTTTAGTCACATCATTTACAGTTTCTGACTAAATATTTTTTGGATGACACTTTACTCAATGTCCATCTTCCTTATTAAATTGTACGTTTTATGAGGGCAAGAACCTTGTTTGTTTTGCCAATAACTATATTCCTAGCATCTCACATATGTAAATGATCTCTTTTTTGTTATTTAATATTTTCCAATCACTATACAGAGGATAGATTATTGACTGGATTATAGTATCCTTCCTTTTTTTAGAGGGTGGGGTTGGTTTTGAAAATCTGCTTTACACTAACGTTTCAAAATTGTGTAGGAACCTTGATTTAAAATAATAATAGCTACCACTTATTGACCATCTACTGTATGCAAGCCACTAAACTTCATGTTCAAAGTGCCCTACTAAAAAGTGGCCCATTCAGAGCTATACTGTATTAAATGACACCTAATTAAAATAATATCCAGTCCCCACTTGTGCTTCCAAAGAAGAATTAGAAAGATTTAGATCATGATCTGTATGCAAACTTTAAACATTGGTGAGGCTCTGACTACCTCCTTTCCTTCTTTTATTTTCTGGGTCCAGCCTTTATGCTATGAAAGAGATCACAAACCAGTGGTCAGATGAGTACCCGTGCCTTGGCCTGCAGATATGTTTTCTTTGGCTGCAGTGTTAAAAAAAATTTTTTTTAATTAAATGCCAACATTTAACATAAAAATCTCAACTCAGTTTCACTTAAAGCATGGAAAATCCTTCCAATACCCTGCCCACATTCCAACAGGGAGACAGTTCTCCAGGGCAGAGGTGCAGCTGCTCCCGTTAGAGAGGTCATGTGGCCTCAGATTTACCACCATCCCCAGCTGCGTAACTTCACCTGCTGACGTTTCCTGCCTGGCCTCTGAAGGCATTTGAGTTTGCTACCATTGCTAGAACTTCTTGGTCCATTTATAATCACTTGAAAGGTAGAGTTACACACGTAATTCAGAACAAGGAGTCAGGAGCTTATTCCTCAACTAGATTCTCTTTCTCTTTTCTTTGTGTTATTATGAAGTCTCAAAAAATTTTAGAATTAGAAGAGACCTTAGAAGTCATCTCATCTTGAAACTAGGGCTAGGGGTTTTTTAATATGTATATTTTTCTATTTGTTGTGGTAAATATACATAACATAAAATTACCATTCTAACCACTTTTTAAATTGAGAAATCTTTTTTGGTGGTAAAATATAAATAACATAAAATTTACCATTTTAACCATTTTTAAGTGTACAGTTCAGTGGCATTAACTACATTCACATTGTTGTGCGACCATCACCACCATCCATCTCTCTTTCTTCATCTTCCCAAACTGAAACATTTTACCCATTGAAAAATAACTCCACATTTCCCACTCCTCCAGCTCCTGATAACCACTGTTTTTACTTTCTGTCTCTACGTATTTGACTAGTCTAGGTACCTCATATAAATGGAATCATACAATTTGTCCTTTTGTGTCTTATTTCACTAAGCATGATGTTTTCACAGTTCATCCATGTCGTAGCATGTATCAGAATTTCACTCGTTTCTATAACTGAACAATATTCCCTAGTGTGTATATATACATTTTGTTTATCCATTCATCTGTCGATGGACACTTGGGTTGGTGTTTCTACCATTTGTCTATTGTGAATGATGCTGCTATGAACATGGATGTACAAGTATCTGAGTCCCTGAATTGCTGGATTATATGATAATTCTATGTATAACTTTTTAAGAAATTGCAAACTATTTTCCAAAGTGGCTGGACCCATTTTACATTCTCACCAACAATTCACAGGGTTCCAATTTCTCCAGATCCTTACCAACACTTGCTATTTCCTGTTGTTTTGTTAATAGGCATCCAAATGGGTGTGAAATGGTATCTCATTGTGGTTTTGGTTTGCATTTCCCTAATGACTAATGATGTTGAACATCTTTTTATACCCTTATTGGCCATTTTTATATCTTCTTTGGAGAAATGCCTCTTTAAGTTCTTTGCCCATTTTTGAATTGAGTTGTTTGGTTTTTTGTTGTTGAGTTGTAGGAGTTCTTTATATATTCGTGATAAGAATCCCTTATTAGATATACAATTTGCAAATATTTTCTCTCTTTCCATAGGTTGTCTTCTTGCTTTCTTGATAGTATCCTTTGATGCACAAAAGGTCTTAATTTTGATGAAGTTCAATTTATGTATTTTTTTTCTTTTGGTCCCTGTTGCTTTTGGTGTCATATCTATGAAATCATTGCCAAATCCAATGTCATGAAGACATTGGATTGTTTTCTTCTAAGAGTTTTATAGTTTTAGCTCTTAAGGTTAGGTCTTTGATCTGTTTTTGAGTTAATTTTTGTGTAAGGTGTAAGATAAGGGTCCAGCTTCCTTCTTTTGAATGTGGATATCTAGTTTTCCCAGCACCACTTGTTGAGAAGACTTTTTGAACAGTCCTTTCCCCCATGAATGGCACCCTTGGCACCCTTGTTGAAAATCAATTGACCATACATCTGAGGGTGTTTTTCTGGGCTCTCTATTCTATTCTATTCTTTATACCAGTAGCATACTGTTTTAATAACTGTGGCCTTGTATTAAGTTTCAAAGTTGAGAAGTTTGAGTCCTCCAACTTTATGCTTCTTTTTCAAGATTGTCCTGGCTATTTGGAGCGCCCATGTAATTCCTTATAAATTTGAGGATCAGCTGTTCTATTTCTTTGAAAAGGGCTGTCGGAATTTTGATAGGGATTGTGTTGAATCTGTAGTTTGCTTTGGGTGGTACTGACATCTTAACAATATTAAATCTTCCTATCCATGAACATGGGATGTCTTTCCATGTATTTAGGTCTTTAATTTCTTCAGCAGTATTTTGTAGTTTTCAGTATGCAAGTCTTTCACCTCCTTGGTTAGATTTATTCCTAAGTATTTTATTCTTTTCATGCTATTATAAATGGGACTGTTCTTCTTAGTTTCCTTTTCACATTATTTATTGTTAGTTTATAGAAATGTAATTGATTTTTGTATGTTGATTTTATATCTTTCATCTTTGCAGAATTTGTTTATTAGCTGTAACAGTTTGTATATGTGTGTAATCTTTAGGGTTTTCTACATAGAAGATCATGTCATCTTCAAATAGAGATAGTTTTACCTTTTCCTTTCCAATTTGGATGTCCTTTATTTCTTCTCCTTGCCTAATTGCTCTGGTTAGGACTTTGTGTACTATGTTGAGTAGAAGTGGCAAAAGCAGGCATCCTTGCTCTTATTTGTGATGTTAGGGGAAAGCTTTCCAGTATTTAATTTTAAGATAAACGCCTGTCAAGAACATTGTGATTCAAACAGATAAGTAGGTTTAAGTACTAATAGATTTGTTTTTAACATCTTGACATCCAGTCAATTTTGTTTTTTAGTTATACTGATCCAAATATTTAAAAAAGGAGTGATAGTAAAATTTTTGTGTCAAAGCTGAGTTACTAACGTACCTGACAATTGCTCACATTCCTGACTGATGAGTAATCACTTTGGTGAAATCAATGAATGATTTTCTCAGCTAGTTTAAAAACCTTATCGTTTGGAGAAAAATAAATGCATCTTATAGCATCACCTATGAGTTGTTCATTGGTGCTATTTCTTAAAAAGATCAGATACCTCAGAGGTTCTATGGATTGAATTGTGTCCTCCACAAAGTCATGTGTTGAAGCCCCTAACCCCCGATGGGACTGTATTTGGAGGTAGGGCCTATAAGGATGTAATTAAGGTTAAATGAGGTCATAAAAGTAGAGCCCTGATTCAGTAGGATTAGTGCCCTTATAAGAAGAGATACCAAAAGCCTGCCCCCTTTCTCTGCCATGTGAGGACACAGTGAGAAGGCGGCCTTCTACAATCAGGAGATTCCTCACGAGACACTGACCCTGCTGGCTCCTTGATCTTACACTTCCAGTATCCAGAACTGTGAGGAAATAAATTTCTCTGGTTTAAGCCACCCAGTCTGTGGTATTTTATTATGGCAGCCCAAGGAGACTAATCAAGAGGCCATTTTCTTACTCACAGTTTCAACAAAGACAAATTAATTTTGTTTTACATGTTGAGTCCAAATCCTGTTTTGATTCATCACTAACATTTTATCTGAGGTTATAAGTGTGGCTGTTTTGTAAGCCTAAATTGAACTATTCAGTTTTTCTAAAATATCAGTAAAATTTCCAAGTTGATAAACCTATGTTTAATGGATTTACTTAAGGTAGAAATAATAATAATTTCTTATTTTATTTGACTATTATTCTGACAACTGCCTTATGTCAGAAAACTTATAAGTATATGTATATACCTATATATATAAGTATAAAAGAATAAATTCTGTTATAACTACTGATATCTCTGCAAATAACTCTGACAGGTCTGCGATCTAAAAGCCTCATTCTACTACAATTGATAGTCTCTGTCAATGTGTATAATATTATCCAATAGTGTTTTGAAAATTGCTTGCATAATTTTAACTGCGAGTACTTACCTGCACAGCATCTGATGACATTTTAAGGCTGTATCTTTTATATGATCCACTACTCCATAAACTTGTTCTGCCATTGCTTTTCCAGCCTCAGTCCAAAAACATCTACATTTTTACCACTTTATTTGTTAGTCTAACATTTAAAAACTTCTATTTTATAATTATGAAGCATTTTATAAAGTAATAAATCTACTTTGTTTGATTCCATAACCACATCATGTAGAAACAAGTGAAAGGAGAGCTTGATAACATCTGTATTCTCACCCAGTAGAATTTAAAGATTTTATGTAATCTCAGCCCTTATGCCAGTATAGTCCTGGATTAAAAAGAAAAGAAAAAGACCAGAGCAGATAAAAACCTTCCTAATCACATTTAAAACACATTTACAAGTTCAAATATGTATATATATTTGTGGAGCAGGAGAAGTTCCACAATGAGTTAACCTGAGAGCACAAGTTGGTAGTGTCTATATATTAAAATTGACGATGTAACATATGTAGTGTGCATTGTTTTTCTTATAGATTTTAAATAAAAGTATGTTTTTTTTTTGTTTTTTTGTTTTTTTTTTTTTGTGGGGAAGACCAGCCCTGAGCTAACATCTGTTGCCAATCCTCCCCTTTTTCCTGAGGAAGACTGACCCTGAGCTAACATCGTGCCCATCTTCCTCCACTTTATATGGGACGCCGCCACAGCATGGCTGACAAGCAGTGTGTCGGCGGGCGCCCGGGATCCGAACTCGCAAACCCCAGGCTGCCAAGCGTGGACTAAACCGCTGCGCCACGGGGCAGCCCCCATAAAAGTATGTTTTTAATAAGAAAGGCATTAAAATTTAATATCTGTAGAACCTTACAAATGCCTCTGAAAAATTCTAGGCTTCTGGTTTGAAAACTACTTATGTACTTCAACCCTTCCCCCATTGTATAGTATAAAGTTGAGGCCCAAGGTCTCTGAGCCAGCTGGTAAATTTGGGTCTTCTGACTCTCAGTCAGATGCTCTTGCAATTAACATCAAGTGCTTTTGCCCTGATGCTAAGTGAACATAAATATATTTTATGTCATTTAGTCTCTGAGATCAATGTATAATTTTCTAGCCCGAAATGTAATCAAAGTAGTTCAGTTGTCTATGATTTTATATCTTCTTTCATTGCTTTACAGATGGAGGAAAGGTAGCTACAAGTTCTTTAATTTTAAGTTCCATTTTACCTGTCTTCAAGAGAAAAAATAAAGTTATTCCATCTTTTGTTTAAAATAAAAAATCATGATTCTTATTATTGAGGAAAGTATAGTACTTGCTTTACTGCACATTTCATGCTTTGAAGGACATAATAAGCAGAATTTGGAAGTTCTTTGAAAATACAACCAAGAGTTTTTTAAAAGTTAGGCTGAAGTGAGACTTTGCCATGAGATGTTATTAAACCCATTCTCTACAGTAGATCTACCAGAAAACGGAATGGTATCTCATAGGCTTCTGAAATCCCTTGCTCTCGTGGTTCTGTTAGAAACAAAAAGTAAATGACTAAGTTAAAGTTTACACACTGTGAATCAAAATAAAACCACCTTAGGTTAGACATGTAAATTTAATAAACCACACTCAACTTTGGTTGTTTTGGTGGATTTTAAACTGGAAGTATATAAAAGCAAGTATAAGTAGTGTTGAAAATTGAATCTTTTCCAATTTTATTTTACTTGGCATAACCAGCTCTTCATGCCCACTGCCACCACCTGACCTTAATTTAGAACGCTAAACACTTTGGAGAGGTTGTCAGAAAGACAGATTCCTTGATCCCATCTCCAACCTACTGAATCAAAGTAGCAGGGGAGGGACTGGGAATTTCTTTTTTAACAAGCATTTCGGGTGATTCTTATTATCACTCAAGTGTGGGAAACTGAATAACTTCTCTTTTTCTTTGCTCCAGGCCTTGCTCTACATCAGCAGTTTTCAACCCTCACTGCATATCAAGTTGTCTTAGGGAGATTTTTAAAAATACTGATGCCCAGGGACTGGCCCAGTGCTGTAGTGGTTAAGTTTGCTCACTCTGCTTCAGCGGCCCAGGGTTCACGGGTTCAGATCCCAGGCGCTGACTGACGCACTGCTTGTCAAGCCGTGCTGTGGCGGCATCCCATATAAAGTAGAGGAAGATGGGCACAGATGTTAGCCCAGGGCCAAGCTTCCTCAGCAAAATAGAGGAGGATTGGCAATGGAGGTTAGCTCAGGGCTAGTCTTCCTCCCCCCAAAAAAATTTTAAAAATACTGATGCCCATGCCCCATCCTAGACCACTTTAGTCAGAATCTTTGGGTTGGGGCCTATGCATTTTTTTTTTTGGAAACATTTTAAGTAAATTTTATTTTTCTGAGGAAGATTCATCCTGAGCTAACATCTATTGTCAATCTTCCTCTTTTTTTTTTTTCATGTGAGCTGCCACCACAGCATGGCCACTGACAGATGAGTGATGTGGGTCCGCACCTGGGAATAAAACCTGGGCTGCTGAAGCGCGGAGTATGCCAAACTTAACCACTATGCCATTGGGGCTTGCCCTACGTACAATTTTTTTATTGCAGCATAACATAGGTAGAAAAGTGTGCAAAATAATAAATGTACAGCTCAATGGATTTCTACAGAATAAGCATACTCATGTAATATCCATCCAGATAAAGAGAAAACATTACCAGCACCCAAGATGCCTCTCCCAGCCCCCTTCCAGTCATTAATCCTCTCTAGGGTAACCTCTAATCTAACTTTTATCTCCATAAACGAGATGTGCCTGATTTTAGACTTCATGTAGCTAGAATCATAGAGCACGCACTCTTCTGTGACTGGCTTCTTTTGCTCAACATTATATTTCTGATTTGTTCTTGGGTTTTGCTACAGTTTGTTCTTTTTTCATAGTTTTGCAGAATTTCACTTTATGTATAAACCACAGTTTATTTATCCATTCTACAGTAGGTGGCATTTGAGTTGTTCAGTTTGGGGCTAGGACGACGTTGCTATAAACATACTTTTATATGTCTCTTGGTATCCAGATTTCTGTTAGGTATGTACTTAGGAGTGGAATTGCTGGGAAGTGCATGTTCAGCTTTAGCCCATATTCCCAGATTTCCAAAGTGATTGTACAGTTTTCCACCTTTAGCTGCGGTTTATGAGAGTTCCTGTTGCTCTGGAACTTTTTGTGGGGCCCACACATTTTAAAAGCTCCGTAGGTGATTCTGATACGCACTGAAGCTTGAGAACTGCTGCAAGATCTTTTATAAATATAATTCTCTAAAGTACAGCCCTGGGCTTGTCACCCCTGCTTAGAATGTCAATGGTTCTGTATTGCCTACATTTGAAATATGAATTCCACTACCTTACATTTTAGGCCACTTGTGATCTAAACTTAGCCTTTCCAGCCACTGCTCTCCTGCTTATAGCCTACACTCTCACCACACAAAGACACTCGCTTTCCCCCAAACGCTCCCTAAGCTTTCCTCTGCACACACCTTTGTTTTTACTTTTCTATCTGTGTAGAAGAACTTTCTCGCATGTCTGTCACATTCCAGCCCATCCTCATGTAGACCCAGCTCAAGTAATACATCTTCTAAAAGTCCTCGTGTTTCCCACTTCTTCCTCTCCTTGCCCTCCCTTACCTCCATCCAGAAGTGATCTCTGACACTTACTCTATCATACCTTATATTAAGTTATTGCAAACACATAATCTATTTCCTAAGATATAGCATGGGGTTAAGAATAAATCGATTTTTGTGTCTTTCCTGCCTCCTCATCTAGATTATAAATTTGTAATATCAAGCTCCATGTGAAGCACCCAAGAAAAAGACTTCAGAGTTAGGTGGCCCTAGGTTCAGGTGGCCTTTTTATTGGATGTAGCTTTGTGACCATGGTCAAGTCACTTTTTCCAAGGCCTTAGTTTTCTCATCTATAAAATGGAGAGTATACTACTTCAATGTTGTGAAAGCTACATGAGATAACGGTTTATGCCAGTTGCTTGTGTCATTGTGATAAGTATCATTGTTAGCTCTCTTGAGGCCAGACACAGCATATTTTGTCTCTGGATTCCCATTCAGTGCCTTTGCTTGTTGTAGGTGCTCAGTAAATGCTGGGTGACCAAATTAATGAATGCTTGCTGGATGATTGGATGAGCTATGCTTATTTCTAGTCCATTTACAATAAATTCAGCTTGCAAGGAGTAGTTCAAATTTCAATTTAACCATCAGATATGGACAGAAAGTAGGGTTTCTATTAGAAACTTTAAAAACTGTATTAAAAAGGCCAAATCCCCAGTTTAACCATACAACAGCTGCTCTCCTTCTGCTGCCAGGAAATAAGGAAAACCCTCCAAGAGCTATTTGCTGTTTGTTTGTTAGTCTCCTGATAAACATGTCGTGACTTGGGGAGAGCACACACTTCCTGCAGGCCAGCACGGGCCTGGGAAGTTGCATGTAGCAGCAATAAGGAAGAAATCACCCCCTCTGTGGGAGAAGTTCCTGCAGGGGCTCAACTAAGCCTGTTTGCAGTTTTGCTGAGTTACTTACTAATATGGAGGGACTGGGTGTGGCTGGCCGAGATTCCTCCTGGGAAGTCACTTCAAGAATCTCCCTAATTCCCTCACCCTTCATCTTTGTTCTCTGGCTTTGGTGCAAGGGTGCAGCCAGTCGCACCCACTTGGCTGCTGTTCCCAGCACACTGAATTCTTTGAAGCCGGCTGTTGCAGCCAAGGATTCCCTGCCCTGTTCTTTTCCCCTTGCCCTGATTTAAAAAACAGTTCTGGAAATTCTCATCTGGCGTGGAGACTGATGAGAAGGAACTTTGTGGGTTGCATGCTATTTTCCTAGATACATAGGATCGAAAAAGGACCTTTAGAGCTTTAAATTATTCTTTCTCAAAAACTCACTATTAATGGATTTTACATGAGCAAATTATACAAAGTAGGCTCTGCCATCACCACTATCATTTAGAAGTATTTTAGTGCTAAGTATTTTAGTATTTTAGGCTACACAAGTGAGACGAAACTGATACCGGAGAGTATTTATCATCACCCACATCACTGCAGGAGGAATGTAGGGTATTAACTGATTGAAACTTCGGGAAAGATGTATAACAAAACATACAAGGATTAATGGGTAGTCCACAAAAATGTTTACCAGGTGACCAATATCTTCTAAAATATGAACAAATAAATGAATTTCACCATGTTATAATCACACTGGGTCTGATGACAAAAGAATCTGAAAAATATATAAAAAGAGTCTGAAAAATATATAAGTCCAGTGTTCAAAACCTTATTTGTCATGCTAATTTGCCAATAATTCCTTGGAAGCACACTTCTATTTTTAAAATAAAATTAAATTCGGGGTGGTGGGGGGCTGCCCTGTGGCGCAGCGGTTTAGTCCACGCTTGGCACCCCGGGGTTCGCCGGTTCGGATCCCGGGCTCCCGCCGACGCACTGCTTGTCAGTCATGCTGTGGCGGCGTCCCATATAAAGTAGAGGAAGATGGGCACAGATGTTAGCCCAGGGCCAGTCTTCCTCAGCAAAAAGAGGAGTATTAGCAAAGGATGTTAGCTCGGGGCTGGTCTTCCTCAAAAAAAAAAAAAAAAAATTAAATTCGGGGGGCTGGCCCGGTGGCGCAGTGGTGAAGTTCACGCGTTCCACTTTGGTGGCCCCGGGTTCACAGGCTCGGATCCTGGGCATGGACCTGCTCACCACTCATCAAACCATGCTGAGGCAGCATCCCACATAGAAGAACTTGAAGGATAAACAACTATGTACTGGGGTCTTTAGGGAGAAAAAAAATTAAATTCAGGAAGCAGTGATGGACAAGGAAGTGATAAAATTCTAGACAGACATTTAAAATCTACGTGTATTGTCTCAAGCTGCAGAACAGCATGATAGTATGATACTATTTATATAAAATTATGCATTTTTATGTCTGTATATTTTTATATGCTTACAAAAATGTTTGGAAAGAGGTTTACCAAAATGTTATTGGGATTTTACTTTTTTCTTCACACTTTTCTACATTGTTTGAGTGTTTTGTTTTGTTTGTTTGTTTTTGTTGAGGAAGATTCACCTTGAACTAACATCTGCTGCCAATCTTCCTCTTTTTTTTCTTGAGGAAGGTTTGCCCTGAGCTAACATCTGTTCCAGTCTTCCTCTATTTTGTATGTGGGTCTCTTGCCACAGCATGGCTGATGAGTGGTGTAGGTCTGTGCCCAGGATCCGAACCTGGGCCACCAAAGTGGAGTGCACTAAACTTAACCTCTAGGCCACAGGGCCAGCCCCTGTTTTGGTTTTTTTATAATGATCATGTACCATTTTTATAATCACAATAAAAATAAAGCTATTTTAATTTGAAAAAAAGAAAATTTTGTTTGAGCATCTGCTATATGTACAAAGTGGTCCTAGGAGTTCTGAGGTATAGAAAAAAAAGGCTGTGGCCTGGCCACCAAGATGCTTACAATCTAGATGGGAAGACAACTGGAGGGTGGTATAGTGTAGAGTGTAATCAGGTGTCAGGATATGTGCTTCAGAGAAGTGCTGCAGGCCCCCAAGAAGAGGAGAGGGCATGTGGAAGCTTCTGTTGAAGAGAGGAGACTTGGGTTGGACCTTGAAAGAAGGGCAGGATTGGACTAGGAGGAAGGAAGAGGGTATTTTAGGCATTTTGAGCCCTGACGTGATAGTAACAATGGTTTTGAAAAGACAGCGAGGAAATCAGTTATTTAGAGTAATAAGCAAATATGATTTGTGGTAGAGAAATTTGCTTTATTGCCAGGTTTATTTCATAAGATATCTTTATTTTGATATATTGCAAACTATATTTTGGTATACTTGAGCATTTTAAAAAGCGGATCCTAGAAAAATAGATATAATTATTCTGAATATTGACTCTATAAGGTGATGTAAAAACTGTGACTGCTATGAACATTTCATTATTGTAGTGTATTAAGAATGGAAGACTTCAGTACATGTGCTCTGTAATCCTGTCATCTCTGTCCATAAGCTTGTTCTCAGTTCACCCAGTGGCTTTTTGTATAGTCTTTTAATTTGTGATTAACATGTCCCTACACCTTTCTTCTGTTAAAAAATCAAACAGTGGGGTGTGAAGGGTGGGAGCCGAAACAAAAAAAAGTATATTAAAAAAAGATGTTAAGATTGAGACTTTTCAAACAATTGAGTCAGGATTCACTTTCAGTACTTGGTTGACATGACTACGTTAAATTTGTAGTATATAGCCTAAATACTTTAGCCATGTAAACTATACTTATGCAAACAAGTTTTTCTGAGAATCATATATTTGAAATTTTAAATACAAAATGTCAACCATAAAGCTTTTCTTTTTAAATTCATGTATTTATTAAGTATTTTTAATGTTCAAAGCACTGTGCTCGTGATGAAAGGTATACAGAAAACTCATTCATTCATCTATTCATTCATTCAGTGATATTTGTTGAGTATGTCCTCTGTGCCAGGTATTATTCTAGGGGTTGGAACTAAAAGGATAAGGAGGATATAGTTCTATTTTTAAGGAGCTCATAGTCTAGTTGGAGAGAAATGGACATGCAAATAAACAGTTATAGACCGCTGGTAGAAAGTGTCAGGTCAAATACACGTATTTATTTACTCTCTCTGTAGAACACACTAAAATTATAATAAAGGGGGGAAAGATATAAACTTAAAAGGGCAAAGAGAACAAAAGAAGGGATGACAGTAAATGATAGATGTCAATCAAATTTTAGAAAGTGGACAGCAGATGGATAAGTAGGAACTGATTTCACAGAGAATGCTGATGACTAACTACTTACAAAAGAGAAAGGTATCTGTTTGTGCCACAGAGGTCTAGATGGGTTCAAGAATTGGAGGTGTCAAGTACTCTGAAGTCAGTAGTGAGAGGAGAGCTAAAAACAAGAGGATTTGTTGAAAGTCTTTATAAAGAGCAGATAGATCCCTGCTTCCTCTCCCCCACGTCAAGCATCAAGGTCACTGCCCTTCTCCATCCAGTAGAAGATTGGAGACATAAACTAGAGGAACTCTCAACTCAAGAATACCAGGCTTAGAGCAGAAGTAAGATGGCCTAGTGAAAACAGGAGATTAAGCCAATGTCTGTATGCTGAATGTTGACACCCTCTTCCCTTCCCTTTCCAGCCCTTCCCCTCCCTTCCCTTCCTTTCCTTTCCTTAGTCTCAGAATGCTGGCTGCCAAATGGATACCCCCACAAGCACGAGTCTAGAATATTTTCTGGAGAAACTGAAGTAGCCCCAGAAAAAGTCCCTGCAAATCTGACATTTAGGAGTTCTACAGTGACATGACCAGGTTTCGACCTATTCTACATTGAAGCTCAATGTCAACAAGCTCCATCCATTCAGATAACCAGCTTTTTAGTATCTCATTCTAAATATGAATAGTATCTCATATCTAAACATTTTCAAGGATCACTAGACATTTCGGGGAAGTATCTGACATGATAACCGAATAACCGGAAGCCAAGACAAAACAAACAGAGTAAAGGAGGGGGGAACTTAGAAGATGCAGTGACAATAATGCAAGGAGCAGAAGAAAACTTTAAGAAAGCTATCATTAATATTCTCAGGGAAAAAAAGACAACATTGGATCTGGTAAATAAGACTAGCCTGCTATAAAAAAGAACAAGAAAGAGTTCTTGGATATTAAAAATATAATAGCAGAAATAAAAATTCAATAGAAGGGTTAAAGGGTAAAGTTGAGGAAATTGCCCAGAAGAGGCAAAGAAATAGAAAATAGAGAAAAAAATACAAGAAAATTTGCTGGCCCTGTGGTATAGTGGTTAATCTCAGAGCACTCTGCTTCTGCACCCTAGGTTGGCAGGTTTGGATCCCGGGGACAGACCTATACCACTCGTCAGCCATGCTGTGGTGGCAACCCACATACAAGAATAGAGGAAGACTTGCACAGATATTAGCGCAGTGCAAATCTTCCTCAGCAAAAAAGAAAGAGAAGAAAATTAGAGGCCCAGTCCAGGAGTATAACATCTGAAAAACTGGGTTTCCAGAAAGAGAGAATAGAGGAACTAGAATGCTTCTCAACAGCCACACTGGAAGCTAAAAAACAATAGAGCAATGCTTTCAGAATTCTAAGGGAAAATTATTTCCAACCTAGAATTCTGTACCAAACCAAACTATGAATGAACCATGAGAATAGAATATAGATTTTTAGATGGGCAAGAGCTTATAAATTTTAACTCCCATTCAGCTTTTCTCATGAAACTACTGGAGAACATGTTTCACCAAAAAATGGGAAAAAATCTAAGATGAAATTATGGGATCTAGAAACAAGGGATCCCACACAGGAGAGAGGTAAGGAGAATTCTTAGGATAATAATGGAGGATAGTCCCAGGACAACCATTTGGACAGGAGAGCTAGAAAGCAACCAGTTCAGATTGAAGCAGCAGGACAGAAAGCTCCAGGAGAAATGTCTGCAAGAAAATTTAAAAATAGAACTGATAAAACTGTTGCATTAGATTATGTTCAGTTGGAGAATTAGAGATTAATGCTTCAGTTGAAGAAGTAGTAATGAATACTCAGAAACTCCAAGCAAACCAAGAAAGAGGTAATTATTCCAAGAAAAACAAAAGGTTGTATAAGAAAGAAAATGTAATAATAATATACTTGTGGCTTGGCTGTGAATAATATTTATGTAGTCATAAAAATGTAAATACTGAATATTTTAAGCTAAAATTAGTATTATATCTATATTGGAAAGATGGAGGGTGTCTTCTTCAACTAAGAATCCAAAGATAATGTCTAAAGTTGAAAAATCAAAAAATAGGAACATAAGGGTGAGCCCTGGTGGCCTAGTGGTTAAGTTTGACGTGCTCCACTTCAGTGGCCCAGGTTCAGTTCCCAGGCACAGACCTACACCACTCATCAGTGGCCATGCTGTGGCAGCGACCCACATACAAAATAGAGGAAGATTGGCAACAGATGTTAGCTCAGGGTGAATCTTCCTCAGCAAAAAAAAAAAGCATAAGCATATTATTTTAAAATGCAAAGTGAAAAACAAAAGACCCAGTGAATTAAGTGGAGTTGGTTAAAAGAGTTACTACTGTAATTGGTTTGGAATCAGTTGAATTTGAAAAGCCAGTGAACCTCGTGAATGAACTTGTCCAGCAGGGATTCAAGACTGATACAGAGATTGGAAGTGAAAATATGGTCAGTAGTCAGTAGTTAAATCATGTGAATGGATGAGATCGCTGAGGAATGAAAGCATAGCAAGAGAGAGGAATAAGGGCAGAACTTTGGAGGATGCTTACATTTAAAGGTGAGAGAAGGAAGAAAAATCGGGGAAGAAACAATCAGAATGTAGGAAGAGAAATAGCACAATATGACATTACAGAAGCCAAAGGAGGAGAGTTTCAAGGAAAGGCTGGGCGGCAGTATCATTTGTCACAGGCGGAGAACTAAGAATAGGTCTTTTGAATCTATGGTGATTGGGAGATCATTCATAACTTTCAAGAGAACAGTTTTAGTTGAGTGATGGAAGCAACATTGAAGGGACTGCTGAGTGAATGAATGGATGGTAAGAAAAAGGAGATAATGAATATCGCACGCTGTCCTGAGAAATTTGGCTTTGAAAAACAAAGGGAGAAGAAAGTAGCTTTAGTGAGCAGTCTATGAAAGATTCTTTAGATTAAGGGACCACTTAAACATTTGTGAGTAGATGGCAAGGAGTTAATGGAGAAGGCAAGATTAAAGATACAAGTGTAAGGGGGATAATTGATCGAGCAAGGTCCCAGGGAAACTGAGACAACGGGGACTCAAGAGCACAGATGGAGAGATTAATCTTAGTAAGAGAAGGGAAAGATTTCTTTCTCTGAGAAAGAGAATGAAGAGGTGAGGATAAGTGAAGATACAGAGAAATATTAAAGTAGAGAGGAAGGAAACTGAAGGATTAAAAAATCAGATGGCTTCAACCTTCTCAATAAAATGGGCTATTTGCTTAGAGTTGGGTATTGGGGCAAAGGGTTAGTTTGGAAATTTGAGAATGGAAAATTCCTTATAGCAGCTGCTATAAGGAATGCAATGCAAAGTTAAAAGGAGATGACTAAAAGGATTACCCAGTAGCCATGAGCATCCAGTTGAGGTTAGATAGTATGAATTTGTAATAAACCCAATCAATATGGTTTCTGGACTTCCTCCAAGAATGCTTATCTCCAAAAGTTACGTTAGTCATCATTTTGGCTAGGGAGGGGTTTCCATGGAGTGTCTTAGGAGATATCCCAGCGTTCAAAAACTTTAGAAAAATGCTTGTTCAAGGAGAGTTAATGCTCAGGAGTACCAGAGAGCAAGGTTTGCTCATAAGATACTTCCATCTGTGGATCATTCAGAAGTCTTGTGGGGAGAATCATGGGCAATGAAAAAGAAATACACTTAAGAGACTTAAGAGAAGCAAAGCAGTTTGGTATCAAAAAGATCTATAGCTGCATGGCTATCTAGACACAAATCTGAGGGTGGGAGCATGTTGGAGAACATCTGGATTCAGATAAAAGAACAGAAGAGAAGTGACATCATTGTGGGATTACCCTGCAGACTACCTAGCCAGATGGAAGACTCAGATAGAGCATTCTTGATGCAGATCACAAAACTGGCCTGAGTCAGGAGAGCATGCTGATAGGGATTTCAGACATCAAGACATAAACTCCAGGTCACATTTAGCCAAAAAGCAGTATACTCAATGAATTTTTTTTCCTGTTTATGTTTTTGTGATCATTAAAGAAACACTTGCTTATTGTAGAAATATAGTAGAACAGAAAAGTATAATGAAGCAGAAAAATAATCACCTATGAACCCACCACTGACAGCACTTGCTGTTAATATACTTGCTAATTATTTCTAGGGTTTTTTTGTTTTGTTTTGGCTTAAACAACAGAAAATTATTTTCTCACAGTCTGGAGGCTGGAAGTCCAAATCAAGATATCAGCAGGTTTGGTTTCTCCTGAGGCCTTTCTCCTTGGTCTAATATTTTTTATGCATTGTTATTTTTACATAGTAGAGATTGTGCTGAATATACATTTGTATAACCTGTGTTTTTTAAGACACGAGCTTTTTCTTATGTATATTTCTCATATATATCTGAAATTCTTTTTAAATTTAAAATTTTTGGTTTGCCTTCGTGTTACATTCATCTCTCAGGAGGAGGAAATATGAGATAGGAGTTCTAGATATAAAAACAATTTCACTATTTACTGTTTGCTACCATTATTTACATTTTTCCAAAGATACCAGTTAATTCTGTTAGGCAGGCGAAAGAAATCAGAGACATAAAAATTTTAAAGAAGGAGGAAAAATTACATTATTTGCAGGTAATACAATTCCTTACCTGGGAAGCCCAGGTAATCAAACTGAAATCTGTTATAAACATTATGAAAATTCAGCAAGGTGGTTGGACACAATACAGTAAAACCAATCACTTATTTTAAAAATAATAGTCTTTATATATTAAAACAAGAAGAAAAGTCCCTTTTTATAATGGTAAAAGAAGATAAAATCCCTAGGAATAAACCTAACAAGAATATACAAGAACTATCTGCAGAAAGTTTTAAAACACTACTGAAGAACCCAAAAGAAAACTTGGGCATATGGAAAGGCATACTATGTTCTTAGAAAGGAAGACTTAAAAATCATAAAGCTGTCAGTGCTCCCTAATTTAATTAGCATGTAATTAGCATGATCTCAGTAAAAAATACCAACAGGATTTTATTTTGTTTGCTTATTTTGTTGAGACAGACTGATTGTAAAGCTTTTACAGAAAAATTAAATAGACTAGAATAACCAAGAATATCCTGAGAAAGAAGAGAAATAATGGAGTACTAGCTCTACCAGATATTAGAATCTATTATAAGGCTATAATAATTCTACTAATAATAGCTAATGCAAAACACTTCCTATTTGCCAGGCACTAGTCTAAGCACTTTAGATATGATAATTTGTTTAATCTTCACAACAGCCTGTTGAGATTAACCTGCTCAAACTCACAGAGCCAGTGAGTGGCAAGGGTTGAATTTAAACTCAGGTGCTCTTGCTCCAGTGTACATGCTCTTCATCACATGCTCTGCAACCATTCATTACTGGCATATGAATAGATAGATAAAATCAATGGACCAGAATGAAAAGCCCAGAAATTGACCCAAATATGAAAATGGAATTTACCTATTTGGCAGAGGGAGGGTATTTTAAATCAATGAGCACAGCTGGTAGCCATCTTAAAAAAAGAGTTGGATTCCTTCTTTACACCTTACCTGAAAATAAATTCCAGGTGGATCAAAAGTTTCAATGTAAAAAATAAAACCATAAACGTACTCAAGAAACCACAGGAAAATGTTTTTATTTTTTTTATTTATTTATTTATTTTTGGTGAGGAAGATTGTCCCTGGGCTAACATCCGTTGTCAATCTTCCTCTTTTTGCTGAGGAAAATTAGCCCTGAGCTAACATCTGTGCCCGTCTTCCTCTATTTTGTATATGGGACACCACCACAGCATGGCTTGATAAGCAGTGTGTAGGTCCGCGCCAGGGATCTGAACCTGTGAACCCCGGGCCACCAAAGCGTAGCACACGAACTTAACCACTATGCCACTGGGCTGGCCCTGGGAAAATGTTTTTAAAATCTCACAGAGAGAAAAGCCTTTCTAAGTATAACTGACAAAAAACCTAGAAGCCATAAAAGAAAAGTTTGATATATTTCATTAGATTAAAAGGATGAAAAATCTGCTTGACAAAAAAAATTTTATAAATAAGGACAAAAGATTAACAACAAACAGGGAGAAATATTTGCAACTTATATCACAGATGAAGGGCTAATTTCCTTACATACAGAATTCCCGAAAATAATAATAAAAATACTAAAAACTCAGTAGAAAATTGAATGAAGGAAATGAATAGATAGTCCACAGAAAAGGAGTATATAAATGGTACTTAAAAAAATTTTTAATAGCTTGATTGATATATAATTCACATGCCATGCAATTCACATATTTAAAGTGCACAATGCAGTGTTTTTTAGTATAATCACAGAGTTGTGCAAACATCACCACAATCAATTTTAGAACGTTTTCATCAATCTCCCCCCAAAAAGCCCCATACTCATTAGCAGTAACTCCCCCTTTCCCCCACCCACTCTCTTCCAGCTCTAGGCAATCACTAATCAACTTTCCATCCCTGTGGATTTGCCTATTCTAGACATTTCACATAGATGGAATCATATAATACGTGGGCTTCTGTGTCTGGTTTCTTTCACTTAGAATAATGTTTTCAAGGTTCACTCATGTTGTAGCAGGTATCATATCCATACCTTATTCCTTTTTATGGCCAAATAATATTCCCCATTGTATGGATATACCATATTTTGTTTATCCACTCATCCATTGATAGACATTTGAATTGTTTCTACTTTTTGGCTATTATGAATAATGCTGCTGTGAAGATTTGCATTCACGTTTTTGTGTGAACGTATGTTTTCATTTCTCTTGAGTATATACTTAGGAGTGGAATGCTGGGTTGTATGATAATTCTATGTTTAACTTTTTGAGGAGTAGCCTGACTGTTTTCCAAAGTGGCTGCACCATTTTACATTCCTACCAGCAATATATGAGGGTTTCAGTTTATCCACATTCTTTCCAACACTTGATATAATCTGTCTTTTTTATTGTAAGCATCTTAGTGGGTATGAAGTGGTATTTCACTGTGCTTTTGATTTATATTTCCCTGATGACTAATGATGTTGAGCATCTTTTCATATGCCTATGGGCCATTTGTATATCTTCTTTGGAGAAATGTTCATCCACATTTTGGTATGTATCAGCACTTTGTTCCTTTTTATTGCCAAGTAATATTCCATTGTATGAATATAGCACAGTTTGGTTTTTATTCACCTGTTAGTGGACATGTGGGTTGTGTACAGTTTTTGGCTACTATGAATAAAACTTCTGAGAACATATGGGGCTGGCCTGGTGGCATAGTGGTTAAGTTCATGCACTCTACTTTGGTGGTTCAGGGTTCGCAGGTTCAGATCCCGGGAGCGAACCAATGCACCGCTTGCCAAGCCACGCTGTGGCGGAGTCCCATATAAAGTAGAGGAAGATGGGCATGGATATTAGCCCAGGGCCAATCTTCCTCAGCAAAAAGAGGCGGATTGGCAATGGATGTTAGCTCGGGGCTAGTCTTCCTCACACACCAAAAAATAAAATAAAATAAAAACTTCTAAGAACGTTTATCTATAAGTCTTTTTGGGCACATATTTTTTTCCCAGCTTTATTGAGATATAATTAATGTGTAACATTGTGTAAATTTAAGGTGTATGATGTGATGATTTGATACATTATATATTGCTAAATGATTACCACAATAAGGTTAGTTAACACCTCCATCAACTCACATAATTAGCTTTTTTTTTTTGGTGGTGGTGGTGAGAACATATAAGATTTTCTCTGTTAGCAACTTTCAAGTATATAATACAATATTGGTTTTTTGTGGGGGTTTTTTTGGTGAGGAGGATTAGCCCTGAGCTAACATCTGTTGTCAATGTTCCTCTTTTTTGCCGAGGAAGATTGGTGCTGGGCTAACATCTGTGCCCATCTTCCTCTACTTTATATGTGGGACGCCTGCCACAGCATGGCTTGATATGTGGTGTGTAGGTCCACGCCTGGGATCCAAACCTGCCAACCCCAGGCCAACAAAGCAGAACATGTGAACTTAACCACTATGCCACCAGGCCAGCCCCCAACAATATTGTTAACTGTAGTCAACATGCTGTATATTCCATCCCCAGAATTTATTCATCTTATAACTAGAAGTTTGTACTCTCTGACCAACGTCTCCCCATTCCCCACCCCCCCAGTCTACTTTCCATCCATGTTCTTGCAAAAGGTAGGATTTCCTTCTTTTTATGGCTGCAAAATATTCAATTATATACATATCCAATATCTATTTAGGTCCTCTGCCCATTTTTTAATTGGATTATTTGTTTTGTTGCTGTTGAGTTGTATGAGTTCCTTATATATTTTGGATATTAACCCCTTATCAGATATATGGTTTGCAAATATTTTCTACCATTGTGTAGGTTGCCTTTTCATTTTGTTGATTGTTTCTTTTGCTGTGTAGAAGCTTCTTAGTTTGATATAGTCCTCCTTGTTTATTTTCCCTTTTGTTGCTTGAGCTTTTGGTGTCATATCCAAAAAATTGTTGCCAAGACCAATGTCAAGAAGCTTTTTCCCTATATTTTCTTCTAGGAGTTTTACAGTTTCAGGTCTTACATTTAAGTGTTTAATCCATTTCAAATTAATTTTTGTGAGTAGTTTAAGATAGGGGTCCAATTTCATTCTTTTGCTTGTGAATATCCAGTTTTCCCAGAACCATTTATTGAAGAGACTATCCTTTCTCTATTGAGTATTCTTGGCTCCTGTGTCAAATATTAGTTGACTGTGTATGCATGGGTTTATTTCTGGGCTCTCTATTCTGTTCCATTGGTCTATGTGTATGTCTTTATACCAGTACCACACTGTTTTGATTACTATAGCTTTGTGATATAGTTTGAAATTAGGAAATGTGATGCCTCCTGCTTTGTTCTTCTTTCTTAGAATTGCTATAGCTATTCAGGGTCTTGTGTGGTTTCATATGAATTTTAGGATTGGTTTTTCTATTTCTGTGAAAAATGCCATTAGAATTTTGATAGGGATTACATTGAATCTATAGATGACTGGGTAGTATGAACATTTTAACAGTATTAATTCTTCCAGTACATGTACACAGATATCTTTCCATTTGTTTGTGTCTTCTTCATTTTCTTTCATCAAAGTCTTGTAGTTTTCGATGTACAGATCTTTCACCTCCTTGATAAAACTTATTACTAAGTATTTTATTTTCGCTGCTATTGTAAATGGGATTTTTTTTTAAATTTCTTTTTCACATAGTTTGTTTTTAATGTATAAAAATGCAACTGATTTTTCAATGTTGATTTTGTGTCCTACAGCTTTACTGAATTCATTTATCAGTACTAACAGGTTTTTGGTGGAATTTTTAGGATTTTCTGTATATAAGATCATATCATCTGCAAACAGAGACAGTTTTACTTCTTCCTTTCCAGTTTGGATGCCTTTTCTTTCTTTTTCTTGCCTAATTGCTCTGACTAGGACTTGCAGTACTATGTTGAATATGAGCGGTGAGAGTGGGCACCCTTGTCTTGTTTCTGACCTTAGAGGGAGAACTTTCAACCTTTCACCATTGAGTATGATGTTAGCTGTGGGCTTGTCATATATGGACTTTATTTTGTTGAGGTATGTTCCTTACAGACCCGATTTGCTCAGAGTTTTTATCAGGAAAGAATGCTGAATTTTGTGGACATAGGTTTTCATTTCTCTTGTGTAAATATCTAACGGTGGAATTGTTGACAAACTGTTTTTCAGAGTGCTTGTACCATTTTACATTCCTACTAGCAATGTCTGAAAATTCCAGTTGTTATACATCCTTGCTAACGTTTGGTGTTGTCGGTCTTCTTTTCTCCCTCAGCTTTACTGAGATCTAATTGACATATAACATTGTGTAAGTTTAAGGTGTACAGTGTGATGATTTGATATATGTATATATTGTGAAATGATTTCCACAATAAGGTTATTTTTAAAAATATGGAACACTTCGCAAATTTGTATGTCATCCTTGC
This sequence comes from Tapirus indicus, assembly GCA_031878705.1. Taxonomy (NCBI): domain Eukaryota; kingdom Metazoa; phylum Chordata; class Mammalia; order Perissodactyla; family Tapiridae; genus Tapirus; species Tapirus indicus. The sequence goes on from CM062928.1 coordinate 14,407,506, forward strand.
ACAGGGGCCATGCTAATCTCTGTATTGTACCAATTTAGACATATATGCTGCCAAAGCGAGCACTGTCTTTTTAATTTTAGCCTTTCTAGTGGGTGTGAAGTGGTATCTCATTATGGTTTTAATTTTCATTTCCCTGATGACTAATGACGTTGAACACTTTTTTATTGCTTATTGGCCATTTCCTTTGTGAAATGCCTCTTCAAATCTTTTGCCCATTTTTTAGTGGGTTGTTTTAATTATTGAGTGGTAGGAGTTCTTTGTATATTCTGGTTGCAAGTCAGATATGTGTATTGTAAATATTTCTCCCATTCCTTGGCTTATTTATTACCTTAATGGTGTCTTTTATTGAGCAGAAGTTTTTAAAGTTCATTTTTTCAATTTTTTTTCTTTTATGGTTACTACCTTCTGGGTCCAGTCTAAAAAAATCTTTGCCTACCCTAAGTTTATGATAATATTACTGTAGATTTTCTTCTAAAAGTGTTAGAAATTTAGCTTTTATGTTTAGGTCTATAAACCATCTTGAATTAATTTTTGTGGGTGGTTTGAGGTTAAAGTCAAGGTTCTTTTTTTTCCCCATATGGATAGCTAGTTGTTTGTTCCAGCACCATTTGTTGAAAAGACTTTACTTTTCCTGCTTAATTGTTTTGATTCCTTTGTAAAAAAAAAAAAAAAAAAATCAATTCACTACTCATGGGTGAATTTCTGGATTCTCTATTCTGTTCCATTGATCTATTTGTCAAACTTTAGTCTTGATTAGTTTAGGTTTATAGTAAGATAGTGTACGTGCTTCAACTTCTGCTTTTTCAAGGTTGTTTTCATCATTAGAGATCCTTTGCATTTCCATTTAACTTTTAGAATAAACCTGTCAATTTCTACAAAAAAATGCCTGACAAGAATTTCATTGAGATTTGAAGAATCTATAGATCAATGTAGGGAGAATTGTCATGTTTACAATATTGAATCTTCTAATCCATGAACATAGTACATTTTTCCTTAGGTGCTTTATACTGTTTAATAAACAGATCTTATACAATTTATTAAATTTATCCATAAATATTTCATGTTTTGTGCTACTGTTGCAAACAGTATTATTTTTAAAATTTATTTTCTTTACCAACTTTTTATTGAAAGAATATAGAAATATAATTGCTTTTTGTATATTCCTTTTGTATCCTGTGACTTTGCCAAATTCATTTATTCGTCCTCTTAGTTTCTTTGTAGATTCCTTGGAATTTTCTACATACAAAATCATGGCATATGCAAATAGAGGCAGTTTTACTTCTTCCTTTCTAATTGCTGTGGGGTTTTTTTCTTTTTCTTGCTTTATTGCACAGAGGACCTCATTACAATGTTAAACAGAAGTGGTGAGAGCAGATATCCTTGCCTCGTTCCCAATCATGGCAGGAAAGTTTTCAGTCTTTTGAATTAAATATGAGGTTTTTCATGGATGCCCTTTATTAAGTTGAGGAAGGTTACTTTTATTCTTAGTTTGCTGAGAATTTTTATCATGAATTGGTATTCAATTTTTAAAATTGTTTTTCTCCATCTATGGAGATGACACGTAATTTTCCCCTTTATGCTATTAATGTGGATAAATCCACCTTAGTCATGATTTATTATCATTTTTATATATCATTGGATTCCTTTTACTAATATTTTGTTAATGATTTTCACATCTATCTGCATGAGGTATTTTAGGCTGCAGTTTCTTTTCTTTTAATATCTTTGTCTGGTTTGAGTGTCAGGTTTATACTGGCCTCGTAAAGTATTTCCCTGTCTTTTCTGAAAGAGTTTATATAAGACTGGTAATATTTCTTTTTTAAATGTCTCTTTTTCTAAGACTTTTCTGAACTTTTAAATTAGGTTTAATATGCTTCTTATGAGCTGTTTTCCTAACACTTATCATACATATAATTATTTGCTTAAATTTTGTCTTCTTCGTTAGACAGTAAGCTCCATGAGAACATTTATCTGTCTTGCTCACCCCTGCGTTCCTAGCATCTAGCCAAGTGCCTGGTTCAAAGTGTACATAAATGAGTGTTTGCTGAATTGTATTAAATTAAAGGGAAAATAAGAGACTAGGAAAACTGAGAAGTGCGGCAAAATGCTGAAGATAATATAAAAAGTCTTCCTTTCTAAAAAATTACATCAGAGCAAAAAGAACAATGAAGCCTAGGTGGATGGTATAATATTAATGAATGAAAGAAGACAGAGCTTTCACCTCCTATTTTGATTTAGTCTTCTCAGTCGATGCTCTTTGGGGGCCGGCCCGGTGGCACAGCAGTTTAGTTTGTGCTTTGGCAGCCTGGGGTTCAAAGGTTCAGATCCCAGGTGCTGGCCGATGCACTGCTTGTCAGCCATGCTGTGGCAGCATCCCATATAAAGTAGAGGAAGATGGGCACGGATGTTAGCCCAGGGCCAGTCTTCCTCAGCAAAAAGAGGAGGATTGGCAACGGATGTTAGCTCAGAGCTGGTCTTCCTCACAAAAACAGAAGAAAAAAAAAAAAAAGAGGATGCTCTTTGGACTGGAAAAGATAAAATAAACACTGGTTCCAGGGAATGAAATCAAACATAGCTGAGATCTTGTAAGAGATCACGTAACTGCTTTAAATGAGCTCAAGTTTCTGGGCCTAATTTACATTCCAGGGTACTGAGGCCTAGTAGATAAGCTGGCTGAACCACTGCTGGCAGTCTTTGAGAAACTTGAAAGTGTGCATGTTGTGAGCAGGGGATGGGGGAGATGGAGAGGAGAAGTTCCAGAAGATTGGAGTCAGGGAACCAATATTCAGAAGGTCATTTCAACACACCGAAAGCTAGTGATCTTGGGTGATATTCTTCAACTAATTATTTAAAAGAATAAATTGTAGCTATTCAGAAAAGGAAGTTGTGATCACTGTAAGCCTATCAGAATTTATTGAAGAGGAAGGGGGCGTGAGGCCACAAGGGAAGAGGAGGGGAGGGGAGGGCAGGAAGAAGGGGGAGGAGCGGAAAAAAGAAAAAGGAAAAGGAAAAGGGCCCAGGTTTGGTGGGTAAAGAAGGCCTAATTTCAACCTCAGCTCTTTCACTTCTTAGTAAAATGACATTGAGCAAGTTATTTAATTTCTATAAGCCAAATTTCCTTATTGGTAAAATAGAAATAATAAGAGAACCTACTTTGTAGACTAGTCCTGAGGTTTAAATCAAATAATGTGTGTAAAGAGTTTATTTTTCAAAATCAGTGGTAATTGTGAAGGGAGTGATGATGATGAATGATGTTAATAGCAATAATACTGAAGGAGGAAGAAGTGAAATAGTCAATGCAAACTTATTTCCTTATTTTCTTTTTGAAGGAATTGCTAGACTGGTAAATTGGGAGAAAGCTATATTTAGTATAGCTATATTTATTATATTTGTTTACTTTAATTGGATTTCAACAAGACGTTGACAACACCTCCATGATATCCTTGTGAACAAGCAGAGGGAGTAGAGCCTGGGTGTTGTATAACTGATTGAACAATCACACCAAAAATGTGCTAATTCATGGGTTCATGTCATGCTCAAGGGAAGCCTCTAGAAGTATAATTCTGGATTATGTCCTTAGCTATCTTATTTTTCCTAATCCATTATTTGCATGAGAGCATTGATAGCAAGCTAATCAAAGTTGGGAGAGAGAGCTAATAAGCTGGCTGAAAGAAACAGGATCTGAAAAGAGATAATAGTATCATATAGTACAAAGAATATGGGTTGGATGTCTTGGGTTTCCACTGGCTATGTGGCCTTTACTTAACACTGGAGCCTTTGTTTCCTAATTTGTGTGGAGATAATACCACTTATTCCATGGTGGCTGTGAGAATAAAAAAATAATATATGTGTATTAGTTATCTATTGCTGTGTAATAAATTACCACAAAACTTGGGGGCTTAAACCAATAAACATTTATTATTGCACAGTTTCTGAGAGTTAGGAATCCGGAGCAGGTTACTTAGGTAGACTGGCTCAAGGTCCCTCATAAGGTTGAAATCAAGATTTGGGTTGGGGCTGCAGTCGTCTGAAGGCCTGAGTGGGACTGGAAGATCTGCTTCTAAGCTCACCCATATTGCTATTGGCAGGAGGCCTCAGTTCTTCACCACATGTTCCTCATGATAAGGTAGTGGGTTGCCCAGAACAAGTGATCTCTGAGAGAGCGAGCAAGCAGGAAGCCACAGTGCCTTTTATGACCTGGTCTCTGAAGTCACAAATTGTCACTTTTGTTTTATTCTATTCATTGGAAGCAAATCACTCAGTTTAGCCCATGCTAAAGGGGAAAGGAATTAGGATCCACCTCTTGGAGGGGAGTATCATAGAATTTTGTGGACACATCTTAAAACCACTACAATAGAAAAGTACTGTACTTTGTACAGTGCTTAGCACCCAGTAGGTACTCCATAAATGGCAGTTGTTATTATACTGTTATTAATATACACCTAACATATACAGTCCTTACTCTAAAGCCATAGTGGGTAGCATGAGAAAAACTCATGGTTTTTCAGATTCCTGGAAAATACAAAGAAAAAAGGACCATATATCACTATATCCATTACATCTATTTTGTAAAGTAAAATGAATGGACTATTTTTGTGCTGCATATATTGTATTGAGAACAGTATTAATAAAAGTAAATTTCAGTAACACCTGATAGGCATACCTAAAATGTACAGTCAGCCTGCAAATACCAGTGACATGGATAATTTGAACGACAATCTAAAAATTGATTTTGATTCTAAGAGTTTTATACTTATATTTAAATGTGTGTATTGTTCATCTGAGAATTCATCGAGTTTTAACTGTATAATATACCAACTTGTCTTTCTGAGTGTTCTGCTCTCCTTTCCATTTAGAAATGGGCCACAGCTAGGACTGACAGAGAGGCCCCAGTCTGCAGCAAAGATAAGAAGTCTTGCTAGTTCACACACCTTCCCTGAGGGCAAGGAGTAATTTTGGGGGGAAGTAAACCAACAAAACAAAAAGTATTATATCAACAGAGGGCTCAGTTAAGCAGGAGAGTTGATGTTGACAGTAAAAATTTAGAAGCAAGAATAAATATGGCCAAATCACTGGGTAATCTAGATTTCCTCTGTTTGTGTATGCATTTGCATACGTTTGGGCACATAATGTCCATCATTAGCCTCAAGGATTGTCTGATGTTCATTGTAAACAAAAACATAAGAACTCTCAAATCCCAGGTGGACAGAGTGATTTACTGGGCAGTTTTGGTAAGATAAAATCGTTAAATTGAAGATATTGTCACACTTTAAGCTGGTTTATTTACTGATGTTTTGATTTGCATTAAACATTAGACAGAGCCTCAGGCTAGCGTCTGACATGGTTGAACTCTCCCTAGTATCTCACCAACATAGCAATCAGACTTCTAAGAGGTTCAGAAGATAGTCACCAATTTGAAAGTAAATAAAAATGGTCCCTGAGGAGCCAGTGTTTACAGAGTTCATATGTGTCTTCGTAGGCGAGACAGGAAGTCTCCCCAAAGTTTCACAGGGGCCTCTTCACTGATAAGTGCATAACCCTCAAGTACTGATCAGGTCAGCAGCGGCAGATAAAAAGTAGTGAGGGCGTGTCTAAAGTGTTACTAGCCTTAGCCACACACTGACAGTCATTATAAATGTTGTCAGAAAAGAGAGTCACTAGAGATCCAAAAGGCAAAGAGAAAATCCATATTAAAAACAAAGAGTATTTTTAAGTCATTTATCGTGTAGGGGACAAATAAATGTCTTTTTTAATCTTTTTGTTTTTTGAGGGTCTCTCTCTATGATGGTCCAGGACAATAAGCAAGCAGTATTTATAATGTTGAACCACAGTTAATAAGCAAAAAATAACTTACAGGGGCCGGCCTGGTGGCGTAGAGGTTAAATTCGCGTGCTCCACTTCAGCGACCTGGGCTTTGCGGGTTCAGATCCCGGGTGCAGACCTACACGCTGCTCATCAAGCCATTCTCTGGTGGCATCCCACATGCAAAAAAGAGGAAGATTGGCACAGATGTTAGCTCAGAGCCAATCTCCCTCACCAAAAAAAAAAAGTAAGTTAGGTTCACTATCATCTTTTCAGTAAGCCAAGGAAGTTTGTGATACAGTTTAGAGATACTTCTATCAAATATGCCTAAAACAAAGAAAAAGTTTTGACACTCGAGTAAGCTTTACTTATTTGTCTTATATAGAATGCACACAGAAGAAGGGGTCACTAGAGGCCTCTGGAAATACTGCGTACTTGTTCAGCATCATGAGGGTTGCACAGCCCGTACTATGAAAAATAAAAAAATTATAATAGCTGTCATTTAATGAGTACTTACCATGTTTCAGGAATTGTGTTAAATTTTTATATGTATTATAGTGTTGAATCTTCTCAACCACCATTTGAGTAAGTAGTATTATTAACTCCATTTTAAAGATAAGGAAATTGAGGCATAGCAGTTAAATAATTTGCCCAACATTGTGTATATAGTAAGTGGCAGAGCCCAGAGTCAAACTGAGGGTCTGAGTACCTCCATCTAGGTTTATCATCTCAGTCTAAGTGTTTTATGGTGCTGAGAAACATCCTTTCTGAGGAGGAGTGATATTGTACTTTCTAACTTATGTTTAAAGAATGACACAGGATCCCCTCCTTTATTTCTTATTCACGTGGCCCTTTGTTTTCTCTCACCCTGTGGTAGGCTCCCCAAAGATATGGCCCCCGAAGATATCCAGGTCCTAATCCCTGGAACCTGAACGTCATCTTATGTGGCAAGCAGAACTCTGCAAATATGATTACATTAATGGGAGAGATTATCCTGGATTATCTAGGTGGACCCTAAATGTAATCACAAGTGTCCTTATAAGAAGCGGACTGAGGGAGATTTGATGACAGAAGAGGAAAAAGGCAATGTAAAAACTGGAAACCGGTTGGTGGTGGGGGGAGCAGTGATGTGATGCAGGGCCACAAGCCAAGGAACAAGGACAGCCTGTAGAAGATGGGGAAGGCAAGGAAACAGATTCTCCCTTAGAAAGTCCAGAGGGGACCAGCCCTGCTGACACCTGGTGTTAGCCCTGTAAGACCCACTTTGCACTATGGCCTCCAGACAGGTAGCAGAATAAATCTGGGTTGTTTCAAGCCACCAAGTTTGTGGTAATTTGTTACAGCAGCCATAGGAATCTAATACATACCCCATATTAGTTGGTTCATGGCTTGTTTGCTTCATACTTTGTCCTTGTATTTTTCCTGCACTTTGTAATTATTTTGTTACTTTCTTGAGTTCAGCTGTAAAGTGTGTAAATAACATATATGTGAAAGCGTTATTTCAGATCAAATTTAAGGAAGAGCATCGAGAGTTTAGCTAAGCTACTCCATAGTATTGCTACCTTGTCATCCATTTTGTTTGACCTACAGGCGGCCTATAGGGACCTTAAACTGACACTAGCCCCTCATGCAAGCACATGCCCTATATAACAGCCCACAGAGTCACAAGCAAATGTGAGTTCCTGATGTGACTTCCCCAACAGCCCTTGGGATCAACAGTCTCCCCTACCTCTCAGGGTCTTCCCCATGTGTACCCCTTAGCTAAAACCCCATGGAGCTTACCAAAGCCCCACGTTTTGTTTGAATAGACCTAGCTGGCCTTAGCCTGGGAACCCCAAAGCACTCCGCCCACGGACCCTAATAAAGGCATGTTGCCCCAGGTCCTATCACTCTCTTTGTCTGCACTATGCCTTGACCTCCCCATGTATCCCCTCCAGGTGTGCTTTGTGCTTCCTCTTGGACCTGTCAGTAATAAATGTTTCTATTTCAATTTCTCTTATGGTCTGTTATTGCACTGAGACTCACCATCCAGCACCCCATGCTCCACTTAACAAATGTTAATTTAACAAAGTCATAACAAAGGTATTTTATTTTCAGAGAATATCCTATCCTATGGGTATCCCATATCCCAGCCTTTCCTATAGCTGCCGTGGAAAAGGGGAAGTGATGGGACCAGTGTTGCTAAGTGAATGATGAAAGGAAATCTTTTCAAGATAAGGGATCAACACACTTATAGAAAAAAGTCAAGTGACAGGAGTCAGACCAATGAATCATGACCCACATCTCTGACTAGAAATGCAGCAGGTTTCCCCCACTCCCCTGACTCTTTATTTAAAAAAAAATTTTCAAACCTACAAGAAAGTTATGAGACTAGTGTAAAGTCACCCGTGTGCCCTTCACCTGGATTCACCAAATGCTAACATTTTGTTACATTTGTGCACAATAAGTAGATAGATAGATCATTTGAAACTAAGTTACAGGAGTCATGACACCTTATCCCTACATACTTCATCTCCTAAGAGTAAGAACATTCTCCTGCAAAACCCCAGTGTCATTATCACATTTAAGAAAATGAACAATAATTCCGTAATATCATCTAACATCCAGTACAAATTACAATTTCCCCAGTTGTTCTCAAATATATTTATTAGCTGTTTGTTTTTTTGACCCATGATCAAATCAAAGTTTACACATTGTACTTGGTAATGTCTCTTGAGTTTCTTTTAATCTAGTACAGACCCTCTACTGTTTTGTTTTTCATGACATGTTTTTCTTGTATTTTGCCTGACCCTCCCTGCACTTGAATATCAACTCCACAGGGGCAGGGATTTTGGTCTTTTTTGTTCATTGCTGTATCCTGAGCATTGCATGGTGCCTGGCACATTTTAAGGCTTAGTAAATATTTGTTGAATAGACGGATGAATGAATGAATGGAGTAATACAAGTATAATGAGTGTCATGAAAGATGATTTAGAGGATGCTAAGGGGGCTGAGAATCTCATCTGTTGTTTGTAACTCTTACCTATGTGTTCCAGGCTCATTTTACAAATCAAATGGGGAAATATAAATATAATAAATATAAATAAAAATTGAGTTTAAAAAACACCCAACTGAAAAAGTTGGTCAAGAAAAAGAGACATGGTAACATGCACCTTAACAGTAAACCAGAAGAGACTTAAACTGAGTATTGGGCAACAAGGTGATGTGACTGTCAAGATGCTAAATTAGCCTTAGGGTAATATAAAAGGAACATAGGCCATAAGGAGAAAGTGATTATTTTTCTCTATTTATTCATTTTTTCAGCCAACAAGTATTTATTGAGCCTACTGTATCCCGGGCACTGTTTTATAGATCCTTGAACATCATCTTTCTTAACTATGAAATAATAGTAGAGAGATAGTCACAGTTTCATTTTGGAATAAGGGAAGGTAATTTTCACAGAAATAAAACTATTGTGTTATTTGGAGATATTTTTATTTTATTGATTGACTTAAAATTGCTTCTTTTCAGCTCATCACTCCAATTAGAGGAATAAATTTCTGAGGGCATATGGTCTAGCAATGGCATGACCAAGACAAAGTGCAGTAATCATTGCATCTCTTTCCTGAAAGAACTTGCCCATGATTGTTTCGTTCAGCCTGAAGAGCCATATGTGACACCTAAAAGTCACTGAGGGGAAAAAGGGGACTGAGCCGAGTCAGTGTTTTAAAGGACTTACGGGACGAGTCTTGTTTCTGTTGCCAGTGTTAGACAGGATTTCATCTATGAACTTTGTTCTCTTGTCCAACTCCAGTCCACAGGTTTCTGTTTTCCTTTGCTCTCTGGTCAAAAGGAAAAATACTCTCACGATTATTAGAAATACTGGAGCGGTAAATTGTTTGAGGGACATGAAACACCCTTCTTTCTCTCCCTTCAAAGCCTTAAGTAGTACTTGCTTCATTGACCGTTACAGATCATTAAAAGCAGGCCTGCCAGGGTGATGTAATATATGTTTTAGCTTCCAATAGAAAGAAAATCTCTACCAAACTAATCTTTGAGCCATGCAGAATTTTTTCTTTTCTAATTTTAGTGTTCTTGGGCATTCTAGCACCTTTTTACCACCTGCAATATACAGAATTCCCGTATCTGCCTTGAGCCAAAAATGAACCTGGTGTCACCTCTAAGAACTGTGAATTCCTAGCCCTTTTCAAATATGTTACTATTTACCCATTTTATTCCTTGTAGAAAAGCTCCCAAGGACTCATGATGTACAGAAACAGAAATAACACAGTAGAAGAGCAGTAGTTATATGGACATCAGGATTGCCTTACAAATCTGAATGTTTTTGCATCTTTGTGGCTTCACTTTATAGATTGGCAGAGGCCAAGCTGTCTCCAATTTGACCCTAGGTTAAGCTAAAAACTACATAACAACCAAGGATACCCTACTTCCTGTTACTTACGGAGAGAGAAACATGAAAGGGCCAGACTACCAAGAAAAGGAAATAACATTTGTTGAGTGCCTACAATGAGGTGGGCATAATTCATACAGCATCACATTTAATCCTCATCACAATCTGCCAGGTATTATTATCTCTATATTATAGAGAAGACTGAGACTCACACCTAATTTGTTCAAGACCATACAATAAGTAGTGGAGAAGAGAGTCTAAAATGATTTTGTTTGGCTTCAAAGTTATGCCCTTTCTGCTACCTCTTTCTTCTTAATCCTCTGACCAATCCTCCTCAGTGTCCCTCGCAAGTTACTCTTCTTCTGTTCTCATCTTAAATGTTGCTATTTCCCAGGGTTCTGTACTTGGCTCATTACTTTTCTCACTACGCATAGTTACTGAGCAGTCTTGTCTCTTTTGACTTTTCCTACTACCTTAGGCAAATGACTTCTAACTCTATATTTCTGGCCTGAAGCCCCACTGAGCACCAGACCCATATATCCAGTGGCCTGTCAGCCTCGTACTCTCTACTTGTCTGTCTGACAGTCCCCTCATTTTCAACATGTCAGGAGCAGAACTCCTCACCCTCACCCCTGAATCTCCCTCTCCCCATATCAGTTCCCAGAGTTATACTCTACAGTTCTAGACTTCTCCTTCCCCCTCACATGCAGTCAGCTAAAAAGTCCCACTCATCCTACCTTCAAAATAGTTCTTGAATCCCTGACCTTCCGTCTTGATTCCTGTTATCATTGCCTCAGTTCTTACTTGAACCTTTACAGCCTCTCCCATCCATTTTGCTCCCTGTAGAGTCGAGTGATCTACACACAAAGAAAATCTGACTGTGCTCCTACTTTTCTCTTACTTACAACCCCTTAAAGTGCCCCCATCGTCTGTAGAGTGAAGCACACAGGCTGTCTGTGACCTCCCTCTTCAGCCTCGCTCCCAGCAACTCCTTGCCTTAAAATCTACTCTTTAGTTATACTGACCTCAAGTACTGGTAGTTCCCTCATCTCCCAGGTTGTTTCCCATCAGGATGCCTTTGTTTAGGCTCTGCCTGTAGCACTACCACCCCATCTTTTCACTTGGATAAACTCCCACTTCAGTGCTCATTCTCAGGGAGCACCTTCTCTGGAACACCTTCCCTCAGCAATCCTTTACCTCAGCCCACCAAGTGGGCTAAACCCTGTCCTGTGTGTTCCTAAGCTCCTGTCCTTACATTATCAACATGTTTTGACATGAGTTGTTTGTCCTCTCCGTTAGACTTTAAGCTCTTTGGGCATGGAGACCATGCCTTATTCAGTTTTATAATCCTAGTGCCTAAGCCCAGTGCCTGGTACAGAGAGGGCTCTTAATAACTGTCTAACGTTAATTAAACAACAGCATGCCAGCTCTCAAAAATGACTTCTATGTTGAACCAGACCCTTCTTTACGTAAATTAAATCTGACAACTATTAAAACACAAGGACATCAACCACCAAAAAAACAACCCGATTGAAAAATGGGCAAAGGACTTGAATAGACTTTTCTCCAAAGAAGATATACAAATGACCAATAAGCCATGAATGAAATGAAAAGATGCTTAACATCACTAATATTAGGGAAATGCAAATCAAAACTATAATGAGATACCATCTCACACCCATTAGGATGGCTACTATAAAAAAAAAACAGAAAATAACAAGTGTTGGCAAGGATGTAGAGAAACTGGAACCCTTGTGCACTCTTGGTGGGAATGTAAAATGGTACAGCTGCTGTGGAGAACAGTAAGATGGTTCCTCAGAAAAACAGAATTACTGTATCATCCAGCAATTCCACTTCTGGGTATATATCAAAAAAAAAGCAGGGTCTCAAAGAGATACTTTTACACCCATGTTCATAGCAGCGTTATTCACAATAGCTAAAATGTGCAAGCAACCAAAATGTCTATCAGTTATCAGATCAATGGATGAGCAAACTGTGGTGTACATATATATATATATATATATATATATATATATATATATACAATGGAATATTATTCAGCTGTAAAAAGGAAGGAAATTCTGACATATGCTACAACATGGATGAACCTTGAGGACATCATGCTTAATGAAATGAGCCAGTCATAAAAAAGACAAATACTGTATGATTCCGCTTATATGAGGTGCTTAGAGTAGTCAAAATCATAGAGACAGAAAGTAGAATGGTGGTTGCCAGCGGTTGGGAGGAGAGGGGAATAGGGAGTTATTGTTTGATGGGTATCAAGTGTCAGTTCTGCAGGGTGAAAAGAGCTCTGGAGATGGATGGTGGTGATGGTTGCACAACAATGTGAATGTACTTAATACCACTGAACTGTACTCTTAAAAATAGTTAAGATGGTAAATTTTTTGTTATATATATTATACTACAATAAAAAAATTGAAAAACAGAAGAAAACACTGAACAGGGGAAGAAGTCTAAGGATTAGTGAGTTTCCTGAATTGGCACCACTGTGCCCCATACAGACAGCATCCAATCATCTCTTCATGATCTTACTGTGGGACCCAGTAGTTCCCAAATAGTCATTCTAGGGTATGGCCAAAGAATCTATAACTTTAATAAGCACCCCAAATGTTTCTGGTGAACAGACAAATTCAGGGAACTGCCTAGGCCACATTATTGTAAAGGAATGATTGAAGAACGCTTTATCTGGATATTTTTTAAAACAAGACAGATCATTTTTGTGTGTGGTAAAATATACACAATAAATTTACCATTTTAACCATTCTTAAGTGTACAATTCAGTGGCATTAAGTACATTCACAATGTTGTACAACCATCACCACAATCTATTTCCAGAACTTTTTCATCAGCCTAAACTGAAACTCTGTACCCATTAAACAATAACTCCTTATTTCTCCCAGTGCCACCACCAGCCCCGGTAACGTCTGTTCTACTTTCTGTCTCTATGAATTTACCTATTCTAGGTATCTCATAAAAGTAGACAGATAATTGATTTTTAAGGAAAGTTGAACTGTTTTCTTGCAGTTAAAGTCATGAGTCTGGGTGAAGGAGAGCACATATTAATTGGGTACCTTGACATGACAAGCCCAGGTCTCATTCGGATTTACCTCAAGCAATAGAAAATTGTATTTACAGTCATGTGTCACTTAACCATGGGGATACATTCTGAGAAATACATCTTTTGTTAGGTGATTTCGTTGTTGTGTGAACATCACAGAGTGTACTTACACAAACCTAGACGGTATAGCCTACTACACCTAAGTATATGGTACTAAACTTATGGGACCACCGTCATATATGCGGTCCGTTGTTGACCAAAACGTCGTTATGTGGAGCATGACTGCATAAACTTTGGTTTCATGGGATCATAGATTCCTTTTATCCTAATTATTTTTATCATCACCTATGTGTTCACTATAAAATCTGTTCATTCAAAATGGTTACTGACTAGTTGGTGATATTCAACCTGATTTTCTGGTAAATATTAATAAACATCTTTTTAAAAAATCTCTTCTCAATTATATCATTCTAAGCTTTTTCTTCGATATCAAGGTCTAGCAGAAAAAAATAAGGAGAAGATTACTATGAAAATGGTTCCAGAGTTCAAAAACAGAGGAATTAGGACTTCTCAGTCTCTTTTTATAAAAGGCATCTACCTCAAACCATCACAAATTTGAAATTTCAAGTCACCCTGTCCACAAGATTAATACTTGACTGTAGCCCTTTTGGCTTCTTCTAGATGTCCCAATGAAGCAGGGACCTTCTTCAGTGCCCAGTGTACTACTCTGGGGAGAAAGTCTCTTCATCTTGTCTAGAGCAAGACTTTAGACGTCTGTGCCAGAGGCCCAGGAATGCACCCACCACTTGGAATGTAGAACAAAGGAGGTGATTATTTTGTTTATTTTTAACCACATTCCTCAAACTTTTAAGGCTGACTCTCTGTGACATACTCACCACCCTCACTGCCTGACAGTATGTCTGACCCATCAGTAATACAGTATGACAGCACCTAATTATGTGTTTTGTGCAAAACCATGTAACAAATAGTACTACCTGTTACTTAAATCTCACATTGTAAAATTGTTTTCGATATCTGTTCCCCTGAGCTTGGACCGCTGTATCATGGGATGGGACTAACAGGTCTTCCTACCCATTCCTGTTGTACGTTAAAAAAAAAATTCTAGCATCTAATTCTCAAATCTCTAAGGTCTCTTCTGATAATCTGCATCTATCACTGTTTAAAGTTGACCCCTGAATTCTATAACCCTCTTTGTCACAGAACTCCTTTTTAACTTTGAGCAAATTATTTATCTTAAACATTTAACTTTCCATACCACTGTTCATTGAGCGTAAAACCAGGATAATAATACTACCTCTAGAAAAAAAGGATTAGTGAGTCAGTGGGTCTGTTTCTTTACTCATATATGGGTGGGAAAATGCCTTCTAACTCTTCTTTCTGAATTCTCCCCTTTGGTCCCTGGCCCAAATGAAGAGTTGCTCTTCTTGGCAGCATCCATGGCTGCCAAGAGGAACTTTACTGCACTGCCTTTGAAGTGGTGGAGCAAAGCCCTTACCACATGCTTGGAGGATCTGGCACCCTGGAGAATTCTGAGTCCCCACTCACACGCTCTTTGGGAGGTTCTTTTCCAAAAGTTGTGTGCTTCAGACTTATATCAATATGCAGAGGAGACATCTTTCCTACGAAAAGCTTGCTTTTCCTCCCACAGCTGTGGGGAAGGTGGTGAAGGGGAAGTGGGAACTGGGTATAATATTAGCAAATGTTTTGAGCACTTAAGATAAAAATGTTTGATAAGTACAGTCTTGTTTTTATTGCCTTATTATACTGCTTGTTGGAGAATGTTTTCTTTGGTCACCTGCCAACGAAAAAGATTAGCTTTTTCCTGAATCTAGGATTGTTTCTTTAGCTAGTTATATTAGTAGAACGAGATAGACAAATTCTGCTGAAATTAACAAACCAAGATTAGTGCTTGGTGATGGTCATTTCTGCTCGCTGCCCTTTCCAATTCATTGACAGCTGCTGCAACCAATATGAATAGGGTTTTGGTGGGGCTCTCCTTCTCTCCTCACCAAGGAGTTTGTTGGAGTATTTTCAGTTTAGTTCCTTTGCTCTGATGTCTAAGACACTAAAGGATTTGCCCCCACCTTTGTTCCTATTTTATGGCATCCATAGGAAATGGTTTTTCATTTAAATACCTCTTCTGTAAGAGAAGAGTTACTTTTTACATTTCCATACCTTGTATTTTCTAGTTTCTATTTTAGTCCAGAATAGTTATAGTTTCATTTTCCCTGAGGCAAAGTGTGAAGTTTTTTTTCCCCTCTCTCAAATTTTTTCCCAGTTTACAGCAAAAGAAGCCGCTAGCATAACATTTCTGTATCAGAAGCTAGTTGAGCTAAATGTATATACTTTGATCTTTACCTTAATATGTTTATGTTGATCTAGGGTGTGTCTTTTGGCTCTAAGCATTCTGAATTAAAGCCTTTAACCCATCATTTGCTCATCTCCATCTCTTCAAACAAAAAGGAAACAAACTTCTGTTGCAGTGTAAAGAACTGAGGTCACACATGAGGGCAAATTTATTAGAGATGATGTTATTCAATGTCATACTGGGTTTCTAAGCAGTATTGTAGAATATCCTTCCCTGAAGTTCTTTGTTTTGTTTTTAATAGAATAGAGTCTGGTTATGAGGAATGGATTGATTTACTTGAGGATATGAGATGGACAAGTTATCTCTTGCAGTCACTTTAGAACAAATAAGTTGTATTTTGTTCTGAGGGAATTTTAAGACTGATTTAATTGGGAGAATTAAATGAACCTGAGGCTAGTTTACAGCGAAGAGCCCTTTTAAATAGTATTTTTTATTTGGTTTGCCAGCCTCTAATTCCCACTGACTTATGGTGAGTTTCAAGTATGGATAGTTCTAAGATATGGTCAGTTTCTGTGACTGCTAAATTTAAAAATATGAGTTTCTCATGTTACTTGAAGACTCTTTGTGGGAGGTCTTGATTTGGGTCTTTGCATCTTCTGAAGAGCACATCATGATATAATACATCTCATCTGAACCCAACAAAGATGGTAGCATTCGTCTTAGAAAAGAAGAAACCTGTGTACCACCCTATAGTGTTCTATGCTACCTAAGCCATTTGCTTGTGAAACAGTAACCTTTAGGACAATAGCCTGAGTTCTTGTCCTCTCTATCAGTCAGTTCTTAACTGTTAGTGCCTTATTTTGCTTTTCTGCTGTTAGGTGGAGAAAAGGAGTTGGCAGAGGCAGAACAACATTTATACACTTTTCTCTAGTAGAGTACCATGATCCTAGATTAAGGTAGGAACCAGAAGACATAAGGTCTAGAAATCCTCAGAGTGACCTTGTATGACAGATAAGATATTTGTGTGAAGAAACATCAGTCGCTGTGACCTAAATTAAGCCACCTAAGTTCTCAATGTCATCCTTTCTCTGCTTGTAAAAGGGGAATAGCAATACCAGTCACTATCTGCCTTCAGAGTTGGGGAGAAATTCAATGAGATGATGAAATTAATTCTCTTACAAGGGAATATATTGTTGACTTTAGGAGCATAAACTATGTGGGGGTTCGTCAGGGACCTGACAATCTTTTACCTCTTCCAACACTGGAATAGAACTATTGTAAAAAGCTAATCCACTGCCAAAAAGTAAGTCGTTTATTCTGTGGATAAATCAGATCCAGTGCGAAAAAAGGATTTTGATCTCTTTTTTGGAAGAACTATCACTAGATAGGCACAAAGATGTCCTCTTTTCTTTCCTTCTTTTTTCTTTCTCTCATTCTCTCTTTTTTTAAAATCAGAACAGAGGTATAATTGTGTTTGATGGTTCACTTTGGGAGAATGTTAGGTTCAATCTTGGAACATATTAAATCAGATGGTATACATAAAAAAAGTCTCTAGAACATGCATTCTCAATGGGAGCAATATTGCCCCAAGGGGGTCAATATTGGTTCTTTGGAAGGCAAAAAATATTAGATATTACAATTGTTTGTGGCCCTCCAGCACAACAACAAAAAAACAATATATCTATGGTATTAAAATTTCATGGGCGGGCGGGCACTTGGGAAAAATGCCTAAAAAGGCTGAGGGGTGGCGATAATGAAAAAAACAAGTTGAGAAACACTGCTGTAGTTTGGAACAAGCATATAGTTGTCCATTGCTCTTGCAGACATGTTTGTCCCTAAGCGGAGGTGAGCTACAGATTATCAGGTCTAATGCGGGTTGCTATTGATTCCTTCAGTCCAACAGGAACTGAGTTCAGAGAAAACTTGAAAGGGATGAAATTCATATCCTAAGGGATGATGATCTCAGACAAACAACTCAAACATAAAACCTACCTGTTAGAACCAATACTTTGTACTTAAATAAATGTGGTTAAATCTTTAAGGTAAGAGATTCCTTTCTTCTCCTGCCTCTTTAGCCTTACAGAAAGGCACATCAAGGGTAGGAATGATCTTCAAAGTACTTCACAGGAAAAGCCAGATTGGGAGGAAGGAGCAGGTATGGACGCCACAGGCAAGAAGAGAATAAATTATCTAAATACTAATCATGTAAAGTGCAAAGCAGCTGAGACAAGAAATACAGTGGGAATTGGCATTTAAGTATTTAAGAAATTTTGTTTGATGTTGCTGCTGATATTAAGAAACATTTATATATCCGAAATATTTTCCTTTTGTCCCCCTCATATGTCTTATATAGTTCTTTCATTCGTTTTGAATGGATGGGATGACCCCAAATTGCTTGCTACGTACTGTGAAATTTGGAAGAAGCCCTGTGTTCTGTTAGTCTCAGCAGCCCTGTAACAATAGAATGGCCATATTTTTTTAAAAAAATATTTTTCCTCAGTCTCCAATTCTTCCTTGCTTAATCATCCTATTCTTTGATATACATGACCATAACTTGGAGGAAAGAGAAACAATGATTATTCCTCCCTGCTTACCCATTTCACAGTGATGCTCTGGACATTGAGTACTCTTTCTCCAAGCCAAGCATTTGCTAAGCATTAGTTGCTGTGAGCATTTAACTGCCTTACGGAAATCTACCGCAATCCCTTTTTATTGATTTCTTAAGATCATAGAAGAAAATGAAATGAATTGGAGAGAGTCCTTCAAGCCACCTGACACCCGTGGGGCCCACTCATCTCCACCCCCCCCCGCCCCAATTCCAAAATCCAGCATATTGTCCCTTTCATAGTTCCTCAGATCCCCGCCCTTCAGCTCTTCTTTGTTACCCAGTGGGTGGGTGTAACCAAACCTCAGTCACACCGTGGCCCCAGCAGCTGGGCTTCTCTCTCTCCCCCATCACATTGCAGACATTCTTTTCACATCATTTTGTCCTCTCTGCTGCATTCCCTCCGTTTGGCATCATTCCCTCTGTGCAAACTTCTGTTTCAAGGGACAGGAGTTTGCCAAGGAGATGCTGGCAGAGAGGGTCCAGTTCTCTCCTTTCTATCTGAAGAGCCCAGTGTCACTCATTAGCATATGAGAAGAATGGTTGTAAATAAACCTCAAATGAGGTTAACGAGCCGCAGCTCATCAATATTAATGAAGTCCACCTCACAGCCTCGGAGCGAGGTACCGATGGCTCTAATCACAAGAAGCAGTTTTATAAGGCCCCCAGTTACAAGGCAGGAAGGGTTAGATTCAGCCTGTTGGAATGCCTGTCATTTGACAACCCCAGGAACGCTGCAGAGAAAGACCATCTGATACCACGTCTGTGCTTTCAAGGCCCCTCTTGGGTTCTGATTACATCTGTTTGTCTCAACAGGTGGAAGCCTGGAGGAAGAAGGCTGTATCTTCTAAGTCAGGCTCTGGGGTGGGAGAACTTCAGGTCAATCTGCAGTTCCCAAGTCAAAAATGAGGTCCCCAGAGTACTGGGATTTGATCTCTCATTGCCATTTCATCAGTAACAGCATAGAACCCAAACTCTTGTTTCCAATGTACTGAGGGAAGGTCTGGAGACATTCTAAGCCCAGCCTAAGACAGAGATGAAGAAACTCCCATTTCATATAGCTCGTGTGCCAGCTACCAGTTAGGTCCCTCCGCAGAGCTGTGTTTGATTCCTGCCTGTATTGAGAAGATTCAAAGAGTATTAAGTACACCTGTCATTTATTGAGCACTTACTGTATCCCAGGCACTGCACTAAACATTTATGTTATGTTATATAATCCTTACACTAATCCCATGAGGGCAATTCCCATTTTACAGGAGAGGAAACTGAAGCTCACTGATTTTATGTAACACGTCTAAGATCACACATGTAGCAAGGGACAGGTCTAGGTGTGTCTGACTGCCAGGTCCATGCTCTTACTTGCTGCACTCTGTGGCATCTCAGAATCAGTCACGTACAGTATGTGAGCTTTTGTGCTGTTCCCTCTCTTTTGTAAGTTGCTTGCCTCTTCTTGTCTAGTTCAAGAGACCAAACACAAAGTAGTCCTCTGAAAGTAGAATCAGAGGGCTTCAGAATTAATTTTTTTTTAAATCAAAGCACCACTTTGAAATTATGTTTAGAAAGGGAATCTTTCACTAAATGTGTTTTCCTTTGTATATAAATTTGGTCAGTGGGATATGTGTTTTGAGGTTTTGTGTGCGTGTGTGTGTGTGTGTGTGTTGGGTAGCAGTGAAACTGATTTATCCACCTCGTCAGGTCAGTTCCTTTTATGAGTAGGCACACATCTTGCATAAGGTCAGTGACTATGGAACACAAAGAAGCCGCCTGGCTTCCATGGCTGATTTGAGCCTATGATCGGGGCCTCAATTACCCTGTTTCAACAATTGAACCCTGGTTTATTACTTAATGTTCGTACTATTAGCTTCTTTATCTATGATTTCCTTGGAGGTGGGAAGGAGAACCTGATGCTTCATCAAATGGTTGTTATCACAAAAGCTACACCTGATTGTTTTTAAAGAGCAACACATAGTGAAAGGATCTGAGAGTGAAACAGCCACTTATCTTTCTTCTCCTTTCCTCCTTGAAAACTCAGGGACCTTACTTTGTAATTTTTATTTAGGCAGAACGCCCAGGAATGTTTCCACAGAATAACACCCAAAGCCCACCCATGCAGGAGCCCTTCCTGCCACCAAGGTAACCAGGACTGGGAAGCAATTGAAACTGGGCCTTCCTTTCCCAGGCCTGTGGCTGTCAACTTGGCTCAGAAAGAGGTAGACTGATGACTTCGTCTCCTCACCCAGTCACACGACCACACAGTTCTCATTTGAGCCTAAAGTCACATGGTTATGCTGCTTATGGCCAAACAAGGATGTGCTGTTTCCAGTTCTTTGCACCCTGGGTTTGGCCTGGGCATCCTTGTTGAAACCATCAGGGCTCCCAAACCCTGAAGCTCTTCCAGGGACAAATTGCGTGCAGTGGTGGAGACGAGGAGCTGAGCTGTGCAGTGGAGCAGCGGATGGTGTGCAGTCGGGATGTCTGCGAGAGCCAAGGGGTTAGTTCATTGCCGCTTTGTGTACTCAGGCACACCAGAAAACTCAGATTAATAGGCTGTTTATTCTTCAGCATGTTCCTTGAATCAAAGGCTCTGGATGGTATTATTAAGAGTGTTTGTGAAAGCGCCCTGGAACACTCCTCCTGGGCTCCACTCACTGAAGAGGAACGATTGAGTCCTTTCATTTCCTGGGCAGCATCCCTCACGCTCATGGCTGCCTGTAGCATAAAAGTCTGCAGAACCTTTGTTAGAAACAGTCTTTTGTTCTGTCTTTATGAAGTCCCATTACCTACAGCACCTTGGTCTGTGAGTCTAATTATTGAGTGTTCTTGTCTTTGAACTACCCAAACCTCATGAATGCAGTCCACTCTATCTCAGGGGGTTTTTGGAATTTTTTTGGTGTGTTTTGTTGGCTCTCTTTGGCACCAGTTCTCTGTTTGGACAGTATCATTATCTTTATTTTCATGGCTGTTTAAAGGAATTTTGGCAGGAGGGAAGAACATATCCACCTGAACCCTATTCCATGAAGCAAATGAAGATTTTTTTGGCTATTAGAAGATCCCCCTGAAATATAATGAAGTATTTTCAAACCTCAGTACTGAAATATATTGAATTATGAAAGAGTTACTTCCTCCACCACCACCCCCTGCAGTAGAGATTTTTAATCGAGAAGGTTAGAAAATTAGGAGGGAAACTGCTTCTCCACTCCCCACCCACATGCTGTCACGTGAATGGACACGGTACCCTGTTCCCTCTGGCAGGGAAATATTGTATTTCCCTGTGGCCTGGAAAATATTGTATTTCAGGCCTTCCACAACTTCTGTGTGCGCACACACACACCACAGTCACACCACTCGTGGGCATGCCTTTAACGCAGACATATCCAGCATATTGGAAAGGTGCTCAAAGCTCAGTAATCACTAGAGACAGTGCAGGCATGCGGCACATTACGGGCACCCGTATATATGAGACAAACCCAGCACAAACAGTAACAATCGTTCTGAATCTGGCACAACCCTTAATTACCACAGCCAGGGGCCAGAAAATGAAACTGGGGTCATATATCTGGGGTTCTAACTCTAGAAACCATCTGGCATCCTGTAGCCCAGGGTCCCCCAGGGAGGTGCACCTTGGAGCAATGGGAGTCCTCTCATCCAGGAGGTACTGTCCCCTCACTTCCCTCCAAACCCAGCGCAGCTGTGTGGATGAGGACTATTTGCCGTATATACACTGAGACCAAGATATATATACACACCCTGGCATTCCGCCTGATTCCTTCCGTGAAGTCCATCTGTTTATCCAGTTCCAAATCCCAGAAGGCAGTCACCAAAAAGTAAATAGTGAGAAGGGACAGGTTTTTTTTCTTTCTTTCTTTCTAGATAAACATGTTCCAATGAACAAAACAGATTTTGCAAACACATTCCATCTAGTAAATCTTACCTAACAGCTGTGTGAGAAGGGCTTGGAGGAGAGAAGGATGAGGCATGGGGGGGTCTCAGGACTTGATTAGGAGAGTTAGAACATTGAGAAATCCACAAGGCAGGGGCAGTTCAGTCCTATCCACTTCTTGTACGATGGGAATTGGCTTCTTTCCTTCATTCAGTCCCCTCATCCCAAACCTGGGATCTGTGGTGGACTTGGCAAAGATAAAGATCCGGCAGCAGATATCAGCTTCTTCAGCTAAAAAGCCTATCTATCAAAACTTTATCTTTAGAGCACATGTCCTGCATGTCTGCCGGTACCCTCTTCCTCTCCTGCTGGCCCTGCTCTCAGCCACTCCAGCTGTAAAGCTCCTCTGGATTCAGACAATGGAGGATTGCCCTAGAGCTGCCCATCCAGCCCGTCTCTGCTTCACGTCTACCCCTTTGGTGAGGAAAATGAGGGACTGAGCGTAGATCAAGAACTTGGATCCTGAAGTTCAGGGACAAGCACAAGAAATTGACCTTTTGCCTCAGAGGCGGCTGGATATTTGTGTGTCTCTGTTCAGTGTCAAATTGGCTCACTGTACCATTCAAGAGTTGTTTTTTAAAAATGTTTTCCTCACTCCTCATTTGCGGGTCAGATACTTTGGATAATCCAGTGGAATTCTCTCTGCTTCACTGCTGGTTGCTGCCAGACACAGAGTGCTAAATCCTGTCAGT
The DNA here is from genome assembly GCA_031878705.1 of Tapirus indicus. Lineage (NCBI taxonomy): Eukaryota > Metazoa > Chordata > Mammalia > Perissodactyla > Tapiridae > Tapirus > Tapirus indicus. Next base: position 14,430,343 of record CM062928.1, read on the forward strand.
TGGTGACTTGAAATGATGATGTGTGAAACAGCACTGCGATTTGGACATCCTGCACTCATTCACATGGACTGCTTTGCCAATTAACCATAGTAGTGAAATGCGGCAACAAAGAGGAAAAAGCGGTTTCTACAGCCATTGCCTTATCTTTCCTCTGGGATCAGAGTACCTGCTTATGCTCCCACCCTCCCCCAGTGCCAATACATGTCTCCAGTAATCTGTAAGCCTTGGAATTCTGTTCCTTTCAATATTATTCCTTTCCCAGGCCTCATAGAGCAATTTCTTTAACAGATTGTAACATGCCAGAGACAGAGAGGTAGCATTTGTGTGCAGAATAGGAAAGTGGGAAGCAAAACACTCTTGCTGCTGGTTTCCATCTCCCAGGCTTTGCATTTGCTGTTCTCTCTTTCCCCAGATTGCATGCCTGGCCGCTTCTCATCTGGTTAGGGCTCAGCTCAAATGACACTTTCTCATAGAAGTGACCTTGACCACCCCATCTAATCTCCTACCCTCGGTCACTCCATATCACACCACCCAGTTTTACTTATATCATTGCCCTTATCACTTTCTACGGGTATTTTATTTATTTGTCTACTTGTTTATTGTCTCTCTCTCCATCCCCACACACATACTAGAATGTAAGTTCCATAGAAATAGGGGTTTTTGTCTGTCCTGTCCATAACTATTTCCACAGAACCTAGCATAGCCCCTGGAACACAGTTGGCACTTAATATTTATTAACTGAGTAAATAGGTAGGAATGTAAGAACTCCCAAGGCAAATAGATATAGATATAGATTTATATGTTACTGTCAGGAGATGGTAAAGGCAGACAGACAGTTTGAAGAATGGAATAAGAATGCAAGGTTTCTCATATTGGTTTTCATAATGGTTTTAATTACAAATTGAATGTATCAAGTTGAAGATCACATAGATTGAGTCACTCTTCATTTCTTCTGACTCAGACTAAACTGCTGCCTATTGAGTAGGTTAAGTCAGGATCATGGAGACCAAGTACTACACTCTTCTTGCCAAGCGGGCAAAATTGAGGCCACAAAAGATGCCCACTTCCAGATTTCCACTGGACAGTGCCTGGCTTTGCTTTCCCTAGGGCAAGTGCCAGAAGCAACTGGCACAACAATTTAAAGCCCAGCCTGGGTATCTTCATCCAGCCTTTATTACATTTTTGCCTGCTTCCAGTTCCCAAAGAGACTACATTCCTCTCTGCAGCTCAGGGGCCCTGCAGCTCTTTTCCTTGTGAGAGCCATGGAGGGTGGGTGGGTGGGTGTGTGTTAGCTCTGACCTGCCCAGTTGTGAGACAGGATGACTGAGAGAACTCTTCCTTTTAGCCTGGCAGACACATGGCACTTGTCTCCTCAGAAGTCCTTCGCCCAGATGAGAAGTATTATCTTCTCAGAAATGATGCTTTGTCTTGTTGGGGCAAGATCAGTGCCTAGTGTCAAGAGAGACATATTAAAGATTAAAGAGCCTCCACCAGGAAGGGAGATAGTTTTGCCTGAATCTCTTAATTTGCTTTTTCCCCCCTACAAGTGCGTTCACGTTGCTGGGCTCCCTGGCTTACTCCCCGGCCGTTTGTAGTCATTACTCTCATGACTTTGTGGTCTCATTGATATTAGAATGTGTTTCAACTGCTGTAGGTGACGCTTCCACACTCCACTGCTTTTTCTCTTTCGTTGCTAACGACTCTTCTGTTGGTTTCAGCCTTTCGCCAAGCCCACCCCGTCCACACCCCACTCTGTCCCTGTCTTTTATTGATGCTATGTTGACTTTGTGTGTCTCTGTTAGTTCAGTTTTCCGAGCACCTGCAGAGAATTAACCATCTCTGCTTGCTGCTGGAGATCGCCCAGCCCTTTGATCTATGTGATTTCTGTACTTTTGGAAATGTTGAAGGGTTTTATAACCCCACCAAAGTACATAAAAGGTGCTGTAGTCCCTGAAGGCTGACCTTCCAGACTAGCGCAGCTTACGGATCAGAAGATATTAATGTAAATACAAATGTAGAGACCATCCATTAAATGTTTACTGTGTACCATCTACTGTTCTAAGCACTTAACATAACTATCTCATTTAGTCCTTACTTGTAGGCCTAAAAGGCTGTACATGAACTAGCCCCAGTTATTTCTCTAACCTCATCCCTTACTCCTTTCCTTCTCGTTCTCTTGGCTCCAGTTACACTGGCTTCTATGCTGTTCCTCTTATCCAGTAGGCACGCTCTTTCCTTCAGGCCTTTGCTGTGGCTGTTCCCTCTGCCTGGAATGCTCTTCCCTCGGATGTCTTTCTAGGTTCCTTCTTAACCTCCTTCAAATCTTTGTTTAGGTGTTACCTTCTCCACAAAACCTATCTAGACTACTCTCTATAAAATTGTACCACCACTATTACCTCACCCTCCCTATCTGACTTGCTCTATTTTTTTTCCATTATACTTATCATTAACTTACTGTATAGTTTACTTGTTTATTTTGTTAATCACTTATTATCTGTCTTCTCCAATATCAGGTAAGCTCCATGAGGGCAAGGAGCTTATCTATTTGTTCCCTGTTGTATCCTAAGCACCTGAAAAACAATATCTGGCACGTAGTAGATGCTCCATAATTTCTGGTGAATGAATGAACTTTGTCCCTTCAAAAACTCTGTGAGGCAGGTGTTTCTGTTATCCCCCTGTTAAAGATGATAAGAATTGAAGCTCAGAGAATTTAAGTAACTCACTTGCCCCAGATCATTCAGCTAGTAAGTAGTGGAGCTGTGATCTGTACCCAGGATTGACTAACTCCAAAGAATGTGCTTTCAAGCACTAGGTCAATAGTTCTCAAACTTTAGTATACATAAGAGTCACCTGAGCTATTTGTTTAACTGCAGGTTCACACACCCTGACCCTGAGGATTCTCGTTTGATTCTGTAGGTCTGGGATACAGATGATCCATGAATCATACTTGGAGATACATTGGGATGTACTACATTGCCTTTAAGGATTTGGGATCTACATAGAGAGGCATGGAGATAAAGTCCGTTTAACAATTTTTGAATGCCTGCTATGTAGCAGTCCCTGTGGCATATAAAAGCAAGTGAGGGGGCGGGCCCGGTGGCGCAGCGGTTTACTTGGCGCTTTGGCAGCCCGGGGTTCGCGGGTTCAGATCCCGGGCACCCGCCAACACACTGCTTGTCAGCCATGCCGTGGCGGCGTCCCATATAAAGTAGAGGAAGATGGGCACGGATGTTAGCCCAGGGCCAGTCTTCCTCAGCAAAAAGAGGAGGATTGGCAACGGATGTTAGCTCAGGGCTGGTCTTCCTCACAAAAAAAAAAAGCAAGTGAGATGGAGTCCTTACTCTCAAGATTCGGTCTGTTGGTGGTGATGGGGCAAATGCGCACATATATCATAATTAGACCATCAGTAAATCATGAAATACTTAAAAGCACATGCTTTGGATTCAGGCAGACCCATAGTTCAAAGCCTGCATGTGCTACCTGCTAGTTATGTAACTGGGCGAGTGACTTAACCTCCCTGTGTCTACAAGTAGGATGAGAACAACAATATTTACCCAACAGGACTGTTATGAGGGATTAAATGGCGTAATGGGTGTACAGCACTCGGGAAGGTAGCTTAAAAACAGATAACCAACACCAGGAGGCAGTGTATAAAAGTGATAAATAAATGGCTTAGCAACAGTAAATATTAAAAAACTCAGAAAAAGAGCTTTACAGTTTTACAGCCTATGTTTTATAGTTTGTTTGGATACCAATTTTTTTGTTGTTTTTAATATAATTTACATGGACATATTTTCAAAATATATTTAAATATACATATAATCCCCTTCCCTGCATTCTTAAATATGATTTAACTTATCTTGGCATCTAAGTATCATCTTCATAAACATAAATTATTTTATTATGCTGGAAAACACTCTTGCCCTCACAGCTTATTGAAGTGTACCCTAAATGCACCTAGATTGTATTTAAAATTTTTTTTTTCCTACTTCTCTGTTTCTGTCATGCTGTTAATGCCTAATTTCTCACTGCTGTCCTTGCACCTGCCTTTTGTAGTTCCTTTTCCTCTCCCAGTGTACTTTGTCTAATCTGTAGTGGGCTTAGAAACTAGAGGGCCAAGCTTATTAAAACTATGAGTATAATCAGAGCATATCTCAGAACCCTGTAAATTAACCACATGAACTTTAGTGTGTGAACTTTGTGACGTCTGTTTTGCCTACTTAGAGACTTATTGGCATTTAAATATTTGAGATTAAAGTTTTAAATACATTAGGTATTATTTTGTAGGGTACAGACACCTGAAAAAATCATTTTCATTGTTCTCAGCATTAGAAGTTAGTTCATTTTGTGGCTCCACAACTTGAGCCTTGGGAATCACAGGCTCATAGATCTGGGCTTTTGCTCACAAGTAGATAATTGATTGTTATCTCCATTTTCAGATGAAGAAACTAAGGCCTAAAGAGTAAGTAACTTGCTCAAGTGAAGCAGTCCAGTAGCGCCAAGGCCGGGTTCCAAGTCTTCTGAGCCTTCTCTTCTGTTCAGCCATACTGTTCCCAGAAGGAAACAGAGAATTATCTTAGGCTGTGGAAAGGAAGGAAAACCATCAATAAATATGATTAAAGATTAGAAAAATGAAATCTGATTAGTTCATATTGCAAATAATCAGTTTTAGCTCTGATTTGATAGGTGTTTTTCCTCCCACCCCTGCCCTCATTTGAAAGGACCTATAACCTGTGCCCCCAGTGAGCCTGAACTGTGAGCATATATAAGGAAGGACCAGAGGCATTATAATAAGATCCAGAAGCATATAAAGTATTATAAAAGATAATTATCAGCTTTGCACCCACTTTTCATCTTAGACAAAACAAGGTGATTTAGAGGGGGAAGATGGAGCCACTGAGAATGAGGCACGTGGAAACAGGTTTCTGAAGGAAAGGGCAGAGTTGACAATTTCTCTGGGTGGCTTGCTTGCTTGCTTTGACAGCTTTACTGAGATATAATTTTCATACCGTAAATCTGGGTGGCTTCTTATGAAATAAATTTTATTCTTCTGATTGCAAAAAAAAAACCACAAGTCATCCATAATCCCCAAACCCAGAGTTAACCACGATTATTAACACTTTGGTGTATTCCATTCTTTTTCCTATGCAAATTTATATCCTTTTTTTTTTCTTTTAAAGCAGAGATGAAATTATACTGTATACAACAATTTTTATTTTGCTCTTTCCCCTTAATCATGAGGTCATCTAGTTTATTTCTTTTCATGTTAAACTCATTTAGTTAGGTGAATTAAATCTTTACTGTAAATGCTTCCAGAGAGAAATTCTACATTCTACACGGGTTGAAAATTCAGATGCCTGCAGCAGCCAGACACGTAATGTAAGAAGCACAGGTGTGGGGCTGGCCCCATGGCTAATGGTTAAGTTCGGTGCACTCCACTTCAGTGGCCCGGATTCAGTTCCTGGGTGTGGACCTACACCACTCATTGGTGGCCATGCTGTGGTAGTGACCCACATACAAAATAGAAGAAGATGGGCACAGATGTTAGCTCAGGGTGAATCTTCCTCAGCAAAAAAAAAAGCACAGGTGTTAGTCAGTGGGATGCAGCAGGGACCACAGCAAACTGTCAAGGGCATCCTCTGCCTCAGCTCCAGTTGACTGTGGCCATGCAGGAATGGTGGCCCAGTATTGTCAGGTCTTCTCATTTTTTTAAAAAAGAGATATCTGAAATCTAGATTGTACTGTGGGAAATATCTTGATTTTTTTTTAATGTTTTAGCTCAAAATTTTAAAAATACAGTTCAAGCCAAATAAAACCTGTCTGCCAGCCGTATTCTGTGTCAGACAGTGAGTGCTAAGAGCTTCACAGGCATTGTCTCACTTAATTGTTACAGCAGTCCTGCTCCACTAACGATTATTTATTGAGAGCCAACCGTGAATAAAAGAGTCGAAATCTTTGCCCTCTTGGAGCTTACATCCTAGTAGGGAGACAGGTAATACAGTTAAAAAATATACAGTGGTGGGGGCCGGCCCAGTGGCGCAGTGGTTTAGGTCACACTTTGGCAGCCCGGTGTTCATAGGTTCAGATCCTGGGCGCTGGCCAATGCACTGCTTGTCAGCCATGCCGTGGCAGCGTCCCATATAAAGTAGAGGAAGATGGGCACGGATGTTAGCCCAGGGCCAGTCTTCCTCAGCAAAAAAGAGGAGGATTGGCAATGGATGTTAGCTCAGGGCTGGTCTTCCTCACAAAAAAATTAAAAAATATATATATACAGTGGTAAGTACGATGGAGAAAAATAAGAAAATGAGGAAAATGAGACAGGGCGTAGGGGGAGAGTTGCTGTTTTAAATACTATGGCCGGGTGAGGCCTTACTGGCTCGATGGCATTTGAGCAGAGACCTGAAGGAGGTAAGAGCTATGCAGGTATCTAGGGGCAGAGGGAACAGCAGGTACAGCAGCCTGAGACAAGAGCATGCTAGACATATTCAGGGAAGAGCAAAACCAATGTGGCTGGAATGGTCTGAGCAAGGGGTGCCTAGAAAGAGATGCAGTTAGGGCAGTAGCAGGGACCCCCATTGTGTAGAATCTGAGAAGGAGGAAGTATTATCCCATTTACAGATGAGAAAACCAGGGTTCAAAGAATTTTGCCCATGCCACGTAGCTAGGAAATAACAGAGGCATTTTGAACCCAGGCCTGTCTTACTTCCAAATCTCATGTTCTTAGCTATTATGTATGCTGCACTAGAAAGTTATAACAAGTGTTTCATAGCATTCCCACTCTTCTAGCAAGTTATGTACTACCTGGATTTAAATTTTGTCCTACCTAATTATTATGCTACTGCCTCAACCACAGAGAATTACAATTAATGATTCCTAGCATGTTAGACCCAAATAGAACCCTGAGGATTATTGAGACAAAAAGTTTGCACATTTTTTATAGTTTGGAATGGTCTTGCATTTTTAAGACCCTTTGATGTCTTCCCACTGTTCATACTTTTTTCTTAGTTTTTTAAATGGATTATACATGTGACAAAATTTAAAAGGTCAAAAGGATATACAATCTTACGTACTTGAAAATATATTTAACTTGGTCTAATCAACCCTGATCATTTACATGTGAGGCATGACAGAGGAAGAAACTGACGCATAAAGAGTTGCTGCCCAGTTGAAGGCCATCCGTTAATGGGGAAACCAGTTGCCTTATCCAAACCTCAGTGGATAAGACCAGACTTTGTCTTTTAGAATACTTGTGCAAAAGAGAAATTGGTTGGGTTCATCCTTTGATGCTACTGGGGTATTTTTCATCTTCTTCCTTTCTTTTTGTATGCTTGCCAGTCCCACTGAAAGATAAGGATCAGGGTTCAGAAAGCCTAACCATTGTGTCATTTCCCAGGATGGAGAGCCACTATCATTTGGTTCACATTTTTATTAAAATAAGATGAGTGATTCACTTACATTACAGGCAAAGAAGCTTTTACCAGGAAAACCATACTTGGAAAAACGGCTGATGGCTTTAAGGAACAGTAACTGCTAACATCAATTTCCTTTCCCATCCAGTCCCAAAAAAGTCGGACACTCTTCTGTCTCTAGCTGCCTCTTTCTCTTACCCACACATATACATATAATTATAGATATGGTACATTATATATGCCCACAAAAGACAGAAATCAGCAGGAAAGACAAAGGTGGATTCATCTGAAGAGATGTATGTGTTTATATCCAACCCTCTGTCTGGTTCCTGCTGTTTTTGTTTCTTAGGTCTATTTTTTTGGTTGATGGGTAGCCGTAAATCCATCATCACTGGTGAAAGTTAGTGGATTCTGATGAGAGAACAGGCTGTGGTCTTTATAAATACGCCTACATGCTGGCACCAGCCTTCCCCTACTCACACAAGCATCGAGAACCAGGGAACTTAGATTGTTTTTTTATTTTTAGTCTGTCTTGGTTCAACTTACCCTCAGTGAGGAACACCGTAAGCCACTGCTTTTTTTTATATTTATTTAGAAAAGCAGGAAAATGCATTTTAAGCAAATCAAATGCATAATCTGTTCCACTTCTTATTTATTCTATGGCTACTTTGGACAGTGGAAAACCCAGAGAAATAACTTTTATTGGTTTTTGTTTTCTGTGGCTGGCTTTCTCAGGCAAGTCCTCATCAGATAGTTTTGCTGATAGCTTACAAAATTCCATCCCAACTATCAGCCTGGTTTTAAATTAGAAAGGAAAAAGGTAGTTGGAAGTATCTTTTGTTTGTTTTTGGTGTTTTGTTTTTTCTCTTTTTTTTAAATTGATATCATAATAGTTTATCACATTGTGAAATTTTAGTTTTACGTTATTGTCTGTCAGTCACCATATAAATGTGTCCCTTCACCCCTGGAAATATCTTATATGTACATTAAATATACTTTTCCCTTGCTGACCTGTGTCTAGTCCTGTTAAAATTGCAGAGACAGGCTTATAATGGCTTAAAATATTTATTATTTTTGTTATCGCTTCTCTATTTTCTTATAGAGATTAGCAGCAAGTAACCTAAAGTAGAAAGGGTCTGTCGGTTTGTTTTGGGCGCATCTAAGAATCCAGGATCCTGCAGCCAGCCTAGGAGAAGAATGATAGAAAGAGATGGAATAGCTGGTGGCAGATTTAAATATTAACAGTAACAATAATAATAGCAGTTGCAGCTAACATTACTGTATTCTCATTATGGGATTCACTTTGGTAGGTGTTTTTCATCCATAGAAGAAATAAAAGCAGGCTGAGTTCCCAGGGTTCCAGGGACCATATGGCAAGAAAGAAAAGGACATCATAGAGAACCGTCCTGTGTAGTGGAAAGAGTCCTTGCCCTGGAATGAGAAGGCTTGATTTGATCCTGGCTCTACCATTTACTTGGTGATTTTTGTCCCTTGCTGGGGCTCATTTTCCTTGTCTATAAAAATGGGAATAATACCATTGTCCTCTCCCTGCCCTACAAGGTTCTTATGAGGATCAAAAGTGATAATGCATATGAAAATGGTTTGCATAATTATACACTCTCTCTACAAATATGACTCATAGCACTTTTAATAGTGAGATGATAGAGAATTGGCAGTGCGTTGACTATCAAGGAAAGAAGTGTGCACCTGCCTTCAGGCAGGAAGTCTGTTATTCACTCATCAGTAAGAACAAAGGCAAGATAAAATAATCATGAGATAAGGAATAAGATTGTTTTAGCCATCTACTGGCTTGAGCTGGAGAACTTGGATGAATTACGCCTTTTGTTATACAGCTGCCATCCCACGTGTGTGCCTCAAATGCAGGAGAGTAGTAACCAGAGCAAGTACTGTTTATTGAATGCTTACCCTGTGCCATATGCTAGCACTTTAAATTTACTATCTCTCTTCGTTTTAATCATCTCTTTTAATTCTCTCAAAAACTCTCCATGATTAGTATTATCATTATTCATATTATTATAATGGTTAGTATTAGTATTAGTCTTCACTCTCATTTCTGATTAGCTTGCTCAGTGTCACATGGCTCGTTAGCTGAAGAACCAGCATTTGGATCCTGGTTGGCTGATTCAAGAGCCTGCTGTCTTAACCATGCACCATGTAAGACCGATGTAGGGGTCAAGGCCAGAGGTTTTCACACTGTCCTCTGTAGAGTCCTGGAGTTTTAAAGCAGGGCCTCAGACTTTCCCAGCCACCCCATCCCCTGCACCTCTACCCTGGGTGAGGGCTATTGAGGAGAAAGTTGGGTAAGAAAGGCTTTGTTTTTATTTATGTTATAGATGGAAGTTCCTTATAAGATTTCCACTGAAAAAAAGTATATCTACTTAAATTTTTTTTCAACCCTCACCTACCACAACTTCCTTATTTTACAGGTGAGAAAATGGATGCCCAGAAAAGTTGTGCCCAGAAGAATGTGGTTAGTTCTTTGCAGAACTCAGATCAAGTTCTTTTCTCTAGATCATGATGTATCTCTGTGGTAGAACAGACTTCTTCCCCTAAAACAACATGAAAGCCCTCATTCTGGCCATAAAAGCCCATGTGAGAAAACTAAAAGTACTGCCTCTTTCTCAAACGTTGAGTGAGGTATTCCAGATCTACCACCATTGAGAGGGCAGAATGTTCCCTCTCACCTTTAGTTACCATGAGGAGGGGTTGAAGTTCATTCTCCACCTTAGCTCTTGTGCCTGTTTAACCACTTCTGTTCAATTAAGAACAAGGGTACAGGGCCAGCCCCGTGGCCTAGTGATTAAGTTCGGTGCACTCCATTTCAGCTACCTGAGTTCAGTTCCCAGGCTCGGACCTACACCATCAGCAGTGGCCATGCTGTGCCAGTGACCCACATACAAAATAGAGGAAGATTGGCACAGATGTTAGGTCGGGGCGAATCTTCCTCAAGCAAAAAAAAATGGAGGAAGATTGGCAACAGATGTTAGCTCAGGGTGAATCTTCCTCAGCAAGAAAAAAAGAACAAGAGTGGGTCACAGGAGTTTGTGACACCACCTGCTTCTTCCTGGATAAGAATTACACTTTGACTCTGAGGTCTCTGTTTCAAAAGGTGCACTCTATCCTCTTATTTCCAAACAAAAACATGAAGTAGCAACACCTGGTGGAGCTGGACTAGTTGGTTTCTGGATTGAAATGAATGTGGTGCAAATGCTGGGCTTGAAGTAACTTCCTTGATGGGCTGCTGAGCCCTTTGGGAGCTTACAGTGCCAAGATCCTGCTCCACATTTTGGTGTTCAAAGCTGCCTCCGATTTCCTCAATAAATGGTCAGGAGACTGCGCCCGTGCCAGAATAGCTAATCCTGTGGCTACTGGAGAGAGGCTCTCTTTTCTCCTGGCACTGGTGCCTCCTTCCCCAATGCCATATGGCTGCCCACCCTGGGCATGTGCAGCCAGTGGTGTTTCATGTCATCAAAGCTAAGACAGTGACCTCCCCCAGAATCAAGCCTTGCCTTGGTCCTCCAACTCTTAGCCCCATCGTGATGGACAGAAGAGCAAGCAACACCCCAAGGGTGTGACTCAGTATAGGGGGTTCTTGTCATGTCAGACCAGGCCTCTGGTTCATTCCCACAGTGGTGGCTAGGGATGGCCATGGTTAACCTAAAAACCTAATCAGATTGCCATGATGTGCCACACATGATCCCTGGGGAGGAATTTCAGACCCTGATTAGAAATGCTCACATTTCTTTAAATCTTTGTATGATATAAACAGCTCTTGGGGAGTTGCTTTTGTTCATTCTAAAAATTGCCATGAAATTGTTACTATGTCTGATTTCACACTTTGCCTAGAACATATATCCTGGTCAAATAGAAACAGTCATTTGATGTTGGCTTAGTCATAATAAAATATAAAACTAAGGAGTCTGGCTTTCTGCCCCTATTTGAACACACCGAATGTGCTCCGGGGAATAGTGAGTTGGCAAAGGATAGTGTTAATAATGGCCCAAGTACTTTACCCCACAGGTGTCATTGGAAGCCATTGCTTCTCATTCCTTTTATAAAATTATTTCCCTTTCAGTAAATTATCATTTCCCTCCATTTTATAATATAAAACAACAGTGCTGTCAAAGAAGATAAAATTTAAGAACACAGCCTGCTCTTCTTCTGGGGCTTTGCTTGACAAGAACATAGCCCTAGGATGTGAGAATCTTCCTGTGACTTGTGGTACCAAGTGCTACATGGGGAGTGGAGCTGTCAGATGTCTTGCCTCCTTCCTCTCCCTGCCCCCACTCTCCCTCCCTCCCTTCCCTCTCCCTCTCAGTGCAGAGAAGCACTGAGGAGTATTTACTCAGCTGTGGCCTGGTACCAAAGCCTCAATGCCCTGGGGATTGGAAGGGGTGGTATGGTCATGCCCCGAACAATCCATGTCCTTCCGAGCATCTCTTGGCAGAGCAGCCTGGCTGAGGGTGAGTGTCATTTAGAATGAGCCTTCACAACCCTACATAAAAGAACATAAAAATAATTGCAACTGAAAATTGGAGAGTCCACTCCTGGACTGTGGTGTTCTCTGGGCTCTGTGGTGGTTCCTGTTGAGATCATGCAGCCAACCAACTAGAGGTTGTTCGGTCCTCTGGGATTCCCCATGGCTTGGTAGCATTTCATTATCTCCAGCTCTTGTCCCAGCGCTAGCTCACCCAGCCATCGACATGTAAGCACTCACACAAATGAATTCAGACTAAACTCCATTACATCCCCCATACTTTTGGAGCTAAAAAACCCTTGATTCAGGCTTTGGGGAGGGCTTTCTCTGAGTAAAGGACAAAGATATGGCCCTAGTTCCTTCCGCTGGTACTCCTCCACTGATCTCCTTTAGTGACCCTGGAAAAGGCACCATTTCCCAGGAAGAGCAGAAAAAAGAGCTTTCCCAGGAACAGCTCTTTTCTCTCTTCTCTTCCTCGACAGAGAGAGGTGGTCTCTCTGTGTAGCATCTGAGTCTACAACCACACACTGCCACAGTTCTTCCGAGCAAATGTGGACACACATGGTGGTCTGCGAGGAGTTGGTAGAGATGACTAAGCTGCCCCCACAGAGCTTCAGAGGCAGGAATTTCCACAGCAAGAAGGCAGACCAGATGCAGAAAAGACAAGAGAAGATCTTCATCCTTCTTTTCCAAGAAAAGAGGAAGTGAGAACGAGTTAGCCCTTGCATATATTGGGCATCAGTAATTTCTGACTAGATTAATTTTCTTAGCCAAAATAACCTCATCTGTCAGTTTCTAGGATTAGAGTAGAGATAACAAAAGAATAGTTCGGGGCTGCTTAGCTTGAAAACTGCAGTACAGCTAGAGCTGTAACAGTGGTAAACTGAATTACTAGGAGGTGAACCCTAGGCATCTTCTGATTTTTAGGGTAAAATTGGTGATACATTTTTATGAAAATAAATATTCAAGCTGATTAAATTGAGCACTTGATGAGAAGGTGCTAGGAGTCAGCAAGCCGATGAAATGTAGTACCCCAGCCGTGATTTATGACTTGCTGAGAGTTATGGTATCTACCAAACAGGACAGTTTCCGTTTCCAGCACGTTTCTTGGCATCTCCTCACAACCCCCTCACTTTGTACACTTCCCTCCTGTGCCTGGACATTCCACATCTCTGTGTTCACACAGTGACCAGAACTTTGTCCCTCCAAATTTTCATCTGGGTCACTATGCAATGCATGTTTTTATTCATTCCTTCCTTCAACAAATATTTACTACTATGTGCCAGGCACTGTGCTAAAGACTTTAGTTAAATCCAAAGATTCCTCAGTTTGGGGACTTCAAGTTTTATTCAGTTAATAATTATAAAATAATACTGCCATTTATTGAGCACTTCACTAATTTTTCAGAAAAGTGCCTTATGTATAAATGACCTCGTCTGATTTTTACAACAATCCCATTAGGTAGGTACTGTGGTTATTCACATTTTTAAGAAAAGGAAGCCAAGGTTCAGAGAAGTTGCATACCTTTGTCCAAGTCATACTCGTGGTAAGTAGTGGAGCCAGGTTTTGAAGCCAGGTCATCTGACCGCAAAGTCTGGGCTCTGCACTAATACGACTGCCCTGCCCGACTACCCTGCCCTGTTTAATGTGGCCACCTGGAGGGTATCTGTCTGTTTAACCTGGATACAAAGTCTGTCAGTTACCTGGTTTGAACAGTCTTCTCATCAGAAGTCAAGTCCTCCACAAACCAGCTGGATCCCACCTGCTAGAGTAGAACTTGGAGCTCAGCAGGCTTAGGTCTGAATCTCAGTCCTCCCTCCTCCTCCTCCATCCCCTCCTCCTCCTCCTCCTCATCCTTCTACTCCTCTCCCCTCTCCCCTCCTCCTCCTTCTCCCTAGGTCTGCTTCCTGGAGACAGTAATCAACCTTAGTTAAAGAAACCCTGGTTTCTTTATTTCTAAAATAATAATAGCAAATACTAACGGAGCCATTGATGGGCCATTGTTCTAAGTACTTTAACTCACAAGAACTGTATGATGTTGGTACTATCATTATCCCCATTTTATAGATGGGGAAACTGAGGCATCAAGAGCTTAAAGGTCAAGTATTTTGAAGTCAGTGGCAAAGCTTGGATTTGGACCCAGGTATTCTGGCTCTACAGTCCATGCCATCAGCACAGTGCTATACTGTGCTGCCTCTGGAGATGATGGGATCAAGGGTGTAAAAACCTCTGGTCCAGAGCCAGGCACACAGTCGATGCGATTATTACAAGGTTTAGAATAAGAAAGTTTAACAGCTCTGACCACCCACAAAAAGAGAAACACCAGTTTGTGGAGAATGTTCTGATTTTCATCTTATACCAATGCCTTCTTATGTCTTTGCCTTTGAACTTTCAGGACTGCTGGCTGAAGCTTTCCTAATTATGGGGGGATCCCTTCAGAGTAAGCATCTGTTGGTATACACCACTTACCTTCCCTGCACCTGCCAGGACGCAGAGCTGCTGGCAGGTGGGCAGGGATGAGAAATGGTGGTGTAGCCACAGCACAGGTGTACTCATCCCCCACCTTCCCATGGCCTCCGGCCCAGCCAGGCTATGGTGCTGGAGCTGCAGTCCTTCCTGTTGACAGTAATTAGAACCTTTCAGACTCAATTTCTTACATGAAAAAAAATCCCAATTCATTTGAATTGTCTCCTTGATCCAGTTCACCTGGAGCTATTTAGTTCCTGCAGTTTGTTTGGAGGGGAAAACAAGCTCTTAAGCCTTCACACGTTATGGCTGATAAGATCAAGGTGCTGAAAATGTTAGTTGGGTAAACTTTGGAACCAGACTGCCTGAGTCTGAGTGTGAATTCCAGTTCTACCTCTTAAGCATGCACAATCTGAGGTTTTGGATCTGTGAAGTGGGGATAACCATAGTGAAGATTAGATGAGGTACCACACATAAAACCCTTGGAAGAAGAGTGCCTGGCCCAGAGTAAGTGCTCAATGAATGTTAGCTGTTAGAATTATCATTATTAAGCCCATCCAGCCCTCAGCCCTCCTTCTTTCTCTCCCAGCCTGGGATCTTGCTCTGGGAAGCCAAGTCCCCTTCCTTTCCTCCAGGCTCTGGACCCTTCTCTCCTCACTCATCAGATTATTTCATCTCTCTAAGCCTGCATGTCTTTATTTGTGAAATGGGACTGGGAATAATGGAATCCACTTCATAATGTTGTTGTGAAGGCTACGTGAGCTAATTCAAGCCCTGAGCACAGAGCTCAGTGACTATTCAGTCTCATTACTGTTATTCCTGAAGCACGAAGGGCTGCCTGGAAGGGCCTTTGAGATCTTGGAGAGCCCTAAGAGCCAAGGGGCCCAAAGTAGACTGGAGCATTTGGAGTTAACTAATTCCTGAGTGTAAGCCTCGGGAGCTGGGGAGACTGCAGGCCTGTTCATCCCTGTAACGCTGTGCCTGGAACTGAGGAGGCACATGGTAACATTAAAGGAATGAATACTGCAGAAGAGTGTTCAAAAACAGGTTTGGCTCAGGCAACTTGACAGATTTTTCAAGGCAAAAACGCTTCTAGGTGTTTAAGATTTAAACTGGACAAGAAACACCTTCCTCCTCTCCTCTCCTGTCTTTGCCCCCAGGATTTAAAAACAAAACCAAAATAGCTCCTGTTGTTTGGTGTTACTGTGTTCTAGACGTTCTGCTAAGTACTTTATAGACATCATCTCTTTTAATCTTGACTTCAACTCTGCAAGGTAGATATCATCATTCCCATTTTACAGATGAGAAACTGAGATTTAGAGAAATTGAGCAATTTGCCCAAGGTTGCATACCTGGTAAATTACAGAGCCAAGATTTGAACCCTAGCCTGTGGGACAGGAAGGGGACGGCTCCCATTTGTTCATCGGTGTTCTGATTTTGGTACAAGTCTTACCACTCTCCATTTCCCCAAATACCCGCTATACAACCGAGGAGTGTCTCCAAGTGGTTGATGGCTCTCCCTTGAAGTCGTCTGGCCTTGATAGCGTCTAGCCACTGCTTTAATAAAAGCGGAACTGCCATCTTCCACAATTAAGGTGGCAAAAGTTGTTTATTCGCACTTTCATTTGTCTCTTTATCTGACTGTCTTCCTCACTTTACATTTGGGAAAGTCAAGTTCCAGAAGTGGTGGACAGGATGTATTCTGTTTTTCTGATGTATTTAGTATTTCCGAGAGCCTGTTGTTGCGTTCGAGAAGTATAAAATGATTTTTGTAAATCATTCTTCTGTCTTTGGGAAGCAAGTATTGAAGTACATGAGTTAGAATATCCTCAAGAACCTAAAGGGAGCCGAGGGTCTGGAAACCAGAGGCTGATTGATTCCCAGCCTTGTCTTTCTTGATTAAATGTGGGGGTTACACAACTCTCTCTCTCTCTCTCTCTCTAGGCCTCTCATTTTCCTTCACCCTGTTTGTCTTCCCAAGGATATCTTGTAGGAAATTTGGGGGATAAATGTGAATTCCCGTGAAACACTTTGACCCCCGTAAAGAAGGTGTCAGGTACATCCACCAAAGTTTAGCCTAGAAAAGCATTGACAATTCAAAGAAAGAACTTTCGTTTATTTACTTCCTGCCAGAAGTTACTCCTCTCTACACAGGGAATTCTGGAGTGAGAATAAAATGGGAACACATTAGGTTCAGTGGCTTTTCTCCCTTCCCTCTGCCTTTCCTGTCCCTCACCCCAAATCTGTGATACCAGGAGTGGCTATTACTCCTTCCCTTGAAGAACAGAACCTCCTACCAAGCTGTGCCAGAGGTCAAGCGAGTGAGGAGAGGAAAGTGCACACCCCATTGTGGCCAAGACGAAGGCCACAAAAGCCGTCTTGATCCTTTGACCTACATTGACGCTGAGTCTGTTCCTTTGGTGTCCCTGACTTTGACAGTGTGGTTAGTCTAACTCTCTGCCCCCACCTTGAATTGAGCTTTGATGAAAAAGTAGTAGGAACCCAGGCCTATCCCTGGAGATTTGGGGTTTTTGTCTTGGAGAAGCATCAACCAAACTAGCAGGGGCAGGAGATCTGGATTCCTGTGGCTTGGGCTAACTTAGGTCCAAAGAAACCAAGTGCCTATGATCATCATCTTCATTCCCCAAATGTGGCCATGCCCTCTGGATTCCCTTCTCTCACTCATTCTTTCAGTTAGGATGCCTTCTGGGTAGCTTGCTCTTGCTTTACCATTCGTATGTCCTTCCATATTCGAAATGCTTTGGTATATGGAATTGCAGATTGCTGCTGCCTGCTGATCTAAAATGTTTTGGCTTTAGGACATGCAGTAACAAAACTACTTTTAGGCATCAGTGTATGTCCTCTCCCTTGGGATCCCATAAACCTCTTTGAGATTTGCCTCTCTGAGTTTTCTGCTGGGCCACAGAGCCTGGTCCTGGCGCATCTCTCCTGAAGCACTGCTTCTGTATGTCAGGAATCATTTGGTTGCCTTGATTATATATCTTGGATCTTTTTCTTGGCTTCCTATAATAGAATGACCATATTTGTGCTCAGACATCTGAAAGAAGCCAGCCTGTACAATGCTGGATGACAGAGTAATAAGGTCTGTGGGTTGTATTCTTCTCCTCCATACATTGCAAGACTGAGTTTGCCTTAGTACTGCTTCCAGATATCCTGTGGATGGTCTTTGGGCATGTTGCGGTGAATGTTACCATGCCAGAGAGTTTCAGCAGATCTAACCAGCTTTGCAATGACTCATTCTTGCAGATTTTTATACACAAGGAAAACCAAACTAAGAAGGCTGATAAAGGTACCCCCCTTGTTCCCTCTTCTCGCCCGACCATTTTTCAAACCAGTGAAGCTCCTTTGGCCAAAATGTTGTAGCTGGGTGCCTCCCACTCAGGAAAAGCTTTATAGAAATATTGATCTTAAAATCTCACCCCTGGAGGTCAGCGGCTAGCACACCCTTAACCCTGACTCACCTTTAAAAGAGCAAGACTAGGTCTGAAACCTATGAAATGACCAAAAAAGAGAGCAGTGACTTCCCATGCAGAGACCTAATGTGTTCCTCTCCATTTTGCTTCAGATTTGCTGACCATGAAAGAATATCACTGTTTGCTGCAATTACTGTGCCCAGATTTCCCGCTGGAGCTCACTCAGAAAGCAGCCAGGTATGTCTCCTGGGCTCTTGGGGCCAGCTCAGCCCTTTGTGGGCAAGGGCTTCTTAGAGAAACCTGAAATGTACACAAACAAACAAATCATTAGGGAGGAATAAAACCATTAGGGAAGAAACGCATTTGGAGAGGGGTCTATTTGGGATTTGCCCAAAAATGTAATACTCACTTTCTGTGTTTCCAAGGGAAGCCAAATGATCCTTTGTGGTTTCTGTGGGGAGCCTTAGGGTCTGCAGATAGAGTTGGGGGTGTGGTGAGATGAAGAGGCAAACACACATACACACATACACACACGTGCACAGGCATGCAAAAAGAGAAACCCTTAGGGGCCAGCCCAGTGGTGTAGTGGTTAAGTTCGTGCACTCCACTTCGGCGGCCTGGGGTTTGCATGTTTGGATCCTGGGCACGGACCTACGCACCGCTCATCAAGCCATGCTGTGGCAGGCGTCCCACGTATAAAATAGAGGAAGATGGGCACAGATGTTAGCTCATGGCCAATCTTCCTGAGCAAAAAGAGGAGGATTGGCAACAGCTATTAGCTCAGGGCTCATCTTCCTCACACACACACACAAAAAAAAACACAAGAGAGAAACTCCTAAAGGATATTCTGAGTAAAGAAGGGGCAAGAGTTGGCAACAACTTGTGATGAAGGGGGTTGAGGTTGGAGACTGGAAAGGCATGAAGGCGATAAAGCCCAATTGAGGGAAGGATAAATTGTATTATTTATGCTAAAAGAAGGTTTTCAAGATTAGTCCAGAACCAGGAAGACTTGGCAGAAATACTTAGAACCCCCTAATTTCTGTGTTTGGTTTCACTATCATTCACATTTTTTAACCAAATGAGGTAGTTGGACTATGCCTCAGTTAACTTTTATTTATTTAACACAAAATTTGAGCTAAGGTAGCAAATGGAAGTATAGCAAAAAAATCTTGCTTTCTGAAAAATGCCAGAACAGAAGATTTTTAGGAAAATACTCTGTGTTATACCATACACGATGGATGCGTGGCATTATACATTTGTCCAAACCCATAGAATGTACACCACCAAGAGTGAACCGTAATGGAAACTATGGACTTTGGGTGATGATGTGTCAATGCAGGTGCATTGGTCGTAACAAATGTCCCACCCTAGTGGGGGATGTTGATAGTGAGGGAGGCTATGCATGTGTGGAGTCAGGGGGTATATGGGTAATCTCTGTACCTTCCTCTCAATTTCACTGTGAACCTAAAACTGATCTAAAAAAGTAAAGTCTCAACAGTTTTTATAAGTATTAAGTGAGATGATTAAGGTAAATGAATTTAAATGAAACAATGAAGGGAAATGCATTCATTATGATTTAGGGAAGCTGGCCATTTAAAAAATTATTATTACTTCCCATTTTACTGAAGAGGAAACTGATATATCTCAATTTTAAAAAAGGAAAAAAAGAGGAAACTGAGGCTCAAAGAAGTTAAGTACGTTGCCCGAACTTACTGATGGCTTGTCAGGAGCAGAGGCGTGACTTGAATCCAGGGCTGCCTGACTCCAGAAACTCAGCTCTTAACCTCCTCACGCTCCTGCCTCCCTGTGTCATGACATCATTTCTGCTTGGTGGTTTGACCCACTGAAACCAAAGCTGCACTGGCTGCCCTGCACCGAGAACCACCTGACTCCTGAAGTGAGCCAGCGACTCCTCCGCTGAAGGGAGAGCTGGGAAATCCAGTGCTGCCAGCAGCAGACACCAGCCTCACACTGGGGTGGGCTGTTTTGCAGTTCACGGCTCATGAACTAATTTTGCTGATCGTGTGCAAAACCTGTTTAGTGATCACGCACCCAAAATTTTGTAGATTTTTTTTTCCCTCCATTCTTCTGTGGAGACTTGCTTCTCAAGTGGCAACCGGCCGCTGGTAAAAGCTGTAGTTCAGGATTTATAATTTTAATTCATCTGCTATCTAAAGGAGATTTATATATTTCTTTTTCTTAGTTGGAAAAAAAATGGGAGATTATCATTTTAAAGCAGCCAAGTGGGGGCCGGCCCGGTGGCGCAGCAGTTTAATTCGCGCTTCAGTGGCCCAGGGTTTGCGGGTTCGGATCCCGGGCGCCCGCTGACACTCTGCTTGCCAGCCATGCTGTGGCGGTGTCCTATATAAAGTAGAGGAAGATGGGCACGGATGTTAGCCCAGGGCCAGTCTTCCTCAGCAAAAAGAGGAGGATTGGCGATGGATGTTAGCTCAGGGCTAGTCTTCCTCACAAAAAATAAAAATAAAAATAAATAAAAGCAGCTGAGTAGAGTTATCTTCAGATTTCCAATTGTAGTTCTCCTTTGGGGTCAGGTCATTGTAAGGAAGAGTCAGCCCCAAAATTTGGGGGGAAAAACTCAGCATTCTTAAAGACTTAAGATAATACTTAATAATAAAAGTCAGCTACGATTTCTACATAGCTGAATAAGAAGAATCAGCTGCGATCTCTAGAGAATTCCTAAAGAAAAGGAACCATAAGTGTGAGTGTGTGTGCTCCGTGAGGGCAGGCGGGATCGCTCCCAGTCTTGTTTGCCGCTGGATCACTATCACTTAGCGTAGTACTGAAGATACATGTTGGACACTCCATAAATGTCTCCCGAGTGGATGAATAGATGAATGCATGTTCCTTGTCTGGCATTTTGCGTCATTCTAATAGTCCATGGTTCTAAGTAACTTTAAGAACAAAAGTCAGCAACTATATCCTATATTCATTTGTTCATTCATTTATATGTTAATCAGGTATTTCTTTTTTAACAGCTTTTTGGGATAAAATTCACACACCCTCTAATTCACCTAGTTAAAGTATAAAATTCAATGGCTTTTGGTATATTCACAGTATATTCACATCCATGACCACAGTCAATTTTAGAACGTTACCCCAAATTACCCCATTAATTACCCCAAAAAGAAATCTTGCACCCGTTAGCCATTACTCCCCCATCCCCCATCCTCCCCAGCCCTAGGCTACCACTAATCTATTTTCTGTTTCTGTAAATTTGCCTATTCTAGGCATTTAAAATAAATGGACCACATATAATATGTGGTCCTTTGTGACTGGTTTCTTTCACTTAGCATAATGTTTTCGAGGTTTTTCCACGTTGTAGCTTATGTCAGTACTTCATTTCATCAAATACTTGTTGAGTGCCGATTTTGTGCTTGGAGCTCTCCTGTACACCATGAGTACAGATATGGTTCCTGCCCCTCCAGGGGCTTACCCTTTGGCTTAGAAGAGGATCGCTTGGGTACTGGTCACTGCCTGCCACCACTTTGTGACATATCACTTTGGTTTCTGTCACTCCAGAATAGCCACTGTCCTCCTTGCCCATGGCTGAAAGGTGGGTGGCGAGTTTGAGGGTGAGCCTTCTGTCTGATCTTCAGCCCCCAGCAGCCACAGCCTTGCATTGCCCCACCCATCTCCCAGACCCTTCCAAACTGTCTGATATATGGAAGCATGGCAAGATTAGGTAGAAGTAATACAATTCTCTAAAATCCACGGATCTTACAATTATTGATACCAGGGGGCTTCTGGAGTGATATTCCCCTAGCGGTGGCCAGAAGCTTAACCCCCTCCTCACCAAGGGGACTACTGTTTGATAGAAACTTTAGACCTTCAGTCTGAAGAGGAGGAAGCATTGTAGCCAGTCCGTGTCAATGGCAGTGTGAGGGAATTACGGGAATGCAAGTCTAAACAACAGGCCTAGGGTAATCCTCAGGATGCTGGCTGCAAAATTAGAATGAATTCAGAACTAGGAGAAGTTTGTTTTCTCCCTGTGTGTGAGCATCAGCCTTCTGTGGCAACCCCACCTCTCCAATGCCATTCTTTCCCCACTCCACCCCAGCTGGTGTGTGTGTAGAAAAATTGCACATATCCCAAAAAGTGCACTCTGATTGTTTAAGCTATTCTCATGTTGTCCTGGAGGTCAGGATCCCAACTTCCCCACACATAAGCCCAGGCTTCTGACCAGAATGGCAAATGGCGGTGGTTGGGCCTCCAAGGTAGTTTCTGTTGCCAGAAGAGGCACTGCCCTCTCCTGTCTCACTGCTAGACTTGCTTTATTCAGGGCCCCGAGGTCTGGGGACAGGCTGTAGGAGGCTCCCGTCTGTGATGATGTGTGCATGAAAGAATGTAATCCACAGGCAGCTGTACACCAGAACCTGTTCAGGGCCATGGCGTCTCCACACGCACTCGACTTATGTGCTGCAAGCACCGTGGCCAGGCCCTGGGGCAGCAGGTGTGAGCTGGAAATGCAGGAAAGGAAAGAGCAAACAGACTCCATGACAGCGCCCAGCCAGACATCCTCTCCACCTCACACATTCCTGCAGCAGTGGGAGGCGTTAAGTAATTTTATCCCTAAATGATCACCATAGCATCTCTGTCTCCATCCTCCATGGACTGGGAAGCTTTCCTGATGGTTAAGAGCATGCAGTTGGAACCAAACTGCCTTTTTTTAAATTAATTATTTTTTTATTGAGGTATAATTGACATATAACTTTATATTAGTTTCAGGTGTACAACATAATGATTGGATATTTGTATATATTGCAAAATGATCACAACAAGAAGTCTAGTTAATATCCATCACCATACATAGTTACAGAATTTTTTTCTTGGGATGAAAATTGTAAGATCTACTCTCTTAGCAACTTTCAAATATGCCATACAGTATTATTAACTATAGTCACCATGCTGTACATTACATCCCGAGGACTTATTTATTTTATAACTGGAAGTTTGTACTTTTTGACCCCTTTCACCCATTTCACCCACCCCCCAACCCCTACCTCTGGCAACACCAATCTGTTCTCTGCATGAGCTTGGTTTCGGTTTGGTTTGATTTGGTTTAGATTCCACATATAAGTGAGGTATTTGTCTTTCTCTGTCTAACTTATTTCACTTAGCATAATGCCCTCAAGATCCATCCATGTTGTCACAAATGGCAAGATTTCATTCTTTTTTACGGCTGAATAGTACTTCATTGTATGTGTGTCTGTATCCCACATTTTTTTAATCCATTCATCCATTGATGGACTCTTAGGTTGTTTCCATATCTTGGCTATTGTAAATAATGCTGCAGTGAACATGGAGGTGCATATATCTTTTTGAGTTAGTGTTTTCGTGTTCTTTGGATAAATTCCCAGAAGTGGAATTGCTGGATCATATGGTATTTCTATTTTTAATTTTTTGAGGAACTTCCATACTGTTTTCCTTAGTGACTGCAAGAGCCAGACTTCTTGAGTTCAAATCCTGGTTCCACAATTTGTCAGCTTGTGGCCTTGGAAAAGTTATTTAATTTCTTTGAGCCTCAGTTTCCTCATTTGTAAAATGGGAATAATAATAGTTTTAATAATTGAAGAAGTATGTAATGCACTTAAAATAATGCCTGGCACAGAGTAAACTTTCTTGTTGTTGAAGGTTTTTTTTGTTGTTTTTTGTGAGGAAGACTAGCCCTGAGCTATCATCTGTTGCCAATCCTCTTCTTTTTGCTGAGGAAGACTGGCCCTGGGCTAACATCCATGCCCATCTTCCTCCACTGTATGTGGGACGCCACCACAGCATGGCTGACAAGTAGTGCATCGGTCCATGCCCGGGATCCGAACCTGCGAAACCCAAGCCACCAAAGCTGAGCGCATAAACGTAACCACTGCACCACCGGGCAGGCCCCAGGGTAGACTTTCAATGTTAGTAATAGTAATATTAACCTGTCAGAGCACAGGCATCATAGGGTTAGAAAGACCTGGGTGTACATGCCACCTGTGCCCTATTAACTGGATGACCGTGAGGGTCTCTCTTAACTTCTGTAAGCCTGTTTCTGTGTCTGTAAAATGATAGTAACTAACTCATAGGGTGGTTGTAAGATTTCAACAAAAAAAATATGTAAATTGCTTAGCATGTTGTAGACATTCAACTAATAACAGTTTCTTGTGAAAATAATGTCGGCATTATTTTACCAAGTTTTAAAAAAATAAATGAGAAGTTCCTGGGTTCCCTAAGGCAGTGCTTTCTGGCCTTTTTTCACTTCACAACACTCAGAAAATAATATATAACACAAAGTAGGGTAAAGACAAGACTGCCTGTAATTAGCCTGCAGGCTCTGGCCTCCTCCCAGCTGGGCCCAGGGACCATCACACCTGTAACCCATTCAGGGCCCAAGTGACACAGGGCCTGGAAGCTCCGTTCCAAGGGTGAAGATTTAAAGCTGTAGTTCTCAAACGAGTGTGCATCAGAATCACCTGCAGGCCTTGTTAAACCACAGATGGCCCAGCCCCAGAGTTCAGTGGGTCTAAGGTGGGGCTCAAAATTTCATAGTTCTAAAGAATTCCCAGGTGATGCTGATGGTCTGGGACCACTCTAAGAATCGCTGATTTAGAGCGTGGTGTGCCAATCTTATTCTGGCATTTTTAAATTGCATTAAAAGGAATTACATTTCCGTCTCTCTCTTGTCATCTGAAACACTATTTAACTCACTTCTTCCTCACTGAAGGCCAGATTCCCTAGTGAGCAATATACGTTTAATAAGAAAAGCTCTTTTATCGTGGTTTATGCTGCATACATACAGTGCTTGAAAAGCACGTACACTCCTAAGGAATCTAGTTTTACGTAACAACTCACCCCCATTTAATAGACTCACTTTTCAGCTGGTCCCTGTGTCACGAAGGCAAGATGTCCCAGTGGTGAAGGACTCAGGGACTGGAGCCAGACAGCCCTGGATTCAAATCCTAATTCCTTCCCTTGCTGGCTTGTGACATTGAGCAACTTCTCTAAGCCTCAGTTTCTTCATCAGTAAAATGAAAATAATAATAACACCTGCCTCATAGAGTTGTTTTTAGGAGTTGATGAGATAATGCTTGTAACATACCCGTCATATAGCACTCAAAAAATATTACCTACTTTAAAAAATTATAATTAGCAAATGGGGAGTGATGCTTCATTCCTGTATTCATTTTCCAAATTTTCACTGAGCACCTACTATCTGCCAGACCTCATGCCGTGCGCTGAGGAGACAGCTTTATGCTTTCGTGGTGTCTTTCTGTCTGTGTGCCTCTCCCCTGCAGTGTCCTTCCGCATAGATGTCCTCCCCAGGTCTGACTTGCCATCTAACAGTATCACTGTTGCCCCAAAGGTCTTTCACCAAAACAGAGTATCCTTTCCTTCGCATTCTTTTATTCACCAAATATTTATTGAGTAGCAGTCGTTGTGCTTGTGGAGGGGCTATAACAGTGAGCAAAATAGATGTTCTAGACCTCGAGGAACTTACAAACTGATAGAGCAGCAGACTTTAAATAAATGAAGTGCCAAGTGCTACAGGAACATGTAAACAGCAGACCCAACCTAACCGGGGGGATCGTGAGAGGCTTTTCCATGAGGAAGGGATGCTGAGTTTGGGACCTAGAGATGTACTTGCCCCATCAGCTATCTAGACTTATAAGGCCATCATAACAAAGATAGTTTAGTACTAGAATGGATTATGCTAGACAGGCCAGAACAGACCCATACATTTATAAAAACGTGATATAAAAGTGGTACTGCAGAGCAGTGGGAAAGGGAGGATTCAATGAGGAGTGGTGGGGCAATTGGTTATCCTCACAGGAAAAGAAAAAATGAGATCCCTGCTTCATACCATATTCAGAAGTCAAGTTCACATAGATTCCAGACCTAAGTGTGAAATGCAAAACCATAATACTGGTGGGAGTGTTAATTGGCACAATCACTTTGAAGCAGTTTGGGCAAATCTAAAAAGTTCAGAGGTGTACTGATAATGAGGAAACATGCAGCATTGTTTGTAATAGTCACCACTGGAACAATCTGTATGTCCTTCTGCAGAAGAAAGAAGAGTGTGGTGTCTTCATACAGTGGAATTCCATACTGCAGCAAAAATGAATACAGGGAGACATGCATCATTACTGATAAATCTCAAAGTGTCAAGTTACTGAATGACACCGAAGTAAAATTTGAAAACAAGCAAAACAAAGCTAGATAATGTTTTAAGAATGTAAGCATTTGCATGAGTTATTTAGTATAAAAACATGCAGATGGATGCTAAACCCCCAAGTTTCAGTAAACAAATGCTAAGCCCACAAGTTTCAGTGGTGATCTCTGAGGAAGAAGGGTAGAGGGATGGGATGACGGGGGAGGACACAGGTGGCTTGAACAGGATATGTAATATTTTACAAAGCTCTTAAAAACTGAAGTGAGCATGGCAAAATATTAAGGTTTGGTGGTGTTGGCCAGTGGGTACACAGGTGTTTGTTATGTTATTCTGTGTAATTTTCTGAAGTTTTAAATATTGCATTTAAAACAAAAAGGGTGGGTAGGATTTAGGTAGGGAGCAGTGAGAGGGAAAAGCAGTCTAGGGAAAGTCAGCAGCCTGGGAAAGAAGCCAGGCTTTCACCAGTGATGAGCTGGAGGAACTTCGAGAAGCCAGTGGGCCTGGTTTGAGGAGTTTGGGGGCTGGGAGCGAAAAGGAGGGCCTCAAAGGCCGCGCATTGGATTGGGGTATTTATCCTCAGAACGTGGAACAGTTCCCCCCTAGCTGTAAGGCTTCTTGAGAGGGACCAGGATAATGGGGTCAAATGGCTGAGCTGGAGCCTTCAAGCTGTCTGCAGGGAAGAAGCGGTTTGGGGGGCAGTTGCTGTACACCGATAATCACCAAGTGTGGGAGAAGGGACAGCGCCATCAGCAGGATGGTGTTACTGCCACCAGAGAGTGCAGAGCCCGCTTTTCCTTACCAGGCGCAGCTGCAGGTGGTCTAGGAACTGTGATTAGAGTCAGAGAGACCTGTGTTTGAATTACAGGTCTTTCACTTCTGCCTGTAACCTTGGTCAAGTTTGTTAATCTCCCTGAACCTCTGTGTTCTCAGTCAAGATATTCCCTGAGCTTGGCTCGTGGGATTACTATGAGGAGAAAATGAAATGACAGACGTATAGTGCTGACAGAGTAAGCCCCTGATGAGTACTAACCGTGTTGTTGTTAGTGCCCACGCTCTCTGGATCGAGCTTCTTAGGCACTACCGGGCAGCTAGGGTTTGGGGTTCCCTGGAGGTGCAGGTTGGAGCCAGGGGAGAGCAAGGACCAGGACATCCTGGCTGCTCTGAGCGCCTGGACTTGTGGCAGCTTGTGCAGCCCGAGGATGCCTCCAGCACAGTCCAGAAGAGGGGCAGGGGCAGCCCTAAGGAAGTGTCCCAGGAAACGCTGACAGCAGCCTTTCTCCTCCCGCCCGCGGAAAGGTAGCTGGAGTGTAGGTTCCTTCTCACTCATGGCCCCGACGTCGCAACAGCCTGCCGAGGTGTGCTGGGAGCACAGCAGACTCAGGACACACTTCAGCTGCACCCATGAAAGACTCTGGCCCTGTGACTTCCCCAAAGAAGTACAGTCATGGAAAGTAGCTCTTCTTTCTGGCCCTGACTGAGGCCTGGCTTCCTCAAAGAGTAGACTCGAAACAAGATAGCTAGCTTCCGCCTGAGAGCCTCTGCCTGGCTGGGCCCTGGCAGCACTTACTTCCTCTGAGCTATATTTTTATTTGCTATTTTGAGTTCTTCCAGCACCTTCAACCAGCTAGAATACACTTACTGATAGCAACTGACACTTATTTTCCATATTTATTATATACTAGACACAGTACACCATACTGACTCTTTACGAGAATCGTGTGAAATGGGAACTATGATTATCTCCTCTTTACAGATGAGGAAACTGAAGCTCAGAGAGAAAAGGTGACTTGCCCAAGAAAAGGTGAATTGGCCAGGGAGTGGTGGATCAGGGATTTGATCCCAGGGTTGCTGACCCAGAACTGCAGGGACACAGGTACAGCTCGTGCCTCTAGACCAGGAATACTGACCCTTAGGGGTGAATAGGAAGTTGGCAAGTCAGTAGGTTCAGGCTGGAAGCCGTTGCTTCCTTGGCACCCAGTTAACTCTCAGCCAGCCAGCCAGCCCGCCCATCCCAGCTGTTGGAAGTCAGCGAGGGAGGGAGAGAAGGGCCAGCCCCCTCGGGATTAGCTCGGGCCCTGCCAAGTGCTCTTTCTTCATTCCAGTCGCCTGCCCTGGTCTCCACCCTTCACATGGTTCTGCTCAGAGCCAGCCTGAACTGGACCGCCTTTACTTCTCCCCCAAGTCCCTCTCTCTAGCCCTGAGGCCTGGCCTGCAAGGATCCCTCCATGATCCAATAGATTTGTACAGACTCTTGTTGGCAACAGCTCCTTGTTGGCTCCACTTCAAAGCAGGGGCGGCCCAGCTCCTCCAGGTGTCAGAAGCAGCTGGCACATTAGCAGAAGACCTCTGGCAGGGAGGGGTGTTGAGCCAACTGCCATCAACTGGAGAACAGCACATGTGGATGACCTTGTCTCCAAGAGAGTCCTGCCTGAGCCTCTGGGGGTGGTGACAAGTTTGAGTTCAGGGTGAAGGAGCTGTCTGTGGGATGTGGGGCCTACACCCTGGGGTTATCCCTATCGTCCGAGGCAACAACAGACCTGTAGCCTCCTGCCTGTCTGTCCCACAGTCTGCCAAGAGTCCAGTGCCAGATACCCAGACCTTTCATGGGTCAGAGCATTAGTTTGGAGATGGACAGTGCAGCACATGATGTATCTAAAAGCACCTTTCTGTAAGTCTTTCAGACTTTCTGCAGCCACGGTCCTCTGAACAGCAAACCCTTTCCCCACCAGAACCAGCACTAACAGGAAAAGCTGTTAGTTCTGTCCACCCCTGGGAAAACACTCTGTCAGAACTGGAAGAAGCTCTTTCATACTTTTGGGAAGTACGAGCCTTCTGGCTTCTGCTTGAATATCTCCAGCAACAAGCAGCTCAGTCCTGCACAAAGCAGCCAACGTCCCAGAGCTGGGCAGCTTGAAAAGGTCTTCTAGAGCCAAACTCTATCCCTGGACATCTCCCTCAGAGGCAGCCCTTCAAGGGTTGAGTCTCAGCCCTCACTTCCTCCTTAGTCTTCTCTTCCAAGCTAAAGGATTTAAATGCAGCCATTTGTCTGATGTCGTGGTTTGCAGACTCTCCACCACTCTGACCCCCAATTCCATGACTCCAGTTTATTCCACTCAAATGGACTGACCAGAGCTGAAGGTAATGGTCAGATGTCACCTGGCCAGGGGAAAAGAAAACGGTACTGTGGCCTTTTTTATTTATGTGTTCATGTTTGCCTTCATTCAACAAATATTTACTGAGTGCCTACTGTCTGCCCTGCACCATGCTGGACCTTGGAGTCGAGTGCCAGGCAGAGAGATGAGGTGTTACCTGGTGGATCTGAAAGTCCTGGAGCAAAGACAGACATGAACAGTGTGAGGAGGTCAGAGAGGAAGCCAGTTGCAGGGGAACCTACCGAGTCTGCAGTGGGGCAGGCTTCCCAAAGAGGTGCTGTGTAGGCTGCAACCTGAAGAACGAGCAGGCGTCAGGTGGTGAGGAGAGGGGCGTGAAGGATGGGTAGAGGGACGGACTGGCTTGTATGAAGGGCATGAGGAAGGAGGAGTGTTGGGAAGAACTGAAGGATCAGCGTGGTTGGAACATAGTGAGGGAGCTGCCTGTGGCCTCTGCTGAGTCTAGAGATGAGGGAGGCAAACGGTGGGTCATGTGGGCTCGTAGCCCAGATAAGAATGGGGGCTCCTGCTAAGGTCAATGGGAATCCCTTGAAGGGTTTTAAACAGAGTTGTAAAATGGTCAAATTCACATTTTAAGAAAGATCTTTCTGACCGCAGTATGGATACTCAATTAGGAGGAGGCAAGAGTGGTTGCAGGAAACCGGGGAGGAGGTCATCCAGTTGCCCAGGAAAAGGTGGAGGTGGGCGTCGGATGGTGGCTGTGGAAGTGGAAAGAGGTAGACAGATTCAGTAGAAGTGTCAGGGACAGGATTGATAGGACTGGTGATTGATGGCTGGGCGGGCAGGAAGGGCGGCTCCAGGATGTCAGGAGGACTCCCAGGTCTCTGGGGAGCAGGGTGCTGGGTGGTGCCGCTGTTAATGCAAGCCAAGATCCAGTTGGCTTTTTTGGCAGCCAGTCCCGCTGCTTGCAATCAAGAAAACCCCTCAGCCTTTTGCACACGTGCTGCTGGGATCCAGCCACGTGCCCCTCAGCAAGAAAGCCCCTCTGCTGTCTGCCACCCCCAACTATCCTGCTGGTCCCTCCTGACCAGTGTAAGTTTCAGCCCACCAAGGAGCAGAGGTCAAGACCAGAGCCCACGCAGGGCTGCCCTGTTCCCTCAGAGACTGCCACCCTTACCCGGGTGGGGCTCCTGCCCTCTGATGGCTGTGCTCTCACTCTCCCCATTTTAAAAGAGGGTGCTAATGTTCATAGTCAAGAATGGCCCCTGACAGAAAGCTGCAGGCCAGTTCTGAAGCTGGAAGGGCAGGTCCTGCTTGCAGCTTCTAGTCCATCTGTGGCTGAGAGAGGAAGATGTTTATGGCAGTTGGCTTCGAAGCCCTGGTGTGGCAGGGCCTGTCTCAGGAGCATGCTGATTAGCGAGAATTACAACTTCTGGAATTAGACAGTGGTGATGGTTGCACAACTCTATGAATAGACTAAAAAACACTGTACACTTTTAAAGGATGAATTTTATGGTTTTTGAATTATATCACAATATAAATAAATGAATAAATAGATAAAGAAAGAAATAGTCAGTGGCGGTAACTGCTATAAACAGGAGTACGGGGTCCAGGTTGATGATAAACAAGAGAAGCCAAGTAATGTCTTCAAAGGGTTTGGCTCCCCTCCTGGGTCCCGTTTGGAGATGTGCTCAGGCCGGCACCGTTCTGGAGTTCTTAGCTGTCCTGGGAGCAGGGCAGGAAGGAGAGGTCACTGGCTTCTCTCCTCTGGGGCCTCTTCCTTCTCTGCTGAGCCTGGGAAGGAACAATTGGGTGCTGGTGGCTCTTCCTCCCTGTGGGCTCCTGGGAGAACTAGCTCTTCCTCTGGTTTGGGTGCCGCCCTCCCTGCCCTCTCTTTACCTCTCTCGCCTCTCCCTCCGCATCCAGATGTCAGGATCTGGGCTTTGGGCCCTGTCTCTTCCTTTTTACCTGCCTGGGTTCCCAGGTTATGAGAAATGGGGTAACTGTTTGGCCTGTGGCTCAGCACTTGCTCCCACAAGCCGCTGATGGGAGAACCAGCGCGCCCTCCTGTGGCCCTCGGCAGCATTGCTTCTTCCCCACCTCCCGCCTTGAATTGTTTTGAGTTGGAATTTCAATGTTGAACTCTGGTAGTTGAGGCAGGTTTTTTTCTTCCCCAAGAGCTACATGAGAAACAGTTAAGGCTCTCAGATAAAGGGGAGAAGAAAGAAGATAAATTAGCCACAGAAACTAAGAAATAAAACGTTAGTGTTTGTTTACTGTAACTTTATTTTAAAAGAGGCAGTGTGACCTAAGGGAAAGTACACAGCCTGTGTGACCCCAGCAAGTTGACTTCTCTGGTACTTAGTCTTTTCACCTATAAAATGGGAGTAATAACAAGATCTACCTCGTAGGGTTGTTGTGGGATAAAATTTAATTAATATAGGTTACATACCTCGTACAGTGCCTGCCATGAAGTAGGTACTCAGTAAATGGTACCTGTTTCCATTATCATTATTACAACTAAAGACTAGATCTAGGAACCCTTTTCTCTCTTTGGGGAGATCTGAAACCAGGGCCGGCTGCCTTACACAATCCCAAGGGCACCAGTACATTATATATATTCTCTCTAAAGCTTTCCCAGAGGTGAGCAATGCTGGCTGTCTGGAGCTAATCCAGCTTCCAGTTTGGGGACCCTCTGACACAGGGAGGTGAAGAAAGATTTAGAAAAATACACAAGACAGCAAAATAAAACAATTTTTAAAAAAGAAAAAATAAAGCCAGAAGGGTCCAGTCTGAAACGGATGGGGGCCCAGCTGCTCTCTGGTAGATGAGTTTGGCACCCTGCCTGACACATGGATGGAACCCAGCAAGTGCTAATTTCCTTCCCTTCCTGTCCTCTCTCCGATGTGGCCCTGAGCAGAGTATGAATATGGCCCAGGTCTGATCCCTTTAGTAGTCACATGGTTTTCTTCCTGTGAAGTGGGTGTGCAGTGGAAGGGACTAGAAAGAGTTAAAAGCAGGAGGTGATCAACTTGTGAGAGTGGACAGCAAGGAGGAGCAGTGGCCACCATGGTGGCACAAGATGGGGCATGTACTTTGACCCTCTCGAGTGCAGAGTCCCCAGTAGCTCTGTACCCTCTTCCCTTGTTTGCCATCTGTGTCCCAGGATGGAGGTGCCTGTAGCTGTTCTGGCCCTTGGTAGCTTATTAAATCTCAGTACCACTTGCCAAGACCCCTTTAAACCTCTTGGCTGTTCTTTTTGCCTTTTCTGATCAGCTGTATTTATTCTGAACTAAATGGTCCTCACTGCAGGATGAAAGGATTTACTGCTTAAGTATATGAAAAGAAATCTTGGCTGCATTACAATTGTACCCTCTCCTTCCCCCACCTCCCTCCCCGTGCTCCATCCACTGGCTGGTTCCACAGAGACTGCACTGGGAGCCTGCCGTTGGTGTACCTACACACACACATTCGCTCACATTTTCTCTCTTTCCCCCTCAGGATTGTGCTCATGGACGATGCCATGGACTGCTTGATGTCTTTTTCAGATTTCCTTTTTGCCTTCCAGATCCAGTTTTACTACTCGGGTGAGAGTCTTCCAGGGCCCCATGTGGCTCGTTCAGGACCCCGTCTCCCTCTCCTTCCCTGTTGCCCTTTCCATCTGTGTGCCTGGCACACACACCTCTCCCTCACTTCCTTGGGTGGTGTGCTTCACTGGGGGTCACTAACAGGATGTCTGGTTCTCGCTGGTGGTCACCAGAGTCAATCTCCAGGGCCTACTCCCTCAGCCTCCTCAAGACATAGAAAACCACAGTGCTTCCTGTCAGCAGCACAACAAACCGGTTTAAATGATAATGACAGTAACAGCAGCAGCAATACATGCTATTGTAACAATACGCAATCAGTTCACTATCGAAAACTTACTGTGTGCCAGACATTGCACTAAGCACCTAAATCCTTACCACAACCCTAAAAGACAGGTCCTTTAAGAGAGCAGCTTACCGAGGCAAGTAGCCAAACTCACAGAGCTAATACATGGTGGAGCCCAGCCTGGAACAGAGGGCTTACTCCAGAGCCAGTGCTGTCGGCCCCTCTGCTATCTCTCCCTCGGCCCTGACTCTCATGTGTGGGCACACATCTTCCCACCCACACAGCTTTTCATAGGCACACACCAGTCCTATCTCACACTCCTCCCTGCTTCCCAGTTCACACCAGCTGTGCCCTTAAATCCCTTCTGGAATCAGGTGGAATAAAAATAGAGGAATAAATACAAATGCACATCAGCTCACACACAGCAACATCAAATGGAATGTTGGGTTTGGAAATTGCTGACTATGTCCATAAACAAACTTGTTTAAAACGGGCTCTTCCAGTAAACAGAAGGCTGTCCTTGGAGCTTGGACATGGTCTTCCTGCCAACTGATGGCCCCAGCCAGCCCTGACCTCACTCAGGCGCCACATTCTGTTTCCTTGATGGCAGCCCAAGGGCCTGGTCAGGCCAGGCTGAAGCCTGGGGCCTCACCACCTGCTCTTAGCAGCCCCAGGTATCAATTGCCCATTTCTCTGAAGCTCCTGGGCCCTCTCCTCGCAGTACTCCCAGGACGGGGCACAGCGTCTGGCCCGAGCATCATTACTGCACAGCAGCATGTGTCAGTCAGCAGTGGACGGGCCCTAAGTCACTGCTTACTGACAATGGCTCAGCTACTAAAATTTGAAAACAATTTCCAATGTTTAAAGAATGAGCAGTTTACAGGCTTTCTCTTCCACACTGATATTCTAGCATTATTTCTCGAGTCAGGGAGGCAGGTGGCCTCACAAGATGGGGTTACCAGTGGGAGAGTGCACACATTCACTCTTTCAAAAAATATAACATTTACTATGTGCCAGGCACCGCGCTAGGTGCTGGGGCGGGAAGACGAACAAGCCATGATCCCTGCCTTTGTACAAGGATCTTCCATTCCAGCAAGAAGACAGGGTAAACAGGTAATTACACAGGAAACTCGTCACTGGGTAAGCGCTACAAAGAAGTACAGGGTGCTCTGAAAGTATGTAATGGGGGATCTCACCTACTCTAGGAGCATCTGCCCAGAGGAGGGGACATTGGAGCTGAAACACATATTAGTGTCATCTCTCACAAGCATGGTGGTCACACAGGGGTGAGGGCTCCTGCTCCCAGGATGCTGTGCACTGAGCTGAACTAACAGACAGAGAAGGGAGGACACAGTGAAGGGACAAAGTATATCCTCCCTGCCTGATCTGTGGCCCTCCATCCATGGTACCCAGAATTCCTGGAGAGCGTGGCTGCCATCTATCAGGACCTGCTTTCAGGCAAGAACCCCAATACAGTGATCGTGCCAACATCGTCCAGCGGGCAACACCGCCAGCGGTCGACCTTGGGCGAGGCCAACATGCTGGAGGGAGTGGAGGCGTCACTGTTCTACCAGTGCCTGGAGAACTTGTGTGACCGGCACAAGTACAGGTGAAAAATGGGCCCGCAGATCACCTCAGCCCCGGGGATGTTCTGATTGGTCCAGGGCTTCTAGCGGCCTGGATGGTCATAGTATAAATTAGAGCAGGGCCGTTTGCTGCAGGCCAGGCTGCTGACTGAAAGGCTCTTCCCAGGTGGCTCATGTAGGGAGGATTACTTCCACTTGGGCAAGACCAGCTATCGATGGCCAGCTTGGCCCCCTTCTCCTTGCCAGGAGATAGACTGGCCTTGACTTTTTAGAGAGAAGGAAAAGACATTCACTGTACAAAGAATTAACTCTATAGAAAGGGAGGGTTAAGCTGTCCTGTGTGGCACAAAGTCCCCTTACCATCAGAGAAGCCAGTTTTGGTCTCTTCCAAGAAGAGACTGTCACTTATTGCCATGTCCCCATCCCTTCCCTCCCCCTCCCCCCTAGTGAAAGCACCAATTAGTGAACATACCAGCCCTTTTTGTCTACAGTCAAGGCCTTGGTCCTAGAGATCTGCCATGCTCCCCCAGGGTCTTAGGGCCCCCAAGGCAGGCAGGCCCCTCTGTCTTGGCTTTGGGCATCTCCTAAGCCTGATGTGTGAATGAAAAGATGGCACTCAGACTTGCTAGTCTTTGCATCTGGCATCTGTATTCTCCCTTCTAGCTGCCCACCCCCAGCACTTGTCAAAGAGGTCCTAAGCAACGTTCAGAGATTGACCTTCTATGGATTCCTTGTGGCTCTCTCAAAGCATCATGGAATCAACCAAGCCCTAGGTAAGCCAGAGCTAGCTGTGGCCAGCCTCTCCTGCCCCCTTGATACAAAGCCCTGCGGGATCTGGCCTCTCTTGGCAGACGTGGTCCCATGAGGAGAGGGCATCACCATCCCTGCCTTGACTTCTCAGGACCAGACTCTGAGACCTAGGGAACTGGAATGTGCACAAGACTATGCCCTTTTAAGCCTCTCACACTACCGTGGTAAGGGACAGCCTTCCACGCTCGAGGCCCTGCCCCAGCATGAAGCAGCCTCTCCAAGGCAGAGTCGTGCCCAGCCCCTCCCCATAGAATCCCCAGTTCTGCTTTGGGGAGTGGCCTGCAGTTTGGGCAGACACAGGGCTATTTATTCAGTGGGTCTGGAGATTATATATCAAAGAGACCTGAATCCCATTGGTAAACAGAGCAAAGGTGTATCTGGGGAGGCCTTTTTTCTCAGCTGGAAAAAAAAAATCTGATTAATCTGAAAGGGAGCAAAAAAAGAGGAAGAGGTCTACACTGGCCCAGTTTTTTCCTGTCCCTCGTTTTATTCTCACTGGTTGGCCTCCTCCACCCACCTCGCTCTTCTCCCTCCCACACCTGCTGCTCTCCTAGGGGACGAGCCACCAGCCAGCATCCACCAGAACTTGAGCGGTCCTTATTTGTCTCTCTCCTCGAGGTATCCAGGTGTGTTTGGGACCCCAGTTTCCTGAGTCTCGAAGAAGAGACACACAGCATTCCCCTGCCTTTTGTCAGTTAAGGGAATGGGGTCAAGGGAAGGAAATTCAACATTCTTTAAATGCCAGCTACAGTAGGCAAGTACTGGGCTAGATGCCTTAGATCCTACACGATACAGAGCCTGCTGGGGATGCTCTGGGGTACATGGGGGTGCAAACCCCAGCAGGAGTGACTGAGGGCGCTCTCAGGCAGGATGCCACCTGGCAGCCTAGTTATTCTGAATCAGTGCTTGGGACATGCACAGGGCTGGGGACCCCTCAACTAAGTGATGTTGGTAGCCAAGGTCACCAGCTGGACGAGGAGTAGAAAGGAGGCAAATAGGAGTCAGAACTCAAGAGTAAGGGGGCGGCAGGTGGTGTTTGCTTAGGTTTTCTGTCGCGCTCCTAGGTAACTGACCGCCCTCCCTTCCTTTCCACCAATCAGCTGCTAGGAAGGAAAAGGAACCGCTAACTAGCCTCTGGCTCGCTGCTGGGACTAACCTCACTGTTTCTAGGGCCTTTAAAAAGAACAATCACTCATTCAAGCACTTTTACGGAGCACTTATGCTGGGTCGAGTGGGAGACAGAAAGAAGCACGTGGTCTCTGCCCTCACCTGCATCTCCAGTGTATGAAATAAAGACCTGGAGATACGGGAGGGGGCGGGGGGGGGCAGCCAGTTGTTTGCCAGGTGTGGAGAGGGGTTGTCCTGTTCCTTTAGTCCTCAAGGCACCCCACACACACACTAAATGAGAGGCTTCCGTGGGACACAGTTTGAAAACCACTAACAGAGCAAAAGGGGCCGGGAGGCATCGTCTGAGAAAGCTTTGGAAAAGTCGGGAATTGAACTAGAGCCAGATGGGTAATTTTAAGATTGAGGCTTTCTAGAGACCAGTATTGTTAACTGCCAAATCTACGTTCTGACCCCCAGTAAGCTCTTTTCCCTCAACAATTTGCTGGTGAGAATCTTTCTGTCTGCAGACTTCAGCTTCACCCTCCCTCCCACTGTTAACAGCTCTGGAGAGCATCCACGACTCTCTCCTTTACTTTTCCCAATATCAAAGAATTACTTCCCTTAGTTTACAGCTGAGGTTTACAGAGAGGTTTGTGGCAGAGCAGAGATGGGGCAGCGCCCCCTCCCGGCGGCTTCTAGCCACACAGAAGAGAGTTTGGTCTGATCCCCACCTAGCCTTCTCTTCTCACCCCTAGGACCCTCCCTGGAGGAGCTGAGGCAGCATTTTTGACCATTCTGTCTCCAAAGGGGAGTCACCCTAATTTGGGGGCACAGAGCTAGATAATTCCTGGTCTTTGGGGTTAGCCTGGGCCATATCCTGTCTCTTTGGCTCCTTCTCAGCCCAGTACCTGGTTCCTCAAGGAAGGACTAAACCCCCAGCACCAGCTCACAACCCACCATCTAGTCTTAGAAGGGGACTGCCCTGTTTGTGCAGTGACCTCAAGGTTTGGGGATGCCTTATAGCTGTGGTCTCTGCCCAAAGTCAGGGAGGTAGGCAGCGGGGTTCACTCTTTATCCATCAGTACCCAAGACTTCCTGCCCCAATAGCGGTCCTCTTAAACTTCTCTAAAGAGCTCTTCCCCAAATCTTTTACATCTGCCTTCCCAGGGTCAGCAAAATAGGCAGACATGAAGCACTCGCTATGAATGGGGCTGCCTGATTGGAACCTGGCTGAAGAAGCTTCAGATTAAGTTTTGTGCCCCACCCCCCACCCCCATTATCTCCTAGGAGCTTTGCCTGACAAAGGGGACCTGATGCATGACCCAGCCATGGATGAGGAGCTGGAACGGCTGTAAGTGTCGGGTGGGAAGATGCTGCCCCCTTGTGGGGGCCAAACCTCAGTCGGACATGGCAGTGCCCCATCACAGGTCACACAGCACTTGTCCGGAACACCCCCCATCCATCGGGGAAGGGATGGGGCCAGCAGGGTCCTGAGGTATCCTCTCTCTGAGTCCTTTGGGAATACAGCCCATGGTTTCACCCAAATGCAAGATTGAGTGTGGAGGTCCTGGTCTCTGGACAGGAGGCATCTCGCTGCCCTCTGGGCTTCTTCCCTCCTTCAGGCTGGCCCAAGTCCCAGGCCTGGTCAACTCGGTCACCGCCAGTTCAGAGGCCAGCGGCCTGCCTTCCAGGACCCCTCCCCGGGTTGGCTCCCCCTGGAGACCCCTCCATCACATCCGCAAAGTGGATGCAGAGAGTGATGGCTCCACTGAGGAGACAGACGAGTCCGAGACTTGAGGAGTCTGAAGGGTCCTGTCTACAACGCCCTGTAGCCCGCTCCGACCCAGCCCTTGGGACTCCCACCCCACCTCCTCTCCCACGCCTGCACCGTGCTGCCCTCAGCTGGTGAAAAGGCCAAAAAATGGCCCCAGCCCAAACACCTGCCGGAGGGGTTCTGACAATCAACCAAACCAAGAAGTGACCCTAGAAAGTTAACAGCCTTCTCTCCCTGGCCGTCAGCATTTGTGCTTTAGTCAGGCCCCAAGCTGACAGCAGACTGAGCTGATGCCACCGGGAAGGTGACTTGGCCTTAGCCTTTTGCTGACAGTCCCCACATAAGGGTCATCTCACAGCAACTCCAGGAAGGGGGAGACCATGAATAACCATGCAGGGCCTTGCATGATCAAGGGTGACACCAGTGATGCAAGTATTGGGAGGACATAACCACGGCGGTCTTCTGCTGGAGGAAGAGCCACTAACCGTGATAGGATGAAGGGTGGGCAAGACCATTTCACTTTGAAAATCTGCTTTAAGTCTCCTCTGTGTCTAACAGTTAAATACGTGAAATGAATAAAGTCCCTTGTGTCTGGTAAGTGGTGAGTCTAAGGCCACTAGACTGAAGAGGGGTGAGGGGAAGGGGCAAGTTTGGGTTTTTGGTGCCAAGTCCCAGGTTTCCTGGCAGGACTGGGAGGTGGGGACCAGAGGACCACTCAAGCCTGGAGACCTGCCTCAGGTAATGAGCCAAGAGGGGCTTACCTCCTGCACATGACAGCAGTCTTTCAAAGGAAAGGTGCTCACAGCTGGATTGGGCCTTCAGAAAACAAGCTCAAGAGGTTTCAAGGCCAGGTTCCCATATTAAAGACACTGGCCACAAAGGGTTAGCACTGCAGAGCCTTCTAGCCAGTTTCATCAAACATTTGCCAAGCACTTGCTCGGGATCAGGGCAGTGGGGATGCAGCTGTGAACAAGACAGGCCTGAGGAGTAGAAGCTTCCAGCCAAGACAGGAGGAAGGTAAGGACAGGTGGTCTTCAACTTCCTTGAATTGAGCAGAGATCCTCCCAAAGTAAAACCCATCTAGGGGCCCGAGCAGAGCAGGCTGCCTCCTCTGAAGCCAGAGGTCGCCATCACCAGGCACATACATTTTCCTGGGCTCACCCCCGCCCAGCCCAGCCCCTCTGGACAGTTAGTTAGAGCAACTGGCTCCTGACGCCCTGCAGTGCCAGGTCAGGACTGGACGCGCCAGTGCTGCTGAAGCTCCAGGCCTACATCACTTCAGCCTCCAGCTGAGGGAGAGCAATTTGAAAACACTGGCATACACCAGAATCACCTGAGGAGCTTGTTTACAGTGGAAATTGCCAGGCTCCCATTTGGGATGGGGCACAGAAATCCGGACTGTGTTCACAGCTGGAGTCCCAGGTCCACACTCTGGAAATCACTGGCCTAGAGCCCCATGGCTCCCTCCACTCATCCTTCCTAATCATCCATCCCCAGACCAGCAGTTTACAACTGTACCGAGGACCCTGAAGTGGCAGAGAGATGTTCCAGGAGCCCCTATAGGGGAGAAGGGTTGCCAGACCAGTGGTTTACACACACATACATGCGCATGCCCGTGCCTTTTCTTCCTGGATTTAAAAGGGTTCCATTAAGGTCTGAATATTTTAATTATTTTTAAACTCCACTGAGAAACACATCCCCAGATAAGCCTACTGTTGGGATGAGGTGCAGGGCTGCTGAGGTTGCTCACCTGCCCACAGCCATATGGCTCAGAGGATGTTAAAGGGCCAACTAATACCAGCTCTTTCCTCCGCGTGCAACAGGGTGGTGAGGTCGAGGCTGCACCGGACCTCGCAGCAGCACAGGGCGGAGGAGCCAGGGGCCTTTGGCTTTCAGAGAAGAGACAAGCTGGAGGCCCCGCAGAGAGTGCCCTCAGCTTCAGCACCGACGCCTTACCCCTATCGGTGGGAGCCCAGAGAGTGAGGCGAGGGGCCTGCGCTGGGCAGGGAGGCAGGATCCAGAGGACACGACTTCACTCAGACCAGCAGGGGCCCAAGGCCCCACCAGGGCTTTATTTGACTCCACTTTGTTTCAATACAAACAGTCCAGAAAGTCATGTCCCTTTGGGGGAGGGGGTTGGGGGAAGAGTGGTTTGTGTTGCTTGGGAGCCCAACCCTCAACCCACAGTGGGTAGGGTGAGCCCAGACTGCCAGCACGGCAGGGAAAGATGGCACCAAGGATGACACAGTGCATGGCCCAGTGGGCAGGGGCAGGCCTGCAGCTCTGTGGGCGCCTCAAGCTCTCACTGGTGGGCTGCTGTCCAGGCCCCTCTAAGCCCAGGGTGATGTAGAGGAAGAAAGTTGAGCCCCAGGAGCCTGCTTCTGTCCCTCATGTCCTCTGCTTCCTTGGCCAGCATTACGCTCACAGCATCCAGAACAGGGCACAGGGCAGATGAGACCCACCAACCAGGGGAAGAAGGGACAGTCTCAGGAGGGGACAGAGGGTCCTGTGGTCCACAATGGATAGGATGGAAGGACGCCGAGACACCCAGGAGGAGAAGTAATCCTCCAAGTGATCACTGTAAAAAGGGGCGATGAGACAAAAGATCACTCGGGCCTCCAGTCTGATCCCAAATGAAACCTTTAGGTACCATGTCAAGTTTCTAGCCCTTAGTAAGGCCCAGACGAAGGTCCTTCCCCTCTCCTGCTCTCTCCTGGTGCCCAGAAGAGGCCACTGGAGCAGCAACAGCAGCAAGTACAGAGCCTCCCTCCCCTGGGGGCTAGTCTACAACAGAACTCTTTCTAGACCTCCCCACTGGTTCCAGAGGATGGGAGCCAAACCCCCAGATGACCTGGAAGGATCCTAGAGCCGGCAAAAAAAACCTTACACTTTTCACTTTTCCTACTCGGGGAAGGGCTGGACCCAGAATAAGCCAGCCTGAGGGAACACCCTCCCCTCACTCCCAGTGTGGCAGGACAAGTGACCAGCAGCTTTGGGGGCAGAATTGGAAGGACAATAATCTAGCAAACAGAGGGGCGGGGGGGCAGGGCAGTAAAGAGCTCCATCTGCAGGCAGAGGTCAAGAGCTGGTACCGCCCATCCCCCTCACCTGAGATCCTCAAAGGCCACCCCACTCACACACCACACATACAAAGTAACAATTCCTCCCCAGCTTCCACAAGGCAAGCATCCCTGGGCTGGAGATCATGGGTGGTTGGCTGCTGTCACCACCATATGCCTGAGCCATGAGGCTTGGATCAGTAGGAACCATAGCGATCCTGGGGATGGGGGAAGAAAAAAAAGAAACAAAGTCAGAGTCTAACCCACAGCAGCTTCCTAACGTGTGCACCCTCCCCCCAAGACACACTGCAGGACTGGGGTACTCGGGCAGGGAATCAGGCACCAATCTCACCATGGCAGAGGTGGTTTTATATTTTATTGTGACCCAGGAAAGGGGTTGTGGCCAGATCCCAAGGGAGAAGCCCTGCCTGATCTCACAAAAGCTGGGGAAAGAGGAGAAAGAGCAGTACAGGTGACAAGACTAGGGGGAAAATCAGTGCCGACATGGCATCATCTTAGGGAGAGGCCCAGCCCTGGCACCAAGCTCAAAGACAGAAAGCTGCCCCTCCAGGAAAAGTAAATGCTCTTTCAGCCTGAGGGGCTACACAGCAGCAGCGTCTGGACGTGGTAGAGAAGGCCCACGGCCAAGCACTACTCTTTAGGCCCCTCCCACCCCAGGGCAAGCAGCCCCAGCCTCACCTGCAAAGAATTCATCACACCATTGGCCAGCACAGCCATCTTCCCAGCCACAGACTTGACGCCCTGCTTAAACTGCGCGATGTCAGCTGTGGGGAGCACGTTCCCCAGAGATACGCTACCTGTAAAAGCAAGGGAAGGGGTGACCCAGAGCCCTACAGGAAGCCCTCCCCAGTCCGCAGGGTGCTCCAGCTCTGCTCACAGGCCTCGGCTGGTGCCAACCACACCACTGGGCCCTACCTGCCCCATGAGCTCCATCCACATCCCCAAAGAGGTCTGAAGAGCTGATGGCACTGCTGCCCGAGAGCTGCTGTAACCGAGACCTGGCTTCATGCTACGGTGAAGAAAAGGCAAGGCCTGGGGATCTTTGGGCCGATGATCCAAGACTCATACAGGCCAAGACACCCTGGTGCTAAAGCCCAAAGGAGTGGCAGGGAGGAAGCTCTTGCGTCTACCCGCTGCCTCCAGGCTCGGGGTGGACAACTCTACTTACCTCAGCATCCACCTCCCGCCCAAAGAACATGTCAGACGAGATAGCTTTGGCTCCTGCAAACTTCTGACGAGCTTCACTGGACTCGAGGCCCGAGCTCCGGCCTTCCACTTCCCTCCGATTTGTGACTCTGCGGGGTAGATGTGGGACAGTATCTCTGACTTCCCATTACTATCAGAAGCCAAAAAACGCACCAGTGGCCCCATGTAGCTGTGGCTCTGGGCCTCAAGGGCCCCTCTCCTCTCCACACTGAAGCCGAGGTAGAGAGCTTACGTTACCTCCGCGAGGCAGCGTGGAAATATGGTTTGGAGGGGCCTAGGCTTCTGCCCCAAACCACTCCAGCTTCATCAAGGTCCAGGATATCATAATGTCACTCCTGCTACTCTATCCCTAGTTACAACTGGCCTAACACTAGGGTCACCATATGTCTCGGTTTGCCTGGGTTTATACCTACTCTCCTGGCGCAATTATTAATAGTACCCCCCCTTCTACTCTCAAAAGCAACCCACTGCGGATGGAAAGGTGTACGGTCACTCTTACCTAGTACTGATATGCAGATACTGGGCTAGGTGTTTTATAGTTCCATTGTATTTAATCCTTCCAGCAGCCCTGTGAAGCCATTACTTACGTCCCCATTTTACAAATGGATTTGCAGATAATTTACCAATTAAACATTGCCCAGATTAACATGGAATACGCTTTTAAAAAACTAAATACGATGGGAGCCAGAGACAGATAACCCTTGGGAGGTCAGGAATGAAGCGTAAAATCAGGCCCCTCCTGCCAGAGAAATGGACCTCGAGCAAAAGAAGCTTTTAGGCCTTCTGTGATGATAAAGCACAGCTCGAACCAAAGCCTGATTCCTGCACTATCCAGTCTAGTAGCCACTAGTCACATGTGGCTATTTAAATTTATAAACTGAAATTAAATTAATAATTCAGTTCCTCAGGTGCACTAACCACATTTTAAGATCTCACTGGCCACATACTTAGTGGCCACCACATGGGACAGTGCGAACATTTCCATCATCACAGGAAGTTCTACTGGACAGCACTGCCCTCAACCACTCCACCTTTCTGAGACAGGCCGGATGCTTGAGATGGTCACTTCTGGCTCCTTCTCCTCTATCCTGTCCATGCCCCAGGAGGCATCTGTATCCCAGCGGGAACCAAAACTTTCCCCCAAGGAAAAGGGGTTGTCCTTGTACCTAGGGAGACAGTAAAGTGGCTCAGAGAAGCTTGACGAGGAACATGGTGGCCAAGTCTGCACCCCAACAATAACCTTACTTTGGGGGTCCAGAGGCGAAAGTACCAACATCATCAAACAAGTCCAGCTGTGAGCGGGAGGATTTTGCACTCACTGGGGTCTCCTGCTCGATCACTTGCATCTCAGATAGCACTGAGTGGGAGACGGAGCTGTGGAGGAGAGCAGAGCCGCAGCATGAGGGCGGTGCTGAGCGTCAGGGCCCCCACACACGAGAAGGTGCCCGGTTGCTGGCACAAACCTGGGTTCTCCTTCCCGGGGCACCACCCAGAGCCTTCTTCCCCTGCCCATGCACAGGGCTGGGCCAGACCCAGCAGGGAGTGCTGGGACCTGGGCTGAACTGGAGAGCACACCCTCAAGTGTTGACACATCAGCTTTGTTTTCTCAAAGTAGCATTTCCCTGGCAAATGCCATTTGCCTGCTATAATTTTAATAA
This sequence comes from Tapirus indicus, assembly GCA_031878705.1. NCBI lineage: Eukaryota > Metazoa > Chordata > Mammalia > Perissodactyla > Tapiridae > Tapirus > Tapirus indicus. The sequence goes on from CM062928.1 coordinate 14,474,518, forward strand.
TAATGTGCACCAAATGGTAGTGCTCTGTCCCAGAAAACAACCCCCAGACTTGCTGACCTAAAAGCCACATCGTTCACCAAGATGGCTACATACACACAAAAAGGGAAAGACGGGAAATGCCCAGAACCAGGGAAAGGAGTCTAATGGCATCAAAGGTTGAGTTCCCCCTCTTTTTTGAAAGGAGGCGGCATTTCAAAGTACAGAGCCTGGCTTTATGCAGTGAGACCTACATCTGCCATCTGGTTTCCCAACGAGAAGAGGCACTGAGTTTGGCAGCAGGACCAACTCTCACTGCCTCTTTCCTCCTGTGTAGTGCTCTACAGAGGCATCTGAAGGATTAATTTCATTTAAATAAATTTATTTTAAAATATCTGTAGCTTTTAGCTGGCAAAACCCCCGGAGTGAATATTTTGCAACAGAGCTTTAAATAGGGTGGGCTGGGTTTAAGTAAAAGATTCTACTACACTACAAAGAAGAAGGAAACAGCTGAAAAATTATTCATACCCTTTAACCCAGTAATTCCTATAAACAAAACAGGGAAGGGGAGGAGACCTAATGTCCTTTTGGGGATTAAAATTTTACATTTCCCGATTAGCTGCGGGTTAGACTGACAGCACACAGACCGAAAGGGAATCACTTAAATCCAACTGGCACATGCTCTGAAAGATTATGTAGAAATATCCAGCCTTATCTTCTTGAGAGAAGTGGAGCAGAATGGCCAAACATACTGAATTTGGAATCAAAGAGCTCTGTGTTCAAAACCTAGTTGTGCCAATTACTGGATTTACGGGCTTCAGACAAGTTGCTTAATTGCTCTGAGTCTCAACTTTCTCATCTGTAAAAAGGGGTAACACCACCTGCTGCACAGGACTGCTGTGTTTAAGTACATAAGGCCAATGGCAGAGCTCACACCGCTCTAAAGGAGCAGCCACCACTCAGCACAGGTTAACTGTAACCAGGATTGCGGGCCCTGGCGCTGTCAGGCCGATTTTTAAGAGAGAGAAAAAATCTAGCATTACTCTAGAAATCTCTAGATGGTAACTCAGTGTAGAGCAAACAAAATGCATACAAGAACTGGTTTGCAGCCCTTGTTTTTGTCTTTTTTTTTTTTTTTTTTTTGTGGGGAAGACCAGCCCTGAGCTAACATCTATTGCCAATCTTCCCCTTTTTGCTGAGGAAGACTGGCCCTGGGCTAACATCCGTGCCCATCTTCCTCTACTTTATATGGGACGCCGCCGCGACATGGCTGACAAGCAGTGCGTCGGCGGGCGCCCGGGATCCGAACTCGCGAACCCCGGGTTGCCAAGCGCGGACTAAACCGCTGCGCCACCGGGCAGCCCCTTGTTTTTGTCTTTTTAAGAAAGCCACAGCAACACAAACCCAGTGGTCCTGAAACAGGAAGAATACCACCCACCCAAAGGGCACTTGCACGTCCGGGGGTATTCCCAAGTGTGACAGTGTCTGGCAGCACAAATGGCATTTGGCGGACAGGGAATAGGGATGCTAAAAGCCCTGCAATTCTCAGGGAGGTCTTGAAAAATAAAGACCTGTCCTACCACTCAAAGTGCCATTAGCACTCCCATTAAGCAACACTAACCCTAGCCTCTTGGATATACTGAAAGAGCACCTGATCCTATGTTTCATTTGTTCAACAAATACTTAGTGAGCACACACCTACTATGTGCCAAGCACTGTACCAAGCCCTTTAAGACAACAAACAAAGCCATCTATGCAGCCTCAGGGGAAGACTAAGCCTAGAACTCCAAACTGCTGGGAAGAACCTGCAATGGTTCCCAAAAGAACAATGGCATTTCCTGGCCACTCCCCAGAGCTGAGTCTCACCTTCGGGATACCAAGCCCATGCCCAACCTCTCCGCCTGTTCTCGCTTCTTCCCTTCCAGATTCTGTAGCTTCTTCTCCTCCTTCTTACGGTCGATTTGGAGCTCCTGGTAGGCTAGACGCATGGAGGCAACCCTTGGAGGGAACAAACGTGTCAGAGGCCAGCATCCATCCTGACCTGTCCTACCTGCCCACCCAACCCCACATGAGCTGGGCCTCCTCCGGCAAACACTCACATGGACTCCTCGGCCTGCTTCTTGGCATCAGCCACCTGCTGCTCACGGAGCTTCTCTGCCACCTGGGCCTGTCGCTCAATCTCACTGAAGCTCTGGCTGCTCACCTTCTGGGCCCCTAGGCCTTTCTTGGCACCCAGCTGGGAGGAGAAGCATGTGACAGAGGCCTTGCCAACCAGAATGTCCTCTGTTCCCTCCCAGGCATGAGTACTCTAGCCACACCCACAAGGAAAGGGGTCCTTCTTAAAATTTAGGGTAAAAAATAAGAGCCCAGTCAGCATGGTCAAGGAAGAACAGTGGTTCTGCTGGAGGGCACAAAGTGGCCCACACAACCCCAGCAGAGGCCTCACTGCCCGAGGACAGCAGCTAATGCTGACCAGGCTCAGAATGTGCCAGGCACTCAGTGTGCACCATCTCACTGACTCCTCCCAGGAGTCCCTTGAAGGCATTTTGACCCTTCCATAGATAAGGTTCAGAGAAGTTAAGTACCTCTGCCAAACTCATACAGCCAGTAAGTAGTAGGGTCGAGGGGTGAACCCTAGCAGTGTGACTCCAGCTCCTAACCACTCTACCCTACTGCCTCTCCCCACCTACCCCTTTCTTAGCTGCTGCTGGCTTCTTCTTGCCAATGAGAGAGGTTTTCAGTTCTGTATGAGAAAGAGGGTGGGGCATGAGTGAAGACGAAGGGAGGTCAGAGGCAGCAGCTCAGTCCACACCATGCAGCTTCCTGGCAAGAATTTCTAAAAAGAACAGCTTCAGGCAGGGGAAGGCAAAGCTGCCACCACCAGTTCCAACCAATGACGTCAGGACAGTCCAAGCCAAACAGACAACGTCAGAGGAGGTTACTGACTCCCAGCAGATTGAGACAAGAACCTAGACCTGAAGCACCAGACGGTCAAAGTCCCTGAACCAATAGGAAGATTGCTAGGCAGGGGACAGATGTCAAACACCAGCCTCAGCTCCTAGAGCAGGGAGCTGGCGTGCAAGGGGCTGGGCTCCCCAAGCGGCTGTTGATTACCTCTGGCAGGAAGGGCCCCTTTAGGTGACAGATACATGGACTCTGGAGAGAAACAGATTTATGGCTAACAAGGGGCACACCCCAGAGCCTCCGCATAGCTCCCAAGCCCAGCGGCCAGTTATCTTCAGAGGCCTCTACAGAGCCCCACCTTAGGTCAAGCCATGCCAGCCTTCTCATGGGTCAGTTTGACAGTCATTCTGCTGGCTTCCTGTCCTAAACCCCCAAGGGTCAACAAAACAAACCAAGGTCAACAAATGGATTGTTCACCCTGAACCAAGTCTGAAGGACACTAAGGAAAGAGAACAAAAGAGCTGAAAGACAGGCCAGGGACTGACTGAGAAAGGACAATGTCACCTCCAGCCATGAGCAGCTCAGAGCTGTCCCCCCATCCCATGAAATGGACCGGACAGGCCAATCCTGCCTCAGACCCCAGGGTGAGGTGTCCAGTCTCATGCTGGCCTCCCCACACTTTGGCTAGACCCAGCCCCACCCGGAGAGGCAGACCCCAGGCCTCGCACGCCAGCCCACCCAGGTTCATCAAATCAAAGGCCTGGCTCTAACGTCCTGGCAGTTGATGTTGCTGCCACAAATTCAATCCCAGTCCCCACTCCAGAGAGGTCAGATGCTCAGTCTCCTAGGGCCTCAGTCCACATGCCCAGGCAGCAGCAGATCTGAAAACAGCCCTTGAAGCCCACCCCCTCCCAGTCATCCCACCCTTGCCAGCTGGCATACTAACCCAGACAGGCTTTAGGTGAGGTGCCAAGAAGGTCTGTGTTGGGGCCGTGCTCCAGCTCTGCAGACACAATGGTGGGAATTACGTGTAAGGCTCAAAGCTTCCTGTGACCTCCCCTTGAGAGAAATGATGGGACAAGAGTAGGGGGCACTGGCTTTCCTCAACTTGCTAAAGCCACCAAGAGATAAAAAGAATGTCTACCACTTCCTCCAAGGGATTGAAATGAATCCCAGCCCACCCAGATACAAGATACTTCCCACATCTATTCCCTTGGCCAGGTGTCCCCTTCCCAGCCCCGAGTCCTCTGCCAGGACCAGGGCACTTGGTTGGAATCTGGGTTCAACTCACGTGCCAGGCCACTGCTCTCTGACGGGGTTGGCTGCAGTGTCTCTGCTGGGTCGGTGGCTGGTGCATTCCAGGCAGGGGCCTGAAAAGGAGGCCAGATCACAGAAGCCTCTATGAGTCACTCTTGATGGCAGGGAGCAGCAAGAAGCTACAAGAACCTTGAGGAAACAACACCCTACTCCAAGCTCATGAAATTAATGAGCCAAATTATAGTTGCTATTCATTATGGAAGAAAGGAGGAGGAAACTAGCAACCACCTCCACTATTTACTTACAGCCAGAGCCCATTCCCCTAATTTTGTGTGTGTGTGTGTGAGGAAGACCAGCCTTGAGCTAACATCCTCCTCTTTTTGCTGAGGAGTACTGGCCCTGGGCTAACATCTGTGCCCATCTTCCTCTCCTTTATATGTGACGCAGCCACGGCATGGCTGACAAGCAGTGCGACGGCCAGCGCCCGAGATCCGAACCCACAAACCCCGGGCTGCCAAAGCGTAGACTAAACCCCTGTGCCACTGGGTGGCCTCCCCCATTCCCCTAATTTAATAACAACTAACCACTACTGAGCACTTACCATGTGCCAGGCACAAGTCTCAGAGCTTTTCACATATAAACACATTTTAATTATCACAACAAACTCAATGAGGTATATACGTCTCCACTTTAAAGACTGAGGTTTTCACAGGTTAAGTGACTTAAGCACCATCCTAGAAATGCTAAATAGAGGAGCAGGGAGTCAGACTAAGAGAGTGCCAGTAGAAGGGAAACCTCGCAGGGGTGGGCTGCTGGGGAGGGGATCCTTTCATTGTCCCCAACCACGGTGCCTTTCTTATATGGGAAGAATCCAGGAAAAGTTGTTTGGGGTTCCTGACACCTCTTGAACCTTCAAGAAATTTCTCCTAACACCCCAGTTCACAGGGGTCCATTCCTAAAGAGGGCCACACTGCATCCCCACTCCTGGGAGAAGGAAACACCTGGGCCTACCCAGCAGTTAGCTCCAAACATCCCCTGTCTGAGGTATCACACCAAAGCAAATGGAATCCACACCCATGACTGCAGAAGGCCTTGGCCTTACTAAGTAAACCACCCGTCAGGAACAACAGTGGGAAACATTCCTTGCGGGCACTCACCTGAGTGTGTTCCGTGAAGAAATCAGAGTCCTTCTTTTCCGGGGAGTGACTGGAAGCACTACTCATATTGTCTATCCACAGCTAGAAGGGAGACGACAGCCTTGAAACACAGGGCTCTGAAGATTCCCACTCACTCCGCTACTCCAGCCCCGGGAAATAGGCACTTACATCAGTGCCATGCCTAGCCAGGGCCGCACTCCCCAGCTGCTGGATCTTTTCCCGGTACATCTGGGCAGCTCGGCTATTATATTTGGTGTTGGCATCACTGGCTGTGCATCCGTGTTGGCGGAAGAAAGCTGTCTGGAGATCAAAGAAGAGAGAAGAGCATGCTACACGTGATTCTCCCCAAAGCAAAAGAAGCACCTCCTTATAAACAGCCCGGTTTTTATACAGAATGATACACTCTATTGATACCAACAGTCTTTCATAGAAGTAAAGTTACTCAGAAATTTCTGCAAAGAACACAGCCTCCCACCCTCTGAGATAACTGAAACACAGCCCTCACTCAACCCTCCCTGAGAACAGCACACCATACCTACTCTGCCCATCCTTCATCCAAGCCCACAAGACCTGGATGACCGAGGCAGCCCCAACTCCCTTGGCCTTTCCCCAAGAACATCTATCCAGCTGAGTCTGAATCCGAAGCCCATTTGAGAAGAACGGTAACCCATTTCCAAGTTCAGAGAACAGTGCAGTGTTGCTGTAGACCAGAGAACCCTCTGAACCGAGAAACTGAGAGGGCCTCCTAGGAAGTCGTTGTAAAATTAGCCTTTAATACTCAGGCAGAAGAATAGGGCGGAAGGATGGTAAGAAGGAGCTTTACCGCATTGGCATTCCCGCCGACCTGCATACACCTCAGCTGGAACCAGCTCCAGTTGGAATCCAACTCTGTAGACCTGCGTGCAAGGGCTGCGTGTCACCCACCAGCGGATACCAGGGGACGCTTCCCTGGCAGACCCACACCTGTCATTTGGCCTTGGGCTGCAGTAGGTATCCAGGAAACATTAATCAGCCACCGCCCTATTTCCTCCACTCGACCCTGTCTATGAAAGCTTTGCTATTCAACTCATCTAGTCAAAAGGTTACTAATTGCTTTCCAAATCTGAAAAGAGGTCGAATTCTCAGGCAGTTAAGCTTGGACTTGGCTTCCCCCTTAAAGACGGCCACAGTCTCACTTCAAACTTACTCGACGAATACATCAGCAACGACAAGGTCAATGCAGCTAACTTTCCCCCAAAACTAACGCTGGGAGTGTCAAGTTTGACGGCCAAGAAAAAAGGGAGTTTTGACCGAGACGCGGAGACAAACCGCCCATGTGGCGAGGGGCTCGCACAGGCGGCTCCCTCCCGTGGGCGGCTACCGGACCCCCGGCCGGGAGGTTTGCGAACACCCAATTCAGGGCGATCCCAGCCCCGGCCGGCCGGGCAGCAGCACGGCAGGCGCACGGAGCCCCCACCTGACGAAGCTGAGATGGACGCCCAGGGAGCGGTGCACCCCCGAGCAGTCAATGCACAAGAAGACGCCGTAGGGGATGCTGGCCCAGCTCGGATTCTTGGCGCCACAGTCGAAGCAGGCCTAAGCGGAAGAGAAGATGAGCGATGGTCAGGGTTCCCGAGCCGAGGCTGGGTGCTGACACCCCAGGAAAACAGCCCGCGTCCGCCCCTCTCCCTTCCTCAGGCCCCAGGGGAGCCAGGAGAGGCCCTCTCGGCCGCCGCAGACCCCGCGCGCCTCCCACTCACGCACCTTGTTGGTCGGAACTGCGCGAAGCCTCTTAAAAAGAGTCTGAATTTCGGTCTTGCTCGGCTCCGCCGCCATTTCCTCTCCTTCCCAGACACCAGCGCGCCCAACAGGTCCCGCCAGGGGCCAATCCGCGGCCGGGAAAGCGGAGTCACCGGGTTGGTCTCGGCAGTGCGCTTGCCCACCGAGGGGTGGGGGAGCTGCCCGATCTGCACCAATGAGCGACCGGCGGGCCGACGTGACGTCACAGCCTCAGGCTCTGCATTGGTCTCCCGAATCGACGCTGCGCCGGGCCGGGGCCAGTCCGCAGCCAGGGCGGAGCCAACCCGCAGCCAGGGCGGAGCGACGGCTCCCCGGCTGGCCCAAACCTCGCCGGAGGGCTGCACGGGCGCTTTGTTATCCCCAGAAGGTGGAGCCACCTCCCAGGAGGCGAGGGCTGCGAGGCCGGGGACCGGGGCCAGTTCTCCATGGAGGAGTAATGATTAACAGTCTTACGAAGCACTCATGATCCCACTGGCCTGAACGGGAAGACAGACTGCCCGGGCTCCCGCCCAGCTCAGAACTCGGCACCCAGCCTCCAGCCTTGGCCGGCTTACACCAAGCCTCATCTCGAGTCCCTTCCACCCCAGGTTAGGGTCCTGAAGTTCCAGGACGGGTACCAAGCTGGCAAACCTTGCCAAGCCCCAGCCCCCATAAGTCTAGGCCCACGGACCTCCCCTCCCTCGGTGCCTCTCTCCAGATGCCCTCTGGAGGACTGGTATGGGTGGAGTATCAAAAAAGACGCACACAAGCCTGACAGTGCTTTTGTTCCCCCAAGTTTAATACACACTAGAACAAGCCACAAAAGAGGGTGCTGCTAGCCCAGAACTACACTCACCCCCAAGCCCACCCCAGGAACCCCAAAACACAGAGACCAGGAACAGGGTCCACAGCTCCTGGAGAGCCCCAAGTGCTCCTGGGGAGGCCCAAGCACCCCTGAGCCCTTCTGTCACCTCCTGATCTCCCCATCTTCCCCTCAGCCTAGACTCCTCTGGCCCTTCCCTACCAGTCCCTTCCTAGACGCAGGCCCCTCCCCTCCCTGGGTTCCAGGACTTCCTCCCTCCTCAGGGGACAGAGGGGCAGCAGCAGCACAATGGTTCAGGGCCCTCAGGTCCGGCTGTCCAGAAGAAGCTGGGCTCTGACTCAGGGTGGAGAAATGTTGCAGAAGGGCTGTCAGGGCAGGTCAGGCCCCTACACACTCCACGTAATTGGCAGGATACAGGCCAATACGGCCACTCTGTAACTGGCCTTGGCACCAGCCCTGCTCATCTTCCTCGCTCATCTTCAGTAGCTCCTCCCCTGGGGGAAGGAGAATTGGTCACTGCCAATTGCCCTGGCCTGGCCCCTGTTCCTGCAGTTGGGTCAAGGACTGAGGGGGAGGGGATAGTACAGGAGCCCAGCTAGGAGAAAAGACATGGCTCAGGCAGAGGGAGATCAAGGTCAGGAAGCCACTCCACCCCAGGCCATGAATGCAGTGATCAGGTCCCAGCTGGTGACTTTGAGAGGCAGGTAGACACTCTGACTCTGACTCCCAGGGGCTGGACCCAGAGCAGCCTTAAGAGTCAGAGAACTGACCCTTGAGAAGTGGGTATCTGGCTTCCCTTTTTTACATCCCTGTTTAGGCTAATAAAGTGGGGGGAGGGCTGAGCCTGGAAAGGAACAGGAAAGGGGTCCCAGGGTACCTGCTCGGAAGCTCAGTTCATCAGCTTCCTGGCCAGCATAGTCATAGAGTGCCCGCACCCGCACCCCGGTGGCAGCCTTCCGGGAACTCTCGTCATCTGACCACTCCTCCTCGTGCCCACCGCTGGAGAGGGAAGACACAGGAGGCAGGCTCAGGGCACAAGGAACACCTTGAGCAAGACAGCCTAGGACTCAGGGCCGAGGGCTCACCCCCTGGAGGAACCCTGGGAGAGGCAGGTGGGGAAGAACTGGAAGATTCTACTCTGACCTCTGCCATGTGTGCCTGTGGGCTCGGGGGTGCTTCCTGCCACACACAGCTGACATGAGCAGTAGATGAGAGGGAACGTGGGAAAGACCTGGAAAATCTAAACCACCATGGAAACTGGTATCATTACAACTACTAAGTAGGTCCTAAGGTCTCTGGCCCCAATTTTCAACCCACTTCAGGTGTGACAGGAATGAAGGGAAGGAGACAGTGGAAAGGAGGGCAGGGCAGGGGGCAGAGCTGTTTCCTTCCCACAGCCCGGTTCTGGCTCTCACCCTGGGGACACCAGGGACTGTGGTGGGGGCACAGCGCCATCTCTTGTGGCCACGATGCTGGTCAAAGTAACCTCATCGGGGCTCCGGCCACCCTTCTCCTTCCGGCTGATTGTCCTCTGTGTGTCCAAGGACCACTCCTGTGGGGACAGTGCTTAGGATCAGGCTGGGCTCAAGGCCATGGTGGCAGCCAGGGTCATCCAGACCGCCTTCACTTATTTCATGCCAAGCCCTAGCCTAGCCTCCTTCCTAAGGTCCAGGGGGAGCCACCCCACCTCCCAGCCCCAGCCAGCCTGGAACACCGACCTCAAACTGTGGCCAGTTCATGGCCATACCCGGCCCATGGGTGCTACGCCACCAGCGCAGGTCCTCTTCATCACTGGCCGCCTCGATGCTCTGATGCAGGTCACGGTGGAGCTCATGGAACCTGTGGCCCGAGGCACACGCCTCAGGGTGGGAAGCCCTGGGCCCCTGCACCCCCAATCTCATTCAGCCCAGCCAGAAGCCGGAGAGACAGCGGAGACCCAGCATTACCCCAGAGCTGCACATCTAGCCCGCAGGCGGTACCTCTCGCTGCCGGAGAGGTCGAGGTGCCTATGTAAGGTGAGCAGCATATCCTTGAAGAAGAGGAGCCGCTGGCGCTCAGCAGCCTGGCAGGTCTCGAAGGCCTGCTCCATGTCCTCCATGTAGCGCGGGGTGTAGCGATGCAGTTCTGCCAGCGTCTGCTCATACTGGGCCTTCACCTGGATGGGAGAGGGGGCCCGGTGAGGCCAAGACAGTCTTCCACTCATGACTCCGCTAGTATTTACTGCGCACCTGCCATGGGCTACACCCTGGGTGAGGCACCAGGGGCAATTAGTCGTAATTGCCCAGTCTAATAAGGGAGGTGACATTCGGGCACAGCAGCTTTAAGAGTCTGATAAGTGGAGACTGAGATGAAGTCAACCTATGGGGAGCGGTGGGAGAAATCAGAAAAAGCTTCATGGAGGAGGAAACTGAGCAGCACCTCAGAGGACGGGGAGGATTCGGAAATGCAGAGCTGGAAGAAAGGGCGCTCCGGCAGAGCAGGTAAGAGAACACATCCCAGGTGGTACGCTGGAAAGGAAAGGAGCTGGGAAAGTCTCAACTGCTAAAATTATCCCAGTGCCTGAAATTGCACCGTTTCTCCCCCTGGGTAAAGCATCATCTTTTCTCAGGTTCCTCCTTTAAATGATAACGTGGAGAGAGGGTGGCAGCTGGGGTTAGAGCCATAAGGGTGCTGGGGACTGGAAAAGGCCTTCAGGAAGCCCTGAGCTGGCCCGGCCCTGCCTGTCCAGCAGCCTGTACCTTCTCGGCCTCCTTAGTACAGCGTTCCACCCGCTCCTGCAGCTTGCGCAGCTGCTCCTGGGAGACGGCGCTGTCTGCTTTTGCGTGACTCTCCCGAGTCTGGGCCGTCTTCTCCTCCTTCCGGGCTGCGTGGTAGCTCTTCTTGGAAGCCTCCACCTGGCATACACGGGGACCACTCTGGACCCTGCATCCACGCCCTGGCCCCTCCAGCCCCGTGCAGACCCAGGAAGGCGCATGCCTCTGATGCCCACGCTCACCTCCTTCAGCCTCTTTAGCCAGGGCTTCTGGGCCTTGCGGAAGCCATCCTCGGCAGCCCGGCTCTCTCGGAAGCCACCCAGCACAGGCCGGTGGAAGGCCCCCCGCTGCCAGGCGCGTACCCGCTCGCTATCCTGCCCCTGCAGCTTCTCCCGAACCTCGAGGTGCAGCACGCTCAGCCGCTCGGCCGCAGTGAAGAAGGCATGCCAGGCCTTCTCCAGCGTGCCGTACTGAGGGCCTGCAGGGAGGGACGGGGCTTGGGCCAGGCCAGGGACGCCACTGGAAACAAGCCCAACCCCTCTCAGTGGGTGCTGCTCTGGGTGCCAGGCACAGAGGGGGGACGCAGAGGTGAACAATGATGTCAGCTGCTGCTGACTGAACACCCACTCTGTGTGTTGAGATCTCACTGGATCCTTGCCTCATCTACTACCATGAAGACAGCGTCATGATCAATGTTTAACAAGCAAAAACACTGCAGCCCAGAGAAGTGAAGTGAATTGCCTGAAGCATTATAGCTACAAGTGGATCTGAGATTCGAACCCAGGTCTGTGACATAAACCACTACACTCTTTTGCCTCAGAGGGAAGAACCAGTGTCCGTCCCTGAGGAAGGCAGCTTGGGAAAGATCCCAAGCACCCAAGTCAGAAGGATTGGGCTACAGCTCTTTCTAGCTGTGTGACTTCAGGCAAGTCACTTAGTCTCTCTGAACTTCCGGATTCTCCTCTAGAGAATGGGTAGAGCAAGACCATCTCCATCAAAGGGTTGTTAGAAATATCAAAATAACTCATGACCATACTTTGCAAACTCTTAACAGGACAACAGTGAGAATAACTAGGAGGATCTTCCCTCTTTAAAAGGAAGGTGACAAGAGGTGCCAAAAGAAGCTGCCCTGCCTGGTCTTCCCACCCTTGGCAGCCCTCTGTTCCTGGATAGCCCTAAGCGCTGGCTCACCCTTCTCCACGGCGCCCCTCCATTTGCGGGCCCAGTCAGCCAGCTGCTGGGCATAGGCTTTCTCGATGCGGGCACGCTCCTGGAAGCAGCTGACCAGGTCCCCGCACAGCCGATGCCCATCCTCCACCCGCTGCACCGTCCGCCTGTAGTTGCCGGCCTGGGACATACACAAGAAGGGTGGTGTCGCTGGGCAGAGCTCCCTCCAGGGCTGGGGCTGACTGCTAGGCTCCTCCTCTGGACAGGTGGCTGGGCCCAGAGAGGGGTCGGCATTTCAGTGCCACCCCCAAACCTGGGACCCAGCCACTCACCTCCCAGAAACTGCCCTCTAGGGCCTCCCCTCCAGCATCTTCCTCTGGAGCCATGGTGTCCCCGCAGCACGGAATGGTGGCGGATTGGGGCTGTGGAGGGCAGAGGGGTAAGCGGGGAAGCCGACATACACTTTTGGGGATAGGAAAAGATCCTCTCCCATCCCTGGGCTTTGCCATCCCCACCACCCAAGGACCCAACCATCCAAGCTAGGACTCAGCAGGCAGGGGTCTGGAATTCCCCAGGAGGGGCCAGGAGAGGGGTGAGGATGGCAGTTTCAAAGCTCCTCCTCTCACCCAGGGTCTGCCCTTCCCCTCCACCTCACCCCACATACCTGGGGCCTAGAGATCACTTCAGGGACCTGGGTATCCACCTCTCAAAGCTGCCACCGTGATTCTGCCTTGAAGCTAACAAGAGTAAAGGAGGGGGTGAGGGCGGGGGCCTGGAGAGTCCAGGGCGGTGCCCAGTTCCCCCGATATAGCAACTGCTGTCAGAAGCGCCAGATTCCAGCCAGGAGAATGCCAGGCGGGTCACACGATCCAGCTGGGGATTATATGGCAGGCGGGGGTGGGTGGTGGGCAGAGGGCCCCACTCCCCCGACTGCAGATGAGAGAAGGGGATGCCTGCCCAAGCCAGGGCCCTCTGGCCTTTCCTTGAACGACAAGGTGACCCTTTACCGGACCAGGCCAAGTCAGAGGGTGCCCAGCCACACCCCAGAGCTCCCTGTGCTGGCAAGAGCAGACTGGAAGCCAGGAGGCCTGAGTCCTTTCTTGGCCAAGAAGCTTGAACAAGTGCATTTTACTGTCATCTCCTAAAGAAGCCTCAGCTCCCTCCTAAGACGGAAATTCCCCCTTCTGGTCTGCTTCTGGGCCAGGGCTGGTGTAAGACTCAAACCAGGCAATGAACAAGTATATGATGGGCCCAACAGTCACAAAGAGATACTCATCCCATTCCACACCATCCACCGAGGTCCCACTGGGCTCAGTGGGTAATGAGTAACTCAGCCCCACCCTCAGAAAGCCCAGAGTCTGGGGCAGCATGGGGGAGTCAGACAGGTGATCAGCCAGTTAGAAGAGTGTTCTCCAGAATCACAGAGGAGGGCAAGGCGGATTCCAACCCCAGAGCCACCACTCCAGAGGCCAGAGGACACAGTGGCACGAGGCCGCTCCCCTCCTGCCTCTGCGCAGGGTCTCAGCTGTCCCCAGCACTGACTCACGCCCCTAGAAGGAAACCACTTGCTCCTCTGAGCAAGCCCAAGGGACGCCCAAGAGGACAGAGTGTCCTCCCTTTCCCCCAAAGCAATTACAACGCTTCCCTCCAAACTGATGAACCTCTACTCATCCTTCAAAACTCAAATTGAGGCATCTTCTCCACCACCCCCGTTCCTCCATCCCGATTCCCACAGCTCCTTGTGACCCCTCAGTCAGAGTATACATCCCACTGGGTTGTGACTGATGGGTCAGGATCTGTCCTCAGTCATTGACAGAGACTTCCTGGGGGTCCAGTTTCTTTTTCTCCAGGCACTGGAGTTAGCAGTTGAATGAAAAAACAAATGACATCCACCCGAAGACCAGGAAACCCGCTGGCTGTGGCAGCTGTGAGAAAGCTTGGCCTGAGTGGGCTTCCACCCCTAAGCTAACAGGAGGGAGAGCTCAGGCTGCACTGGAGGTGCTCGGGCACAAGCAGGAGAGGGAGAGCAGCTGGCCCCACCAGGGCCCACAGCGCTTCACCTTGCTTCCTCTCCAGTCCGCCCGGTTTGCTCAGAAAGGACTCACCAACCAGATGGAAACAGAACTGCAGCTATAAATCACAGGCCCTTTGGAGCTGTCCCAGTCAGGCATCCAGGGGCCTGGGCCCCCTGCCTGCTCCAGCCTCCAGGCTCCCGGGAGAGCTGCCCCCAACCCGTTCCCTGTCTCTGGCCCCAGAACAGAGCGAGCTGTGTGTGCAGGGCTGGCACTGCTCCCTCCGGCCTCCCAGAGCAAACACAAGCCCAAGCCCCAGGCACAGCCAGGCCCCACAGCCCAGGCTTGACCGAGCTGTGGGGGTGGGCCTTGCGCCTTGGTCCCTGTGGAGGAGGGCCAGCACCCTGTGCTTCCTGACCTCAGCAAGACCCAGATGGGTCCCCAGAACACACTCCGCCACAGGCAAGAGCTCAGAAAGCAAATAATGAACACTCTTCAGCCCAGGGAGTCTGCTGGGCTTGGCAGGGTCTCCTCACAGCTGCCTGGGCCAAGGTAGGGAGTCCTGGGGTTCAGGGAAGAACCCAGTCTCCCTACCTGAAGCTGGTACGTACCCCGGCCCAGAACAGCCCCCACCCTTCCCAGAAGCTGGGAGCATGCCCCTGGGAGGGAGCATTGCCATCCTGCCCTGCCCATCCTCTGTCCTGAGTCACAGGCTGCACCCGCGGGCCTCCTCTCCCAGCAGCCCCTCCCGGTCGGCCCGCAGCCCTAGGAACTGAAGGCACAGGAGAGGGCAGTCGGCTGGTCCAGAGAAGGGCACCAAGGCTAGAGCGGCTGGAACCAGCAGCCAGAGCGCCGGGGAGGCTGGGGGAAGGGGTGGCGCGGGGGAAGGGAAGGAGGCAGGGCCAGGGAGGGGCATAACAAAGGGGCACTTTTGGAAACCCGACCTGCCGGCTGAGGTGCCTGCTCCCCGATGACGCACTCCAAACCCTGAGCCTCCACACCAAACCTCGGAGCCCAGGGGCTGCCCGTCTCCGGCCTCAACCCCTATGGACGGCGCCCTTCGACCGGCCCCTCTTGCCGGCCTGGCGCTGCACAAGTCGGAGCCCGTGGAGCCCACGCGGAGCGGCCGGGCCAGGCCTAGCCATGGAGGATCTAGGACTTCTTTGCCAAACTTGTTGAACTTGGTCTCGGCGGGGGTGGGGCCAGCCGATCACCGCTGAGGGGAGGGGGTGCACCCTGCCTGGGCCAGACCGGCCGTGAACTCCAGTTGGTGGCCCGGGGCAGCGGCTCCAGGAACTGGGGCTCTTTGCAGAGGGCGAGGGGTCGCCGGGGGGCGAGGCCCCTTCTGTGGCCCCAAGGCGGTTTGGGGCCTTTGAGGGGCCCCAGGAGATGGTGTGGCTCTCCAGCCCCAACGCTCCCTCCCCCCGGCCGGCCTGGGCAATAGCGGGGTGCGTGGCGCCGCAGATAAGACACCCCCTCGGCTCGGCTACAGATAGCTCTTTCCCGTCCTAGCGCAGAGCGGGGTGGCCGGGGGCTCTCGGGGCGGGAGTCGGTCCCATTGCAAACTTCAGGAGCGGGAGAAGGAGAGGGCGGGCTCGAGCCGCGGTCCCCGCCGGGCAGCACTCACCGCGTCCTCCCTGGGCGCCTCGGCGGGTGGGGGTCCGGCCACGCTCCGGGCCGAGTCCTGCCGCTCCCGGACCCGGGCTGCCGCCTCCCGGAGCGCGCCGGGCCCTCCCCCGGGAAGCCCGGCCCCCGGCCCCGCCCTCTCCTCGCCGCAGCGGCCTCAACCCCACCGGCCAGCGGCGGGGGCGCAGGGGCTGCAGGCATCGCGGCGACCGGCTGCCCCCGGGGCGCGGGCCGTGGGGTCTCGGCTCCCGCCTGGGAAGCGCCAGGGCCGACTCCCCAGGGTGGCGCCGCGCCGCGCTATAAGGAGTCAGATTTCGGCTTTGCCCCTCCCCGGCCTTTGCAGAGCCTGGGAGACCGGTGGAAGCGGGAAGGGATCGGGCCTGCACGGGCACCCCTTGGAGGGCGGCTTGGGGGCTACACTGCCTTACGTGCTTTTGCTAAGCACAGCTTTCTTAGAAGTTAGCTCCGGCGAGGTGCACAACCACCCCCTTGTAAACATGAAGATTCCCATTGTACAGATGCAGAAACTGAGGCTCGGAGACCTTTAGCAGCTTGCAAAAGATCTGTAGTCGGGCAAGACCGAGACTCCAAAGCCGTGCCCTTTTTCTGCTGAGCCCTGCCTGCCAATCTAGGGGCGCATTCTGAGGACTAGGTCAGACATGCGGTGGGGGTGGGGCAAAAAGCTCCACCCCTCGGTGCCCTTATTCTCAGATTTTGTACCGCGATTCATTCTTAAATCCCTTCGCCCCTCCACCCTCTTTGTCAGTCACCAGCTTTGAGAGATCTTTCCAGATCGCCACGATCCCACCCCACCCTTAATAAGTCCCTCCACATTCACCCCCTTACTCCCACCCTGGGGATATTTCGGAGCCTGCCCGTCTGTTATTTATATCCACTGGAGCGGTCCAAGAATGTTCCGAGGCTGACCTAATCGCCACCTGCTCGGCCTCCCCGCCCTTCCCGCTCCCTCCTGGGCCGGGTGAGCCGGCGGCCGTGCCCTCCGCCTGGCAGGCGAGAGCGGGCGCGGGTCGGCTGGGTCCGATGCACAGCGCGCTCCGAGTGTCCAGATGGCACAAATTCGCTCCAGGAGGGAGAGCCTCCCGCGCACGCGGAGGAGTGCGCCCCCAGGGGGACGGCGCGGCGCTCTGGGAGGCCAGGGGCCACGCTGCTCTCTCTGCAGCACGTACTCTTGGTTCCCACCCCCTACAACCTCCCCCCACTCCCCGAGGAGTGTGAGTACTTGTGCGCGGATTTTTAAACTCCAGCTTTAAAAATAGCAAAATTAGGTTGTTTCTAAATCCGAGAGAAATCACTGCCGCGTTCTTGCAGATTTATCCGCTCTTAAAATGAAAAAGGAGCTTGAAGAGAATGAATGGGGGTGATTTCAGGCGGTAATGTTAGCTGCTGAAGGCTGACTTGCTCCGCGGTCCTAGTGGGAGGGTGAAACTGCCTGTGGGCGCCCAAGACGCGCCGCGAATCATACCTGGGTAGTGGATCCTCGCCTTGGCGCTCACAGGGTGTGTACCCAGCAGGATATGATTTCTGAAACCAGTTTCAACACCCACTCTCTGATGGGGCTTGGACGAGTCCCTTTTATCCACGTCTCTATCTCTATGAAACATGACAGGTGGCCGGGCTGACCTCGCAAATGGGCCATGTTCCCCAGCTAATTAATGATTGTTAAACAACTGCAAGTGAGAGGAGCTGGAGTAATGTCTAATGACAGCCATAGTGTTTTGTATTATTTTAAATCAGTTAACATCCTACCTAGTGCCTGGGGGCCTTTAGGCACCTCGACAGAAAGTGTGAAAACACTAGAATGAAATTAATTACAGGAGGCACCTATTAAAATCCCATTAAAAATAAAGGCTGCAAGCCAGGCTCTGGGATCTGGGGAAGCCAGGCCGTAGAGAGACTCAAAAAACAGGGCTGTTCATCAGACCACAAGGAGAAGGGGATGCCGAGTGGAAAACATCTGGCTTCCTTTGGGTTCAAATCTGGGAGCAGAAAGCAGCTGATCTTAATTGCCCCTAAGTTACTGTAGGGAGAAAAAATAAACCAAAACCCAGAGCAGACTGAGCTGCATCAAACGTGAAAGGAGACAGCTGCCCTTGGAAAGCCAAACCCCCTGTTAGCGCTGCCCCAGGACTCAGATTTCTATGCTCTAAGGCCAGAGCCCCTACATACTCACACGGCTCCATCAGCGTGGTACCCAACTCCAGCAGAGTTCAAGATGAGATGCCCGAGGTCAGAGAGCTGGCTAGACAGAAACCTAGAGAGGCGGCTTGGCTTGGGGCACCAAGCGGCAGATTGGTCCAAATCCCAAGCTCACAACACTCACAGACTCACTCACCTTGAGCTTCTGGAATGTCCTAACCACTGTGCTTTTGTTTGTTTATTTACTTATTCATTCATTCATCCAGTCAAGAAAACATTTGAATTTTTGCTCTATGCTAAGCCCTACGCTAGGTGTTGGGAATACAAAGATAAATAAGTCAGAGCCTTAAATGTACAGGAATGGTATAGTGTGGATATGAGGTACTATGGGAAAATAGGCGGAGAAGACCACCTTTCACCCGGTGATGACACTGGATTGGTCTTGATGAGCAGGAATTAGTCATGTGGAGAGCCATTCTAGGTGGGAGCACCAGGGTATGCCAAGCCCCAGAGGTGTTTAGCATATGACTTAGTGACCCGGCAATTCCACCTCTTGGTACCAATCCTAGACAAACATGTGTACAAGTGCAGAAAAAGGTACAAAGATGTTTGCAAATAGTATTGTCTGCAATAAGGGAAAATGGAAACAAACGTCGATCAAGAGGGCGATGGTTGAATAAGCTAAAATCCATGCGTGCTATGGATTACTCTGCAACAGTAAAGCACAAGGTAGACGGAGATGTGTTCTTATATGAAGACCTCCAAGACACTGTTGAATGAATAAAGCAAAGTGCAGACCACACAAAATATTCAGAGAGAATGAACATACACCAAACTTATTTTGGAGATTATTTCTAGGGAGATTTTTGCAATGTTAGAAAATGAACAATAACAATGTACTTATGTGTAAATTGTATAATTAAAATAGTTTTCTTTAGAAGATGGTGAGTGGGTCTTATTTTCTAAAATAGTCCTGTCCAACAGAATTTTCTGTAATGATGCAAACGTTCTAGAGCTGCGCTGTCCAATACAGTAGCCACTACGCGTAAGTAGCTACTGAGCACTTTAAATGTAGCTAGTGTGACTGAGGAACTGAATTTTTAATTTAATTTAATTTTAATTAAAAATTTAACAGCCACATGCAGCTAGTGGGAATTGTTTTGGACAGTTCTGGTCTAGAGTATCTAGAATATCGAGTACGGAATGGAGTGGAGGCAGGTGGCAGATGAGACTGGATGGGTTGGAATTGAAAGGTGAAGATTTGCAAGGTGAGCTAAGGAGTTTGGACTTTATCCTACAGACAGAGGGAAGTATGAATAGGAGTGACTAGATCAGATTTATCCTTTTAAAAGATAACTCTGGCTCCCTGAGGAGGGTAGATTCGAGCCGGCAGAGTTTGTCTCCTCTGCATGCTGCTGTGCCTCTCTCCGTGGCCTCTGGACATTGCCCCAGCATTCCTGTCGGGCAGCTGAGTAAAGTATTCTGATTCAACAGCTATGTTTTTAAAATCTCAGGCAATCCCACGTGGAAAAACTGGTCCAAGTTATTGAGAGGGGTTAACCTCAGCGAGGGAAGCTGTTTCTGGGTTAGAACGCAGGGAGAACAGCAGATGGATGGCATTAGAGCGAAAATGTGTAGCAGGTTTCTGAGTGGGGCGGATAGAGAAAGCTTTTCCAGGGTCAGGAATTTGCCCCGGGCAGATTCTTTGGAAGATACGGCGAGTTGCCACTGCATAGTCCAGATTTATTTCAGCTCCGTAGGCTGGAGAAGGGTTCTGTTCAGGAAGGTCGCCCTGGTTCATGTGGGTCCTTCCCCAAAGTCCACTAGGGGCCTCCTTACTGATGATAGAGGAGCTCTGGTGGAGGATTCATTTATGTAGCTGACTTCCGAGGAACCCCCACTATGCCAGACACCGTGGTGGGTGCTTGGTCCACTATGCAAACAAAGCAGACGTGGTCCCTGACTTTGTGGAGTTTTCCACTAAAATCAAATAAAGGCTTGAATACATTACCAATTGTGCTAAGTGTTTTAAAGGAAAAAAAATGTGTATAGTGCTATGAGAGAATAATAATAATTGAGGGAGGGTCAGAGAAGACCTCGCTCAGGAAGTTTAAGCTTCTCTACCCAAAAAGGCCCGAAAGAACCAAAAGACCAAAGAAAATTAGCTGGGTGAAGAGGGAACCTAGGAGAGAGCATTCCAGGTGGAAGTTCTGATGCGTGCAAAGGCCCTGAAGTGGGAACCTGACGTTCTGGGAAAGAAGGGCAGAGCGGGTAGGTGAATGAATGAGAGGGTGACAGGTCCAGGGTGAGGTAGGAGGGACAGGCAACCCCCAGACACTGCAGGCTCTGTTTTATTCTGAGTGCTGAATTTAAGCAGAAGAGAGATCTGAGTGGCTTTCTGGATATCGCATGAGAAATGGATTAGAGCAGAGAATCAGCAAACTGCGGCCTGTACGGCGACAAGCTAAGAATGGTTTTTGGAAGGTGAAGGTTATAGGAAATTCAAATTTCAGTGTCTATTAATAAAGTTTTATTGGAACACAGCCACGCCTATTTGTTTACAAATTGTCGATGGCTGCTTTTGCACTGCAATGGCAGAGCTGAGTCGTGGCAATGGAGATTGTATGGCCCGAAAAGCCTAAAATATTTACTCTCAGGCCCTTTACTCCAAAACTATGCAGACCCTGGATTAGAGGGAGACCACTTAGGAGGCTGCTGCAGTCATCCAAGTGCGAGATGATGGTGGTTTCTCCAGGTGGTAGAGGTGGAGGTGCTCAGTGCATGAACTGAAGAAGTATTTGGGAGGGTGAATCTACAGGAGTTTCTGATGGGTTAAATGTAGACGGTAAAGGAGAAGTACATTGCAAAATGACTCCCAACCTGTGACCCTGGATTGGATTCTGGACCAGATTAGGACATGAGTGGGGTACTTGGCAAAATTTGAGTAAAGTTTGTAGATCAGATAATAGTGTTATTAGCGCTAATTTCCTCATCTTGATAATTGTATTGTGGTTATATATGATGTTACATTTGGGGAATTAGGGAAGAGTATACTGAGATCCTTTGTAATCTTCTTGCAACTCTTTGTAAGTCTGAAATTATTTCAAAATGGAAAGTGAAAAAACAAAAATAAATGAAAACAAATGAAGTGAAAATGACTCCCTGGTTTTTTGCTTCAAGCGCCATTTACTGAGATGGGGGAAATGTGAGAGAGGCAGGAGAAGAAGGGGCGATCAAGACTTTTACTCTTGGACACGTTAGGTTTGAGATGCTGAAGAGATGTCCAAGTGGATGTGTCAAGAAGGCGGGGTCAGGCACTATTCTGGGTGTCCCTGATGAGCCGGAGACCCAGGGGAAGGTACAGAAATCATGGAACCCAACCTCTGAAAGGGAGCTCTGCGCCTGAGGTGAGGCAGGACCAAGGTGGCGAAGGGAGAGCATGGGAACACACCACGTGTGTGTGTCACTCTGCTCTGCACTTTGTCACCTGAGCCTCTTAACAACCCTCTCCAGTAGGACTTATTCCTCCCAGTTTACAAAGGAGGAAGCAGACTTAGAGAGGTGCTAAGATTTGCTCAAGGACACAGCCAGGAAGTGGGAATGTGACGGCTGTCTGACCCCAACACCAGTGAGTGATTTTCCCACTTGGCAATGCTGAGCACCCATGGCAGACAGTGGGTATATCCATCTCCTAGGGCTGCCGTAACAAATTGCCACAGACTAGTGGCTGAAAACAACAGAAATTTCTTCTCTTACACTTCTGGAGGCCAGAAATCCAAAATCAAAGTGTCGGCAGGGCCACACTCCGTCCCCAGGCTCTGGGGGAGACTCTTTCCCATCCATCCCTTCTCCTAGTTTCTGGTGGCTGCCGGCAATCTGGGAATCTTCGGCATCCCTTGGCTTCTAGCCGTAACACTCCAATCTCTGCCTGTGTCTTCACAACCTCTTCTCTGTGTGTCTGTCTCTCTGTGTCTCATCTCCTGCCTCACTCTTATGAGGACACTTGCCACTGGATTTAGGACCTACTCGGATAATCCGGGATGATCTCTTCATCTTAAAATCCTTAACTACATCTACAAAGATCTTTTTTCTAAATAATTCAGGGACCACTATTCAACCTACCACACCCAGCTAGAGGGGGCCACAGCTGTTAGCCTTAGAAATCTAGTAAAATACTTCTTGAGCTTAAAAAGCAGGCTGCCTTTCCGAGTTTTCCTTTATCCAGTTTCACAAATGTGTCTCTTTGCAGAATGGATCAGCAGCCTAAATGCTGCCAACACAAATGTGGCTTGGTCTTCTACACTGCCTATAATTATGATAAAACCCTCAGATTCGGAGCCTTATGACACAGGGATAGTCAAGCACAAAGTGGAATGTACAGTAAACATGTCTGCGAGGATGCCCACTCAGAGTTTGGTGTGTTGGGGAGGATGTGTGTGCATCTGTACCAAGATACCTCCCCGCACCGGGCTATTGGCTTCGCCAATAAGAACCACAGTTACCCAGGCAGCTCACTGCCTTCCTCTACAGGGAGAAACTTAGCTGGGGTTCCTGGGGTGAGTTTTTTGTCACATTCTCCCAGAGTTACAATGTCATAGTAGGGACAGGAGCCAAAGCAGGGCGGTGGAGAGGGGAGGAGGAAGAGGGAAATGTAAAGGGATGTAAATATAGTCCTCCAGGTCCCAATTAGCATGTAACTGATTCATCCACTCCTAGGGAACTGGCTTGGCTATAACACAGTAAGAACCATTTTCATTTCTGCCACTTGGGATTTCTGCAGTCCTTGAAGAGACCTCAGTGTCAGAAAAGGGAGTAGAAGGCACTGCCAGAACTAAACCCCTGGTTTCTCATTCTCCAGTCCTGCTCTTTCCATGATGGCTATCTGACTGGTAAGAACTCTTGAGAACAGCAAAGAGCTCCTTCACCGCCTTTATTAGGCCTTATCAGTAAATAACATATTGCCAGGAGATTATATAACAATTTCTATTTGTAGAACACTTTACAGTTTGCAAAGCACTTTCACATATATTATTTCAGCACTCTGGCAATCGCTCTGCAAATCTGGCTGCCTGGAGAAGTTTCCTGGCACCCTGTACCTATGGTATTTCATGACAGGATATTGATTTAGTCTGTGGATGGTGCCTCATCCCCCACAGCAAAGACAGAAGGTGGGGTTTTTTTCTTTGGTATTTACACAGCTGTCTGACACTTCCAAAGCTACCCAAAATTGTGTTTTGGAAAATAGATACTATTCCCAGAGGGCAGGAGTCAAGCCTTCGTTAAGCATTATTATGAATTTATTCATATTTGGGCATTTAAATATGTACTGGAGATGCCAAGCAACAAGGAGTCTGGATGCGGTAGTCAGTCTGTTTCCAATCCTTTAGGAGAAATTTAAACTTCAGTTCTTTGCAAGCTCTGCAGAATCCTTGAGGCTGTCATTTGCAAACCACTGGATGCAGTCAGTGTGTGGGAAGGCTGCACACGCCATCCGAGTGGATTATGAGTGGTTTTGCAGACTCAGCAGAGCATTTGAATCCATAGACAGCTTGATCAGAATCGGAGTCGTGTACCAGCCTGCACCAGGAAAATGATTTCTACTAGATGGAAACTTCCCACAAGGAGGCCAGAGATGAAAGCCGTCACTGGTTTCTGCTGCTTTAACAGCAAGTCACAGGATCACGGATTTTAAAAGTGGAAGGGATCTGAGAGACCACCTAGTCCCTCCCCTTCATTTTATGATGAGGAAACTTAGGCACAGAGAAGGGACATGATGAACCCAAGATCACACAGTCTAAGAACAATGCTCTTTCCACTGTGCTATATTATTCGTTCCAGAAAACACCTAAGCCACATATTGTTTTGCAGATCAAACAAAGTGGCATTATTTAGGGTCATGCTCATGGTCTGCCCAGCACAGTGTGAACACGAAACCTCGATTTGCTTCACCAGCAGCTTTTGAATGAACTGCCTTGTGATGCCTTACGTCAAAAGCAGTGTCAAGGATAGAACCAAAACACCTACAAACAGGGTTTCATGGCACGGCCTCTCCACGGCATGAAATTGGAGCAATGCTTCACTGTTCACCTCGTTATCAGATTAGCAGCATCAAAAAATACGTATTAAATGCTTTTGTCCATGCTGCACCTGATGGTTCATCAAATGGGAATGGAGGACATCAGGTTCCTGGGCAGCTGTTTGGTGGTGAAACAAAGCAAAACCCAGGGTAAGGATGCCCCAAAGCACAACCTGAAATGAAGCGCTTTACTGGCATATGGAAGGCGGGTTTCCACTATTCACATGTGGCTTTGTGAATCCATCATGGAAAACTCCCCAGTCCTGGGCCAGCCCTGTGGCCTAGTGGTTAAGTTTGGCATGCTCTGCTTCGGCAGCCCAGTTTCAGTTCCCGGGTGTGGACCTACACCAGTTGGCGGCAGCCATGCTGTGGCAGAGACTCACATACAAAATAGAGGAAGATCGGCACAGATGTTAGCTCAGGGCGAAACTTCCTCAGCAATAAAAAGAAAAAAGAAAACTCCCCAATCCTAAAAATGGATTCTGGGGAAAGCTGGCATTAAGCAGGACATGTCCTTTGCTCATGAATCCATCATGGCTAGTTATTGTTTCCCTGCCTTTCCATTTCCTACTCCCTTTTCCCTGGAATACTCTCCTCTTCTCCCCTCCCCTCCCCTCCCTCAATCTCTCAAGATTCAGCTTAAGTGTCACCTTCTCAGGGAAGACTTCCCTGACACTATCCCTTTTTCACCCCACTCCAAGCTGAGTTAAAGTGTCCTTTTCCTGTGCCCCCTGCCCTGCCAGAACCCAGTGCTTCCTCTCTCACTAAACTAATCACACTCTACTGTAGCTGTAGGTTTACTTGTCTATTTAAAGGCATGGGACATGGGGGCAAAGAGCATTTTTCATTTCAGCATTCCCTTTGACTGGAACAATGCCAGGCACAGAGTAGGTTTTTGATAAATGTCAGTAGAATGAATGAAATTTGAATTCTTCTGCCTGCCATTCAACCTTCCCCTTTATCTGGTCTCTCTCACTTTGCACAGGTCTTCAGTGTGATCAGTTTTCTCCTCTTCAAGCTGCCTCCTACCCTACTCATAAATGTCAATGCTCCCAAGCCAAACACCATGAAGGACATTCCTGTAGCTGCACTTCAAGTCTATTGCTCATTGCAACAGAGGACACACACCCTGGGGAATGGTGGGACATCTCTGTAAGAAGGTATTAGAACTTATAGGACTGGCTTGTGTTAGATGATTTGGTTAAGGGTTCAAAGAAGTGGGGCTTTGATCTGGATTGGAGGCTGTCAGGAAACGGGGGTAATTCTATGATTGGGTATCAATACATCTTATCCGTAAGGTGGGAGGAATGAAGCAAAGCTAAAGCTGTGATTGGCAAAGAATCTGCAGTCATTCATATTAGCCAAAATAATAGGGAGATGTTTGGTCATTTTTGTGATTTAGACAATGTTCATACTTTTGCCTGTGTTCAGACATGAGTGATCATGTTTTTGGTGATCTATCATGGTCACAGAATGGCCTTGTCTGGTGTTGATATTTTGTGAAATTGTTTACTTCGACAGAACACCAAGGCCGAGCTAACAGTACCAGGCCAGCTGCCAGATGCCAGGGACTGCTTTTCTCTTTCTCATAACCCACACCTATCCTAACTTTTATCAAGCTGTGTCTCCTCCTAGGATGTTCTTCTCCCTCCCCCAGCCATCTCCACAAAATCCCATCTTCCCTGTGAGGCTTTCTTTTTTTGTTTGTTTGTTTTTTTTATTGATGTCTTAATAGTTTATAACACTGTGGGGTTTTAGTTGTACATTATTGTTTGTCCATCACCATGTGGATGTATCCCTTCACCCCTTGTGCCCACCCCCCCACCCCCCTTCCCCTTGGTAACCACCAATCAGTTCTCTCTGTCTGTGTGTTCATTTATATTCCATATATGAGTAAATTCATGCAGTGTCTGTCCTTCTCTCTCTGGGTTATTTCATTTAACATAATAACCTCTAGGTCCATCCACGTTGTTGCAAATGGGACAATTCTGTCTTTTCTTATGGCTGAGTAGTATTCCATTGTATGTATATACCACATTTTCTTTAACCAATCATCAGTCGAGGGACACTTGGGTTGCTTCCACTTCTTGGCTATAGTGAATAATGCTGCAATGAACATAGCGGTGCATACGCCTCTTGTGATGGTTGATTTCACGTCCATTGGGTAGATGCCCAAGAGTGGGATTGCTGGATCATACGGTATTTCTATTTTTAATTTTTTGAGGACTCTCCATACTGTTTTCCATAGAGGCTGCACCAGTTTGCATTCCCACCAGCAGTGAATGAGGGTTCCCGTTTCTCCACAACCTCTCCAGCATTTGTTGTTTTTTGTCTTGGTGATTATCGCCATTCTAACGGGTGTCAGGTGATATCTTAGTGAAGTTTTGATTTGTATTTCCCTGATAATTAGTGATGTTGAACATCTTTTCATGTGTCTATTGGCCCCTGTGAGGCTTTCTTTCTTTCTTTTTTTATTGATGTCTTAATAGTTTATAACACTGTGAAGTGTTAGTTGTACGTTATTGTTTGTCAGTCACCATATGAATGTGTCCCTTCACCCCTTGTGTCCACCCCCCACCCCCCTTGCCCTTGGTAACCACCCACCAGTTCTCTCTGTCAGTGTGTTAGTTTATATTCCACATGTGAGTGAAATCATGTGGTGTTGGTCTCTCTCTCTCTGGCTTATTCCCTGTGAGGCTTTCTTAAATACTTCTTTCTCCATTGGATTATCTTTTCTGAATGCATCTAAAAGTCTTGGTCGGCATACCACAATTTGGTACTCAACTGTGTTCTATCTTGAATTGTTTGACTTGTTTCACATGTATTTTTTCTCTTCTCAGTAGACTGTAAACCTTTTAGAGGCAGGGTCGTTTCTTGTACTTCAAGCTCCCCCAGAACTGAGCACTCAGCTGAGGTGAAACTGATGGCTGATATGAGTAAGGGGGCCAGCTTGCTTCTGTAACACAGCCCTAAAAATGAAGCTACAGGCCACCAGGGGAGAAGCCACCAGCTTGCCTTTCCCTCTGGCAGTTGCCATTTCTAACACACTGAAGCTGATCGTCCCATCAAGAAAGCATTTTCTAATTTGTCTTTTGGAGCATGATTTCTTTCCAAGAGCTATGTTTGTAACTGTCTTTTGTCCCTACCTGTCTGAAAGCTCCTTAAGTGCAGGATTTACCATTAATGCATTTTGTCTCCTCTCACCCTCCCAAAGCGCCTGGCACCTGGCTTAGCAGGTGGAAGGAAAGGACCAGCTGTCCCCGACTAACCCAGCTCCTGCCTGGCTCGTCGCAAAAAGTAGGGTGCATCCGAACTGTCTCTTCCCCGGCTACCTTTGAGGCTGGCTGCCTTGGCCTTTGGCTGAAGTCAGGGCATAAGACCTCAGCCTGGTCAGTTAGCCTCACGCCCTCCGGCCCTTCACTGCCTCAGGCTGCTCCCTAGGCAGACACTCAGCAAGTTTGGGAGAACCTTAAAAAGGTGCGCATTTCAACCACTCTCCACAGAGCAGCTGAGATTCGACGGAGCTGGAGAGAGATAAGTACTACTGGACACCAAGGGCAAAGCCGGCCGACGAGAAGAGCTCTCTTTCCATCACAAGGAAGCGGCTAGGGGTCTGCAAAGCCGCCTCTCTCCAACTGTACTGGATCAGCCAATCACAAAGCCCGAGTGGGCGTGACCACCAATTAGAAGGCAGGGAAGGCGGAGTCTAAGCCTTGATTAGCACCCGGTCTCCAGAGGACGCGCGGAGGTCTGGCAGCGCGGCGTCTGAAGAGGCTTCAGGTTGGGTGGTCCGGCGCTGGCGACCATCTTTCTTTCTGGCAGGTCAGCTGACTTGGACCAGCTCAAACCCAGCACGTAGGCGATATATCTTTTCTCCAGGGAGCGGGTGAGCCCCTCCCCTCACACACTTCCCGTCTCTCCGCGCGCGCTCCCGCCTCCCCGGTAAGCCTGTTTGGCGGGAAGTTGGCTTAGTTGGCCTACCTGTGGCCCAGCGGGTTCTCTGGTCCCCGCCTTGTTTCTCCCCAGAGGCTTCTCAATCCTCCCTCCATGATCTCGGCATAGAGCATAGTACCCCTTCGCACGGAGGACGCGATGGCTCCCAGGAAACGCCCAGAAACCCAGAAGACCCCTGAGGTGGTTGTGCGCCCCAAGAGCAAGAGGAGCAGAAGCCCCAGGGAGCTGGAACCCGAGGCCAAGAAGCTCTGTGCGAAGGGCCCTGGTACTGCCTGCGCCTGCTGCTTTAATAATGCTGCCATGTGGGGTTCTCACGCAGGAGGCTGGAGTGGGGGATGGGTGCTCCTAAATTCCTGTAGCAGTCCCAAGTTGTGGACGCCTCAGGCTATGCATTTTGTCTTCAGGTTCTTTGACACCACAGAGCTTGGGTTTAACCCCCCTCAGGTGATGGAAAGGGGCAGATGAGCTCCATTACGACAGACACAACGGACTTTGCAAATTCCTTGTTTGTACCGGGATCTTTACACACAGGACCGCTTAAAATAATCCTACCTTGCCTGGTGGTGTGCGTTCGCTGAATTTCGATAGTCACGCTTGTTAGCTGTATGTCGTTGGTTTCAGCTGTGAGAGCCCTCAATTTCCTTCCTTCCTTCCTTCGAAACTCATTCTCTGGGATTTGTCCGGGCTTGAACCTGGGGCTATAAAGAGTGTGAGGGACTCAAAAGACTGGAGCAGGGGGTTGCTGACGTGGTTTTTTTGTCCATGAGAAGAAAGAATTGGTTGTCAAGTGGCCGGATTCATAGAGATCAGATCCTCCAATACATGTTGGTAATCCAGATTTGCTTTATTCCTATTCTAGGTGGATCTACCTCCCCCAGAGTAGCCTGGTTAATTTAGAGCCATGCCAGACCCTCTGGATCCTGCTGGTTTTCAGGAGAACAGATTGGACTTGGGGCCACCGACTGGTCACCTCTACATTACTTTAGTATAGGATTTAAAGATACTGCTTTTCTCACACAGCCACTTCTACTATGCTGTTCTAAAATGTTTTTATTGTGCATTTTATAATTGTCACCCAACCTATCATGAGTTTTCTAGCCCACGCTGGGGAGAATTCTATAGTGTACCTTATTGTGTTTCTTTGACTCATTTCTCAGGAACCCTGCAAGATCATATTTAATTTCTCTTCAGAATGACTGTTTTGGGGAGTGTTTGGGAAGGGGCTGAATCCCTACTCACTGTTTGTTTCTTTTGCTGGATGAGACTGAGCCAACCACGGAAAGGCCTTAGGAGGTGATGAGTGAGATTGGCCATGCCAAATGAAACAACAGGCTTGCTTTCTGGGATTTCAGCAGAAAAACCTTTCTTGAGTGAGATCGGAGGGGAAAATATGTTTGTTCTGCTTGGCAGGTTCCAGCAGAAGATTTGACTCAGGCTGCCTTTGGGCGGAGCTGGCTAGCCTGCAGGTCCCGCCACCATGCAGCAGCATCGTCAGGGCCCTCCACCAGCATAAGCTGGGCAGAGCTTCCTGGTCATCACTACAGCAGGTGAGGCGTTTCCTGGCTGAAGTACTCAAAGGTTTGCATGGTGCCTTTTTCCTACTGGATGCTCCAAAGTTAGATGCTGGGTTGGTTCAGCGGGTTGTCAGAGTGGTCAGATCACCGCCACCTTGGTGACTAGCCTAGTGGGCACTCAGCCAGGTAGAAGTCCTATGCTGTCAAGGTCCCAGCTGGAATGTACTCTGCTCCTTTGCTTTCCAAGATTAGTTCATGTACTTTGCAAATATTTTCGTGCACAGAGCCGGGCAGTTGGTTTTCCCTCTGGTGGGAGGACTTGGCCCTGGGGCTCATCTATGGAGGAGGCAGATTGGCAGTTTACCCAGGACTTGGGTTTTAATTCATCTTCATTCTTTTCTCTCTGTGTCAGGGTCTCCAGCAGTCCTTTTTGCACTCTCTGGCTTCTTACCGGATATTCCAAAAGGCTGCCCCCTTTGACAGGAGGGCCACATCCTTGGCATGGCACCCAGCTCACCCCAGCACCCTGGCCGTGGGTTCCAAAGGGGGAGATATCATGCTCTGGAACTTTGGCATAAAGGACAAACCCACCTTCATTAAAGGGGTGAGCAGTTCCCTGTGCCAGACGATAGTGCTGAAGACGTGTTTGTTGAAGGAATGAAAAGTCATCCAGTAACAAAGAGATGATTAGGATCAAAAGTAACTGTGGGTGTTTTCAAACAAGTAAATGGTTATGATACTCAAATCTTTATTGGATGTCTGCCCTTAAAATATTAGAAAGTATAAGATATTGATCATCCTCTAGTAAGTGACCACGTAGAATAGAATCTAAGCCCCTTCTTACGTTCTTGACCTTCACCCTGTACTACTGTCTTTCCTCACTTCCTATGCTTTAGCCTTACTAGTTATTTCTATACCCGAAACTGAGTCTTTGCACTTGCTATTCCCTTTGACTGGACTGCTCTGTCTTTTCTCATGGCTGGCTCTCTCTTACCATTCAGGTCTCAGCTCAAAGAGGCTTTCACTGACCGCTCTGCCTAAAGGAGCCCCCACCCCACCCCGTCACTCCCTAGCTCATTACCCGCTTCACTTTTCCCAACAATGTTTTATCAATATCTGAAATGTTTTACATATTGGTATGTCTTTGCCCACTGGAAAGTAAGCTCCGTGACGGCAGGGACCTTGTCATTCTGGTTCACCACTGTATCCCCAGTGCCTCAGACAATGGCCTAGAGTAGCTGCTTTATATTTGTTGAATGAATGAGGGGCTTGAAGTGTAACTGGGTAAATGGGATGTATACATACAAGATAACTAGCAGTACAGATGCTAAACACTACAGAACATGAGCGAAGGAAGAACCTCTTGCAAATTAGAGTCGGTAGAGAAGGCTTCATGGATGAGTGAGGAAGAACAATATTTAGATAAATGGAGAGAAAAGGGGGAAAGGCAGAGTGTCTTTGGGGCAAGGTTTGGCCTAGAGCTTTTTAGGGATGGTCTTAATTGGGCTGGTGATTATCATCAATTCCTGAGGGGTGAGGGTGTTGGCCCCTCCACCAAAGAGAAGACCCTTAGCTTGCCCAGCTGGGAGCTGACGTTGGAGGGTACTGTACAGTCATGCGATGCTTAACGATGGGGAAAAGTTCTGAGAAATGCCTCATTAGGTTTTGTGTTGTACGAATATCACTGAGTGTACTTACACAAACCTAGATGTATAGCCTACTACACACTCATAGCCTACTACACACCTAGGCCGTATGGTACTAATCTTATGAGACCACCATCATATATGCGGTTCATTGTTGACCGAAACGTTGTTATGCAGTGCATGACTGTACCGTGAAAATGACGCTCTGGGTTTAGAGCAGAAGCCACAAGCTCAAGTGCCTAAAGAAGCTGAACAGATAAAAGAGTGATGTAGGGGGGTGGGGTTAGTGGTAAACTGGAAATGGTTGATAAGCAAGAATCTAGGTCCTGTGGTATCAGATCTGATTTTTTTCAAATGAACCCTGAAATCCTGATTTTTTTACATGAAATGTACTGATTTTTTAAAATTGTGATGAAATACACATAAAATTTACCATCCTAACCATTTTTAAGTATGCAGTTCAGTGGCATCACGTGCTTTCACATTCTTGTGTAACCAATCTCCAGAACTCTTGCATCTTGCAAAAGTGAAACTCTTGTACCCATGAAATACTAAGTCTCCATTTCTCCCTCCCCTCAGCCCTGGCAACCAATCGACTTTCTGTCTCTATGATTTTGACTACTTTAGGTATCTGAGTGGAACCTAAGTGGAATACAGAATTTGCCCTTTTGTGACTGGCTTATTTCACTTAGCATAATGTCTTCAAGTTTTATTCATGTTGTAGCTTGTGTCAGAATTTCCTTCCTTTATAAGGCTGAACAATATTCCACTGTATGTATATACCACATTTTGCTTATCCATTACTCTGTCGATGGACACCTGGGTTGCTTCCACCTTTTGGCTATTGTGAATAATTCCATATTAACACGGATGTACAAATATCTCTTCGAGTCCCTGCTTTCAGTTCTTTTGCATATATGCCCAGAAGTGGAATTAACTGGATCATATGGTAACTATTTTTAATTTTTTGAGCAACCGCTGTACTGGTTTCCATCGAGACTGCACCATTTTACGTTCCCATCAACAGTGCACAAGGATTTCAATTTAAAATATCCTGATTTTTAATGCTGGGAACTAAATAATATTAAACATACTCTGTAGCTAAACAAAACACATCTGTGCATTAGAGTCTGCTTCAGCTCGCTGTTTTTCCATCTCTGCTTTAGAGGTAGAAGAGACCAAGGGTGTACCCAGGATGAGTTCTCTTCAGCGGAGAATTTGGAGAGCAGCCCATCAGAAAAGGCCAGTTCAGACAGGCTTGGAGATTAGGATTCAAGGTATGAGATGAGTGTTGAAGAAAACAAGTGCCTGAAGCCAGAAGAAAGGCAGCCAGGGGAATGCCTTGGACAGAGCTTGGTGGGCTTCCTGCCCAGCTGGTGAGACAGGCAGCCACCGGGAGGGGCAGCTTTACATTGAAGTCAGAACCCAGAGTCCAGGCAGGAAGAGATTTGTTTTTTTCTAGGAATCCAGGACATAGGAATAGAGAGATTTAAGAAGGAGCCTCAGGGTGTCCTGGGGGAAGAGCCTCCTGACCAGAAGGGGAATGAGAGCTACTTTGAACTTGTGCCAGGCTGAGGCTGCTTTGGTTTCCATCACCCTTTATTATAAGGTGCATTTGAGTGAAGTTTCATCACACCGTCGTGGAGATTGTTCTGCGCATTTGAACTTTGTGGCTGGCAGGAAGCTAGACTGGAGCAGAAGAAGGGCATGGTGGTCTGGGGAGTCATCTGTGTTTTACTCCCAGATACTGACAGCAGAAAGTTGATTTGCGACCAGCACCTGGGGGAGCAGCAGTGCCTCATTCTTTAGTCTGACCTTGGCTCTGATCTTTACATCTTTCGGGCCCTTGGCAAGGGAATGTGTATTACATTTTCAAAATGAAGTTAACTTATTTTATTCTCATTATAAAATGACCTGTGCTCATCATAAGAAATTGAAACAATACAGAGAAAAGTATAAAGTAAATATTACCTGAAATTCCATTCTGGGCATCTTCTGGTGTGTGTGTATACACTGTTGCACACACCCATACTTCTACTTAGATTATAACATGAATATACTGTCCTAGAATCTGTTGTATTTTATTATATTAGATATTCTAGTTTAATCATATCATACCAGATGATGACCACTTAAAAATGTCCTATAATTTCCTTTTTTTGTAATGCCTTTGGTTTTGGTATCAGGGTAATGCAGACCTCATAAAAAGCGTTTGGAAGTGTTCCCTCCTCTTGTATTTCCTGAATAATTTTGTATAGAATTAGTACTATTTCTTCCTTAAGTTTTTCATAGGATTCACTAGTGAAGCCATCTGGGCCTGGCATTTTCTTTGTTGGAAGGTTTTTACCCGTACATTCAATTTCTTTAATAGATAAAGGACAATTTAGGTTATCTGTTTCTTCTTGAATGAGCTTGGTAGTTTGTCTTTTAAGTAATTTGTCCATTTTATCTAAGGTGTTGAATGTAGTGGCATAAAGTTGTTCATAGTAATTCCCTTAGTATCCTTTTAATGCCTATAGGATCTATAGTGATGTCCCCCCTCACATTCTTGATATTGGTAATTTGTGTCTTCTTTTTTTTTTCCTGATCAGTATTGCTAGAGGTTTTGGTATTTTCATTTTACTGATATTTTCAAAGAACCAGCTTTTAGTTTCATTGATTTTCTCTATTGTTTTTTCTGTTTTCTTTTTCATTGATTTTTGCTGTTATTTTCTTTCCTATGCTTACTTTGGGTTCAGTTTGCTCTTCTTTTTCTAGCTTCTTAAGATGGAAGCTTAGATTGTTTATTTGAGACCTTTTTTATTTTCTGATATAACCACTTAATGCTATAAATTTGTAAGTATTTTTTTAACTGCATCTCACAGATTTTGTTGTGCTTTTGTTTTCATTAAGTTCAAATTATTTTCCAAATTCTTTAAGATTTCTTCTTCGACCTGTGGGTTATTCTGAAATATGTTGTTTAATTTCCAAATATTTGGGGATTGTTGAGATATCTCTCTATTATTGATTTCTAGTTCAATTCTGTTATGAACAGAAAACATCTAGTCCTTTTACATTTTAAACTTGTTTTATGGCCCAGCATATGGACTATCTTAGTGAATGTTCTATGTGCATTTGAAAAGAATGTGTATTCTGCTGTTTTTGGGTGGATTATTCTCTACATGTCAGTTAGGTTAGGTTGGTTGATAGTGTTATTCAAATGTTCTATGTGTTTATTGATTTTCTGTCTTTTATCAGTTATTGAGAGGAATATTAGAATCTCCAACTATAAAATTGTGGATTGTCTATTTTCCTTTAGTTTTTGCTTCAAGCATTTGGAAACTCTGTTATTAGGTTCTTACACATTTAGAATTATGTCCTTTTGATGAACTGACCCCTTTGTCATTGTGAGATATCTCCCTTTATCTCTGGTAATATTTCTTGTTCTGAAATCTTTGTTTGATATTAATATAGCCACTCCAGCTTTCTGATGATAGTGTTTGCATGGTATATATTTTTCCATCCTTTTATTTTAACCTATTTGTGTTATTTGTATGTAAAATGGGTTTCCTGTAGACAGAATTTTTTAAAAATCCAACCTGATAATCTATGCCTTTTAATTGGAGCATTTGGCCATTTACATTTAATATGATTATAAATATGATTGGGTTTAAATCTATCATCTCGCTATTTCTTTCTATTTGTCCCATCTCTTTGTTCCATTTTCCTTTTTTTTTTTTTTTGCCTTCTTTTTGGTTGAGTACTTATTATTATTCCATTTTATCTCCACTATTGGATTATTAGTTATGCTTCTCTTCCTTTTTCTCTCTTTTAGTGGTTTCTCTTGGGTTTACAATATATGTCTTTAACTTATCAGAGTGACCCTTCAAATAATATTATACCACTTCATTATAAGTGGTATTGTAAGAATCTTACAACTATATATTTACTTCCATTTTCTCCCTTCTCTCCTTGTCCTACATTTTACTTCTACATATATTATAAACCTCACAATACATTAATATTTTTGCTTTAGGTAGTCAATTATCTTTTTGTTTTTTGTTAAATCTTGATTGAGATATAATTGATATATGATAAACTGCACATATTTAAAGTGTACAGTTTGATGAGTTCTGACATATGTATGCAACTGTGAAACCATAGCCATGATTAAAATAATGAATATATCCATCACCCCCAAAGTGTCCTCATGCCTCTTTATAATCCATCCCTTTCTACCCTCTGTCCTGTTCCCTGAAAACCATTGATCTACTTTCTGTCCCTATTGATTAGTTTGCATTCTCTTGACTTTTGTATATATGGGATCATACAATATATATTCCTTTTTTTTTCTGGCTTTTACTCAGTATAATTATTTGAGATTCATCTACATTTTTGTGTGAATCAATAGTTTTCTTTCTCTTTGGGTAGTGTTCCAATGTGTCAATATACCACAATTTATTTATCTGTTCACCTGCTGAAGGACATTTGGATTTTTTCCAGTTTTTGACTGTTGCAAATAAAGCTGCTATGAACATTCATGTATAAGTCTTTGTGTGGATATGTTTTCATTTTTCTTAAATACCTAGTTATGGATGGCTGGGTTGTAGAGTAGATGTCTTTTAAAGATATTTTTTAAATGAGAAAAGAAAAAACTTTAATATTTACCCACACATTTCCCATTTCCAGTGCTTCTCATTCCTTTGTGTAATCCACATTTCCTTCTGGTGACATTTTCCTTCTGCCTGAAGAAATGCCTTTAACCTTTCTTATAATGTAGGTTGGTTGGTGATGCATTTCCTTTTGTATTTCTGAAAAAGTCTTTATTTTGCCTTTTTTTGAGGGGAAGATGTTTTAGCTGGGTATAGAATGCTAGGTTCACAGGTATTTTTTCCTTTTAATACTTTAAAGATGATTTCTCATGCAAAGTTTGCTGTCATTCTTATGTTCCTCTTTATGTGATTTTTCTTTTTTTCTTCTGGCTGCTTTAAAAATTATTATAGAGCCAGCCCTGATGGCCTAGTGGTTAAAGTTCAGCACCCTCTGCTTCAGTGGCCCAGGTTTGGTTCCCAGGTGTGGAGCTGCACCACTTGTCTGTCAGTAGCCATGCTGTGGCGGCAGTTCATATAGAACTAGAAGGACCTACAACTAGAATATACAACAATGCACTGGGGCTTTGGGGAGGGGAAAAAAATGATTATGATTTGCTTGGTGTGTTTTTCTATATGTTTGTTCTGCTTGGGGTTCATTGAGCTTCTTGGATTTGTGGATTCGTAGTTGTCATCAAATTTGGAAAATTTTAGGCCATTATTTCTTCAAATAGTCCCCCCCACTTTTTTTCGGGACTCTAATTACATATATGTTAGGCTACTGAGTATTGTCCTACAGGTCACTGATGTATTGTTCATTTTTTTCTCTTTTCCCCACTCTCTCTGTTCCTTTTTGTGTCGCTTCTATTGCTGTGTCTCAAGTTCACTGATCTTTACCCCTGTAATATCTAATCTATTAATCCCATCCAATGTATTTTTCATTTCAGGTACTGCATATCTCTAGAAGTTTAGTTTGGGTCTTTTTTTATATCTTCCATTTCTTACTTCCTATTCATTATTTCCTCTACTTTTATGACCATATAGAATATGTTCGTAATAGTCATTTTAATGTCTTTGCTAATTCTATCATGTGTCACTTCTGAGTCTGCTTCTATTGACTGAGTTTTCTTCTGGTTATGAGTCATATTTTCCTGCTTCTTTGCATGCCTGGTAATTTCTTATTGGATGCCAGACATTGTGAATTTTACATTGTTGGGTGTTGGATTTTGTTGTATTCTTTTATTTTTTTATTTTTTATTTTTGTGAGGAAGACCAGCCCTGAGCTAACATCCATTGCGAATCCTCCTCTTTTTGCTAAGGAAGACTGGCCCTGGGCTAACATCCGTGCCCATCTTCCTCGACTTTATATGGGAAGCTGCCACAGCATGGCTGACAAGCAGTGTGTCGGCAGGCGCCCGGGTTCTGAACCCACGAACCTCGGGCTGCCAAGCACGAACCAAACCGCTGTGCCACTAGGCTGGCCCCTTGTTGTATTCTCTTAAATATTGTTGGGCGTTGTTCTGGGATGTAGTTGTTACTTGTAATCAGTTTGATACCTTCAAGGCTTGCTTTTAAGCTTTGTTAATAGAGTTAGTATATTAGTTTCCTATTGCCTCTATAACAAATTACTACAGACTTAGTGGCTTAAAACACCACAATTTTATTCTCTTACAGTACTGGAGGTTGGAAGTCTGAAATCATTTTCATGGGGCTGTGGTCAAGGTGTTGGCAGGGCTGGTTTCTTCTGGAGGTTCTGAGGGGAGAATCCATTCCCTTGCTTTTTTAAGCTTCTTGTGGCCACCTGAATTCCTTGACTGTGGCTCCTTCATCCATCTTCGAAGTGCATCACTCCAATTTCTGCTTCCGTCATCACATCGCCTTCTCTTCTGAATCTGACTCCTCCTGGGTTCCTTTTATGAGGACCATTTTGATTATATCAAACCCACCCAGATAATCCAGGGTAATCTCTCCATCTTAAGATCCTTAACTTAACCACATATGCAAAGTCCCTTTTGTCATCTAGGGTATTCACAGGTTCCAAGACATAGATATCATGGGGACCATCAATCTACCTCAGTTAGCATGGGTCCAAGGCAGCCTATAGTCTGGGTGTAAGTTGGCCTCACGCTGAGGCAATACCCTTCTGAGGAGTCTACTCAATGTTCTGTATATTACGAGTCTTTTCATTCTGGATGGTGAGATTACAGAGTGTTCTGAGGATTTGTCCTCCTCATTTCTGGTGTTTTCCCCCTCGCAGCCTTGGGTAGTTTCCTCATACACATTTACACATTAATACTTACCCAAGGACTTGAGGGGACCCCTCTGAAAATCTCCAGAATGCTCTCTCTTTGCGTCTCCCTCCTCCCCAGCATTTTGCCCTACAAATTCTTGCCATGTTGGCTTTCCCACTCTGTGTCCTCAACTCAGTGAGACTGCTAGGCTGTTTGAGTCCTTCCTCCCTGGGCTGCATCCTAAATACTGTCTCCAGTCAGGAAGCTGGGGCAATTGCAGGCCTACCTCACTTCTTTCCCTCCTGTCTTGTGCTGCCCATTGTCCAATGCCTGAAAACTTAATTCATGTATTTTGTCCATTTTTCTAGTTGTTTAAGGCAGGAGGATACATCCGGTTTCTGACACTCCATCATAGGTGGAAGCAGAAATTCACACTTAGTCATTTTAATAGTTCATCTGAGGATTTGAAATTTTTTCCTGTACAATCTTGTCATCTACAAATAATGGGAGTTTGATTTCTTCCTTTACCCACACTTCTTTTTTCCCTTATTCCATTGGCAAAGACCTCTAGTACATTGTTGAATATTGGCTATAGCAGACATCCTTGTCTTGTTCTTGATAATAGAAGGCTTTTATATTATGTCATTGAGTATGATTTCTGCTTTTTTTTTTTCATTTCTGCTTTTTATTCTGGTAAAATATACAAAACTTAACATTTACCATTTTAACCATTTTTAAGTGTACAATTCAGTGGTATTAAGTACATTCACATTGTTGTGCAACCATCACCACCATCCATCTCCAGAACTTTTTCATTACCCCAAAATAAAACTCTGTACCTATTAAACAATGACTCCCTATTACCCCTTCCTGCAGCCTCACTAATCTGCTTTCTGTCTCTCTGAATTTGACTATTCTACCTACCTCATATAAATGGAATCATATAATATTTGTCCTTTTGAGTCTGGCTTCTTTCACTTAGCATAATGTTTTCAAGGTTCATCCATGTTGTGGCATGTATCAGAACTTCATTCCTTTTTATGGCTGAATAATATTCTGTTGTATGGACATAGCACATTTTATTTATCCATTTGTCTATTGATGGACATTTGGGTTTCCACCTTTTGCTTTTATGAATACAACTGCTATGAATGTTCATGTACGAGTTTTTGTTTGAACACCTGTTTTCAGTTCTTTTGGGTATATACCTAGGAGCTTATTTGTTTTTATAACTTGTTTGTTTTTAAATACCTTTTACCAGATTAAGTTCCCCTTTTATTCCTAGTTTGCCTGAAGTTCTTTTCATGAATGATAATTGAATTTCATCAAAAACATTTTTGTTATCAGCTTATGACTTTTCCCCTTTATTCTGTTAATGTGGTTAACTACACTGATTGCTTTTTGTTTGTTTCAGTTTATTAGTTATATTCCATTTTTTCATTTAAATTTTCTCTTTTTTTCCACTTACCTTTACAATTATATCTCCAGCAAGTGATATTTCTTTTAAAAATTGTGGTGAAAACACATAAGATAAAATTTACCATCTGAACCATTTTTAAGTGTCTGGTTCAATAGTGTTAATTTTATTCACATTGTTGTGCAACAGATCTCGAGAAGTTTTTCACCTTGTAAAACTGAAACTGTATATCCATTGAATAACAATTCCCCATTTCCCCCTCCCCCCAGCCCTTGGGAACCACAATTCTACTTTCTGTTTCCATGAGTTTGAACTATTTTAGGTACTCCTGATTTTTGATGGTCTTATTGTGGTTATGTAGGGAGATGTTCTTTGCAGGAAATACACAGTAAAGTATTCGAGGGTGATGAGATGTCATGCTGGCAATTTATTATCAAATGGTTCCAGAAAAACGATTCTTTGTGCTATTCTTGCAACTTTTCTGAGTTTGAGATAGTTTGAAAATAAACTTTAAAAAGAAAAAACTGATATTATTTCTTCCTTAAATGTTTAATATATTCACCAGTAAAGCCACCAAGATCTGGAATTTATTTTGCAGGAAAATTTTTAGTTATGAATTCAGTTTCTTATAGAAATCAGACTATTCAGATTTTCTCTTTCATCCTCTGTCAGTTTGGCAAGTTTGTATTTTTCTAGGAATTTGCCCATTTCATCTAAACTTTCAAATTTATTGACATAAGATTGTTTATGATATCCTCTTTTTATCTTTTAAAATTTCTAAGATTTATATTGATGCCCTTTCCCCATCCATTAAATTGGTTATTTGTGCCTTCATGTTTGTTTGATCAGTCTCACCAGGGCTTTATCGATTTTATTGGTGTTTTTTTTTTTTTTTTTGGTGAGGAATATTGGCCCTAAGCTAACATCTGTTGCCAGTCCTCTTTTTGCTGAGGAAGATTAGCCCTGAGCTAACATCTGTGCCCATCTTCCTCCATTTTGTATGTGGGATGCCATCACAGCATGGCTTGATGAGCAGTGCGTAGGTCTGCGCCGGGATTTGAACTTGCGAACCCCAGGCTGCCGAAGCAGAGCATGTGAACTTAACCACTACGCCACCGGGCTGGCCCTTATTGGTCTTTTAATGGAACCGACTTTTGGCTTTGTTTATTCTCCCCACAGTATATTCATTTTCTGTTTCATTAATTTCTGTTTTTTATTTTTTCTTCTACTTTCTTTGGCTTTAGTTTCCTGTTAATTTTACCGCTTCTTGAGATGGATTTTAGCTTTTCTTCTTTCATTATGAATAACGCAGCTATGAATATTTGTGTATAAGTTTTTACATGAACATACGCATTCATTTCTCTTGGGTGTATATGTAGAAGTGGAATTGCTGGGTCATGTGTTAACTTTATGTTTAATTTTTTGAGGAACTGCCAAACCATTTTCCAAAGCAACTGCACCGTTTTACATTCCCACCAGCAATGTTGGAGGGCTTCACTTTTTCTGCATCTGTACGAACACTTGTTTTGGTGTTTTTCCCCAGCTTTATTGAGGCATAATTGACAAATAAAAATTGTATATATTTAAGGTGTACAATGTGATGTTTTGATACACATATACCTTGCAAAATGATTACCACAATCAAGCTAATTAACATCCATCTCCTCACAAAGTTACCTTTTGTGTGTGTGTGTGCTGAAAACACTCACAATCTACTCTCTTAGCAAATTTCAAGTATACAACACAGTATTATTAACTGTAGTCACCATGCTGTACATTAGCTCTCCAGACCTTATTCATCCTGCATAACTGAAACTTTGTACCCTTTGACCAACATCTCCCCTTATCTCCCATCCCCCAGCCCTTGGCAACCACGATTCTACTCTGCTTTTATGTGTTCAACTTTTTTTAGATTCCACATATAAGTGAGATCATGCAGTATTTGTCTTTCTGTGTCTGTCTTATTTCACTTAGCATAACATTCCTCCAGGTTCATCCATGTTGTTGCATGTGGCAGGGTTTCTTTCTTTTTGAAGGCTGAATAATATTGATATATACATATCACATTTTCTTTATCCATTCATCAGTTGACAGACACTTAGGTTGCTTCCATATCTTGGCTACTGTGAATAATGCTGCAGTGAACATGGGAGCACAGATATCTCTTCGAGATACTGATTTCATTTCTTAGGGATATGTACCTAGAAGCAGGATTACTGGACCATAAGATAGTTCTATTTCAAATTTTTGAGGAACTTCCATACTGTTTTCCTTAATGGCTGTACCAATTTACATTTCCACCAACACAAGGGTTCCTTTTTCTTGCCAACACTTATCTTTTGTCATTTTGATAATAGCCATCCTAACAGATGTGAGGTGAGATCTCATTGTAGTTTTGATTTGCATTTCCCTGATGATTACCAGTGATGTTGAGCACCTTTTCATATACCTTTTGGCCATTTGTATGTCTTCTTTGGAGAAATGTCTATTCAGGTCCTTGGCCCATTTTTTAATTGGGTTATTTGTTTTTTTGTTGTTGAGTTTTAGTTCTTTATATATTCTGGCTATTAACCCCTTACCAGATATATAGTTCGCAAGTATTTTCTCCATTCCATACGTTGTCTTGCCAACACTTGTTATTGTCCGTCTTTTTGATTATAGCCCTCCTAGTGGGTGTGAAATATATCTCATTGTGGTTTGATTTGCATTTGCCTAATGACTAATGATGTTGAACATCTTTTAATGTGCCACCAGCCGTTTGTATATCTTTTTTGGAGAAATGCCTATGTAAATCCTTTGTCCATTTTTTAATTAGGTCTGTTTTTAATGTATATTATGTAATTATTTTAAAGCTTGTGTTTAATAGCTCCAATATCTGGATCTTCTGTGTCTCTCAACAGAGACACTTTTTTCTCTTAATTATTGGTTATTTGGTCTTGTCTCCCAATATGCTGGATAATTTTAGTTTAATGTCACGTATTGTGTATGAAAACTTGTAGTGATAATTTAAAGTTCTGAGTGGTGTTATTTTCCTTCAGAGAGAATTTTTTTCCTCTGGCAGGTAGGTAGGGTGGAAGCAGATCATCTTAATCTGGTTGGAGATTGAAATTGTTGGAGTCTGGACTTCAGTCTTTGTGAGGGATGGTCTATTTCTCATTTGCTCTAATTTCTAGATGTCAGGGATCCTAATTAAAAGCTGGATTTTTCCCAAGATCTCTCCTGCTCATCAGGTGTGAACTCCAGTTTTTGCCCCTCTTGGCCTGTGAGACTGACAGAACCTCTGCTCAGCTTCTCAGCCTTTAAGCCACCACTTCCTACTTGGCTTCCCTGCAGTTTTCCTCTCTGCTTCTCAGCCACAGCTCTCTGACCTGCATCTGCCTCCAGAGGAAAAGCAGCTTCCCAAGGTCAGGCTCACCTTTCTGCTTCTCTCCTTTCTAGGATCTTGGTCTTCACGTCCTTGATGCCTCAATAGCTCTCCATTGACTTCAAAAACCTTCCTTTAAAGGTGGATGTTTTATCTTCCTTTCCTAGTTCTCGACAGAAGGTTGGCCTGACACGAACTAACCCACCATCACTGGAATTGGAAATCTCAAATACATTTCTTTTTTCATATTTTGCCCAGGTTTTGTTAGTCCTTCTCAGTGCAAGAGTTGGTCATAACCACTTAGTCCACACTTGCTGGAAGAACACTCGTGCATTTTAACTTGAAATGTTTATGTATGTGTTTATTCCTAATGCTTTGACATAGGGCCAGTCCCTTTTTTGGAGTAAGGGTCTACTCATTAGGGTTCACCTGGTCTGACATAAACCACACCCATAATGTATTCTTTATAGGCTTTCATAGGAATAACAGTGGTCTTTCTTTTTGCATGTATTTCATCAGTTTCATTAAATTAGATTTAATTAAATGTTTAAAGTTTAAATGTTTAATAAATTACATGTAATTAAATTATATGTTTAATTAGATTACATAATTACAATAAAACGTACAACTGGCACATATACAGGTTTAAGAACTCAGCTGGTGGGAGCAGATTATTTTACTAGCAGCAAGGATTTGGCAGACCATGGGCATCAGTTAGAATGTTTCAGAGAGGGAATGGAAAGTGCCAGTTGTTATATTGAGCGAGTTAAGTGACTGTCATGGAAGAGGCCTTGTAGAGGTCTGTGAGGCTGTGCTAGCAGCAGCACAAGGAAGAAGTGGAATAGGAGCTCTTGAGGATGTCGAGTTCTTAAAACAGTGCCTGCTAGTGAGCACTTAATAAAGTTACGCTATTGATGTTATCATGACTATTTTCATCATCATTATCTGGGAGGTCTGGAAAAAATAGGAAGGACCTCAGATCTGACTCCTGTCCTCCTAACCCAGCCACTGTTCTGGGCCGAAGCTCTTCTAAAAAGAGTGCTGTGTGGTCAACGAGGTCCATCCACACAAGGAATACTTGTTGGCAATACAATGGGACAAGCTATACACACAACAACTTGGATGAATCTCGGGGGCTTTATGCTTAGTGACATGAAGGAAGCCAGTCTCAAAAGGCTGTACACCATCTGATTCATTTATATGACAGTCTATAAAAGGCAAAACCCTCGTGATGAAGACCAGATCAGGGGAGAAGGTCCGGGGCAGGGTGTGACTACAATGGGGGAGCACACGGAGTTTTGGGGGGTGACAGAACTGTTTTGCATCTTCACTTTGGTGGGGGTTACTCAAATCTATACATGTGTTAAAATTCATAGAACGGTATGCCAAAAATAACCAAATTTACTTTATGTTAATTTACAAAATAAAATTAAAACTAACACCTTAAGAAATAAGGACTGTGGAGAGCATCCTAGTGTCTAGGCATCTAAGCTGGCCTGGCCCCAAGTGCTGGCTATCTGGCTCCTCGATTGGGGCAGAGTGTGTGCACCCAGGCCTCATCCTCTTCCCGGGCCTTCATCACTTGACACTGGCTTTTCTCTTCCTCGTGTTAGATTGGAGCTGGAGGGAGCATCACTGGGCTGAAGTTTAACCCTCTCAATACCAACCAGTTTTTCACCTCCTCAATGGAGGGAACAACTAGGCTGCAAGACTTTAAAGGCAACACTCTCCGAGTTTTTACCAGCTATGACACCTGCAAGTGAGTAGTTTAACTAGGAGGAGGGGAAAGGGCTTCTAGGCTGTCAGTGTAGTTCTGGCGAGAGCATCCAGATCCCATTTCTTTTACTTGGACTTGGCACAGGGAAGAAAGGAATGGTGTTAGCCACTTTCCACCCTTCCCTCTTTTCCTCAAACTCTTTCTTTAGCTGTTCTTACCCTGGTCCAGGTGGGTTACTGCTTTGGGGAGAGTTCTGGAGCCTCAGCTCTCCTCAGCGAGGGAAGGGCTGGAGCTCTGTACATCATTCCTATATTAGACTAGACCTTGACTCTCCCTAGACAAGTCAACATGGCATTGGCCTAGGAAGCTACTTCAAGGCTGGAGCAGGAACTAAGAACTTCAGATTTCATTCCTTACATCTGCTGGAGTGTAATGACCCGCCCAGTGCCTTGATGGAAGCTTAAATGGATAGAATTGTGTCTATAAAGCACTTTGGACTCCCCAAAAGCAAGTGGCTGGAGAAACCACAAAATGCTTGTCACTTTGATTTCCAGTCAGAGACACGACTAACTGCTCCCTAAGGAATTGAGGGTGTGGGAGTCCAACTAGCTCTGCATGTCATCCTGGGCTGCCCACTGGGTAAGAAACATCCGCGCAGTCAGGACAGGTGACTGGACAGACTCAGCTTCAAGTTACTCTTCCACGAGAAACTCTCCTTCTTAAAGATATTTATGGGGGATACAAAAGGCAGTGCAGCAAGGATTTGAGAGTTTGACAGAAAAAATGTGAATCTGAGCTCTC
Source organism: Tapirus indicus (assembly GCA_031878705.1). Taxonomy (NCBI): domain Eukaryota; kingdom Metazoa; phylum Chordata; class Mammalia; order Perissodactyla; family Tapiridae; genus Tapirus; species Tapirus indicus. The sequence continues at coordinate 14,519,396 of CM062928.1, forward strand.
TTGGCTGGGTGTCAGGACCCCTGAAGCACCCCCTACCCAATCCTTTCATCTTCAAACGTCTGAGGGACAAAAGAGCAAGACAGAGCTTCTGGGCTGTGTGTGCTTTTTCCCTAAATGCTCGGAACGGGGCAGAAGTTCCTTTCCAGCTGGCTCTGAGGAATAAAATTGGGCAGTCCCTGTTTGGTTTGTCACCTTTGGCCCATGGGTGCAGAGTGAAAGGAGAGCAGTAAAGGAGTCCTTCTCAGAACCAGGGTTGTAGGGGCGGGCTGGCCTGGGGACCTGCCTTATGGCTCTGAGGTTAGGCTGCTTCCTGGACTCTGACTAGCTGAGGAGCCTGGGCCCAGGAACTGGACAAATTTCTGAGCCCCATCACCCCCATAACCTCTGTCTGGGTGGTTAGACACTGGAGCTGCAACAGTGCGTAGACGGACCTTGCCTCTGTCCCCAAGATCTTACAGCACAGGCTTTCCCTCCAGCTTCTGGTTTTGCAGCCTGGATGTGTCTGCCAAAAGCCGAATGGTGGTCACAGGAGACAACGTGGGGCACGTGGTCCTGCTGAACATGGACGGCAAGGAGGTGCGTTTTCTGGAGCCCGTGCCCTCCCTCTCTCTCCCATACCCCCAGCCTCGGTTCTGTGCCCCTCCTGAACCGAGCTCTTCTCTGCAGCTCTGGAATCTGAGAATGCACAAAAAGAAAGTGACCCATGTGGCCCTGAACCCGTGCTGTGACTGGTTCCTGGCCACAGCCTCCGTAGATCAAACAGTGAAAATCTGGGACCTGCGCCAGGTTAGAGGGAAATCCAGCTTCCTCTACTCGCTGCCACACAGGCATCCTGTCAACGCAGGTGTGATATACCAGATTCCGTCCTTCCTGCAGGCTGCCCGCCTGACCGCTTCTGGGGTTTTCCCTCCAAGTGTAGAAGCCACTAGGTCAAACCTTTAGCCCTGAGAGCATCAGCCAAGCTGATGTCTTGGGACCTTTCAGACTCTAGCTGCCTCCATCAGCTGCTGAGTTTCTAGAATGTTTTTGTTCACAGCCCAGATTCACCTCCTTCCACCCCTGTGGAGAGAGGAGTGGGAGGGAGGGTGCCCCTGCAGAAGGCCTGCGAGGGGCCAGGACAACAGGGGGCTGTGGTTTCTTCGGCTCAGGGGCTTTTCACTTTGCCAGCTTGTTTCAGTCCTGACGGAGCCCAGCTCCTGACCACTGACCAGAAGAGCGAGATCCGGGTTTACTCGGCCTCCCAGTGGGACTGCCCCCTGACCCTGATCCCACACCCTCACCGCCACTTCCAGCACCTGACGCCCATCAAGGTGAGTGATGGAGGGAGGGGAGCTGTGATCATGGATGGATCAGGTCTGCCCAAGGTAGGGGGAAGGCAGATACGGGATCCTTTAATTCCAGATCGCTTCCTGCCCCAAAGCAAAGCAGTCTCTCATCCCCTGGCTCCTCTGCTCCTTGTGTCTCACTTCTGCAGCCCATTTTGCTGGGTTTTCTTTATGTCTTTCTGATAAGCTGTCTTCCTGAGTTATTTCAGCCCAGCCCCGATCTCCTCACTGGGCATTCTACCTTACTGACCAGAATGATCCTCTCTTCTGCCTCAGTTTCAGTTAACTGTGTGTGTAGCTGATCCATAAGCTAACCTTAGTCTTCTCTCGCCTCAGTCCCTGAGGCTTACAGTCTTCAAGTCTTGCGATTCCTTCCTGCCCATGCCCCCACGCAGTCAGACTTTGCCAGTTCTTCTGCTCTCCTAGTTTATATTCTCTTCTAGAACCACAGCCCCTCTTCAGGTTTCTGCCTATACTTCTTTGGTCAGTATAGCATAGTGGTTGGGGCACTGGCTTCAGGCAGGCAAACACCCCTGGGTTACAATCCTTAGGCAAATGACTTAAATTTTGGATTTCAGTTTCCTCATCTAGAAAAAGGGAATAATAGTATCAAACTGACAGGGCTGTTGTGAGGATGAATCAGTATACTTAAAGCACCATGCCTAGCACCTGCTAATACGTCACATCACGTCCAAGCTCTTAATAACAAGGGTCCTTCACTAGTTGGTGTTCCTAGTTGGTACTTCACGAGTTGGTTGACCCATCTGTCCTCATCCCCTACTTCATATCCAGCCAGGCCAACTTAAGAGTTTCCCAGGTGTGACTTGTTGGTGACTTATTTCCAAACCATTGCATGTACCACTTCTTCCTTCCTGTTATCCATGTCTGTCCTCCTTCAAAACTTCCTTGAGAAGCTTTCTTAGGAAAATCCCATCCAATTCTGACATTCCATTAACTCCCAGATTTGTTTTCAGCAGGGTAATCTGGGGAACATAGGTTTCCTCCCCCTTTTCAGCCACTAATTATTTCATACTTCGTTATTCGCGTGGAAGGAGGGACAGTAGTGGGGTTACTTCAGAACTCATGTCCTGTTTGGTTCTGGTTACCAGAGGCTTTTTGCTTACCTGGGTCAGGCTGATGTTAAAATATTTATCAGTTGATGTGATCTCAGGAAATGCAGGGGAGAGAGGCCTGAAGGTGTCCTAAGGGCCAGGGAAGCCAGCTGGGGTATAAAATTTGCGATGGTAGATGTACATGCAATTGAAAACCATTCTTGTGGTTTCATGTAGGTCTTATCTCCCTCATTAAATTGCTGGCAATTATATTAACAGTTGTTGTTAGTGGCAAAGAATACTTTTGATGTCCCTCTTGATAGTGTTCTGCATTTACTCACATGACCAGCCTCTCCATCTCCTAGGCATCCTGGCATCCTCGGTACAACCTCATTGTCGTGGGCCGATACCCAGATCCTAATTTCAAAAGTTGTACCCCCTATGAATTAAGGACAATTGATGTGTTTGATGGAAGCTCAGGGAAGATGATGCATCAGCTCTATGACCCAGAATCTTCTGGTATCATTTCGGTGAGGCTTGGGACCTCGAATAATGATGGGAGGACGCAGGGATACAACCTACCTTATTGACCAAAGATGACCAGAAATTAGTCCTTGGGGGCCCTGTTTTTGCCGATACCTTCACCCCTGCTCATCTTATCCCCTTGTTTCTGCAGCTCAATGAGTTCAATCCCATTGGGGACACGCTGGCCTCTGTGATGGGTGAGTGAAGTAGCTTGTATCTCAGACTGGCCAAGCCCAACCCACTCCTCAAGGTTTGGTGCAGGCTAACCTCAGCTAAGCCCTGCCCCCGTGCAACATTCACCCCAGGGTAGTGGCCAGTAATGCAGATAACCCGGAGACAGTGGTCTCTCTGGCCCAGGCTCTCCATCCCTCTTCCTTTGTCTTGGTCATGGCAATGCCTGGCTGCTGTTGTTTCCTGGTATTTCCTTACCAAGTCCTAGGCTCCCTGGGCCAGCCCCAAGCTCTCAGACTGATAACGGAAGGTTCGAGTCAGACTGGTCTTACTCCTCCTAGGTTATCACGTTCTCATTTGGAGCCAGGAGGAAGCTGGGATGCGGAAATGAGAGACATTAATGAAGGTGTGGGCCAAGCAGGGCTTGGAGCCACATGAGAACAAGTCCTGCGAGAAGAGACGGCTATGTGTTAAAGGGCCAAAGGTATCCAAGTCTTAGGGTTGGAGCAGGGGCACTGTGGCATGGGACACTGTGGGACTGGGACACTGGCATGTTACTTTTCTGGACTCAGCTCCAGAAACTTCTCTAGAGGTGGCGACCCCTCTGCTCCAAGGGTCTCTGCTGTATATAGCCTAGAGCCAAGCTACTTTTTTCCTCTCTGACGTGCAGTGGCAGAGTGATCAGGTAGTGGTTTCTGATGTGTTCACTGTTGACATGGCAATAAAACCATACCCAACTGAGCTTCTGAGTGGATCTTCCAGCACCGACCTGGTCAAAGGGCTCCTTGGGTCCCCAAAATGAAGAAAAGGTACAGTGGGCCAGCCCAGTGGTGTAGTGGTTAAGTTCGCACACTCTGCTTTGGTGGCCCAGGGTTCACGGGTTCAGATTCCAGGTGTGGACCTCCACACCTCTCATCAAGCCATGCTGTGGCAGTGTCCTACATACAAAGTAGAGGATGATTGGCACAGGTGTTACCTCAGGGACAATCTTCCTCAAGCAGAAAGAGGAAGACTGGCAACAGATGTTAGCTCAGGGTCAGTCTTCCTCACCAAAAAAAGGGGGGGCAGACACCATACTAAGCATCCAAAACTTTCATTCTCTGGAAGCTGCCTCAGCCCTATTTGAGGCCACAGTCAAGAGCTGTCCAGCTCACAACCTGCGTTTACCTCAGGTCCCTGGAGACCCCAGCCCTGCTGAAAGGGATAGTGTCATGACTCTGTACCACAGTTCACTCCCCTCCCACCTCCCCGCCCTCCCTCCTGAGTACAAACACCCTTCTGACCTGCTCAAGCTGCAGAGGTGACAAAGCTGCCTGAAGCATTAGGTCTGACTCTAATGGTGACTTCAGCCAGACAAAGGAAAACGGTTGGCTGGCTGTTGGGTGATCTGGTTCCCTGGTTACCAATGTTTGTACCCCCAATGTTGTGCAATTTTTCCCACTAAAATAAGCACTGAGAGGCAAGACTGTGTCCTCTGAGCCATTTGCCAAAGATTCCAGGCTGGAAGAAAGAGAGCAAGGCTTGGTGAAGGGGCAAGGCAGATCAAGTACCCACTCCTTCAGTTTTTTTATCCCAGGTCCTGAGTGAAACTTAAATACTTGTCAACATTTCAGGTCCTTAGGGAGCAAGGAAGAGGAAAATCCTGTTTGGAGAAAGCCAATGTCCAACTCAGTACTTGGTCAACATCAGACACGTGAATGCTGAGTGATAGGTGCCAGGGGCCAAGCCGAGTCCCACTTGTTCATTAGGTTGGGGTCATCCGAGGGAAGCCCAACCCAGCGTTTCCTGTCCATGGGCTGGGGAGCAGCAGCAGTCAGGAGCAAGGGCCCAGCCCACCTCCCCTAGGAGGCAGAGGGAAGGGGGCTGAGTGGTTGTCAGGCATGATCCTCCCCGTCTGCGACGTGGCGGTAGCCAGGAGGCTGGGCCTGCATCCGGAAGAGGACGGTGAGGAGCAGCACTATGAGAAGGAAGAGGATGGAGCCACATACAGCCAAGGCCACGATCACCTCTGGGCATGGGGAGGGGGAGAGAAAGGTTATGTCAGCGTTCATTCAAATATGTGAGTGCCTACACCTGCCAGGTGCTGTTCTTACAATGGGGATATACATAAGTGGCTAAGGCAAAGTCTCTGCCCTCACGAATTATACATTCTAGGAGAGGAGATCCGGTACACAAGCAAGTGATAGGTTAGTGACAAATGCCATAAAGAAAAACAAAGGGGAAAAGGATGGAGAGGTAGGTCAGTCAGGGAAGGCGTCACTGAGGAAGTGACGATTTGAACAGAGACCTAGAGTCAGTGGGTGAGACATACAAAGATCTGAGAGAAGAGTGTCCTGGGGTGGGGGGTGTAGACAGGAAGCAAATGCAAAAGGCCCTGATGGGGGAATAAGCTTGGCATGTTCTTCAATCAGAAGAAAGTATCACTAGAGCAGAGTGAAGGGCAAGTGGGAGATGAGGGTGGAGGACCAGACCAAGCAGGGCCGGAAGGCCAAGGTAAAGAACTTGGATTCTCTTCCAAATGTGATGGGAAGTCACTGGAAGATTCTGAGAAGGGTAGTGATATGAACTGACTTATGTTTTTAAAAAATTAACTGTGGGGGCCAGCCCGGTGGCGCAGCGGTTAAGTTTGCGCTTGGTAGCCCGGGGTTCACGGGTTCGGATCCCCGGCACCTGCCGGCGCACTGCCTGTCAGCCATGCCGTGGCGGCGTCCCATATAAAGTGGAGGAAGATGGGCACGGATGTTATCTCAGGGCTGGTCTTCCTCACACACACACAAAAAAATTAACTCTGCTGTGCTGATGGACTGGTAGGGACAAGAAAAGAATCAGAAAGAACGTTAGGAAGCTTTTCAGTAGTTCAGGCAAGAGACGATGGTAGATTGGACCAGGGGGCAAGAGCATGTATTTTAAAGATTGAGCTGATAGGGTCTGCTAGTGGATTGGATGTGGGGTCTGAGAAAGAGGGTATTCAAGATAACTCCTAGGGTTATACTATGCAACTAGGTGACTAACATGACCTTTACTAAGATGGGGAAGCCTGGAGGAAGAGTAGACTTGGGGGAAAGAGCATTTGGTATTAGACGTATCAACTTTGAGATGCCTTAGTTGACATCCACATAGAAACCTCGAGTCAGCAACTGGATGTAGCTCAGAGAAGAGGTCATGAATCTGCGAAATCATAAAAAAATGGAACTTAGCGTGGAGATGGTATATAAAGCCACAAGGTTGGATGAGATCACCTTGGGAGTGGGCAGAGATGGGGAAAGGATGAGCCCTGGGCTGTCCATTGTTTAGTGAGGAGGAGAAGTCAATAAGGAAGCTGCCTGTAAGTTAGGAAGAAAACCAGAGAAGCCAAGAAAGTGTTGAAGCAAGGAGTGACCAATTATGTAATGCTGCTGAGATGTGAGAAAAGTTAAGAATTGGTCACTGCTCCTTGGCAAGAGTGGTTTCAATGCAAGGAAAGATGACACGAGACTGTCTAGTGAGTCTCAGAGGATGGCCATGAGGAAGCAAAACCAGAGTCTAGGCAACTCTTTGAGGATTCCACAGGAACAGAGAAACAGTGGTAGCTGGAGAAAGATGTGGGCCTACGAGGTTTTTGTTAGGCTTTTGAGATGGGACTGATCCAGTAGGAAGGAAACAGTGAGATATCAGAGGTCCTCGTGGAGGTGAGAAGAGATGGACCCAGAGTATAAGTGGAGAGGTTGGCCCTCAGGAACAGCTTATGCCAGCAAGTAAGCTGGAAGATACGGCGGTGGGAGAATGAGACAATATTCTCCTGGTTGCTTTTATTTTCCCAGTGACATAAGAAGTGAGGGCATCACCTGAGGGTGGAGAGAAGGGAGGAGGTATAAAATGGTCTCAGGGTGGGAGAGGGAACTGTCCAGGGGCATGCAGTCAGATGGCTGCAAGTGTGCCAGCTCTCGAGACTTGCTCATGGGACTTTAAAGTTGTTCTGGGACGTGACGAGCACAGAGGCAGGCAGCCACTCACCTGTGTCTACAGGACCGCTTGCCAGCTGGCACTCTTGCTCCCAATCCTTGGGCACAACAGGCTCTGTGAGGCGAAGGAAGTCCTGCAGAGGGCAGCGGTGAGGGCAGCCAGGCAGGATCAGCGGCCAGGGGCCCTTGTTACTCTCATTCCGAAAGTACATCTCCACTGAGAAATTCCTGTGGGTTGATAGGAGACGAGACAAGCGTGCAAGCTCACCAGGCTTGTAACGGAGTCCTTGGGCTGCCCACAGCCACCACGCGAGTGCCCCTCCAGAGGGCAGACTGGCAGGTCCACTCACCCATTATCTTCCTGGTACAGTTCAAATATGTGGCAGGAGGCGTAGGGGGCTTGCTCACCATTGTAGATATCCAGTGCCATTTGCAGAGCAACCAGGGTGGTGTCGTGCTATAAGGGAGAGGGGCTCCCCATCAGCACTGCTCCCCTGCACCCCCAGGCACTGAACAGAGAAGAAATCCAGCCCCGTGCCTGACGTGAGCACGCCGTGGACGATGGAGCTTACCGTGGAGTAAACCAGGAGCTTAGGGAGTTGGGAGGTGGTTGCCATCAGTGTCAGGTTCTTCCGTATCTGGGCCAGCAGGACTCCTGAAGAACAGTCCTCAGGGTCAGTGGCTACAGCCATCACTGTCTTCTGACCAGACCTATCTGTGGTCCTCTCACCCTCTGCTAGTCCTGGGTCTGCTCACCAGCACAGAGGACTCCTTAGGTTCGTGAGAACCATGGAGGGACTCTACAGCAGCCCCCACTCTCTAAGAACTTCCAAATAGACAGAGGGAAGCAAGGGAAAACAAGATATCCATCTGTATTTCAACAGAGACATAGAAATCTGGCCATTTATAAATGACCTATGAGGCCCTACCCATGAAGAGTTACCCGTTTGGAACAAATACCAACTTAAGACCGTGCAGAGCACACAGGGTGGCGGCTGCAGGCCAGGGGAACTCTGCCATACGCAGACTCGGAAAACTACTGAGGTGTCAGAAAGGTCTGACAACTGGCTCTCCCTTGGGTGCTCAGATCAGAAAACTGGCAGGTGTATTACTCTCAACCTTCTGTCAAAGTGCCTCCCAGGGGTTCTTGGAGGGAGGTCTTCATTTAAGGGGAGGGAGGGTCTTCTGACATGGGTGACACTTAAGAATATGAATGGTGGAAAAGAAGCATGCAAACCTAATTGTGGTCATTCGTACAAAGACAAACGTGCTAAGCATTTGGAGAGTTGGGGAGACGTTGGTGACTAACGAGATCTGGTTTTGAAAGAGCAGAAAACACTTCAGGTAGAGAAGTAAGTGTGTAAGAAGCTCCCAATAGCAGATTTTTAATGCTAAAGGGTCCTGAGGAGGGGAGTGACATGCTGCCTTTGTCACTCACCCCCCTGAAGCCGGGCCTTCTCTGCCGGCTCGTGGATCCCGAAGAGGACACGGAAGCTGAAGTCCTTTAGCCGGCTCAGATGCTGCATGGTTTGGGGTGAGGCCCAGGGCGGCAGGACCAGCCCGTGTGTTTGCTGTGCATCACAGTGGGCAGGTTAGCTCCCCAGGCCTAGGCCGGAGTCTGCCCCAGTGGGAAGGTGCCTGCGTGTGTGAGGGGAGGGAAAGAGCAGGAGAGGGGGCAGATGGATTGGAACAGACATGGCGGACAGTGTTGAGGCTGCAGGGCACAGGAAGGGAGGCTCAGGCACAAAAAGCGTGACTCAGCAGAGTGGGGTTGGATACCACGAGGGCCCTGGGTGGAGAGGAGCAGAAACTGCTGACATTAATAAACTATTTCCCACTCTGAAGTTCTTTTTCACCCATGAAGGAAGTTCCCTTGTTTCACAAGAAGCAGCTTGCCTGGACCTCCTCGGTGGGAATGGTATCCAGGCATTGTGTTCTACTTGTCCTGGTCACCTGGGCCTGCTGAGGTGAGAGAAGTCACACTGGGGACCCTAAGTGGGCTCACCTCACAGAAGAGTGTGTCATAGACATTCCAGATGGTCTCCAGTGTAAGGTCCGTAAGCCCTGTCTCATTGGCCACCATATCCAGAAATTGCTATGAAAAATGGATCAGGGGATCAGTCCTGCCCTGGGGGAAAGGACAATGTGGTAACCTCCACCTCAGCCCCACTCACTGCATTCTGAATAATCTCATTTTGATACTCTGGTGTCTGCCGGGTCTCATTCTGCAGCTGCTCATAACGGGGACACGGGCCCAACGGGAACTTCAGCAGCTGCAGGCCAAAGTGGGGAAGCAGAGACAGAGAAGGATTCGGGGATCAGCAGGCCTGTGGCCAGAGCTGTCCCCCTCACCGCCTCCAGGGAAGGGCTGGCCAGTCTTACCCTGTCCTCGGCAATGGGCACAGTGTGGACGGGGATAGGCTGCCAAGAGATGTTTGGGTTGAAGCGCTGCATCCCATCGGGAGGGAAGAGTCCAGCCAGATTGGCCTCAGCACTCATGAGAGTGCGGTCAAAGTCCGTGCTTCGCACGTAAACCTGCAGAGACAACAACACGAGTCTCACTGGGGGTGGGGCAGGGGAGCTTTGGCCCCTCAGCAGGGCCCCACGGGGAGAACCCAGCAAACTGTCAGACCACCATGCATCTGGCCCTTCTCCATCCTTCTTCCTAGCAAAAGCCCAAACACTCCACTAGGGGCTAGCTGTCACCACTCTGTGAAGAACTCTGGGAATGAATGGCTCTAGTTCAAATGCCCCCCCCAGTCTGAAGTGCTTGGTCAGCAAAGCTGGGTCCGACTGTCTGGTTTTATAACAACGCCTTTCTCCTTATCTAGACCAGGGTCCTTGAGGGCAGAAACTGTCTCCAATCACACCCCCCATTATAAACCAGCTTAGAGACCAGGGATAGGAAATAAGAGAGGGAACAGAGAGAATTGCTTGTGAAAAGGGAGGAGGACACCGTGGGGAAGAGCACAGTCAGGTTAGAGGTGGCCCTCAAGGGAACAATAACAACATCTAGAGACTTTTGAGACAGCGTGGCTGAGAGCAGTAACCAGAGGAACAGCTATCCCCGTCCCTGGGGTGGGAGAGAGCCTCAAGGAGCCAGCACACTTGCCAATCTTCCCTGACGTGACCTCTCTGCATATGTCTTCCCTGCTACCTTTATCATCTGGCCCTGTGTGGTTTGTCATCTGTCACCCCCACTACAAAGCTCCACGAAGACAGAGACCATATCTGGGTGGGGCACCATCACATGCAAAGAGCTAGCACAGTGCTTGCCCCTTAGTAGGTATCAATAAACGTCTTGAATGGAAAATCTGAGTTATTTCACAAGCGTCAGAAACTACGTTGCCAGACCCTTCCTAAAGTCTGAGGCTGGATGCTTTTGCCTGGATCAGTTTTGCCTCTTCCCAGCCAAGCAGGGGCAACTCAGCCTCTACGGCTTTGTTTTCGACAGCTCTTGGAGGTTTTGTCCTGTAGCTATAACCAAAATGGGTGGAGGGAAGCCAGGGCACCCAGACCCACTCTTAGGCTCCCAGGGTTAGGACAGCCGAGCCCATTCCCCTTGTCTCTTGAGCTCCCAGCCTTACCTCTTGCCGATGGTACGAGGTGTTGAGAAAGCCATGGTAGCGCTGCCGCAGAGCCTGGCCCAGCTCCCAGTGCTGCAGCATCCCTTCCTGTGGGCAAACCCAAGGGTTAAGAGGGTCCAGACGGAAGAGATGGCTCGTAAGTCCCACAGGCTTAGGCACTGTTGCTTTCCAAGTTTACCCCTGGCTGGAAGGAGGGGTGGGTTACTCTGATCCGAGAAGTCATTTATTAAGTGGCCGATTGTGCATGGCATTGTGTGTGTCCATTTTCATCTGGGCAGATGAAAGTAAGGCTAAGAAATCTGGTCAAAGTCAGCACTCACGTGGGAAATGGCAGTTTGGTGGGGCCCCAAGTTCTGTAGCCTGCTCTAGAGGTCACTCATTCTACGGCTCATCCTGAGGGAGGGCTGGCTTCTGACCCACCTTGGTTAGCTGACCAAATCCCTGGGGCCATTGGTCTTCCTGATAGGGGTCCTTGGGATATGTCTTCACCGGCGAGCGGTCTCCATGTCGGTACAGCTGAGGAAGGAAAATGGTTTGCTTGCAAGTCAGAAGGGTCTCCTTGATGGGGACAGGAGCCCACCTCTGCCCCATGTTGGGGAGGGAAGCTTCACTCTTTCTGGGAAGCGTTAACTCTACGCACTGCAAAAGACCCCAACTCAGAAGACCTATCCGATTATACAGAACTCCTTACACTCTGCCCCCCCAAAGACACCAGGGCTCCACAAAAATTCCTAACCCGAGGCCCCAACCTCGCAGGCCAATGTCTCCTCCTAAACCAGCTCCTCCTCCTCCAGACCCCGACCCCAGCTCAAGCCCCACCCCGCCCTCCACCCGCAGGCCTGTGCCCTCCTAGCTCTGGCGAGCCCGCTGGCGACCCCATCTCTCATTACCAAGGTAACGAAGCGCAGACTCCGGGCCTGGGTGAGTGGCATCACCATCAGGTTAACGCCAAGAAGGAGCTGGAGAAGAGCCGCGCGGCTCCAGCCCAACCGTCTGCCCGCCATCACTGCCGTGGTCTTTGCAGCAACGAAGCTGGAACTCGGGGCTGGGATCCGCAGCAGCCGCCCGGACGCTCCCTTAAGGACACGCGCCGGAAGTGGCGCGCCGCCATCTTGCTAAAGGACGCGCAGGGATGGTGGGAGAAGGAGGAATGTGGGAGGGAATGCGCGTAGGAGGTTCGCGATCCGGCTGTGGCGGAGGAGCGTGGGAATGTAGCGCGACCTTGCGCGGTGGAGAGGTGGAAGACCGCGTCTCGGTAAAGAGCGCTGAGCTCGCGTCTGCCTCTGCCCGCGGAGACCCCGTACCAAGGTGGCGCCTGCACTGGGCAGGATGGTGGCCGGGAGAGCGAGCCCCCCCCCCCTCGAAACCGGACGCTGCCGGGCCTGACCCCGCAGCCAGAGCGGGTGCAGAATTGGAGCGAGGGGTAGTAAGGCGCCCCTCTCCACGCCGCTGCCTTCGGGCGGAGTTTGAGCCTTGGCCCTGGCTCTGTTCCCCGGAAGAGGTCTTGTTTGGGGTGCAGAGCACAGAGTGTAAACAGCCCTTTGGACTCGCTGCGTCCTTGAGGTCGGTCCCAGTATAGCCTGCTGCTCATGCCCCGAGCAAAGCTTCAGGAGCCCTCTCACTTCCCCTTCCAGGCCTTTCCTTGCCCTCCCACTGTCCATTTCCAAGTTTTAGTTAGTTAGAATCAAGACATCATGCCTCTTCCCGAAAGAGTTGGGTTACACAGGATGTTCAGACTCTGCAAAACCAAAGCAATGAATCCCTAGGGGAGGAATTTCAGAGCAGTGGGGAGATGCATAGGGGGAAGGGGAAGGGGTATGTCATAAAGTGGGAGTAGGTGGGGTTTCCACAGAATCGGAGGTCCTCTTGGCATTGACCGTTAGGGTCCCGGTGCAGCCAGTTTGGCCTCATGGCTTTGTGACTGAGCTCGAGATGACTCACAGCTCCAGGAGGTCAAATCATAGGTCCTTGGGGTGCTTTGATTCAGGTCTGTCCGCTAGAAGCAAATTACCTCAAATCATTGGGGAAGTAAAACCTGATCAGAACTATGTGAGAGGAAGCAGGGTCGTTATCTTGCCCTAGGACTCCAGATTCAATTGTTTATATATACCTCAGGATCTAAACTTTGCCTCCAGACTTGTTATGGAGGAATGAATAGAATATGAGAGCTGAAATCTGGGTAGCCAAATAGTTCTTAACTTTCTTACTTAATCACAAGCCGCTTTATGAATGAGATGGAAATTTAGTCCCCTCTTCTCCAGAAAAATGTTCACACACACAAACACATAAGTGGAATTTTGTGTGTAATGCCAAGAGGTTCACAAAGACTATCCATAGGCTTCATAAATCAGAATCTCTGAATGCCTAGTCTAGCCTAGTCCCCTTATTTTATAGATAAGAAAACAAATCCAGAGAGAAGAAGTGACTTGTCCAAGGTCACACAGTTTAGGAGAATGGATTAAAACTCAAGTTTTCTGATTCCCAAATAGTCTATAATGGGCTATTTCTTGCAGGCTACTCAAACTGCGTTGCTAACCTATATTCGGTGGCACCCAAATACCTTCAATAAAGAGATTTCTAACAAAGGAAATCTTTTCATATTGGTGGGGTTGAATGGGGCATGGCTAATTGGCAAAATACTGCATATTAGTGGGAGTTTTTGAGTGTTGAGTGTTTTGTTTTAATGTGCCCCTTACTCCTTGCAAACTAGCCAGATCGTTGTGATTTCAGAATGTAAATCTTGGGCTCGTTAAATTTTGGCAAGTAGAACAAAAATCCCTCAAATGCATCTTTTGCTTTTCTTCCCACTTGCTCAAGTATGTCTATATGCTTTGTGCCTGCAAGTATCCCATGTAGGAGGAATTGATGGAGCAGATCTTATTTCAATTTTTATAGTGAGAAGCAAATCCAGGAAGGGTGAGAATTGCACCCCAAGTACATGGTACAGCCAAGAGCTGAGTCCTGGTATCTTGACCCCCAACTTCTACATATTTTCTACCAGATGATTCTGTTGTCCCCACACCTTGGTCCCTAACTACAGATCCAAAAGAAAAACAGACAGGTAGATAGATAGATATATAGATATGTGGGCCTACCCTAGACCAAATAAATCAGAATCTCTGAAAATGAGGCCAGATTTGGGAACCACTGGTCTACTGTGTGTTGGCAGAAGTGAACCTAAATTCAGGTGAGTTAACTGTTTTTCCCATCTGGGGAGGCAGTTTTGTGTAATGGAGTGAGGTGTTTTGTTGTTTGAGCTTTTGAGTCAGCTATTTGATATTTGCCCCCTTGCTCGTAACCATTTCCTAGGGTTACATATGAGGATAAATAAAATAATACATGTAAAGATAAAAATGTATGTAGTAGGGCCTAAGTAAATGTTATTTTTCTTCTTTCTGCCTTCTGTATCGTCTCTGAAGCTGGGAATTCCTGGGTTCTTCTCTATCTTGTGGTTGGGAGGCTGGGCAGAAGTCATCCGAGTGGCCTGCAAGATGACCCTCACACCTTGCACCTTTCCAGAAGGGGGAAGGAGGGAGAAAGAAGCAGTTGCCCCAGTCCATCCCTGCAAACCGTACCTTGTGGCCTTCTTTATGGGAATTTGAGTGCTTTCAGGGGAGTTATCCAGTAGTGCATATGACCTTGGGCTGGTGAATGCTCCTATTTTTGCTTCAAGGTTCCCCTTCCTACAAGGTGAAGGCGCCAGAGTTTCTGGGGGTGAGAAATGTGACTTGGAAGACCCACAAAGGTGTTCCCAGGCATGTTGCCTCCTCTAGGAGCCAAGGACATATAGGGAAGGCCCCATGGGACTGAGAAGCTTTCACCTAACGCCTCCTGTGGGCCGGTGGGGGTGGGTCTGGCAGAGTGGGACATGTGATTCCAGCGGCAGATCATCTGCCTATTTGACCAGACTCGAGGGAGAAGTCCCAGTGGTTGGTCTCCAGAAGCTCTGTGGAGACATCGCCAGCAGGTTTTGGTCTTCCCCCATTTTCCTCTCCCTTCCTCTCTTCATGGGGGGAGGCTCCCAAACCCCTGTAACCTGAAGGGTGGCTCTGGCAGTAAAGCACTGGTAATGCTCCCTTTTCCTCTACTTGAGATGAGGCTGAGGCTGACTCCCTGGCTTGGGGGAGATGGCGCCCTGACCCGCTTGTTCAGCAGCTGGCTCTGGCCTGGGTCAGAGGGCTCCAGGCTCCTGTGTGGTCCTGGGTCCTGGGCTGTGTCAGGAGAGGGAGTTGAGAATCAGGAGAGGGTGAGAGAGGCTTTTCCCAACTCCAGAAGATAGGTCATCAGGCCCCAGAGAATGTTACATCCTACGTTCCTAGTAACCAGGTGTTTTCATGACATCTGTGACTGCTTCTATGCTGGAGCTACTGGGGTTGGGGAAAGGCAAAGGAGGGAGCTGGATGGATGATGCGAGCACTGGGACAGAAGAGTTCCAGTTTCCCAGGGGCTGCAGTCCCTGGTTTCTACTTTCCCAAGACAACTGGGGCCTTGTGAGAATTGGGGGAGGAACACAGCAAGAGGAATGGAGGGCCTTGTGCTCATGACTCAGAGATGCCTAGACCAGGGTGGGGGCCTTGTGAGGAGATGACCTTGTGATGAGAGGGAACAAGAGCAAAGCTGGAGGCAGAACTTGGAGATGGGGGATGTCAAGAGGGGCTTTTCTGAAATGTGAAAATGAATACATGGGCAGATTTTGCAACACCACCCAGCCTGCTGTCTTCTCAAGTCTCTGCTCCCCAGCGCCTGCCTGTTCCCCCTGCCCTGCCCTGTGCTTCCTCCCATCTTTCACCAAGTCCCTTTTCTATTTCTGCTTTCCCTGTCCTTCTCCCATCCTGTTCCCCCACACCCTCTGTCCACTCTTTCCTGTTCCCTCTCTTCTCCTCTTCCCTGGTGCCCTGTTCATCTCTGTTTCGATCTCTCTGGCTGCCTGCCCTGGCCCCCTGTCCTTCTATGCTTTAATGTGGGGCCCATGGGAACTGGAGTTCATAGCAAAACAGGAAGAGCCTGTGAGCAGGAAACTGGGAGTGGGGCAGGGGGTGAACAACCAGCAGTAACCTCAGCTCTTCGCCCCCCACATCTGGGCTGAAGCATCCCCAGGGCTCTCCGCCTTTCCCACTGTACCCCACCAGCCCCGGCTTCTTCTGTCTCAGCACTTCACTGGTCTAGCAGACCTGAGAGGCAACAAGATATGAGTGTCCTGGACTCTGACACAGGAGAAACAGAGAGCACAGGGACTGGAGTGAGGACATCTGGATTCTGATTCCAGCTTAGCCACTCACTGTGTGTGGTCCTGGCAAAGGCTCTCCCAGGAGCCTTGTGTTCCCTGTAAAATACAGCTTGTGATATTTACCCCCCCTCCCCCTCGGGGGCCACTCTAAGGATAATAGAGATAGTGAGGGGTTCGTGTATGGAAACAAGCACTAGGAAATTAACAACATACAGATTCAAGGTGAGAGGAAGATCCATAGCTGAAAGGGTTGGAAGGGTAATGACTGCCACCATTTCTGGAACACTTACTGTGTGCCACACATTGTGCTATGATATGTTGTTTAATTCTCACGACGACCTTATGTGGCAAAAACCATTATTATTATTCCTACTTTAAAGATAGGGAAACAGAGGTTCAGAGACGTTAAGTAACTTGCTTAACCCAGATCACACAGCTAATAAGAGGCAGGGGCAAGGCCAGCATCAACCCAAAATCTGAGCCCAGAGCCCAAACGCTAAACCAACAGTGCTGAGATGAAATTGACTGGAGCTAACAAGTATAGGGTAGAAGAGGATCGTATTATTTTTCTTGTTTACTTATTCATTCAACAAACAGGACCCCAGTACCTCCTCTGTTGCCGACTCTATGCCAGGCCCTGTTCCAGGGGCTGAGGGGGAGATGAAATCAATAAAATGTGGCGTCTACATTCAGGGATGGATCTTATGTTCCAGGCAACGGGGCAGGAAGTCTACGGCTCTAGTCTCAGTAGCTGCTGGATAGAGCCTTCCATCACGGCAGATGGAACCATTCCCCAGGTGAGGGAACCTGCATACCTTCACAGGTCCCTCCTGGGCTGGCACCTGGGTCTACAGTCTTCACCCCGACCCCATCTGGGGCCAGCCACTGCTCAAAGCTGGCTCCTTACCAGCCCCTGTCTCTCAGGGCCTCCTCTCGTCTGTGTGGCCCCCACAGGGCACCCACATTCAGAGACTCCTTGGAAGGCCCAGCACCTGCCTTTCTCCTCCCCTGGACTTCTACCAGCTTCACTGAGGCCTGGGGCTAGTGGGGAGAGCTGCCTTGGCCCTTTCCCAGGGGCAGGGGAGGAGTAGGGAGGCTGGGAAAGCAGGCTGGGGCTCCGTGTCGCAATTCCGGGCCATGCTGGGACCTTTGCTCCACGAAGTGTCTATGGAGGGGAGGGAACAACTCTGGAGGCTGCCGGGATTGGGATAGGGGTGTCTGGGAGGCAGTCCTTCTGTAAAAGCAGCTAAGAGTTGCCGGGTGAGGAGAGGAAGGGGAGAGATGTGGAACTGGGCTGGTCCGCATGGAAATGCAGACTGTCGTGGTTGGGGGTAGGGGGGCAGGGGTGGCGCTGGGCTGAGGGGGTGGCCGGCTGGGGAGGAGTCAGCGTGGTGGGGAAGCTGCCCCGTGGGCGTGGGCGGGGGCAAGGAGGCCAGGGCTCCGGTCGGTCGGCTGGTCGGCTCCCGTCTTCCAGGCAGGAAGGAGAGGTGGCCCGACCCTTTGGGAGTCCCTCCCCTCAGCCTTCCCCACATTACTTCCCTGGGTTCTGGCCCCATCTCCGCTCAGCTCCGGCTTCTCAGCTGCTAAGGCCTCTGGACAAGGGACTGCACCATCCTCCTTTCCCAGCAAGGGGGCTCCAGAGACTGCCCCAGCCAGGAAGTCTGGCGGCCTAGGCATTCGGTGGGTCTGCTCCGAGCACTGGCCTGGGGCTCTGTGTGTGTGTCTGGGGTTGGGGGGTGGTGTCCTATGGCTCTTAAAAAGGGGTCTCTGGGGAGAAGTGAAGGATGATGATGGTGATGGAAGCTCGGGCAGCAACAGGATTCTATTTAGGTTCCAGAATAACTTTGGAGGGGGCTGGCGGAGGAGGTCCTGTGTGTGAATTGGGGTGACTCTTGGAGGCAAGAGGTTGGTGCTGGGACCCTGGAAAGTGGCAGGAGTGAGGTTGTCTAACAAGTAGTGCGTTTTCACTGGGTGGAATGAGCCTTGGTTCCATGTCCTGGTCCTGGCCAACTCTGGCTGTCCCCAGTGCTAGAGTGAGGGGGAAGGAGCTCTGACAGAAGTGGGGCAGATGTGCCCAAACATTCTCTCCTGGCCTGGAGGGATTCCCTGGGGAGAAAAGGTGGCATGATGGTTGAGAGCTCAGTCTTTGGAGTCAGAGAGATCAGAGTTGGAGTCTTGGCTCTACCAATGCCTAACTGTGTGGCTGTAGGCAGTTTACTTAATCTCTTTGAACCTCAGTTTCCTCATCTGTAAAATGGGCTTGAGAATATTATAGGGATATTGTAAGGAAGGCATGAAAAGCCTTAGCACAGGCTGATATATATATATGGCAAGCAAATGTTAGCCGACACGTTAGTACTGATTAAAGGCAGGATCAGGAGAGGGTTGCTGAGGCCAGAAAGGAGCCCAGTTCTGGGCGAGCGTAACCTAGGTCATTCCTGCAGGACAGTCCCTTGGTAATGTCCAGGGCCCCGGGAAGAGATGTCCTTGTGGCTGGAGGCCCCTGTGCCTGATGTTTCTCCGGGTAAGCTTCCTCACTCCAGTCTTCTCCCCTGAGCCCAGGCCCTAGCTCCTCTCCTCCCTCAGGAATCAGCCTCCTTCACTACCTGCCCTCTGCCCTCCCCTGGAGAGCAGTCCAGAGCTGCTCTTGGCATTGCTTGCCTCCTTCTGCCCAGACCACTTCTGCCCAGGTTCTGGTGCCTGGTCATTACGGACACCAGCCAGTCCTTCTCAATCTGGGCTTGCTGCTGGGGAGAGTTGGCATGTCCAGTGCTTACCCAGTTCTGGCTTTGAAGAGTTCTGTCTGATTTCTGAAAGGGATGCATGTCAGCCCCTCAAGGGGACAAAAATTGACATCCTCATTTAAAATATTGAGGTGCAGGGGACTACAAGTGACTAGCCCTGGAACCCACACAAACCCCGGGGTCCCAAAGCCTGAGCTGACGTTTTGCTGCCCTCTGCGGGTGGAGATAAGTTTGCAGTTTCCCAGGAGGACACTGGGAAAGTACGAGGAGGGACCTGAGACCCCCTTGTGCCTCTCCTTCGGGGCTCAGACTCTGCAGTGGACCTGTGGGAGCCAGATGCACAAGATGCAAGAGGCCAGGCACTGGGAGGCAGCAGCTGCATCCTCAGGGAGGAAGCCAGCACGCCCCAATCTGCTGGGGGCACTTCGGGGATGGGGCTGGAGGCAGCAGAGCCTGTAGCCCTGCTCTCCGGGGTAGAGGCCCCTCCAGAGTCCACAGGTGAGGAGCTGCTGGATTTGGAGGAGGTCGGGGCTCCCTGGATCTGGGAGGGGTACCTGGGGGCTCTTTACTTTATAAGATCATGGTTAAGTGCAAAGGCTTTGGCATCAACTAGACCTGAGTGACAAGTGTAAACCCTACCTTAGGCCTTTCTGAGCCTGTTTCCTTATTTGCAAAATGGAAATAATAATAGTATCTATTTCCTGTGGTTGTTGTAGGGATCAGTGCATATAAAGGGCTCAGACAGTACCTTGTACATAACAGCACTTGGCGTATGAGAACTGCTTTCTTATAATAGAGAGACTAGGCTACATATGATGAAGGGAATGAAGGTAACTGAGTGCCCAGGGCAGTGGCCGACTGGGCACCAAGCTTTTTCCTTGGAGAAGAACATTAAGGCTCTTCCCTGTATCCAGAGCTCCGTCCACAAAAGCGGAAAAAGGGGCCGGCCCCCAAAATGCTGGGGAACGAGCTGTGCAGCGTGTGTGGGGACAAGGCCTCCGGCTTCCACTACAACGTGCTGAGCTGTGAGGGCTGCAAGGGATTCTTCCGCCGCAGTGTCATCAAAGGGGCGCGCTACATCTGCCACAGTGGGGGCCACTGCCCCATGGACACCTACATGCGTCGCAAGTGCCAGGAGTGTCGCCTTCGCAAATGCCGCCAGGCCGGCATGCGGGAGGAGTGTGAGCATCTGGGGACAGGAGTGGGGGGAGAGGCTGATGGGAAAGAGGGGACATGTGGGTGTCAGGGTTAGAGGGTAGACGGGCAGCTGAGCCTACAGGGCTTTCCAACACGGGCCCTAAGAGTGGGTAAAATCTCTTCCTTGCCTTGACCCAACGCTCTCTGCTTTGCTGGAAACTCAAACTACCCCTCTGCCCCTTCCTCGCTTCCTGTCTCCCCCTCTTCTCCCCTCCTCACATCTGGCTCTGTCCTTAGGTGTCCTGTCGGAAGAACAGATCCGCCTGAAGAAACTGAAGCGGCAAGAGGAGGAACAGGCTCAGGCCACATCCATGCCCCCAAGGGTGCCCTCAGATCCCCAAGTCCTGCCTCAGCTCAGCCCAGAGCAACTGGGCATGATTGAGAAGCTGGTGGCTGCCCAGCAACAGTGTAACAGACGCTCCTTTTCTGACCAGCTTCGAGTCACGGTACCTGAGGGACCTGGGGAGAGGTGGCTCTGCCCAGAGCACCAGCCGGCTTCTTGATATCCGAGTCAGAGTGGTTTGTCTCTTCCCTCCCTGCCCTTCTGGGTAGCCTTGGCCCATGGCACCAGATCCCCAGAGCCGGGAGGCCCGGCAGCAGCGCTTCGCCCACTTCACCGAGCTGGCCATCGTCTCTGTGCAGGAGATCGTCGATTTTGCCAAACAGCTGCCCGGCTTCCTGCAGCTCAGCCGGGAGGACCAGATCGCCCTGCTGAAGACCTCTGCGATCGAGGTGGCGGGCCAGGCCGAGGGGTGAAGGAGAACCAGAGTGGGATTGTCTGTGGGAGGGGCCTGCAGACAGCCAGCTGGGGAGCCAAAGCCACCAGGAAGTAGGGATGAGGGGCTTGGCCTTCCCTCGGAGTCCCTATTTGAGTTCTGCTGCCTGTGTGCAGGTCATGCTTCTGGAGACATCCCGGAGGTACAACCCTGGGAGTGAGAGTATCACCTTCCTCAAGGATTTCAGTTATAACCGGGAAGACTTCGCCAAAGCAGGTGAGAACTGAGATCACAGAAGGATTGGGTGGGAGGGACAGAAGCTTTTTGTCATACGGCCCATAGTGACAGCAGAGCCACAGGTCCAGGGTTTGGGTGGCTGTAAAGGGAAGGTCCCACTTGTTTTTCCAAGACAGAAAGTTGGAATGTTGATAGACCTCTCTCAACTGCTCCTAACAGACTCTTGTCTTCTGGTGCATTGGGCCAGTGGTTCCCAAACTGTGTTCCAAGGAACCTGAGAGGGAAGGTTCCACAGAAGTGTCACCTTAGAGGAGAAACAGAGAGGCACAGGAGTGTCCTTTATTCTTACTTTAGCCAAACAAGAAGCTCCATTTAAATCTGCATTATAGAGTGTGCTTCTGCATAACGTTTTGCTTGAAGAAAAGATTTTACAGCTAGGAAAAAAAGCTTGAAAGCCACCTCCTTTTAGCCTTTTAGTAGTCAATCACAAACAAATCTTTCTCAGATGTGCTCTTTACGGCTCATGTGGACTGATTTCCCCCTACTCTTTTTTCAATTGCTCTTTCTGATGAGCCATGAAACCAGAGCTGGAAATGGCAAACGTGCCCAGATGGGGCAGCTTTAGGATGAGAGTGAATGCTTCCATCCCCATCCTGTACCCAGAGTATTTTCTCCAAGAATCAGTTCGCCTTGCTGCTCTCTGATACTGGCTTGCAGGCTAAGCAGTGTTGGTTTCCTCCTATTCAGTTGCTGGTAATGTTTGTGCTATGGGAGCAGGGTTGGGAAAGGATGGAAGGCTGAGGGTGTTTTGGAGGGACTGGAACTGAAGCTCAACAGGAGACGGAGGAGTCTAACAACTAAAATATGGCGGATGCTGGCTCCATTCTCGGAGCTGGTAGGTCCTGGTTTCCAGGGCAGAGCTCAAGTCTTCTCTGGTGTCAGGTGACTCAGGCCAGCTCATGTGCCTCTTGTTGTCCCAACACAGGCCACCTAGTGAACTTTCTAGGAAGGCCTCCCTTAACTATAGGGCATGGTGGGGCTGTGCTGGCTCCTCTTGCCTTCTCTAGTGCCTGGTATGCTGCCCGAATGTCTAGGCACCTAAGAGGGGCAATTTAATGACTTTTTCCAGCTTGAAAAGCCCAGCCCTGCCCCGTCTCTACCAACCCCCTTTTGCCAAAATGGTTATTATTCCAGTCCTTCTTAACCTTGGCCTTTTCCTCCTTCATAACATCCTCCTTCTGGAGCCTTCCCAGTGCGCATGTCTGCATGTTCCTTCAGCCCTTGTGGATTTGTGCTATCTGAATCTGTGCCTATTTATAGATCCATTTACATAAGCAGTTCTGATGCCTCCTGTTTGCCTTTCCTTTCTTATTCTGTCGGTGAGGTCCTGGGGAGAAGGAGCAGGGGCTCTCTTTCCTCAGTTCTCCTTCCCCCTGTGCATCCACTACCACATGCTGCACGTGGTGGGCAGCTGATGACGTGGCCTGATCACATTGGAGGTGTTATTCAGCGAGCAGTAGCAGCCCCTCTCAGGGTGCATAACCCAGCTCTAGAACCTTTGTCCCCTCTCTCCAGAGGGGCTATTCGGCACAATTCGAGGCTCAACACCTCACCAAGAAATGCTTTATCAAATGGGGCTTGTCCATGAAATGGATCAACACACACTTGATAAAGATCAGGGTGAAAGTACAGGAAGTGACTAATCAAGAGGCCTCGAATGGAAAAGTTAGCAGATGGTCGCTGAAAGAAATCTGAGAAAGCCTGGGGGACGGCGTGGGGTGGGGAGACTGACAGAGTGTATGGGAGAAGTACTCTCTAGATGTCATGACTTGAGGTCATGGTTTGTTGGACTTCAGTCTCCTTGACAAGAAGACTGGTTCTATTTTTTTTTAATTTATTATTTATTTAACAAATACTTACATAGTAGTTACCATATGTGCCACACATTATTCTAGGACCCATTATGAGGTGGGTACTATTATTATCTCCATTTTACAGATGAGAAAACCAAGGCCCAGAGAACTTAAATAACTTACCCAAGGTCACACAGTTTAGTAAATGGTGGAGGCAGGACTCAAACCCAGGCGGTCCAGGGCGGGAATCCACACCCTCAAGCACATTGCTATGTCCCCCTGAGATGTGAAACATGAAATGTATCTCTAGTATTCAAATAAGTAAGGCCAATTGCCAGTGAAATTTTTCTTTATAAACAAAAATAAGAGTTGCCTCTATTTCTAGTAATGTGGGGCCCTCAAGAATTCTAATAAGAAAACAGAATTCTTATTATTTAATTCAGCACCATCCATATGCCTGGCCAGTGCTAAGTGCTCTGCATGCTTTATCATTGAACCATCACGACAGTCTTATAAGTTCAGATATGATTCCCTTCTCACACATGAGGCTTAGAGAGGTTAAGAAACTTGCCCAAGGTTACACAGCAGAGCCCTGGAGACTTCTTCTGAATTCCTTGAGGAGTTGGAGGAGAGAAGGAAGTTCCTGCTGCTCATGCCACATGCCGCAGCCTCTCTTCTGCTTCCCCAGGGCTGCAGGTGGAGTTCATCAACCCCATCTTCGAGTTCTCCAGAGCCATGAATGAGCTGCAACTCAATGATGCCGAGTTTGCTTTGCTCATTGCCATCAGCATCTTCTCTGCAGGTGCGGAGGAGGGGCGAGAGGGAAAACGAGCAAGAGACTTGCACCAAGGAGGGCTGCAGGCCCCATGGGGCAGCAATTGTGGGAGTGGAGGCCCCTGCTGCGTTGCTTTGGGATGGGAGAGGTTGGGTGGGGCATGTCTCTCTTTTTTGGTTCTGATTTGGGGTATGCAATGAGACCCTGGCCAGACCTGCTCCTCAACTCTGTTGGTGACCTATAGACCGGCCCAACGTGCAGGACCAGCTCCAGGTAGAGAGGCTGCAACACACATATGTGGAGGCCCTGCATGCTTACGTCTCCATCCACCACCCCCATGTGAGTCTCCCCATTTCTCCTCCTCTCCACAGGCTCATTCCCTGACACACTTTCCCTTCAAGAATCCCTCCCAAGTACATGGTGCACAGACAATTCTCTACCTATCCCACAACTCCCATCCCCTTGCCCCCCTTCTCTGGGGAGAGACAAAGGCTGTACTTGTCCCTCTCCTTCCCCCAGGACCGACTGATGTTCCCACGGATGCTAATGAAACTGGTGAGCCTCCGGACACTGAGCAGCGTCCACTCAGAGCAAGTGTTTGCACTGCGCCTGCAGGACAAAAAGCTTCCGCCGCTGCTCTCTGAGATTTGGGATGTGCACGAATGACTGTTCTTCCCCCATATCTTGTTTTCTGGACTGGATGGCTGAGGCCCCATGGCTGCCTCCTAGAGGTGGAGCAGACTGAGAAGGGCAAACATTCCTGGGAGCTGGGCAAAGGAGATCCTCACGTGGCATTAAAGGACAGTCAAAGGGTTGGGAGTTTTGTGGCTGCTGGGCAGTGGGGGTCCTGCTAAAGCTGTGCTCTGTGCGAAGACTGTACTGACCCCACCAAATGGACGAAGCTGGGGGCCACTTTGCACGGGGTTCTCCAGGGCCCTGTCCATCCTGCCTCCACCACTTCCTGTTTTCCCCCCCGCAGGGCCCCAAGAGAAATTCTCCACTGTCACTCTGTGGCTTGGCCATACATGCCTCAGGGCCGCCTCACTGATAGGTCTGGCAGTTTGTGCAGGAAGACCAAAATGAACACAGAATGAGAAACTATTTCTGGACTAGGGGTGGGGGCCGGCCCATTGAGGAAGGAAGCCTGCGTCCTTTCAGATTCGCCTCCAGACTCGAAGTCAAGTGACAGCCTCGGCAGTGAGAGGGCACCTCCGTGAGGGTAAATGGGATGCTGAGGCTGGATGCCCCCTGCCCCCTTAATGATCCAAGTGGGATCGTGTTGTCTTTCCGTGGGGGAGCACAGGTGTCAGATCTTCAGAACTAACGCCACAGCCAATCACTTGTGTTCGTGCGCGCTCGCGTATAATGCCTTAGTTTTGCCATTGGCATCTGAAAAAGAGGCCCTTTTCTCGGCCCCCACTCCTTGTGGGACAGGAACAAAAGTCCCAAGAGGCCAGGTTGGAGGCTGCCCTGACTCGGGTTCGGCTTCTCCAGAGGGCTGGACTCCATTTCCCAGCGGGCACCGCGGTGCCGCTCCCGCCCTCTTCCCTCCGAACGCTCCCTGTGTAGGTGATACCGCGGCCGCGCCTTCCGGCCTCGAGTACCCCCGCCGCCCCTGAATTGGTAGGCTCCACCACCGGGGCGGCCGGCTTTCCAGCCCAGGCGGCTGGGCACGTCCAATCGCGTGCGGGGGGAAGGAGGTGAGATGTGGGGGGGACAGTCGGAAAGTCTCAGGAGCAGCTGATCTTGAGAAGTTGCTTCCAGGTTAACCCACATTTCGTCGAAATGGGCTCTATTACCATGCCGAATTAAAGTCTGTTTCCGCAACCTAAACAAAATGTGTTCCTTTGGGTCCTCCCCTTGGCACGCAGCGGCGCTGGGCTGGCCCAGCGCTCCCCATCGCGTTCCCGCTCCCACACAGATAGGTGTGTGCGTAGGCGCCTTTCTCCCGAGGTCGGCTCCACCCTTCAGCCCTCGGCTTGGTGCAGCCCTGTCCCCCCGGGGTGAATGGTACGGCCCCCGGCCCCCTCCGCCTTCCCCTCCCTCACCGGGCAGGAGTGGTACGCGCCCCCCGGTACAGACGCGGAACTGGTGCGCGCTCGCAGCGGCGCCCGCGCCGGGAGCGCCTGACGCTCGGCTGCCGGGGAACGTCCGGCCGGGCCTGGCCGGTCCTCCGAGGCTCGGGAGGTAGGACGGTCCGGCCCTGGGGGCCCTGGAAGGGTATTTGGGATCGGGCTCCTAGGGGGACTCCTACGGCTCTGAGAGGAGACAGGGGCTCTAGGGGGAAGGGGCCTCGGAGGAGGTCCTGAGGGAGTGTGAGGGGGCGTGGGGTCTCGAGAACATGTGGGGGGGGGGAGTCCGTAGGGAAGGGGGCGGGGCTAGAAGGGGCGCTCCGGGCCCCCGAGGGTGTGGGCTGCAGGCCTAGATGCAGCTCGCGGCTGCTGGGTTCCTTTCCTGCCGGGTTGGCGGGCGGCGCTGGTTCCGGGGCGGGGGAGAACCGTCCAGCAGGTGAGGGGGCGGGAAGAGCTGTCCAGCCCGGGGGCCCGAGCCGGGATAAGCACCTGGCGCGCGCCTGCGTGTGTGTGCGTGTATGTGTGTGTGCGCGCGCGCGCCTTAATTTTGGTTAGGGTTTGGAGAACCACATTTGGTTCTTTAAAAACATTTTTTTCTTTTTTAATTTGGTGTCTCATAATTGGCTTGTTGGAGAGTGGAGACACCGTTTAATCTTTTCCGCAACTGCTTCCCTCCCCATCCTCGTGCATCTCTAAATTCTTCCTACTTTGCCTGCCGTTCCCTCTTCCCCAGCCATGCCTATGGCCTGCCTCGTTGCTCTCATTTTCCCCCACGCTGGACCAGTCTGTGCTGATGCGCTTGCAAGGTCACTGTTTGGGGAGGGGGAGGACGGGAGAGAGGCTCCTGTTATGCTCACGTCAGCAAAGATGTCATATCGCTCTCCGGTTCCTGTGGTTTTACTATGACATCCTGCCCAAAACGAGGGACGAATCCAAAATATTGATTAACGTGGCTGTGTGTAGGCTGAAAAGGCATAGACAACTTCAAGGTCTCTGTATTCTAAGTCGGCGTCTGGATGGCGTGGATGGTCATGTAGGACTTGAGCAGATAGGTATGCGTTTTGAGCTTGGTGTCTTTGGAATATAGGAGCAGGAACCAGAGGCTCCACGTTAGGAAATATGGTTGAGGCGGGAGGCAGAGTCTGAGCCTGGGTGGATATGAAGACGGAGTGTGAGTTGTAGATGGTGTTAGAGGACTTAGAGTCTTCACGAGGAGGAAAGAGGGAGAGAATGGGAAGAAAAGCCTTGATTATCTCTGCAGTCTAAATAACTGAAGGCAGTGGCTGTTGATGAGATATGAATTGTGGCTAAAAATCTATGCTATCACTAGTGGCTAGAATAGTCACAAGATCTCAGGGTCCTTGTGACTCTGGAGGAAGATGAGCACTGTAGAGCAGAGCAGGATAATGACTTGAATTTTATCAAGTAATTCTCAGTGGAGAGGGGCTGGGATCCCACCAAGAGTAGAGCCTGATGCCTAATATATTAGAAGATGCTTCAGGTGTGATCTTTGAGATTTTGGCAGGAAAGGGCTCCTGATTTTCAGTGTAAACAGATTTCAAGGCTTAGCCTTGAGCTCTGGTCCTGTAAATTCTGTTTTCTTTTAAGATACTTTGGCTCCAACCCTAGGCGTCTTCCACATAATTGTTTATAGAACGAATTATGCTTTTACCCATCTCCCATTTCATTTCTCTATTTCCCTCCCCTTCTCATTCTGCTTGGGAGGAGCTCAGCTCAGCTCTGTAACAGTGCCCCACCTCCTGCAGGATGCTCATGACTCCACAGCAGTGGAGAGAACCAAAGGACTTTTTGGGTGGTAGTGATGCCTGGAAATGAGTATATGGCATGCTTGGGAACTCGGTTTTGGTTGTGTGGAAAGGAGATATCTCTGTCAAAATCCAGAATTAGGACAAAGTGCAAACTAAAGATAGATGGGGGAGGAGATAACCTAATAATTAGCAGGTACTGTCAGCAGAAGAGGTGTCTCCAGATTCAAGGAGAATGAATTGGTATGGGCCCGGGCTTACTCTGGAGTAGCAGCTGCTAGCACTGTGCGGTCAGCAAGCTGGGGAGGGGCTATGGCTCTGCTATAAATAGTACTGGGAGCCAGAGTTGCTATGGAGACAAAACTGAATCCTATTACCTGCAGGTCCTCTATTGGGAGCAAGAGAAGGGAGGGGGCAGTATTTTGAGGATTTGAGAGGTGTTGTAAATAGGTCTTTTTTATTATTAAGTAGGGGATAAAAAAGATAGAACTTCTACTTGTTATCTAAGTCATATAGGGCCTTAAGTGTACAGGAAGTGTGTATGTCTGTGTGTATGGGAGTGCACACAACAGCAAAGAACGGAGTGGTGTGTGTGTATGTAGTGTAATGAGATTCTCTCTGTGTGTGTAGTGAACAAGGTCTTAGTGTGGCCATGTGTGGAGCACAGAGGTGAAATCTGAGAGGCACTGAAAATGGCCTTGTAGTGAAGTGAAACATTTCATTTAGAGAAGTGTATGGAGACCCAACAGGAAATAAATTATAATTAAGACCGTGTAAGCTTTTCATAATTTTTGTGTTATGGTTTAGAAGTTTTCTTGAGCACCACTCCCTTTCCTTGCAGAAATCCTGTTATTTCTGCATCTAATTCTTAATCTCTGTAAGACAGAGAAAGACAAGGCCTCATCTGTGTGTATTGTGTTACTGATTCCTATCCTGGGACCAGAATAGAGGAAAAAGACTATGATTCAGCACCAAGGGCAGAGCTAGTAGCAGTAGCCAATGGGCCCCTTTCTTGCTTGAAAAGGGAAGAAAAATGGTTTAGATGAAGCAGTTGGGGCATGGATATTCTTCATTTGAGATTGCACAGGGTAGAGTAGCCAGCTGTTGTTATTGTCAGAGTGCACTTAACTATACAGTCTATAGGGTAGTTTCACATCAAGCTGAATGCAGAATGTTGGAACAGAGAATAATTAGGTTTCCGTCTAGAGCTAGGAGTGCAGATTAATGCTAATTAGAGTCTGGTTTGAGCCTGATCCACCCTGGAGCAATCCTGAAAGTGACTTAATTTTTGTTATCATAATGACTGAGTCCAGGTTAGACTAATTGGGCCTGTGTTTTAGAAACAGAGCCCCAGGGGTGAGGCTGGAAATGAGCTGGTTTGTAGGGATGGGGAGGTGAGCCATTATTTGTCCTACTTCTTGACATTTGACTCTGAGCTCATAAGCCTAGACCCAGCTCCAGGCTAGGAAAAGTGTCAGGTTCTCCTATCTTTAGGACTAAAATGGAAGATCTTCTGACTTATGCCCTTGGCTGGGATGAAGCTGAGAGGGATGTGTCCCTTGTGCACAGCAATGGATCTTATCAGCGCTTTTTTCCTTTTAGACTTAGACCTTCAGGTAATATCAGAATTCCTCCTGGGAACATTGACCCCTTGCGTGGTGCCTTGAAGTTTCTCTGAGATGAACTGATGAATTGGAACCATGGTGCAAAAGAAGAAGCTCTGTCCTCGGTTACTTGACTATCTAGTGATCGTGGGGGCCAGGTAACCGAGAAGAGACTAATTTTTGTGTTGTCATCAGGGATAGCCACAAAATCTGTAATTATTCCCTTTCCCCACTTCCATGTTGCTTTGTTCATTCTTCCCCTATTATTCTACCCTGATAGGAACCTCAATGCCAGTCGTGAAAACAATACCCTAAGGTGGATTGAGTGTATTGGCCTGGAGGAACAGAGCAAAACTCTGCTAGCACCTTTGTGATTTGGGCAGATATACTCTATATACCCCCATTTCCTTGTATCGTAAAAGGAAAAATACATTGTGTTCCTTCTTTCCCTACCTATGCTCTTTTGGTAATTCGTTAGCTAATACACCTTTAAAGCGCTAATCATCTTAAGATGTTAGTGATCATTTTATTGTTGCCATTTTCCCTTCATTTCGGGATAGGTGTCTTCATGACAGTGCAGACTTCATTTAGCCTACCAGCTAAATGCAGCCAGCAGCACCTATGTTTTCCAAGGTCCTGCAGTTAGGTTACTTCATCCAAAATTGTATTTTGAGATTTATTTCTTGACTGTGGTTAAAATTTGAAAGAGCATCCTGTCCCTTCAGGCTGCTGAATTTGTCTTTGTATTCTCAGGCACCCGAGCAGTGACAGCGTGGCCCAGACTCCCGAACTGCTGCGGCGATACCCACTGGAGGATCACGCTGAGTTTCCCCTGCCCCCGGACGTGGTGTTCTTTTGCCAGCCAGAGGGCTGTCTCAGTGTGCGGCAGCGGCGCATGAGCCTGCGGGACGACACCTCTTTTGTCTTCACCCTCACTGACAAGGACACTGGCGTCACGCGTTATGGCATCTGCGTTAACTTCTACCGCTCCTTCCAAAAGCGAATGCCTAAGGAAAAGGGGGAAGGTGGGGCAGGGTCCCGTGTGAAGGAAGGACCCCATGTCACCTGTGCCTCAGAAGAGGTTGGCACCGAGAGCTCAGAGAGTGGCTCATCCCTGCAGCCTCCCAGTGCCGACTCCACTCCCGATGTGAACCAATCTCCCCGGGGCAAACGCCGGGCCAAGGCGGGGAGCCGGTCCCGCAACAGCACTCTGACATCCCTGTGTGTGCTCAGCCATTACCCCTTCTTCTCCACCTTCCGAGAGTGTCTGTATACCCTCAAACGTCTGGTGGACTGCTGTAGTGAGCGACTGCTGGGCAAGAAACTGGGCATCCCTCGAGGTATACAAAGGTACAGTTTGCTGCTGAAACTCAGAATTGGGGGGGAGGCATTTAGAGACAGGGTAACATTGGTCTGTGAGGGGTGCAGGAAGCGTGAGGTCCTTCAGACCTATTTAGGCATATTCTGTTAGTCCTCACTAAGCAAAGACTGCTGCAGGGTTAGACCTCCTACTGTCATTGTATTTGGAGTAATGCTGGGGAATTTGATGCTTCATGGTGGGCAGGACGGTAAGTCCTGCTATGTGTACATTTTTACACTTGTTCTTCCTCTTGTATGTACTCTCTGGTCCTAGCTGAGCCCAAAGGTGGGCTTTTCCAAATGCTGTCATCATATCCTCTACGGTTACATTGGGTTGCAGTGGGGTGTCAGCTGCTGGTACTCATGTGTCTGTTCCCTGCGGTCTGCTCCTCAGAGACACCATGTGGCGCATCTTTACTGGATCACTGCTGGTGGAGGAGAAGTCAAGTGCGCTTCTGCATGACCTTCGAGAGATTGAGGCCTGGATCTATCGACTGCTGCGCTCCCCAGTACCCGTATCTGGGCAGAAGCGAGTAGATATTGAGGTCCTGCCGCAGGAGCTCCAGCAAGCTCTGACCTTTGCTCTTCCAGACCCCTCTCGATTCACCCTGGTGGATTTCCCACTGCACCTTCCCTTGGAACTTCTGGGTGTGGATGCCTGTCTTCAGGTGCTAACCTGCATCCTGTTAGAGCACAAGGTGAGAGGGCCAGCTTTCTAGACTTTTCAAGGGAAAGGGCTTTGAAATGTGGCGGAGGCTGGACCATGAGCTCTTTGAGGACAGGGACTACATCTTTTTCATCATTTTGTCTCCAGGAGATGACACAGTACCAGCTATACAGCAGGTGCTCAGTAGGTGGGGGTTGAATTAAGGACTGGTATCGTGTGGGATGTATTTAGAGGACTTGCCACTCAGTTGAATTATCCTTAATTATGCTGACCTAATTCTCTGGAAGTATCAGCAGTTCTGTTCCAGTGAGTGGTCCTGGGATTAGGGGTGGAAGAACTAGGAAGGTAAGGGAGTGATTCAAGGGAGGGTTACTACAGTGCTTGAATTGGGAGGTGGCAGGCAGGGTGGGGCATGGGGCAGTGATAATAGTGGAAATTAAGCTCCCAGAGCCATGGGCATGGTGAAACAAATTAAATTGTAGTGTTGGTGCTGTTTTGTAACCTTTGTTGTAACCTTTATTTATGCTGTTGAGTGATCCTTGTGTGGCTTATGGCAGGTGGTGCTACAGTCCCGAGACTACAATGCACTCTCCATGTCTGTGATGGCATTTGTGGCAATGATCTACCCCTTGGAGTATATGTTTCCTGTTATCCCACTGCTGCCCACCTGCATGGCATCGGCAGAGCAGGTGAGTCTCAAGGTGTCTTCTGGCTTTGTCACCTCTGTCTTACAACTCTGTCCAGCTCTGAGGTAGAAGGTGCAATGCCCAGAGAAATTGTAAATCAGTAGTGGTCCTCAATCCCTTATCATAACTTATTTGTTTGTAAAATCTGATCTGACTTGAACTAATCTGGTGGCAAAACTTACACTATTTATAGGGATTTGTTTTGTTTTGTTTTGTGAGGAGGATTGTCCCTGAGCTAACATCTGTGCCAGTCTTCCTCTATTTTGTATGTGGGACGCTGCCATAGCATGGTGCCACAGTGTTGACAAGTGGTGTGTAAGTCCGTGCCCGGGATCCAAACCCACGAACCCCAGGCCACCAAAGCAGAGTGCACAAACTTAACCACTATGCCACTGGGCTGGCCCCTTATGGTTCTTGTTTATCACAGTAAATGTTAATGGTTATAGGCTACTAGCTACAACACTGCAGGTGTTACATAACATACAGAATATGACTGTTACCTTTCTAAAATGTGAAAAATCCTGAATTTTGAAACACGTCTATCCTCGAGTGTTTTGGAAAAGGGATTATGGACCTGCGTTTCCTTATCTAGAGAAACCCTGACTCGATAAGTGGTCACAATAGGTTTTTTTTTTTGTTTCTTATCTTCTTTATTCTTTCCACAGCTGCTGTTGGCTCCAACCCCGTACATTATCGGGGTCCCTGCCAGCTTCTTCCTGTACAAACTGGACTTCAAAATGCCTGATGATGTGTGGCTAGTGGATCTGGACAGCAATAGGGTGAGGTTCTTGGCTGAGGCGTTGTAGGGTCTAGAATAGGATTGTGTTCTGTTTTTCTAGGTTACTCCTAGGAAGTTCCTAAGTTTGCGGGTGATTTCTGTTGTGAGACTCATTGAAACAAATTGTTTTTAACTGTTGCTTTTACTTTAGTGGCTAAATAGGCCCTTGGTTAGAACTCAGAGAATGACAGGATTTAGTTTTACCAGAATTAGGTGCTCCCTCACACCTTCCAAGAGCAGTAGGGCACTTGTGGTTGTGGGACCATTACGTATAGTGTAGGTTGTCTGATGGTTTTCTTGGAATATAGTTTCTAGTAAGAATCTGTCTTTCAGTGCAGGCTTAAAAAAATGCGTAACATTCTGCAGTGTGAGTACCTCCAAACTTCAGTAGGAAGCCCTTATATGTGTTCATTGTAAAACTTTAGAAAATACAAATAAGATAAAGAAGTTAATAAAAACCATAATCCTATTATCTAGAGATAGGCACCAATAACATTTAGATATATTTCCTTTCAGGGGTGTATGTATATGATATACATGTGTATATGTATATCTTATATATGTGTACATATAATGTATATATTCACCTATAGATAATAATATTGTGTATACAACTTCCTATTCCTGTTACTGATCCCTATGTAAGAGAAACTCCTGAGCGGTTAATTCTAAGGTCATACCTTTTATCTTTTTTCTGGTGCAGGTCATTGCCCCCACCAATGCAGAAGTGCTGCCTATCCTGCCAGAACCAGAATCATTAGAGCTGAAAAAACATTTAAAGCAGGTAAGTGAAGAGTGAAGAAAAGGAAGAGGAGCAGTGGCTGCCACAGGACTTCTGTAGGCAGGCAGCTGTTGCCAGGGCCGGTTTCCTTTCAGACCCCAGTAGTGTAGATTTTCTTAGCCTGGGGTGGGCTTAAGAAGAGGTGTATCCCATTTCTGGTGGTAGGGTGAATTTCAGAAAGGGCTTTTTAGATTCCTTCTCATTCACTGTATGCCCTCCCACCCTCTAATGCTTATAATGCTGTGTAAAACAGCTCTTCCCTTTCTGTTTCTTGTCACGTCTGCCATTCTTTATGGTCTTGGAGTGTTCTTGCAGTCTTGTAAGGAGGGAGTTAGTGGCTTACACAACCCGGCTCCTTTTATTTTTTCCTCTTGAATTGATCACTAAGTCCCTATAGAACCCTTTCTTCAAAATTCCTTTCTTTGAGTAATCCTCTAAATGAATTTTTCATTGATTGATTTTCTTCTTCTTCTGCATGCTGAACACAGTACCTGAAGGTAACATACAATGAGGCCCCATTCCTTTGCCCCGCTGTGTGTGTTATGTAGGACTCCAGTAGATAGCTCGGTATTTCTTTTTAGGAATCCCTGCTCTCACGTGAAGGGTCTTCAGAAATCCCTCGCTGTCTTGTCTGAGTTTCTTAGTCGTACCTCTGGATGATGTCTATTTGGGTTAAAATGGGTCATTTTGTATCATCCCTCTTGTTTGCTTCATCAGTGCTGACATAATATGATATCTTGTTACTGCAGAGTCTGGTGAGGGTTGCAAGTTCAGAAAGTTCTCTAGCCGTCTTCCTTTACGGTGTTTTCATTCTCCATGACTACTTTAGTATGACTAATGAGATGGAGAGGTTGACAGGTGGAATTGTGCTTTAAATGTTTGTAGGAGCTAAAATCCTTGGGCTCGTTGATCCTATATTCTTACCTCTGCTCCTCAAAGTGTGGTCCACGGACCAACAGCATTAGCATCACCTGGCTTGTTAAAAGTGCAGAATCACCCCAGACATATTGAATCAAAATCTGCCTTTTAACCACATCCCCAGGTGATTCTTAAGCCCATTAACACTTAAGCAGCACTGCTGGTCTAGACCAAGTGGTTTTCAAACTACCCCATGGAGCCTCTTAGGGGCTGAGCACGTGAGGCTCTGGGTTCCTTCTATCCTTCAGAGAAGCTCTACTTTTACATGTTTCAATTGTTTATATTTCCACATAGATTTCAATTGAAAAACAAGATTTCATGGCTAAAATAAATTTGAAAACCATTGCCTTGGACTTGAGATTTAATCAAGTTGCCTTGAGCCGGGTTGGCTTAAGCTCTGAAGATCTACGTAATTCTGATTATTTTCTAAAGGTTAAAATATTTGGATTCTTATTTCAAAGATGAAGCCCCTTTCCTAGGAGATGAGATTGGCTAGCCACCCTGGAGTCTGCCTCCCATGAAAGATTTCTTGTCCCACAGGCCCTCGCCAGCATGAGTCTCAACACTCAGCCCATCCTCAATCTGGAAAAATTCCATGAGGGCCAGGAGATCCCCCTTCTCTTGGGAAGACCTTCTAATGACCTGCAGTCCACACCTTCCACTGAGTTCAACCCACTCATCTACGGCAATGATGTGGATTCTGTGGATGTCGCAACCAGGTATGACCAAGCAGACTAGACAATCATGAGCCCTTAAATTGGTCTCTGCTCACTCAGTGACCTTGGCGCAGACTACTTCCCTGAGCCAGTGTTTCTTGATATATAAAGTGTATATAATATTTGGTTGCGTTTGCCACCTTAGTGAAAGCAAAGAGAAGAAACAGTTCATCACTTTTAGGCCTTGAGTGAAGAAGGAGATTGATGATTCTTGAAGATACCTCTCCCGTTGGTGTGGGAAGCTGTTAAATGATGACTTGGGGAGGTGGTCTGAGACCTTGGAGTGTAGGAATCCTTACTCAGCAGGGTGTGGGATGCAGATTCTCTCACCATCCCCTTCTTCCCCAGAGTGGCCATGGTCCGTTTCTTCAACTCCCCCAACGTGCTGCAGGGCTTTCAGATGCACACACGTACCCTGCGTCTCTTCCCTCGGCCTGTGGTAGCTTTTCAAGCTGGCTCCTTTCTAGCCTCGCGTCCCCGGCAGACTCCTTTTGCTGAGAAATTGGCCAGGACTCAGGCTGTGGAGTACTTTGGAGAATGGATCCTTAACCCCACCAACTATGCCTTTCAGCGAATTCATAACAGTGAGTCCACTGACCCTCTGCTCGGACCCGCCTTCTGCCTTTGTCCTCCTGATGGCTCTTCCCTTTACTGTTTCTCTTTCTAATTGTTGGCCTGCCCCTTTCCTTCTTATTTTCCTTTAGACTTTTCCCTACCTTTCTTTTATGTTTTGCTTGCTTTTTTTCCCTTGTTGCTAACTCTTCTTTTTTCTCCTTGGGTAGACATGTTTGATCCAGCCCTGATTGGTGACAAGCCAAAGTGGTATGCTCATCAGCTGCAGCCCATCCATTATCGAGTCTATGATAGCAATTCCCAGCTGGCCGAGGCACTGAGTGTGCCACTGGAGCGTGACTCTGACTCTGAACCTACCGATGACAGGTGAGCAGTATCTATGGCAGCAAACCAGTGTTTTAGGGTAAAGAGGCTCTCATTAGCCCTTATTTAGCACAATGACAAAATCTCATAGGATTTAGACTTTAGTCTTTGAAGGCTTGAGTTATATTTTGGTTGATGGTCTTGTGTTAGTTTCCTTATTTTATCTTGTTCCCTGGCCTTGAGTTAAGAATGCTCCTCTTTTTCTTTTTCCTAATCCTGATTGCTGATTCTTTTCCCTGCCTCTTCTTTCTGTTTTATTTTTATTTTTACGCTCTTCACTCTGCAGCGGCAGTGATAGTATGGATTATGATGACTCAAGCTCTTCTTACTCCTCCCTTGGTGACTTTGTTAGTGAAATGATGAAATGTGACATCAATGGTGACACTCCTAGTAAGTGCACTTGGGGAGAATGGCCAGCTCTGGGCAGGGTTTGGGGTTCTGTGATGGTGTGGTCAGTACCTGCCGCCCTTGGGTTTTGGCAGGTGTGGATCCCCTGACACACGCGGCACTGGGGGATGCGAGTGAGGTAGAGATTGATGAGCTGCAGACCCAGAAGGAAGCAGAGGAACCAGGCCCAGACAGCAAGCACTCTCAGGAAAATCCGCCACTGCGCTCCAGCTCCAGCACCACAGCCAGCAGCAGCCCCAGCACCGTCATCCATGGAACCAGTTCTGTACGTGAGGACCTGGAGAGGTGGATAAATGGGAACTATTATCTGGGATGTGGGCCTCACCTCTATTAGGAAAGCTGGGATGGAGCTATTCATTTAATTTGCTTTTTTCTTCACAATCGCCTGTCTTCCTTTCCATCGGTCCTATAGCTTAGAGCCTATGAGATATAGTTTTGACCCCAGAAGGAGGTCACCAGCCTTTGTTCAGGGTTTAGCTACAATCCCCCTTGCATGGTTTGTGGGGACTGAGAATGGGTGTCACAGAGATCTTTTCTCACACATTCCTTAGAATAGGAATCTGACAGGCCTGGCTCGCCCCTGCCAGACTGAGAATACAGGAAGGCATCACTGGACACCAGGTGACTACTTTTTATTTGATATGGCCTTCAGGAACCTGCTGACTCAACAAAGATGGATGATAAGGCAGCAGTAGGCGTCTCCAGGCCCCTCCCTACCGTGCCTCCCAGCATTGGCAAATCGAGCGTGGACAGGCGTCAGACAGAAATTGGAGAGGGGTCAGTGCGCCGGCGAACCTATGACAATCCATACTTCGAGCCCCAATATGGCTTTCCCCCTGAGGAAGATGATGATGAGCAGGGGGAAAGTTACACTCCCCGATTCAGCCAACATGTCAATGGCAATCGGTGAGAGCCTGGGGATTCCTTCTAGATGGGTGACTGAAGGATCTCCTACAGTGGACCCTGGGCGAGGGTTAATCAGAAAGTTTGAGAAGTCTGAATGCTCTCATGGTCCTGCCATCCCCACAGGGTGGTTCTGTGGTCCAGGCATTTAGGAATTGTGGGAAGGGAGTGATGACTGCAGTGTAGTGTCAGCCCCACACGCCCAAGGTTAGGTACCCCTGCCGGGGGCTCATAGGTGCCACTGTGCATTCAAGGGCTCAAAAGCTGCTGCGGCCCAACAGCTTGAAACTGGCAAGTGACTCAGATGCAGAGTCAGACTCTCGAGCAAGCTCTCCCACCTCTACCGTCTCCAACAACAGCACCGAGGGCTTCGGGGGCATCATGTCTTTTGCCAGTAAGTGCCTTCAGCTCTCTCATGCCTCTGTCCCATTTTCTCTCCAGTAGGGCCTGGCCACCGCAGATGCTGCTTAGAACTTCCGACATTGGGCTGGGTTGGCATTATCAAGCCCCAATTCAGGTCGTTTGGGTGGTACTGAATAAGGTATTTTCAGGGTATTTTTGGTCAATAAAGACCAAAGAGAGGATTACTCATTATCTTTATACCTGGAGGTTTCAGTCTGTTTCAGGTAAGATAGCTGGTCAACTGAAAAATAATCATTATATTGAAAATCATGCACTTATACATATATTTTGTGGAAATATTCTGGTCAAATTTGATTTGGGTATGTATCTTTGCCTGGTGAAGGACGTTTTCATGAACCTGCTTTGAAATCTATATGAGGATGACTTTTGTGCACAGGGAATATTTCCAGAAATGAGGGGTAGTGTCAGTTAAAGATTGAAGGCAGACTAGGCACCAGAAAAAGCCAACAGAGGGGAATAACTGTGGTTGTGAGTTTTTTCAGAAGCTGGGGAGGGACAGCACCAGCTTCAGACCAGAAGCGCATTAACTGCCAGCTTTCATTCTGAGTTAGCAGTAGATGAGAGCCTTGGCTATTGTCATGGGAGGTAGTCAGAGAAGGTTCTTATTGGGTTTTGAGCAATCCTGGCAGTGGCTCCTTTGTTTGCCCCAAGTTAGACTTTGTCTTGTGTAAGGTAGATCAGAGGCACCGGGATTCTGTTTGAAAAGGAGGAAGGTGAATATGATGTGACAGTCATTGGAGTGTTATGCTTTGATTCTTTATCCCCCTCACTCACTGCTCTCACACCCTCCCCTTGATAGGCAGCCTGTATCGGAACCACAGTACAAGCTTCAGTCTTTCAAACCTCACACTGCCCACGAAAGGTGCCCGAGAGAAGACCACGCCCTTCCCCAGTCTGAAAGGTAACGACAGCCCTCCTTTTGCCAAACCAGGATTCTCCGGGAAGTATTTCAGGCCTCTGGGTGCTTGTCAGGAGTCCTGTGTATGATG
This sequence comes from Tapirus indicus, assembly GCA_031878705.1. Classification (NCBI taxonomy): domain Eukaryota; kingdom Metazoa; phylum Chordata; class Mammalia; order Perissodactyla; family Tapiridae; genus Tapirus; species Tapirus indicus. The sequence continues at coordinate 14,557,752 of CM062928.1, forward strand.
AATTATTTGGTCTGGCTGTTGCCTCTCATATTGCTTCTCATGGCTTCACTGCACATCATGGGCTGTTGCTGGTTTTCAGGTGGAAACTGTCTTTGTAGCTAAAGAGAAGGCCCTGATATATCGTTGAGGATAATGGCAGCTGTGGGATTACTGCTGCTTCTGGGGGAACTTTGTTAGAAGGACATAATTAACACAGGGATCCTCAGCTGCCACGAGTCTCTGCCAGGTTCCTACTGTGTGAACTTAGGACGAACTCCATCCCAGGATCTGGCCCACCAGGGGATGGCTGCTTGTGAAAAGCCTGGCAGTGTTTATAGAATCAAGAAGCCTCTCTCTTTGGCTTCATGTCAACTGTAAGGCCTGTGAGTAGGCCAGGTAGTGTTGGTTGGCTGCTAGGGCCGGTTAAGACCCTATTTGATTTTCATTTGTGATCTCTGACTGTTTGAAGGGCTCTTCTGAATTTATTCTGACTTTTGTTTGTTCTCTCTGGACATTGTGCTGAAATATTGAATTGCAGTAGAAAGCACGGTGAGAAGCAGCTCCATATATTTTTTAACTGACCTCTCTTCCCAGTGATTAAAAAATGTCAGAAATCTAAGGAACGTTTGGTGGGGATGGGAACGTAGGATAGATGGGCAAAAGGACATCATACCTGGTGGTGTAGAGAACTAGCCAGCACTGTAGAGCAAATCCATATGTGGCTCAGTAGGTTAGGGATGGAAAGGTGTTAGCGTCACTGGCTTTCGTGTGACACAGTGAAGAGGAGAGCAGTTGAAACGCCTTCATTGCATGCTGATGCTTCACTTCATCTGCTGCACTTGTCACTCCCATCCACCTCCCATCCTCACGCCCCCACCCCACTTCCCATGACAGCATCTGCAAGATGGGTCTCTTCCCTCTGCATACCTGCAGGCTCTCTGGACCCCTGTGCTAGATGTTTCATGAAAACCAGTGGTCCCTCTTCATGCACGTGCCTGTTTAGTACCTGAAGGCTACTTGTGTCATTTTCCCTGCCCCTGGCTTGCAGAGGCCATAGTCTTAAGGATGGTCTTTCCTAGAGCCTTGGTTGTCTCCTAGTCACTTGCCTTCCAGCTCTGAGGTGCCTAAGAACCAAGGTTCTGGGCACTCAGCTTTGGGAGAATGCTCACATTGTCTAACTTATAGCTCCATTGAGGGGTATAGGGGTTGCGGTATCGTGGTGCACCTACTAATTGTGTATTTTGTGTCCCAGTATTTGGGCTAAATACTCTAATGGAGATTGTTACTGAAGCCGGCCCCGGGAGTGGTGAAGGTGGGTCTTGCCCGTGAGCTGTGCATGATCTTTTTCTCCTAGCATCTGTGCCTGCCTGAGGGCCATCCTCCTCATGGAGCAAGCGGCATCACACGAGTGACCTGCCTTGCCCGTCCCCTGTGACGCCCATGCTTCCCCATGGGGCGTGCTGCTGGTGCATGTGGAGTGGCCTGAGTCTCCATCCCCACTTCCTCCACGTTGCCATGGCTGGTTTCTACCTATGTGTGATGGCCTGGTGCCACCCTCACCCAGCCCTTCTGGGGAATGGGTATGGGACATGGCTACCCCGGGCTGTGCTGACAGTAGCCACTGGACTACAATAGTGATGTCTCTCATTCCTGCCTTCTTGGCTGTAGGAAACAGGAGGGCCTTAGTGGACCAGAAGTCATCTGTCATTAAACACAGCCCAACAGTGAAAAGAGAACCTCCATCACCCCAGGGTCGATCCAGCAATTCTAGGTAATAAATTCTAGTTGTTTTTAAAGTTCTCTGATAGAGGTAGCAGTTCCTGCACCAAACTTCAGGGATGCTCAATAGTGGGAAAGAAGCTATCAGTTGGGTAAATGAAATTGGTTCTTGCCATCGCCTCCCATTCTGACTCAATCCCCGTGCAACAGTCATAGCTCACGGTGGTAGGGAGAGTGCAACCGCAGAGATGGGTGCTTGGGCACACCAGGCTATCTGGAGCCGGAGCAGTGCGTGGACTTGCATGTTTGGAGGCTTGGCTTTGTGTTTTGCCCCTGGAGGCAAACATTTAGTCTCGTGAGAGGGGGGATGCTCTGCCAAGAAGCTGATGACCGCAGAAGTGGTGTGTGGACCCCGTAGTGAGAACCAGCAGTTCCTGAAGGAGGTGGTGCACAGCGTGCTGGACGGCCAGGGAGTCGGCTGGCTCAACATGAAAAAGGTGCGACGGCTGCTGGAGAGCGAGCAGCTGCGAGTCTTTGTCCTGAGCAAGCTGAACCGCACAGCGCAGTCGGAGGACGATGCCCGGCAGGACGTCATCCCGGACGTGGTCAGTGTTTGCGGTTGGGAGTTGGAATCAACTGGGAGGAGGGACCTGGACACCACAGGCAACTTTGCCAACTCGGACCCCTGGGTCATTGTTGCAGGAGATCAGTCGAAAGGTGTACAAAGGCATGTTAGACCTGCTCAAGTGCACGGTACTCAGCCTGGAGCAGTCCTATGCCCACGCAGGTCTGGGTGGCATGGCCAGCATCTTTGGGCTTCTGGAGATTGCCCAGACGCACTACTATAGTAAAGGTAGGGGTCATACCAGCTGGCCGTGTGCCATCCACACCTCTCCCACTTGTCTCCAAAGAAAGTGAGCTTGTCCCCTTGACAGATTTCCCAGTGCCAACCTGCTTCCCATTAGGCTTCGGGATTTTATTTTCTAATGCGTGTTGATATGTGCTGGGTATCTTTCTGTCGTGAAAAGTAAGATGTCAGCTTTCCTCTCCTTGCACTTCTTCCATTCCACGTCCTCCTGTTTCCTTGCTTCTCCCACCTCATTTCCCTACCTTGATTCCCGCTCTCTGTTTCTTTTGACCTTTTCCTATATTTGGTCTTTTCCTCAGAACCAGACAAGCGGAAGAGAAGTCCAACAGAGAGTGTAAATACACCAGGTGGCAAGGATCCTGGCCTGGCTGGGCGGGGGGACCCAAAGGCTATGGCACAGCTGAGAGTTCCCCAGCTGGGACCCCGAGCACCAGGTGCTGCAGGAAAGGGTCCTAAGGAGCTGGACACCAGAAGTTTAAAGGAGGAGAATTTTGTAGCATCTGTTGGTATGTATCACTTGTTTGGTGTGGCGGAGGGGTTCTGGCTTCTTCAATATCCCCCCCTCCTTTCAATTCATCCAGAATCCCACCTTTCTCTTCCCCATGCTTTGCTTTCTGGAGAGGGAGATAGTCTGTGTCCATTTCTAATGATGTTTCTTTATATTTCTCTATCCCTTACGCTTCATTTCCGGCCACCCCCACCTGCATCTTAAAGATGGAAGTTTTGCTTAGAGGGCCCAGTGAGGCTTAGTGCAGGGAGTCTGAGCTGTGTTCCTAGTTCCACTTGTATTCACATCTGGATTTCTTCACATAGTGGAGAGGCCACATGAGCTCCTGGAAGCTAGAAGGAAGTTTATAGATGCATCGTTGGGGTATAAAACTATGATCGTCTGGGTCTCTCAAGCCAGTTTTCCCACATCCAGCCGTTACACTGCCCTCGAATTTGCCCCTCTGGGGCATGTCCGGCAACCCCATCTCCCTGGGTTCTGGACCTCAAGGTGTAGATTTCTGAGTCAGCTTTTCTTTAAACCCTTCCTTACTGGACTTGATTAAGAGCTTGTTTCTCCACTCCCACTGAGGCAGTGCCTTAGTGAGCTCTCTGCGTGTCACCCGTTTGACTCCCTCCCTCCCTGACCTTGAGTCATCTTGGTTGTGTCTTTCTTTTTCTGGTTCCGGGTCCCTGGGCAGTATGCTTCTAGCTGATGCCTCTTCGCCACAACCATTAGCAGTTGCCTTATGCTCCCATAAGTGGTGTGAGGGACCAGTTTCCTATTTAGGGGAGCTACCCTTCTCTGCCCAGCAGAATATTGTCCTAGAGGCAATCCATCTTGCCTTTCTCCTGCCTGATGTGATGTTCTAGAAAAGTACTGACCTGCAAATCTGGAGGTCTGGAGTGTGAGTCCTGTATCTGCCCCCAACTAGGAGTGTGACTGGGCAAATCACTTCCCCCCTTAGGTTTTCTCTCTCCTCATCTGGGAGACAAGGAGATTGGACTAAGTAGACGCAGAAGTTCTTCCAGGAAGAGAGTTGCTGTGATCAGTATTCTCTCTTCTTTCCCCTCCTAAGATGCCATTCTTGACCACTTCGTGTTCTCTGTCACCTCTGCTGAAGCGTTTTCCCAGATGACTGGCTAAGAAAGGGTCTCTTTGTGGCAGGCACTGATTCTGAGGGTGAGTTGGGGTTTTTGGTAGCAACAAGGAGGGCTGTCTGCTGCCTGCACGGGTGGCCTCTGTCCAGTCCGGTGAATCAAACAGATTTGTGCTCATGCTTCTGAAACCCTTTGGCTGCTTGAGGTGATCATCTGTCTTATCTGGAATCTTTAAAAATGGCAGTTGCACAGGTCACTTGGCAGAGAGCTTGGTGTGGTGGAAGTTTAAACTGATCCTAAGGTCCGGGATCTTGAGAGTGCCCCAGCCTCTTGAGGATGTTTCCTCATGCCAGCGTGAAGGAGCTTGATGAAAGGCTCTTCCAGCTCGAACATCCTGCAGGGCTTTGCCTGCCACACTGAGGGTAGGGTTAGGAATTTGCAGTCTTTGGTTCATGAGTTGGGGGGAAGGCATTAGCTCTCTTGATTTTTAACCCCCCCAAAAGGAAGCACTCTTGATTTGTAATCCTGTGCCTGAGACTGAATCGACTTGGGTGGGTGGGTTTCCATTTCGTCTGTCTGACCAGCCTCTGACTCTCTCTGTCTTTCTCTCCTGCTTACATTGCATCTGGGGTAGAATTGTGGAACAAGCACCAGGAAGTGAAAAAGCAAAAAGCTTTGGAAAAACAGAGTAAGGAACTAATGCCCCTTCCTGTTCCCAATCTCCCATACCTGCCAACTCCCCAGGCCCAGTTGGGGCAGGCTCCTTTTGTCGACCCCACCCCAAATTTGCTCTGGGGGGTATTTGGAATGAACGCAGGTAGGTGGTATGTGACTCATAGGTATGTGGCTTGTAGGCTGCTTCTCTTCCCCTCCCCTCACAGCAGTCAGGCATAATCAGGGTGTCTACAGAGTACAGACCCTTAGAACTTGGTTCTCTATTGCTACAGAGTTGGTGGGGAGAACCTCATTGGCTGATACCTCCCTCACCCATCAGAAGGCCTGTGGGCACAGTTGGCAGAGATGGTTGCTGTCCCTCCGTGTTGAGTCTGTAGCTGCCCAACTCACTCTGGTGGCTTGCCTAGGCACGCTTTCTTGCTTTCTGTCATTCTGTCCTTCTGCCATACCATTGTGGGTGGGTGGGGAAAATGGGGGGTGGTTTTATCTCAAATGTAGAATTTGTAGGGTGGGGGTAGGCCATGTCCACTGAAACTGCTTGGTGTTTCTTTATCTCACTGGGCACATCCTTTTCTAGCCCTTTTAGATGCATTTGTTTGGGGAGCACTGAATGACCTGGGGACCCTTACATGGTTTCAGGCACCGGGGAAGCTCTGACTCTGAGTGCAGTGGAATGTGGTTTAGACATTTGTTTGTGGAGCTTTTCTGTTTTAGGATGATTTGCTCAGAATTTTTTCAGGTTGAGAAGATGGCTACAGAACCCCTTGAAACCAGGTCTCATTTTTCCTACTTGGTTCTTAAGGCATCTGGGGGCTGCTTCTTCCAGTGGGGCCTGGGGTGGGGCAGTCCCTGGAAAGGTGACTGGGACGTGCTGAACAGGTCTGGGGCCAGGCTGTGCTGCTCTCCCACTCCCTTCACCAGCCTGCCCCGAGCCTCTGTGTACTGAGTAACAGAATCTTCCCCTACTCAGGGCCTGAGGTCATCAAACCCGTCTTTGACCTTGGTGAGACAGAGGAGAAGAAGTCCCAGATCAGCGCAGACAGTGGTGTGAGCCTGACATCTGGTTCCCAGGTGTGTGAAAACCTCATTGAGATTTGCGAGCATTAAATTTGCTATCTCAGAATGCTGCTTTAAGTTCAAAACAAAGCAAAAAACAGAATGACAACCTTGAAACAATGTAAATACCCAATAATAGGGGAATGATGAAATCAGTATGATGTAGCCATATAATACAGTGTTGATATCCATTAACAATTGTATTTTCCAAAACTCAGTGACGTGCGAAAATGTTTACAAAGCTATATACAGTATGATTCCAATTTTATTTTTAAAATTTATACAGAAAAGACTGAAAGGAAATATACTGAAGACTTAACAGTGATTAATGTAGGTGGTAGGTTTATGGTTTATTTTTTGTTCCTTATTCTTTCATGAATTTTCTATAGTGAGCATGTATTTCTTTAATGTTTATTATTTTTCTTATTATGTAAATCATACATATTTTAGATTGAGGAGAAAAATGATTTTCTCATGACTTGTCTAGGGATGATAATAGAAGGGTGGGGATGGGGAGAAGGAATAAGATACAGTATTTCTTAGGGAAACTGCGAGTGGATTGGACACCTCCCCTGACGTGTCTGAACCCCTGTGTCTTGTTTCAGAGGACTGATACAGACTCTGTCATCGGTGTGAATCCAGCTGTCATGGTCCGAAGCTCAAGTCAGGATTCTGAAGTTAGCACTGTGGTAGGGGAACACCACACTGGCATCTTGGTGGGTGGGGTGTGGGTTCCCCTTTGGAAGAGGGGCAGTTTTCTCCTTTGGAAGCTGTTCTTAGTCTCAGGTCAGCTTGGTTCTCATGGTGGAGATGTTTGCCTGTCCTAACTCTTTATACATGGGATCAGACCCTAAGATATCACCCAGGGCTTCTCCTCATCTTATAAAGAAGGTACTTCCAGAAGCTATCTGACACACCTTTGAAACTTGATACTTTTTTATGGCAGCAGAGAGCTCTAACAGCTTGGCATTTCCAGGACCCTTCCCTGGGGAATATCCCCCACTACTTTTTTTCCTTTCCAGGTGAGTAATAGTTCTGGAGAGACCCTTGGAGCAGACAGTGACCTGAGCAGCAACGCAGGTGATGGACCAGGCGGCGAGGGTAGCACCCACTTGGCGGGCTCTCGGGGCACTTTGTCTGATAGTGAAATTGAGACCAACTCTGCCACCAGCGCCATCTTTGTAAGCTTTGTTTACTAATAAAAGGAGACTATTTCTTTAATGGGAGGGGGTTGGGTTAGAAAAGGATGAGAAGTTAGAAGGAAAAGAGGAAGTGAGGAATGGGTAATCCTCATGTATTTACTTTTAAAGAAAATGTTTCTTAAGGCTTTTTTCAGATTCATTTGACTCCGTGATCTGGGCTTTGAGAACCCTCTCCCAAATCATTGCTGAGTTACTGCCCTGCCCAGTCAGATAAGGGCTTCAAATCCTGTGTTGCAATAACCCCCACGTTTAAAACAGACAAAGCAATACCTCAGTGGCAGTGTCAGGGCCATTACAGCTCTCGTTTGTACCAGTCTACCCATTGCTGTGGGCTAGGCGAGTTTTATTCTGGTCACTGCTCTATTTATTTAGCACCTTAAAGTAGCATTTCATTTTAGTATATTCCTAACAGTTATTTGAAGTTTTCATTCATTAATAAACATCTCTGAAGTGATTTACTAAATGCCAGATTCTGTATTAAAGAAACAGGGATGAATAAGGCATGAAGCCCACTCTCAAGAAGGTTGCAGTTCATTATGTTGCTGTGACTAATCTCTTCAGACGAGTGAGATCAAAGCCTTAGGAAAAAAAGAACTTGCCCTAGGTCACACAATAAGCCAGTGATCAGTTAGAAATAATTCTTTTTAGTCCTTGCCTTTAGACACACTGCTTTTTGGTGTATACATACCTCTTGAGGCAGCGTCAAGCACTTGGGTACACTTGCCTCTTTACTAGACAGAGTTGAGAATGAATATTCTTTACGGGAGCTCATAGGTCCTTATCTTTGGTCTGTGGGGAGAATGGGAAATGAAATTTAAATGAAATCAATTATTTAACAGTGGTGAACATTTCCACCCCCAGGGCTTTCTGTATATGTGTTTCTGATAGACAAGTGACCTCTCAGAGTGAAGGTAGGGAATAGGATTGAGAGTCAGCAGAGCCAGGCAGGTTAATGGGCCTTAACTCTCCCTGAGTCTAAACAGACCATTTTAATAAGGGTATTTTAAATCCTTCTTGTGCTCCCATTCTGGAGGTTAAGATAGATATTATGGAGTAGCAGTCTTGCAGAAACCATTCAGCTGTGTGCTACCTTTCCTGGCATCTTCCTGGGACGGATTCTTACTTGTCCTGTGCTGGCGAGCAAGGGCTCTTCGTACAGTTGAGTTGCTGAAAGCAGTTACCTAAATTTCTTGGCTCAAAAAAGGCTGTTTTAGCAAGAAATAAATTATATTAAGTCAGTATGGTTCATTGAACAGAGTACTGGGCTGTGAACCAGGAGCCTCGCATTTAGACACACTAATTAGGTATTACCTAATAACCTTTGATCAGTTGCTTCTCTGCTTACGCTGTTGAATGTGTTGTGAAATGGGCATGAAACCTACCTCTTACCTAGGTGAAAATCTTTTTTGTGTGTGTGAGAAAGACCAGCCCTGAGCTAACATCCATTGCCAATCCTCCTGTTTTTGCTGAGGAAGACTGACCCTGGGCTAACATCCTGCCCATCTTCCTCTATTTTATATGGGAGGCTACCACAGCACAGCTTGATAAACAATGCGCTGGTCCACACCCAGGATCCGAACCTGCAAACCCCAGGCCACCAAAGCAGAGCATACAAACTTAACTGCTACGCCACTGGGCCAGCCCCTGAAAATCTTTTTTGAATGAATAGAAAGTCTAATATTGCAGAAGTGGCAGATGAAGTTAGTAATATTGCTACGGGGCAGATATTTCTAAGAGGAAAGAGGTAGGAAAGAGGAAATTAACACTTGTCGAATACCAGCCATCTGCCAGGCACTAAGTGCTTTGTATGCATTTTCTAATTTAACTCTTGTAATAGTCCTATGAGGTAGGTGTAATAACCTTGCTTTTACAGGTGAGGAAAATGAGACCCAGAGAAGCTAAGTTTCGTGCTTAAGGTCGCTCAGCTAGTAAGAGACAGGGATCTGAACCTGGGTCAGTCTGACTTCAAACCCAATGTTATTTCTCCTGCATCATATCGCTACAGAGAATTTGCCTGGTTTTTTTATTTTTTTCTTTTACAGCAAAGAGTCATAGTAAAGGGTAAAGATAAGTCAAAATGAAAACTCAAGTGCGTGTTTTAGGAGGCAGTAACAGAAAGCAGGATTATCAGATTGACTTCTGGTAAAATCCTGAGGCAAGCGGGGTAGCAGAAGCAGTTCCTGAAGTATGTGTTGCTTGTGATGGTGACAGCATGTGAGCCTGTTAATGAGCTGGTTGGTTTACTTTGCCCCGACTCCTCAGGACCTCGGGCCGCTGACCTCTGTCCCATCTTCTCTGTAGGGTAAAGCCCACAGCTTGAAGCCAAGCGTAAAGGAGAAGCTGGTGGGCAGCCCAGTTCGCTCTTCTGAAGATGTAAGCCAGCGAGTCTACCTCTATGAGGGACTCCTAGGTGAGAAGCAGTCTGGGAAGGCCCCTTGTACTGGAAGAAAGCTGGACTCAGCCAGCGAAGTGGGTGGCACTGGACAAGGAGCTACTTGGCTCTTTGCTGATCTCAGTGCTGTTAGTGGGCATTTTTGTGTCTGAAGCAGGCAACTTACTGGGTCTGGAGAAGGCAGTGGGTGAAAACTAGCAGAGACTGGATTTTGGTATTAATCAATAGCCTCTCTCTTTCTGTCTGTCTTTCTTTCCTTTCTTGCTTCCATCGTCCTTCCTGCCCACAAATTGGCAGGAAGGGACAAAGGATCGATGTGGGACCAGTTAGAGGATGCTGCTATGGAGACCTTTTCTATAAGTAACCACCTTTCTTTGTGTGCTGTGTTCTTCCCTCCTCCTCGGGAGGGACTGGGCCTCACTGGGAGGCAGCCGGGGCTGGTGGCAGGAGTGTTAGGTCTGGGGCGGAGAGGCTCATGTTTCCTTTGCCCTGGAGTTTGTAATGATTCCCTTTTATTTGGAGTTTACTCTGTTTTGGCTTGGCAGCTGTATTCTTTATATGTATATGAGCCCCTAAAAAACCTTCTATTCTACACAGGCAAAGAGCGTTCTACTTTATGGGACCAAATGCAGTTCTGGGAAGATGCGTTCTTAGATGCTGTGATGTTGGAGAGAGAAGGGATGGGTATGGACCAGGGTCCCCAGGAAATGATAGACAGGTATGAGGCTTAGGAAACCCTTGGGAAAATGCAAATTCATCCTCGTCCCAGTTAGTTCCCTGGTCTCCCACCTGGGGGCTGACTTGTCCCTGGTCTCCTGCTTAGGTACCTGTCCCTGGGAGAACATGACCGGAAGCGCCTAGAGGATGATGAAGATCGTTTGCTGGCCACGCTTTTGCACAACCTCATCTCCTACATGCTGCTGATGAAGGTAATGTTGATTTTGCGTGCATCCAGCTACTGCTGATGCTGGAAGGCAAGGCTTGTTCCTGTTGCCTAAATTCTGGCGCAGTTGGGAAGCTGTGAGAGCATCTTACTAGGGCTTTTTTGATTGAAAGTCTGAGGCCTCTCTGCAGCTCACACATGATCCTTTTATCTGAAGCTGCCAGGCTCTTGTGCTAAGGAATGTTGTAAAGGTGATCGAGGATTCCATTACCATTTGTTTATTTTGAATTTTAAATAGGCTTTCTTTGCTAAGTAGTTTTAGGATACCAGCAGAGCTTCCCACAGAATACGATGAATTAAGAAAAAAATTTCTTAAATAGTAGGTTCTAAAACCTTAGACAGAATTCACTTTTCAGCACTAGCCCTTTATTGTATAGAATTTTCCTTAGATGTGAAAGGAGCTACTCATTAAAAAAGTAATGGTAAGTTCTAGTTTGACTTGGTTGTACTTGGGTTTTACAGCTGTGGAAGAAGTATGTTACCAAACAGAAGAGTCCTTCTCTGACACAGAAACATAAGTTTGGGCTTGGTGGGTAGAGAGAGTTTTGAGAATGAGCCCCTGGATTCCTCCTCCTCTGTTCTCCCAGACTCTCTAAATGTGAAGGGATTAGTTGATCAAATGCCGTGAATGCTCTACAGGCCCACTTGGTTTGTTTCCTTCTCTGTGGTCGGGTTCTGTTGAACTCCAGACATACAGTTATCTCTGGTTGGAAAAGGGTGATGACCCTTAACCCTAGGAAGATGTCTCGGCTACACTGAGTCCAGAATGTCACTACTCTAAGTCATCATTTCTGAATTATATTCTGAGGAGCCCCAGGGGTTTGTAGGGCCCCTTTAGGGGTGAATGTTATGGTAGTGGTTGGGGGTATGGAGTAACCCCTTGAACCCCAGTTCACTTGAAGCAGAACTGCTTTAAGAGCCACTTTTCTGCAGAAGCCACCTACGGACAGAACCAGAGCTTTTCTTCCCAGCCTGTTGGCCGAGTACGTGGTTGAATGTTGTCTCTGACACTCAGTGATATGGTCTTTCAGAATTCCACTTCTCTCAGAGAGTAGGAAACTTACTTGTACGTTCCATCTACCTCAGTTGAGAGGATCCCTTATTAAGATGCTGTTTTGGCTTTCCAGGTAAATAAGAATGACATCCGGAAGAAGGTGAGGCGCCTAATGGGAAAGTCCCACATTGGGCTTGTGTACAGTCAGCAAATCAATGAAGTACTTGATCAGCTGGCAAACCTGGTGAGCATACCTGGGCCATCCCTTAGGCTCCCCTTCCACTGCCATTGTCAGCTTCCCAGGCTTGGGCCTCGTGGTCCACTGCAGAGGCTTCCCCACGGGTCATTTTTGGCTTGTTTCACTGTGCAGTCCAGTTCACTCCCAGATGAAAATAGGGCAGGAGTCTTTGACTCTAGGTGAGGCATTAGCCTTTCCGTTCTGTGATAGGATTCTCTGTTCAAAAACCATCCTACTGCGGCCATTTCAGTGTGTGGTCTATGCACCCCTGAGGATCCACAAGGTGAAACTGTTTTCATAATAATACTGAAATGTGATTTGCCCTTTTCACCGGATTGACATTTGCACTGATGGTGCAAAAGCAGCGGTGGGTCAAACCACTGGCGCCCTAGCACAGTGAAGACTGCACCAGACTGAGCCGTGGCCGCCGTGGTCCTCGTCGCCACGCACTCTCGGTTTAAACGCTCATGACTGTCCTTCCTGAAGCAGTTAAAATCATTAATTTTATTAAATCTGATCGTTGATTATACACCTTTTTAATATTCTATGTGAGAAAATGAGAAATATACATAAAACATTTCTGCTGCAAACCAAAATATGATTGTTTCCAGAAAAAGCAATCTGTGACAGTTTGAATGGCAAGATGAACTGGGAGCTTTGTTCATGGGACATTGTTTTTACTTGAAAGAATGACTAACAAACTGGTTATTCAGAGTTAGGTATTTGGCAGACATTTCTCTAAAATTAATAAAGTGAGACTGTTGTTTCAAGGACAACTGACGGTATTTGTTGCCAGTGATGAGATTCAGGCTTTTAAAAGAAAATGAAAATTTTGGAAAAATTTTGAGCTTGAAGCTTTCTGATCTTTAAAGACTTTTCAAATGAGATTGCTGATGATATTAATGTAGGTGATTTTTTTGATATTATGTAATGAAATGTGTCAGCATTTGGAAGAGCTGCATAACTCTGTGAACCAGTATTTTCCAAATGACCAATGTGTGTGATGTTACAAATTCAAATCTAGGTAAAAGATCCATTCAAAATGTAGGCAGACAAATGGATTTTAATGTAACAGTACAAAATGTGCATTGATGTGTTTTCAGATTCCACATTGCAACTAACTTTAAGAAACTGCTGGGCTGGCCTGGTGGCACAGCGGTTTAGTTCGCACTTTGGCAGCCCAGGGTTTGCGGGTTCGGATCCCAGGCGCCCACCGACGCACTGCTTGTCACCCATGCCGTGGCGGCGTCCCATATAAAGTAGAAGAAGACAGGGACGGATGTTAGCCCAGGGCCAGTCTTCCTCAGCAAAAAAAAGAGGAAGATTGCCAACAGATGTTAGCTCAGGGCTGGTCTTCTTCACCAAAAAAGAAAAAGAAAGAAAGAAACTGCTACTTCTCTAATTTTGATGTAGTATCAATGAAGAATATGCATATTTATCTGGAAAGGCTATTAAACTACTCCCCCCTTTTCCAAGCACATGTCTGTGAAGCTGTTTTCTTTCCATACCCCAGCCAAAGCAACATTACAATAGATTGAATGCAGAAGCAGATACGAGAATCCAGCTTTTTTTTATTAAGCCAAACATTAAAGAGATTTGCAAAAATTTAAAACAGTGCCATTCTTCTCATTTTTTTTTTGTTTTAGGAAATAGTTATTTTATAAAAAATATTTATATTACTATGTAATGGATTTATTATTAATGAATTATTTTAAATGAATTAATAAACATTTAAAATGTTTTCAGTTTTAATTTCTAGTATGGTAAATATCTATAAATACAACTCACATAAAAATAAGCTGTTGGGGGTCGTCAATAATTTTTAAGAGGTATAAGGGTCTTGAGACCAAAAAGTTTGAGATCACCTCCCTGGTGGCCAGTGGCCAGCAGAGGGCACTGTGTTAAAGAAGCTGATATGAATTTAATTGCTGAATGAGGACTTCTTGGCCCAGCGCGCTCTGTGACAGGGATGTATGGATGTCCCTAAAAGATCTCTCTTTCCTCAGAATGGACGTGATCTCTCTATCCGGTCCAGTGGCAGCCGGCACATGAAGAAGCAGACATTTGTGGTTCACGCAGGGACAGACACAAACGGAGATCTCTTCTTCATGGAGGTAGGTGCTGGTTCGTGCTGGGTGCCCACGGGAACATTTGAGAGTCACCAGGAACTCCTAGAACTGATGCCAGAATGTTTCCCCATTTATCTCGTTCATCTTCGTATCCATTTATCATTAAATTGTCAGGCTCTGGTGTAAATAAATGAATATAATAGACGATTCCCCATCATTTCTTTTATAGATGTGTGTTGACTAGGTGCTGTAGTCACATCGTCCATAAGTCAGAGCAACGTAAAGCAGTGTGTGCTGGGAAGTCTCGCTCTCATTCTTACCCCTTCCACTCCATTTCCGTCCACCTCACCCCTTCCTCCCGGAGGTCACCACTTTTATTGGTGTCCTTTGTATCTTCCAGTGATTTTTTTTATGCGAACACAATAAAATATGCACATAAATTCTTACTTTTCTCCTTTCTTACTGAAAGGTAACACATTGTATCCACTGATCTGACAGACCTTGCTTTTGTCACTAAGCCTGTTCTGGAGATCTTCTGTGTCAGTACAAAAAGAGCTTCCTCATTCTTTTTATAGCTGCGTAGTATTCCACTGTGTGACTGTACCATGGTTTATTTAACCCGTCAGTATGTATAAACCCTTGGTTTTCTTCCAAATGTTTGCTGTTGATGATAGTGCTACAGTGAATGATGCTGTGCCTGCTTCACTTCATATGTGTGCAGGTTTATCTAAGAATTCCCAGACCGGGATTGCTGGGTCAAAGGGAAAATGCATTTATAATTTTGGTTGCTGTAGCTCTGAAGTAGAGTCTTAACATAGAATAGTCCCTGTCCCACTTTGCCATTTATTTTGTTGAAGAAATTTGCCCTGTGGAGTATCCTCCATTCTTGATTTTTTGCTGATTGCATCTCTTTGGTGTTATTTAGCATGTTTCTCTGTCACTTGTATTTCTTGTAAACTAGTAGCTCAGTCTAGAGGTTTGATCAGTTTCGGATTCAGTATTTTGACAAGAATACTCCGTAGGCAGTCTGCTGCCTCACGTGGTCACCTCTCTCCTGGTGGTCAGTGGGTTCAGATGTGGGCAGCCTGTTCCATCGACTCTAAAGTTCCTCATCTGTCTTCTGATTTTGCTTTTGATATTTTTTTGCCATGCAGAAGTTTTTTACTTTTACGTAGTTGAGTTTATCAGTTGTTTCTTTTATGGCTTCTGGATTTTGAGTCATAGTTAGAAAAACCCTCCCCTACTCCAGGATTGTAAAGGACGTTGGCCATGTTTTCTTCATTTCTGTTATTAATTCAAAAATGGATCTCTTCTAGGTAATTGTAGGGCCCAAGTACAACTCCTGTATAAAGTAGTAAAATTAAATAGTTTTTACAAGTATTCTGTTTCCTTTTGGTTTAGCTGAATTTGATTTTTACATTTACAGCTTTTTGAAGAGGTGGTTTATCAAACAGAGGGCAAGAGGTCTGCTCTAAAGCAGAAACATACATGTCAATGTAGCTGAGAAGGAGTCATTTTCATGTCACCCCGGAAGTATTTGAATTTGGCTACGTGTCTCTCAGAGCTGAGGGCTCACTTAGGACATCTGCACCCCAGTGTAGGTGGCAGGTGATTCTTGCCCTTTGCTTTTCCTTTTAAAAAATAAATCTCTCCTAAAGATTCCTTGGAGCATAGGACTCACTATCACCACTGTGTGGGGGAGCCTCCTACCAGGTCCCTGGAGTGTGGGATGGACCCATCACCTCATAGATGCCTCTCCCTCAAAGTACTGCCATGCCAAATAGGAGTGTACCTCGCTCACTCTGTTAGAAAGTGGCTACTGTGAGGTTGTCTGATTCAGCCTTCCTCAGAGCACAGCTTGCTGGCTGCGTGATCAGCTGGATAGCAATTTTAAAATCGAATTTTTAAAGGCGTCTTTATTGCCTTTTTTTTTAATTACAAAAATAAAACAGTATATGCTGTAAAAGTTTCAAACTGTATGGAAGTAAGTAAAGTAAAAAGTAAAAGTTTCCTTCATTTCCTTCTAATGCCATGTCTCAGAGGTAACCATCATCAGAGAGTTTGGTGGGAATCCTTTCAGATTTTAAAAAATCCATGTTTGTATAAACACAACTTAATTACATGGAGTTTTGTCTTAGTGTTTACAAAAGTGGCATCAAACTACCAATATTGTTATATAATTTGGGTTTTTTTCACTTAGTGTATCACAGATATCTTTCCATGTCTACATATTATATGAATCTGTCTCTGGTTTTTTTGTTTGTTTGTTTTTTGGTTTTTTGTTTTCTGTGAGGAAGGTTAGCCCTGAGCTAACATCTGTTGCCAATCCTCCTCTTTTTGCTGAGGAAGACTGGCTCTGGGCTAACATCTGTGCTCATCTTCCTCTACTTTATATGGGACGCCGCCACGGCATGACTTGACAAGCGGTGCCTCTGTCCACGCCCAGGATCTGAACCCATGAACCCCGGGCCGCTGAAGTGGAGCATGCCAACTTAACCGCTACACCACCGGGCTGGCCCTGTCTCTGTTTTTTAAATGGATGCTTGGCCATTAGGTGTTATATGGATGTACCATAATTTATTTAACTAGTCCCTCCCACTGTGTTTGTTTTTTTTTTTTAAAAAAAAACAACAGTGCTTCATTGACTCTCCTTGAATGTATATCTTTGCACACTCACATGAGAATTTCTGTAGGATAGATTCCTAGTGTGAAATTTCTGGATCAAGCTTATATTCATTGAAAATTTTGATTGAGTCTGCCAAATTGCCATCCCAAAGACTATAGCAGTTTACACCTCCACCAGCAGCATAGGCGAGTATGACATGTTATCATCATCTCTCTAACGTAGATAGCATGTGTTCTCCTAAATACCTGCCCCTCTCCTTTGTATGATGTTCTTAAAGGATTATGGGAAGTGGAGTAGTATTCTCCATTTTCCACACAGAGAAAACCACTGAGTCAGATTGGGGTGAGAATTCAGGTTTCCCATTCCTACTCTGCTACGTTCGTCCATTTGTTCATAAAGCTTTTAGAACCCAGTAAACTCTTAGGTAGTAGACTAAACATGACAGTCTTGTGTATTCCTTACTCATTCACCTAATATGTACGGAGTATATATTGTATGCTAGGCTGTCTGCTGGGTATGGGGCTATAGCAGTGAATAAGGGAGACATAGTTTCCTTTGCCATCACAGGGTTGACAAGCCCTTGGGGAAGTCAGATAATGAAATAAACAGTGTTGTAAAGTTTGATGAGCACTGTGAGAGAAGATGCTCAGGGGGCAGGTGTTATGGGAATAGATAGCAGAGGGTCTAGGAGTCGTGGATGAGCCCTCAGAAGTGATCTTTGAGGTTAGACTTGAAGGAAGAGTAGGTGGTAATGGCTGGAGTGGGGAAGGGGAAGAGTATTCCAGGGATATTTGAGGTAGAATGGATGGGACTCAGTGGTGTATTAGAGGGAAAGGAAGGAGTCTTGCATCCCTCCTTCATTTCTGGCTTGGGCAGCTGGATGGATGGCGATGCCGTTTGCTCAAACAGGGGACGCAGAGGGAGAATCTGCCCCGGAGGAGATGTTGAGTTCAGGTTTGGCCACGATGTGTTTGAGGTGCCGCCTGTGAGGCATCCAGATAGAGGTTCAGGAACTCAGGAAGATAGGTCTCATGTGGAGAAAGATTTGAGAACTGTCCACATGGTCGTCATAATAATTATTATATTTCTCATTATTATTTGTTGTTATAGCTGCTAACTTTAGAATACTTTCTATGTGCCTGGCTTTGTTCTAAGAATTTTATGTACATTAACTTACTTCACAATAACTCTATGCAGTTATTACTGTTATTGTCCTCATCTCACACACAAGGAAATGTAGACGCAGATTAACTTGTTCAAGGTGACACAGCTAAGTAATGAGACAGCTGGTATCTGAACCCAGGCGGTCTCATCTTACACCTGTGCTCTTAACCGTTGTGCTGTAATGCCTTGTAATAACTGAAGCCATAAGAATGGGTGCCTTCCCCTGAAGGAGAATATTGAACAAGAAGAGGATGTGAATGGGGACTTTGCCTTTTAATTTATATCATCCTGTATTGTATAATTTTTTCACAATAAGCATTGCCTATTGCCCATGTGTCACTTGGGTAATTAATTTTTTAAAAGATTTAAGCAGAAATAGAGCCAAGCCAGGATTAGAAAATGCATTGGTTCCATTTTTCTCATAGGTTAAGTCTGCCATAATCCCCCGCCTTTGTGCTTGTCAAAAGAGGTGATTCCTAAGATTATAAGATGGAGGCGTGAGCTAGCCTCTAAAAGCGTTAAGTCCAGAACATATAAGAGGTAATAAACGGTTATTGAACTAAAAAGCGAGCCTCCTTCCTGCTCACAGACTCCTTTCAGTGACTCCTTTTCTTTCAACAAACCTTCTAGTGGGCAATATGTCCAGCAGTTCAGTGTTTGTGTCACCACCTAAGGAAGACTGTGAGCGTAAGACAGAAAACCTGTCCATGGGGATGCCCCCAGGACCATCCTTTCCCTGTGGGCAGTGGTGTCGTGTGGACTGGGATTCAAAGAGACCAGAACCACTGAACTGCTCTGTGCACTTCTCCAGGTGTGTGATGACTGTGTGGTGTTACGTAGTAACATCGGGACGGTGTATGAGCGCTGGTGGTATGAGAAGCTCATCAACATGACCTACTGTCCCAAGACCAAGGTGTTGTGCTTGTGGCGTAGAAACGGCTCTGAGACCCAGCTCAACAAATTCTATACTAAGAAGGTACCCAGGAGCTCTGTTTGGGTTGGGGGTGGGCGCTGAGAGCAAAGTGTTGAGTTTCTTGAAGAGAAGTTAAAATTCCAGAATCCATGCCTGGAGCCCCACTCCGCCTCTGGCTGCTGTGTGGGTTGGGTGAAGCTGTCCCTGAGGTCCTGGCGTGGGCCCAGGCCTTCAGCAGCAGAGGGCAGGCACTCAGGACAGCTCTCCCCCATGTGCTGCAGTGTCGGGAGCTGTACTACTGCGTGAAGGACAGCATGGAGCGTGCTGCCGCCCGACAGCAGAGCATCAAACCTGGTGAGCGAACAGTTCCCTGAGCGAGTGCCTTGCGTTTATTCTCATCAGTCCTTCTGAGCATCAGGGGCCTGGCAAGGACGTCAGGCCAGGGATTCCCCACCTCCCCAGTTAGCTGACGACCTCCTCCCTCAACACAGGACCTGAACTAGGTGGCGAGTTCCCTGTGCAGGACATGAAGACTGGTGAGGGTGGCTTGCTGCAGGTCACCCTAGAAGGGATCAATCTCAAGTTCATGCACAACCAGGTAGGTGCAAGTGGCAGCACGGGCTTCCTAGCCCCGTCATTCCCTCTGCCATAAGGATCAGTGTGCACGTCCCTAGTGCTTTCCCAGTGAGCGCGAGAGAGGGTCTCTGGGGCTAGTGGGAGAATTGGAGCAGCTGGACCAGAGAGAAATCAGAGAGGAGGGCACAGGGACACTGGCGACCACCGAGAAGGTGCAGCAGGGAGCCTCTGCGGGAGGCTGGGCAAGTGAGGGAGCCGTGGTGGCTGGGCTGCCTCGTCCGTTAGACTGAGCACAGTGTGAGTGGGAGCGTCTCACTTGGCCCTTCTTCGCACAGCGTCTGCCTTCCCTCGTCCCCAGGGTGTGCTTTTGCTTGGTGGTTTTGCTCTGAGAGTCTAGACCGGCCCACGTCCTCGGTGTTTCTCATGTGCGTGAAGCTTGTGTGTGAGCAGCTTGTGTCCTGTCTGGAGTGTGTGTGTTTATTTGCCTTTTCCTCCTGCTGATTCTTCTTCCTATTCTTTTCCTTCCTCTGAATGTCCCCACTGTCGCCCGCTCCACAGGCCCCACTCCCCTGCTTTTGACTGGGGAGCACTTCAGGATACATCTTCCCCTCCTTGTGATTCCACCGTAGAGCTGACTTTTTTTTTCTCTTGGTCTTTTAACACAGTGTTACTTTTTCTCTCAGTGGACATTCCTTAAGCTAATTCCTTTCTGAGGCCAGCGCATCATCCCAGGTCCGTTCCCAGTTCTGACTCTTCACACAAGTGCCTTCCTACCCCTTCCCCGATGTACTGGTTCCTCCCCTCGAGGCTCTGAGCCACGTCCGAATGCACGAAGCACCACAGCCCCTGGCCAGGCAGCAGATACTAGGGGGGTGAACATCTGCACTCTGGCTTCCTCCCTCCACTTGGTGTTTTAGTTCTCCTTTCGGGACTCTAGCTAGGCAGTTTGGTGTGATGGGAAACAGCTGCCCAGGCATCTTGGCAGTATGTTTTCAGTAGTATATTTACTATTAGTAATATTAATATACTAAATAGTGTATTTAAGACCTCGGGGTCAGCCCAAAGAGGGCTTTGCTTAAGTAATTTTCTGGACCGTGAAGGCGCCAGCCCTTCTTGGCGAGCGGGCTTCTGACCGCATTTAGTGGCGTGGCCTCCCCAATGCCTCCCCTTCTGCAGAAGAGGTCTCATTAAACAATTCCCAGATGCCCTGCCTCTTCTGGATCCCACCCTCAGTGTAGCCCCTTTGGACTGACCACATTGTCTGACAGTTACAAAGCGTGCATCAGCTGGCCTGAAATTTCAGGCTTTGACCCAGAAGAGAGACCCTGCAGAGGGGGCTCAAACCCTGACTTACAGTCTGATAACGAGAAAGCAGCCTTGGGGTCCTTTTTTACCACATGACAGTCAGCTGGAGTTGGGGAGGCCGTGGCCCCCTGGTGGAGTTACAGTGTCAGGTAACAGATGGGAAAGCCTGGGTTTTGAAGTCAGGACATGCTTGGATTCAAAGCCCTGCTTCGTTATTCATGGGCAAATGAACTTTCCAATCCTCAGTGTCCTCACCTATAAAATGGGGGTCATGCTATACACTGGGCCACACAGATGGCAGGATTACAGACAGTGTTTGGAGAACTCCTAGTCGGTGCTCATAAGGGTAGCTGTTACTGTTGTCACCATCTGCTTCCTGGGAGAGCCTGGATCCTGTTTCAGGGAAGATACCCACACCTCCCAACCCACGGACAGTCCGAGGGGAGCTTTGCGCCTGTGCCAGCCCTCTGCGCCGGAGGAGGATGCATGGAAGGGGAGCGAGCTGATGGGCCGAGTGAGGGGACCCCGGGGGTACAGTGTCTTACCAACGCTGCCCTGGGCACAGGGATGGGCAGGCAGCCCACGCCAGCAGATGGGCCTTTGGGTTGGGTGTGACCATTAAAACTAACGCCTTCATTTCTCTCCCATGCTTTCTCCTCCGGCCAGGAGCGGAAGGTACATGCCCTTTCTGCCATCTTCGCTTCTTAGCACTTTTGAGTTGTGTGTGTGTGGATTCTTCTGTCCTTCCTTTGGGAAGTAGGTTTTCTGTGTGTGGGTGGGGCTGTAGCTGGGAGAGTGGGCTTTGTGGGGCAGTGGGGGAGCCTCTGGGCCTTACCCCACCCTCCCTCCCTCTCTTGCAGGTTTTCATAGAGCTGAATCACATTAAAAAGTGCAATACAGTTCGAGGCGTCTTTGTCCTGGAGGAATTTGGTAATTACACTATTTTGCTCTTAGGTCTGGACTCACATGGCAGTAACTCAAAACCTCTGAGCTCCAGAGGAGGGACTAGAGACAGAGAGAAGAGCCTCTGCAGAGAGGTCAGGAGAAGCAGGAGTGACAGGGAAGAAAAGGGAAGCCTGAGGTGAGAGAAAGGAAGCAGAGACAGTGGCTGCTAGGGAATGGGTCACAGCAGAGCACGTGGCCTTAGGCAGGGTTAGAGTTTAGAGATGGCACTAGAGAGGCTCCATGAACTAGCACCACCTCCCCTTGCTTGGCCAGCCAGTGGTCAGAAAGTTCTGGGGCAGAGCAGACAGGCCATCCCCAAGCTCTTCCGTTCATGTCGCTGCTGTGGTCCTTCTGGCAGCCAGCACTCGATCCAGCCGCCCGGTGCCACTCTCCGCCCAGCCTCTGTGCTAGACGAGGGCGTGTGGCGGAGCAGGCAGACTCGCTGTCAGGGCAGAGAAGCCTAGTGGGCCTCAGGCAGACGGGCAGTGGGAGCCGGGAGCCTGCCTCCCCCAGCGACGGCTGACAGTGGTGTAGTGGGTTGTCACCCTGGGGCTTTGAGTTCCTGCTGTGTTTGTGCTTCGTTCTTTTGTGCCCCTCACCGCTGCTATGAAAACCTTCGTCCTCCAGCAGGTAAAGTGACCTCGGCTCGGCTCATGCTGCCTCTCCCCAGGCCCCGCCTGGGCCCCTGCGATGGGTGGGGCGGGCTCCCTCAACCCAACCAGCTGCTCACATTGCCAATTTGTCTCTTCCTTTCTCTCCCCACCCTCTTCCTTCCCAACCTCCCTCCACCCTCGCGCTGACTCACTGGTTCTGAGTTTCTCCCCTTGTGTGCCCCGTTCTCTCTTCTGCCAGAGAGGTATTTGGGGAAATCTTCCAACTCAGAAGGATCTAGGCTTCTTGCTGTACTTGGATGAGATTATTCCCTGTTAACCCTGGGTTCCCTGGATTCTACCTCCCAGAGTCAGAAGAAGGTGTGGCCAACTCTCATGCCACCTTTTCTGGCCTCCAGGGGGATACCACACCCCTCTGCTCCCGGTTTCTGTGCCCCTCTGAGCCCGGGGGCCTTGCTCCTTGCTCTGGCCAAGCAGATCCCCTGCATGGCTGGGGCAAGGGTCACTCTTAATCTTGCATTCCGGGCTGTGGACACGTGTGTATCTTGCCTGACGCTCCCTGTCACCTCCCCCGCCCCGGGTGCAGTCCCCGCCTGTCTCTTCTGCTCGGTGTGTCTGCTTCAGAGCCCGCTGACGCTCTCCCTCACACAGGCCGGCCTGGGCCTCTCCTGCCACTCAGGGGAGGAAACTCACAAGGCTGGAGGGTTTAGTGTCATGCCCATTCTTCATCCAGCCTCAGGACCCCATGTAGGGGCTGAGTGTACAGGGAACCATGTTTAACACGACCAGAGTTTCGGGCTGGTGACAGGGATGAGTTCTCGGGCATCTCAGCAAGGTGAGGCACAGCTAGAGACAGCTCTCTCCCCCAGCCCAAATCCGGGACTCCCTCACTGCCCTCCTTGGCAGCCCTGCACAGGAGCAGTGACCAGGCTGGTGGAAGGCTGGCCCGCTCTCCGCTGGGGCTCTCAGAGGAGTGGGGGTCACAGCCATCGAGCAGGAGCCACTGCAGACCTCAGAGGTCTGACTGAGAAGGCTGGGGCAGTGTCCTCTCATCCGCAGGGGCTGGACACAAGCTGTCATGGCCTAAGCTGCTACAGCCACTGGGAGAGGCCACAGAGGGGAAGGGGACCCTGGTGCCGGGCGCTGCCGCCTGGGGGAGCATGGCACTGTCGCTCTTGGTTTTGAACTTTTCTGTTTTGTTTCTTGCCCGTCCGGTTTTAGTTCCTGAAATTAAAGAAGTGGTGAGCCACAAGTACAAGACACCAATGGTGAGTATGTTGCCCAACTCTGACAGGCCAGTCTGCGCAGGGCTCCCTGGGGACGTTCAGACAGGAGTGGGGTGGGCCCTCTGAGAGCGCGGGGAGATGAGGAGTGGTTTGCAAGGCGAATTGGGTCCAGATGCCAAAGATTGAACTGAAGCTGAAACAGGTCTTCAGCGCCGGGAGAGAGACACATAGTACTCCCGTCTCCCACCGGCCAGCTCAGAGGCCTTGCCTCGAGCTCTTTAGCCCAGAGACCTGTGCCCAGCGTTAGGGCAGGAGTTTTCCGCTTGGCAGATCTCCCCTTGTGAGGAGGTAGGACTCAGTGATGTTGATCTGTCTGGTTTTCTCTCCCCTGTAGGCCCACGAGATCTGCTACTCTGTGTTGTGTCTCTTCTCGTACGTGGCAGCAGTTCGTAGCACTGAGGAAGATCTCAGAACCCCACCCCGGCCCGTCTCTAGCTGATGGAGAGGGGTCAAGGCTGCCCCAGCCCAGAGGAGGCCCGTGGCCTCTTGCTGTTCCCAAGTGCACGCTGCTGCTGTGACTGAGAAGTGGATGGTGTGTGAATGTTCTCTGCAAGCCTCTCGCCGCAGCTCAGTGGGTTCCCAGTTGTGTGTCCGTCTTGGTGTGTCTTCGTGTGTCTGTCACAGGGCTGAGCTAGTCTCTTCTACCTTCTCCCTCTCCACTCCCAGAAGACCAGCCCGCTGTCCCCTCAGGGCTCAAGAGCGTGTGTGTGTCTGTCTGCTGGGCCAGTGGCTTCTAAGAACTCAGTACAGGCCAGTGCGAGCCCACTATTGCTTGTCCTTGAGACGTTTGTGTCGTGGTTCCGTGTCTGTGGTGTTATGACTCCTGTGCAGGACTCCAGCTCCCCGTCCTCTGTGATCTGGCACGACTGGGTGCCTGGAGCATCCCACTCTGTGGGGAGTGAGGGAAACTTGAGGCCTGTCCTCCCAGATGAGGGGTGGGCAGAGAAAGGAAGGGAGAGTCAAGGGGCAGCAGAATGAGGGGCAACCCCTCTGCCTCCTTACGAATTTCCCAAGCTGGCAGCTGCTGCCTTCCAGGCCTGCACCACTGCAGCAAAGCAGCACCGAGGGGCTGCTTTTGCTGAGCAGCATTTCACTATGGTCTGCCTTGCTTTCGGCACGAGCAAACAGATTGGTTGGGGCTAGGAGAGTCCCAGGACCACTGGCTGCCATGCCCAGGAAGCTGGTGGGGTGGGAAAAGGTCAGGCCTGCAGGGTGTGTCTGCAGGCAGCATCTCCTGGCACTGGTGCCAGAAGGGAGAGATGGCCTGGGAGTGGGAAAGAGTTGATTGTAAATATTTCAGCTCCACATTATTTATAGAAAATGTACAGATGTGTGAATGTGAAATAAATGTCCTTAACTCCCCTTGGGCTCCTGGCTGCCTTGCATTGACTGATGCCTCCTCTCAGCCTGGGCCTGAGGAAGGCTGACCCTGGACTCGACAAGGGCACCTCTGGCCTGAAGGAAGCAGGCAGACGCGATCATGGCCAGCGGGCTCCTCAGCACGCTTCCTGGGCTCCGGGAGAAGCTGTAGGAGGGGGACGTCCTCTGCTGTGGCACCTGAGGGCCTGCAGAGGGCAGCTGGCCACTAGAGAGAGCACCAGACTGGGCTTTGACTCCTGAGCAGAGATTAAGTTAGCAGTGAAGGAGCACCCAAGTCTCTCCAGGTCCCTTACAGGTGTGCTCCAGAGAGGTATGGTGACTCGGCCAGGGCCTCCCACAGGAGTGCCTGAGGTTGGGTAGAACTCCAGGAGGCAACCCTGGAACTAGCCTTTGTGGAATGTTTTTCCATGCCATGGAAAAACCTGGTGTTCCCTGGGCAGGAAGGACCATCTACATTCTGTCAGGGCACCTCTGAGGCCTGCTGGCCTCCTCCTCCCAAAAGGAAACGGATGATCGGATTCAGGCTCCGCATGGGGGAGAAAGCAGGGTAGGGCCCTGGCGCCTACATCGTCCTGGTTCCCAGTGTCTGGCGCTAGACAGGATCACTCTCTCCCCATGGGATATGGGCTGTGGGCTTGTTACCCGCTGGGACCCCAAAGCAGCCGGGTGCAGCTCCACTCCAGGTGTGAGGGGCATAGACCACTGAGATTCAGCATTGTCCCAGATGGCCAGGCTGCTGTGACCATGGTCACCAGGACAAAGATACTATTGAGCACAGGGACCGGGTGGGAGAGCCTTGGGTTTCTGGCTCTGTTGCACATACACTTTCCCCCTCAGTTTCCTTGTTTAAACATATCTGCAGTGGGGGGAAGACTGAGGTTCTCTGTGTGTTAATGTTTTATGAATTTAGGATTCCACTCGGGGCCTCATTTAACTCATCCAGGAGACAAAATACCTGTGTTCAGTTTGCTCTGAAGATCAAGTCAATTTCCCTCTGCTTTTTATGAAAACAAGCACGTCGGACAAGAAGAGTCAGTCCTCTGTGCCTGTACTGGTCTTTATTGCCTGTCTACGCGGCGAAGACATGGCAGGCCAGAAAGCCTGTCCCCACCACCAGTTCCTGAGCCCACCCACGTTTCCCCCACAGATCTGAGGGCTTCCAGCGGGAGCTCTGACAGTTCAGTCTGACCAGAACTCCCTCTGCACAGCCCCCAGGCCTGCTCATCATAACTATGCTGCCCAGCTGATGCCTCCCCAGCCCCAAGACACACTCACACCCACACATCCAACAGCAGGAAGGTGGCTTGTCCCGCTTCCTTCCAGGCTTCTGCGCATTGGCTGCCATCCAGTTGCACCTGTGACACAGGTTCCTTTGTGAGTGAGTTGGACTGAAACCTTGCTAAGAACTACCTGCACCCTCATTTCCTGGTGGGTGCCCCCGAACCAGGGGCCAGGGCTCAGCCTCTGATTTGGGCCTGGGTGTCAGGGTGGTCTGGAGTACATACCTGGCCACCCGCAGGGAGCCAGCCGGGTCACTGAGGCACTGCAGGAGAGAAGGAGGCCAGGCCACGTGTGTGTTGCACCTCCCAGCCTTCTGGAAGGCTTGGGGGAGCAGCTCTGGCAGCAGAGCCCAGAAGCCAGTACCCGTCTGGACATGACAGGGTCATTGCTCGTTCAGCCAGAGCAGCGATTGGGCCGGGACAGCAGAGTCGCAGCAGGCGCCCTGCCTCCTCCACCACCCCGGGCCCTGGCCCGGCAGGGTCCTCACCTCGCACCTCCAGGCGGCACTCACACTGTGCCTCGCCTTGTAAGTTGGTGGCCCTGCAGGCGTAGACGCCCCCGTCGAAGGGGCAGGGCTTCCTGATCTCCAGGGTCAACACTCCCTGCTTGCTGAACATGCGGAAGCGGGCGTCTCCTCGCAGGTCCAGGCCGTTCTTGAACCAGGAAATCTGGGGCTATAAATCAGGCAACGGGAGGGAGGGAGACCGTCAGGTCGAGAGGGGACCTGCGGGAACCTCGGCAGACTAGCACTGTGTGCTACTGTGCCGGCTCCCGCTGGAGTCCCAAACTGTGCCGGCGGAGAGCGCTGAGGCCCCGTGTAGGGGGAGGAAGCTGGCCCTGACCCCCGAGGTGGAGAGGAAGCAGGGGGACAGGCTGGGGAGAGGACTGCTCGAGGTAGGAGCCTCTGAGCCGTGCCTCCTGGGTCCGCCTGGGCAGGGCCCTAAGTTCTCTACCGTGGGGCTACCCCGGACGGCGCAGCAGAGGGTGGTGGTGTAGCCAGCGATGACCGAGCGGTTCACCAGGGGGCGGGTGAAGCTTGGGGCCTCGGAGAAGTCCAGGGACTTGTAGCTGGGACGCTCGTATTTGGTGCCTGTTGGTGACAGGATTTTGTACCTAGAGTGCCACACCAAGCTAGGCTCCCCTCCCTGCCCCCACTGCCCTCCTGCCCCCTGGGGGTGGGAGTGAGGGTACAGCACCTGGTCTGGGGATAAAGACAGGCTCCTTGGTGGTGGCGGCTTTGTCACTGGGCCCCACCATGTTATGGCTGAAGACCCGGAAATAGTAGCCATTGCCGATGATGAGCTCTGACACCACGCAGTGGGTGCGGCGATAATGCTCCAAGACAGTGAACCACTCCTGGGGGCATGGAGGAGAGGGAGGGGTCTCTGGGGGCCAGGCCCTACTCCTGCCAGGGGCTTCTCTTGGGTACCCCTGGTATCTGCACCCCAACTGTGGAGGGACCCAGATCAGAGAGGGAGGATGAGAGGCGGACCCATTCTAAGGACAGGGAGGAGCAGCTGGGGCTCAGGTCTGCCTGGCCCTGGGAAGGGTGAAAGTGGGCAGCCCAGGACCCCACGCTCACCATGGTCTTCTTGTCAGCTTTCTGGACCGTGTAACCCCAGATCTCTGTATTGCCATCATCCTGGGGTGGCTTCCACTCCAGGGCCACATTGAAACCCCATGCCTCAGCGACCTGAATGTCCTGGGGAGGACTCGGCTTGTCTGCAGGAGGTAGACCAGTTGGAAACCCACGCCTCCTGATACTGCCTGAGAGCAGGGGACGCCAGGCTCCGGGGCCCCTCACCCGCCAGACTGGACCCAGCCGGCCCTCTTCAGCAGGCCCTGGGTAACCCAGAGGTGGGGCCCGGGACTGGAAGTGAGAGGGCCCAGCGGGAGGCCCCAGGGCCACGCACCAACGATCTGCAGGACCAGCGTGGCCTCGTCCTCCATGTTCTCGATGCGCAGCGTCACCTGGTAGGTACCAGAGTGGGTGCGGCGAGCGGACCGGATGAACAGGATGGTGTCTGTGGGGCTGTTGCGGATGCTCACCTCCTCGCCTGCCAGTGGCTGCCCTTCCTTGGTCCAGGTCACCTGAGGCCGCGGCTTGCCCTGTGGGGAGGGATAACTCCCTGAGGGCCAGCCACTACCTCAGCCTCACACGCCTGGGCAGGGTCTTAGGGCCTGGTCAGCCCTGAGCACGTCCATCTGTTAGGCGTGGACAACACACGGGGGACAGGGAAGGGGGCCAGGCCTACCTGGAAAGGAATGAGGAGGTTCACAGGCTCCCCAACCTTCCTGTAGATGGTCTGGCGCAGGTGCCTGGGCAGCTGGAGCCGTGGCCGCTCTACGGGTAGAGTGGGCCGCTCAGTGAGGTCTCACCCCTGCCACAGGCCCCAGGAGCGCAGCAGCTCCATTCCCTCTTGTGGCGGGCCCAGAGAGCTGCAGCTGAGAAAAATGCCTCCTGGGCCCTCCCCGCCTTTAGCTCCCCTTAACCCCAGCCCCAAATGGTTCACAAAGCTCCTGCTCCCACCTGAGCCTCATCACACTGCTTTAAGAGGCAGGGATCAGAGAGGGTGAGCAATTTGTTTGAGGTCACACAGCTAATAAGTCACAGGCCAGGATGCAAATCTAGGCTTTTGTACTCTATGCCCTGTGATGTTTCCACCTCAGTTTGCTGCTTCTTTCCACTTTAAGAACCAGTTACATGATTGATCTTTGCTGGGAATAGAGGAATGGGATCCAGATGGGCCAAGCTGACCCAAGTGGCCTCACTGCTCAGTCCTGTGCACATGGGCCATACCTACCTGTTGGAGCTAAGAGACTCAGAACAGAGCTTGAAGATGATGGTGTAATGACCTACATTTTCCCTGTTCCACAAGTGGGGGTTGACATGGGAAAGCCAAGAGGGCCCTCTCAGCACGTTTGCCCTGGGCCTGGGGTGTGGATAAAGGCTTTGGCCTCTCCTGTCCCCACCCAGCGTTTACCCCTCCCTCTAGTAGGGTCTCCCTGACTGTCCCCACTTCCACTGGACCCCAAGGGCCAGGGTGTCAGTGGCAGGTCCTGTGACCGCACAAGGGGCACTCACGCAGTATCTCCTGCACCGTCACCGGCTCCTTGGTGGTGATGGGGGCCCCGGGCCCTGCCACATTGTGCGCCCGCACGCGGAAGAGCAGTCGGGCCCCCGTGGGCAGGTCCTTCACCAGTGTCGATGTGTGCTCCGTCAGCCCCCGCACGGCAGTCACCCACTCCGAGCCTGGGGGCGGGGAGGCAAGACCACAGGCAGCGTCAGCATCGACACCCCCTCCTGCTGCCCCCTCTCTGGTGGCTGTCTGGGGCCTCCACTGCAGGCAGGGGGGCAGCTCAGAGAAGGTACTGGGAGGAGGGCCCGGGGCCGAGGGGCACTCACAGCCCTCGTGGCAGTACTCCACGCTGTAGCCGTCCAAGCCCCCAGCGCCCACGCGCTCTGGGGGCCGCCACTTGAGGGAGACGGTGGTGTCGGTGACGTCCTCCACTGCCAGGTGGGTGGGCTCGCTGGGGGGGCCTGGGCAGAGGGGAGGTCAGAGAGGGGTATGAGGGAGCCCGCACCAGCCGGGGAAGCTGCAGGACTATGGCCCAGACCCTCAACCTCCCGCCAGTCGCATGGGGAGGAGCCACCTTTCAATTGGCTTTCAAGCACTTGAAGAGATATTTCGGCTCCATTAAAAGACACGTCTCTAGATAGGCTTAAAAACAAAGATGTAGTATATGTACACGGTGAAATACTACTCAGCCGTAAGAAACAATGAAATCCAGCTATTTGTGACAATATGGATGGACACTGAGGGTATTATGCTAAATGAAATAAGTCAGAGGGAGAAGGTCAAAAAGTGTATGATCTCACTCATAAGTAGAAGATAAAAATAACAACAAACACATAGAGACAGAGATGGGATTGGTGCTTACCAGAAGGGGAGCAAGGAGGGAGGAGGGCAAAAGGGATGATTAGACACGTGTGTGTGCTGATGGATTGTAATTAGTATTTGGGTGGTGAACATGACGTGATCTATGCAGAAATAGAAGTATAATGATGTACACCTGAAATTTATACAATGTTATAAACCAATGTTACTGCAATAAAAATAAATTAAAAACAAACAAACATCAACAGCAATTACAAAAGAGAGGTCTAATTAGGAAAAGAACACAAACATGCTTAGAAGGAGGCACTTCTGTCAGATGGCGTAGGAAGTGCTATAAATGTAATTTAATGAAAAGCTAGCCTAAAACACGGGAATTTCCTGGTGCTGTGTGATTAGGTGAGTTGACTAAGAGCTGAGCAAACTGGAAGTCAGTCCGCAAAGAGAGAGGCCTGGACCCTGCTCCCCACAGGCACCCCCTTCCTGCCGTCTCCCCAGGCTGGGTCCCCTCCTGGTGTCTGCCCCCCCCCACAGACTCACATGTCCTGGGAGGACAGGCATCCTTGAGAGCCTCTCAACCTCATTATATAGATGAGGAAACTGAGGCTTCAGGGGGGGACGATGACTCCAGATGGCCCTCTTGGGGACAAAGGAGCTGGCTCGGCAAACACGTTCTCAATTCTTGGTCCAGAGCCCTTTCCACAGACAGACGTCCCTCGGACCCTCAGGCACCCACTGCCCTCACCCTGTCCCATACGTGACAAACCCTGGTTGAAGGGAGTGGGGAACAGGGGACAATTAACATTTATTGAGCACTTGCTGTATGCCAGATGCTCTGCCTACATTATCTCATTTCATCCTAAGAACAGTTCCATGAAGTAGATACTGTCATTGTCCCCATTTTACAGATGTGGAAAGTGAGGCTGGAGAGGTGAACCAAGGGGCAGAGTGGTGTGAGTCTCAGTTCCACCCCACCAGCTGGGTGACTTTGCGCCAGTCACGCAACTTCTCGAGCCTCACTTTCTTCATCTGTGAGATGAGGGGATTAGTCCCCAAATGTGGATTAAAGGAGACCAGGGGTGTAAATGCCTAGTGTGGTGGCTTGGGGCCCCCTGACCGGGGATGGCGTGGGGGCAGTGCCAGGCTGGGCAGGCTCACCAATGGGCATGAAGGGCTGAGAGGCAGGGCTGGGCCTGGACATGCCAATGGCGTTGACCGCGTAGACGCGCATCTCGTACACCACGCCCTCGATCATGCGCTTCGCCTCGAGGCTTGGCTCCCGCAGCAGGTCAAAGTTCAGCCGCATCCACCGGTAGCCCTTCTTCTTCTTGCGCTCCAGGATGTAGCCTGACGACGGGGAGGCAGGAGCTCTGGTCTGGGGCCCAGGCACCCCTGCACCCCTGCCCTTGGCTCTGTCTCCAGAGCCCTCGACTCACCCAGGACTGGCTGCCCGCCGT
Source organism: Tapirus indicus (assembly GCA_031878705.1). Taxonomy (NCBI): domain Eukaryota; kingdom Metazoa; phylum Chordata; class Mammalia; order Perissodactyla; family Tapiridae; genus Tapirus; species Tapirus indicus. The sequence goes on from CM062928.1 coordinate 14,588,914, forward strand.
CGTAGGCGGGCGGCTCCCACTGCACCGTGCAGGAGTCCTCGCCCACATTGCTGATCTTGGGGGCCGCAGGGGCATCCGGCACATCTGTGGGCGGTGGACCCACATCAGCCCTGCCCGGGCCCAGGGCCAACGTTGCTCATTCCACCATCACCCTAACCAACAGCTACAGGCTGCCCCCACCACCCCCGGAGTCATTTCTAGAATGCAGTTCTGATGGTGTCACCAGCGTGCGATCAACTCTTTATGGCTCCCCACTGCCCACATGCACCCGTGTCCCAGCCCCAATCCTCCCCATGGATCTGAGAGCGTGCCCTGCAATGTTTGTTGAGTGCCTAAACGAGTTAATGGATGGGCCCGCCCTGGTTGCCCCTGTCTTCCCTGCCCGGCCCCGGGCCAGCCGGACTCACCGATGACCTTGACTGTGAGGTTGACCTGGTCCTCGCCCACAGGGTTCTTCACTGTGACGATGTAGACGCCCTCGTCTTCCTTCTCTGCCCCCTCGACGGTGAAGATGCTGCGGTCCTTGGTGGTCTCCACTCGGACCCGGCCCTCCGTCTCACACAGCAGCTGGGGGGGATGGGAAGTTGGGGGGAAGGGCCCAAGTTGGACCCCAGAGGCTTCTGCAGCCTCTGCAACGGCCAATAGGCCTGAGAAGGGAACAGAGCTCAGTGCAGGGTCCATGGGGGAGATGCAGCCTTAGCGGAAACTGCACACACGTGAGCACCTGGGCCAAAACCCTTCACTGAGCACCTGCCATGGGCGAGGCAGCAGGGCAAGGGCCTCAGGCTCTAGCTCTAGCTTTGATAGAACTTTAGGCAATCACCTAGCCTCTCTGTGCCTCAGTTTCCTTTTCTGCCAAATGGGAATAACATGACCTCACAGAGCTATGGCGAGGATCCTGCAAGGCCTCAGCTGGGTCGAGGAACCACCGGTGCATGGAGGAGGAAGACCAGAATCGAGTGGCGCCCTGGCTGCTCCTCTTACTGAAAAGGGCCCGGGAAACCCAGGCCCTGGACGGGAGGAAGCACCAAGTCGAGGTCGGCTCAGGAAGACAAGCGCCAGGGAGTGGCCCAGTCACGAGCGCTTCCTGGTGATGTCGAGGGTGTGAACACACGCCTGACTGTTACGTGAGGGCCCCGTGGAGACCCTGCCTGGGGCAGGAGCACACGTGGCCAGATGTGGCACCTTCTCAGGATGGATATCCACCTCGCCCAAGGGTGGATACCGCATGGGCCAAAAATGTTGGAGGGCAAACGAGCCACATCTCACTTTCAGCCTTACTCACCTTCTTGTCAAACACCCACTCGTCACTGGCATCCACATCCCCTGAGGCAACCGGGGCTGGCCCAGCCCGGACCTTATTCCCCTGGGAACAGAGCAGGAGGCAAGTAGGGGAAGAGGGGCTGACTCAGCCTGGAGGGAATCCCTGCCTGGCAGCCCCTCTGCTGCCCACCGTGCCCACCTCCCAACCAGCTGAGCCTCTGTGCTCCCAGTTGGTGGCCCGCTGTAGGGCGTGCACATGTGGGCTGGGGGTGGGGTGGGAGCAGGTCTCAGGGCTCATCTGGACCCATGCACCCATTTTACAGATGGGGAAGTGGAGGAAGGATCCACAGTACCTGTGGGATGGTCTTCTGCCAGATCACAGTGGGAGCAGGGTCCCCGGAGATAGGGACGTCCAGGCGTAGCTTGTTGCCAGCCACAACCACGATGGTGTCCGGCACGCGGCCCGGGCAGTCCAGGTGGATCTTGGGAGGTTCTGCGGGGAGACAGCATAGGTCAGAGAAAGGAGAAGGGGCCCAAGAAAGAGGGAGAACCTGGAAGGAGCACGTGCCCCCGGCTGTTTGTTGTTTTTTTTAACCAATTTTATTGAGGTGTAATTTACACACAATAAAATGCCAAGATCCGAGCATATAGCTTGATGAGCTTTGATAAATGTATACACCTGTGTAACCACCACCCAGTCAAGATCTAGAACATTCTTATGACCCCAGAAGTTCTCAGGGAGGTTTCTAACATCAGGTTGCCTAGTGTAGCATTTCTCAAACTGTGTTTGGGGGAACTCCAATGTCCCACCAGAAAAAAGCAAAAAAGTTTCCATGGCCAAATAAATTAGGAAACCCTGGATTAAACAAAGTTAAACATGTTTCTTTACCGTAGGATTTTTCAGAGCCTTTGACGTGCTAACGCACCTTCTGAATCAGCAAAGGGTGGAGCAAGTGTTCAGTGTTTCCCAAACTTATTTCACTATGGAACCCTTTTTAAATGGAGTATCCTATGAAGTGAACCCAGTTTGGAAAGCACTGACCTAGAGCATGCCTCAGCCTGGACCACTCTCCTGAGGTGAGGATCCTAAAATGCCTGATTAAAGTTTAATCTAAAAGCAGGAGAGGTACTTCTAAAAGCAGAAAAGATTTAATAATAAGATCTCACATTCGCGACTCCGTTGGACAGCTCACACAATCTCATCTCATCTTTCCTACCAGCCCATGGAGGAGGCACTGCAGGATCCCCATTTCAGAGATGAGGAAACTGAGGCTCAGAGAGATTATAACTGGCACATGGTCGCGAGTGGCAGAGCTGGGGCTGGTCTCAGGGTCCCCACTCCTGGGTCTTGCTGTTCCCTCTGTCTGTGGGCAGTGGGGAGACACGGGGGGGTGGGGTGTGGGGAGGTGGCACACAGGGGCCCCAAGACTCACCCTGCCTGGGCACGAAGTCTATCTTGACCTCTGCAAGAGAAGGGAGAGCAAGTGGCACCGGGGCAAAGGCAGAGCCCAGCGACAGGGGCCCCCGCCCCGCCCCGGCGCCAGCTCACCCATGAAGTGGAGCTTGGCCGACAGGTTGCTGGCGAAGCCCTCGGGCACGAAGCTGTAGTCAGCCTCATCGGCAGGCGTGACGTCGTCAATGGTCAGTTTGTGGATCCTGCAGGGCAGCAGTGGCTCAGGGGACCCCACTGGACCGCACACCCTTATCCTCACCCTAGCCAGGGCTCCAGGGGGCCCTCGCCCCACCCTAGCTCACTGGTGTTCTGGTGTTTTCAGTGCTTTCTTTCTCTTTCTTTGAATTTCCCAGCTCCCTCGCGTTTCCAGAGGTAGGTGGTGTGGAGGTGTCCCCTTGGCTGGGCCCGTGGAGACTGGGCAGGGGCCGGTCTCATTAATCTCCATGACCTTGGGCCCAGCACGGGCCTGCCCAGATGCCCGGGCATGAGTAAGAGAGCTGGGGGGAGAGAGGGCCCCTGGCCAGAGCCCGCCTCCCCCGTGGCCTCCTGCCCTGCCCTGGTCACAAGTCAGGGGGAGGTGGCCGGGGGCTCCCAGCCTGTCTGTCTCTCTCACTGCTTCTTGTCCCTCTCTGTCTCCATCCTTCTCTGTCTCTGATGGACTTCCTTCTCTGTGTGCTCTGTCTCTCCCTATCTCCCTGTCTCTGTCTCTCTGTGTGATGTCTGTCTCTCCGTCTGTCTCCACCTGTCCCGTCCTCCCGCCCCGTCTGTGTTGGGGCCAGGCCCCGCACGCTCACCGCCCAATGTGGGACACCTTTATGCGGCTGTCGGGCACCAGCTCCTTCCCGTTCTTCAGCCACACGCCCCGCACATTCTCGTCCGACACCTCACACTTGAACACGGCCTGGTCCTTGGCGCCCACCGTCAAGTCCGCGATGCTCTGGTACACCTCCAGCTTCTTCTCTGGGGGGCGGGGCAGAGACAGTGAGCTGGGGAGGCTGTGTGTGGGTGTGGGCGTGAATCCCGGAGGAGATCACACGCGCGCATGCGTGAGTGTGACACGCGTGTGCATGTGATGGTACAGTGTACACAAGGAAACTCAAGTGTGTGGGGGTGCTAACCAGGCGCATCTGACCCTCCCATACCTTCTCTGATGGCCACCTCAGCATCCCCATTTTACAGACGAGAAAGGTGAGGCTCAGGATGTCAAAGTGACTTGCCCAAGGTCACACAGGCCTTGATCCTGGGTTTGGCTGATGCCCGAATGTGGCTGAGGGGCTGGGGCTGAGGGGCCTAAGTTCCTGAAGCCTTGTGTGCTGCCCCCACCTGCCCTGTGGGCCTCACCCTGCACGATGAGCTCGGCCAGCGCCTGGCCCCCACTGGTGCGCAGCGCGTAGTGCCCGGCGTCCTCCAGCGTCGCCTCGTTGATAATCAGGTGGTGTCTCTGCCCATCCTTCTTGAACCGGTATTTGAAGGTCTCCTCCCGGGTCAGTTCCACCCCATCCTTCAGCCTGGCCAGTGGGTGGGCAGCTAGTGCCGTGGTCTCCTCTGGGGATGCCCCCAGCCCCCAGCCATGCCCCATGCCTGTGGCACTCACCACTTGACCTGGGCCCCCTCCTCGGACACCTCACACTCAAACTCCACCCGCTGTCCCACCATCACCAGCTGGTCCTCCAGGGGCCGTGTGATCAGCACGGGGGGCTCTGTCGAGGCAGAGAGAGCACGATGCCCAGGCCCTTCTGTGGCCCTCCCCTCCCAGGGCCCCGGGGTCCCAGGGTCCCGGGCCCACCTCTGACAAAGAGCTCCGTGCTACACTTCTCGCCGCCCACCACGCACTGGTAGGCCGCGTCGTCGGCCAGCGAGCACTGGCTGATGGTCAGTGTGCGCTTGGCCCCGATGGACTCGAAGATGTACCTGGACGGGGGCCGCGGGGGAGTGGTGGGAGAGCCATGGACTCACCTCCTGGACCCCGGGTGCCCCATCAAACCCGCCATTGGGACCCTGTGCCCCCACCCCGAGCATTCCAGGAGCTGGGCCTTACTTGCTGCGAACAGAAGGGGCCATTGGAGCATCCCGGATGGGAGGAAGCGAGACCGACAGAGAAAGAGCGATGAACAGAGACAGAAAGATGGGCAATTAGACCCAGAGGGAGAGGAATGGGAAGAGACAGAGAGACGGGGGTGGAGAGAGAGGCAGGGAGAGCAGGGCTGGGGAGCAGCCGTCTCCCCTGAGGGCCCCCTCCACCCACCCCCAGGGCCCCCAGGACCCGCTCTCCACCCTGCCGCACCTGCCACTCATCTGGATCTCCTGTCCATTCTTAAGCCACTTGACCTCGGCATCGGGGTTAGCCAGCTCCACGGCCAGCCGGATCTTGTGGCCCTTGCTCACCTGGTAGGCCGGCTCCAGCTTCTTCTGAAAGGCTGAGCGCACCCCCTCAGCCCTCACCACCCCTGCTCCCGGGCTGGCCCAGGCGCAGAAGGCTCCCCGACCACGCGACTGCGGCAGCCCTCCCTGCCTCCCGTTTGTCTCCCTCTGTCTCCGCAGACTGTTTTCTTGTCTCTGTCTGTTCTATGTGCCATTCGCTTCCTTGTCTCTCTCTGTGTCCTCCTGTCTTCCTTGGGGTCCTCTCCACCCGCTCAGCTCAGGGATAGACTTCAGGGATTCCAGAAAGACAGAAGCTTGGCAGGAGAACAGGTGACAGGACGAATGGACCTCCTCTACCTCTGGACTCTTATGTTAAGAGCAAGCCCCGTTTTTCTTCTCCTGCGAGGTGCCCCCCATGGAGTGGGCCAGCGAGGACCTTGCTTTCCGGCTCACTTTCCAGGGGCTCACGTCCGCCCTGTCAACCCCTTGATGGGAAAGGGCTAGCCTGAGCCCTCTCCTCTGACCGCCTTGGCGTGGGAGGTAGCCCTGCCCACCTGTTCCATTTGTTTTGTTCTGTTTGCCTGTGAAGATCAACCAGGCCAGTCTTTTTTCCCAGGTGAGGGTCTCTGGGCTAAACCGGCTTCTTCCCTTTTTCCTGGGTGTGGCCAGGGTTAAGCAGGCTTTTTTTCTTTTTGAGGGCAGGTGGAGGAAGCAGGGGTCTCCTGGCTTTTACTCAGTGAGGAGGGCTAACCTGTGCTCTGTCCTTTTCCTTTAGGCGTCCCAGAGCTAACTTTTGCCCTGCTCTTTTTCTGTGTGGAAAGGGGCTAACCTGGGCACTCCTGTATTTTCTGACACAAGAGGGGGGTTAACCTGGGCTCTTCTCCTTTCCTGTTTGTCTCTGGGCTAAACTGGACTCTTCTTTTTTCTGTGTCTGTGAGGGTGGGGGGCTAACCTGCGCCCTCTCCTTTTGCACAGAGGGGGAGGGCTAACCTGTGCTCTTCTTCTCATCGCGCTTCATGCCTTTGAGCCTCTTGAGCATGCCGCGCAGGTCGGTGATGCCGTGCTGGAAGGCGATACGCTCATACTCGGAGGGGGGCGCCTGCCGCAGGATCTCCCACACGTCCTCCTCAGCCGGGGCCTCCAGCCTCGAGTCCCTGCGTCCCCCAGTCCATGCCAGAGGCTTCAGGGGACCCCCGGGGGCCAGGGCAGGACTGCAGCCCCCTCCCCGCCCCTGGGTGGGTCTTGTTGGTGCCCAGAACCAAGGAGCTGTCGCTGCCCCTGCCCCTTTGCCCCTTCCCTTCTGGTGGGGCATCTCGAGCCCTCATTGGTCAAGGGGATCAAGGGGGCTTAAGGTCGGTAGGGGGTCAGGGCTAGGGAAGGGTTCCTGGCGGAAGTAGGTGGTGACGGGGTGCTGAGCTTCAGCGGGCACTCACCGCGGGGGCCGTAAACTGCTGCTCCGGGTGGGGCAGAAAGGCAGTGGACACATTAGAGGCGTGGGCCACCTCCCCACAAAGACCTGGGACCGCAGCCCCTGGGCCCTCACCTCCTCCCTCCTCCCCACACTCACCCCTCCACTGACGGGAAACCTATGGGTCCCCTGCACCTGCCTTGTTTATTGCTCCTGAGCCCGACAGGCGAGTGTCAGGAGAACTCAAGGCTCAGAGACGCCCCTGTCAGTGGGGATCCTCACCCAGGTCTGCCTGACCCCAGCCCCGTGTCTCACTAACTCACCGGGGCAGGGATGGGCACGGGACCCCGCCAGCACCCTGCTGCCCCAAAGCTCCCGACCCCCATGCTTACTCTCTGGGCCGCAGCAGCATTGGCCATAATGCAGGGTCCAGGAGAGGGAGGGAGAAGACAGAGAGGACATGAGTCAGTTGGGCTGGGCTGGGTAGGCAATTCCTGCAGCTCTGGGGCCCTCTCCCAGCTTCTTCTGGGTCCCCGGAGTCTACTGAGCTAAGCTGTCACAGACTCAAGTGTGGGGTGGTCGTGGGGGACACTGTGAGGATGTCAGTTCACAGGACATAATGTCTGCAGAGCCCTCTGATTCTTCCCAACACTGGGATTGTCCCATTTGACAGACAAAACCAGCTCAGAGAGGTGCAGTGACCTGCTCAGGGCCACAAAGCTGAAAAACCACAGTGCTGGGATTTGAAGCCGGGCCTCACCACCTGCGCCGGGAGCTGCTACCCAGGGGCTCACCTCTTCTTCAGCAGTGAGCTGAAGTCCAGCGTCCCGGCATCCTCGTGGCTGTCACTATGGAGAGAGAATCCCCAGTAAGGGACCCCCTAGTGGAGCCAACTAGAAGGGGCTTGGGAGCGGGGAGTGGGTGGGTGGGGGTGGGCAGAGTGAGAGGAAGGGACTCTGGCCAGATGGGGGCTCCCTGCCCATATCAGACCCCCAGGGTCTGTGTAGAGGGGAGGTAAGGGCCGCAGGAGGGGTACCTGATCCGCCGACCACCTCCAGCCAGGCTCCTGTGGGGGTTACACCCGGTTCCTCACCTGCCCAGGGGAGCTTCTCTCCCCCATTCCCCTCAGCTTCTGCTCTGCCCCCCATGTCACCCCCAGCCCTGACCCCCCACATCCTCCCCACATCACCCCTGACCCTGAAGCCCCGCATCACCCACAGCCCTGGCCCCCCCACATTACCCCAGCTTGACCCCAAGGGGCCTCAGACCCCCGCACTGGCTGCCCCCAGGCCCTGAGGAGAGATGGCCACTCACGTGCGGCGGAAAGCTGATCGGAGGTCCAGGTCTCCGGAGCCGACGGCCTCTGAGTTCAAAGAGGGACATGAGACAGGGAAGGGGCTTCAGAGGGGCCATCCCAGAAGCCCTGCCCTGGGATCTCCGAGTATCACAGACCTGCCCGTCCATGACCTCTTGAGAGTGGGCTTCTGCCCCAGGCCCCCCCACATTCTGAGCCTTTCCAGGGTCGAGGTACCAGGCAGGGGGGGCGGGTTATGGTCCCCAATCCCTTAGAGGTGGTTGATCTCCCACTCTTCTCTCGACTTGCCCTTTACCTGGTCACATGTGGCAGGACCCCGACATCAAGATGACTAAAACCCCAGACAAGATCTGGACTTGGCCGTCAGACCCACCCCACCCCTGGCCACCTCCATGGATCTCTTTCACGCTCCTGCATGGGCAGCATTGGGCACGTGGTCAGCAGTTGTCTGGCCAGGACTGGCATCCTCCTCAGTGTTGAGAAACGGAGGCGGGCAGGGAGGACAGGACCCATGGGGACCCCAAGCCCAGGACAGACACCAGAGTCCCCCTCACCATGGACGGTGAGGTTGAAGTTGCAGCTGTCAAATTTGTCCTTGGTGGACACCTCACAGCGGTAGCCACCAGCAAAGGTGGCCTGGGCATCTGTGATGTGCAGCTCAAAAAGGTAGACCTGTGGGAGTGAGGTGTCAGGGGAGACCAGGGGCCAGAAGACAAGGCCCTTCACCCCTAACGCTGGCTAATGGCCACCAACCTTCTCACTCCTCAGGGTTTAGTTAACCCATACAGTTATATGTAAATAGAAAATGGAGCCCCTTCTCAAGACACATGACTGCCATCTGCTGGCACCGGGTGGTGATAAAATATAAATCTGTGATGACTCCAAGGCAAATGGCATTCACTTAAGATGAGGCAATTTTGTGCAGTGCACAGCCCTCACAACTGAACAGGTCGGCCCTCCCCTGCCAGAGGTCCCCTTGCTTGGGCTCAGACTGTACAAGAGTGAAAGGAGCAGAGGCTGGGAGTCAAAGCACAGGTTCTAGGCCCGGCTCTGAGTGACCTCGGACCAGCAACAACAAACTCGCAAGCTTTGGTTTCTTAGCTGTATAATGAAGATTTATTCTGGTTGCGTGTTGAGGGCCCCTTGAGCTCCGCTACCCATCCATCCAGGGGCTTTCCACCCTCACTGGCTGGTGCCCCCCAGGCTTCACAATGTCCCCCAGGCTTCCTCACTCCCTGGGACCCCAAGCCCCCCATGTCCAACAGGTCGCCTGAGCCTCCCCATGCCCCCAGGCCCCGGTGCCCCCAGGCCCTACCTTGCTGGCCCGGTCGTAGCTGTCATGCAGCTGCAGGTGTTGGCCCACCTTGCTGCTCAGGTCCACCCACTTGCCCTTGAACCACTTGACCATGGGCGGTTTCAGGAGGCTGGCCCCAGCCACGCGGGCTGAGAAGGTGATGCTGCCGCCTGCAGGAGAGGGGAGACAGGCTGGGCTTGGGAGGTGCCCTGCTGCTTCCCTCCCCACCCCACTCCTGGGCGCAGGAGCCCACACTTACCCACAGTCACCTCGCCATCCTGTGGCCGCAGCACAAAGAGGCCGATGGGGTCGTCGGGGGTGCCAGGACCTTCAGGGGCTGCTGAGCTTGACCCTGTGAACAGAGGCCTTTGAGACCCGCCCTGGGACACCCCCACCGCTGGCCTTGGCCCTCCCTGCCCAGCCCCTCTCACCTTCGGGACCCGGGGAGCCTCCTTCCACCTCAGTGGCTGCGGCCACCGCTTCCCCGGGGGCTCCAGGAGCCTCGGGAGGGGCAGGAGCAGGGCCTGGCACAGGTTCTGCCTTCTCTGCAGGGGACCAGTGGGGGGTCATGGAGCGGCATCTAACCAGAGACCCCTCCTCTTGTCCCCGATCCCTCCTCAGTCTCTGCAGGCTCATTACATACGCCGTGTGTACAGAGCAGCATCCGGCCCGCATCCCGCCTTCCCCTCACCCTCACGGACCCTCTGTGCCCACGGCCCGGTGGGTCCGCCCTGGACCGCTCTGAGGTCCATCCCTCCTTCTCCTGCCCCGGGGTCCGGCCACAGTCCAGCCCCACAGGCTGGGCCGGGGCTTCCCTGCCAGGCACACAGCCCCCCAGGTTCCCAGCGTGTGTGGGTCCAGTGGGAGGGCAGGGTTACGTGCTCCTCCGAATTTCCCCACCTCCACAAGGGCTGGGACAGGCCAGGGAGCCGCGTGGGTACTCAGAGGGGACCTGCTGCAAAAATGGGGAAAAGGACATTCCTGGAACAGGGCCCAGCCGGAGCAAGGGCGAGGAAACGGGGAAGCACCTCCTACGCCCTGGGCGGCGGAGCGGGGGCGGGGACAGCCCCGCCTCAGGGCAAACCTCAGGGAAGGCTACCTAGGATCTTACCTGACTCTGCGACCTTGAGGTCAAACTTGACCTTGGAGGAGCCGGCGATGACCGCGTAGGACCCCTGGTCGGCAGGGCCCACGTCCCGCACTGTCAGCGTGTGCCGCGTGCCCTCGGCTGCCAGGCCGTACTTGTCACTGGCGCTGATGTCACTGCCCCTCCGCTGCCAGCGCACCTTCAGTCCTGCCCGCTCTGTCTCCGCCTCGAACACTGCAGAGCTGCCGGCGGCCACTTCCGAGGACCGTGGCTTCTTGCTGAAGGCTGAGACTGAGGGGCCAATGGAAGCTGCAGGGGCCCCTGGCTTGCGCACGCACCTGTCCCTGCAGCCCCTCTTATTGAACACACTGATAAGCATTTGAATGCATCACCTCATTTAATGCTCCAACGGCTCCATGAGGTAGGTGTGGTTAGCATGGTGGTTATTATGCCCATTTCCCAGATGAGGACACCAAGGCTCAGAGAGGTTAAGTGACTTGCCCAAGATCACACAGCCAGTAGGCAGGAGAGCCAGGGCTAACCTCTACACAGAGTTTTGCTAGGTGTGTCCCTGGATACCCACCATCCCTGCCCCGGGGGAGCCCAGCCCCCTTCCTCCACCATCTGGGGCCGTTGGCAAGGGACAAGCACTCTGCCTATTTGGATGTGGCTAAATTTGTCCTCCAAGGGCCTCAGGCTGACAATCAGTAACTGAGATAAAGCTGGCCTGGGAGGGGGCTGGGGGCTGGATCCCTGCCCTGGATGACCTCAGTGAGGGCACAGGCCAGGACCAGGACTCTGGGCTGTGACTTTCTCTGCCCTTGGCCGGGCCCAGGGGCCTCTTGACCATCTCCTCCCAGAGCAGAGGGACTGCATGACCTCAACGCAGGGGCCACGCCTGGTGTGGGGGCCACAGGGGTGCAGAGACTCTCACAGCTGGAAGGAACCAACCCAAACCCTCCTTGTGTACATGGGGAAACTGAGACCCAGGGAGGGAAGGGACTTGTACCAAGAGCATTCATGAGCCTGGCTCAAGTCTAGACTCAACCTGGGCTCCTGCCTACAGCGGCCTTTTCCCAAAAGGCAAGCCCAGGCCTAACCCTGCTGCAGAAAGAGATGGGGATGGGGCAGGGAAGGAGGCCCCCTGCACCCTGAGAGTGGGGTGATGGCCCTGGGGGCTTTCTGCCTGGCTCTCTCCCCTCTCTGCACCCCTGACCTTGGTTTGGGACGGAGAAACCAAGAGTCAAAGAAAGACCCAGAAGGACAGTCCTTGCTGTTCTGGGGCTCAGAGGCCTCATCCTCACCAACCCCTCAGGAACTCACCCCGAGGCCTGCACCCCAGTTGTAGAGCCCCCCAGCCCTCCCTGTCCCACTCTCAGCCCCAACCCCAGGCCTAAGCTACCTGGCTTCTTCCCTGGTTCAGGCATCCTGAGAGGTCACACCAGGAACTGAGCAGGCACAGGCCACCCAGAGAGGATCTGAGCGGGGACTGACCCCCTGCACTATATAAGGGGCCCTCCCCACCCGAGGCTCTTCTTATCTGCCTCCTACACAGCCACCTGCTAAATATAGACAAATTCCAGAGAGCCAGGCTCTCCAGGAGAAGGTGGGGCCACGCAGTTCCTGGCTGGCCTCTCTCCCTTCCTCCACCAGCCCAATATGATTGCTTCGTCCCCCCAACCCTTGGGGAACCCAGAGGTACCCCAAGCCCTGTCTGTATGTCCTTCTGACAGGCAAACTGTGTGGTGAGAGTGTGCTGGGCCCGTAACTGAGGCAGATGGACCAAATGCATCCTTGTCAGGGGGTGCGGATGGTGGTTACACTCATAGACCCTGGGCCAGGCTGCCCCGAGTCCTGGCACCGCTACCCCTTAACTTCTCAGGGCCTTAGTTTCCTCATCTGCAAAATGGAGCTGCACCCGCTTGACAGCAGCACCCACTGCATAGGACTGTTCCACGTACAAAGTGGGTTTATAAATTAAAATTCTAGAATAGTCCAGGTATACCGAAGATGCTGAACGAATCTTTTGCTCTTATTATCCGGCCCCTAGTATCGCAGCTCACAGGGCCCTGGGCTGGCCTCGTACTGTGGAATCCTGGGTGGGCTTAGTCCAGGGCCAGAAGGGAGGGGGCGGCATTGGGAGCTGACGTCATCTGAGGGGAAGGGCTGGGTGGGCCTCTAGGTGAGTGTGTGGAGGTAAATCTCTAAATACACCCCAAAGTGGAAGCCAGAAGCAGAGCTGGCTCTTGCCAAAGTCACAGGATTCACACAAAAATTACTGCCAGAACGTTCTGAATCCCCTCATGCCCCCCTCACTGCTCCTCTGTGACCTCTGCCCCCTCTGACTGCCCCCCACCTCCCACCCTCGTCACATCAGGGGCATCATTGCTACACAGAAAGAAGCAAATTACATGTGACCCCTCCAAGTAGGACCCAATATCAGGAAAGGTCATTTGTGCCCCACCGTCAGGCGGGAGGAATTCTATACACAAGCAATGTCCCCGTGATTGAAACTTACCATCCCTTTAAACACCGAAATCCATTATTTTCTGCCATTTTAACCATTTTTAAACGGCAGCACATGCTCCTGAGCCTTCTTTAAAAGGGCACCAGTTACCCTCGCGGGGCTCCGAGGCCCATGTAGGAGTGTGGTGGTCAGGCTCCCATGAGCCAGAGACCCTAGAGCCAGGAGGTTGCAGGGTGTCTGCCCCAACACTAATGGCCCCAGAACCTGGTTCTCTGAGGTCTGCAGCCTGCTTCCAGAAGTTTCCTCACTCCCAGCCTGGCTGAGCCACTTCTTGCTACCGTCAGAAGCAAGATGCCTACAGGCTTCCCGGCTCTTCTTTCTCTGTTTCTCCCCTGCTGTGGGCTACAAGCCAGAGAGCGCAACACCGGCCTGCACACGAGGGGCTGGCCTGTGCCATGCTCCTGCCAGCACGGATTCTCTGAGGACGTCTCGTGGCCAAGGGCAGCTCTGTGACTTAATCCTTCTCCTCACCATGCTGAGCAATACCCTCTTCCAGACACGGGAAGCTTCCTACCTCACTGACGCGGCAGCCCACGAGGAGCGGGGTCCGGCCTGCCCCTCACCAGCTGGGTGAGCTCGGACAGGTTATTTGACCTCCACAAGCCTCAGTTTCCCAGTCTATAAAATGCAACGATATTAGACTCCGTTTCTCAAGGTTGGCATCAAATAAATGGCCAGAAAATCTAGTGTTGTTGCCATTATTATTATCATTATCACTGGGGTCATAACCTAAAGATTAAGAGTCTAAACCTCACTGAGACTTAAAAAAAAAGTTATCGGGTGTGGAGGGCTTTTTAATGATTTATTCCCCTAGTAATGGAGGACTCGTGTTTTCCACCAGCTCTAACTCCTGGTCGGGCGCTGTGTGTCATCTATCCTCACATGCCCAGCGTCCAGCATTGTGTAGACTCCTCAGTAAATGCCCAGTGGACAAAGGAGAAAAAGAGAGATCACACGAGGAGCCCAGACAAGGTGCACAAGAAATTTTAAAGGAGACCCTCTGAGCTGCGAGAGGACTCAGTGAGAATAACTTTAATAAGGGGAGGCAGGCCTTTGAGGAAGATAACGGAGGAGAGGTGTGGGAAGGGAGATGCTCGAAAAGGAGGGTTCCATGTACACGAATGTGATGACTTCGAACTCCCAAGGAAGCACCCCTGATGGTACTAGGCAAGGCTGACCCTTCACTGGGGTCAGATGCCCAGGCCGCCTTCTGGAGCCAGGGCTGGAGTCCTGGTGGGAGGCGAAGCGGGGATGTGGGGAGGGGCAGAAGGAGGAGGGAGTGGCCCGCCACAGTCCTGCCCTTGGCCCCTGGGAGCTTCCCTCCCTGTGTCCGGGCCAGGCGGGGGGTTAATGCTATGGCCAGCAGGGAGGCCTGGCGGGCCCGGCGGGTTCTGCCGGCCTGGGCTCAGTGGGGCGGGTGGCGCCGTTCGGCCAGGCCCCCACGGCCCAGCACCTCCCCGCTGAACTGGTAGGTGAGCTTCTTCTTGACCTTCTTGACCTCGCCCGTCTTGCCATAGTTGCGCAGCGCGCGGGCCATCTTCTGGTAGGTCATCTTCTTGCGGTTGCCCTTCTGGATGCCCCAGCGGTGTGCCAGCGCCTCCTTGTGCTTGGACGAGAACTGGAAGGTGCCCTTGTCCTTGTCCACCCACCAGATGCTGTCCTTCATGTCGCCACTGCGCAGCAGGTCGAGCAGGAACTGGTACAGGCGGATCTTCTTCTTGCTGCCTGTGGGCGGGAGGTGGTCAGCACCCCAACACCGGACCCACGCCCGCCTCCCCTTGATATGGGAGCCCCTGGGCGGGCAGTCATGGGGGAAGGACTGCGGGTTGGGGAGAGGTCTACAGGGGAACCCCCTCCCCCACCTCATGCCCAGTGCACACACTCACACCCAGCACAGGGAGGGACAGAGGCACACACAGCCTCCCATGCTCAGTCACAGAGATGCCTGCATGCACTCACAACACACACGTGCTCATAGACACACGTAGGAGGTATAGACGGTCACAGATGCCACACACAATTCAGCAAATGTTCACACACCCACAGATACACACACACATACTCAGCTCTGTGGCCTGACTGGGTCATCTGTCAGCCTTGGCTAGGGTGGGCATGGGGCACGAATATGGCCAGGGTCAGGGCTGGGCCCAGACTGGGTCGGGGACTGGGGCTGGGCCCCCCTACCAGTTTCCCCATGCAGGAGGCCGGGCCCTGGCTCCAGGCCATCGGCCTCTCCATCAGACACCTCCAGTGGGGGGCTCTGCCGCTCGCCCTCCTCCTCATCCGAGCTGGGCTGGGCCGGGGAGAGAGAGGGGTATGGGAGGCACATCCGGGGTATGTAAGAGACCTGGGAAGTGGGGGGAAAGAGGGTGGAGGTCAGCGAGGGATGTCAAAGCTCGGGGCTGCCCTGTAGGGGTCAGCCGAGTGAGAGAAGACGGCATGCTGAGGGTGGGGAGGTCAGCCAGGGGTGGGAAGATTTGGGAGAAGGCTGGGGAAGTTGACGGTGAGTCAGGTTACAGGAGTCAGACAGGGTCACCACACACAGGTTGCAAGCTGTGGGGACGAGGGGCTGCCGAAATCCTGCCTGGCTGGGCCCCTGATCCAAGGTTGAGCGGCCTGGGGAATGGGTGCCTTTTTCTCACGTGCACAAAGGCACCATGGGGACGTGCAGTGGCCCTGGGTGAGAAGTGGGGATGAAGAGGGGCCGAGGAGTGGAGGGGAAGGGGGTTTAGTAAGTGGGTGACAGTGAGTGAAGGGGCAGTGGAGGTCAGTAAGGGGTGGGAGAGGTCAATGGAGTCACTGGATGAGATTAGGGTTAGTAGGGCTGTGGAGGGTCAGGAAAGGGGGTCAGTGGGGGGGCCATAAATGTCAGTGGTGGGTGTCTCGGATGCAGGATCCATGAGGGGCCAGTGAATGGGGGCTGCAGCCAGTAAGGACCAGGAGGGCTACAACAAGGCCCTTTGGGGTCGGGTGGATCAGTGGGAGGCGTGGGAATTATCGGGGCTCCATCCATCGTGGGGCACGGGGCAAGAGGAGATAAGGGGTGTGGGGTCACAAGGTCAGTGGAAGGGTCAGGAGGCAGCCGTTGGGGCTCCGGCCGCCGTTGGCGCTGTGGGGCAGGAAGCCGGGTTGAGTAAGAGGCTGTGTCAGCTTCCTGTGAAGCGTGGGCCCCACCGCAGGCTGTGGCTCCCGCAGGACAGGCCATGGCCCCCGCAGGACAGGCCGTGGCCACACGCACCTGGTGGCCGAGGCTGGCGTGGGTGGGCGCCATGGGGGTGTCGAGCACGTGCATCTGCTCCAGCTCCATGTGGCGGTACAGCTGCTGCAGCTGGGGGGGCTGCACGCTCTGCAGCTCCGTGAAGTGGTTCTCGGGGAAGCTCTCGAACTCGCTGTGCACGTGATGCGTGTGGAAGTCCCAGTAATGGTCTGCAGGGACAGCCAGGCAGGGTGGGGTGAGCCCGGGGTGGGCAGGGCAGGAAAAGGTTGCCATAAGTTTAGAAATTATAGTGCCAGGCCATAGGGGGCTATTCCCACCGTAGGGGCCATGCTGAGCTACAAGTTGACATTAGTCATCTCACCACCCGCATTGTTATTTCACCACCTATTTTATAGATGAGGACACTGAGGCTTGGAGGGGCTACAGAACACGCCCACAGTCAAAGGCCTCGTCAGTGGCAGAGCCGGGACCCAGGTCTGAAGCAAAGCCTGCGTTCTCAACAGCTGTTCCATCCTGCCTCCCATGTGGTCACAAGGACGCGAGCTTTTGAGCCAGATTCTGAATCCTGGCTCTGCCATCTACTTTCTGTGTGACCTCAGACACGTGCATGGACCTCTCTGGCCTCAGTTGACTCACCTGTAAAATGGGGATAATAGTTGGGGAAGGACACAAATGAGCACACATTTGTGAAAGCTCCTAGCCCCAGAGTAGGCCCTTGGGGAATGCTGAGTCGTCTCTCCTCCCCTTGAAACCTCCCTGTGGTTCCTGAGTTGACAGTCACACAGATACAGACTTGTCACATGGCCAAGGTGTGACTGCAAAGTCACAGGGCTGACATTCCTCACACACCAGCCTTTGTGCTGCCCTTCAAAGCCAGGCCCTCAGGCAGCTGCCCCTGCGCTCCAGTGAGGTGGCCGGCCTGAGGCTTTCCCGGAAAGCCCCTTGTGGGGGCTTTCAGAGTCTGTGGTGGGGTGGATTCAAGTTTAGGGAACAGCCACATGTCCTTGGGAACCCTGTCTTGGGACGAGGGCAGGTCTTCAACATGGTTTCTCTGGGCACCTTTTCTAGGAACAAAAACTGCTACATGTCTGAAGACTTCCTGGGTACAATTCAGGATCCAAAAGAAGATGTAGTGATAAAGTGACAAGAGGGATTTTCTCATGTGACCCAAAGAGGGAGCGCACAAGATGCCAGGCCAGGGCAGCGTCTCTGGGACAAGTGAATGGCCCTGCAAGGGGTCCACCACCAGCCCTGCATGTGTGTGTGTGTTTCTCTGTCCCCCCCCTTCTTTTTCTGTCTCACACAGGAACACACTCACCCTCTCACACATACCTAAGAAAGGACATATGTTGCTTTTGTCTCTGGACTGGTTATTAGAAGACTTGCTTTCTAATCCTGCTCTGTGGTGGCTTTGCCATGTGACCCCGGACAAGACAGTTTGTCCTCCTGAACCTCTGCTACCCCACTCTAAAAGTCAGAGGCCCAGGATATTATGCTGAGCCAAATAAGTCAGACAGAGAAAGACAAATACCGTATGATTTCACTCATATGTGGAAGACAAGCAAACGCACGCACAGATAAGGGGAACAGTTTAGTGGTTTCCAGAGGGGAAGGGGTAGGGGGAAGGCAAAAGGGGTAAAGGGGCACATATGTCTGGTGACGGATAAAAACCGGACTGTTGGTGGTGAACACAACACAGTCTATACAGAAACTGAAATATAGTGACGTACGCAATGTTGTAAGCCTAATATGACCCCAATAAAAGAATTTTTTTTAAAAGTCAGAGACCCAACTAGGTAGTTACTGAGGTCCCATCCACGTGTGAAATCACTGGAACCCACAATCCAGACTCCCGCCTCTAGGAGGCTGTGTGGCATAGAGGAGAGAAAGTACATGATTTGGGAGTCAGGCGGAGCTGGGTTGAAATCCTGACTCTGCCATTTACCGCTGTGTGACACAGATCAGGTCCTTCCACTTCTTGAAGCCCCAGTTTCCTCATCTGTAAGATGGGGCTACTAATTACACCCATCTCATAGGCTTGTTGGCAGGATTAAATGAGCTAATGCCTGCAAAGTGCTTAGAAGAGAATCTGGCACAAAGTAAGACTCAATAAACATTAACTATCACCGTCATTATTATTATTTTATTCTAAACAGCCTGGATTTAGCACTTGAGTGAACAGCAAATGCTTTAATATATGTTTATTTCCTCTCCTTCCCATTCCCCCTGCCACCTTAGTCAGTGAGTGGCCCAGAGAATAGTTTTGGGGGCCCTGGCTGTCACTTTCTCCCAGAGGCTGGAGTTGGGGCTGCGCCACTAGAGCAGTGACTGGTTTTGTTTACCTCGTATTCCCAGTACCTAGATGCAGTAGTCACCCAACAAACATTTCCTGAATGAATGAATGAATCCTAGCCGCTTAACTCTCTCTGATGCTACTCCACAAAATTATCTAAATCCAAAGGGAACACAAAACCAAACACTTAATTTGTGCTTTCATCTTGCAGTGCGTTCACAAGATCCAGAAAGTCTCCCCTTGCTGTGGGAGAGTTGGCTCTGTCCTTTAGAGATGGGCTCTTTGGGGCTCTGGGATTTGATGGATGGATCCGGGTTCCTCTTCAGCTGCAGATCTGCCTTCCGGCCCCACTCCTGGTCCTTCTCATTTTTGCCTTCCCCTGCGTAGGCCAAAGTGCCCAGATCTTCGCAGAATGCCTCATCTATCCTGCCCACCACCCCCATCCTCACTCCTGCTCCAGCTCTGGGGTTCGGGGAACCCTGAGTTCATGGAGCTCTCTGGTGAGGGGTGAGGAGTCCCAATAGCTCTCTTTCTCTCCTGCTCCCCACTCCGTTCTAGCTCCACGTGAGACCCAGGAGCTCACTCTGTGGTTCCAGCCCTAGACCAGCATTTCCCAAAAAGGGTCTCAGTACACCTTCATCAGAGTCACTTGGGAGGGCTGGAGAAGCCTGCAGGTTGGGGGCCCACCAGAGACCCACTGAATCAGAAGCACTGAGAATCTGGAATTTAACAGGACCCTACGAAGCTTCCTTTGCTCACTGAAGCTCTGGAACCCTGCCCCAGGGTCCCCTGCGTGCTGCAACAGAGACTCTTGAGATACAATTAAGGTTTCAAAAGGCCCAACGGAAACCTTGCCTTCACCCTTGATTTGGGTGCTCGGGCAATTATGTAATAAGTGCTGTCTGTTTGGTAGCAGAAACGTTCCAAGTATGGGGGCCCTCTGAAGGAACCCGATACAAGGAGTCTTTCACAGAGCAAAGGTCAGCGCTCCTGGGCTCTTTGGATCTCATTTCTGGATGACTGTTCATGAATGCATTGCTTTCTCTTTTTGTCCCTTCAGTGGGCCACCCAGGCCATCCTACAATTTATGCCCTCTTAGCATGACTCTCTGCTCCTCAAAGAATATAATGTCATTTGAATATCTGGAGATAGTTCGGGACTCTCCTTCCGGGAGCCTGTTAGGCACCCCACACATAGTAGGCCTCAACCAATATTTGATTAAATGACAAATAAAAATTAACTTTTATGTGTTTTTTATGTACCAGGCATGGTGCTAAGTACTTTCTCCACATTATCTCATTAAATCCTCACCTTAGCTCTGACAAGGTGGCCGCTATAGTATGATCTTCCTTTTGCCCATGAGGAAACTATGACTCAAAGAGATTAAGTCCCTCATCTGCAGGCAGTCATTGGTAGAGTCAGGATCCAAACCCACCTGTGTCTGACTCCAGGGACTGAACTCTCACCATTACACCGTACCACCTCTGAGGAACAGGACTGTAAACAAAAGCTTTAAGTAAGACCCTAAGAGACTTTACTGACTGCTCATATCCATCTGTCTGTCTACCATCATCCACCCCTCATCAATCATTCATCATCCATCCTTCATCCATCCATCATCCAACCATCATCCATTCGTCATCCATCCATCCATATTCATCCATCCACCCATCCATACATCCATACAACCATCACTTATCCATCATCCACCCATCCATCATCCACCCATCCATCATCCAACCATCATCCACCCATTCATCATCAATCATTCCATCCATCCATCCATCCTTGAGCCATCATTCACCCATCTATCCATCCATCCCTCATCCAGCCAGCCAGCAATGACTCATTCATCTTGATCTCTCATTTCTTCCCTCTAAACCAGCTCCCAATCTGAGACCAAAGTCCTACCCACACATCCCTATTCTTACTTAGTTTTTTGATGTCACTAATACCTGTATGTCACCAGGACAAAAATAAAATGATATTCAAAACAACCCCACACACAAAAAAGCCAAGCCTTAGGTGTCATTCAGTTGACCTTATCTCCTCAGAGCAGAAACACCAGCCCAAAGACAGGGCTCTCCCCAGGGGAGCAGAAGTAAAACAAGGCAGAGAGGCAGATGAGGAATTAAGAAAGCAAGGGCTGAGAAAAAACCTTCTCAGGAAATCGCAGACCATTAGATGAAGGTTCCTGCAGCCCAGCCCTCTACATATGTAGCCCTTGTTCATATGTAGAAACTGAGGCCGAGAGTAGAGAGCTCTGGGTCTCATAGTACTTGCCACTCTACCTTGTCTCCTAATTATTAAGGTTTTAGTTATTCCCCTTGTTACAAAGATAAATCTGGCAGGACCTGTGTCATATTCACCTAGCAATGTGCCTGTCGCATAAAAGATGCTTAGTATGTATTTATTAGGTGGATAGGTCAGTGGGAGATGGATGGAGGGTTTGGTAGGTGGAGGGAAGGACAGCTGGAAAGGTGAATGAGTGGATGATTAGATGGATGTGTGAATAGATTGGTGGATAGTCAGTGGTATGAAAGGATGAAGAGTACGTGGAAAGATGGATGGATGGAGAGAAGGAGCCACCAATCCCATCACAATAGCAAATACTATCACACCCATTAGGATGACTGTTATCAAAAAACAGAAAATAATAAGTGTTGGTGAGGATGTGGAAAAATTGGAAGACTTGTGCACTGTTGGTGGGAATGTGAAATGGTGCAGCCACTATGGAAAACAGTATAGAGTTTCCTCAAAAAATAAAAAATAGAACTACCACATGACCCAGCAATTCCACTTCTGGGTATTTACCCAAAAAAACTGAAAGCAGAGACTCAAAGAGATGTTTGCATACCCATGTTCACAGCAGCATTATTCACAATGGCCAAAGGTAGAAGCAATCCACGTGCCCATCAGCAGGTGATTGGATAAACAAAATGTGGGATATTATTCAGCTTTAAAAAGGAATAAAATTCTGACATATGCTGCAAACATGGATGAACTTTGAGGACATCATGCTAAGTGAAATAAGCCAGTCACAAAAAGAAAAATACTGTATGATTCCACTCATATGAGGTACCTAATGTAGTCAAATTCATAGAAACAGAAAGTTGAATGGTGGTTGCCAGGGCCTGACGGGAGGGGGCAATGGGGAATTAGTGTTTAATGGGCACAGAGTGTTTAATGGGTCTTGCAAGATGAAAAGAGTTCTTGAGATGGATGGTAGTGATGGTTGCACAATAATATGAATGTACTTAACACCACTGAATTGTACACTTAAAAATGGTTAAGATGGTGCATTTTATATTATGTGCATTATACTACATTTAAAAATAATAATAATAAATAGAAAATTCTATGAGCCCTACCTTCAGGATCTATCCTGAATCTGTCTCCATGTCCACCACCCTTGTGCAAGCCACCATCATCTCATGCCTGGATCCTTCAATAGTTTCCTACCTGTGCTTCCTCTCTGTTCCTAGTCTTGCCTCCTCTCCATCTATCCTCCTCACAGCAGCCAGAGCAATCTTTTAAAAAGCTTATTCAGTGGAACCACTAGCTATTGGGGGAAGATACTAAAAACGTCCAGAGAGGCCAAACACAACTAAACAGAAAAAAATAAACAAAACCAAAAATAGATTATATTCAAAAAAGAGGACATAGAATGGCATCAGATTTCATAAGAAAACTCTAGTAAACAGGAGACAACAGAGAAATGCTTTCAAATTTCTAAGGGAAAAAATTATTTTCAACCTGGATTTCCATACGCAGCCAAATGACTATTAATCAAGTGGAGGAGAGCATCAAGACACAAGGGAAACGAGCCAGCCTTGAGGGCCTAGCACTTAAAGTTTGGCAGCCCAGATTCTGTTCCCGGTCACAGAACTACACTGCCCGTCCATCAGTAGCCGTGTTGTGGGAGTGGCTCACATAGAAGAAATAGAAGGACCTACGACTAGGATATACAACCATGCGCTGGGGGGCTCTGGGGAGAAAAAAACTGTTAAAAAAAAAAAGCCACAAAGTAAACAAGCAAACAATAAAACCTTCCCTCACACTCACGCTTTCTTAGGAGACTACAATGA
Source organism: Tapirus indicus (assembly GCA_031878705.1). Lineage (NCBI taxonomy): Eukaryota > Metazoa > Chordata > Mammalia > Perissodactyla > Tapiridae > Tapirus > Tapirus indicus. Next base: position 14,611,220 of record CM062928.1, read on the forward strand.
TAAGAACAAATCCTCACGTAACCTTCATGATTTGCCAGGCCTGGCCCTAAGCATTTTACACACAGTCACTGACTCCATCCTTACAGCAACCCTGCAAGGTAGGAATCACTATGAAGAAGCTGGGGCACAGAGAGGTGAGATATCTTGCCCCCGGTCACCCCAGCTAGTAACGGGGAGATGGGGTATGAATCCCAGCAGCCTGCTTTCAGGGTGAGGGCTCTATCCCCTTGCTACGCTGCCCCCCAGAAACACAGGGACAAGAAAGTACAGGTAATCCAAGTACCCCATGTGGCTCAGCTGTGAGCAATATTCACATGGCTATAATAATGGAAAATTCACATACCGATTTAACAAAAGTTACTGTACAGAGAAAGACAAATACTGTGTGATCTCGCTTATATATGGAATCTTAAAAAAAGCCAACCTCATAGACAAAGAGATCAGTTTTGTGGCTGCCAGAGGCAGGGGGGTGGGGGGAGGGGGAATTGGGTGAAGGTGGTCAAAGGTATAAACTTCCAGTTATAAGATAAATAAGTACTGAGGATGTAATGTACAACACGGTTACTATAGCTAATAATGCTAGATGGTATATTTGAAAGTTGCTAAGAGAGTAGATCCTAAAAGTTCTCATCACAAGGAAAAGAATTTTTTGTAACAATATGAGGTGATGGGTGTTAACTAAATTGATTATCATCATTTCACAATATCTATGTATATCAGGTCGTTATGCTGCACCCCTTAAACTTACACAGTGTGGTATGTCAATTATATCAATAATACTGGAAAAAGTTAGTATATAATTATTTTGGTATGTGTGGAGAAATTTGAGAGTGTGTGTGTATGTGTTGTGAATGACTAAAGAGCCAGTCTCCTCTTTCATAGTACAAATGAATAGATATCTCAAATTGAAAAATCAAGCTAGATTCATGTCCACCTAGCATACAGAAGGTGCTCAATAAGTGTTTGTGAGTGAATGAATGAATAACATTCTAAGCCTCTATTTCAAATCTTCGTATGTATATTTACATGGCACTGTGACAGAAAGCCTGGAAAATTAGCTTTTATCTACCTCTGATATGCTATGCATGTTGTGAAGAAATGTCTATGATAAATTTAAGTAAAAAGTAGCAAGTTGCAGAACAGCAGGATACTGCAATTCCACTTGTGATGAATAGACTATGCATGTGTGTATGTACATTAACAAACATTCAGCATTATACATGTAGAATAAAATGTCTGCAAGGATAGACTAAGGTGCTCTCAGTGGGGAGTGAGATTGGAAAGCAGGAAATATTTTACTTGACATGCTGTTGTATTTTTAAATTTTTGGCAAGGAGTATTTGTTATTTTAATAATTAAAACTTAAAGATTTTAAATTTCTTTAGATTTTCACCAAACACACACACACGGTTATTCACATCATGTCATTTCCCTGCTTAGCCCCTCCAATGGTTCCCACTGTTTGTAGGATAAAATCCAGACTCCTGCCGTGGTCTTCAGGCCCTCTGTGATCTGCCCCCTGCAGGCCCCTCTGGCTTCACTTTCTCTCTGCTCCTGCCGTGCTCACCGCCCACTCTGGTCTTCTGCTGAGGTCACGTCTGCGTTTGCACTTGCTGCTCTTTCTGCCCAGAACACCTGCCCCTACCTGCCTTTGCACGCACGCTCATCTCTTCACTCAGATTTCAGCTCGACTGCCACCTCCTCAGAGCCCTTCCTGATCAGCCACGTTCAAGTCGCCCCCACACAGACACTCCGCAGTACACCACTCTGCTTTTCATAGGACTTGTTGGTACGTGTCTGCTTATTTGGTTGTTTACTGTCTCTCTCCTTCACTGGAATGTAAGCTCTATGAGAGCAGTGGCCTTGTCTGGCTTGCTCATCATGGAACCTCCAGGGCCTAGAACAGTGTCTGGTACAGTGTCTGGCATATAATCAGAGGCTGTTTGGTGAATGGACACATGAGGGGATGAGTGGATAAATCGATTGGACAATAAATGTTGGAAGGATGGATGGATGGTTGGGTGAATGGGAGAATGAGTGGATGGATGGAAGGGTGAGTGGACAGATGGGTGGCTGGGTGGCTGGGAGGGTGAGTGAATGGATGGGGGGGTGGATGGGAGGGGGGTGGATGGATGGGTGAGTGGATGGATGGGAGGGTGAGTGGATGGATGGGTGGCTGTGTGGCTGTCAGTGGGGTCAGTGGAAAATGACCCAGTTATCTGCCACAGAGCCCTCTGTGCTTCTCCCACTCACCCAGCTACCTCACCTCTCCTGCCTGGGGGGTTGCAGTAAAGCTAATGTACCACATCCTGAAAGTTTCCTGGGCCTGGTCTTCCGTATGTAGCTCTATATGCATTACATGTAGCATTACATGCATTATCTCATTTAATCGTCACATGTTTGAGGTAAGTATGATCATGCCCTCGGTTTTATAGATGAGGAAACAAGGGCTCGGAGAGGTTAAGTCACTTGCTCCAAGTTACACACTGGTGACTGATGGAGCCAGGATGAGGCCCAGGTCCGACCCTAGGGCCTTTTCACTAAGCTTCGCCACCTTAAAATGTAGACCCAGAGGACATGCAGGAACTGGTGGAAGAATATGGGGGTGTCTCCACTCTTGAGTCTTCAGACCATACCTTCCCAAAGGTATTAGGAAGGGACAGCACGGATGCCCAGATCGGCAATGATGGGGGGGGGGAGGGACTGGGACACGTGGGGACACTGGAGGAGTCTCTGAAGGAATTGGGGCTTCATGACCAAAACAGGGTGCTCAGGCATCCAATCAGGAGTCATTCCTAGAGCCCCACCCCAGACATAAGGGACCTGCCTGGGCACTGAGCCAAGAAAACAGACTCTAGAAAGTGATGGCTCACTCCATCAGCCAGCCCCTGGCCTAGCTGGTTTCTAGATATGTGGACAGCACCCTGATATTACAGGAGGAGAAACTGAGGCTGCAATAGACCCAAAGGCAATGCCCCCAAAGCTAGTGAAACTGAGAGGGGGTCCAGGCCAGAGGAGAAAGGATCCCTAACCGAGGAAGGGGGTCACAGGCAGCGCTGGGCTTGCTGGGACCTGAACCATCCTGCTGCCTGGAGCCACCAGGGGGCGCCAGTCCTCAAGCCCAGAGGGACCTTCTCCGGTCCTGAAACGCGAGGTGGAAGGGTGTGCAGGTGGGTCTCTGGACCATGGAGACCTACCCTTGATCCTGGCTGGGGGAGCTGGGATAGAGTGGGATGAGGGAGACTGTCTCTCTAAATTGTCTGGATTTTCCAGAGAGGATGCATTTCTTGTAGAATTACAAACAAAATGATGGAGAAGAAGATATTTAAAAACCTTTCTAGCCCTGGGGTTCTGAAAGGCCTGTGTGTTCCCAGACGTGGCCTTGAGGCGCATCCACCATCTACTCCCCAAACGTGGCTTCCAGGTCTAGTCTTTATAATAGCCACCAGGTGTGAGCTCCAGGCAAAGCTGTTCGCAGGGTTTGGCACCCAGATGTGAGAGCCCTAGATAAGTACTCGTGGCGTGTGACATCCCCAGGCATGGCCATCAGGTGGAGACGGCCATAGATGTGCCTGCAGAATGGAGCCATAGGTGTGACTGGCCCCCAGGTGTGGTCTTCAGGTGTGACGCCTTCCCCAGCTGTGGCCCCCGGCATGCTTCTCCCTCTGGGGCTCCAGACACCCCAGTGTCTGGCCTGCCCAGGTCTCAGATCTCCTGGAGGATCCCCCAGTGAGAGCCCATTAACTGGCTCACCTCGCTTTTGGTTCAGGGGTGTCCACATCAATATGCCAAGATTCACTTCCGGGGACCTCTCTCAACCTCCTGCCCAGGTCCCAGGCACCTAATGCCCCTCTCCCCTCCCCTGCATTTGCTCTGGGATCAAGGCGGGACCTTGGGGTGGGCACTTAGACCCAGATAGAAAGATCCCCTGGCCTGGGCCCCATGCTCACCTCAGCTCCCAGGGGCTTCAGCCCCTGCTGAATGAGGGGTCCTCAGAGCCTTTCCCTTAGCCTAGCTGTTCTCAAATAGAGGTGATTCTGCCCTCCAGGGGACATCTGGCAATGCATGGAAACACTTTTGGTTGTCATGATTGGGTAGAAGCCAGGGATACTGCCAATTATCCCATATTGTACAGGAGAGGCCCCCACAACATAGAATTATCCGGCCCCAGATGTCAATGAAAACTGTCAGTCACACTCAGCAGGATGTGGGCAGCACCAATGAGGAGTTCAGGGTACAGGGGTGACAAGAACAGAGAGAAAGAAGGGAGGAATTGGGGGGGGAGCACGGGACCTGGAGCAGACAGACCTGGGCTCCACTGACCAGCTGTGCGACCTCGTGCAAGTCACATAGCTCCCTAAGCCTCAGTTTGCCCATTTGTAAAAAGGGCCACAAGGACTGGACAAGAAGATAGATTTGGAAGAAGCTAATCTGGCACTTTGGCACACCAAAGAGGCTCCACAAATGCAGGATGGGAGTGTGGGGCGTGGAGGAGCAGGAGTGGGGGGGTTTGGGGTAGCGAATTCCTGTCCCCTGAGAACTAACTCATCTGATTCTCAGAATTCCCAAGAAGGCCTAGTGTCTTCTTTTTCTCTCTACAGACCCAGGAGTGGCTGGGTGCCCAGGCCAGGCTGGACGTGGGGTCAGGGAGGGGCCCTGGACTCACCGCTGTGGCTTTCTCCATCACTGCTGAGATATGGGTAATAGTCATGCGTTTGGCGCTGGTACAGATCTGTGTCATAGGGAACCAGGTCTTCCGATGGCTGCTGAGAGAGGGGGGTGTCAGGACTCAGACTGTGGCGGGGAGACCGCAGCCAGGGTGGCAGCCCCCCAGTATGTTGGGTCTACACCACCCTCCCAGACTGAGCGGCTGCATCGGGCCTACAGCCTTCTCTCTGCTTGGAACTGGGAGAAGCCAGGGCGGGAGGAGGGGACCCAGGCAAGCAGGAGCCTTGGCTCCTGTAGAAAGGGGGCGACAGGGACCCTGGAGGTCAGGGCTCAAAAGAGGACCAGGGCTGAGGGGAGAGCACAGCCTCCCTCCCTTCCCTTCCCCACAGCCACCTCACACTCACACTGCGTGCCCGGGTCCCAACCTCATATACTTGCCCTCTCATGCTCACACTGATACGCCTACAGCCCACAAACGTACAGATACTCCCTATGACACACCTGTGCCCACACTCCCATGTGTGAACTCACACCCACATGTCTACTCACACTCACTCTGAAAGTCACTCACATTCACACACATTTGTGGTCACACCACACCTTTCTACACTCGCCCTGTAGACACATGTAGTCACTAGGATTAACACTTGTGTCCACACTCACCTTCAAGCCCATTAACACTCACATTCATACCCACACCCTTCTACAGCCACTCATATCCACTTGCACACTCATCCTCACAGCACACACCCTTGTCCTCCTGCCACAGTCTCTACAGTCCCCACTCCAGCCCCCCGCTGTCCTCACAGGCTATGCCCAGGCCTCAGGCAGGCTCAGGGCCACCATGATGACCAGTGGCCATCCACACTGATGGATTTGACAGCGCTCACCCAGGCAGGCTCTGGGGGCCATGGGATGGCTGGAGCCCTCATCCTCTCACCTCCCCCTCCTCCAGCCTCCTCCAGACACCCCCACCGGGGTCCTCCCTTCTCTTCCTCCCTGCCTTCCTCCCCCTCCTCCTCCCCACCCCCTCTCCTCTTCTCTTCTCTTCCTCACTCTTCCCCTCTCACTCCTCCCTGTCCTCCTCAATCCCTCCCCCTCCTCCTCCCTTCACCTCCCACTCCTCCTCATCCTCCTTCTTCCCTTCTCTTCCCCCTCCTCCTCCTCACTCACTGGCATAGGCACAGGGACATGCACACCCGGAGCCTTCCCAACAGTCATCGGGCCTCTCCCCACCCCCGCAGCATGTATTCAAGGGTTGCACAACAGTTACTCTGGCCCTCAGGGCTTGGGTTGGGGGCCAGAGCTTCCTCGGGTGCCCACCCCCCCCGTGAGTCACCCAGAGCAGCCCCTGGATTGGGGAGCAGGGCTGAGGGGTTTGCTGTGGGAGCCTGAGAAGATGTGCTTCCTGCCTCGCTCTCTCTGGAGTTCAGGGATTGAGAGGTCAAGGATCAGAGACAGTGTGGCCAAGCCCCGGGCTCTTCCTGGGACCACCTCCATCACCCCTTGCCTGCCCCCACCTTCTTGGTCCCAGGTCGGGGAAGGGTGGGCCAGAGCCGGGTAGGGGGCTGGCTGGCTGGTCCTGTCTGTGTCTGGCCCAGTGAGGAGGCCAGGAGCCCAGCACTGGGTTTCCAGGCAGTGAGTCCAGCAGCAGGACGTCAGGCCTGGGGTGCCACCCCGGGGCTCCAAGGCCACTGGGGGAAGGGAGCTGCCTCTAGGCTGGGAAAGCTGAGTCAGGTGGGCAGGCCCTGCCAAACCCTTCCCCACTCCCCTCGGGGCTCCCCACCCCTGCTGAGTGGCGACGTGGTGGGGAGAAGGAGAGAGGTCCTTTCAGAGGGGACCAGGTCTAACACCTGCCTATGGCTGCAACTGTCACCGAGAGCAGGAGCAGGGTGACCAAGATCACCCAAATCTGCCCCAGCCGGCTGCCCTTCCCTTCCTGGGGTCCCCCCAGACCCCTGCTTCTTCACCTCCAGCCTCAGTCCCTGTCTCAGCCTCAGTCCCTACCCTAACTCCAGTCCCACACTCGACCATGTCCTACCCCAGCCCCAATCTCAGCTCCAGGATGTCCCCAAGCCTAGTCCCTATCCTCCTCTCCCTGCTCTCCTAGCCCCAACCCTAACAGCCATCCTAGTCTCAGCTCCACACCCTGCTCCAGCCCTGCCCCTGCCCCAGGCTCTTGGGGACCTGCGGGGTCAAGGCCCAGACCCTACGGTCAACAACCTTGTCCTCTGTGCCAGGCCCCAGACTGGGCGCTAGGGACCCAGACTTAAAGCAACCTCAGTCTCCAGGAGCACCCAGGCCAGGGGCCGTGACTCTGGCCTGTTGCCTCCTGCTCTCAAGCCTTGACTGTCCTGGGGACCAGCTTCCCCCACACCAGTCTCCCCATCTCCCCACCACCACCTCTCTACTGCCACCCTCCCCATCCTCGCCCAGCACCCTGCCCTAGAGCTCGGCCTGCCACCCAAGCCCCATCTATAAATAACTGTTCAGGCCCCACCGATCACAGCCCCACCATGGGCCCAGCCCTCCGCCCGCCCGCCGGGGCATGCCCCAAGGAAGCCGATGGCCCCCTCGCTGGGTCTCAGGCCAGGACCTCCAGGGAGGAAACACCAACTTCCCACTGATAGCGAGCCGGGAGGGCAGCCGGTGGGCTGGCGGGCTGGCGGGCGTCCGAGGGCCGCGGGTTGGGCTAGTGGAGGAGTCCCGGTACTCACAGAGGTGACGAGGGGAAACCCTTCCATTTTGCACGCCTGTAACATCCAGCCGAGCTCCAAGCCGGTCAGGTCCCCTGCCTCGGTGGGGGCCAGTGCGGAGCCCCTCGGGATGGGGCGCCCCGTCCGGGGCTGGAGGGACTCGGGGCGGGCGCAGGGCTCAGGCCTGCCCCTGAGCTACAGGAGCCCTGGGTGAGCCCCCTCCCTTGACATTGCAGGGCCAGCGCAAGTTCCTGATTTTATCGAAGGGCCTGCCACTGGGAGATAGTCCCCTTGGGGTGACATCACCGCCCCAGCCCGTTTGCATAAATCTCTTGCGCTACAGGAAGTCTCTGGCCGGCTGGGGCAGGTGGTGCTCCAGGGGCTGGCCTGGGAGGCCATGGGGGCCAGGCCCCCTGCCCAGAGGAAGCTGGGACTGTGAGGGGCGGCCTTGGGGGCTAGAATAGGGAGGAAAAGTGGGAGGGAGGAAGGCTCGCTCTACCACCTGGAGGCCTTTGCTGCCCCCGGGCCCCTATGAGGCTCTTGAACCCCTAACCCCACACATGCCTACTTCTCTTGAGACCCCCACGTGGCCAACAGTCACTTCCTTGGGGTAAGAACTGGTAGGGGTGGCCTCTTGGGGACTCCACTTTCTGGGGTCAGCCTGGCTGGCTGAGAGGTCTGATCCAGCTGACTGCCAGGCCCAACTCTTCCTGGGCCTTGGGCCCCCAATGCCTGGAGTCTACCCGGCCTGGGGCTGTGCTCAGGGGCAGGGTCCCCAGCACAGTGCTGCTTTCCCCTTCCCTCTGAGTCCCTTTGCAGTGGCTTAACTTCCACCAGAGGAGGGTCCTAAGTTCTTATACCGTCCCTCCCTCCCATCCCAGCTTCCCAAGTGACCACTGCTTCTTACAAATCCCTAGGGGCTCTATTCCCAGCCCAGATTTCTCAGTTTCCCCACACCTTGCCAATGCCTGAACATCAATTTAGTCTTCCTTGTTTTACAAACCTTTCTTGTCTGTCCATCCATTCATCTATTTCCCCATCCATTTGTTTATCTATTTGTCCATCCATCTATCCACCCATCAAGCCAGCCATACATTCATTTATCTATTTATCCAACTGTCCATTCATTCATCCATTTATATGTTAGTCCACTCATCTATCCACCCGTCTGTTTATCTACTTGTCCATCTAGCCATCTATTTGTTATTAATCCGTCTGTCTATATTTCCATCTGTTCATCCACTCTATATCCAGCTATCAATCTGTTCATCCATTGGTCCATTCATTCATCCACCCATCCACTCCTCTATCCATCCACCTGTCCACCTGTTCATCCATCCACCCATCCACCTATTCATCCATCCACCCACCCACCCATCTACTCATCCACCCACCCCTCATCCATCCATCCATCCATCCACCCACCCACCCACCCACCCATCCAACCATCCACCCATCCATCCATTCATGCATCCTGCCAATATTAATTGAGTTCCAGGCTCTATACTGAGTGCTGGGAAAATAGAAAAGTATTGGACAAGATCCCTGCCTTCAGAGAGCTCCTAATCTAGTCTGGAGGGCAGATGGATGAATGGAGACATTTTTTGATCCAACAATCTCTGGTGAGTTCACTCTCCAAGGGAAGAACTTCTTGAGCATTCAACTTCCTCCTCTGTGTAGTCTAACCCTTTGCTTTGTAGGTCCTTCCCACTAAGACCTGCCTCCTTCCTGTCTGTGGGATCCCAGGTCCCTAAGTGTTTCTGGGCTCACCATTAGATCTACTTCACTTCCAACTTCACTGACTTTTTGAGCACACACTTGGAACTCTCCAAGGGGTCCAGGTCACCAGTTCTCAGGATTCCCTAGGAACCTGACCAAGGCCCCTCCCCAGAGGATAGGAGAGGCAGGCTGACTTGACATCAGCTCCATCCTTGCTCCCCACTTCCTCATCAAGAAGGCCGAGTCCCAGCTGACTCGATATGTGTGTGGGTGGGTCTACTCCATGGGAACCAGGTCCTGCTTGATGTATTCATTCATTCATTCATTATTGTCTTGGTTTGGTTTGTTTATATGCTCATTGATCTACTCATTCATCCATTTAATCACTAACTTTTTATCGTGCTGGGCCTGGTAAAGGGGCACAAAGATGGATGAGGTGTGCTCTGGGCCTCCAAGGGCTGACACGCCTGCAGAAAGAACAGACATGGAAACAGACAGTATGGTTTTCTGGGGAGGTGGGGGCACAAGAGAGGGAGGTGCTAGGTGCATTGGGGAACAATGAATTTGGTCAGGGCCACTGGAAGGAAGGTAGGCAAGGGAAAGGCATGTCTGACTGAGGAACCAGCTTGGGCAAAGGCAAGAAGGTGGAAAAGAACAAGGGGACGATGAGCCACCATCCTTGAGGCTGGAAGCAAGACTGGATAGGAGGCAAAGAGCCTTGAGTGTCAAGCGAAGGAGCCTGGGTTGCATCCAGGGGCGGCCGTGGAGCCTTCGCTGGCTGTAAGCAGAGAGTGGTGTTCTTCCCCGTGGATGCAGGCAGCAGACCCGGTCAGCTAGGTGTTCCTGAGGCCTACGTTTCAAGTGGCCTCAAGAGAAGAAAAAGCTTCCATTGTCCCAAATCTGACCAAGCCCAATGGACCTGGGTAAGGAAGCCCAGAAAAGATCCAGGGCCACGGATCTCAGGAAACAGGCAGAATGACTCCCACTTTCTGTGCAGTGCCAGCATCCGTGTCCATTCACACACTGAGTCCTCTCCATCCTTCTCCCACGTCCCCTCCTCCAAAGTGCACCAGAGGCCTTGTCCCAAGACCTTACATCCCCAGGGACCCTCTGTGATTCAAAGCCTTCGGGATAGTAGGACCCAGATTCTAAGCAATGCTGAACAGAGCAGGAAGGGTCTGATAGCCCACAGCCCCAGGGCTAACCCCTCCTTAAAAAGAAGGAGAATTATTTTCTGGGTGCCCAGCACTGTGCTGGGTGCTTCCATTCTTGTGATTGCACGTAACCAAGACAACCAGCTGTTACACCGAGGCTCAAGAGGGCAAGGATTCGCCCAGGGTCACACGGCTGTGAGTGGAGAGCTGGGGCATGAAGAGCCTTCTGGGGCTGTAGGAGGAGCTGGATCCTAGTGTGGGGGAAGGAAGCAAGAAGAAAGCCTGAGGAGCCAAGCATGGAGAGGCAGGAAGGGCAGAGAGTGGGGCAAAGGCAGCGAGGACTGGAGAGGAAGGGAAAGAGAAAAAAACTAGGAGAAAGAGTCAAAGAAGGGAGTAGAGAGAAATGGGCAAGAAAGAGAGGCCAGGGCGGGGGTGGTGGAAGAGGAGGATAGAGCAGAGGAGAGAGAGGAGACGGGACAGCTGGTGGCTGGGAGGCAATGGGACTTTAGAGGAGCATGTGCCAGTCCTCCTTCTTCGGCAGCAGAGGAAATGGGGACTAGAGGGGTTCCCGACCTGCTGGAGGTCGCCACGTGCCTCATGCCTGGGCTGTTGTCTCATGCTCATCGGCAAGAAATTGATTTGAAACCAAAAATCTTGGGGGCTCCAGGAAATGAAAGGCCAAAAAATTTTTTTTAATTATTTTATTTTTTGAAGAGATAATATTTACTTAAGGTACAAAATCCAGAAGGTTCCAAAAGGGAAAGAACTACCCAGTTCCCCTTCCACAGATTACCCCTCCATTACCCGATTCTTGTGTAGTTTTCTAGAAAAAATGTAAGCAGACACAAGCATACAGGCAGATTAATTCTTTTTTTAATTTTACACAGAAGGCAGCCTACCAAACACATTGTATTTCCCTCTGGTTGTTGTTTTCCACCCCCCCCCCAATCCATTCCACGCCCTTGCATTTACAGCTGTCTTGTTTTTTTTTTAAGATTGTATAGTATTCCACTGTTTGGATGGACTGGATATTTTTAAATCGTGAGAGATCTCATTCATTACAAAAGAGTGCACAGAACATTTATGTACAGTTTAAAGAATAATTGTAAAGCTAACACTTATGTAATCAACATCCAGGTCAAGAAATAAAACGTTGCCAGCACTCCAGAAGCATCTCCCAAATGTCCCCTGACTGCCCTCTCCCTCTTTCTCAAAGTAACACTATCCTGATTTTTTCAGTCATTATTTCTTTGTTTTTCTTTATAGTCTCACAACTTATGTAAACATCCCTAACAATGTAGTTTAGTTTTTATCTTAACAGATTATCTTTATATAAGGAGAATCATAGTGTAAATATTCTTTTGGGTCCAGCTTCTTTTTCTCACCATGTAGCTGTGGTCCATTTTCATCACTGTATAGTATTCCATTGTTAAAATTTTTATTTAACCAGTCTCTTATTGATGGACATTCAGGTTGTTTCCAGCTTTTTGGTATGACAAATAATACTACAATTGATAAAATTTGCTAATTTATACACAAGCAAGTGTACATCTAGGATAAGTTCCCCAAAGTTGAAATACCGGGTCATAGGGCAGTGTTCTTTTTTTTGCAGGAAGCTAGAGGGGAGTGTCCACTGGAATAGCTGGAACAGTTGGGGGGAGATTTGAGTTAAACGTGGTTTCCTGGGCTAGACGGACTACAGTGTGGGCTCAGGGTGGCGGTTCTCAGGCCTTTACATTTGCTTGTCTCTGAAAAAGCATCCTTCAGCAGGGAAGAACAAAACATGTTTTTTGGCCTTAAATTAAAACAATATAGGAGAAAGGCCTACTTCTGTGGAAGTACAGCTGCCTTCTGTATCCACAGATTCCACACTTGCGGATTCAACTAACCGCGGATCACATGCGTACTATGTTTACGAACCATGGTTGGTTGAATCCGCAGACGCGGAACCCGCGGATACGGAGGGCTGACTAGAGGACTTGGCGCGTCCATGGATTCTGGTTATCCGCGGGGGTCCTGGAACAAATCCCCAGCAGATACTGAGGGACGACTGTAAATGTTGGAAGGGAAACTAAAATACTATAAACTGTCCTTTTTCTAGATTTAATTTTTCAAGGCTAATCTTGACAATCAAGAGATTGAAAAGGAAATCAACACAACCAAATACAGGCTGAGTCAAAAACCCTTGTGCACCTCCCTACAGACATGAACAAATAGTATCAGAAGTTACCTAAAATGGAAATTAAAAGTCCTTAAATTATAAGTAATAGTGAAAATGACATAGTTCTATCTTAACTCATTGGAGAAGAGACCAGATCATTTACTTAGATTTTATAACATAGGTGCACAGGAATGTCAGAGATTTATTTTTTTAATTGAGATACAATTGACACGTAATATTGTGTTGGTTTTAGGTGTACTGCATTTTAAGTTTTGAGATAGACAATAGACAGATAGATGATAGTCACACTGCCTTTGATAAAAGTTGTACCAACATACCCTCCTCCCAGCAGCATATGACAGTGCTGTCTCCCCACCCTTTTGGACAAGTGGGTGGCCCTGTAGGGCTGGGCCCTGCAGAGTGACAGGGAGGCCAGGCAGTCCTGCGGTGGTGGAGGGCTGGGCAGCCCTTTGCCCCCACTGGGCTGGGCAGCTGAAGGGGGTAGGCTGGGTGCTATTGCAATTGCAGAGTAGGCAGACAACAGGAAATGTGGGTGCTGTATCCTAGAAGCTGAGTCCACAGAGGGGGACACAACCCCTGAACTTGCAGACCCCTCAACCTCAGCCCAAAAGAGCTCTAAAAGAAGGGAACGCCCCCTCCCACTTTCCCAGCCATCGGTCCCCACGGGGAGTGATGGGCCATGTGGGAAAACTCAGGCCTCAGACCAAGAGCTGGGAAAGGTGACCAAAAAGAGCTGAACCCGTGTACAGAAATGGCTGTCTTGCAACTTCCTCTCACAGTTGAGACACTGGGAGAGGCTCCTCGAGCCCCAGCCTGGGTCGCCTGGGCCCCTCAGAGCTCCCCGAGTCTGCTCAGAGCAGTGGGCTGGCTCCTTAGCGCATTGGGACATCCAGCAAATATTTACTCAGGGCCTCCATGGGCCAGGTGACCCAAACAGGCAAAGATCCCTGTCCTCGTGGGGCTTGTTCTCGAACAGGGAAGACACGGGATAGCTTAGGGTATGAGAGGGTTTCACTGTGTGTTAGAAGGTAACACGCACTGTAGGAAAGAGAGGGTAGAGCTGGGTGAGGGGGTCCCAGGTGGGGGCAGAGTGGGGCAGCGGGATGCAGTCTGCAGTACTAAAGAGGGTGGGCAGGACAGGCCTCCCCGGGAACAAACCCCGGAAGCAAGTGAGGGAGCGAGCCCAGCAGATATCTGGGAGAGGAGGTCCAGGCAAGGGACCAGCCGATGCAAACCCCTGACCAGGAACAGCGAGGGGCCGGTGTGAGCAGAGCCAGGGGTAGGAGGTGAGGTGAGAGAGGAGAGGGCCGGATCACGAAGGGCCTTGGGGGCCGTTGTGTGGAATTTGGTTCTGATTCTGGGTGAAACAGTGCGCCACGGCAGGGCACATTCTCTCTTATTCAAATCTGAAACGGGTGCCCTTATCATCCCCAGAGTACAGATGAGGAAACTGAGGCTCAGAAGTGACCCCTGACTTGCACAGCGGGGCTCAGCCAATCTATGACACAGGTGGGGCTCAGACCCAGGTCTGCTTGAGACCCCAGCTGTATCCTCAGCAGGTGCTCATAACGTGCCTGTGGGCCATGAGAAAGGCGGGGGGAAAGGAGCCGGCATTGGTTGAGCCCCTACTGTCTTCCTGCATTGTCACTCCCTCCCTCCCACAATCCCGTGAGGCAGGGGTTTTATTATCAGTGACATTTTACAGAGGAGGGAGACGAGGCTCAGGTTGGCGGTGGGATGTGTCCAAGGACACACAGCTGTGAATAGGGTGAGAGGTGACAGCAGTTTTGAATGGCCCTGGGGCCTGTGCTTCTGTTGTCCCTCTCTGGAGTTTCTCCCATGGGTATTTCCCTACTTGAGAATCTTCCTGAACTCTTGCTTGTCCACAGGCTGAAACCCACACCTCTAGGCCTGTGCTGGGTCCCCCGACACCCATAGTCTGGCCAGCCTCTCCACCCTCCCCCACCCCAAGCGGACCAGCCCCACCCCCACCTCCAGCCAGAAGACACTAGTCAACATTCCCAGAACCTCTTTCTCAATCTCCCACGGCCTTTGCTCACAGGCCCACCCCCTTCCACACCCTAAGCCTCTGTCTTTCAAGGGCTCATCTCCAAGCTGCCCCCCCAAACACCTCCTCCCAATTACCTTCATCTCTCCCCAGCCCCCCTGAGTCTCTCCTCTCCCTCTGTGCCAGCTCCTGCCCCTGCTCCCCAGCCCCAGCGGCCAGGAGGCCCAGAGCTCCAGAGCAGCCCGACCTCCGCCGTGCCCCGAATCCCGGCCACCCCACCACATGTTTGTCTCCTGCTGACCAGGCCTGCAGCGGGGAGCTCACCTCCCGGCCACATCACTCAGCCTCCGGCACCTCAAACCCACCGCCACCCACAGTGACTTCCTTCTGCTCGCCACGGGCACACCCCCACCTCTGCTCGCTCACTCAGGACGGGAGCCACTTCTCCCCCAGCCCCCTTGTCTGTGGAGCCCCCGACACCATCCTCTTCTTTCGAAGCACCCCTGGATGCTTCCCCACGACCGGCTCTGCGGCCTCTGGACAATTTCCTTCCCCTCGCCAAAGCTTCCATGCTATAGCAGGGTCAAGACCCCCTCCCAGCATTGTTCAAAGGACTGAGATTTGTCAGCCTTTACCTGGTATACAGTAGGGGTTTAATCAGTGCATGGTTCCCTCGTTGGCATCCACACATGCTTACTGAGCCTTGTGGAGGTTAGGAGTGCGGCTCTGAAGACCTCGATTTGGATCCTGTCCCTGCCCTTCATTCACTGTGTAGCTGAGGACAAGTCACTCTGCAGGGCCTGTGGCCTTATCCATAAGATGGGGGCAATAATAGGGTGCACTTCACAGGTTGTGAGAATTAAACAAGATGGCATATGCGATGTTCACGTGATGTGCACGCCCAGCATCCCTCGGAGGGGAGGAAGGCTCAGCCCCAGCCCCGAGGGTTCAGAATCTGTGCAGCCCACAGCCCTCAGAGCTCCCAGCCCCTGGCCTCTCCGCAGCCTCCTTGGAAAAACTGAGAAATGCAGGGAGCTGGCAAGCTGGCAGAGGGGGCCTGAGGCAGCAGCCTGCCCCCCGCCCCCCTCCCCACACTGCGCCCTTCCCACACTTCTCTCTCACCCTCCCTGTCTGAGCAACCAGCTCTTGAGAGAGGAAAGCCAGAGGGAGAAAAGGGGCCCAGGTCTGGAGGGGGGGTCCCTGTGATAGGATGAGAAAGGCCCTTTGAGAAGAAGAAGGAAAAGTAATGGTTCTTGAGCTCCTGCCAGGGGCTCAGCACTTGGATCTTTACAACAAGGCTGTGGCACGGGAATGAGCTCCATTTCACAGGTGAAGAGTGGGGCGCAGAGGGACACTTGAACGGCTCCAGGTCATAGGGCAGAAGGGGCCAGAATTTGGACCCAGGCTTATGTT
This sequence comes from Tapirus indicus, assembly GCA_031878705.1. Taxonomy (NCBI): domain Eukaryota; kingdom Metazoa; phylum Chordata; class Mammalia; order Perissodactyla; family Tapiridae; genus Tapirus; species Tapirus indicus. Next base: position 14,627,060 of record CM062928.1, read on the forward strand.
ACTCCAAAGCCCATGTTCTCAGCCCAAAGCTGCCTCAGGGTATGTGCCACGAGCCCTTGGACAGGGGTCTCTGCATAGGATGGGAGTGAGAGGGCCCGAGGGGGCCAGTGAGTGATGGGCTGACCTGACTTCCAGGCTGTGGGGCCCAAGGCCAGTTTGAGGCTGCCCAGGGGTCCCCGGCAGGGTGGGGGGCAACCCAGGATCCAGAAGCAGGAGGTGCGGGCCCAGAAGGAGTTAACTGCATGAGGGGCCTGGGTGAATCAGAAGCTCCACAGGCTGCAATGGAAATTCCCTGTGCATTGCGTGTGGTCACCCAGAAAAGGGAAACGGTGCTTTTCGGAGCAGAGGATGGCGGGGGCTGGAGCCCGGGAGCAGATGCCTGCCCGGGTGGGGCTGGCTGGGGCGTCATGACCAAGGAGGCCTGGCCTCCAGATCTGCTCAGGCTCTGGGTGGGAAAAGAGAGGTGAGGAGCCACTAGGCCAGGCCAAGCCTGGTCATGCTATGGTGTGTCCATGGGCTCTGACGAATGGGTAGGAGTTCACTAGGCCCAGAGGAAGGAAGGGCACTCGGGTCGTGAGAAGTACTGGAGTCAAGGCACAGGGGTGTGACTCAGCATGGAGAGCCAGTCCCCCCGCTTTTGCTGGGGAACTCTTTCCTGTCTTTCAGAGTCTATCCCAAATGCCACCCCTCCCTGCCCCAGGAAGCACTCACCACTCCTTCTGGGTGTCCCACAGCCTCAGTTTCCCTCTCAGAGCTCTCAAGATTTTGTAACTCATCTGCCTTCTCCACAGGACTGTGGGCAGGGGCCGTGTCTTAGCTTTGGAGACAGCTTGCACCCAGCATAGGGCTAGCATGGAGTACATGCTCGGCATTTGTGAAATGACAATTTCACAGAAGAGGATTCTGAGGTTCAGAGAGGTTAAGTGAAACTCAATCAGCCAGCTGGCTATGGCTAAGTGGGCCTCAGGCCAGAGCTTTCGCCTCAGCTGGGACTTGGTAGGAGGTAAAAAACGGGGCAGGCTGATCCTTCCCTGGGGACAGGGCAGGGGCACTGGGCACTGACAGCCCGGCCAGGGAAGGCCATCTGACAACTCTGCTGTCCAAGGTCCGCTTCCCCCTCAAGCTTCAGGCCAGCCCTGCTTCTGCCCTTGTCACAGTGCTGGGAAACTTCCCTTGTCCCAGGAGGTAGAGTGAGACATAAAATGGAGCGAGGAGCCATCAGATGGGGGCAGAAGGGGCTTGAGTGTCAGGAAACTCCAATCTCAGTCCAGACACTTTCTAGCTGTGTGACCTCAGACACGTGGCTTCCCCTCTGAGCCTCAGTTTCCACTTTATGACAGAGATAATGGGATAGGCTTGTTCTGGGGACAGAAAGAACTGACTGATGTAAATTGTAAAGCTCTGCATCGATGTGACAGAATTTGTCTATTATTAGTAATGAGTATTAATTATGTCGCTGCTGTCTCTCCTTGGAGCAGTCTCCCGCTGGAGCACCGGCCTGCCTGCCAGCTCCTGAGAGGGTGTGTGCTGTGGTCCGGGCCCAGTGTCTGTCTGTCCCAGCTCAGCTCTGCACCGCGCAAGGGCCTGTGACCCACACGAGCCTGATGAGTGGGCTGAAACCCTCTAGGAGAGTGATGGCTGGAGCCTCCTTCCCAGACACACACCCCCAAAGGCCCCAGGTGCCCCAAGTTCCACCACAGCCCCTCAGATTCCTTGGCCCCTGTGAAGGCTGTGGGCGCCCAGAGAAGCTGCCCTCAAGTAGGGCCGGGCAGCAGCCTGGTGGCCATTGGTGTTGGAGCTTTTCCAAGCACGAAGGGGAACTGAGAACTGTGGGAATGCGCCTTGGGCAGGCCGGGGTGGGCTGGGCCTGGGTGGGAGGGGGCTGCTCCAGGGAGCCCAGACTGATGGGGTCCTGGAGGTGAAGAGGAGAAGGGACCCGCAAGCCAGTGGCTATGGAGCTGGAACCGGTCACTGCGGGGTGCCGGCTGGTTGTCCAGAGAGAGCTGGCCGGGCAGTGGGAGGCTGGGGAGCTGGGTGGGGAAGGAAAGAGGAAGCCATGGGGAGAGGGGGCTGGGGCTGGTGGGGATGGAGTGGGAGTGGGGGCTGGGGGCTTGGAGCCACTTCGGCCGCAGCTACTTCACTTCTCCCGGTTTCGGTTTGTAAATAGCTGCCGGCTCCGTGCAGGCGGGATGGGCCCCGCCCCTTCTGCGGCCTGTGTCCAGAGAGGCCCAGGTCTGAGTAGCTGCAGATGCTCCAACCCCGGATTTGAGGACCCCAGGAGGGATCGAGGCCAGGCCGGCCTTTGGTCCGGGTGGGAGGGTTATGGTGGGCCCAGCTCTGGGCAGCCCGACCTGTGGTCACTGAGGTAATGCAGCTGAGACAGAACTTGATGACTTGGCCACACTGGGCTTATTTATAACTGGGCCTCTGTGGGCAGAAGCAGCTGCTGAGCTGCCAACTCAGCACTGGGGCTGGCCCAGGGCACCAAGGCAGAAGACAAGATGGTGGGGCCAGGCTGGCCGGGCGGCCCCTCAGGCCGGGCCTCCAGGTCTTGGCATCCCCACGTCTCTTTGGCTGGAACCAGTCCTTGTGTTGTGATGCGCCGGCCTTAAGATTTAGGGGGAGCTACTTGTGGGACGGGCATCTCAGAACCTCCTAGACCAAGGGGGTGGCTGAACTCAGTGTTCTGGTCAGTTCCCAGGAGGCTTGGCCTTCCTGCAAAGAAACTCTTCCTCCAGAGGTCAGAGGCTGTCAGCAAACTCAACAAGAAGCAAAGTCATCTCCCCTCCCCTTCTTGCAATAGCAGCTTGAAAACAAAACAAACACGTTCGGGAAGAGGGTGAGCCAAATCCTAAGGCCTGGCCGTAATGGCGGAATCCAGACACCTGGCAGATGGGGGAAGGTGTGGGTCGCTCTGAGGCTCCCGCCTCACACCACATGGGACCCATGTCCTTGGTGGACAGCAAGGGCTGGTCCTGCCCCGACCCTCCAAATGAGGAGTGTCAGACCCTTTCTTAAGGTTTGCAGGAATAAAGAGGTTCCTAAGATCTTTCTCCCACTTTTGAATCCTTCCGGACCGACCTTGCCACCTAGCACTCTCCGACTGTCCCATCGACACCCTGTCTCCCAAACCTGGTCTTGGCCTTCCCACCTTCAAGCCTAGTTCCCGTCTGGCCCCTCGCCTGGCATACCGTGTCCTTCCCCCCAGTCTCTCCAGGTCCCCTCTCTGTCAAGGCCTCCTCTGAGGGTCCCAACCTCAGTGCTCACCTTGTCCCCAAAGCTGAGGCTCTTGGGATGTAAAAATCAAGGGACGTCAGAATTGGGGCAGAAACGGGAGGGATTTTTGATCATGGGTGCCAGGATCACTAAACGAAAGAGGAAACCACGGCCTGGAGTGGGTCAGGGATGGCCAAAGGCACTCAGTGAGCGAAGGAGGGAGCTGAGGCCACAGGCCCTGACTCCCGGCCTAGAGCTCTCACCCCCGACCTCTGACCTCCTGGACCACCTGCTTGGCCTTCAGCGCCAGGCCCTGCCTGGCCCCTTCCTCTTGGCAGAAGATGTTGGGGATGGGGAGGATGGGGGCCCGGTGTGGGGGTAACTCAGGCCATCCGCTGCCCCAGTCGGGACCCACTTAGGCCCCTCTGGGCAGGGTCGGGGCGCCCAGCCCGGAGCCGCCCGGGCTGCAGCTGCCCCTGTTTCCACATCGGCAGCAGCAAGTCCGGCGCCTGAGAAAACAGGAAGCGCCCAGTCACCACAGGAAGCATGTGTGTGCAGCCTCCCCACCCCCAGCCCATTGCAAAACGCCAACAGCCCCATTACCACAGGCACCGCACAGCGGCGGGCAGAAACGCTCCGGCCGCCGGGCCTGCAGAGGAGCCGGACAGACAGACGCCGGCCCTCACCCGCCGGGGCCGGGCCACAAGGTGATGCCCACCTTGAGGAGCCCGGGGCCTTTGGGCCTCACACCTTTCCCTGGGTTCTCAGCCCCATCCCCAGATGGGCCTGAGCCAGGCCTGCTTCGGCCATCATTAAATCACCATATGGGGTCAGGGGTCACAGAGAAGCCATTTCTCTGAGCTGGTCATTGACATTCGAGGACTCTGTGCCCGGCCTTCAGACCCCAACAGGGCCGGATCCCCAAGCCTCACTGAGGCTGTTGGCCCAGAGCCCGCCACCCCCACTACCCCAGGGAGCCATCTGCTGTTGAGTCCACACCTGCCACACCCTCTGCCCAGCCTCAGCCCTTCCTAAACGAGACTCTGTCGGCCCCTGGGGTCCTGCCCAGGCTAGCCTTTGGGAGCCCGGGCCCCTCCTCATCCCTCCCTGCCTGTCCTGACTCACCTCCCATTTCTGGCCCCCTGGGCTCAACTCTTGGAAGGAGATGGCAGTCCAGCAAGGCCGAGGCCCAGTGCCTGGGGAGGCCCGTGCTCCTCCAGCCCCGGGGACAGCAAGGAAAAGAGAAGAGAGCAGAGCATTTCATGGCTATAATAAATCAAAGGGGGAAGTCGAAGCAGGAGAAATAAGAAACTTCCCTACCCTGGGCACAGGGACCTGCCAGGCAGCAGCCCCCAGTGCCCTGCAGCCTTCCCTCCTTCCTCCTGCCTCCCTGGCCAGGGCCCAGATCTGGTGCTCTCTCCTCAGGCCTAGGCACCCCACCTTCCCAGAGACTCCCTTCTCGCTGTGCACCGGGGGCTAGGCACCTCTCATCTCTGGGCCTCAGTTTCCTCTTCACGGGCACGGAAATCCCCAAGTCATGTGCTGGTCTGGGGAGGTGAATGGTCGGGCTGCCCAGCAGAGAGGGCTGAAGATGGGTAGTGCCCCTCTGGACAAGGACCCTCAGGGGATAAAGGGAGGGATGAGACTTCCTGAGAATTCCCAATGGGACAGTCGGGCAGAGATGGACAAATGTCTGTGAGAGGGGACGGGAAGGCCGAGACAAGAGGTGGGAGTACAAGCGGGTGGGGAGAGCTGAGACTGTGAGAACAGACGGGGCCTTGACCTCATCTCTGCCCTTCACTCGCTCAAACCAGACCCAGGGCCAGGGCCTGGGGTCTGGCGTGGGCACCAGACATACACAGCCATCGCATGTACCATGCGTGTCTTTCTGGAGTGTCCCCTCAGGTAGAGACTGAGAGTGGAAACTTTTTTTTAAAAAAAAGGGGGAGAAAAGCCCACATATTACCAAGAAGGTTACAAATCTGTATGAACTTTTAAGATAAAATAAGGAATTTCAGAAGTACTTTAGCTAGTTTTGGGGCCACGATGAGCCATCCCCCCAGACGCCCAGCAGACCTTCCTCCAGTCCCTTAGCTATTGTCGTGCCTTGGCATGCAGATGCCTCTTCTCAAACCCTCCTGAAACGGTGCACTCACTCCCTTACTCCAGGGGTCTCTGCTCTCCCTGTGAGCAAATTCTCCTCAGCCCCAGCCCTGGGTCTCCCGGGGACGTTTCCAGGACAGCTGCCAGCCTGGAGGTCGGGGGTCCTGGGAGAGAGTGGCAGGCCCCGGGATCCCCCTAAGCCTCTGAGATCACGCTGCTTCACTCGCAACTTTGTCAGGCAGATAAGATAAGAAAGTGGCAGTGACTGTTGGAGTCCAGGCTGCAGAGCCAGACAGACCCGACGGCATATAGTGTGTGACCCTGAGCAAGGGAACTCACCTCCCTGAGCCTCTTTCCCCATTTGGAAAATGCCTGCCTTGAAAGTTTGCAATGAGGGACAAAGGAGGTCATGGAAGAGGGCCTCGGGGTGACCGTGTGGCCAGCATCACACAGGGACTGCCACTCCGGTCTCCTCCCAGAAGCCCCCACTTCCTCCTTTCTTTCCCCTTCACCTGCCTGAGAACCTCTGCTCCCTGCTCTTCTCTGCACCCCTAGGGGCCCTGGCCTCACTCTGACCTGTCCTGACCTGGGAGAGTGCTGGAGCTGGGGTTCCCAGCCCCACCCCAAAGTGCTCCTTCTCTGAGACGGAGACCGGGAGGCCCTAACTCCTACCCTGGCAGGACTCCCCACTTCTGCTCACACACCTCCTGCCTTCAAGAGACACCTCCTTCCATCCTCAGACAGCCACACTGTTTGAACAACTAGTGGCATTCATAAACCAGGCGCTTTACATCCACAACCGCTTGTAATGCTCGAATCTGCAGGTATTCGTATCCTCATTTCACAGACAAGGAACCTGAGGCCCAGAGGGGAGGAGTGACGGGCGCAAGGTCAGTTGGCTAGAAAGGGCAGCTCTGAGAGGAGAATTCAGCTCTCCTGGCCGCCAACCCACTGGAAATCCTATGCAAAGCACGAGGCAAAGCAGCACCTCTTCGTTTTGGAAAAAGACTTCAAGCCTTCTGGGGAGTCACTGCTGCCCAGGCCCGCGGTCCTGGCCTATTCCCAGCCCCCCTGCTCTGTCCCCATCACCACAGTCCCCTGCTTCTCCTGGTTCAGGTTGTAGGACGTCAGAGTTGGAACTTCCAGCCCCAGGTGCCCATGAGAGCAGAGAGATTATAAAATCCAGAAGGTGAGGAGTCTCCTGAATCAAAAGCTCCCCTGGGCTCCCCACCCTGGCCATGCACACCTAGCTGAGCCACTTGACTCCCTGGGGAGACGGGCCAAGGGGGCAGCGTTCTCTGGTGGTTAGAACCAGGGTGTTGGTGCCAGACATTTGTGGGTTTAAATTTCAGCTCTGCAACTGAGAGACCACCCCCGGGGGAAGTGACTTAAGCCTAATAAGGAGAGAAAAATGCCTCTCCTGGCCTGGAGAGTTCACAGAAGGGAAATTTGTTTCCAAAAGCCAAAGCCTCGGCCTTCTTCATGCATGGTCTCATTTAAGACTCATAACAGCTCTGACAAGTAGGTACAATGATTACTCCCATTTTACAGATGAAGAAACTGAGGTGAAGGAGTCTTCCCAAGGTCCCACAGCCTTGCAGGGGCTTGAACTCAGGCCCTTTTTCTCCTAGGAACTGTTCTGCCAGCCCGCAGGGTCAGAGGCCCTGAGTGGCAAGCTGAACCATGACTGGAGGGTACTGGAGTGAGAGGCCCTGCCCAGCTGTGGTGCAGTCCCCAAATGCCTGACTGTCGTTGCTTTTGGGTTGGGCTTGCAGATGGCTGCCTGGGCATGCAAGGGGTTAAGACCAGCTGCAGTGGGGCCTCCTCCAGGCACTTCCCCTGCCATACTGTCTTGGGCCACCTTACCCTGGAACCACATTGGTGTCTGACCTTCTCCTCTAAGAGGTGTTAAGTCCTTCCAGGGGGTCTGCAGGGTGGCGCCGGCAAACGGAGAAGCTGGACTTGAACTTCTCACTTGCTTGGGTCCCTTTCCAAGGCCCTGGAAGATGCCTCAGCAGATTTGTATTTGTGATTTTGTAATCTTATTCTTCAAGAGGGCCCCAAATTGTATAAGCATCAGGCTCCACAAAACCAAGCTCTGTTCCCTGTCCCCAGTTTGAGGGCAATGGAAAGAGTTCCATCAGTCTCCCCACTTGCTTTGGTGCTTGCTGGCTCTGTGACTTTAGGCAAGACCCCCACTTTCTCATCTATGCAATGGGGATGAAGCCCGGACAGTGAGGTGGGCACAGCCGGCGCAATGAGAGGAGCTCATTGTAAACCCATCCTTTACAGGAGGCGCAGATCCACAGAGGGGTGTCGCCAGCCTGCACTTGTTCCATTCCCAACAGCCTTGTGGGCTAACTGGAGACTCCCACCCCCATTTTCCAGCCAACCGAGGTTCGGAACTCAATGAGCAGGCTGGAGCCCCATCCTCCACTGCTCACTGGGGTCTCTCCCCAGGATGCCGAGTCCCTGGTTGGGGGGAGGGGGTCGCGGGACGGAGGGTGCGGGGGCGGGCTGGGGGGAGGAGGCAGCGCCCCGCACTGTCTCACCGCAGGACCGACCTCGGCCCTTATCTGTTCCGGCAGCTTCCGCCCCCCACCCCAGCCCCCGCCGCAGGCCTGGCCCCCGCCTCCGCCTCCGGAGGGGCCGGCCCGAGCGCCCCTCCCCCGCCGCCGCCCGCCCCCAGGGAGCGCCCGAGCTGCCGCGGGCTGCTGCCCAGCCGAGCAGAGAGGGGCCCGGCCCCCCAGGTGAGGAGCCGGAAGTGATAAATAACTCCTGGTGGGGTGCGGGGGGAGGCACCATCGCAGTGAGGCCCTCCCTGCCCCAGCATGCCCACCCCAACCGGAGGGGGCTCCCCAAACCGGGCCGCCGCAGCCAAATCTGGGGGGATGCTGGGAGGGAGGAAGAGCGGGGTCGCTTAATGTCCCAGGGAGCCGGAGGAGCAGTGGGGTCGGTCTACGCGGGGTTCTAAGAGACATGAGACCCCCCGCAGACACACGCTAGCAACGCCGATGGGTGTCCCCCGCACAGGTGTGGAAGGGAAGAGAGGAGTGCAGACGCCTTAGAGAAAGTGAAAAGTAAGCCACAAACTGGAGGAGACGTCTGCCGCGTACAACCGGCAAAGGATAAGCGTGAAAAATACATCAAGATCTCTTGCAAATCTATAGGGGGGAAAAAAGAACAAGTAATCCAACAGAAAAATAGATAAAAGACCTGAACGGGCGCTTTTACAGAAGAGGAAACACATTCGTCCAATGACCACCTAAGGGATGCTCCAGGTCATTGGTGATGAGGGAAATGCAAATGAAGACCAGAATGCAAGGCTATTTTACACCATTTTAAGGGCAAAAATTAACAAGCCTGACAGCACCAAGTGTTGGAGAAGAGGTGGGGCCACGGAATCTCCAGCGCTTGCTAGTCAGAGTGCAACTCGATATAGCCACGGGGGAAGACAATCTGGCCTTATCTTACAAAGCTGAGGCCCAGCTGATCCCCTCTAGGCTTAAAGTCAAGAGAAATTTTGGCCTGTGCACCAAGAGACGTGGACAAGACCCTTCAAAGCCGCACTGCTCTTTAATAGCAAAAATCTAGAAATAATACAAATGCCCGTTGACAAGAGAATGGGTAAATAAATTACAGTGGATCTGTTCACACTGGTGGCCCGTCATTCAACAGTGCACGCAAATGAACTTGTTTCACATAATATCATGAATAAATCTTACTACCATATTGTTGAGTGAAAAATCCAGTCCCAAAAGACAAATACCCTTCCCGTGAAGTTCAAAACCAAGCCAAACCCTCTCTACAAATAACAGTGTTGGTTCCTTCCTTCTAATACTTTTGTTATTAGGAGATGACATGATTACCACCCAAGAGACTCAAAAGTATACTCAAGACTCGAGTAATACTGAGAAATTATTAGAACCAGTGAGAAAATGTAGTTGGTTTACCAGGTATCAAAGGAATACATAAAAATTATCTGCCTTCCTGGGCACTATCAATAGGTCATTCAAAGTGTAATGGGAAATAGCGTATTCAAAATATCCACAAAAATGTAAAATACCTAGAAGTAAACTTATTAACTATTTTGGAGGGCCTATATGAAAACAATTGTAAAAATCATTGAATAATGTAAAAGAAAACCTTAAAACAGCTTTTTTTCCCCTTATTTAAAAAAAAGCCAAATCAAACAGAATATTGTCTAGGCATATATGTATAAGAGAAAACTTTTTATTGAAAGAAAAAGACTAATCATCACAAAATTTAGTTTCCCCCAGAAGGAGGCAGGGAGATGGGATGGGGGAGGGGTAACAAGTAAGCAAATATATCAATAAACATATAAATTAAATAAAAGAGGGTCCTGCAAATGACAGTGCCTAACGCACAAGGATTTCGTCTCGATTTGCGCTTCTAAGGTAGGAGGGGGGAAAGGAAGACACTAGGTTCAACAGGACAGACTTTTATTCAGAGTATAGGCAAGAGCTTGTCTTTCTTTCCAGGGGCCCACATGGGGCATGGGGGGCAGGGGGCGGGGGCCTGTGTATACAGGGGACAGAGCTAAGGGTCCCAAAGACACACAATGCTGAGGGCCTTCAGGCTGGACAGATCCAGAAGGCTTCAGGGAGGAGGCGGCCTTGTAAACGGGCTGTATTTCAATTGACAGAGGGTGGAAGGGGAAGAACATGCCGGGCCTGCCAGGGGTGGGGTGAGGGTTACAAAGGGGGTTGTAAAGGCAGAGAGGCCAGACAGAAAGTAGTGAGGCCTGGGAGAAAGCACCCCAGAAACTCGGGAGTTACAACTGCTCTGGGTTAGGGGCAGGGGTTCTGGAGGGGCAGGTCTGGTTTGGAGAGGCCCCTGGTGAGCGCCTGGCTGGGCCTCTTTTCAGCTGTAACCTTGGGCAAGTTGCTCACCACCTGAGCTTCAGATGCCTTTCTACAGGAGATTGCTGCCTGCCTGCAGACCCCCCCCCCCCCCAAGAAAGCCCTGAGAAAAAGAAGGCCCACTTTTCCCCAGAAGGCCACACTCTGGAAGCGGAAGAAGTACTCATCCACCCCAGCCCACAGTCTCTAGCCCTGCCAGAAGAGAGGAAGGGTGTCAGAGCATCGGCAATGCCAGGCCATGCTGGTCTCTCGGCCACCGCTTGGTCAGCAGGCCCAGGGGCAATCCCACCTGGAAATAGAGGGCTGAGGCCTGGTTGCTGAGAAAGGCCACCGGTACAGTTACCAGAGCCAGGAACAGAGTATTGAAGTCAGACCCTGGGCAACCCAGTGAAGTCAGAGAAGTGGGCCTGCAGGCCCCCAGTCCCAGACACCTCTCAGCCACTCAGAGCCAAGCAGTGTCCAGGCCCAGCCCGCCCTGCTGAAGTCTGTCTGCCCACCGCCAAGAGCCAGGAAGTCCCTGAGGCCTCCGAACCGACTGATAAATGTGTTGGAAAACACTCATCTGTGCTCAGCAGGGAGAGGAGGGAGGGTGGCCTCTACCCTGTGTCTTGAATCTATCTGTTCTTTTCACTGCTGTACCATTTTCTTTATACCCACGTATCCACGTAATAAATAATAATATCTAACCCTTAAGTAGAACCTCCCATGTGCCAGGCATAGTTCTAAGTGCTTTGTGTGTATTCATTCATTTAATCCTTGGAACAATCCAATACAGTAATCCATTTTGCAGATGAGGAAACTGAGGCATAAGGAGTTAAGTAATTTGCCCCAGGAAGTCTGGTACCAGAATCTGGTTGTCTTAACCATCAAGCTAGGAGGCCATCATATATGTAAATATATAAAAGATTACAGATATATAAATTTTGACATCATTGCATAAATGTGATCATACATATGTTTTAAAATTTTTCTTTTATATTTTCCCTTCCCCCACCACGGAATCCATGTTATCACCCTAACGTGTGATCTTTCATATTTTTTATTTACTCACAATTATACATGGACTTATATACACTGGTATCGATAATCACATGTATATATACAAGGTTCCGTTTTGTCATTATTTTAAAATAGTGAATTGTATTCAGTAAATATTTCTGCATCTCTCTTTTCTCACTCGTCTATACCTGGAAGCCCCTGGCAGATCTAATTTTTAATAGCCACATATGGTACCTTGTGTGGTACCCAGCCACCGTGTCCTTCCAGCTGGCCCTCCCTGCTGATGGTCATCTTCTAGAGTCCCATAACCACCCCCAATGCTCTTGTTGCTTTAATCCGTCAGGGACTCTGATGGTGAAAATTCTAGGCCAGCTGAGAGGAAAGGGCAGTAAGAAGGCAGCAAGTAGCACTTCTGGCTGGGCCTTGCCCACCCCCTCGCTGGTGGCCAGCAGCCCTCAGTCCCCAGAGACAGGAATGCTGACTGTGTTATTGTGAAATCATTTGTATATTGTGAAGTGCTTTGCAATGTGATGCGGTGATTTGCATACAGCACCCCCCCCCCGGGGGGGTGCATCTTAGAGATCCCAGAGCAGCATTCCTAAGTGTCTTCCTTCCTTTGCAAAGAAACCAACCTGGCGGCGCTTCCACTTCAGAATTCAGGAAGGGACACAGGAAGGCTTCCTGGCAGACCTATGGGCCTGGCTGGGTGAGGCAGACAAGAGGCTTTCGGAGGAAAGTGATCCCACCTGGAAGGAGCTGGAGGTCTAGGAAGGGCAGACACTGGAATGTGAGGTGACCAGGGCACCGGGTGTAGCATATGAGACCCCAGTATGCCCTCAGAGCCCCCAGGATGGGAGAGCAACACAAGACAGATGAAGGGAGCTAGCATGGGAGGCAGATGAGGGTCAGAGGCTTGGAGACCCCCACTCCTTCACAATCTCTGCCCAAGTAAATACCCACGTGCCCCTTCCCGAAGATCGTTCGGTTCTGGCTGATTCCCCGAGAAGGATGCAAAGTGGAACCGCCAAGCCAGACTCCCATAACCCTGTAAGTGAGAGGTGCTATCACATGCTCTGGGTTCAGGGACATCCAGGTTTGAATCCTGGCTCTGCCATCTGTGCCATTGTGTGATCCTGGGCTAACAGTGCCCACCTCAGTGGGACAGACTGAGGATTCTGTGAGATAATGCAAGTAGAGTGAACGGCACGTAACAGGTGTTCAGTAAATTGCAGGTATAATAATAATGCTATTGTTTGCTGCCCTAGTCTCAGGTGAGGGAAGCACAGAATCCTTGCTCCCGCGGATCTGGAATTCCGAGCAGCAGTATCAACCACGCATTGGACCCCAAAGGGTTACAAGTCCTGGAGACCAAGGCCTGAGGTTCCCAGTGAAAAACCAAAGCATAAAAATAATTCGATGAGTAAGAATAAAATTCCCTCTTCTGAGGTTCCCGGGGTTAGGCCCCTCCCTGCGGCAGGCACTTCCCCTTTCCCTTGTTCATGGAGGAGCCAGGCCCGGCTGACTCAAAGCAGGAGCGCCGCCGCCATCCTCCCACCCCGGACTCCGGCCCGGCTCGGCCCAGGGCTGCGCTGTCTGGCGGCCGAGCGCGCCCCCGTACGGCCGCGGCCGGGACTGCAGCCCGAGAGGGGAAGCGGCGGCGGCCAGACCCGCAAGCCCAGCCGCCCGGCCGCTCGCGGTCCCTGCGGGGCCGCCGCCTCCGCTTTGCCCAGCCCGGCGGAGCGCGGTGCCCGTCGGGCTCCCACTTCCGCCCGGCCCTCCCCGCCGCCCCAAATCCCGCCCGAGCGGAAGTGCGCCCGCCGCCCGGGTCCCCCATGGCCGGGAGGCGGAAGCGCGCCCACCGCCGCTCCCCCGAGCCCGCGGCGCGCGGCGCGGCGGGTTCCGGACAGGTCCCGTGTGACGTGGCCGCGTGCCGGGGGCGGCTCCGGGCCGGGGGCCGGGCGGCCGGGCCGGGCGGGGCCGAGCCGGGGCGGGGCGCGGCGCCGCAGCTGGATGGCCGGGGCCGCCCGGAGCGTCGCCGCCGCCGCCGCACGGTGAGTGACCGCCCGGCCCGCAGGGTCGATCCCCCGCCCCCGGCCCGCCTCGTCCTGCTCGCTCGGGGGCCTCTCGCCCGGAGCCGGAGTTAAACTTCCTGGGCTCCGCGCCTGCCCTGTCGCCCCCTCGTCACTCCCCATCCCTCCCTCGCGCGCCCCCGCCGTCGCCCCCTCCCTCTCTGGCTCTCTCCTGCCTCTCCCCTCCTGCTTTCTTCCTTCACCCTCCTCTCTGACTCTCTCGGCACCCCTCCCCTCTCCCCACCTGTGGTCCCCTGACCTCCGCGTGACCCCCTCGGCCTCCAGCCCCGGCCTGGCCCGGTCCTGCCTTTGGTCCCCATGAGCCCAGCTGGTTTCATCAGGGTCTCCCATTAAGGCCTGGACCGCCTAGATGTGGGCATCCTTTACCCCGCCCGAGGCGGCTGCCTTCCCCCCGGGCCACCTCCATCAGCAGATGAGGAAACTGAGGCAGGCACGTCCCCTGCTCAAGGTCACGGCCAGCATGAGACGGGGCAGACCGCATTTCAATCTCATGCCCGAGTTTCCAGACTGCACTTCTCTCTTGGTTGACTCACATCCACGTCCTGTGCTCCGCCGGCGGGTACCTCCCTGCTGCCTGGTGCTCCAGGCCTCTCCTAGCTGGAGGATTCTCCGCACCTCCTCCCCGCCGGGCACGGTCACCTGCATTAGCAGGCTCATCTCAGCTTCACACCGTGTGACGGAGGCAATAGTTGTCTTCGTCCTACAGAGGAGGAAACTGAGGCTCAGAGAGGGGTTCAGGGACTTGCGCTAAGGCACACAGCTGTAAGTGCAGGGCGCCAAGCCTGTGCTCTGCGGGTCTGTGAGACAGCTCCTAACCCAACGATCCTTTCTCTTCAGTCCCACCTCCTGTCTGTCTGCATGCCCCAGGGACGTTGGGCTCATTTCCTAGGAAGAAGCTCTGAGGGTCCTTTCCTGGCTCAGCTCTCTGGTTTCCCCACCTACGCCTCCTAATGTCACCCCATCAAGCTAGATAGCCGGCCTCAGGCCCTGGGGTGTCCTCACCAGGACACATCCCGGCAGCAAAGCCTCCCCTGGCAGCCAGAGACACCCAGCTGGGCTGGGCTTGCCGGTGGCTTTGGGGAGCCCAGCCAGCGCCTCATCCTGTCATTAAGGAAAGTTTAGCCTCAGGCGGACGTGCTGACACACAGTCTGGAGCTGGCTCACGAGGAAAAAATGTGTGGTCCTTGGGAGTGGGATGTAGAGAAGCAGAGCCCTTGGTCTGTGTACCCACCGTTCAGATCCTCAGAGGCCCTGGGCAAGGCAAGCAGGGGGGCAGATGACATGGCCAGTTGCGGGGGGGGGGGGGCTAAAATGCCACGTTTCCTAAGCAGGTGTGCGGCCAAGGGTGGCAGCTCACGTAAGTGGCCTTTGTGTTTTTCAGCACGTGGTATGCCTGGATGTCCCTGCCCTGGTTGTGGCATGGCGGGCCAAAGGCTCCTCCTCCTCACTGCTCTTGCCCTGGAGCTCCTGGGGGGGGCTGGGGGTTCACAGCAGGCCCTCCGGAATCGGGGGGCTGCAGCAGCCTGTCGCCTGGATAACAAGGAAAGCGAGTCCTGGGGGGCCCTGCTGAGTGGGGAAAGGCTGGACACTTGGATCTGCTCCCTCCTGGGCTCACTCATGGTGGGGCTCAGCGGGGTCTTCCCGTTGCTCGTCATTCCCCTGGAGATGGGGACCACGCTGCGCTCAGAAGGTGGGTGACCCTCCTTTGGCGCCCAGGGGTAGCCAGCAGAGTGGGAGACAGGCTCCTGCTCTCCCTGGGAGAGCTCGGTCGCACGTCCCTGATTACAGTGTGTCTGAGGTGGAGGGCGGCAACGGAATACAATTTCTCACCTGGGTCCTGTGAGACCAGATGCACCGCGTTTATTTATTCATTCATTCGTGTGCATTTATTCTGAAAAAATAAAAGCAAACGTTCACCAAGAAGCAGGATAGATAGTGGTTGGAAATATGGATGGCAGGCAGCCTGGGTTCCAATCTTGGCTCTGCCACTTACCAGCTGGGTGGCACTGGGCAAGTTATTTTCCCTCTTCCTCAGGCTCTCAACCTTAAAAATGGGGATAATAATAGTATCTCCCTCACAGATATTATTGTGAAGATTAAAGGAACTAGTATCGGAACAGGCAGAAAGGCTGCCTGTTTGTGGCCCCCCGGGCTGGGTACAGGGATGTAGCGACGAGCAAAGCAATGCATCTCCCTTCAGTCTTGGCTCAGAGTGCAGGGCTCTGCAACCAAGAGCCCCAGATCAGCCTTACCCAGGATACACGAGAGGCTGGAGCAGGCCTGCCTCCAGGGTCTGGAGAGGGCGCGGGCGTGGGCAGAGGCTTTTCCTTGGTTCCTCTTTTGTATCATGCGCACATACTGTCTATCCACAAATGACATGTTGTCATGAAAAACACAAGATCAGATGGGGAGATGGTACAAACGCAGGTACCTGGAGGGAGGAGGGCAAAAGGGACGATTAGGCATGTGTGTGTGGTGATGGATTGTACTTAGTCTTTGGGTGGTGAATATGATGTAACCTATGCAGAAATCGAAATATTATGATGTACACCTGAAATTTATATAATGTTATAAACCAATGTTACTGCAATAAAAAAGAAGAAATATAGAAATCCTTAAAAAAATAAAAACACAGGTGCCTGTTGCCCCCACCCAAGAGCATGACATAGTGGGTCTGGACCGGGGCCCCAGGAATCTTTGCAATGAGTGCCGCAGGGGCTTGTGCAGCCCGCCAGGCCCAGGAACTGTTCATTCAGCAGATGGTTATGCACACAGCCGTGCCAGGCCCTGGGCTGAGGGCTGGCACCGCAGCTGAGAACAGAGCCCTCGTGGGGCCCGCCGTCATGCCTGTGCACCTGCTCAGTCCCTCTCGTAGAGTCCCTTCAAGCTCAACGTAGGGAGGACTTGGGTTACAGGCATACCTCGCTTTATTGCGCTTCGCAGATACTGCATTTTCTCCAAGATCCTCCACCAGCAAAAAGATTATGACTCGCTGAAGGCTCAGATGATGGTTAGCATTTTTTAGCAATAATTATGTTTTAATTAAAATATGTACATTGTTTTTTAGACATAATGCTATTGCACATTTAATAGACTACAGCATAGCGTAAATATAACTTTCATATGCACTGGGAAACCAAAAAATTCATATGACTCGCTTTATTGAGATACGTGCTTTATTGTGATGGTCTGGAACCAAACCCGCAGTATCTCCAAGGTCTGCCTGTATTAGCTGCATTTTAAAAATGGGGAAGCAAAGGCACAGAGAGGTTCTTTGACCAGCCCAAAGTCACACAGCCTGGAAACAGTAGCTTCTGGAATCCCACCCCACCGCCAAGCTGCCACTGCTCTCTGGGCCTCAGTGTCTCTATCAAACCAAGGGTTTGGGCATGGCCCCCTTAGGGCACTTCCAACTCCGGATTCTGCAAGTCTCCAAAAGTCCCGAAATCTCTGCCACTCTTCTGAGAGTAACGGTGACTGAGAAGAGAAAAATTCCCATTTAATGATCACTTGCTGTGTGTATTGTCATTTAATTCCCTCAAGCTCCCTATCAGATAGATACAATTATCCCTGGTTTACAGATGGGGAAACTTAGTCCCGGAAGTAATCTGCCCAAGGTCACCAGCTGGCAAGTTGGGAAGCTGGGACCTGGCCAGCTCCCACGCGCAGTCTCTTAACCATGAAGCAGTCACGGCTCCACAGTTGTCCAGCAGGTCATGGTGCATTGCTGCCAAGCACCCAGCCCTGGCCGGGCCTGGGAGTGGGGGACCCAGGAAGGGCAGCAGCCCATCCAGCCTTCTGGAGGCTTGCAGTCTGGTTGGGACAATACCAAGAGCCCAGTAAGCTGGGTGGGGCAGAGGTCAGGCCAGGGACTTTGGTGGCTGAGCCCTCAGGCCCCACATCTCTGACCTGTAGCTGGGGCCCGGCGCCTGAAGCAGCTGCTCAGCTTTGCCTTGGGAGGACTCTTGGGCAATGTGTTTCTCCACCTGCTGCCTGAGGCGTGGGCCTACACGTGCAGCGCCAGCCCTGGTGAGTGAGGTGGTGGGCTGGGGCAGGGTGGGGGGGCTGGTGCCCATGCCCTGTGGCAGCCTAGGCCCTGCCTGCTCTGCCAGAATGACGGGAGAGGGGTTTTGGGCATCTGGCAGGGAACTTGTCCTGGTCCCAGTGCCCTGGCCCCTGTGGGAGTCTCGGGCCCAGCTGTTTCACCAGCCAGTTGGGGCCCCTGCCCCTGTCACTGCCCTGGACTAGGTACCCCCTTCTATGGTCCTGGCTTGGCCTGGCCTGTCAGTGCTGCCCCCTACAGGTGGGGAGGGGCAGAGCCTGCAGCAGCAACAGCAACTGGGGCTGTGGGTCATTGCTGGCTTCCTGACCTTCCTGGTGCTGGAGAAGATGATCCTGGACAGCAAGGAGAAGGAAGGGACCAGCCAGGTGAGCTCCAAACCCCAGGGCCTGGAGGCCCAGGTTCTGAGTTGACCCCTGAAAAGAGGGTCTCTGGGCCCTTTCCTGGGAGCTCTGGGAGACTGGGCCAACTTGTTTGGGAGGCTCTGGAAAATGACAGCATCAGCCCCTGCCGTGGCTTGTCCTCATAGACTGATAGTGACAGCAGTGTGGGAGGCGGAGGGTCTGTTGAGTTTGGGGGCACCCAGCTGATTGAGCGGCAAAGAAGTCGAGCTAGATAAAAGGGCTGTTCCCCATCTCGTTTCTCCATCTCTCGCTCCCCTTCTCTGTCTACCCTGGCCGAGCTGGGAGCGTCTAATGTCACCTCTCCCCCTTCTCCTGGCCCTAGGGCCCCAGCAAAGACCCCACTGCTGCTGCCGCGCTCAATGGAGGCCGTTCTCTGGGCCAACCGGCTGCAGAGCCCGGCCTGAGCGCCGTGGTCCGGAGCATCAAAGTGAGTGGCTCAGGGTCCCCTCTGCCTGTAGCCGCCCACCCCGAGGGGCCTGCCCGGCTCAGCCTGGCTTTCTCTCCCCTCACGCAGGTCAGTGGCTATCTCAATCTGCTGGCCAACACCATAGACAACTTCACGCACGGGCTGGCTGTGGCCGCCAGCTTCCTTGTGAGCAAGAAGGTGAGTAGGAGTTGGGGCAGGTGGGGCCCAGGCAGTTCTGGTGGGGATGATGGTGCCCATGTTGACCAGTTGGCTCTACCGCCAAAATAGGTGTCCCGTCAACTTCTCACTCCCTCCATCACCAACACGCTCACCTAAGCCCCTAGGACTCTCTGTGGCTTTCCTGGATGCGGCCTTCTTTTGTCCCTAGCCCCTGATCTGTTTTTCTTGCTGCAAACACTCTTTGTTGGGATCACATGCCTCTGCCAGGCTGCTAGGCTTAGCCCCTGCCTGCTTCTAGATGCTTCTCCCCCACCTCCCTGCTCTGTGCTCCGGCCCCAGTGGTCTGGCCAAGCTCTTTCCCCCATCATGGCCTCCACCTCACACTATTCATCTGCCTGGAATGTTCTTCCTCCCACTCTTTGAACCACTGGCTTCTCATCCTTCAGGCCTCGGCTTAAATGCACTTCCTCGAAGAGGCCTTTGCTGACCCCTCATCTAAATTAGGCCCCATTGCTTATGCCCCATGGCACCCAGTTCATCCTTTCCCCCACAGCACCTGTTGTGATGTGTAATCACACTGCTTTGTGTTGATTCAATCCTTGCCTCTCCCCTCCAGACTGTTAGCTTTGTGAAGTCAGGTTCCTTGTCTGTTTTACTCACTGCTGTATTTCTAGTAGCCAAGTGGTGTCCAGCCAGAGCACTGAGTAAATATTTGTAGAATGAGTGGACAAGTGGGTGCCCTGGCCCTCGGCACAGTCCCCACAGATTCCCCTCCCTGCAGATCGGGCTCCTGACCACCATGGCCATCCTCCTGCATGAGATCCCCCATGAGGTGAGTGCCAGAGGGTTTCCAAGGTCAGCACTGTGGGCGTGGAGCCTGGGGTTGGGATTTGGGGTGGGACTGCCCGCCTGCGGCAGGCTCGGGGGCTGCACTTTGGAGGCCTGGAGCTGCTCAGCCCACCAGGCTGCAGCCACCCTCTCAGCTGTGCTCCAGCTTCCTCAGGACTACGGTCCCAGCCGAGGGGATGTGGGCTGCGGGGCCCAGCGGCAGGGCTGGTGCAGGGCGCTCGGTGTCCATACCTGAGGCGCTCGGGGGTCTGGCCCCACTGGGGCCCAGAGTGATCATCTGGACCTCCCTTCAGGTGGGCGACTTTGCTATCCTGCTCCGGGCCGGCTTTGACCGATGGAGCGCAGCCAAGCTGCAGCTCTCGACGGCACTGGGGGGCCTGCTGGGTGCCTGCTTCGCCATCTGTACGCAGTCCCCCAAGGGAGTAGGTACGGGCGTGGTGGGTGGTGGAGGCAGGTGGCGGTCAGCAGAGGGGCCCACAGCCAAAGGGCACAGCTGCCCTGCCCTGGTTTCCAGGCCGGGTTCTGCCCTGTCTACCCTGCGGGAGGGGGTGCGGTTCACACGGCTCCCCTGGGCTCCCAGCCAGTCAGGACTTCTCCCTGCCACTGCAGAGGAGACCGTGGCCTGGATCCTGCCCTTCACCTCTGGCGGCTTTCTCTACATCGCCCTGGTGAACGTGCTGCCTGACCTCTTGGAGGAAGATGACCCATGGTGAGTGACCCACTGGACCGACACGCGCAGAGCCCTTAGGGGCTCAAGGGGGAGGAGCGTCCGGCCTCTGCCCCCTCCCCTGAGCCAGTGCCGCCCCCTGAGCCCGGCCCCTCGCCCCACAGGCGCTCCCTGCAGCAGGTGCTTCTGCTCTGCACAGGCATCGTGGTGATGGTGCTGTTCTCCGTCTTCATCGAGTAACCATTCCCGGTGCCCCACCCCCACACAGCAATAAGAGACTCGGATTCACTCTGACCGTGTGTGAGGCAGAGGGCAAGTGCCCGTGAGAGAGTGAGCCTCTGACCAGAGGAGGATGTGTGTGTGTGTGGCGTGTGCATGTGTGACCAGAGGTGTGTGCAAGACCAACACTGTGATCCCTTGTGTGCTGGGCCCAGGACCCAGTGCCGGCGCCTGCCCCCAGCCATGCTGCGGTCCTCTCTCCTTGCCACCCTGTCATCTTGCTCCTCCAGAGCGAGCAGTGAGCAACAGCAGCATCGGTCCTGAGCAGAGGCCTCTCCCCACCGGGACCCCAAGAGGAGTAAGAGGAGCCTAAGGAGCCCAGGGAGCCCCAAAGCTGCCTCCTGCTGGGGCTTCAGGGGTCCCTGGCCTGAAGGAGTAATCCCCTCTGCTCATGCTCCCAGCCAGGGCAGCCCGGGACCGAGGTTGGGGCGCCATCTCTCTGCCACGTTCGTTGTCCTGGCCCTTCCTTCACCAGCTCTGAGGCCAAAGAAAGGAGAGGCAGGTGCTCGTGTAGCCCCCAGCCCCACTCGGCACTGACAGTCCTAGCCCTCCCAGCAGGCAGCTGGGGATGCTTTTAAGACCTTCTCCTCACGGCTGCCTGCCCTGGGCCAGCTCCTGTTCCCCAGCGAATGCTCCCTGGCAGCGCCAGCAGCTCTTGCCACCTCCAGCTGCCAAACAGCAGCCTGCAGGGCAGCACGCAGCCCCGGGCCAGAGAGGCCTCCCAGTCCAGCTCAGGGATGCTCGTGCCAGCACAGGGTCTGGGCAGATGCTCGGGGGGTAGGAAGACTGAGCCATGGCTGCCTCCCCCTGCTCGGGCCCCTTTCCTGTCCCACTGCGGGTGGGGGTACGGTGGGGGTGGCGAGGGCTCCACGTTGTCAGCACTCAGGAATGTGCTCTGGGAGAATGCTGAAGCCATAATCCCCAGCTATTTCCCTTGGCTGACGCCCAGGTACTCAGCTGGCCCATTCCATGGCCAGGCTCCCGCCCTGCTGCTCGGCCGTGGGCGTTCTGAGAAGTGGCCATCAAGGGGGTCTGGATGGTTTCACAGCAGTTTTGCTGTGAGGCCGTTTGTATCTGTAAATACCTGTTCTATAGACGAGATGCAAATAAATATTATACACAAACTGGCTGGCTCCGTTCTGCATACCAGAGGCCATGCTCAAGCAGGGCTTTCCTGGGGACTGTGTCCCAGCCAAACCGGCTGCTGTGTGGGCCCAGCTCCTGCTGGCCGCCCCACAGGTCTCCACAGGCAGCACTCTGCCACCTGCCCCTTCCAGCCCTTCCTTCTGCTTTGTGCTCGGCTCTGAACTGTTTCCCTTGTGGTGCTTCTCGGAACAGGGTACTGCGTTTCATCTCTCCCCGGTGTGGTTTGTTGTTAGCTTTCTAGCCCTGTGAAACAAGCCTGGTACCATGCCACCACAGCCCATGTCACCCCAAGGGTGGGGTCCTCATTTTATAGACCTGCCAGCCAGGAGCTTTTTCCTGGCCTGCCCCCTGAGTAATTTAACCAAGCAAGGGAGCTCCATCCCCAGTCATCTCCAGGTTTGGCCTCAATGAAATTATTTTTCATTAAAAAGGAAGAGAAAAAAAAAATACAGGATCCTTATTCTACACCACATCCTCACCGCCTCTGAATGTGCCATGTAAAGACAGCATCAGGCATGGGGGGCGCTGCTTCCCTGCAGTGCTATTAGGAAAAAGCAGAAGGGGGAAGTGGAGTCCTAGTCTCTCCTCTCCAGGCCAACCAGGACAAACTTCCAGCAGCATGCCTGCACCACGGCAGAGTCAGGTACCCGGGCTGTGAAGCCCAAATCGGCTACATCCTCAGCTGGCAGCGTCTGGGTCTCAGGATCTTGTCAGCGAAAAGGGATCTGCTTCACCTGATTGTGACATATGCAGGACCTGGTGGGCCCCGGCCTGAAAGAACCAAAAGAGGGAACCCAGGGCTGTCTCGCCAGCCCCCACCCTCACCTCAGCAGGCGCCAGGCCCTGTTGGGCAGCAGACGCACATGTAGTTGTGGCCCTCGGCTCTGAGGGGGGGAGTGGGACCCCATTTAGAGATGAGGAAGCCAAGGGGGGGGGGGCGTGAAGGTGGTGGCTGCAGGTTCACTCAGGTGCCACGGCCAAGTGAATGCCCCAACTGGTTAGAAGGAACAGGGAATGCAGGAGTCGGGGCGGCTGAGCCCAGGGCAGGGGACAGACCTGGGCACTTCAGAGGCTGTGCTGGGGGCTCCTCGGGCAGAGGGTGGGAAGACAATGGGGTCACCAAGGAGCGCAAGGGAGGTGTGCCTTGGAAGGCCAGCCTGGCTGTGGTGGGACTAGAGGGGAGGGACTCAGAGATGGGACGGAGCCGAGCCCTCCAGACAGGCCTCCTTGAGGGAGGGGACTGGTGAAAAAGAGGGTGTAGGGGCTTTTGCCAGAGGGTGTGAGAACGAAGGCGAGTTCCAAAGGGCTGTTTCCTTGAAAAGTCATTCAGGGGACGACAGGCTTTCTTCTCAGCCCTGGGTTTGAATCCCAGCTATGCCACCTAAGGTTCTGCAATCTTGGCCCAGTTGCTTAAACCCATAAAGTGAGGCTACCCTACTGGTGGTTGAGATAACTAGATAAAATTATGCACGAGACCCATAGTGCACGTGGCCCAGAGGAAGCCCTCAATGAATGGTGAACCACACTAGGTGAACCACAACTAGGAAGGCTGGTAGACAGGAGGACCAGCGAGATCCTAACAGAAACTGTGACAGGATATAGGGCCCGACAGGGAGTGGGGCTGAGGGCAGAATAGGGGATGGGAGAGAACACAGCATGGCCAAAGGTCAGGCCTAGCAGGACTCTCAGTGGGTCTTGCTCAAGGTTCATTTTTCAGCCAGAGGAAACGGGCCAAAAGAACTACTGGGAACATGTGGAGAAACAGGAGGTTGGGGGCCAGGAAACAAGGGAGGAGCTCCAAAGAGCAAAGACCCCGGGCCTGGCATACGAGGAGGCAAGGCCAAGGGCCAGAGCACCAAAATGCAGAGAGAGGGAAAGGCTGGCTTCTGTTTAGGCCCTTCACTCTAGAGCCGCAGCGCCACAACCACTAACGCTCAGACGTGGGCAGGGAGGGGGAGGGGGCTGGAGGGACATGGGGGGGGAGGCCAGAAGACGCCAGGCAACAGCTGCAGCACGCGCCGATCCCTCCCGGAGGGCTTCACCCTGACAACTGGTTCGAGGCCCACGGCTGTCCTGGGTTTGCAGGCAGCAGCACCTGGGGAAGGGGCCTCCCGCATATGCCCCACTCTTCTGCCCAGAGCCCAGGGGCGAGACACACAGGTGGCAGGGACCCGAACCATCTTTATTACGAAGTTTAACCAGCCAGTCCAGGGAGCAGGTGTAGCAGGCAACCCCCTAGGCGTAGTACTGCAGGTTGGCTTTCTTCTTGGCCTGCACCTCCAGGATGCCCTCCATGTAGTCCTCGTGGGTGAGCTCCGTGGCACCCCTGCGCAGTGCGATCATGCCCTGCACCCAGGACAGACAGGCTCGAGGCTGCCACCCCGCACCCCTGGCCAGCTCCCTGAGGCCTCAGCGTTCTCAGCCTCTTCTCCTCAGCAGTCTCCACCAGACAAACACCCCTGTCCTGTCCAGGGAAGAGGGCAAGAAGGCACGAAGCCCCCACCCACCCAGCAGAGCCTGCCACTCACCGCCTCCACACACACGGCCTTGCACTGGGCCCCGTTGAAGTCATCCGTACAGCGGGCCAGCTCCTCGTAGTTCACATCAGGACTGGGGGGTAGACGGACACCACAGGGCTCAGCTACTTATGCGGAGGGAGTGGAGGGGCAGGTGTCCTCCCACACCCCCCAACAAGCGGCGAGGTCAACTCGCCCTGTGACCATAGGCAAGTCCCTTCCCCACTGTGCCTTGCTCTCTTCTTGGTACTAGATGAGGAGAGGAAAGGAAGAGGGCAGAGCAGGTTAGACCAGGTTAGTTCTAGTGTCTCCTGAGCTCCAGCCTTCTAGAAATCTGCACCTGAGACTTCAGGGACTGATTCAGCCTGAAGCAGAGAAGCAGGAGGTTGTGGACACAAAGATGGCCGTCTCCCGTCTCCTGAGCAGCATGGGCCGCGCATTAGCACAGCACTGCTGCTGCCACATCCTGGTCTCACGTGCAAGCACTGTGCTTGACGCTGCCACAACCCCATGAGGTCAGTGCCGCCATCCCCACGTCCCAGATAAGAAAATCCAGGGTTAGAGTGGTTACGCCACCTGCTGAATGTCACACAGATCTGAACCCAGGGCCATCTGGCCCCTGGCTGGATTTCCCGGGGCCACATTGGACTGTGCTGATCTGCTGAGGTGAGGGAGGCCAGGAAAGTGGGGGCCTCCAGCCTGTGCGCCTTCCAATCATGGGGGAGGAGAGGGGTGGGTGGATTCCAAGGAATTAGAATTAGAGCCTGGGCCCCAGCAAGATTCTATCTCAGGCACCTGGGGAGAAGTGGATGCTGGCACTTGGAGCAGTGTGTGTGAACGGATGTGGAGGGGGCGGGCGGAGCCCGGGGGAAGCTCAGCACAGAGGACAGACAGACCACTCTGCTGCTGCCCCTTCAGCGCCTCGCTCGTGTCCCCGCTCACCTGACATTCATCTTTCGGGAGTGGATCTGCATGATTCTGGCCCGGGCCTCCTCGTTGGGCATCGGGAACTCGATCTTGCGGTCCAGGCGGCCTGAGCGGAGCAGGGCGGGGTCCAGGATGTCCACCCTATTAGTGGCTGCAATTACCTGAGCAAGCGAAGAGGTAGCACCTTGAACTAAGGAGGATGGGCACAGACAGGCCACAGTCACGGCCAAGACAGACAGAGAGGCAGCCCAGGGTCCAAGAGAGAGAGCAGGGGATGTTTTAGACAGACTCCCATTCCAATTCTAGCTGCACTAGCTAGGTGACCTGACCTCTAACCCCCATGTTCTTCATCTGTGAAGCGACGACAATACTCACCTTTACTTGGGTGTTGGGCTGGAACCCATCCAGCTGGTTCAGAAGCTCCAGCATTGTCCTCTGCACCTCCCGGTCCCCGGCCTTCTCACTGTCAAATCTGGGGCACACAGGAGGCCCAGGACACTGGTAAAGCCACAGCTCGGGCAGAGCCCTCCCCTCCTCCACCCACCGCAAGCCCAACGCAACTGACCAGGGAGGGAAAATGTCTTGCTCAATGTGGGACCCCTGGCCCAGGGACTGGCACAGAAAAGCTGTCAGAGACTGGAGAGGCTCTTGGGATCAGGTGCCAGGCTGAGGCTAAAACAGCAAAACCAGCCACCGCCTGGGCTATGCCCCTGACAAACGCGCCATTACAAACGGAGCTAAAGCTTAGAAACACAGGGATCTGGCCCAGACTCGGTGCACGAGGGGGAGCCCAGGCAGCCTCCCTGAGGAAGTGTCCCTCAGGCTGAGGTCTGCAGGCTAAAAACACACTGGCTGGGCAACCAACCACTGGAGAACAGGAGAAAAGAAAAAGCACATTCCAGAGAGGGAACAGCAGGTACAAAATCTCTCCCACCATAGACCCAGAGTGGGCCCACAAACTGAGGGGATGCTGTGAAGGGAGTCCAGAGGGAGGGGGGAGGCGGAACATACAGGGGGCCTCGCGGGCCACAGAAAGCCCAGCATTTATCCCAAGGAGCAATGGGAAGGCCCAGAAAGGGTCTTCAGTAGGATCCATTTGTGTGAGGGACTGTGGGTGCATGTAAGTGAAGTGACCAGGTTTCTGTTTTGAAAGGAACATGCTGGAAGCTGTGAGAATGGATGGTCAGGGAAAAAGAAAAGAAGCTGGGAGGCTACTTAGAAGAGAATTTAAGAAGCAGAACCACAAGAGTAGAGCTGCCACTGTCCAAGGGGAGGAGGGGACAGGGTGGGAGAGTTGGAATTGAGAACAATGCCCTTGGCAACACCCAGCACCCCCTTACCGTTTGGTGCCGATAGCATCCAGCTCATCGATGAAGATGATGGATGGAGCCTTCTCCTTGGCCAGGGCAAAGGCGTCCCGGACCAACTTGGCACCGTCGCCAATGAACATCTGCACCAGCTGGGGGCCAGCCAGCTTCAGGAAGGTGGCCTGAGGTGGGGGGACAGTAATAGTCAGGCCGAAGGCACCACCAGAGGCCTCCAGAGGCACTGAGCCCGAGAGCTCAGCTCCCACCCATTTCCTCCTCACCCTCCCACAGCACTCACCTTGGTCTGTGCAGCACAGGCCCGAGCCAGCAGGGTCTTCCCCGTCCCTGGGGGCCCGTACATCAGCACCCCCTTTGGAGGCTGGATCCCCAAGTTCTCAAACTTCTCCTTGTGGTTCATTGGCAGGACAATGGCCTCCACCAGCTGCCAGGAAGAAATCCAGGGTGAGGAGAAGGAAGCCCTGAGGGCTCCCGCAGCCCAACCTGTAGTGGCTGCAACCCTCCTACTCAGGTCAGGGACAGAGCCCTCGCCGTCCCCACACTCACTCCCACCAAGACTGGCTCACAGTCTGTCCGGGAACAGCGGGGTATGGTAGAGACACTGAGTCAAGAACCAGGAGCCTGAGTTCCAGTCCTGGCTCTCGCCCTGACCTTCTGTGACTCTGGGCGAGTCATTCAATCTCTCTGGATCTCAGTCTCCTAAACTGTTTCACGGCACCCTCCTTGCCTCCCTAGGATGCTATGAGGATAAGGGGCACAATGGGGAGAAGTGCTCCGGTCAGTGAAGCAGAGAAACAAAAAGCCTGCTGATGGCTGCCGTGCCTCCCTCACCTCCTGAATCTGCTTGTCCAGGCCCCCGATGTCACTGTATTGCTCTGTGGGCCTCTCGTCCACCTCCATGGCCTTCACCCGCGAGTCGTACTCTGTGGGCAGGGTCTCCAGGATCAGATAGGAGTCTTTGTTCACACCCTGGGGACACAGCACGAAGCCTTCAGACGTGTCCCAGCTCAAGGCTTACCTAACTGGCTGGGTGACGGGTGTCTGTGAAAGGACAAACACAGGACTGGGCAACACAAGAATCAAAGAGCAGGTCGACAGGATCAGACCCTCTGGGCTGCTCTGCCGAGATTCAGGGCCAACAGTGACCCGGGCCTGGGGCAGCGGCTCAGCTAGTCAGGGGGAGAAACCTCACCGGCAAAGCCCCACCTGGGCTCAGGGACACCACTCACCACCAAGTCTCCCGGCTTCAGCTTTTCAGCATCCACCAACCCAATTACAGGCAGGAAGTATGTCTATAAGAGAGATTCCAGGTGCGGCGTCAGTTACTGCCCTCAGGAAGGCTCCCAAGTCCTGTCCCACATCCACCCCTCACCCTCTTTGGCTCTTCCACTGTCTGAGCCGCCTCACCTGTCGTGTAGAGGTTTTGATCACTGCACACTTGCCCTTCCTCTGGGAGTCCAAGTCAATATTAGCACCGTCCTCCTCTTGGTCGTTGGGATCAACATCTAAAAGCTGGGAAGGGAAAAAGCTCAGATCAAGAGGCCCTGCTCAGCCCCCTGAACTCTTCAGAGCCCAGTGCTTCCTGGGCCTAGACAATCCCAACACTCACAGGGCTGGCCATTCCTACCTCACTCAGACTAGCCCTCGGCCCAGCAAAGGTGAGATTGACAAACCAAGGGACTGATAAAATCTGTTTAGGCATTGCTTCTCTGTACAGAAATCACCCACCCCCGAGGAAGAATAACCAGTAGAAAAGAAGAAATGTGGGGCATCTGAGGCCTTTTCAGGCCCAAATATCCCCCTGGAAATGGACACTTATGAGGGGGCCCCAGAAAGTGTAGCTCTAACATACAACTTGGGCCTCAAAACCTCCACCCACTCTTTCCCCAATGGCCCCATCACAGGCTGCCTCCAAGCCCTGCCGACCCCTCTCTTCCCCTCCACATACACACACACCTCGATGACATTGGAGACAAGGTACGGCAGGGTCTTGTTCACTTTGATTTTCTCACTGTTCTCTTTGATCTTGTCCTTCATGGCCTGGAGTTCGTGGGTGACCCGCAACACTTCACTCTTCATGATCTAGCAGAAGGGCGAGTGGAAGCAACTGCTTGGCCTGGGCTCAGCTTCTCCCAGGGCCCTGTAACTGGTGAGGTCCAGGCTGCCCAGGGGACCCTCCCACATGGCTTCACCCAGCTCTAAGGCTCTCTGAAGGCTGGGCCTGACTGTGACCACATCCCGCAGAGGGTCCAAACAGGAGGCCAGTCTGGGAACCTCCTGGTGAAGCAGTTGTAGTAGAGGGAAAAAGAGCAGGACTTTGAATCGAGAAAGTGGAGGTTTTAGGTTCTGCCTGTTAAGGGCTGGGTACTTCCCCACTATGGAAAAAAAAAAAAAAAAAAAAACCTCTCTGAGCCTCAGTTTCCCCATCGGTTGGATGAGGATTTCCTAAAAGGATTCTCAAGAGGAATACTTAAAGGCCACAATGAGGGGCCACCCAGTGGCGCAGCGGTTTAGTTCACGCTTGGCAGCCCGGGGTTCGCGAGTTCAGATCCCTGGCGCCCGCCGACAAACTGCCTGTCAGCCATGCCGTGGCGGCGTCCCATATAAAGTAGAGGAAGATGGGCAAGGATGTTAGCCCAGGGCCAGTCTTCCTCAGCAAAAAGGGGAGGATTGGCAACGGATGTTAGCTCAGGGCTGGTCTTCCCCACAAAAAACAAAAAAATAAATAAATAAAAAATAAAGGCCACAACGAGAAAGGCCGTCTGATGAGCCCCCTCTCAGACTGGGTCTCCCACCACCCTGTTCCTCTTCTGGTCCTTTTGAAGGATGAGTTTTCTTTTGTCTTTTCCTGGTCCGAGGAGGAAACTGCGGTCCCCAGGCCTCCCCTGGGGAGGCCGAGAACGACGTGAGAGGGGTCGCTGGGATCGCCAGGAACTGCCCTGCGGGGGCTTCACTGCCCGCAACAGAGGCTGCACGCCCACCTTGATCTCACTGTCCAGCAGCCGTGTGCGCTGGATAATCTCTTCTGTGGACATCTTGAGCACCTCCTCTCCGATGCCATCTTGCTGTTAAAAATTTTTTTTTAACTCAGAGCAGGCGTCCCGCGTTCTCCGAGCCCACTCACAGCCTCCGTTTCCCAGCCCATACAGCCAGAATAAAGGAGTCAGTCCCCTTGCCCACATCCCAAGCGGCCCCGACCCTGGGACCAGGCCACGTTGACCCCCAACCCCCTCCTCCCCTCCCGCCAAGGGTGTCTCCCCGCCGGCCCCGGCTCTAAGACCCCCTACTCCCTCAGCGCGGACCTCAGCCTCATCCCACACGGTCGCCATCTTCTCCTGCCGAGTCACTGGGCTCTAGAGTTTCGGCAGCAGATTCATTTCCTGGAGGAGGAGGCCGAAGGTCGGATTGGGCAGGAGCCGTGGCGGGAGATTAACACTATCTTTCTTAACGCCTGCTCTTGACTAGAGGCAGATCTCTCTCTCCAAATCCTGATTCTGGACCGGATTAGCTCCGGCCGCGGTGCCGGAGCGAATCTGCTGCTCCGATTTAAAAGATGAAGCTCGGGCCGCAGGCCCCGCCCCCGCGGCTCCTGAAACGTTCTAGCTCTCGTCCTGTGTAAGCCGGGCGCCGGAGGTGGATGCGTCATTGGCCGGCGCGCGCAGTGGGGCGGGGCCTGGATGTAAAACCGGAAGGGGAGGGAGAAACAACGGGAGCCGCGAGGGCCCTTGGGAAATGTAGTCTTAATCTGGCGGGTAACTGAAAGGGCGCTTTCGAAAGAGTGATTCAACCTCAGAATCTGGCCCAGTTAGGAATCGGGATTCGCACAATGGCTCTGCCTCCCGTAAACCATAAACGACATAAGCCAGTCGTGTGCAAAGGGCCCAAAAAAAGGGCATGACACCTCAGATTGCATTTTCATAATTATTATTTATTAAAGTACAAGCTGGCCACCCAGGGTCAGCAGAGAGAATCATTAACCAGTTTTAAAGAGAGAAATCACTGCTGCTACTAACTTTGGAGCAGGCACCACAGAACTGCCCACGTGGGAAGAACTCGATTGACAATCAGCCTACACAATTGAAAACATTATGACTCACGTCTGTGACCGTTTCTTTTGTCTCACTGAGCAGGGCAGATCTCTTTGGATCATATGAGACTCGTACCTGTGTCCTCTGCCCTGGAGAATCTCTGCTTATCACTCTGAGATGAGGCCAAGGGCCCCCCTAAAATGAACTTCATGTAGTCCACGTAGCTTATATTTTAAGTCAAGCCATCAGAGATACCCTCTAAACTTGGTGAAAATCTGTCCAGTGTTTTTCGCGGAATGCAGTTGAAGGCATTTCATTTGCAGCTGCTGGCTTAAGGCTGACAAAGCACCCCCGTAGGTAACAGCATTTAACAGCCGCCATGCCCTGGGGACAGACTGAATTATTTCTCAATGTTAGACAAGGATGTGGAGAGGTGAAGTGACTTGCTCAAGGTTGTTCAGTGAGTCACTGTCAGCACTTGGGCTGCTAACCCCAAATTCACACTTTTCAGTTACCTGACAGAAGTCAAGAAGCCCAGTCGGGGAAGTAGGTGTCCTCTCTGTGCTGGTCACCCCACACCCGGGGCAGGTGGGCCCTGTTCTGTGGCCTACATTTGGAAATCCCAACAAATAGGCATATATATAGAAAGCCTCCAGCCTGGGCCTGTGATGGGGGGTGGCAGTCTCTCCTTGACCATACCTTAGGCAGGCTCCTCTGAGCCCTCTTTTCCACTAGTTCTTGTCCTTGGGCCCTGTCTTCAGCCTGCCTAGCCCAATTTTAGCAAGAATCCTGTTAAGTTTATCGAGACCCCTTTCCCTGATATCTGATGACCCTTGATATCTGATCAAGTTCCTCATCCCCCACCTTTGCTACATAAATCCTTGGCCTGCCTTCAGCAAGAATCCTGTTAGGCTAGCTTAGCAAGAATCCCCTCCCTTAATGTCTCCTCTTAGTCATTTTTCGTCTACTGATCCCCTCACTCTGCTTGTTGGCTATAAATCCCCCGCTGTCTTTGCTGTATTTAGAATTGAGTTCAATTCTGTACTGAATTCTCGTTCCTCTATTGCAATAGTACTGAATAAAATCTGTTTTTACTGCCTTGAAATAGTGCATGGCCCTATTTAATAGTGTTATCAAACCTGAAGAGAGTTCGCTCACCCATCACACAGCAAGCCGATCTCTGACATGGGGTATAGTGAAAGAAAGTAGGAATTTTATTGCAAAGTGCTGAGCAAGGAGAACGGGCTGCTAATGCTGTAATCCCAAACTCCCGGAAAAGCTACAAGCAAGGGTTTTTATTTGGGGTTTTAGGTAGGGGAGGGGGAGCATGTGGCCTTGGGGGCTGAAATTCTAACAGTCCTCCACGCAGGCATGACTGTCCTATGTGTCTCACATGGTGGATTTTTAGTCTGTGATGTCTAAAGTTTACAATCAGTCATTTTAGCTTCTCATAAACTGCGAGATGCTGAGTCAGGCAGGGGCGGGGGTGCTGTCAGCAAGTTCCTCTCTTATCAGCGGTCCTCCTGCTGTTCTGCAAGGCAAGCTCAGAAACTTTGGTTATTTTGTTTCCCACATTAACCTTGTGAGTACAAGGCTCGGTTTCACCCTAATCCAGGGAAATTTTAACTCCTTCATCCTCAGTTTCAATAGCCAAAACTGACAAGAGTAGCCTGGCACTCAGACTCATTGAGCAGACCAGATGGGAGCTTCCACGATGTCCAAGAGATGGTTAAGGAAAAGAGCCAGACTCAGCCTCAGTGCATCCAGAAGTGCAAAGAACTAGGACTCCAGTAGCAGGGATTTCAGGGAGACTTATTTTAGTTAATTCTTAAGCCCAAATTCTCTACGAAATGGAAGAAGCTGCTCCAGGAGGCAGTGAGCTCCCTATTGCTGGAAAAGGGAAGGCAAATGCGGGACCACCACCTGGTGCACTGTTATAGAGGAGACTCCTGAAAGGGATGGAGAAGAAGGATTGGCCCGTGAGGCATTTTAAGGACTTTTCTAGGCTTAGAAAACAAATGACAGGCCAGAATGAATGATAGGTTGATCTGTCAATCAAATGACAGAGATTGATTATCTTGGGAGCCTACTCCTATAAGGAGCAGGGATGACCTAGTGGGGATAGGAGAAAAAGGAGAACAGTTAATGAAGGTTCAGGCTGCTCAAGTAATCAAGGAAGTACCAGGAGGTCAGTTCCAGCAGGCACCTGAGAACCTGGGGCAGAGTGTGTCCTCAGGAAGAATGAGGTTGGCCCAGTTTGGAGCCTCTGGTCCATCTGGGCCTCTAAAGAGGAGAGGAGATGTAGGTCAGGCCTATAGTAGGGTGGGGCAGGGGGTCCTGGAAGCCAGGACTTTCAAATCTCAGTTCCGAAGCCCTCCCTGCCTCCAAAAGACCAGGTCAAGTCTTCTCGCTCTTTCCCACGGCTCCCCGTGCTTACATCTGCTGTGATGATTTAGTTGTCTGTCTCGCCCTCCCCTGGATTATAAACTCCATGAGCACATGTATTTGATTTGTTTACCCTGAGTCCCCAAGGGCCTAGGAAAGTGCCTGGCCCACGAAAAATATTTTCAAATGAAAAATTAATTAAATCTCAAATCACAAGCTGGACAATTTCCTCTCTGAAGCCCCACCCTCTCATGCCTGAGCACTCCCTTGAGCCAGGCCCAGCAGGTCTCAGTCCCTGGAGGGGAGAGAAACAAAACACCAGAGGGTTTTCTTCTGGGTCCTTCCACTTGCTCAGGTCAAAACCTTGGAGTTGATGAAAATAATAATAATAATAAATTTTTACATATTGAGGTATATGGGGAAGCCATCCTGGTTTAATTCTGATTCGGCCGCCTAAAACTTGTTGTTCCCAGAGCAGCCTGACTTATGGCCTGCCAAACATGCATTGTCCATCTGCTTCAAACATTCTCCCAAAGCGAAGGATGCACCCTTTAAAGATGGGGATGAACGTCTCCCTTTCTCTGACACCGATACCAGTACTTCTTTGAAGATAAGCTTTTCTTCCCAGAGAACCAAGGTCAAGTTGACCTGCTGTGTATGTGCTAAACTGTAGCAAAACATCTCCTTGTGACTTTGGGCAAAAAAATTATATTCCTGACATACTTGTTGTATGTTCTTTGTTCTGAAACAGTATATAACCATGCTGTAAACCATGCTTTCTTCCTTAATGAGATTGTACTTCTGGGCTAGTCCTCAGCGGGCTCAATAAATATCATCTTATCTTTGTTATTGATAGATTGATTATTGATTATTTGTGTCAACAGAGTCATCCTTGACTTCTCTCTCTGAACCAAGTGGGCTCACCTCCTGGTGAGTTAAGTAAGACTCTACACCAGTGGAAGTTGTCTCACAAAGTAAAGTGTATTTGCAGCAAATAGGAATCATTTCCAAAGTCATGGCTTCCCTGAAAAAAGGGAAGCAGGAACTTTTATTTCAGTTGGGAAATGAATATTCAAAAGAGAGAGGTGGGGATTTGCCTGCACAGGCTCAGTTGGAGAACATGCTTCCACATAATGAGGCCTAAGTTCCTCCTGGAGAGATCTTTGCATTAAAAATAAAGCAAAGGTTCATGCGCGTAGCTTTTATGGTGAGGCTTGGTCAGTTTCAGGATAGTTGGTGGTTACTTCTCCTTAACATACAAAAGGAAAAGAAACAACTTGGAAAAACAATTAATTGCTTCCAAACCCACCTTTGAGCTTCTCGAGGCAGCTAGTCGGTGACAACACCACATCAAATCCACCAGAAAATCCCACTGATTCTATCTTAAACAAATATCTGGAATTCTGAATGATAAGATCTGAATCAAAATAATCCAGTGGAGGTGTGGAGCTTGGGGGAGAGGTGTATAAATGAAATAAGATTGTCCACGTGCTCGATATGCATATTGTTAAGGCTGAGATGGAGATTCACTTGTACTAGTCTCTATTTTGTATCTATTTGAAAATTTCCAAAATAATATATTTTTAATATACAAAAGGTATACATTATATATGTGTATATATATATATTTTTTTACACATATATAAAATGTGTATCTCCAGAATATGACACTTCTCACCATCCCCAGGGTCTGTCACCCTGGTTCAAGGCAGCATCACATCTCACCTCGTTGACTGCAGGAGCCTCCTGCTCTAACCCTCCTGTGATGGTTAATTTTACGTGTCAATTTGACTGGGCCACAGGGTACCCAGATATTCGGTCAAACATTATTCTGGGTGTTCTGTGAGAGTATTCGTAGATGAGATTAACACTTATTTATTTGTGTGTGTGAGGAAGACCAGCCCTGAGCTAACATCGGTTGCCAGTCCTCCTCTTTTTTTGCTGAGGAAGATTGGCCCTGGGCTACCATCTGTGCCCATCTTCCTCTAGTTTATATGGGACGCCACCACAGCATGGCTTGACAAGCGATGCGTCGGTCTGCGCCCAGGATCCGAACCCGCAAACCCCAGGCCACCAAAGGAGAGCACACAAACTTAACCACTACGCCACCAGGCCAGCCCCAAGATTAACATTTAAATCAGTAAACTGAGTAAAACGGATTGCCCTCCCTAATATGGGTGGGCTTCGTCCAATCAGTTGAAGGCCTGAATAGAACAAAAAGGCTGCCCCTCCTGTGAGATACAGGGAACTCCTCCCCCCTGGCTGCCTTGAGCTGGGACATCAGTCTTTTCCTGACTTTGGACTTGAACTGAAACATAGGCTTTTCTTGGGTCTTGAGCCTGCCGGCTTTCAGACTAGAATTTACACCATCAGCTCTCCTGGTTCTGAGGCCTTCTGACTCAGATTAGAACTAAGCCATCAGTATTCCTGGGTTTCCAGCTTGCCGACTCACCCTGCAGATTGTGGAACTTGCTCACCTCCATAACTGCATAAGCCAATTCCTTATAATAAATCTCTTTACATACGTACATGTATATGTATACATATATATACACACACACACACCTATATATATGTACAAATATATATATAGTTCCTATTTGGGTCTGTTCCTCTGGAAAATCCTAATATACTTCCTAAGGTCAGTAATTTGAAAACTACTAAATATGTAAAAAAGTTGAAAGAATAGACAATGAATACCTGTATACTTTTCACCTAGAGTCATCAATTGATCACATTTTGCCACATTTACTTTTGTTCTGTGTGTATATGTTTTTCTGAACCATTTCACGATAAGTTGCAGACATCACGACACTTCACCTGTAAAAATTTCAGCCAGTGTCTCCTAAGAATAGAGACACTCTCATATGTAACTACAGTACGTTACAGTATAATATATTGTCATACCTCAGGGATTCAATATTGATGCGATGATATCTAATATATAGCCTGTATTAAAATTTCTTCAGTTATCCCCAAAACATCCCTTATAGCCTTTAAAAAAAAATCCAGTATCAAGTCAAGGATCACACATTGCGTTCAGCTGTCATGTCTCTTTAGCCTCCTTTAATCTAGAACAATCCCCCAATCTCTTTTTGGTCTTTCATGACACTGACATTTTTGAAGCATCCAGGCCAGTTGTCTCGCATTGTCTGTTCTCAACACAGCAACCAAAGGAATTCTTTTAAAACCTAGTCAGAGCATGTCACTCTTCTGCTCCAAACCCAGCAGCAGCTGCCCTTCTCACTCAGAGTAAGTGTCCCTGCAAGGGCCCACAGGGCCCTGCATGTTTTCACTCCCCCCACGGCTTCCTCCAGGACCTCAACTCCCGCTCCCTCCCTCTCTGATCACGTTTCCAGACCTCCTTGCTGCTCCAGGGCCAGACCGGTCTAGGACCCTGTTCCCTTCTCCTGGAATGTTCTTTCCAGGATATTTGCTTGGTTCACTCCCTCACCTCCTTCCCGTCTTTGCTCAAATGCCTCCTTCTCTCACTCACCCTTACAGCCTCTTAATGCTGCAGCCTGCCTCTCCCCGCCTCTCCCCGCCCCAGCCCTTCCCCACGCTCATCACCTCCTTACCTCAATCTACGCTTTTTATTAATTATATATTTTTATTTTGAAAACTGAGAAAAGCTGCAAATACAACACAAATAACTTTTTTCCTTGCACCATTTGAGATTAAATTGCTGACCGGATACCACATTGCCTCGAATGCTCGGGTATGAATTTCCTACAATCAAGGCCATTTTCCTACTTAACCTCAACGCAACCTTCATATCAGGAAGTTAATGTCAAGGTTTCTACCATCGAATCCTCGGACCCCGTTCAAGCTTCACCAGTTGTTCCAGTAACGTCCTTTACAGCAAAGGGCTCCAGTCCAGAATCAGGACCGGAATCAAGCACTGTATTTAGTTGTAGCCTTCAGTCTCTTCTAATCTGAAATCGTTTCTCCGTCCTTCTTGGGCCTCATGACCTCGAGATTTGTTACTTTGTAGACTATTTCTAAATTTGTGTTTATCTGGGATTTCCTCATGATTTTATACTCAGATGGTTCATCTTTGGCAGGAACAGTACAGAAGGGATGGGGGGGTCCTCACTGCATTCATTCAGGTAGCACCCGATTTCATTGTGTCCCGTAACTGGAGTGTCAGCCTTTCTCACCTGGTTAATCTGGTGTCTGCTGACCTTCTCCACTGTGAAGGTAATCTTTTCTTCCCCTTGAAATTAATAAGTATTTTGTGGGGAAGTACTTTGGAACTATGTCAATATCCCATTCTTTATCAAATTTTTAATTTATTCATTTACATCAGTATGGATTCTTGTTTTATCCAATAAAATCTGTTAGTATCATTGCTATGGACTAAATGTTTGTCTCCCCTCAGATTCATATGGTAAAGCCCTAATGTGATGATATTTGGAGGTGGGACCTTTAGGAGGTGATTAGGGTTAGATTAAGTCATGAGGGTGGCGCCCTCATGATGGATTAGTGGCCTTATAAGAAAAGGAAGAGATTTCTCTCCCTCCCCCCACCCCCACCTCTTTCTTTCTCCACACACGAGCAAAAGGCCATGTGAGGACACAGGGAGAGGTGCTGTCTGTAACTGTAGGAGAGAGTCCTCACGAGACACCAACCCTCTGGCACCTTGGTCTTGAACTTTCTGTCTCCAAAACTATGAGAAAATTAATTTCTGTTGTGTAAGCCACCCAGTCTATGGTGTTCTGTTATGGCAGCCTGAGCTGATGAAGACATTCTTTTTTTTATTTTTAATTTTTATTGATGTCTTAATAGTTTTAACATTGTGGGGTTTTCATTGTACATTATTATTTGTCCGTCACCATGTGGATGCATCCCTTCACCCCTTGTGCCCACCCCCCCTCCCCCTTCCCCCTGGTAACCACCAACCAGTTCTCTCTGTCCTTGTGTTAGTTTATATTCCACATATGAGTGAAATCATGCAGCGTCTGTCCTTCTCTCTCTGGCTTATTTCAGTTAACATAATACCCTCTAGGTCCATCCATGTTGTTGCAAATGGGACAATTCTGTCTTCTCTTATGGCTGAGTAGTATTCCATTGTATGTATATACCACATCTTCTTTATCCAATCATCAGTCGAGGGACACTTGGGTTGCTTCCACTTCTTGGCTATAGTGAATAATGCTGCAATGAACATGGGGGTGCATAAGCCTCTTGTGATGGTTGATTTCATGTCCATTGGGTAGATGCCCAAGAGTGGGATTGCTGGATCATACGGTATTTCTATTTTTAATTTTTGAGGAACCTCCATACTGTTTTCCATAGAGGCTGCACCAGTTTGCATTCCCACCAGCAGTAAATTAGGGTTCCTGTTTCTCCACAACCTCTCCAGCATTTATTGGTTTTTGTGGGGGTTTTTGGTGAGGAAGACCAGCCCTGAGCTAACATCCGTGCCCATCTTCCTCTACTTTATATGGGACGCTGCCACAGCGTGGCTGACAAGCAGTGCATCAGCAGGCACCCAGGATCCGAATCCGTGAACCCCGGGCTGCCAAGCGCGAACTAAACCGCTGCGCCACTGGGCCGGCCCCCACCATTTATTGTTTTCTGTCTTGGTGATTACAGCCATTCTAACGGGTGTCAGGTGATATCTTAGCATAGTTTTGATTCGCATTTCCCTGATGACTAGTCATGTTGAACATCTTTTCACGTGTCTGTTGGCCATCTGTATATCTGCCTTGGAAAAATAAGACAATCATTCTTAATCATTATTAATGGGCCAATGCAAGTCCATTCAAACTGGCTCCTGTGTCCTTTTGAGTTATTCTCATCATTCTTTCAGCTTTGTTTGCTTTCTGACACACGATATTCCAGGCTTATCTTGCACTCTCCCTGGTCCAGGTCTAGAATCAGCCATTTCTCCAAAGAGCCTTGGTTCCTTTAAGTGGAACATGGTATTTAGAAGCCAAGATCTGGGTGGTAGATGTGCTCATTGCTACTGGCACGTGCGCACAGACATTTGTAACTATATTTATTTCTCTATTTAGCTTTTTATTTTGAAATCCATGAGTTCACACTGATCCCTACAATTCCAGTTCAACACCACAGTGTCCCTTCTGGTTTTCTCCCTGTCCTTATTTGTAACTCTCTTCTTCAATAGTGACCTGGCTCCCATTACCCTTCACATATTTACTTTTTTGATCAATCCTCTCTATATAGCCGATTTCTCATTGCACTCCCTCCCACGCACAGATCCTTCTTCACTCCATCTTTGTTCAAATGTCCCACGTGCATGCCCTGTTCACGCTACTCAAGCTCTGACACCTCACGCCTGACCTTCCCCAACTTGGATGCCTCCTCATCCTGTTTAGGCCCCAAAGACCCTGGCCAGGCTGCCCTCCTTGCGCGGCTTGTTCTCTGACCCTCTGCCCTGGGCCGCATCCCACCCACCACCACGTGATGCCCTCCTCACTTTGCTAAGGCTCCAGCTCCCGGTACTAGGTCTTTCTCCTCCAGGGCATCCTCAGCACCCTGCTCTGGCTCTGACACACAGCACTAGGCTGCCCTGTGCACGAATACCCTACTCACCCTGTTCAGGGTCCGGCTCCCAGACCACCCAGCTGCATGGATGTCCTCCTCCCCTTGCTTGGCTCCAACACCCAGCACCAGGCCTTGTGCTCAAGTGAACTTTCTCACTCTACTTGTTCTCTGGCACTCCAAGATGAGGCACCCACATGTGTGACGCCCTTCTCTCCAAGCAGCCTCTCCCTCCCCACACTGGGGCTTCACCCGTGTGGACACCTCCTCACCCTCCTTGGGTTCCAACACCTCACCCCAGGCCACCCCTCCACATGGATGTCTGTCTTGCTCTGTCCCATCAAGAGAAGGGAAGGGGATGAAGATGAGGAAGAGGAATGCTGCTCTCATCTTTATTGTTCCAAAGTACTTATTGCTTTTGCATTAGTCTGCTAGTTTTTGCCATAAAAAATACCACAGACTGGGTGGCTTAAACAACAGAAATTTATTTCTTCACAGCTCTGGTGGCTGGGAAGTCCAAGACCAAGGTGCCAGAAAACTCCATTTGTGGTGAGGCCTCTCTTCCTGGCTTGTAGATGGCTGCCTTCTTACCCTGTCCTCACACAATCTTTTCTTTGTGCAGCCCAGAGAGAGAGAGAAAGCTCTCTGGTGTCTCTTCCTCTTCTTATAGGGACATCAGTCCTAACGAATGAGGGCCCCACCCTATGACCTCATTTAACCTTAATTACCTCCCTAGAGGCCCGGTCTCCTAATTCAGTCACATTGGAGGTCAGGGCTCCAACATATGAATTTTGGGGGACACAATTCAGTCTATAACATCTAACAGACTATGTCGCTTATTTATTACGTTTACTGTTTATCACATCTTCCTCCCACCCCTGCAAGTCAGCAGCTCCTTATGTGCAGAAATCTTTGTGTCTGGCTTACTGTGGCCCAACAAGAACCTGCAGGGGCAGCTGGAAGCAGCCCTCATACATATGTGCGGAGGGACGCGCCTGTCTGAGGAGCCCACGTGGGGAGCCTCCCTCCCACTCTGCCCCACCCCCTCAGACCTTGAGAGGGAAAGTCAGAATCCCTGGGACCAGATACAAATGGTTTATTTTTCTATAAAGAGCAACATACAAAGAGGCGGGGGCAGGCAGCTGGGCCTCGAGGGGCAGCAGTGGGCAGGCCCTGGTGGAGGTCCTGGCAGCTGCCCCAGGAGTAAACAGGCACCCGAGGGGTGGCAGGTCAGGGGTCTCCAGCGGGACGGTGGAGAAGGAGCAGGGAGGTGAGGCGGAAGCCCAGGCTGCTGACGGAGTCACACAAAGCCAGGCTTCATGGACGAGCGGCGGCAGTTGGGGCAGCTCCGCGTCCCATTGTTTTGCAGGCACCTTGGGAAGCAAAGGGCCCTGTCCACTCACCAAGCCCATCCTTCCATCCTGGGCTCTCTCTCCTCCCCTCCCCTCCCCTCCGCAGGGGCTGGAAAGGAGTCAAGGGAAGGGGGGGGCCCTGCTTGCCCCTCACATTGTGCCCAGGGGGGCTTTCCAGGGCAGAGACTGGACTGTGAGTCAGGAGGTCGGGATGCAGGCAGGTCTGGCCTGGGTGTCTGAATCCCATGACCTTTGGGAGGCCTCTCTGAATCCTCTTTGGGGAGAAGAAGAAGGGCCTCCCCATAGGGCCGCTGGGAGGATTCAGTGAGTTAATACATGGGAAGATCTGAGAATGCACTTGGGATGCAGAAAGCACCATGCAAATGTCTGCTGTTAGTATGACTAGTGTGATTGGGCCCTAGGGTACCAAAGAGGCCTCTTATGCCCTCTGCCCCCACTGGGAGCCCTCACCGGAGGTGGAAGATGTGGGAGCAGGGCAGGGCCTGCAGCCGGCTGTTCCTCTCGCCAATGGACTCGCCGCACAGGCCGCAGTACAGCTCGGTCTCCTCCACACACTCGTGGAAGCGCACGACGTGGGCGCGCAGCTCCCGCTGCAGCCCCTTGCTGCGGTAGATGCTCTCACTCAGGCAGTGCAGCTTGAGCTGGCTCAGCTGGCCAGCGGGGACAGACCAAGTCAGTGTGGTGAGCAGCTGTCCCGCTTCCCTCCTGTCCCCGCAGGGCCACTGAGCAGTCAGTACACACGGGGTCCAGTGCTGGCTGTGTTCCTGCCTTGCTGATGGACCTAGGGAAAACGTCCTGCCCTCTCTGGGCCTTGGTTTCTCCTTATGCAGAATGAGGCGGTGGGTAAGTGGTCCTCACCCCTAGAATGGGCTGGGGACCCCGTGTGTTTGAAGAATTTTATTGACCAAACCTGCTGCATTGACTCTATAATAATTAATTTGCTCTCCTGTTTTTGTTAATTAAATACACACAATAGCTCAGCATTTCTGATCAGCCTGAGATACATGGATGAACCCAAGGGTCTATAATCCAGCCTAAGGCACATCTATTTAGCCTTTTAGTTGAACTGTGCGCCTGGTGCCAGAGAAATACACATCTTCTAGAAGGCTTTGAGAAACTGAACCTGTGTTCGACATTTAAAGGTTTGGATATGATTATTAAATTTGGAGAAGCATGTATCTTTGGAGTTAAGACAGACCAGTTACCAGGTGTGGGACCTTGAGCACCTCTGTGAGCCTCGCTTTCCTCATCTGTAAAATGGGGCTCCCTGGACCCCCCTTGCAGGGAGACAGTAAGGACTGGAAGGGATACCTAGGAGAGCCCCATGGTACCCAGGTCTCCGTGAGTGGAGGCCACTGTTGAGAGTGTTAATGACCACCAGAAGCCTCTGAGGAATTCTGATAGCCCTTGAGCTAAGGATCTCTTGCCCTGTCCTCCAAAGCGCTTTCTGGGTGGGAGAGAAACAGCCGGGGTCTGGGGATGGTGGTGGCAGCTCCTAGAGGTCAGAAAGGGCTCAGGGCCTGAGTGGGCCCAGTGGGGGGCCCTCTCCCCAACCCAAGATCCCCCCCTGGTCTCTTGACTCCAGACCCAGAAGACAGAATCAGGTCTGACCTTGTTCCCCACCTCCTCGGCCAGGTCCTGGGCTCTCTCGATGGCATCCAGAGCCTGGAAGGCGAGCACAGGCCAGGGCTGCAGGCAGAGCTGACAGAGGCCTTGGCTCATAGGAAAGGAAGGGGTACGGGGGGCGGGGCTAGGGAGGGTGACAGGGCTGGGCAGTGAAAGTAGCAAGAAGATTCTGGGGTGCAGTCGCAAGAGCTGTGTGGGCAAGTTACCTCCTGCCTCAGTTTACTCAGACACAGAATGGGAAGACTATTCCCGTCTCGTCCGCGGGGTGCTGTGAACTCATGGGAAGCAGTTAGACCTTTCTGAGTTCAAACCCCAGCTCTGGTCCTTTACTAGCTGTGTGACTGGGCAAGTAAGTCATGGGCCTTCTCTGAGACTGGAAAATGACTTGG
The DNA here is from genome assembly GCA_031878705.1 of Tapirus indicus. Classification (NCBI taxonomy): domain Eukaryota; kingdom Metazoa; phylum Chordata; class Mammalia; order Perissodactyla; family Tapiridae; genus Tapirus; species Tapirus indicus. The sequence continues at coordinate 14,669,421 of CM062928.1, forward strand.
AATGTCCTGGCCTCATGGGATAGGGGTGAGGCTGACGTTAGACAAAGGTTGTTTAGACAGATTGTTTGCTGACCTACTGGCCCCAAATGGGAGCACTGGGGAGAGCTGGGGCTGTAGGCAAGGGCCCCACCTCACCTTGTCCAGTGCCTTCCTGGCCACCCAGCATTTGGCCACGCCCAGCAGCACCTGCACCTGCCCCAGGCGGTTTCCGATCTCGGTCATGATGCTCATGGCAGAGTCGTACCTGGGGAAGGCTGTCTACACAGCCAGGTGGGGGATGGAGTCAGGCTGGGCCAGGCCTGCACACCCCCCCACTCCACCTCCCGGTGACCTCACCTCCAGGTCCCCACGGCTCCGGTGGATGTCAGCAAAGCAGAGCAGGCAGAGCGCCTGTAGTGGCCGGTCCCCATGCTGCAGTGCAATCTTCATAGACTCCTGCCGGGGAGGCCGGTCACTCAGGCCTGGATACCTGCCCCCTACCACTGGGGTACCCTCACCCAGTGGACCCCTCTGAAGGTCAGCCCAGGGGTCACCAACAGTCTCAGAGCCCAATACACTTACCCTGGTGCTTGGGCCCCATGCACTGAACCACTGAGGCCTCGCAGTGCCCAGTGAAGTGGAAACAGGCTCAGAGAGCAGAGTGACTTGATCAAGGTCACCTGGCTCATAAGTGGCAAAGCTGGGATTTGAACCCAGGTCAGTGGAACTCCAGAGAGTGGCTTTCTTACTACTTAAAGTGCCCCACGGGGCAGTGTGCAGAGGGAAACCCCCTCCCCTGAGAATGGACTGGAAGCAAGCGAGGCTTGGGGCACGGAGGAGGGGAGAACGAACGCATCCTTCAGAGACTCAGCTATAGAGAGGCTGGGCCGGGGTAAGCCTTGGGGCCCTCAGTGGGCAGATTCGGAAGGAGGTGGCCCTGCTGCCCTGGGGCCCAGACCCGGGCCCACACCACCGCCCTCCACCTGCCCCCTTCCCTGCTGCCCCACCTCACAGCACTCCATGGCACTGCCCAAGTGGCCCAGCAGGCGATAGGCCACAGCCATGTGGTACTGGCTCATGGCCCGGTACTTGAGGCTCCAGCCTTTGCCGTAGTCGTTGACGAGCTCTGCGGCCTTGCAGGGGAAGAACAGGGCTTTCTCATAGTCCTGCAGGGGACACAGGGATGGGCGGGATAGGAGGGGCGTTCTGAGTGGCAGAAGCTGCCCCTAAGTCCAGGGCTCCGGGGCCTGGGTTCTCTGGCAGCCACGGGCCCATAGGCCCCACCAGGTGTTCATTCATTCATTCTGGTCTCCAGGGAAAGAGTGATCCAGGCAGAGGGACCAGCCAATGCAAAGGTGTGGCTCCATGGACACAGGGATTTTCACCTGGCTTGCTGAGTGTCCCAAGAGCCTAGTATGGTGCTTGGCACTTAGTAGATGCACAGTAAATATTGAACGAATGAACGAGAAGGCAAGAAAAGACAGTTGCCTTCTCTTCTCACTCAGTCCCAGTTGGGCCCCTCAGCTTCAGAGACACACAAAGGAGGGGATGTCACAGCCCCGCGCCCCCCCACCCCGAGTCTGCCTCCTGGCTCCCAGCGGCAGCTGCTCACGGAAGGCTCAGTGACTGACTGCCAGCGTGGTCGGCTCAGAAGAACGTCAGGACAGACTCACTGCGGCGATGAAACCATTCTCATCCTCTCTTTCTCCTCAAACTTCCAAACGCCTTTTTTTTTTTTTTTGGTGAGGAAGATTGGCCCTGAGCTAACATCTGTGCTAATCTTCCTCTATTTTGTTATGTGGGTCTCCGCCACAGTGTGGCTTGATGAGCGCCTGGGATCTGAACCTGTGAACCCGGGCTGCCGAAGCGGAGCATGCCGAACTTAACCACTATGCCACCAGGCTGGCCGATTTGTTATAGACTCTTTAATTTCAAGCCATGTAAATGTTTCACAGGTTTAAAAATTAAATTAAAATTTTAAAACCTTAAAAATAGAAAATGGAAATAAGTGACCCTAACTGCTTATCACTATATTAATATTATATTATAAATTGTTATATAATAAACTATGTTATAATATATTGTTATATGTAATAATATAAAGCAATATATTATACTATATGTAATTATATAGTATATCATACTATATTCATATAACCACACAGAACAAAATTATTATTTCAAATGACCTTAGAGCATACACCTGAAGAGTTTATCCATAGTGGAATATATTACAAAGACCAAGAATGGCAAAAAATCTTAAACTTCCTTCAGACATGTTTTTGAGAAATATTGGCATTGTCTTTTGAAAGTATGTTATGTATTTTGTAGGATCAAGTAAACAATTATGTTGTCAGAAACCAAGATTTTCAGTCTAAGAGAAAAGAGAATCAAGCTTAAAATAAGGAAAATCCTGAAAGATCAGATTTGAATTGGAAATAGCAATATAAACTTCAGTTGTCCTGGCAACTGAAAAGATTTAGAAGCAATGACAACCCAGTAGCAACGAGCACCCTGAGAACCTGCATTTGGTCTTTAAATACCGTTTCCCACTAAAAAGAACCCAGAGAAATGGCTGATTCCAGGTCTGGGTCAGGGAACGTACAAAATGAGCCTGGGAGAGTTTATTGTGCCAGAAAACAAGAAAAGTTTCAAAGACTAAATGAAGCTTTGCCAAAAGGACACGAGCCATATTGAAGGGAATTCCACTGGCTAAAGATAATACGAGCATCAAAAAGAAGAATGATTGCAATTAACTGAAAAACACTAAATATAAAAAAATCCACAATTTCCTAATGATACTCCAAAAAGAGAAAGCAAAAGAAATAAGTGTGACCACTGAAGGCAGTTATTACATCAACTCCTTAATCTGAAAAGGGGTAACGAAAGGAAACAGGAAAAGTATTTATTCTGCCTTTCTTTTAGGACCTGTGTTTCAGAATAACCAACTAGCCCCAGCTGATGAGGGACATTTCTTCCTTATAGAAAAATCCCAGCTAATACTTGTAGAAGGAATGATAGAACTTGGAAATCACCGTTTCATTAGAACTGAAATGGAAGAATTGTTTCAGACAACAAAACTCCATGGATGCTGAAACCATCACAGAAAATGTTGCAGAACTGAATAGTCACAGGGTGCCAAGCGTCACCCCACAAGTGAACCTGCCGGTCACAAAAAGAAAAATGCAAACCCTAAAACAGAAGGATCAGCTTGTCACGCCCTCAAACATCCGATGTGATGTAATATGAAGAACACAGCATCGCTTATATAGTATTCTTACCTCTAATGTGTGACCTCAGTCTTACAAAGTCATTATTCAAGTTCCAGTTCATAGGAAGTAAAGGAGATAAAGGGACAAGTTACACGATTCCTTGAGGAAGCAGAGAGACAATGAGAAGGAACATTCTACAAGGCAATTAATCTGACTTCTTCAATAAATCATGGAAAATAAAGAGGAGGGTAGGAATTTTCTACTGAGACTTGAGACATAATAACCACTGCAGTGTGTGACTCTTGTTTTCCAAGTCAAACAAGCTGAGAGTAAAGGCATATTTTCAGGATAAGCGGAGAAATTTTAGAGATAATTGCTCATATTGTGATTATGTAAGGAAGTGTCCTTATATAAGAGAATGCTCTTTTTTTACCCCAGAGATGCACACTAAACTATTTTGGGGTAAAATATCATGATGTCTATAATTTTATATCACAACACTCCAGTTAAAATTATATAACTCAGATATAGCAAAATATTAATAACGGTTAAATCTAAGTGGTGGGTATATGGAGATTCATTATATTATTCTCTCTACTTCCCTGATGGTTAATTGTCTTCATAATAATAAAAAAGGTTTTAAAACACCTGTATCCGTCTCCAATCCTATCGAATCTCACTGAATGGTTTCCCCATACGTCTAGTTGCTGAAAACAAAATCCTCGGTGTCGTCCTGAATGCCTCGCACCCCACCTCTGACCCATCAGCATCAACACACTCATTTGCCCCAAGATTTATTCAGCATCTACTATGTGCCAGGCATTAACATCCCCCATGGGCCAAGTGCAGCCTGGATGCCTAAGGGGAAGGGGAACAGATGCTCAGGACCAGAAGCCTGTGGTCACTGGCCCCATCAGTCTGTTCACAATCTGCCTTCTCCCCCTTCCTACCTCTCTGACCCACCACCTCCTTCCTCCTTCCCACACACCTGCTGTCGCCACGCTGGCCTCCATCCTTCCCGGAACATGCCAGCTGTGCTCCCCCCGGGGCAGAGCTTTTTCAGCTGTTCCCTCTTTTTTGGCTCTTTTGCCAGATTTCTGTACGGCTCACCCTCTCATCTTCTTCAAGTCATCAGACATCACCTCCATGAGGCCTCCCAACCACCCTGTTTGAAATTGCACCACCTCATCCTCAGCACTTCCCCATCCCCTTTAATTGCTTTCCTTTCTCCTAAGCACTTTCTAGCACGCTCTGTAATTGACTTACACTGATTGTGTTTATTTGTCATTCTCCACCAGCTAGGACGCAAGCATCTTGAAGCCAAGGACTTTGCTATTGTTTTCACTGCTTGCACCCCAGGCCAACAGTGCCTGGGATATAGTAGATGCTCAATAAATATTTGATGAATGAATCCTTACAACCATGCTGTAGGGTGGGTCCTATTCTCCCTCATTTTATAGCATATCTAGGAAGGTTCAGAGAAGACAGGTGACATGTCCAAGATCACACAGCAAAACCGTGGCAGAGCAGGTTCATGGCCTGTCCCTCACACAGGAGCCTCCCATTCCCCCAGGAAGTCAGACAGATCAAGGTTTGAATTCTGGCTCTGCCCTTCCTGGCTATGTCTTTACCTTCCTGGGTAAGTCTTTTCCCTCTTGGACTCTTGTCCGCCTCATCCCTGCCTAAATGGGAGGACTGGATGAGGCAATGCAACAGGGAGGGTGGCTCACGAGAGGCTCCCAGGGAGCCGGGCCCTCCATCGGCCTCCCCCCGGGGCCCCGGCCCACCTTGACCTGGGCGTAGAAGCTGCCCAGGCTGCAGCAGACACGGCACTCGAGCATGGTGTCATCGTTGTTGTGGGCATAGCGCAGGGCCTTCTCGAAGCTCTCCAGGGCCTTCTGGAAGAGGCTGAGGCCCAGGAAGGCATTGCCCATGCTCAGGCTGACCTGGCCTCCGAGCTGGGCGCCTGCCCTGGTGCCAGGCAGGCCGAGGCAGGTCTTGCAGTAGGAGATGGTCTTGGGAAACTCGCACAGCTTCTCGTTGCTGCGTGCCAGGTTCAGGTAGCTCTCCAGGAGGAAGTTGGCGTCCCCCAGCTCCCGCGCGGTGTCGATCTGTACCACAGCAAACTGTCCACCAGGGTGGTGGGCAGGTGGCTGTCAGCCTGGACTCAGAGCCTCGGATCCAAGACTCCACCCCTCCAAGCCTCAGACCTTAAGCTTCCACCTCCAGCCTCAGATGCGTTCTCTGCTCCCCATCCATAGACGAAGCTTCAGCTCTGGAGCCTCCACCTCCCCAGCTCAGACCCACTGCTTTCACCTGTCCACCCCGCGCCTAGATCTTCAGTCTGCACCACCCACCCACCAGCCTCACACCTGGGGCCGGCACCCCAGGCTCAGACTCAGAACCCAAAAAGGAAGGCTGGAACCTAGACTCCGATTCCTGGCCTTGAGATCCCCGAACCCTGAGGCTAAGAACCTCAGTCTCAGAGCCTCGGACACTGAAGTGCAAGGCTATAGGCCTTGGACCAGAAGCCAAGACCCAGCATCTAGGACCCAGGGCCTCAGATGTGGATTCAGAGGCTCAGGCCCTGGCCACTAGCCTGTGAGACACAGGGGAGCCTCAGGAGGCTGGAGGGGGGCCGGGAATCCTGGGAGAAATCCAGCCCTGGCCCCACCCTCCCATGCCTGCCGCCGGGCCCCCCACCTTCAGCATCTCCTTGTAGCGGCCCATCTCCGAGTGGGCTGTGACCAGGCAGCCTAGCACACGAAAACGCCCCACGAGGTCCGAGCTCTTCTCCAGCACCTTCATCCACACCTGCAGCGCCTTCTCTGTCTGGTTAGACTGGTACAGCTGGAGCCCCTTCTCGATCTGCTGCTTCGTCTGGTCCTGCCCCATCCTCCCAGAGCCCCGTGCCCCACGCGGAGAGACCCTGGTGGCTCCGTGCCTCTAGGCACTCATGGCGGGGACACACAGTGCCAGCTGCCCGCCGAGCCCCGCAAAGGAAAGTGGTGCCGGGCAGGAGCTGAGCAGGGCCTGGATGGAGAGTGGGCGCCACCCTGGGAACAAAGCTGGTTCGGCCCCTGTCCACAGCTGTCCCTGCCAGTTGGGGCCACGTGGCCGCTGAGGAATGTCAGTCACAAGGTCACGCGGGCCTCTGCCGTACAAATCCCCAAGCTGGGAGGTGGCTTCCCAGGGATGCAGGCACCCTGCCCCCTGGGCACCTCCTTGGGCGTCTCTTCAGCACCTCTGACATTGAGCCTGACCCCCTGGCAGGGCAGGCCCCCCCCCCCCCGCAGCCTTGCCAAGGAGCCGCCTCCTGGGGTGGGCTGAGAGCTGGAAGCAGGGATGAGGCTGGGGCAGGTGCCCAGTCCTGAGCCCTGCCTCTCCCCCATCACAACCTTCCCCCCCAGACCACCCTCCCCCCAGGTTCTGTTCCTGTGATTCACCCGGCATCGAACTCACCTATCCGTGCACATGCCCACCCCATTCCCAACGTCTTGTTCTAACTCACAGCATGACCCAAGGCAAGTCACGCACCTCTCTGGGCCTCAGTTTCCTCATCTGTAAAACGAGGATAATAATAGGCTAATAAACCCTCCCTCACAGGGTTGTTACAAGGCAAATAGTGTAGTGGTAACAGCGTGGACACTGGAGCCAGGCTGCCAAGGCTCGAATTCTGACTCTGCCACTTATTAGCTGAGTGGGCAGTGTGACTTTGGGCAACAGAGTAATGGTACCTACCTCACTGGATTGTTAGGAGAACTAAATGACTTACTAGTTGACAAGGACTTAGGACAGTGGATGGCACACAGGAAACACTGTGTTGATGAGCAAGAGGTTAGCCTGAGCTGGTCCATCTGATCCTATGTGAACTGCCCACTAGGGACAGAAGTTGGTCCTTGAAGGTTTAAGAAGTGTCCTAATTCCAATCCTAATCCCTGTTTGAAAGGGTCCCTAATAATGAGCTGTAATGCCAGACACTGTGGAGAGGGGCAAAGTCTTATGTAGGGAGCAGATTCTTGAAGTACTGGGGATACTGGGGTTGAGAGAGGCCCTAGGTAACAGGGCCCCTGCCAACCCCACCGGCTGGTCTCACCCCATATTTCTCCTCCCTCTCTGCAAACCAGGCTCCTTCTTGTCCCAAAGTTCACCCTTTCAGAGTGGACAGTGGTTTTTAGTACATTCACAAATTTGTGCATTGGTGACCACTAATTCCAGACCATTTTCATCAACCCAAAAGGAAGCCCCATGCTCATTAGCAGTCACTCCCCATTCCTCCCGTGTTATGGGCTGAATTGTGTCCCCCCAACCCTGTTCATACGTTGAAGTCTTAACCCCCAGAACCTCAGAATGTGACTCGTTTAGTGATACCATCTTTAAAGAGGAAAAATGATGTCATTAGAGTGGGCCCTAATCCAATACGACCAGTGTCTTAAGAGGAGATGAGGACACAGACGCACAGAAGGACGACCGTGTGAAGACTCAGGAAGGAGACAGCCATCTACAAGCCAAGGGGAGAAGCTTCAGAATGGAACCACCCCTTTCAACACCTTGATCGCTGATTTCTGGTCTCCATCACTGTGAAAAAGTAAATTTATATTGCTTAAGCCACCCAGTTTGTGGTACTTTGTTATGCAGCCTGAGCAAACGAATACAACCAGCAACCACAACCTACTTTCTATGGATTTGTCTATTCTGGACATTTCATATAAATGGAATCATATAGTATGTGGCCTTTTGTCCCTGGCTTCCTTCATTTACCATATTGTTTTTAAGCTTTATCCATATTATAGCATGATTCCATACTTCATCCCTTTTTATGGCTGAATAGTTTTCATTGTAGGGAAACACCATTTCACTTATCCATTTACTAGTCAATGGACATTTGGGTTGTTTCACTTTTTGGCTATTATGAATAACGATACTATAAACATTCACGTATGTTTTCATGTGGACATGTTTCCATTTCTCTTGGGAATATTCCTAGGAGTGGAACTGCTGGGTCATATGGTAACTCTGTGTTCAACTTCTGAGCAACTGTGAACCTGTTTGCCCCTGGGCCTTTGCACGTCTTGATCCCTTTCCTCCTCCCTACTCTTAACATTCTGCCTCGTTGAGTCCTAGTTACGGTCAATCAGCTTATTATACTCTGAGAATTATATTCCATTCTGATATAAGATTTATCTCTATAATTTTATATTCATTAATGAGGTTATTTGCTTAATGTCTGCTTCCTCCCCTCAAATGTGTGGGCAGGGGCTTTGTCTCATTCAGCACCGATGCATCCCCAGATGCATCCCCAGATGCGAGGCCTGGAACACCGTGGACACAATAAATATGTTGAATGAATGGGAAAAAAGGGAGGAATGAGTTTCATCGTGAAATTTAAAGCTACTGCTGGAGGGTTAGCAGCCGATCTGCCAATGTCCTGCCCCTTCCTGGGGAAACTGAGCACAGGCAGAGATGACCTCCTGTTTACTTTGAGCAAAACAGGTCCAGAGAGGGGCAATGTGGGAGTGGGGGTCGCATAGCCAGCGCAGGAGTCCACGCCCCAGGGTCACGGCTCAGCAGAAGTGGAGGGGGTGTAGAAGTAGGCCTGCGGGACTACATACGGCCACCGGGACTCCCCAGGGAAAGTGCTCTTGAACCAGGACCACAGGGAGCTGGGAGAGTGGGGAGAGAGGGGGCCATTCAGTGGCCAGTCGGGAGCCACTGGCACAGAAGAGTTGGCTGGGATCTTCCTCTCATCTGGGAAGCTGGGTCCTGGGTTGAAATTGCCCTCCAGAGGGGAAGGGAGCTGGGCCCACAGGGCAAGTGCTGAAGAGCCAGCATGTTCTCTCCCACTCAATAGTCCAGACATGAGTTTGCCTCAAGTCTCTGGCAGGAAGGAAAGGAGATGGGCAGCCATGTACCTGGGAACTCGTATGATCTCAAAACTCGACAGGAGAAAGGCTTCCTCTGCCCGAGGCAGCTCTTTGCCGACTACTGCACACGGTCAGGTCAAGGTCATGCTCCCGCAGGGCAAGGGCTATGGTCTTTGTACCACGAGCACCTGCAGAGCCGCTGGCAAAGTGAGGGGAGACCAACGGAAGAATGAAAACAACTAACAGCTCCTGAGTGCAGCCTTTCCTCCAGTTTACAGAAAACGACACTGAAGCACTGGGAAGTAAGGCGACCTACCCAAGACCACGCTGCCACCCAGAGACAGAGCAGGGACCAGACCCCAGGCAGTGACTCTAGGGGTCCCACTCTTAACCGTGATACTGAAAGGAGGAGAGGGAGAAAAGTAAAGGGGAACTGGACACCGTTTTCAGGAACCATAGTGACCTTTACCTGGCACTCAACAAGCTCACTGGGCACATTATCCAAGGCTCTGGCCTGGGTGGGCAGAAGAAATGGACACAAAGAAAGCTAAGGAGAGGGTGAACAGGGTCAAGCCTTGCTCACCGATGCCCAGCAATGAAGGTCAACAAAAGGCCCCCAGAAGTCAGGAGGACGAGCCACAAAACAAAATGGTCTTTTCCGGGCCACTTAACCTCATGGGGTGGTGGGGACAGCAGGGGCCCGGGGGCTTTCCCCAAGTGCCTGCTGTGTCACATAGCAGCTACCAGCCTCACATTTTAGATCTCTTGTTTTATGATCCAAAGTAGAACATGAAGTCTGGGCCTGAAGCAGGGGTCACAATCTGGCAGGCGAGGGCAGGTTTCTGAGTTGATTGGCTGCATTTGTTTTCTGGGAGATTTATACAAAAATCTGCATTTCCTGGTTTTCTTGAGGACCAGAAGCTCAAGCAACCCCAGGACTGTGGTTCTGCATGTCAGCCAGTCAAGTGGTCGGTGTCCGGCCCCGAGAGACCAAGAATGTCTCTTTCTTTTGCCCACAGCCCCGACTGCTCCCTATGCCCGCCTTGACCCTGAAGCCAGTGTCACTTGTCACCTTAGATTGGCCTTCCACACGGTTGCATGACCGGCCAGGCCCCTGCAGGCCCCTGCATTTGCAGCCCCTGCTCCAGAAGCCCGACACGTCTAACCAAGGGGACAGTCCCAGGCCCGCTCTGCCACCATTAGCAGGATCCTCAGGAAGTCTGTCGACAAATTCCTTTTCCTCATTGTAAATGGGGGATCACCTCTCTGTAAAGACCAAATGAGATGATAAAATAAGAACTTGCTTTGAAAACAAGGCGTTGACCTAACGCCCCTCTAATTGACCTCCTGAACCTTCCTTGAATTGGTGCTCACTGTTTATAATAGCGAAAAAACTAGAAATAACCGGTGTCCAACAGGAGAGTGGTCAAGAAACCATGAAATGCTCCGTAGCCTCTAAACATGAAAGTTGTAGATACCAGTGTACATACTCAGATGGAAGGGTGCCCATGACATAGTAACTGAAAAGATGCAAGCCACAGAACGTTCTGTACATTATGGCATGCTCTCATTTTTATTAACAAAAATTATATATGTACATATTTTTGTATATATAGAGAAAAATTCTGGAAGCATCCTTACCCCATCTGTTTAACAGTTACCAACGGGCCGAGGGACGGGGAAACGCTCACTTCTAACTTTCACGCACTTAGAGTTGTTAGCAACTTGAATGAGGACTTGCCAGGGACGGCACTGGGCCAAGCGTTAGAGGCAATCTCTCATCTTCTGGGCTTTACTGGGGGTGGGGGGGGTGTTTTCATTTCCATTTGGCAGATGAGGAATCTGAGACTGAGAGAATCAAGTCACCTGCCCCAGGTCACACGGCTAGTATTGTCACCAGATTGAGACTCCTAAACACGAGGTTTTCCCACCACATTCTAAGGCCTCTTCTATATGAATGTTTTGCATCCGGAAAAAAAAAAAAACCCTCAAACCCTGAAATGACTTTTTGTGTGTGTGAGGAAGACCAGCCCTGAGCTAACATCCGTTGCCAATCCTCCTCTTTTTGGGGAGGAAGACTGGCCCTGGGCTAACATCCGTGCCCATCTTCCTCTACTTTATATGGGACGCTGCCACAGCATGGATGACAAGCAGTGCGTCAGCAGGCGCCCGGGATCCGAACCCACGAACCCCGGGCTGCCAGACACGAACTAAACCGCTGCACCACCCTGAAATGACTTTTAAAAAAGGTCGTTGTGTCATGTAAGCCTCAGGCTCTGGGCACACTCCACTTCAGGGATGACCGGGTGGATGGCACTCTTGGGGCTGGAGGGCCACAGGCAGGTTCCCCTCCCTCAGGGGCCTTCCTGACAGCCAAAGTGGCTCTCCAGCAGCAGAGGGCCCTGCCACACTGGGACCAACTTCCTCATGGGCTAGGGCCCCTGGTGAGCTGCCTAGGAAGCTGTATTAGCAGGATTCCTATAAAGTGGCTCTAAGGAACTTGACTGTCATTTCTGTGTCATGGCCACTGAGGGCCTACGGAGAATTTGGGTACTGGCTGGTAGCTTTGTTGTTAGTGCCGTCGAGCAGATTCCAACTCCCAGTGACCCTGTAGACAGCAGAGTGGAACGCTGCCCATCTTGTTGTGCCATCCTTTCACCTTCCAGAGCCATATCAGACAATGCTTCACTGCTGTTCACAGGGTTTTCACGGCCAAATTTTTCAGAAGTGGGTGGCTGGGTCCTTCTTCCTAGTCTGCCTTAGTCTGGAAGCTCCACTAAAACCTGCCCACCATGGGTGACCCTGCTGGCATTTGAAATACTGTTGGCAGAGCTTTCAGCATCACAGCAACACACAGCCGTCACAGCATGACAACCGACAGGTGGGGTGGTTCCCTGAGCAGGAAGCGAACCCCGACTGCGAAGGTGAGGGCGCTGAATCTTAACCACTAGACCACCAGGGCTGGCTACAGCTGGTAGCCAGCAATCTATAAACCAGGTGCAAAAACAAGTTATGTCCTTTCTTTTGGAGTGGATGGAAACTTCTAAACAAAACTCTAATGTAACTGGGGGAAACAAAGCCCACCAAGAAGCTCTTGGACAAAAGCAATTTGGACAAGAGCATCTTCTGGTATTTTTTTGTTCATTTACTCACTAGATGTTTCCTGAATACTTATTACCTGCCGGCCCCTGGGGCTCCAGTGAGGAACAGGACATCCGAGGTCCCTGCCTTCATGAAGCTCCATTCTAGAGGTGGAATTTAAACCAGGGCACCTAGGGTCCACCACAGGAATATACTCTACAGGGACTTTGAAGTCAGGTTGACCTGGGTTAAAATCCAACTCTCCTACTTACAGCCACGTGATAGGGGGGAATTGCAACTCCTCTGGTGCCTCAGTCTCTAACCTCCTATGCTCCCAGTTGTGGGCTGGACTAGTACAGTGGCTACGATTCCTAAATGGTAGTTTTCTTAAAAGCAAAAACTGTCTAGAACAGTCCTGACCCCATAACTGACGGTGATGATGGAAATGTTCTGTGTCCTGCACTGTCCCATATGGTAGCCACTAGTCACATGTCACTTTGTAGTGAAACTGAGGAATGAAATTTAATTAAACAGCTCCAGAGGCTAGTGGGTAATCGTACTGGACAATGTGAGCAGGCCTGGGAGATTGCCAGATTCAGGTGAGGCAGATGATGCAGCAGGTAAACAGGAGGAGCCGGGAGAAGTGAAGGGACAGGGCGCTGCAGAAGCGTGGCTGGACTGCGAGCAGACAGCTCAGAAGGGCTAGGAGTGGCAGGAGCAGGTGATATAAGGCAAGCTGTGTGTGGTTTTCAAGTAGGGGGAGGAAAGGAGAACATGCCCCAGGAGGCAGGCTAAACGAAAGGCAGACACAAGAGGCACATATCATATGACTGCATTTATATGACATGTCCAGAACAGGCAAATCTACAGAGCAGAAAGATTAGCGTTTACCAGCCGGGCCTGGAAATAGGGGTGAAAGGCGAAGGGGAGTGACTGCTAAGGAGTATGGGGTTTCTTTGGGGTGATGAACATATTCTAAAATTAGGTCGTGGTGATGGTTGCACAACAATGACTTGTCCGCTTTAAGTGGGTGAATTGTACAGTATGTGAATTATCTCTCAATCAAGTGGTTTAAAAACACCAAAACCTCAGGTCTCAGGTCAGTGGGACCCCTGCAGGGAGCGTGGAGATGGAGGCAGGGCCAGCATCCTGTAGACTTGGCTACAAGGGTGTCGGGATGGCCCTTTCCAGTTGAAATATGTTCAATTTCCCATTCCAAGGCTCTGACTTAGACTAAAAAAACAAAAGCCCTCCCTATAGCTGGAGCTTTTATCAGTAAAGAGAAAGTCAACATATGCAAAAGAAATTAAATGCCAGATGGTGAGGGTTGGAAAGGACTCCTGAGAGAAGGAAAATGCTTGGAAAAGGCAGAAGGTGCAGGCCAAAGCCATCTATGATCTCTCCTGGAAGGGCAATGTCATCAGACATTAGAGTTTGACATCCTCAGAGGCGAAGGGACAAACCCAGTCTTCCATTTCCTTCCCAAAGGCTTTCTTCATCAGGGACTGAGACGCTCAGGTGAGCACAGGATGTAAGGTACCTGGGAGAGTCAGGGAAGCTGCGTGCTGATCCAGAAAATCGCTGCAGAGGCTGCCTTTGCGGTGAGCCGGGAGCCAGGAGTGTGGCAAAAACTAGGTGCTGAGGAATCGATTCAAAAATAAAAGGTGACTGCGTGTGGGTTTTTAAAAAGAATACAAACAGTTTAATTAAAACACAGCTATACGATTATAAAGATGCACAAGCCTACATTTTTTTAAAAGGTCAAAAATAGTACTTTTTTATAAATTTTAAAGAGAAACAATAGCTTTTAAGTATGATGTGAAATTGGAAGAGGTTCAAGTTGTACTAACATTCTATTTTTTTACCAAGTTCTACCTCTGGAACACAGAGGAGACTTAAAGAGAAGATCTACCATCTTGACCTTGAGCCACTGAAAATCTGTATAAGATGGGAGAAAACTTCAGGTTCAGCTACCCTCTAATTCCAGAGGAAACAGGCCTGGGAGGGGAGTCCGCTGCATCTCCGTCCTGACTCTCCACCCGGGCCCAGTTTCCCAAAGCATGAAACGCAGACCTCTCTGAGAAGGCACCCAATGGACATTTTATATACGTTGATGGTTATGCAGCTTAACGTATCATTAGGAAATCAAACTTGTGATTTCACAAATATTAATGGTCAGAATGAGGTGAAGTTGGAAAAGGTGCATTTACATTAGGTGGTGATGGTTGTACAATATTGTGAATGTATAATGCCACTGAGTCGTCCATTTCTAAATGATTAAAGGGGCCGGCCCCGGTGGGATAGCGGTTAAGTTCACATACTCCACTCCTGGCGGCCCGGGGTTCGCAGGTTCGGATCCTGGGCACGGACAGACGCACCGCTTGCCAAGCCATAAAAAGTAGAGGAAGACGGGCACAGATGTTAGCCAGGGCCAATCTTCCTCAGCAAAAGAAAGAAGGAAAGAAAAAAAAATTTCTGTTCTATGTATTTTGCTACAATGAAAAGAACTGAAGTAAACACTAGGTCAACGGTTTAGGTGGGACCAGCTCCAGGAAGAACTGTGCAGCAGGAGTGACGTGCAGGAAGCACTCCAGTCCTCACAGGAAGGGGCACCTCGCAGGGGCACGCTGGCCAACCCTTCGGGAGCAATGAGTTACAAGTGAACCCCTTCAACACAGAGACAGCCACCCTCAGGAGGGCAAAGCTGCAATGATTCATCGCCTGAGGGAGCCATGAGGGTTGTAGGGTCCCCTATGTCCCTTCACTAGAGCATAGAGGACAGCGTGCAACCTTGACTGAGTTACTTCTCCTCGGCAGTGGGTAAGAGAAAGGGCTTGGGAGCCAGGCAGATCTGATTTGATTCTCAGTGCGCACCACATTCTAGCAGGCAACTCAATTTCTTTTAACCTCAGTTTGCTCATCTGCAAAATGGGGATGGGGACAATAGCTCCCTCCCAGGGATGTTCTAAAGACTGGAACATAGAATGTGTGTCAAGTGTTTCCCCACAGCACTTGGACTGTAATAAACTGTCTGTGAACATTAGCTGGGATAATTACTACATATTAATACAAAGTTCTGATTTTTAAATATTTTTAATGAATACAAATGAGGAAGCAATATTCCCAAATTTATTTGTATTCAGAACACTTACTTCACAGAACATTTCATGGGCTAGTACTCAGTTCAACTCCAGACATACCCAACATAGATGGACTCTGATGAGATGGTTGAGGCCAGGCTCACCCACAGGCCTGTGCTGGTTGTACCCTCTCGACAGGCACCTGCTTCACAAGGGCTGGCCTCCCGGAGGAGAGGGACGGCAGTGGCAGCAAAGGAGCAGGGAAGCAGACAAGCTTACGCTTCGGCCAGAGGGCGTATGACTCCGGGCCCGGCGGCTGAGCCCGCAGTTCGCAGAGGTCTGAGGAGGCCCAGGTGGAGAGCCTCACTCACCTGGAGAGGGATCTAGAATTACCGACTAGTAAACCCAAGGAACCTGAGAAATGCCCTTCTGTGACCCTGTTCTGAAGTCGGAATGAGGAGGAGAGGAACTGAACCACTTTGAGCTGGCGCCTTCAAGGCCTAGAAAGGAAGAGTCCCATGCCCTGAGGCTCCGCGGTCAGCCGCCTCTCCGGGCACAGGACCTCTGCAGCCCAGGGAAGGGACTTGCAGTCTCGGGTTTGAGCCAATTCTGCAGTGTGGCAGCCACTACTGGGAAGAGAATAAGCACAAAAATTAAAGCTGCCAAAGAAGTTTTAAGGTGCTTCCATATGGGCAGGGATGTTGCAGAGGAATAGAGGATGACGGGGAAGGCAGTTTTCTGGGAGAGATTATGTTCTCTCCGGAGCCTAATGCGGGTTTGGTTGCACGCCAACAGGCACATCAAAATGAACCTTACCAGAGCACCACCCCTTCTTCAGGAATGCCACCAACCCTACCAGCCCCAAGGACCCACAGCCCACCCCAACAATCAAAAACTCTCAAGACAACATCAGTTCTTCTCAAACAGTTTAATAGCAAATAAACAAAGGAAGGTACCACACTTGGCAGATACAAAATGACTTTTTGTCCGTGTGTCTGTGCAATTAAAACAGATTTAGGTTCCCCATTGGGACAAAAGGAAAAACACACAAAAAAAGGAAGGAGATTCCTTTTAAACACATACTCCCTTGCTCCAAACTTGTAACAATTTTTTTTCTTTTTTAATCCACTACACAAACTCTGTGATCAGGTCAGAAAAGCGACAAGGGCTCTTCTTGCCTTTTTTTTTTTAAACCATTAAAGTAAAATCCATAATTTTCTACATAGTACAACACAAGTTCACACAAAAAAGACATTTTCTTTTGCAAATCAAAACAGGAAAGAAAGAAAAGCTCAAACAAGGTAAAGGAAAAGCGTTTCTACGGCTGAATCACGACTTTGAGTTGATTGAATCCCGTTGTTGCTGCAGAACAGACTGTGCGTTTGGTCATAGTGGCAATTTTTTTTCTCTTCACATTGTGAAATCACTTTACATTGTTTTCTAGTAGAAAAGGCAAAAAACTGTACAAAACCCCTAGTGTTAAATACAACGTTTGTACCAATAAAAAACTCACACAGGTTTGTCTCCAAAATGTAAAGTTTCTTTTTTTTTTCTTTTTAAATTATTCACAAAAAGCAGCTGGAAATCAGAAAGGCAGCTGCCGCTCCAGGGTCTCAAATCCATTAAAACCACCACAGAACAATTAAAACAATCAGAGAGAGAAAAAGAAACAACGTCCAACGTTTGGCATTTGGTTTTATCCACAGGTTTTCCCAGAGCTCCTCTTGGAATTGAAAGCAAAGTGTATTGGCAAACACGGATTCTGAATACACAGGACGGGGAGCCTCGGCGCCTCTGCCAACAGAGGCGGCTCTGTGCAGTCAGACTGTGGGGTGCACGGCAGTCTCGCTCAGGCTGGGGGTCCTGGCTTCCTTCCATCCAATCGCCCCTTCCAGGAAATTAAGCAGCCTACCATACCCTGGGCCTCCACATGGCTGCCCTTTCCTCCTTGGAAGAGTGGCCTCAAGCGTAATACTAGGCCACCCGCTGGGTCTCAGCGCAGAAGTTCTGCTGGGAGCCCTTCCTTCCCCACCCCCAGCATGGACAATGCTAACAGTGCTTCTACCTTCCCCACCCCCTCCCCCCAGTCCCTCAGCTACCCCTCTCCACCCTTTCCTGGACAATTCTACTTCCCAGCTCTCCCACCCACCAGCAGCTTAGGTCTGGGTGGGGACTATCACAAACTCCTCCTCTGCAACCTCTTACCTCCACAGATCCATCCTGTGACCTCTCATCTCCTCTGGCCTCTCCCTCCACCATTCACATTCTTACTCAAGTCCCTAAGACCCTGAGGCTGGCTGGTGCCACGAGAGAGGAGAGCAAGTTCCCCTCAGGGAACCAAGGAACTAGCTTGCCTGGCACCCAGGGACAGTAGCTATTCGGCTCTTCACCCAATTTAAAAAAACAAATCCCGCCCTCACCCCCACCCCACTAGCTAAGGAAGAGCAGAGCTGCGGTGAAGAGCCAGTGTGGGGCGGGTGGTATCCAGGGCTGTAAACAGTGTGAAGACTGTAGTATTGTGCTTGTCACCTAGGAGAAGCGCTGGCAGGTGTATTGCCGCTTAGTGCAGAGATGGCCTCCTCCGTCCGAGTGGTTAAGAGCACCCTCCTTCTGGGCTGAGGGATGCTCACTACCCCTGACGCGCTAAGCCTCTTGCCCACCCGCAGCCACCTGCTGGGTTCTATCTCTGCTCCTCGTGCCTCTCCGGGCCCACTTCCCACCCATCTCTGAGCAGAGCAGCCAGCCTCCCGGAGGCCCCACTGAGGCCCGGAGGCCACATGAGGTGACAGTCTAAGTGCACAGGCAAACGCTCTAAGGGCAATAGAGGAGAAAGTTGCCACTTCAAAATAAAACAATACAATCTTGAAAAAAATAATCAACCCCACAACAATTTAAAACAGCTTCTTTGAAACCCTTTTAAATCGGTCAGTTTTTGCACAAACTATAGAAAACAGAGAGGTGAAGGTGATATATACGAAGGTGTGAAGAAACAGCAGGAAACATGCAAAACTTGTTTTTTCTGGGCATAATCTTAGTAGGAAAGGAAAAAAATCCAAAACAAAAATACAAAAACAAAAAAAAAAAATCAAAGCATCACATTTTGCTGTGGAGACTGTAGGAACAAGCATGGAGACGGGCCGAGGGGAAGGGGCTAGAGGGATCTGAAGGCTCCCCCGCAGGGTCGCTACAGGGAAGAACCACAAAAGAAAAAGGAAAAGGGCTGGCTGGGGCCCAAACTGCAGCCTGCGGTCAAAAAAGAAAAGGGGTTCAGGTGTTTTCTGCAGTTGAGAACTCAGAAAAACAAAAATAAGAACACATGCGGCCTCCTCAAGCCCCATAAACGATATCAGCAAAATGTGCTCAGGAGCCTCAAAGGTTTTAGTGACATCTTTTATTTCATTGTTTACTTCAAAGTTGTCTTTAAAACTAAGCACACAGAGAAACAAAGCCTAGAAACGGACTGGCTGTGTGTTCACAGAAATACAAACACCACGCGGTATGTGCTAGTAGGGCTGCTCTGAAGACAATTACAAAGAATTGGAATCACAAAATCAAGTGGTTATCTTATGAAGTTCTAGAAAAATAGATTTTTTTATATTCAAATGCAAGTTTAAATATTTCCCCTTCAGCAGTCGTTCTAGCAAAACCAATTTGGCAGCACAAAAGAAAAAAAAGGAAAGAAAAAAGAAAAAACAAAGAAACAAACATAATAAAAATACACGTCAGCATCAAAGGTCAACACAAGGTCAAAGGTGAGAGTTCAAGCATCAGAGAAGCTGAAGAGACAGGGATTTGGACGATGTACTTGACGCCACATCGACATGCTTTAGGCACAACGATGAACAAACGGCAGGAATCTAGAAAAAAAAACAAACCAGAAAGAGGGAGACCCACTGAGTTACACAGAGCAATACATCCAAACGAAGAGAGAGAGAACAGGAACACTCACTGTGTACAGCCCTGAAATGAGGAGGCGGGCGGGGCGGGGGCTGGGTAATGACAGGGAACTTTTGCACATGCTAACAATGGACACAGGGAAAAGTCAAAAAGGACACGGAGGACACCAAGAAAACATCCAACTGCCAGAGACAGAGGGAACCTAAGGCTTGGATTTCCCCTGAAGGCCAAACACCTCTGAGAAGGTCTCCGGTGGAGCAGGGCCTCAGCCTCTCCTACTCCCTGGTGAGACCCAGGGAGAAAAGAAGAGATGCTGCTTGCGGGGAGTGAGGGGTTTCTTTAGGGGAGAGGGCCAGGATTTCTCCTCAATCCTGTGCGGATGGTCTTTTGTTCCCAGAAATCCAAGCTCTTAGCTTCCACGCAGGCCATGGCCACTCATGTGGGACCCTGGAGACAGTGTCTGGCTGCATTCAAGGCAAATCAATTTCATGATGAAACCCAAGTAAGAAACAAAACTACAGCAGAAAACACATTTATGTAAGTGAAACCCCCACACAACAGAAAAGGATTGCTTAAGACTTGACTGCTAGTCTCCACTTTCCGAGCTGAACCCTTTCACACCGTGAGACTTGTGGGGGAGCAGCTTCTTCACAACACCATCTTTGGCCTGGGGAGAGAACTGTGCTCAAGGGCAGTGCTGCTGTGCTCACTCACCGGGCAGGGGAGAAGAGAACAGAGAGAAGCGCCTGGTCTCACCAGCTGGCCGCTGCGGCAGCCCAGGGCCCTGCTGCGGCACACGCTCCTTTTAGAAAAGAGAACCCACAAGCAGGGACGAAACCTCAGGGGCTGGTATCAAAGGCGGGTTGACTGCACCTCTGCCTTTCATGTCATTCGGAAAGGGGTTTCATAAGGTCCCAGAGCCCAGGACAGATAATAGTGAAATGGGGGAGGAGAGAGAGAGAGGGGAGAAAGGAGTTCTGGGCTTAGAAAACCCCACGATGGCCAAGGAGGAAGACAGAACAGAAGGTCAGGATCCCAGCACCGGCAGCGCCCCGGGAGCACGGCTCTCTCCTCTGCCAATTCACAGCATTAACTCCTTCCCCCTCTGGCAGATTAGCTGGGCTGCAAACGGGCCACAGAAAGTCAGTAGTTTCAATCATACACAGCACCCTGTGTGTACAACAATCACATTCTGGATTCTACAAAATCCTGGCCTTTTCCAGAGATATAATTTAGGTAATAAATATTCTCCACCCCGGAGCTGTATAAAACTTCTATAAAAATAGAAACGACATTCTTGGTTCCAGCCGGTTGGGATTCAGAACAGCGCCTCCCCAACCTAGCATTTTTTTCTTTTTTTGTTTTCTTTTTTCTTTTTTATTTTATTTTTTGCATTTATTTAAAAAATCCCATCATGACCCTGGAAGCCTTTGGAACAGTTTTATCCTTGAAACACAGGACACATTTCTCCCAGTGCGCGGAATTCAAGTTTACGTGGTTCAGCTTAAGAAGTATGTTTCATGTTTCTTAGAGGACAATAGACCCAAGTTATCACTATGAGAAGGGAATAGCTGTCCCAGCTTCAATGGGATAATCCAACACCACCAACTACCTGTACAACAGCAAGACGGTCAATCCCTGTCCGTGACCCAAATGGACAGCATGACAAGGAGAGAGCCCCCATCCAACATAATAGCGAACTAACCCCTTTAATCTCACCTCTGTTGCTAGGGGTCAGGACTGATGTTTGTGAGGTTTAAGATCCCAGGGACCCAGTCCCTGGCCTTGGCTAAGAGTCATATCCTAACAGGGCTACCCCTGCCCAGGTGCACATTCCCAACAACACGTCCTCTCCGGCTCTCTACCCCCATAGCATTTCTTGGAGCAGAGGTAGAGCCCAGAGACTGTATGGGTCACAGGCAAGAGCTGGAGTGGAACCTGTGCAAGGCAGCAGGGAGCTCACTGTAAGCACGAGGACAAAAAAGAACACGGTAATACTGAGGTAAATGAACACTAAATCCAGGTGGAGGCTGTAAACGTCCTGCTGTCTCCCCTGTCCCCGAGAGCAGAAGATGGGCTGGAGTGGTTAGAAGAGGGGCCTGCCTCAGTGGGAATACTACGTCTGGGACACCTCAACCACAGAGGCAAGCATGGATTTCTCAATCCTTCTAAGCACTAAGTGCCGGCCTCTGGCAAATGCAGCACTCTGGCTTAAAGGGACCTTCTGATCCAGGTACACCAAGAAGCAGGCTCCTCCTCCCCCAACTCGATGGCTTTAGATCACTCTGCTCAGGAGAGGTGTCCCCTTCAGCTAGACACTATAAGCCCTTCTGAGATCTATCCTCATGAGAAAACTTTGGCTTGGGATGCAAGTGACACTCCTTGATGTGGTCAACTACAAAGAAGGAAATCAAACAGTGCCTTCCCTAGAGGCCTTCTTGAAAGGGACCTGTTAGAAATGGGCCATGGTCTAATCATTTGGTGTTGAAATAAAATAAAAATGACCTCTGACTAGCTGCTTCTTCCTAAAAGCCACCAGGCAGACAGGGCCAATCCAACACCAATGGCTGGCTGGGAAAGCTGTAATGGGCGATGTCTCCCTGCTTTTTGCAAATATCAGGCTAATTTAACAGGTGCTTTATTTCCAGAGAATTGTTAGCCCCTTCTTGGGAAAGAGGGGCAGAAATCCTGGACCAGAATCTGAAAAATAGGTGGCGAGAACTCAGTATTCCCACAGAAGGCAGCTGTGGAGGAGTTTCAGCCTCCAGTTCCCAGGGCCGTTGGGCGTCAAGTCACTCTTGCTCTCCTCCAAAGCCACTCCCACCCATTCTGCCCCCACAGCTCTTGGACGTCAGTTCTCATCCGGCCCACTCTCGCACTCAGGGAGATTGTGGGGGTCAGTTTTTGGTTTCACTCAGTCCTCTCTCTTGGGGTAGTTTGGGGCAAGTTCTGATCTTTTAAAATGTTTCTCCATTCCCCCTCCTCCCCCAGGGTGGTTTGATGTTGGTCCTTCTCAACACACACTGGTTACAAACACAGCAAACTTTAAATAAAGAAAAAAAACTCAGGATATGGCACCTAAACTCCAAAGTAAAACACTGGAAACCAAAGCACAAACTCGTCCTCTGTACGAAGCGAAACTCCCACAGAAGGCAGTAGCCGAGTCTTCAGGGCAAGCTGTGCCTGCGAGAGTGGCAGGGATCAGGGTCCAGGGCCGTCAACACACAGCCTTAGGGCTTCGAACATTAAGGGTGCTCCTCCCTCACTTACCAGAAGACCCTCTCACTCCAGTCTCAGGGGAGCACGCTCAGTAGGGCTTGCTGTCATTCTTCGAACGTTTGAGCTGCACTTTAAGCCGCTTCATGCCAATCTGAAAGCCGTTCATGGACTGGATGGCAGCTTGGGCCGAAACAGGATTGTCGTAACTTACAAAACCTGTGTTTCCAAGCAGAAACCAAGATGAGGATGTAACGAGGCAAGAAGACTCTCAATCCCACACAGGCAAGGACTACTTATGGGCTTAGTCTCAAATCCCAATTTTTCTCAGCAGGGACAAGAATTCTGGAAATTATATCACATGAAATAAATTAGGTTCCTAACAGTACCATTTGGCATCTGCATGGTACTTTAAATTTTTTGGCAAAGCCATTTTCCATAATTTTTACCTCTGGAGCGACAGTGTAGGTAGAAATCATCACTTCCACTACAGAAATGAAGACACTGAGGCCCAAAAAGAGGTCATGTAATACGCCCAAGACTGAGGGAAAAAATAACCCAAACTCAAACCCAGCTCTTTCTGCTATCAGCCCCTTCTCCTTATTTCTCAGTGGTAAAAAGACTCAAATCCCGACACCAGAAGAGAAACCAACATACCAAAACACTTGCTCAGGTTTGTCTGCTTGTCTATAAAAACCTTGGCAGACACAACATTCCCAAAGGGCATAAACATCTGCAGCAGGTCCTGATCTCCGAACTCCTGGGGCAGGTGGTAGATGAACAGGTTGGCTCCCTCTGGACCTTCAAAATACCCATTGATTGAAAAGCTATCAGTGTCGAGAACACTCAACGCCCCCTGCCAACTGTCTCACGTTTCCACCTGTGTTAAAACCGTCAGCATCCCAACCAACAGATTCTCCAAATATGAATACAAAGCAGGGACGTGAAGGGCAATCACTGAAACAGATTTCTTCCCTCATATTTAGCCATACTCCGTCTCACTGAGGGATGTTAGAATTTGACCTTGTGGGAGGAGGGTATGCTGGGACAATAAAACAGGAAGACTTGTGTGTGGAGCAATAAAACCCGAGACTAGGCTTGTATAGCAACACAGAAAAGGAGGTAGGAAGAGATTATAAACAAAACTGGTTTCAAAATTGTGCCTGGAAACTACAGGGACAGCAAAGAGATTTGTAGTTGCCAGGGGCAGGAGGTAGGGGCAGGGAATGACCACAAAGGGACATGAGGGAATTTCTGAAAGTGATAGAAATGCTCCACATCTGTGGTGGTGATTATGATTGTATGTGTTCATCAAAGCTCAGAGCTATATTCCAAAAAGAGTGAATTTTACCATATGTCAACTGTGCCTCAGTAAAAAGAAATTACATTAAAAAAATGTGCCTATGATTAACACCGAGCTCAAAAACAAAATATGCTTTCCTCTTCCAATCACTTACACTCAATGATTTTTTAACCAAAGAATAGTTTTATTACAATCGCAGTCCAGACATTCTCCAGCCACCATGGCCTCCCTGCTGTTCTCAAACATGTTACAGAATACTGCTGCCTCAGGGCCTTTGCACTCGCTGTTCCTCTGCCCCATCATGACTCTTCTTCCTCTAGATATATGCAAGGCTGGCTTCCTTACTTCCTTCAGGTCTCTGCTTAAACGTCCACTTAGACCATCTCTGACCATTCCATATAAAATGCCGTGTCTCTGGCACTCCCTATCCGTCTTTCCAGGATCCTTCTTCAGAGCATCATTTAGAACACCTCCTGCTTTCCTTGTTTATTGTCTATCTCCACAGTTTCATCAGTCCCCCACTACCACATCCTAGGGCACATAAGCATCTGATTCAGAGCAGGTGAGGATGCACTAGACCACGACTCCCTGCTGCTGTGGCAAGAGAGGATACTTGTCTTTTTCCTGCATTAGTGCTTAAACCTTGCCAGCTCCCAGTTATAAAAACCCAGCCAAACATGAGCATAGAGGTGTCAGCAGGTCTTTCTATTCATACAAACCACCTTCAGGCCTCTTTCTGCCTAGAAAGCCTCTCCTGAATTTAATATCATTTATGTCAAAGCACATACTTCCCACTCCATCAACCCAGGGGCCATAACTCTTTCTGTCCCATCACCCTTTAGTTTTTCCTCAATTAGGAAAAGCATAGCCCAGAAAGTGAGGAAAATGCCAAATGATATAGCTAAAAGGGACACCTAAACAGAAGATCTCCTCTGACAGATTTATAATTCATAGAGAAGACTTCCTACAAAAACAGGTTGCCAAATGGTGTCAGACTCAATAAGGTCAGTTTGTTTCATCTAAAAACTGCAGCCCCATCCCAGGAGGGTGTACAGAGGTTCTGATCTGAGCCACATCCAGAACACAGTCCAAAAGCAGATCACACTTTACAGTTTCTCAGTCTACCCCTGACACTGCTGAAGAAAAGCGCTGGTCTGACCACCTAAATGGTTCTCTTGGCCTTTGCCCTGCTTCTCGGTTCTGGAGCAGAGGGAGGAAACACCCATCCCTGACTCGTCTCCCTGTGCACTCACCTTCCTTCTGGCTTCCAGCAGCACCAATACTCTGCTGTGTCAACAGATTCTGGTTGTACAGAGTGGGGAGCGCCGCAGCAGCATATTGCTGGATCCCCGAGTAGGCCTGTGTGAGGGCCTCCATGGTGCTCCCAGTACCATTGGAAAGGCCACTGCTGCCCAGGCCACCATTTAAAGCAGCCATCCCTTGGTTGGGGGGAAGAGCAGGATTAACAGATTGGAAAGATGCAACTAATTCCAAAGACAAACTCCAAAGTTCTCCCTTTCATCTCCCTCTTAGCTACTCCCTGAGGAGGAATACCCATCTGACTGGTCAGATTTCAGGACACTCACCAGGCCTTGTTGCTAATGGAGACATTAAAAAAATGCCACATCCAGGTGTGGCTCTCTCCATTACCTGCTTCCAACCCATGCAAGCAGTGAAACCACTGACACATGACTTGCCTCATTTCCTCTTTGGCTTTTCTGCCACTTTCTCACACAGAGCTGGAACGTGGTAAAATTAAGAGTCCCAGGATTGGGGACTAACAGGGGTGCATGTGGCCTACGACAAGACGTGGGTAAATTCTATCATCAAAATAGCAGCTAACATTTACTGAGCACATTCTATGAGCCAGACACCAATGAAGCAATGTGCTCAGCACTTTACCTATGTTCTCCTTTACCTTCTCACTAACCCTCAAGGCATTCTAGTCCCACTTCACAGATGAGAAAATGACCTTAGAAAGGTGTTTCAAAGTTACAGCTAGTTCAAGGGCAGAGGTGGGATTCAACTCAGGTCTGACTCAAAATCCCACACTTATTTTTCACTTCACTGGGCTACCCCAATCATTCTAACAGTGCCCCTACCAGGGTTGCTTAAAATGTGCTACCTGCACAAAGAATGGCCCGATGACATCCAGGGGCTGCCCCTCACCTGCCAAAGAGCTGACGTTGAGGCCTGCCGTTGCTCCAGCTAATGTCTGCAGGGCTCCAAGGGAGGCGATGGGGTTGACAGAGCTGCTACTGCTGGAGCTTGGTGAGGACCCTGCTATCAGAAACCCAGGAGTTAAACTCAAGCCAACACTTGCCTTCTCATGTCAATAGGAACCAAAGCAAAAGAGTGACACTACTTTGTAAAGAGGTTTTCAGTTACTGATTTTGATATCTGTCCCTGTAGGACACAGAGTCAACTGATGGTTACAACAAACTAAAAACTACGAGATGTCTCTTCTGTCAGAAGATGGCATTTGAAAATGTATTGTTCACAATCTGATCCCTTTGGAAATGGGTGTTAACTACTCTTCAGAATGAGATAGCCCTCTCCTGGGATTCTGCCCAAGGCACAAGGGCACAGTGGCCCTATCACACTTACCTGAACTGGTGAGTACGCTGAGGGGACTGCTGGATGTAGTGAGAGCATTGGTACCACTTGGTGTGTTCTGCGCTGCGCCAGCTGCAGCGGCTAGCGCAGCCAAATTCTGTAACTGCATTGCATTTAACCCTGTAACATCCAACGCAAGAGATCAGCCAGCAGATAAGGGTGCCTCATCTCCACTCCAGCAATGACAGTGCACATGGCAGAAGGCTGGTCCCAAAGAGGAACTGTTCAAGACAAGCCTTAAAAACATTACTACAGGGCTCCAAAGAGATTCAGGTATCACTCAACTCATGAAGAAACTTGATACTGTTTCCTCAGAGAAGAGATATCTGATCCAATAGCATGCCACCCCAAGTGAGCATTAATAAAGGGATGGGCAATGAGGTGAACAAGCAGAAAATGTAGCCGAAGTCTAGAAGGCCAAGGGAGGAACAACAGGGGAGAATACATGTAAGAACAGCAATAGGAGAAAGAATAAAGAAAAAACCACCGCTTGAATAGCAAGCAGATTAATCATCAGAAGAAGAGAAAAAACAGATGGAAGGACTTCCAAGCAGAATAGAACCTAGGCAACACAGCTAAAAGGAGAGCAAGAAATTTGAACAGCGCTGACAACATGTTGCAAACCATTTACTAGATGATGGAAAGGCAGATGGGTGGGTGAGGGGGAGAGTTAAGGAGAATAAAAAACTACAACAGATAGATTTACAGTCTAGCAACTTTTCCCAAAGACAGCAAACCCTAAGCCCCTGGGACAAAGTGAACCACTATCAAAAGTTTTCAAACGGCAAATGCAGTTCATCTACAACTATCCGTTTCTCAAAGGCACTTGCCTCGCTTCACCCGCTGCGGAGGGGCAGGGGCAGGGGAGGGGCAGGCGCCTCTGGATCCGCCCACCTCCCTACCCTCATAACTTTTTGATGGCCACTGCCTCAGGTTTGTCTGTGGAGCCTCACTTTGTTACAAACTCAGGTATTTTGTCAATTAAGTTTCCCAGGCATATTAACAGCCATGAAAGGAAATTCACCTAAGAAATAATATGTATAAGACACAGAGGTAAACTAACTGCCTGGGTTCTAGCAGCTTCAGGGTAAGCCATTTGCATGGAAGCCACTTTAGGCTTCTCTTCACAGAATCACTGGAAAAGTCACTTTATTGTGGAAATAAAGAGTTCCTGAAATTTTCTCCTTATCAAAATGGCCTCAGATAGTCTGCAGGTGCTAACAGCTCTTTTCCATCTTCTTCCTCAACAGAGACATAAAGGGGTGGGGAGCGGCAGACAACCTCAGAGCAATCTGGCATCAACAACTAATAGGGCCACCTTCTAGGGACAAGGCAGTTGAACCTGGGATGTTCATCTTATGTCAGGCTTACGTAATGAATGGAAAAAAATTTCTTTTCTGCACAAATGGTGCAAAACTCTCAGAATGTTGTCAGCTGGGTCTGTTGGCTTGGTGGCTGCTGCTCCTCCACAGCAGTGAAACACTTACCTCCCATTGGGTGGAGGCTGCTCAGGGTGTTGAGGTTCCCAGAGGAGGCAGTCTGCTGAAGGAGCTGCAAATAAAGCTAGACATTACACCAAAAAACAGAACAAGAGTGAGAGTGAGGGCTGGTTCTGCATCCCGGATAACTCTACAGCACAGCAAAGCGAGAGTGCAGAGGCCCCCAGAGAGAAGAAAGTTGAAGACAAGAACCCAAGCCAACACAACAGAAACATGAAGCTTGTGACAGCACGGGACAATACAACACAGCTAAAGCCCTAGCCAAGAAGACAGTTATGTTCGTTGAACACTGAGCCAAGCTCAAGTCTGGGCAACAGAACACAGCACAGCAGAAAACAGAAGTAGAGCAGGGAACTAAGCTCAACCCAAGCAGCTATGCAGTCCACTGTGATGAGTGTCTGCAAAGGAATGACTGCCATTCTATTCCTCTCTCCCAAGTTTTCCTTAGTCAAGTCTACACATCTTATTCTGCTGATCCTTTCCATCTGAATACCCAATTTCTACTTTACACAACTATTCTAAATACCAAATCTGACCATTGCAGGGTATTTCTTGGAGTCATCATTTACTGGCCACAATGGACCCATGACTAGATCAGTTTCTCCCACGCTACACATCCACCCAGCCCCATTTATCTCCTCCCCTCCACATTGGTCTTCACTGTTGCAGATGACCAAATGATTGGTGGATCAGTCCATATCAGTTCAGTGTACATTCTTTTTCAATGGCTGTCCCATGACAAATAAAACAAGACGTGTTCACGAGCTCACGGATCTCCGTGACCTTACTCTGCACCTCAGCAAACTGCAACCTTCCTGTAACCAACCTGCTGAAAACCTTTGCTCCATTCAAACCCAATCTCTGTTCTTTACGGACGGACAACTGGTATTGTTGTTTTTGGATGCTTTACTCAACCTGTTGCCCATTCCCATAAACATCTGACCTGGTTCCTCTGTCCTCATGAACTCCTTTAGTCTACATGGATTTCGGGAGGTCCATAAACCTCCAGAAATAGAATGAAAAAACGCACATACACAATTTTTCCCAGCTTCCCAAAGGGGTCCACAACTCTACAAGGATTAAGAACCACTGCTCTAGTCCAAGAGAGACCTGGTTCAAGTCCACATATTTCAGGAAGAACTTCACAATTAATCATCATGTACTATCACTTACACAGTCCATTAGCACCCACATGTCTTCATTTTTTGTCCTCTTAAATCTCTGGGCAATGAATTCAGTCCCAGCTGTGCATACTGTACTTGGCACTTTCATTTCCTCCCTAAATGAGAACAGCTCTTAGAGCGGGGGGGTCATGTCTAACTGAAACAAAGAGACCATAGCTCTCCACATACACCACCATGTGCCTGCTGGATGTGACAATGACAACAAAAAGGGGAATCTTCTCTAAAAAGGGCTCCAAAACTCTCTAAGAAAAGCAAATGAATATCACAGAGATCATTTTCAAAGTATTATCATTTTGGCAGAAGACTAAAATCTCCTGAAATTTTCTGAACTTATAAGCAATGTTCAAGCATTAAGAAACAATTTAATCTGTTGAAATACAACCACCACCTGCATTTTTTTACTTTAGAAATACCAGCTAGGAAACTGGGATTTCTTCTGAAATTTTAGAAATATGGAGACCAGAGAACATCAAAGTAGCCAAAACTCAGTACTAGAGGACAGAAATCATTGCCTTTCTTCTGTTTCTACAAAGAATAATATTTTAAAGGATGAGGCGTGAGAGATTACAATTATTCCTATGTGTATAATTTTGGACTATCCATACAAATCTAGTGGTTTCACCATTTATTTTCCTTCACTGGTAGCTTCACAGATAACCCGTTCTTTCTGATTTGCAGAAAAGTTTGAAATGTCTTGTGCTGTCTGCAATTCTTTTAAGGGGTAAAGCAGTGACAATCCCCTATAACACATATTGCAGACGTAGTAAATCTAAATAACAAATTGGAGCCAGCCCCTCTTTTGGACTATATGACTCAAACTCAACAAGAGAGATCAAATTAAGGGAAATCTATTCATGATGTAGTGAACTCAATATACACCTGTAATACTCATTAATAATGTCCATGTTAATCTTTTGATCTCTCAGTCAGTGAAAAGAAACATTTATCGTACTCTTCAGGGAAGACTCAATGAGGATTTTAACAACGCCCTCTCGATCTAGTAGAAAGAGATATGGGGCAAGATGTTTGATAGTTCAGATTCTCTCAGGAATTTTTTTCCTGGGGGCAGGGACACACGAGATATTTCTAAATCTTTATATCAGGAAATCAGGATTTCGCTTTAATTGTAGCAGAAACCTCAAGATATAACCAAAGATGTGTGACCAGATAGATAGAGATAGAGAGAGACTAACATGACTTAAAGAATATTGCATTGCCTGAATTTTTACATAAAATTTTGATATGCTGCAAGTTGTAAATGTCATTGTGTCTGCTAGCTAGGGACAGAAAAGAAGAAACAGCTGGGAGCTTGCACAGTCTGCAGAAAGCAAACCACAAAGACTCACTGCTAAATACTGGGGTCCCAGAGTATTTAGACCAGCTAGGTTTCCCCACACAGATGCTGCGCTGATCTGCTGCATCTGCTGCTGGAGCTGCTGGGCCATTCTCTTCTGTTCTTTGTCCTTCTGTGTATCAGCAAATTTTACCACCATGGGGGATGAGCAGCCCTAAGAAAACACCAAAATCAAAGGGTCAAATTCCTTCTTCTGGGTGAAGGAGAAGTCCTTCTTCATAGTGACAGGCAGAATGCAATTCTAACTTCACTCACTGCCAAATTATTCCCTTCCTGACAGACAAGTGGCAAAAGACGATTTAAAAGGGCAACTATTTGCAATATGTTAATTTTAAAGAAAACATCCATTTTAACTTTAAGATGTTTGGCCTGCTTAACTTTTAGGGAAATCAGATGCTGTATATGCTGCTGGGCTTTGCTGGCCAACTGTCCTAGCACCGTGAGTTAAGGAAGTCCCCCTTTCTTCCACCTGCTCCCTACCTCCATGGTCTGCGCTTGGTGCATTGCCTTGATAGCTGTCTGTGCCATGGCTCTTGTTGTAAAAGTCACAAATGCACAACCTGGTAAGAAAAGGGTCAATAACTCATTCATTCATTTGCTTATTTATTTATCTTACAGACATTTCCTGAGCACCTACCACGTGCCAAGGATCATGCTAGCGATACAGACATGGTTCCTACCTTAAAGGGTTCATGGTCTAGCGAAGGAGACAGGCATGTTACAACAGGCTGATTAGGGCTTTAATGGAAAACCAGGGAAGCACAGACAGGAAGAAAGTGCTTGAGGGATAAAGGAGGAATTATATCCTCCAGTTTCTCTTGAGAAGGAAGTGTTTCCATTTTGGTATCAAGAACCTCTCCAAGCACAAAAGGAGAGAATTTTAATACGTGACACTGAAGTGCAGAATGTAGACTCCTTAGGGGTTGGGAGAATATTAAAGCAATCAACTGGCAGAAGCCGTAAGAGGACCTAGATATACAACACCAAGCCTCTCCATCATGACAGGGCCATGGTAGGTAGGGATCACTGCTTTCCAATGGTCCAATTAAAAGAGACTCCCAATTTAAGACAAATATCTTTAAAGGATAAAAATGTGCCCACCTCGGCTCAGGCCATCAGGTCCCCGCAATATCCGGCATTCTTCAATCTGCCCAAATGAAGAGAACATGACTCGGATGTCATTTTCAGTGCACTTCTTGGAAATCATACCAATAAACAGCTTCCTGTCTTCCACTGCTAAGAGAGTAAAACACAGAAGGTTTGAACATTATTACTACAAGAGGTAGTGTAGCACAGACTCTGGGTTTGAATACTGGCTCCGTGCCTTTATACCATATTTCATGGATTCTAAAATACACATTTTTTTCATAATCCAGCACCTCTTCTTAGAATCAGTGGTATCTTAAAATTATAATTGGAAGCATTTAAATAAAATATAGTAGCTTTGTGATATTGTGAAAGTTACTTAACCATTCTATGCCTGTTTCCTCATCTGATTAATAGGGATAACCAGGTTTACCTCAAAGGTAGCTGTAGGTATTAAATGCAAACTACTTAGCATCTTGCCTAGCACTCAGCAATGTGTGCTTTTACTAGCAATACCACTATAATAAAGAAGGAAGGGTTTTCACACTTAATATGACAAGAGAAATAGAACACACCTTTAAGTGAGTGTAACTGTCCACTTTCCATTTCTGACTATTCTCTTAGGACTAAGTTCTCCTTCCTAACTTGTTCATTTTATCCCTTACTCCTGTCCATAAGAAATTATACTGATAAAAGACATTCCACTTCCCTCTAAAATGTTCTTGTAATGTTTCCCTAGAAACTCTACTTAACTCATTTATTTACCATACTTATTTTAAAGAAGAAAACAATTTAGACGACAGATTACTTAGAACACTGGACCACTATCTTATACCATCCACAAAAATTAACTCAAAATGGATTAAAGACTTGAATGTAAAATCCAAAACCATAAAACTCCTAGAAAAAAACACAGACGGTAAGCTTTCGCTCCTTGACATGGGTCTTGGGGATGAATTTTTGAATTTGACACCAAAAGCAAAGGCAACAAAAGTGAAAATAAACAAGTGGGACTACATCCAACTAAAAAGCTTCTGCAAAGCAAATGAAACCATCAACAAAATGAAAAAGCAACCTACTGAATGGAAGAAAGTATTTGCAAATAATATACCCGATAAAAGGTTAACATCCAAAATATATAAAGAATTCATATAACTCAACAGCAAAAAAAGACAATTTGATTAAGAAATGGGCAGATGATCTGAATGGACATTTTTCCAAAGAAGACATACAGATGCCAATAGGTACATGAAAAGATGCTCAACATCACTAATCATCAGGGAAATGCAAATCAAAACCACAATGAGCTATCACCTCACACCTGTTACAATGGCTATCATCAAAAAGACAAGAAATAACACATGTTGGTGAGGATGTAGAGAAAAAGAAACCCCTGTGCACTGTTGGTGGGAATGTATGCTGCAGCCACTGTGGAAAACAATATGAAGGGTCCTCAAAAACTTAAAAACAGAACTATCATATGATCTAGCACTTCCACTTCTGGGTATCTATCTGAAGAAGACAAAAACACTAACTCTAAGAGATAGCACCCCCACGTTCACTGCAGCATTATTTACGATAGCCAACACATGGAAACAACCTAAGTGTCCATCAATAGACGAATGGATAAAGAAACTGTGGTAAATATATACAATGGAATATTATTCAGCCATAAAAAGAATGAAATCTTGCCATCTGTGACAAGATGGATGGACTCTGAGGGCACTATGCTAAGTGAAATAAGTCAACAGAGAAAGACAGATACCATATGATCTTACTTACATGTGGAATCTAGAAAAAAAAAAAGAATCGAAGCTCATAGATACAGACAACAGACTGGTGGTTGCCAGAGGCAGGAGTAGGGAGTGGGCAAAATAGGTGAAGGGGATCAAAAGGCACCAAACTTCCAGTTATAAAATAAATAAGTCCTGAGGATGTAAGGTACAGCACGGTGACTACAGTTAATAAGACTGTATTGTATATTTGCAAGTTGCTAAGAAAGTAGATC
Organism: Tapirus indicus; assembly: GCA_031878705.1. Lineage (NCBI taxonomy): Eukaryota > Metazoa > Chordata > Mammalia > Perissodactyla > Tapiridae > Tapirus > Tapirus indicus. The sequence continues at coordinate 14,702,800 of CM062928.1, forward strand.
TTAAAAGTTATTGCAAGAAAAAAAAATTTTTGTAACTATGTATGGTGATGGATGTCTAGACTTACTGTGGTCAGCATTTTGCAATATATACAAATTTCGAATCATTATGTTGTACATCTGGAACTAATATAATGTTATATGTCAACTATAGCTCAATAAAAAAAGATTACTTAGAGCACAATACAATCCAGATGCCATAAGAACAGCAAACGAACTAGGAAGTTATACGCTTGTTTACCATTGTTCTTCTCACTGTCAGCAGGTTTCATCTGTATAGGATGATGCATCTAAAAACGAAAACATATTAATATTACCATTGTACACAGTGAAGGCATTCAGAAACGCAAACAAAGGCTCTAAAGGAAATACCAAAACTAGAGCCTCAAGAGTTCTGTCTGAACTCACGTCTGCCTCGTGATCTTTCCCCCACCAAAATATCAAAATAGAACGTGAGTCAAGAAGTCACAATTCTCTTGGCTAAGAGAGAACTACTCTCAGCCTATCTTCTTTAAAATGTTTCCTTTATGTCTTCCTTTACATCAATTCCTGTGACAGTCTTCCTTTCCCCAAAACAATTTTCAGTGTGTGCCTCAAATGTATAAGTATGTCCCTCTGTGTCAAAACCACCACAGTTCCACTTACTAGTAGGAGCTTTCTTACCCCTGGGAGGACCTTCATGTTGTGAAGAGCATTCTGGGCTTCTAATGCAGCTTTGCGGGTGTAAAATGTAACAAAACAGCACCCTGCAATAAATAAGATTTCATGAAATCAAACCAGCCCTTTGAAAGCAGATAATTCCTAGAGCACTCCCCCCTCCATGGACATACTGAAGTTAAAAGAGAGGGCTGGATCTATTAAAATTAATCCAAAAAAAAAAAAAAAAGAGAGAATCTAGCAGAAAAAAAAAACCCACATTATTTTCTATGCATTCTCTTTATTGTTATAGTCTCCTGGTTCTATTAAAATTCTTTTTTAGCTGCTCCTTTAACTTCTCTGGGAAAGATGACTTCCCTTACAAAGGTCATAGTACCATGCCATTCAACCCAGCCTACCTGGAGCACCAGGTAGTGTGCTGGGCAAGAAGTCTTAGCTACAAACAAGACAGACAGGGCCTTGCACTCCTGCAGCTTATAGTCTACCAGGAACTCTTTCTTTCTCAGAATAAACCACACCTTACACTGTAGCCAATTTCTGCCATATGCCTCAAACATAATTATCATTTATTAAATTATAAAATGACTTAAGAGCAAGAAGCTCTTCATTTTTTTTTGGCCTCTTGGTTCTCATCAAATACAATTAAGTTTCTAACAGCACATGACACTGAGGAGACGTGTAGATTTTTGTGCTTGTATTTTTACTGGGGACAGGAGGGGGGACGTGAGTCTTGTAAATCTTGGGCCCATAGTCCCACGAGATACAAGTAGATTTCTTTCAAAATCACTCTGCAATTAAGATTTTAAATTACTGTTATATTGCCAGTCATCTTCAGAAACTACAATACTTTATATTTTTGGTTTACTATGCTACAAAGAGAAAAATAATTCCTCTGCTTCTATATCTTCTATTAAGGTGGTTTCAAATATGACAATCATGTTTGCTCACATATATACTGTAGAACAGCTTTCACAGAAAATTACTCTGAAATTGGTCATCTGGAAAAATAAGAGTGTGTCCATGTCTGGGGGGTGGGGGTGGGGGCAAAAGTAATACCTCATCTACCTTCAGTCCTATAAAACTTCCACTCTGCTGGGCATTTCTGGAAGCAGCTCAGCCTTTCTTCTCCCATTCATTTTATAGGCTACGACACACAGGTTACCTACAAACAAGTCCCCCCTAGTTGCTAAGCCATCCTGCAAGGCCTCAGTAACACTGACAGAAATCCATGGGTATGTGGACAGTCTTTCTCTTTCAGCTTACCCTAGTCAATACACTAAAGAAAACCATATGTGGCTGGTTTACTTCAGCTTTATTTTTGTCATTCTACTACAAACATCAAATGATGGGGCCAGCCCGGTGGCGTAGCGAAGTTTGTGCACTTCGCTTCAGTGGCCTGGGGTGTGCAGGTTCAATCCTACGTGCAGACCGACACACCACTTGTCAAGCCATGCTGTGGCGGCGTCCCATATAAAGTAGAGGAAGATGGGCACGGATGTTAGCCCAAGGGCCAGTCATCCTCAGCAAAAAGAGGAGGATTGGCAACGGGTGTTAGCTCAAGGCTAATCTTCCTCACACACAAAAAAAATCAAATGAGACACTCATATGAGTCTGTCTCTTGAATTTAGAACTGTCGTAAAGGTATGCCGCAGATTCAATTTACAAATTATCCTCATGATGTCACTTTAACTTTTTATTTTTAAGCCATTAAATGTATTCGGGCTGGAAGATAGAGCTACTGAAAAAAGAACAGATATTCCACCCCCAACACCCCATACGACCATAGCAGCATTCTGGCAATGACAGACAGGACGCCCAAGATAGAAATTACGTATAAAACCCAAAGCCCTTACCTTTGCTCTGAGGAGGGTTTTGGCTCCTATCCCTTAGGACGTTGATTTCATAGACAGCACCATACTGTTCAAAGAGTTCCCTCAAGTCCTTCTCAGACCAGGTCCTTGGGACCTGGCCCACAAACATCTTGATAGCATCAAGATCCGGTTGGTCTGGGTGGTCCAGGGTGCCGTTCATTTTCTTTGAGCTACGTGAAATAAAATAAAACTTCTATTATGTATTCATATTGCTTTCCAGAGGGAGTTTTCTTTAAAGATCTCAACTACTTCCTGAAAAAGTAGGAAAAAAAATTCTACTTCCTTTCACTACTTCATTCAATTTACCATAGTTCCCTGGTCCTCCCTCACCATGGCCACCCCTTCCATTAGATCTTAAACTAAAGTCACCATTCAAGACATCCTGGGTTTTAACTAAGGAACTGCCAGTCATTCCTTGTCTAGCATAAGAATTCTCAGAAGAACTTAGGACGGCAAGTTCCTAAAGCAAGTTTTAATAAATTTTAAGCATAGTTAATATTCTATATGTCCACAAAATTACAAACGACTACTGATTATGGATTAAGATTCAGGGCTCTCAATGTATACAATGATGGGTGATAAGTTTTCTTTCAGTAGATCTTAGAACAGAAGCACTTGATTTCCAAGGTCTAAGCTAAGAACTCACTAGAATGTTGGCCTTTGAATGTTGCTGTCTCATGTAATCCTGGTGCTCTTGAGTAAGGCCCCCAGACCAAAAGAAAGCTTTTTGTCTCTTAAACTTTCACAAATGACTGTTATATAAATATAAACAATGCCATCATTCTAGGGTTTTTTGTTTCTGAGTTATCCAATTTACTGCTATTTTTTATGAGCTAATTCCCTTACCAACTGCAATCATGTCATCCACAAATGCCTCCAATCCTATCACACCAAACTTGTAATGCTCCTACTTTTAACACCTTCATTCCTACCCGTGCTACTGCCAAGAACCTAGGGAAACTCTTGCACTACAGGTATAAATGTTTCTACTCAGAATGAATCAAAGTCTTTCTTCTCTACCACTGTTCCAATTCATCTAAACCAATAACAACTTAAATTCCAAACGGCTAGCATGATTAACTTTTCAGTTAGTGTTTGCTTAATCCAGAAATCACATCATCATATTCAAATTTGCCATGTTCTAATGTTCAATCCTAAATAAAATGCTAGTTTTGCTTAAAGGAAAAACAAGTTTTTCCTACTATCTTTTAAATAGTAGAAAGATAGTACTATCATCTTTTGAACAGTACTTGAAGATCCTTGAGAATGCTGAATCTATGAAAGTAGTTCAAATTCTGTCTCTTAATTCCTAAACCTCTTGCAACTGAACACCCACAGGGCTATTCTCACATCACCTTTGCTGAATGTAGCACTAACTAAATATCAAAAGCTGTAAGACAAACAGCATGTAGACCAACTCTCGTCACTATGCCTGTGAAGGTTCCCTATGTTCCTCCAGGTTAACTAGTCAGTTTCATCAGGACTCAGTACTAAATTTCTAGCTTCATTATGGGTTTTTAGAACAGTCTGGCTGTATCTACCTCTCTCAACTAGACTGAGAGTTCCTTGAAGGCAGAAACTGTTTTATTTCCTATCATTCTTATAGCCACACCTGGTAGTGCCTGGTTCAAAGCAAGTATTCAGATGTGGGATGGGAGGAATTTCTTGTTCTCAGCAATTCCCCCTATTTAAGCAACTAACCCAGATAAAAACGAATGCTGTGCACAAAGAGGGCTCACAAATTAAAGGGCAGCTATTATCCCCTATGATTATTTGATTGTCACAGGATTAACCTGTGGTTTTTTTTTTTTCCTTTTAAGTGTTTTGGAATACATTGTTTTATTAATTTAAAACCATGTGTGGGGCCACCTGGTGGCGCAGCGGTTTAGTTCACGCTTGGCAGCACGGGGTTCGCGAGTTCGGATCCCGGGCACCCACTGACGCACTGCTTGTCAGCCATGCCGTGGCGGCGTCCCATATAAAGTGGAGGAAGATGGGCACAGATGTTAGCCCAGGGCCAGTCTTCCTCAGCAAAAAGAGGAGGATTGGCAACGGATGTTAGCTCAGGGCTGGTCTTCCTCACCAAAAAGATAATAATAATAATAAAATAAAACCACGTATGACAAGTCATTGCAAAAATATATCGCAGCTGCTTTTAGAAGCCTATCCCAATCTTCTAACAGAAATCATGCTACCATGATATTAAAAAAAAAGCCCTATGACTAGTGAAACAATGGGTGTCACTCCCCACAACCTGCCCCCAACAACTTTAATTACTAGCTTTAATATCATCTTATTAAAATGCTGTTAATCTTTAATCATATTTCTATTCGAAGGAGGGTTAACACAGAAACCAAATGATGCTCAGAATATGTTTTAATGATAAGGAAGCTAACAGCTATTTCTGAAAAGAGGCAGGGGTTTACTGATTTGTATTACACTAGAGGCAACTGCTCTCAATTTGTGCCTTCCTTCTTTATTTGTGTACCATTTCTAAACTTGCTACACCACTGTTTAGTGCAAAAGCATAAACACGGTCAATATATGTGGATTATGGTTTATCCAAAAAGTTCAGTGGAGACTCAGAATTCCAGACAAATGCCCTTCCTTCCTCTCTTTACTCTCCAAATCCTCCATTTCTTCATGTCCACCTACTCAGAACCTTTCCCCCTGTGTATACCAATTCAGTAGCCAAAAGAATCCCCTAGAGCAGTGCTATTCAAAGTGCCCAAGGACCAGCGGCAATCTTCAAATTTAACCCTTTAGAAACTTCTACAGCAACGGGACTGAATTTTATATATGCTCAATCTAATAATAAAAAAATATACACACAAAATGCAGGCTTACACCTTATTATTTTGTTTTTCTATTAAATTGTTTTTATTGTATTTTACAGGTTGGGTGGTGGGGGAAGGATATGGTCTTTCACCAGTTTGAGAAGCACTTCTAGAACACAGTAAATTATCAGGCCAGGCTCAAGATGCTGTGGGTATCATGGAACTGGAGTTACGCACTGACTTATTCTTTCCTCCAATAAATATTGGGCACCGACTTATACAGGCTAGGCACTGTGTTAGATATGGTATACACTGGTGAATACGGAGAACATGGGGTATTTCTTTGGAGTGCAGGAAGACAGAGTTAGAAATAAAAGTGGCAATATCAGCTGGAGATAAGAGAGAGAAGCAACCACATGTATACCCATGTATACATAATAAGCAGTCACAAACCTTCTCATCAACTGTTACTGTATCTGAAGAGAAGAGCAACAACTCTCTTCCATTCTCAACCTTCCACACATACTTCCAGTATGCACACTGTCATTAGTTAAAAGCAACCACTGCATAAAAGTCACCTGGGGACAAGATTCCCAGTGTGATATGCCAAGGATTCTGCATCAGCCAGGTATGGCATTTACTGTAAATATCACTAAATACATTCTCAAATTTGTGCCTTACCTCCCCATTGATAGAGAGCTCCTCAGAGTCAGTGATCATGAAATATATTTATTACACCCACTCAAGAACCAAGAAATTCAGCAGCCCCCTGGAGAAGTGTCTATCCTGTCCCTGTCATTCCTAAGAGGCAAGTCTGTGGAAATTCTTATCTTCTATGGAAGTACTGACCTGGGAGTAGGATGGAGAGGGGAAAGCAGGGCCTGCAGCAGCGAGGGAAGAAGGGAGATGAGAAGGCCCCAACTGTCTGAAAAGAGAGGCATGGCACCAACTCACCTCTTTTTATATTTCTCCTTCTGAAAGCAACTGGCATCATTTAGGATGAGAAACTATGAGAAATCAAGACCAGAGGCTGCCTTCGCTACCTTGATTCTCGATGGAACATGCCACAGGAAAATAAAACAGAGAACCAATTTGGAAGAGATTGGGAGGGGGAAGGAAATGAAAGAGCTTTATTTTCAAAGCACACATTTGTTCAAAATTCTTAAACCCTCTCTTCTCTTTCCCCTAGCTTTCTCTCTCTCAGCACTTCATGGCCCCAGGCCCAGCTGAGAAGGCAGAGTTGATGTTCTGTCCCACTTCTTTCCCATCCCCAGGCCCCAGCTGACTAGAACAGGGGGTGGGATCTGTGGATCTTAACTCTAGAAGCTGATCCGTTGGCTGACCTCTTAGAAACCTAAGACCATGACTTATGCTAAAAACAGAGTCAGGCCTGGCCAATCAAGTTCCTCTATAGCTACACTGAGCAAGACAACAGCCACATGTGGCTATTTAAATTTAATTTTAAAAATCTAGTTTCCCAGTTGCACTACCCATGTGTGACTAGTGGCTACTGCATGGGACAGCAGAGATATAGAACATTTTTATCATCACAGAAAGTTGTATTGCACAGCACTGCTCTACAAAATCTGGAACTAGTTATTAGAAACAGAGTGGTGAAGTCAGAAGTGGAAAAGTTGCAACTAGAGATGGCATGAGTTAAGTTAACAAGATGAAAGGGCAGTAGCAAGAGATAACAGGGGTCATGCTATGATACAGATGAAGCCTGAAAACGTTATGCTAAGTGAAAGAAGCAAATCATAAAAGGCTACATATTGGGTGATTCCATTTATATGAAATGTCCGGAATAGGCAAATCTATAGAGACAGGAAGTAGGTTAGTGGTTGCCTAGGAATGGGGGATGGGAGGGGAATATATGATTGCTAATGGGTACAGGGTTTCTTTCTGGGAATTAGACAGTGGTGATAGTTGTGCAACTTTGTGCATATAGTAAAAATCACTGAATTGTGCACTTCAGAAGGGTAAATCTTATGTTAAGTGAATTATATTTCAATTTGAGAGAGGGAGTCAGAAAACAGGCTAGAGAGGCAGTGGCAAGGCAAAGCCATGCTGCAATGCAAGTTAGAAGGCAGATGAAGAGCAGAAGCGGCAGCAGCACACACAGGAAGAGCAGAACACGTGTCCTGTATCAGAAAGATGGAGCCTCCAGGTCTCCCAGCTGTGGAATCCCTGATTACATGCTAGTCCAGCCTGCACGTGATCTTACAAGGAAATGCTTTTGTATGTGCTAGCTTGAGGGGGCATCTATTCCTTGTAGCCAAACAGGCTGGCAAAGCCTACCTTCACGTCTGTTTCAAGATCATTTCTGAAACCTTTCATTACTCCTTTTTTTCACTCTCTCCTTCTAACTACCTGTTGACCTCCACTTGTTCATTATGCAAACAGAAAAACCTCAGATACTTACCAATCCCTCCACCTCCCCAGCAGGCATAAATATTTGCTGTAACCCAATCTCCAGCCACCACCCACTCCTACCAGGTGCCTCTTGCTCACATACTGTGCTGTGGAGAAACTGGCACAGAAGAACATCAGAATAAAAAAGACCCAGAAACACTGGCCTGAGTTAAGTTAACAGCTGTTTTTTAGTGAGAACAAGACAGGATGAGTCTATGTCGGAAGTCATTTTCATTTGGATAAAGGGAGATCTTCCTTTAGTTGGGGTATTAGGTACTAGAAAAAGCTATCAGCAAAGGTTTTTAAGTCACCATTCAACAACACAACAGCTAGCAATCTGCGTGTGAAGGTTTTCAGCCTTCCTCCCTGGGGTCTGGAGAGAGCTTATCTCAGTAATCATCTCTAATTATAAAAAGACCTCACAGGGCTTATCATTCATTCAACTGTACCCCCCAAGCTCCTACTATGGGCCAGACTCTACACACTACAGAGGCTATAAATGTGGACCGAGCGATACCTGTCCTGGAGGCAATGGCACTGAACAAGTGGAAGGACACAACCCTAACACCCTATAAATGCTTTAACAGAGGTATACAAGTTCTGTAGAAAGTGGTTGATATGGTTTTATTTGGGAGAGGGGGAGGTATGTGCAGGGATTTAAGCTGAAAGGAATAGGCAGCTAGGAGAAGTGCTATATAGCCTGCAAGAACGAAAGCCTAAGGGGCGATGAGGAAACGTAAAGACTCAGACGGGAGAGGCGAGAAGAGTGAGGTAACATTAGAAAAGTAGAAAAGGGACTTGAGAGAGTTAGGGGAGAGTATAAAAACATCTTAAAAGATTAGAAAAAAAGAGAAAATATTAGAAAATCAATGAGAATAAAGAGATAAGTTGGAGAGACCCAGTGAAGGGCTTTCCATGTTGTACTGGCAGGCTTGGACTTTATTCCAAGATTCTTAAAGAAGGGAGTAATCAGATTTGTCTTTTTTTTTTTTTTTCTGGGCAAGGAAGATTGTCCCTGAGCTAACATCTGTGTCAATCATCCTCTATTTTGCATGTGGGACACCACACAGCGTGGCTCGATGAGCAGCGTGCAGGTCCATGCCCAGGATCCAAACCCGCGAAACCCGGGCTGCTGAAGCAGAATGTGCGAACTTAACCACTATGCCACTGGACCAGCCCCCAGATTTGTCTTTTAAAAGACATCTGGCAATAATCTAGAGGATGAAATAAAGTGGGGAAATATGGAGATCAGGAGGCTCTTGCACAAACTAGCTCATCAAATTACGGCTCAGTCTCAGGCAATGTTGAGAAATTTGGGGGGCAAGATCCACTAGGACTTGGAAATCACACGATAAAGAAGATAAGGAAAAGCAAGTTACCGATCACTCTTGGTTCTAGTACAAACAATCTGGGGAATTGTTTTTGTGTGGGGAAGCCTCCAGATGGAGGCACCCAAGGGGAAGTTTTTAGAACAAAGTCACAGAGCTCGGGGGACATTTAGGGGACAGATAGATCTGAGAATCAGAAAAGCACATCACTGCCCCCTTAAGCAATGGGAAAGCTAAGAGAAAAAGGCCTGAGATACAACTTTTGGAGATTGCTCATATCCTAGGGTGTAAGCAAAGTAAGAGGAACCAGTGGAAGCTGGAGAGTGGCCAGAGTGGAATCAAGGACAATCGTTACAAGTGAGAACAGGAACTAGGGCTCAGGCCCCCAGCCCTTCCACAGCTCCTCCACCAATTCTTCTCTGCTGTAAAGAAATTTGGGAATAAGATACATTGCTAGATCACATTCCCAGGCAATATCACTTCAGAGAGGAAACCACTGATGTCAAGCCTCCTGCTGAAGTTGTATGAGTGAAAAGGGCTGAGAATCCAAGAAAGAGGTGGCAAGCACACACCATTCTCAAGTACTTTCTTCTTCCCAACTCTGTGGTGTTTTGCTGTATGGTGCCCTTGGGAGTGGGCCCAAGGACTCGCAACAAGAAGAGTTGATGGGTAACTGCTCAGTGACACCTGAGGCAGCCTGGTCTAGTGGGCAAAAATAAGAAGTGAATGTCATTAAACTTGCATTTTAGGCCCAAGGTTGACAACAACTGTCCTCAGGCAAGTCAGTTATAGCTTCCCTCAACTGAGTTTCTCATCTATAAAACAGAGCCAATAGCCCATACCCAATTAACTTCACAAAGCTTTTGTGAAGATGGATGACCAAAACAAATTCAAATGCACTTGAGAAAAAAATTATATAATAGTCTACTCTCTGAATACCTCTACTCAGAATGACCTGTTTTCAGCCCATTAGTTCTCAAACTTTACTGTGCATAAAAAAAACCACATGGAACATTGTTAAAATACAGATTCTTGGGCCCTATTCTAGCATAAGAATATCCACGTATGGGTCCTGGGAATCTGCATTTTTATGTTCCAGTTTTATGACTTTCTTGTAGTGGTCCATGGTCCAGACTCCATGGGAATCTGAATTAGCCCAAACTCTTAAAGGATGAGAAAACAGGCTGAGGAAAAATGCTGTGTCGAAGAGCTGAACACTAGGCAGTGGCAAAGCATAGGGAGAAAGTGTTACAATGAAAGGTAATTTGAGCCACAAAGTCCTATTTCTAGGAATTATATAGCTGGTAATTGGGAATATCTTCATTATGCATTAAGTCTTTAAGATGGCATTCATTGTGATTTCATCTATTATCTACTCTCATAAAAAGACACATCTAAACTATTACTTTGGAGATTACAGAGAAGGCATGGGATCCATTTCAAATGAGCAAGGAACTAACTTGGAGGCCCCCCCCAAATATTCCACAAAGAACTGTTCAGAATCTGCTATTACCCACACCTGTTACACCTAATCCCAGTGTAGACTGATTTGCACATGGAGGCCTACTCAAAGACTTGCACTACCACCTGCTATCTAGGGAATATTCTATCATTGATTACTCTTGGCTTTGAATAACTGAAGTCTCACTTGCGATTCCAAGATACTCTGAAGCCTGGTTAAAGTAACTGAAATCAGGAGTCAGAAATGTGTTCTTCTCTACAAAGCCCAGAATTCAGGTTCCCTGTAGCTACAACTCAGAGCCAGGCTAGCATTTTAGCTGTGTACAATGGTAGTGGCACTTCTTGAACAGTACTTCAAACTGATGGGGTTTCTCATTCCCATGTTCAACATTTATTTAGGCAAACTGCCAAGCAAGAGTGATCCAGTTTTGCTTTTTTGGGGGAGGCAGGCATCTGATGTCCCTCAAATTATATACTGTTGCATTTTCAATTAGACTGGGAAAAAATCAAGGTCCAGAATTATAGTTAACATGTCAATACAGCTTTCTGTACACACTACTAAATACACCCTAGCTACCTATCTCGTCTGTGATAGGACCTAAGAATCTGATCATTAAATATAAATAAATAACCTCACCAAAGATTATCTGAAATTGGATACCCAACCCAAAGCAATAAAGCTATGGTTAAAATAAAATACCTTGGAATCTATTATACGAGAAAATACTACAGCTTGAAGGGATTGGAGCCAGCACACTTGAGCTAATCTTGCTGGTCATATATCAAATGCACTCCTATGTACAGAACTTAGTTACAACCTTGGGGAAATCAGCAGTAATGAGATAGAATCAGACTACAGTTGAAAATAACAGTAGTGTGGACTTTGGCTTCCTCGCCCAATTTTTTCTTCCCTCTTTTAAGGAAAGGGATCAGTTTCATCAAATAACAAAGAAAACAACCCAGTTCCTCTGCTTATGATAAAAATTAGACAAAAATACTTACACGGGACTGGAATTCAAAGAGCAATGATCCACCATCATTTCTGGAAGGAAATCCAACTTAAACGCAGCCATCACCTCACTCTCCCCTTCAGAAGCCAATGATATTAACTTGCTGCACTTGTTTGATCCACAAATACACACAGCTTTAGCTTCCTGGGCCCCACAAAAAACACAAAGTGGAAACAGGAGCTCAGGGAAACCAGCAATAAGTGCCACAGAAACAGGCAGGACTGGGGAAGGGAAAGGGAGTACTGGATTAAAAGGGGGATGTGACCATGTGAAGGGAGGCTCAGCCCGGCACACAATGAAAGTGCTGATGCGCCAGGCTTGTTTTGTGTGATTTTCCCTGGCGAAGCAGTACTAAGTGCACCGTCAGATAAATAGAGTGTCAGATCCATGAAGATAGCAGTGGCTAACAGAGCAGAAGAAACACAAACTTGTTTCACATCTTCTTCCCAAGCTCCTCCCTGCACATCAGTTTTTGAGGGTTCCCAAAGCCTGAAACTACCTGAAGCAAAAAAGAGCTTACCCTCATGTGGTCTGAAAACGTTTTTGGAAAGAATTGGGTTGCTAGCCTTGGTCTGAACTTAGTTACCATGTGCCCAAGACAGCAATGAGCACAGCACTTGGGTCCAAACAAACCTCAGAACAGTCGCATAACGAGGAGTGGTGCAGAGGCCAGCTGGCTGAGGGACTGGCCACCAGAAACATACTGCTCACATACCACCACCTGCACTGGACCCACCTGGCTTTCTTGATGGTGTTGAGAGCATCTTGTGCTACCTCATGAAGGACTTTAAAAGTGGTTGCTTTGGTGACATTCATTTGGTGGCACGAGGCAAAACTTCTTTACTAACTCTGAATCTTTTTTTGCCAGAAAACAAAAAAATAAAAATGGAATAGCGATATTCTACCTCTTTATAGAGTTCCAAGAAATAATGTCTTTTCAGTGTTTGACCTTTCTAAAGAAACAAAAAACAGAAGAAAAACAAAAGCCACCACAGTGGTAATAATGAGAAAGAACTGGGGCTCAACAGGGACAAACACTCAAACATGTAAGGAAGGACAGAGGAATGTAGACCAAGTCTCTTCCTTCTCTGCCCTCCTTTAAACTGTTGCTAAAACCAAGATGACTGAATGCACACATGAAAAGTCTATTATGGGTGAGCAGGAGAGATGGATCCAGTTAGTAGTCAAGGCAGATGTGGTGCTCCTCTTCTCAATTTAGCTCCACATCCCTCCAAACAACAAATGGTGGCATTTCAATATTTAGGCAGTGACTCTAAAACTGTATCTCTGAAGGCTTCCCATATTTCAGAGGGCTTCTTTCCATTTTTATCATTAGGGTTGCCTTACCTCAAAGATTTTGCTTCAATCAAGCTCAGTTCACAACACAGGGAACTTTGAAAAAAAGACGTTATATTCAGCCTGTAAAGAGGTAAACGAACGAACTCCTAAATGTATAGTTACTTTTTAAAAAACAATGAAAGGCAGCATGTCATAGTATAGGCCTAAATGTTCTAGTCTGTGTAACGATGGCTGGCACCCGTCCGCATTTGACCGAGGAAGGTAGAAACTGTGTCTTCTTGTCCAATATCCAGACATAACCATCCACAATTTAGAACTATAATAGTGCAGCTAACTGCTTTTCTATTTTGTCAGAGACCCTGGCTCACTTCATCTACTACTTTAGAGACAGAAGTGGCAGGAGCTCTCTTCCATCCTATTAAAGGAGGAAGCAAAAACAGGCTGCAACTGAGAGGAGACTGTGCAACCGGCACACAGTACGCAGTTCACCAAGCCCTGACTGCCAGACAGGCAGAAGATGGTAACCCAAGCTGGGACTGGTTAGGTTTGTCCTACTTTCTCCTACGTACACTGGAGCTGATCAGATGCCTCTTCCTACAGAAAGTCACCTGGACTGAGGAGGAAATTTGTGAGGTCAATTAACAACCAAATTAGATTTTTAGTTCAAAGATTCCTTTGTAAAAGAACTAACAAATTTGAAGGAATTCTACTGGTTATCGTTATGCTTTTACTAGTCACTAAAACTACGTTACATCTCTATTTTAATCAGAATCACATCTATAACAAAAGAGTACTTAAACGTGGGAGACTTCACTGAGGAGCCAGGCACTGCTCAGTGTATGAAAGGATGCGCACTCTTCACAGTAATTTTTACCAAGTCAAACGTTGGGAAGCACTGATTTAGAGTAACGTTTTAAAATCCATTTTACAATTTATAAAGCAGCACTGCTTTAAAAATCTACAAGATGGAAATGTTATTACATGAAGGAGGGCACTTCTCTTTAGGCAGGTCACAAGAGTTATCTCAGTATAATTAAATTCAACATGCTTGTGGGAAAAGAAAGCACAGAAATTAATCACAAGTCACTCAATTTTAGAAAAAGGTTACAAAGTTAAGTGATAATAAAAACAATTATGGGAATACAAAAATACAGATGTTATGTGGAAATTAAAAAGTAGAATTAAAAGTTATTCACAGAAAACTGCCCACAAGTTTTTAAATTTCTTAATCAGAAACACATTCCAGGCTTTTCCCACCAAGGATGCACTAGAAATAAAGAAATGGCAGAAAGGGTTATAACTATGAGTCTGCTACAAAAGAAGGCTGTAACTCTCCCTCAGTCCCTTTTTACCACCTGTCCTCTCCTGTCATATTCACGGTTTCCTCTTCTCTCCCTGGTTGTCTCTCTGTCTCAGTTTTCTTTGCCTTGAACACTCTCTACTTCTTTTCTAAGGGCAACAACTCAAAACCCGATTATGTGAGGGTAGGGGCAATCAGCCTGCTGTAACAGTAAGAACACAAGTCATTAAAAATGATCAGTAAATAAGGGAAACCCTCAAAATAGCACACTGTGCATTTAGAATGTAAGAATGGAATAGTTTAAAAACTGGATTAGAAGAGAGAAATGCTAGAAATCACAGCATTTGTTTTGTGGAAAGAGTGAAAGAGCCAAGAAAAGCGTAGTTGAGCAAGAAAGCCCAGGTGGCACGTGCAAACATCAGGCTGTCTTACCCTGACTGATGGAACCAGGGAGTTCAACGACAGGCGAAGGGACCTGACACTTCCACCTCAATAACCTAAATGCGTTTTAAAGGGCAAAAGTGTGAAGTCTGGTTATATGAGCATAGCGGATGTTAGAACCTACTACTAAATTATAAAAGAGAACCTATGTAATTAAAAATCACCATCGACTAGTCTATACAAGGAAAAGGGCAAAAATCCAGGGAAAAGTCATAACCTCAGATAGTTAAGTGAACTGGATATTTTTCCCCCAGAGCTTCTGGCAGTTAGATGATACAAGGGATGCTGAAAGGACTATCACTTGATACCACCTGAAAATAACCCACCATAGAATAACTTAAAATTTTAGCTTAAAACCTTATGGACTTGAATTTCACTTCAAAAATTTGACTACTTCTAATATAATTAGGGGGTGTCCAAGAGATCCCAATCCAGTACCTTGCATATGCAAAAATCTAGAAACCTAAATTGGTAATTGCCTCTTTAGTGTCTCACTTTGTGAGAGCTTTTTTTTTTGCCAAAATGTGACAGTTAAGTATAATTTAAAACAAAGCAAAAAACCTTTGTGAGTCTGAAATGAAACTAGAGAATGAAAAAATTTCTGAACTTGAGGGAAGGGGAGTTTTAAAGTAAAAGAGTAGAAATATTGTAAAAAATTTTCTATTTCAAATCTAAAATCACTGTAAGACAAAAAGCACTAAGTTTAGTGACTGTTGTATGCAAGTTGGTTTGCCTGTAAGATTTTTACTGAAAGGATATGACAACGGTGAAGGGAGGAAAACTACCACCTTTTTTGAAATCCAGAAAGTTTTCCACTTCCTCCTCCAGTCATTAATCACTACTATCTCCTCCCCCAATCAGTGTCAAAGATAAGGACCAGCAGGAAGACCCTCTTCTGTGCTTAGTGCTGTCAGCGAAAGGCTCAGAGCCTCCCTGGGAGTTTCTGGGACGAATCCTAACCTGATAAACTGTATTGTCCAATTGTGACCACCCTTCAAATCAGGTCATATTTTCAGATACCAAACTAGTTCTGGAACTTAAGTGTAATTATTTAAGCTCCAGTACTAATTAAAAAATCAGTTTGTTGAACAAATTCTGGTTCTAGGAGGGTAATATTATCTGTGCAGAATCCACTAAGTTCTGTCCTCATCCTTGTTCTATTTTACTTGGGGTCTTCTAGCTATGAAGTGGAACCGGGAAAGAAACTTAGCTGGGTGGCTGAGTACGGCTCCCAACTCTCTCTCTCTCTCTCTCCCCCCTCCCTTCCCCCTAACCTCCGACCCCACCCTGCCCCTAGCTGTGAGAACTGGGCAGCAGCCAGTTCAACCAGAGATAAGCCAGCCTTGGGAAACAGCTAAGGAGAAAGAGTTGATTAACAGCAAGAAAATATTTCCAGCTTCCTAAGAACAGGAAATTATATCCCATAATGTAGGAAAAAAGCCATCACCTTTCTGAAGGCAATTTTTTCATATCTGCATAACAGGCCTCATGCAAGAAGGTTAAGATGGCCAAGGAGCACACCCATCCAGCAGTTAGCCCATACCTGTAGCTTTACACCTCCCTCTCTGGACTACGTCTTCACTCTAAAAAACCAAGGAAAGAAAAATAAGTGGGCCATGTCTACACTTCTCATAATTCCAGATACGTAGCTTCTTTCCAAAGAAAAGCCCCCTTCGTCGTCATGGCTGAAGATATTAAAAACAAAACAAAACAAAACAGGGGCCGGCCTGGTGTTGCAGTGGCTAAGTTCGCACACTCTGCTTCGGTGGCCCAGGGTTCGCAGGTTCAGATCCCAGGTGCGAACCTACACACCAGCCATGCTGTGACAGTGTCCTACATACAAAATAGAGGAAGATGGGCA
Source organism: Tapirus indicus (assembly GCA_031878705.1). Lineage (NCBI taxonomy): Eukaryota > Metazoa > Chordata > Mammalia > Perissodactyla > Tapiridae > Tapirus > Tapirus indicus. The sequence continues at coordinate 14,719,214 of CM062928.1, forward strand.
CAGATGTTAGCTCAGGGCTAATCTTCCTCAGCAAAAAGAGGAGGATTGGCAATGGATGTTAGCTCAGAGCCAGTCTTCCTCACAAAACAAAACAAAACCCCCTCTCTCCCATCTTTAAACTTCACAATATCTTAAAGATAAATTGCATTTAACATCTCAGAGCTAATTTAAAAACACCATCAACTTAAAAGATGGGAAGCTAAAGTCTTAAAAGGCTTAATAGAGGCTTACCCCAAAACGTCCAATAGCAAAACAATGACTAGGATTTATGAGGTTGAATTTCAGTACATCTAGGTCACCAAAAACAATCATTTTTAGCATCTGCTTTTGGATGGGAAACTACAATAAAGCTAAAGGCTGTATAATTCTTTTAGCAATTAAAGATCATGTTATTCATGTGGACAGGCCATGCTATTTCCCCAAAGCAACCTTCCTGAATAGGTAGGTGCCAGGCATAAAACTCTTCAAATGCAACCAAGTTCCTGCCTGTGTAAATGCATCTCGGCGGCCCCAGGGCAGTGGTGAACCACCGAAACCAAAATAAATCAGAAGATGGAGGAGTTAATTGAAGGTAAAAGCAGACAGAGAAACCACAAAACCAATTTGTTTTATTTTTAAACAATATTGAACAATCTTGCAAGTAAAGATTGATTCTATAAAGCTGCCCAAATTCATCTACAACTCCTGCCAGCTGTACTTCTGTCTGGTCCTGGTTCTAGACAGAGAACTGCTGAAAGTCACCAAGGACGATGTCTACACTGGAAAGTGTAAGAAGAATCCTGAAAGACAAAGCCAGACTCAGAACTATGTGACACCACACTCCACCTACCCCCACTAAAGACAAAGATGTTTCTTGACTGGCATAAAACAGGTGCTTACGTACTTAATTTGACTTTTCATACGGACCTAACTGGTTTCCAGTTTTCCTAATGAATTAGTGATGCTTCCAAAGGTAAACTCTATTCTAACAACAAAAAACTTCTAAAAGCATTTACTTAGACCTGCCTACATCATCAAAAGTTATTAAGAGGAAAGGAACTTATATTTACTATGTTCACAATACCTCATTCAATCGTGTATTATTATCACCATTTAAGGTGGGGACTACTTTAAGGATTTATGTGCTAAAAATCTTTATATTAGGTTTTGGAATATATCGTGGAACTTATATATGATCTTGACACAAACATAAATGCTAAAACAATCTGCAGGAGGGATTCTAACCCCAGAGCCCATGGTCTGTGTCACTTGAGAAGTGTGACCATCATCTAGGAGGTACAAACTTTTATTAAGACAGTGTGTCTTGAACAATTGTCCCATTTGCAACAACATGGAGGGACCTAGAGGGTATTATGTTAAGTGAAATAAGCCAGAGAGAGAAGGACAGACACTGCATGAACTCACTCATATATGGAATATAAGTGAACACACGGACAGAGAGAACTGATTGGTGGTTACCAAGGGGAAGGGGGGTGGGGGGGGCACAAGGGGTGAAGGGTTACATCCACAAGGTGACGGACAAACAAAAATGTACAACTAAAACCCCACAGTGTTATAAACTAAGACATCAATAAAAAAAAATAAATTAATTAAAAAAAAAAAAAAGAATTTTTAAAGTGAAAAAAAAAAAAAAAAAAGACAGTGTGTCTTGAGAGGGCTATGGAGGAGTTGTTACCTTGGAAGATAGAGAGCAAGTTAAATTTCTACTTGTTAGTTTTATTCTGGAGATATAAAGGGCCAAAAAAAAAAGACCAAGGAGTCATGTTTCCTTCCCAAAATGTTGCATGGAACATGTATGGAACAGTTGAGAAACACTGCTGTTGTGTGACCCTGTGAGACCAGACTCAGTCCACACGCTATTTGGGGAATCTCCAAGATACAGAGAGCAAAGGGAGGCCTGGGGTTGTTAAGAAGGGTCAGTGTACGAAAGGGTGAGGGACACACATCTAGGTCCCAGAGAACACAGCAGCCCTGTAGGAGCTGAGGAACACCCTGATTGCCCAGCCAAGAAAAAGAGAAAAATGAAGTCTTAAAGAAAAAAAAAGAAACCCACCTAAGTAGGATATTAATCACCCTACTCCTAAGTCACTCCAAGACTTTTTAAAGGAAAACCTCAACACACAAAAAAAGGATCAACACAGTCTTCCTCCACACAGGCCCTTGTCACCTGAAGGGGGACAGTGGGAAGCCTAATACACAAGAAGGTATTTTCTTTATAAGCTTTATCTTCCCAGTTTTGCTTTTTCTACATTCTCTTGTTTAGTCTGTAAGAAAACAGAAATGCTTTGGGGAGAGAGGAAAGCTGAATGGAAACTAAAAGCTTTAGGTCTGAGTTTTTCATATCTTTCATTTCTGTGGGGAACCAAACAAAACACATAAGCTCTGTGAGGAAGCCTGAACTACGTTTGTCCTGTACTTCCCTGGAGCTCCACAGAAGTCTGCTTCTATTAATATTATCTTCATCTTTCTCAACCACCATGAGGGGAGGTAGAAAGGTGGTTCCAAAGAGAGGTGAAAAGAGTCAAGGGGGAAAAGGAGCACCAAAAAAGTGAGTGGGGTGGGGTGGGGGGGCAAGACGACAGAGGAGAGAAGGATGCAGGGCAAGCTAGCTCTGAGGGAAGCAAGCAGTACTCTCTGATTGTGATATGTTAAGATGTTCAAAATATGACTTCCTATGAAGTTTTAAAATTGTACTTGGCAAGTCAATGGTACAGGGGACTCTAAAAGGCAAACTGCCTATCCCACAATTTCCCCAAGGGAAGATAAATAATCAGGAAAAATTTTTTTTTTTGGTGAGGAAGACCAGCCCTGAGCTAACATCCATTGCCAATCCTCCCCTTTTTGCTGAGGAAGACTGGCCCTGGGCTAACATCTGTGCCCATCTTCCTCTACTTTATATGGGACGCCGCCACAGCATGGCTGACAGGCAGTGCGTCGGCGGGCGCCCGGGATGGAACCCCAGGCTGCCAAAGCGCGAACTAAACCCCTGCGCCACCAGGCGGCCCCAATCAGGAAAAATTTTTATATTAGGTTATGGACTATATCTTGGAACTTATATATGATCTTGACACATTTCAAGAATGCCAGAGCAAATGAACAGCATCACCTCTGAGGACTAACCCAAAAGCTCTCAGATCTCTTGCATGCCTTCCTTAGTGTAAGGCAAGGTAACAAACCTTTTTTATTTCTCAGTCTTCTGCTGGCCCATGGAGCCTGTATGTCAAATAAATGACAAAACCGTCCTTCCCAGAAAGATGGCCACTTACTCACTCACCAGTAGCAGCTCTCACTAGTATGCACTGCATCACGAACTCCAGATACAAGAACTCCTAGCAGGCACAGTAATGCTCAATGACTTATATAAGGCCTAAACCCATGACCTTGGCCTCATTAGCAAGACTCACTCTTACTAACAATTGTTAGTAAGTGCCCTCAGTACCCTGAAAAACTTTTTACACATAAAGCAGGGAGCTAATGAAGAACTGAACAACTATCCAGATTAGAGGTTTTCAAATGTTTTTAAAAGCAGAAGTGTTTTACCCTGAACATAAAAGTGAAGCTGTTCAGGTTGAAGATAGAGGAGGGCAAGGCAGGCCCCATCTGTTTGTCTCTTCTGGCCCCCAGGGTAACCCTAGGTCTCCTAGGAAATATGAAAACAGACCTGGATAATTCAAAAGATAAGTCACCGATTTTATATCTAGCTTTGAGATGAACGGTTTTTAAACAGCAGATTTTTCTGTCTTTAGAATCTAATAGGTTACCAGAAATCAAGGAATTTAAGATGCCATCAATGGTATGTGAGCATCCTCGAATTGATGGAATATGGTATTTAAAATTTGTAAATCTTATCACCTGAAAGTAGGGAGAAATGTCCAGACATTTACAAAGTGGCAATAATGATAAGAGCTAAAACATTTTCTGAGCATTTACCGTAGGCCATGCGATGTTTGGGTGCTTTATATTTAATCCTTATACCTATCCTTCCTCCATTTACAGATGAGAAGAGACACCAAGAACTGAAGTAACTTTCAAGATCAATCCAGGCAATTAAGGAGCTGGAATATAAAGCCAGGCAGTTCGACCTGTGGGTGAAAGGCTGACTCAGGTTACAAACTGTCTACAAGGAAGATCATACAAACCACAGAAAATAATGTTTAAATGCTGAGGGCCATAAAGTTGGGTCTGATCATTTTTCTAAGGCAAATATTTCAAGTGGGTAAATGTCCAAAGTCTCAACTGTCGCAAGAGAAATACGATTAAGGGTAGTGAAAACTTCCTACTTTTACTCAGTAGATGTGTGACTGTAAGCAAGTTAATAACATCTCCAAGTGTCAGTTTCCTCACCTGTAAAAGAGGACTTAACTACAGCTCTCAAAAGGAACCAAATGGATGCCCAGAATATAATCAAGCCACTGTACAAATTTCTAACTGGAAGAGGAAAGAGACAAATAACAGAAATGACTAGGGAAAGTTGTCCTCTTTTTAAAAATGTCTGTTGCCTTTTAGACTGCTTGCAACACTCTCACTTCTTTCTTTTTCCTCCTGTTATATGGCTGGCTCAGTAAGAAGGCTGGGCTTACTGCTTTGGAAAACTGCCATGTCCTTCCACCCCCATAACCTAGACAGCCAAGCAACCAGACAAAAGGATCACCTGGGAGGCTTTCCTGGCTAGCCCGGCTCATTTGGATGCAAAACTCCACCAAGGGTTGGTGCTAAAACCCCGCAGAGTTTGCCTGGAGTAGCCCAATCTATCCATCTTCCCTGGGAACCTGTAACAGGGGAAGAGAAGTTGCTACCAGATTCTAATTCAGGATCCTGGGCACACACACATCGCAACTAATAGTGGGTAGAATCTCCCTCAAAGGCTAGTGCATTCAATGAAATAAAACTTGCAAAAGCACTCAGCAACAAACAGCGGACCCAAGACTGAATGACCAAAGAAATGAAGCACTGTTTTGCTCACCTGTAATCGGGGGTGGTTGGGTAGATTAAATAGATACACTGAAGCACACAGTAATTTCCCTTCTTCTGGTCCCATCATTCCCAGAGTTATCTCCTTCTACTGTAGCAAGCTGCTCTATGTTGAACAGTCCGGGTCTGTACTACACCAGGCTTAGTTCTGACCTGTCTTGGTCAGCAGGGATAAAACTTACCACTTTCTCAGTGAGGCGTACAAAAATCTTTTTTTTCCCCTGTGACACTTGCTGTGGCTACTATTTCCATGATACAGGCTTAGGTTTGGGGCTTCTGACTCCTTATTGACTGAGTCATCTATGTGTGTCCTCTCCCTGACCCTAGTAGCGAAGTTTATAAATAGTTCTCAATTTCATCTCCTTCTGAACTGGCCAGTATGCTCATCTTCTCTTTAGTGACAATAATTTTTTTACAGCTTTAAAAAAAAATTGTGGTAAAAACACATACATAAAATTTACCATTTTAACCATTTTTAAGTGTACAGCTCAGTAAGTTAACATTGTTGTGCAATATGGCAACAATTTTTAAAACTTTCCTTTTTCATCAGGATTCGTAATCTGGGACCCTCAGGTCTCTTCAAAGTCCACAGGTGGGCTCTGGGCAACACGGAATAGGTCTATGAACCCTATTTTTTTTGCTAAACTGTGTGAAGATGGACACCTGAGGTTTCCTGAAGATAGACAATCCACAGATCTCATCAGATTCTCTAAGGGGCTCACAACCACTGTCAGAATGGTCCCCTCTGACTCTCTCTGCTGCAAGCTAACAGATCAGTACATCAGACAAAAAGCCAGATCTGATGATGCCATCTGTGTGATCTTGAGTGGGTCACCTTTTTCTGGGTCTCAGTTTCCTCATCTATAAAACTAGAAGACAGGTCTAGATTAATCCAGACCATCACTAAACCATCTAAAAGCATCGTTCTGTTTTCTCCAAACTGATTTTAAACAGTTATCCAAAGTCTAGTTAGTCATTACCACATATGAGACACACCTAGGAGAAACTATGTGTAAACCCCATTTCTATATTTTTGTTAATAAAATATATTTCAAATGCTACCATTTTGTAAACAAGTAACGAGTCCTTCCTTCTCCTTTCTAATTATATCCCCGGGACACCTGGAATAAAGATAACACCTATCAGACCTTCAATTGATGAAGTGAATTCCCTAGTTTACCTACCCTAATTTATAAAATTTCCATTAACATTTTCTTAAATTGAGACATACCTACACATAAATATTTGCAATTTTTAGTAAAAAATGTCTTTTTTCTCCTTTAAATGGTGGATATTTGGGTAAAAGCAACATTGTGAGCAGCCTCCTTTTTTACAGAATTAGTGTTTATTAAATATTTATTCCCCTTTAATTTTTCTACTTCCCCCATTAAAAATTTTTATTTATTCATTTTTACATAAAACCACATTTTGGTTTATTTCCTATAAGGCCTTTTTCTATGCATATATTAAGATGCATACACACAATTATCAAATTAAATATTGTACTGTATATACTATCCTATAACCTACTTTTTTCATATAACAATTATAAACATTTTCTTGTGAGCAGCCCTTATTTAAGAATCAGAGTCGGGGGCCGCCCGGTGGTGCAGCGGTTTAGTTCACGCTTGGCAGCCCGGGATTTCCCGGTTTGGATCCCGGGCGCGGGACAACGCACTGCTTGTCAACCATGCCGTGACGGTGTCCCATATAAAGTAGAGGAAGATGGGCATGGATGTTAGCCCAGGGCCAATCTTCCTCAGCAAAAAGAGGAAGATTAGCAACGATGTTAGCTCAGGGCTGGTCTTCCTCACAAAAAAAAAAAAGAATCAGAGTCAGGACTGGCCTAGAGCCTGACTGCCAATAGCACCCTTACCTACATGTCACAACCAATAAATGTAACATCTATTTCACAAAGCCAATGTGATTACTAGATCCTCTGAAATTGCTACAAAAAAGTGGTCAAGTTGACTGGGCGTGAGTGTGTTGGGCTCTCTGTTCTCCTCCCTTTCTCTGGTCTGCCTTCTCATCTCCTGTTTAGTTATATGATCTTTCTATATGACTATGTAAGCACAAGAGGTCATCTCACCTGAGAGGGATTCCATTTTGGAGGTAGTCAGGTGAGGCAGATACGGAATGCAAAATACCTTTTTAAAAGTTTCTTTTCCTACTTCCTCCCCAAATGCCTATACTCTCAAAGTAATTCTCAAATCCCCATTAAGTATTCCCTCTCCTCCCCATACAGCTCTACACTGCGGGGCGGGGGGGGGGGTGGGGTGTGCAGGAACCTCATTCTGTCTTTAGCTCCTCCTGTTTGCTTGGCAGCACTGTCAGTACTGGGCAACAAATTGCTGGATACAGCAGTAGCAATTTACATATGGTAGCTAAGCTAATGTGCAGCTTTCTCTGGGCAGAAGTGCTGACTCTTCTATGTATCTTTCTAGTTTGAACCCAATGTTCCAGGCATATCAGTGTTAAATATTTGCTTCATGGCTTCTACCTTCAAAGACACAGGGAACCAGGCACAGAAGTCAGAGGCAGCAAAGGCTCCCCACTGTGTGGAAGTAGTGGGAACTCTAAAGACACAGAGGGGGCCTAGTTACAGGGACTGAGACACAGGACAAAGCACCTAAATCCAAACACGAGGGCTCAATCATTCTACTTTCCCATAATATGCATATATCACTTGCTCAAATTTGGCATGTTCTAAGACCACCAGTTCCGCCTTAGCTTCACTGCCCTGCCATAAGGCCAAATCTGGCTCATCTAGTGAGTCACTCCTGCTCCTCTCTCCAACTGCATTTTGATTTCAGCCCACTTGTGCAGCTCATCAGGGCTGCACCATATGTTAGTACCATGTAGGCAGAATGTGACTAATTTTTTTCTAAAACACTGTCAGAGTTACTTTTAAAATTACCTTATAATCTTGATGTCTCTGAAGAGTCGTCATTTCTATAATACATAACCTTCTGGAAACGACTTTATAATTATTTTTCTGAGTGCTCAAAAGAAATTCTTCAGCATTTTCACTCCCATTTTTCAGATGAGGGAACTAAAGCGAAGAGAATGAATTTAAGTGACCCAGGTTCCACAACCATCCAGCGAGACTTGTACTTTCTGGAGTCACCACACTCTATTTGGTAAAATAAGTCAGTTTGTAAAAGGCTTTTTAGGGGGGGAAACTCAAAATATTACTTCGCTTTTATTTTCTGAGGTGATTATTAAACTTCAGATGTAACAACTACCTGGAATTTACAGGCTAACTCTGATGACTAAATGGTCTCATGACACCCATCTGGGTAGTTTTAAGAGACAAGGACTGAATGAGCCATGGACCACAAATGTTTTTCTAATTGGGAAAGATCATATAAGGGTGAAACTAACATTTTAAGTGTAAAAGAGAGAGATACCTGACTGCAGATTCAGCTACCATCACCAAATTCCCTAAAAAAAAAAAAGGAGGGGCTGCTCCTGCCTACTCTAGACAACTTGCCTCTTCTCCAGCAATAATGGTTGCTAGCTTTGATAATTAAGCTTATCTCAAGGAAGTTTCTTAAATCTTCCATTTCAGGCCATATGTTCATTCTAATAACTGTTTGGGGTGGTAGTCTGACTGCCATTGCATTAAGATCTTTCTGTCCACTAATAATATTCTTCAATGGATAATCACTAGCAAAATATAAAAAAGGATCTTAAGGGGCTGGCCCAGTGGCACAGTGGTTAAGTTCGCGCGCTCCACTTCGGTGGCCTGGGGTTTGCAGGTTTGGATCCCGGGTGCAGACCAACGCACCGCTTAACAAACCACGTCGTGGCAGGCGTCCCATAAACTAGAGGAAGATGGGTACAGATGTTAGCTCAGGCTAGTCTTCCTCACCAAAAAAAAAGGATCTTAAGTATCTTACCAATATTGAAAACTGCACGTACCCTTTGAATCCAGCAATTCCAGTTCTAGAAATACAGCCTTCAAACAAAGTATGCAAGAACATAAGAACATTGTTTATAACAGCAAAAACTGGAAACATATATGCCCATCAGCTGGGTGCTGGTTAAATAAATTATAGTATAGCAATACAACAGAACACTCTGTAGCTATTAAAGAGAATAAGGCAGTTCCAATGCACTACTAAAGACTTGATCAGGAGGATATATTTATATAATAAAAAAGGAATTACACATGGCTTGTATATAAACAGAATATCTCTGGTAGGATAAAGAAAACTGCTAACAAGGTGGCAGAGGTGGAATGCTGGCTGAATTATTTATATATGGATATGTTACCTATTCTACAGAAATTTTTTTAAAGAAAATTCTTGAAACTATGAGGGACAAAGTAAAAAAAAATCCCAACTCATGCTCTGTTCCAAAACAAGGACTTTGCTTTTTTTTCTTCTTCTTCCTGCTTTGCCTGAAACTTTTCTATGGAACCAGCCATTGTCCAGGTGAACCACACGTGAGCTAGGTAATTATATTACACCGTTGGAAATTATCCGAGCAACTCAAGTGATGTTCACGCAGCTTGGACTGCAAACTTTGTGGCCTATTTACAAAGTCTGGAGCTATTTTCAATCACTCAGCTGTATATCTGTGTGTACATTTTCTTCAATCAACCTTTCCTGCCAGGCAGAGTGCAACATTAGCTGGATTCCAGTAAGGAAGGCAAGGGAGAGGGTGAGATAATATGTCAAAACAAGTTCTATAAATACAGCTTTTGGCCTAGTATCTCAAAAAGGAATCAAAACAGCTTCAAGCTTAAATAGAAAAATCCGACAGTCCCGCAATATCTTACTTGAAGGCTCTAGAGAACAGAAGAGGCCAGGGATCTGGAATCTTGTTTCTCATACCACATCGTGTTTCCCTCTCCCTAATCTAGGGGGAGGTTAAGATCGAATTGCAGGTATCATTCCAAGTCAGCATCTCCCCACCTCTTCCCTTATCTTACCCCCACACTACCCAACATATCAATATCCTTTCACTGGAGCTCACTCTACCTGTTAGGCAGACATGCCCAGTACACACAACATACACTATCCCTTCCACAGCACCTAGCATCTAACTTCTATCTCCAAAACCCTTGACCAAGCAGCCAAGAACCCTGCCTGTACCATCTGCCCCAACCTCACCCCAAACACATGGGCACTCAAGCAGGAGGCTTCCATATGGTCTTGTCTCAGGAGGTTTATCCTGTTCTGTTGAAGAGCAGGAAACTTTAGTCGATCTCTCTCTGTTCTTAACATCATCATCCTACAAAACCAGAAACGCCTTCATTCTGTGGAGATGCTTCCTGAGATAGTTAGGTCATATGCCAGTAAGTACAAAAATTACACCTTTGCTCAGTCAGGGAGTACATTCGGCATAGCTTGATTCATCCCAAAGGATGCACAGCCCTAGGGCAAATTCTAAATATCTCTTTAATACTGTCACTTTTTAAAAAAGTAACTTCAATTATCATGCTTTCATCACTCTTGAATTGTGTTCCTAAAAGTGTTTCTCACATTTAAATACCCATTTACATGATCTCCGTCACCTCCTTCAAATCACTCCTAAAAAAAAAATCCCACTGTTCCACAAAATTAAACTTGTCAGTGCTTTGATTTCATTTTTACAAAAACAACCTCTTTATAAAATGGGAGCTCTATCAATCAAAAATGCATGCAGAGAACATCTACTATACATCAGAACTAAAGAGGGCACCAAAAAGGCCCAATCCGTGTCCTTAATGAGCTTATAGTCTTGTTCAGAAGACATGACTTACACTAGAAACAAAAAACACAGGACAGCATATGTCCAAAGGAAAGCATATACGGCCAGGGACAATCTGCTATCAATTCGAGAGAGACTGAAACATCTCAGGAGAGCTGATTCTTATTTCCCTGTCTAATCAAACTTTTGTGCTATTCAATCACATTGTCTAAGACAAATAACATTTTTGCTACCTTCTACTGAAATCACTCAGCCTACTGACAATTCTCCCATCATCATTTCTTTTGAGCAGATCTCCCTGTTATCCTCTTACACTCACAAAGATCAGAGTTAGTGGAATAGGCGAAACTTGCTGGTCCTCCCTTCCCATGCTCTCCCTGTGAAGGCACCTCCTAAAGATGTGTAGTGCAAGGAACAAGAGTTAAAGAAGCCAAAATTAATTCTGCTTTCAATATCTTCAGTAAACAGTCTGGCACTAGCAGAGATAAACTAGTAATGTGGGGGATGCTCCATGGCCCTGCTATTTGCCTTGCAGCTCTTTATCATCAATAAATGAATTAGTTTTGACGGTGACCTCCAAAACCAGTCATACAGTCATTTTCATCAGAAAATTCTAAACTGAAACTCGGTTAGATTCAGACTCACGATTCAATAATCCCAAATAATATTCCGCATGAGCTAATAAAGTTAATAGACAAATATTTACTGTAAGCCTACCATATACCCTGCACTCACACTCTGGAGTCACACCACTTCCTAATCCCAGCTTTGCTGCTTACTAGCCAGGTAACTTTGGGCAAATGGTTTAACTTCTTTATACCTGTTTTCTCATCTGGAAAATGGTTAGAGTAACAAGTATCTACCTTACACGATGGTTGTGAGAATTAAAGGATCTATATACATAAAGCATTTAGAACAGTGCCCGGCACACAGACAGTGCTCAATAAACAGTTGCTATCACTGGTATTCTAGGCACTAAGGTTGGTGCCTATGGTGGGAGAGGATGAATCCAAAAAGTTTTTTTCTTTGACAAGATGATTATCTCTTCAAAATGGAGTGCCTAAGATTATTCAGAAATACCTGCTATTAGAAGGAGGGGAAGAGGAGTAGATAAGACAGCAATCACTGGCTGACATATCTTCAACCTCCAACTGGGCCTGTTAGTGTCCAGTGTAAGTGCAACCTTCATTATGAAACACTGAACCACTGAACCACTTGTTCTAAGAGCACTTATTTATTTATAAACATTTATTTATTACTCTCATCATACCAAAAAAGTTTTATGGAAGCTTTCAAAATGCATGCAATGAAAAAATATAAACTAATAAAGTGAGACCAGGGAAATTATAAATTTTTTAAGAAGATCAAGAACAAACGGAAAGCTGGAACAGAGATGTGCCAGCCAGTGTCCTTTCCTGAGACTGAGCTGTAAAATCAGAGGGCTGCCACCGATTTTAGTATCCAAGACAGCCCCTACAGAGGGTGTACAGTGATTCATAGTATAAATGGGAAAACATTAGCAGGGCAGTAAAACAAGATGGGCACTAAGAGTTGCCAAGAGAAGGTGAAGCCAATTTAATGTGACACTCAACAGAATTTTAGAAAGTCATTAAGTATGCAGGACCCATCCTAGGACTCAGGACCAGGTCCTAGGCCCTAAACAAACACATACACCAAAGCCAACAATGGACAAGTTGCAGAACAGATTTCTAAGTGATTCAGAGCCAGAATACATCAGCAAAATGGTCACATGGAACTCTGCAACCATACCACACAGCCACAGGAAGAAGCTGCCTCAGTGAAGGTGTTTGTATCTCCAGCATTTAAAGTCCCTTTCTCTCATCAGCCACAGTCACAAATATGTGCAGAGAACTGTCTCATCTCTACTCAGCTGACAAGTTCTATTCCCAACTCTGCATGCTTATGACTCATGGGGGGTGGGGGAGGGGAGTAAAAGGAAAGTGTAAAACAAACACCTCAAGAGTGAGGAATTCATTTCTAATTAGCACATCTCATAACAAACCAAGAAAGGATTCTTTAAAAATATAGTAACAAACTCAACACTCTTTGGAAATAGCCTGAAATCTGTCTACATGTCATGTCCCCTACTATTCCTTAAATAGACATGACACCAAGAAACATTGCAAGCCCTCTGTAAGGCCAAACTCTACAAAGCACTCTGAATCAGCGCAAACAGAGCACAGGCAGCTGCAAAGTCCAAAGCAGCAGTGCCATTTCCCACAGCTCCTTTCCGAGCCAAGGGCCAAGGCAAAAAGCTTAGCCCCTATGGCACTCTCTTTCAAAAAGATGTGGACAAAATCATTCAAAGGGCAAGAGATGTCTCAGCCTTTTTACTCAAATCTTTTATGAGGAAATTTGTGTGCCAGGAAAGGAATTTATTTCCACCCCTAACACTGATCTTTGTGACCAGTAAAAAACAAAGGGAAAAAAACACTACTACTTCAATGAGATAACTTTCTAAAAGAACCCAAAAACCAAACTACATTTGCCAATCTGGCATCCTCTCCTTAAAACATATTTGTTAAATAATACAAATCTTGCCTCCTCACCCCATCCCTGAGATTTTGAAACATTCTCTACAATTTATAATTAACAAAACAAAACAAAAAAGACAAACAGGTCACCTCTTTAACTTGAAAACCTCAGTCCTCCACAGAAACGTACATAGACAGACAGATGGACGCACGTACGAACACAAACGGCGGGTCCTGGCTGAGCCCCGAGGAGGCCTGAGCCAGTCTGGGTGCACAGGGCAGCCACACGGCCTCGCTAGTGGGCTGCTCCTGCTGTTGCTGTACAAATATAGAAAGCTGAAAAGTGGAACAGCAGCTTCAGCACAACAGATTCTGCTTCGTGCTCAGAGAGGGAGGAGCAGGGACCTAAACAGCTTTACCCATACATGGCTGCTGAAAGGGGGCCATTAGTGAAAGCCCAATTATCTCGCACACATGCATTCTGTTCACATGCTCCAGACAAAAAAACAGAAACACACAGGCTGGTACTTGAAGAAAGGTCTGAGAGATTCTATTTCAGTCAAGGAACTTTCCAATAATTTCAGTCACTTACACCAAGAATCCCTCAGCCATGGCGAACAGAAAAGACATTGTGAAAACTTGACTAGGTCAGATTCTTACCAGATCAGCAGCAGCCACGAGGCTTAATTTATCATTTGAATTCTGGAATTTAAGACGCAAAAAAGATGATTCCCCATTTATGTGAACAACCCTAATCTTCAGTGCCCTTTGCTGTTTTCAGAATAAAGGTTTCATTCCAACTCTCAGACTGTTCTGAGGTCTCTTTTTCTAGTCGCTACAAGTTAAAATAAATATATAATAATATACACGAAATATACGAATACATATTTATTATATAATTTTTAAAATATATTTCCCAGGATGCTGGCTTACATAACCAGAAGCCAAGTATTTATGTTCCAAAAATTACTTTGCTTAGAACAATTCATTCAGATTCATCTCAATGTGAAGAATACAAAAAGTTTAATTTCTGGCCAGAGTAACTCTCCAAAGAAAGAAATGCACAGTTGACTGGCTCAAATGACTCTGTACTTTACTTATTTTTTTGGTGAGGAAGATTGGCCCTGAGCTAACATCTGTGCCAATCTTCCTACATTCTGTACATGGGACGCCAACATAGCATGGCTTGATGAGCCGTGTGTAGGTCTGCACCCAGGATCTGAACCTGTGAACCCCAGGCCGCCGAAGCGGAGGGCACAAACTTAACCACTACGCCACTGGGCCAGCCCGATTCTGTATTTTAGCTCTTAATGAATCCAACGAGGACTTACTGCACGTTGTCTGTATATTTATTCAGTACTGTAGGGACTGTAGCATAAACATAAGCCATACTATCAACTGACCTCCAATACTTACAATCCAGTTCTTGGATAAGATTAACACATGAGAAATAATAAAGGCTGACAGTATATGACTAGTGCTGAAGTATGAGGCACAAACTACAAACGCTATGCAAATTAAGAGAAAGAGATTGAGGACAGACAGACCTAGATCCTCCACGGGTCCCACCTACCAGCACTCTCACTAAGGTCACCTGCAATTATCTTAAATGTGAGGATATAGGATTTGGACTAGATGATTTCTGAGGTTGCTCCATTTCTGAAATTTTTTGAGTCTACAATTTAAAAATGTAAAGTAATTTAAACCCAAAATGTTGTACCAAAATGTTAAACCCAGTAGTATGAGATTAATACCACACTGCTTATGGAAGCCAAATTATAGTTTTTGCTCATTTTAGAGAAAATATATTCTAAAGAAAGATAAAAATGAATTCAGACCATAGCTCAGCATCCACTCTAACATCTCTCACATAAAACTTGCAGGAAAATATTCTTCCATCTCAGAAATCTCTGCCTAGCCTTTTGAGGAAATTTTACACCACCATGAAAAGAAGAAAAGAACACCCGCCACAGGGAAACAAATGTTGATGCTGATGTACTGAGGCCCTTGATTACAAAACACTGCTAGGTCATCCAGTCATGAAGGGGAGCTCCAGAGAAAAGAACATTGCCCAGCTCCATTCCATCACTGAACAGTCTGGTGTATATGTGTATGCAACCCCAAACTTATGGGGTATAAATACACAAATATACTAGGCAGCCTACCAGCAACACACTTCCCCTAAACTTAAAATCCTTCAAATTCCTAAGATATAATTGGTCTACCATACTTACTTACTTTAATGTATTTTATCAGCAAATGAACCATTTAAAAATTTCTCTTTGCCCCTTTAGGCAAGGCAGTAATGATGAGCAAAGGATGCTAAATGATAGCAAACCTGCACTCTCAATCCCACTACCTAGATCTCCTAGTGCAAGGCAGAGCCTTGTCCACACGGTATGATATACAATCATGTATCACTTAACAACAGAGACGCATTCTGAGAAACGCGTCGTTAGGTGATTTCATCATTGTGAGAACATCACAGGGTGTACCTACACAAACCTAGGTGGCACAGCCTGCACCCAGGCTATATGGTACTAATCTTATGGGACCACTGAGATATATGTGATCCATCATTGACTAAAATGTCATTATGCAGCGCATGACTGTACTGAAAAAGAAAAAAACACAGCAGGATTCCAGCACAAGAGGCACTTTCACGTCCCACAAAACACAGACACAAGTGTTCAACTTTTTATTAAAAACCTCTTAACTGTGTATAGTGGCTTATATATTTTCTGAGCAGCTTTGTTATAGAAACTTTGATTTCCCAATGAGTAGCTTATTATGGATTAATATGCTACTTTCTGGGTAAGATCACAGCTTTAACTACCTATTATGTACTTTATTAAGATTACTTAAGTGAAGGCAACTAAGTAAAAATAAAGAACACAAAGCAAAAGACCACAATTGCATACACCAAGGGTGATTACTTAAAGTATAACCTCAAAATCAAAATGGCTATAAACACTTATAGTATGGCCTTTGGCAAATCATTTCTTTCCCATTTCCCGTTTCCTCAAGGGAAAAACGCTACTGGACCAGATCAGGAGTCCATATCTAGGGTCCACAGACCTAGAGAATTCATGGATATTTCATGGATTCCATAAACTCCTTTACGTTGTGTGCAAAATTTTACATATACATGTAAAATATATTTACGTACTTATTTATAGGGAAATGGGTCCATATCTTTTTACCAGATTTTCAAAGGGGAGTCCATGATCCAAAAAGGTTTAAGAACCCAAGACTAAACAATATACAGTTTGATCCATCTCTAACATCCTGTCATCTCCTCTTGTACTTCCTGGTCCAAAAAGAAGGGAATCTTCATGACTAAATCCAGTCAAGAATAAACAAGTCACCCTGGCCAAGAAATTATTCAAAATAATGTATTCCAATTCAAACTGAACCTGAATTGTTTTTAGGTGACAGACTAACATCACAATGCTTTTTTTAAGAAAAGTTTTCAAGTAAATTTTACTACACTTCATCTCAGAGGGCTTCTATGAGAACAGAATTCCTTAGGTGTGCTTGGGAATCCCACTAACCAGTTCCTCTCTTACCAGGTGCCCTTTTAAAAAAAGGTAAAGCTTCCAGTTTCCCACTTCTAATTCTATCCTGTAGCAAAGAAAGTAACAGGAGACATGTACAGAGAGAAAAAAACCAGAGCATGGATGACTGGAATGAAGGAAACTGATAACAGGCAAAGAAGTTAATTACCATTCCTGTTAGCAAGAGGTGATATATGAGAACGGCCACTGCCTAATATCTCAACTTGTAAAAAAAAGTATACTAGATAAAAGAAAAAACTAGCCTTCCTCTGAAACAACAGAAGAAAAAAATGTATCTGTTACTGAACAATTTGAAGTCTAAAATTTTTAGGTTCTCATGGCAACCTAAGTCATCATACTGCACAAACTGTATATAAAGCGCATATTTAGAGGCTTAACTAGTAAACTCAAAATGTGACATATGTGCAATGTGGGCGACAACATTATTCTGGGAGCTTTAACTTTAAAATCTTCCAACTTTTATTTTGCAGCCCCAAGATGATATAATAGAGTCAACTTTGCAGAAGGTGCAAGCTCAAGAAAGAGGTACAAAGAACATAAATAGAAGCAAGGAGATGAAAGACAAGAAAATTCAGGCTATCAGAAAGTTTCTGAACAAGGCTCTCCCCCACTGTGAATCAACCTGTAAATGGAGGCTTAAAAAACAAGATTGCTAGTGAGGACATATATCAAGATAGCATTTGGGACACTCTTTAATGTGGGCCCAGCCAAAAAAAGGACATGGTCATAGAGCAGACCATTTGGTAAATGTGACACTGACTACAAGGCAGCCTGGAGAGGTTGGTGTTCTCTCTCTTTTCTAGGAGTTCAGAGAATATGGCTGTTTAGCATTAAGAAGCAATATCAGAGCCAAAAAGGATGGCTGTGGGCCATGGGAGTTGGGAGAGAGGGACCAGACTTCAAGGCGGGGGGGCGGGAGACAGCAGTCTTTTATGTCATGTCTCACTAGGGAACCAAATAAAGACGTAACATCCTGGGGGCCAGCCCTGCGGCCTAGTGGTTGGGTTTGGCACGCTCCACTTCAGGGCCTGGGTTCAGTTCCTGGGCGCGGATCTACACCACTCGTCGGCAGCCATGCTGTGGTGGAGACGCATGTACAAAATGGAGGAAGACTGGCGCAGACGTTAGCTCGGGTGAATCTTTCTCAAGTAAAAAGAGAAAGATTGGCAACAAGCTCAAAGTGAATCTTCCTCAGGAAAAAAAAAAAGTCACATCCGGTTTTCTCACCAACTAAATGACCCACGGGAGGGATACCTCCACCTGTCTGCCCATAGGAACTCCATTACGATTCATGCATTTCTTTTAAAAGACTTGAAGATGCTATGAATGCTACCTACCTTAAAACCACATTTCCACGCCACTTCTGTTAGGGTTAAATTACTCC
Organism: Tapirus indicus; assembly: GCA_031878705.1. Lineage (NCBI taxonomy): Eukaryota > Metazoa > Chordata > Mammalia > Perissodactyla > Tapiridae > Tapirus > Tapirus indicus. Next base: position 14,737,342 of record CM062928.1, read on the forward strand.
TACTTTTCAATTAAAAAAAAAAACAGGTAAACAGTTTAGGTAAGGTGCACAAACAGTATCTTATCAGGGCAGTTAACCAGATATGCCTATTTTCCTAATTCTCTCAAAGGTAAGAACTCCTAGAATGAGACAATGAGTTTACATTACTGATTAATAGTTTAAAAAAAAGTTAAAAATAACACTACCAGAGGAAAGGGAACAGTTACAAAAATAAATTATTTTATTATTGTTACAAGACTAGGCCTCAATAAGCAAGAAAAGTACAGGGAAACAGCACAGCATTTGGAGTGCGGACTGGTAGTCCAGCTCTGCCCTACCACCTAAAAGCTGGATGCCCCCAAAAAGTTACTATCCTCACTGAGCTTCCCAACCTCAAGTTTCCTTGTCTACAAAATGGTAAGGAAGCAACCATCTCTCTCTCCCCGCCTCTGTCCGTCTCTGTCTCTCTCTTTCCCCACTGTCAATGTGAAGTCTAATTTCTAGTTTCTTTCATTACAATGTAATGTGGCATACCTTCTTATCAAGGAAAACTTTGTACAATAAACTTTTATGCAAAAATTCACTGGTCAAATTAAGAAACAGAATAACAATAATAAATATGTTTTAGAGTAAACAAGGGAAAAGGGCACTGTGGATGAAACTAACATTAGAGATTTCTTTCTGAGCCAGGCTACACCTGCTAATGACTAAAATACTTGATTACCTTAATTACCTCGGCTGCACAAGAAGTGCTGGTGGTCATGAAATTCCAGAATATTAAAAACTCAGCCATATTTTCATTATAGCATTCGCTACTGTGCTGAAGTCAAGACAGCAAAAGACTGCCAACAGCATTTTCACTTAATTTTCTGGTAAGACAAAAAGAAAAATTAAAATTGGAGCCAAATTCTCCATTTTTAGGGATGGCAAATTCTTTGAGGAAAAAATATCTGTGTTTATAAGAAATTGAAAACATTTCTGAACACCTTACTAGAAAATATGCATTTGTGCTTTGCTTAAAAAGTATTTAAAAAACCTCAAGCTAATAATCTTAAATGTTTACTATTACTACCTTTCAAGCAGTGTGGAAGGGGAAAGTGGAATAGAAGTGAAGCACTTACTGACAAGGGCATTAAAGGACTGGCATACTGAGCAACAGGACATCCAAACAATGGACCTAAAATCCTTTTTTTGGTATATGTAACTAATAATTACCAAAATAATGTTGATTTTGAACCCAAAATCCACTTCTGTGTAAATGAACCTACTCTAAACATTCACACACGCACCATGAAAAATACAAAACAACTTGCCTATTTGGCTTTTAAACTATTTTGAGGCCTCTTTTGATACTCTTTACCTCACCATCATCTCATCTATTAAGCACATTTTAAAGTACTTTAAGGTGAATATAGCATTTATCTTCTCTTCCCTCCCACCTCTTAAAGAACTAGCTTGTTCCAAATATGGCATTATCTTTTCAAAGTTCTAGGGTTTAGGTATGACATAATTCTTTTAACAAATTACTGTCTTCTCATGACTGACAAGCATGACTTAAATGGAGATAAACAGGCTAATGAAAAACAGTGGGGTCTGATTTTCAATTGCTATTTTGTAAGGGGAGAAAAACAAAGCATATCACTTTAAAACAGGAAATCCATGTAAAACTCTCTTCTCTTTGAACTCAGGCAGTCGGGCTTTTGCTAACTAAATAGGTAAGCCCTGCCTGAAGGAAGAGGGAAGAGGCAGAGGCCGCCTGCTCAGAAGAAGGGATTCCTTCGCTGAGTAGAAAGTTTCCCTGCATGACCTCTAAGGTCCTTTCCTAACCTTAGAAACTGAGACTTCATTTATGAAAAGCAGAGGCATGGTAAATGCAACGCGTGGGTGGAGACAGCAGAAGACTGTGCTGGCAAATTAGAAGCCTGGGCTGGAATCCTGCTTCTGCTTCTGCTTCTATGTGAACTCAAGTAAGGCATTTCACTTTCCTCATTTGCAAAATGAAAGGATTAGAGAAGAAAAATCTCTGAGATTCTAACATTCTGAGCCTATGTCTTCCTCCTATGCCTGCCACAGCCACCCACCACCTTCCCACTGCTGCACCTTACCATAATTAGGCAGCTTTTTAAAGCACCTAATTAATGGAACACAGAAATTAAAACCTTTAACTTTCTATTTCTGGCTTGTTGCAAATGTGCAACAGCATTTTATCAAGGAGTAGTTAATGCCACACAGTTCTTGATATACCGGCTTTTCTTTGAACCCCAGTGACAGTTACCCAGTGACAAGTTGTAAGCAAGGAGGTTGTTACCATGGGGACCCACTAGGATTCCTGGGGGTGGATCCAGCAGGCCTTTTTTTTGGTCAAAGCATTTTTTGATGTTCTGGACCTGGCAATTCAGAAAGCCTGATCTAATTTTTCTTCAGCAAGCTGCCTTCAAGAAATATTACCACGTAGTATACAATTCTGAAGAAATATTAAAAACTGTTTTAGTGCCTCTCTCTTGCAAAAGAAGAGTTAACACATTCAAGTCTTAACCTTTCCCCTCCCTATTCATGAAAACAAGTAAATACAAACTCAATGAAGTTTCAGTGACCCGTGTACGCTGCCATTTCTTTCCAGATTACCATCTTACATAAATTATACTGTTTAGTATTTTTCCTATCAAGACCTCAAAGTTCTCCAAAGTAAGTTTCTACTCAAGAAATTTCAGCTTCCCTACAAGGTTATGTTAGAAATATATCAGACACACAAAATATAATTATAAAAAATAAAATTGATTATAAAATAAATCAAACTGGACCAGAACAGAGAACTGTAAGTTTAAATTCCAAGTCTGCTTCCAAAATTGCTGTGTATGGACCAAGGATATAATTCAGGGAAATGACTGCCATTCCCAGCTAAATGTGTGCTGCCACTCAGCTCCCCTGGGACCCATTCTGATAGAAGATACCTTAAGAAAATAGATCATTTACAAGTCTGATCTGTGGACCTGATTTGTTCAGAGAAGTGGAGCAGTCAGAATTCCAAAGAAAACATTTTTCTAAGTTTTGTGCTTCCTGGAACAGAGTGGAATCTTTCTCTAGGTCTTAGCCCAGAGCAAAGTTACACTACACAAATAAACATTAATAAATAAAAACAGCATTTGTTTTCATAATAATAATATAGAACTTCAACTATCCTAGGCCTGATCCACAATGACTTGAGAGCTAGAAGGTACCTGGAACAAAGCTCAAGAAGCATCCCTGTGCTCATAAAGTTCTTTCCTTGATTTCAAGCTAATAATTAATTATTGAAAATATAAATGCCACTAAGATAAAATGTATTGAAACAATTCATAACCATATTATAAAAGTAAAACAGAGGGGCCGGCCCTGTGGACTAGTGGTTAAGTTTGGCACACTCCACTTCGGCAGCCCAGGTTCAGTCCCTGGGCGCAGACCTACACCACTCCCACTCGGCGGGAGCCATGCTATGGCAGCAACCCACATACAAAATAGAAGACTGGCACAGATGTTGCCTCAGGGCGAATCTTCCTCAGCAAAAAAAAAAGTAAAACAGAAATTGCAACTTCACAAGCCCAAAGGAAAAAAATGGATCTAAGGAGATAGGATATAATCAGCTAAAGGTAAGCAACAGGCATCAAGATGTTCCAGAGAAATACTGTATCTGGCTTTGACAGATTTACTCACCTAAGCTTTCCTGTAGCAGGTCCAAAAGGGTTATTTTAAAATAGTTTCCCAATCCCCTCACCACAATCTATAACCCAAATTAGTTCAGTAAAGAAGTTTGCAAGCTCTTCTTTTTTTGTACTTGTAAATGCATCCAGAGGCTATTAAACAGAAACAGCATATGATAAAAACAATAAATATATAATAAACACGATGTCTTTCCATGATTATTTCCCACAAACTTGAAAGGGGAAATGCGGAGGACAAGTCCAGAGCAGTTTGCCACATGAGTTTAGTATCCGACAGTCTCAAGACAAAAAGGAGCGACTAAGGCCACAGAACACAAGAGGAGGCCAACTCCTGGGTGCTTCACTCATTTCTACTACTGGTTTACAATTTCCTCGATTTCATTTTTAAATGCATGTCTTGGCCCAGAGAAGCAAGAGAACACACAGACTGCTAGCAGTATCCAATTCTCCTTTTCTTATTCTCTGGAGCTATGGAAAACAGAGCTAGAATCAGGACTGTCTAGGAGCCTTCTGATTTTGTTCAGAAAACATACAATATGAGGTTTCAGGATCACAGAGCTCCACAAAAGCTTTTATAGTACAAACCTTAGCCAACTTAATGCTTTTCAATGGAAAGCTGCTTACATTTTTTCAGAAAACTCCTTTGAGCTTTCACGTACAGATTATCTTCAAAAGACAATGATTAGAACCAACAAGAAATTCATAGAATTTCCATTCTAAAAGTTTTTTTTTCCTATTACTAGTCCTAAGTACTGAACTGTCTCAGAACCTAAAATTAAAGCGCCATTCGACCAGACACAGAATATTCAGCAAATATTTATCGAGTATCTACTTTGTGCAAGGGCCCCATACAAGGAAGCACTATGGACTGTAAGACTTCCTCTATGTGTAGCACTCGGCTGACGAAGGTGTGACACTGCTTAAGTATATATTCACAACAATTTGGCCTCCAATATCAATTAATGCCTTCCAGCTTTTTCTACCCTACAAATCTATTCCTTTCTAGTTGTATACAAATCCATATTTCAAAGCTGGCTCTTGTCTCTTTTTAAATCTTGCTCATTAATACTACAGGAAATTTTACATTTCTCTGGAATAAAGTCTTTCAACTTAACAGAAACCAAATGACCACAGGAAGAAAAAATCAAATTAGAAGCATTAAACTGTCTTTCTCAGAGCTTCCCTCTCTCCCTCATTAACATTTCTCAGAGAGAAAAACACCACTGTGATGCTCCTATTACAGATCATTCATGAAGTTACTGAGACCAGACAGACTTCATCAACTGGGCACACAGCCACTCACCATTACCCTTTGTTCAAAGTCTCAACTGCTGTTCAACCCACATTATTGTGTTCCACTCAAGTCCATCAACTTTTTTTAAAACAATCAGTGTGTTACTTAACAAATGTGGTAAGAGGAAACAATCAGTGTGTTACTTAACAAATGTGTTACTTAACCAGAAATGAAGAAAGGACCTAATCCATCTGCCTCACAAAAAATTCTTTAGAAATGATAGCTCACTTTAAGTTTCCTATCTGAAATAGCAGTATTATTTTATTATCAGTCTTACATCTCTAAAAGAACTAGTTATAAGTACATAATCATTCAAAACTTCTAAAAAAAAAAACAAAACCAAACCTCAATCTTGATCTGGCAAAGCACCAGAGAAAAGCACTCTACATACCAAAAGCAACAATATAGGTGAATGTCTACACTACAGACAAAGGAGCCAAGACCCCAGGGGAGCCTGAGGCTGGGGGTGGGGAGGCTGTTGAGGGGAAAAAGGCAATCTTCCAAAGAGCCATGATCCTAGGCCGACTATTTTAAAATTCAAACGAATTTAAGAAATGTTAGGCATAGCTCTGCACTAAGTGTCTTATTCAAAGCTCTTTTGGTTGTAATTAAGAGAAACCTCCTTCAATCTACCTTAAGCAAAAAATGGAATTAACTGAAAGGATACTGGAGTATCTCAAGGAACCCAAAGGCAGTAAGTACAACAGGGCCACACCTGGAAAGCCCTTATGCACCCAGGCTGCTCTTCTGCATGTGGATGTCTGCCTCTCTCTCCAAATGTCAGCTCTCCAGAGCTGCATTTCCCATCTATGCTTCTTTCTAGATGAATCTACTTAATTCTCCCTCCCTGCAGACTGGCCTTCACCACTTCCACATGTATGAGCCTGAACTTGGTGCACCCCAGCACCTGAGTTTATATGTTTCAAGTTTTCTGAATTCAGATGATCTGTTTGTTCCCTAAAGACATGAATCTCAGTTCCAATCTCCAATTCCTCAGAGGAACTGATTTGCCCAGCTTGGGTTAGGCGTCCAATTCCAGTGCAATAAGCTGTTACAAGAAGGGCTAAGTCACAGAGTATAATTAGGGTAGGGACTGTGTCTGACTCCTCAAAAGATATGTACTACATTAAGCAATAAGACAGTCTCTATCCTCAAAAAGCTTAAAATCCTGCTGAAATGAAAAAATATATATCATTAACAAAATACTAAATAATATCCTATGATACAGTATTGGAATGGACAGGAAAGTTTCACGATGAAGGGTAGCTGTGCACTACATGACAAACAGAAACTGAACCGTGAGCAGGGAAGGGCAGAAGAACACAAAATGTGATGCCTGCTCCTCCTGCTCCAGCCATCTAAGAAATATTGACCTAAGGAATAAATAGTCTTCTTCCACATAAACAGCTTCCAGTGAAATATCCTTTTTGAAAGCCTGCTATAAGGTTTAAAATGACTATATGACCCCAAACCAGTACTGCTTCAATGTACAGTAATAACCAGCTAGCTGATGAATGTCAGTTTTACATTTTCAAGTTGCTTGTCATCACCACCCTGACTTCCTTTCACTCCCTGGACCCCCTAAGACTCTTGCTCAGACAGGAGCATTCAGAATCAGGCAGGCAGCCAATAGGATGGTACAGGTGTTTCTCACTGGTAATATCCCACTCAACCTGGCAAGGTAAGTTAGCAGCATCATGCAGACAGAACTCATGCAGCAAGGAAAGAAACACTAGCCAGGCTATGTGACGGTAGTGTGGGGGAAGGGGACTGGAGCAGAAAAGAGAACTGTTTCCCACACACAAAAGCTACAAGCACAAAGAAACTGGGAAGAGCCTACGGTAAATTATCTGTACAGAACAGAAACTAGTAAAAACTTAACAGATGCCCGAATAATATTGGGTTAAAAAAGTCTACTCACAATAGACTATTAGTTACTCCACATTATCACCAAAATATCACACATTCCCACAGCCTCGGCAAGAGTTTGCTTCAATCTCACAGGAAACAAAAGGGTAAAAGAACAATGAGAAAGTGGTGACAGATTCTAATTTAGCGATTCTTTTGCTGAAGAGTAGCAATGTTTTATAAATGAAAACTATTGACCTTTCAAAATTAAAAGTATAACACTACAAAATTAAACAGCTTTGGAACCAAAAGACTTCATTTTGCATCATCCCCAAACTAAAGACATTTCCCAACTCGAAAATAAAGTTTCAATGGAGTTTCAGCATGCGGAAAAAGTGATATTCAACTCCCTCTTGTCAAAGCTGAACACTGCTGTAAAAAGAAGAGCTGGCAGTCTGTGCAGGTCAGAAAGTTAGTGAACAACTGTTCTTTCTAAAGCCACACTCTGCACCTACGAGCACATCCCAAAAGGCATATTAAAATCAACTAAGTGAGATCCGTCAGATGGCACTGCAGCCTCTATAAACTCGAACTCACCATTCCTCTCTATATTTGCTGCCATATTTTCTAAATGGAGGAAGAGAAAAATCAACGTGTTACAATCCAAAAGCTGTTCTGAAAGCGAGCCCCATTTCTTGTGAAGCGAGGAGTGGGTCAGCTGATTGAGGGTCACATCAGAACTTCACAAAGCTCTAGGAGTTAAAAAGCTTTAAATCATTTAAGATGATAAAATATCTTACTTACGCTCACACAGTCTCCTCTAAATAAGCTTTCTCATTCCTTGAGGAAAAAAAGCTTAATTTTAATTTAACTTTTCATCTTTATGAAATTCATATTCTCTGTATAAAAACTTAAAAATGGTAAGTATGAAGAAATAAAAAACATCCATGTCCCAATGCCCAGAGAAACTTTTAGTATTTATCCTTCTAGCCTGTGAGATCAAGTTTTTAGGAGAATTAAAGATTTCCTTAGCAGAAAGAATATATTAAGTCAATACAGAGTTTATGATGGATATAAAACATTTAAAAAATTTTTTATAGGGGCCGCCCAGTGGCGCAGCGGTTTGGTTGGCGCTTGGCAGCCCGGGGTTCGCCGGTTCGGATCCCGGGCGCCCGCCAACGCACTGCTCGTCAGCCATGCCGTGGCGGCATCCCATATAAAGTAGAGGAAGATGGGCAACGGATGGTAGCTCAGGGCTGGTCTTCCTTACACACAAAAAATTTTATAGGTCTGGAAATCAAAGAAGTTTAAAATAAACAAATATACGCCCATGGACTCCACAGCATAGCAGGGGTTAAAAAATAACTATAGAACAGTTCTCATTAATTCTCTAAGGAAACCCCTACTTTAAGGAGATTCTAACAAATTCATGACAAAGTTACAATTATAAAGAGCTCATCAACTGTCGTTAGCAAGTTACAAAGCTCAGATAAGGATTCCTGATACAATACAGTTTATAAAGCAAATAGCTAAAACTAATTAACTCATTCATCTACATTACAACTCTAAATATTAGAGCCCTCCCTCCCTCCAAGCCTAAAACTAGTAACCTAATTAGGAAGAGACCCAGGTGTCCCTATTACAAATCCAATAATATACTAATCTGCATTTTTCAGTTTTCTCTGCACATAGAAGACTCCCAACAACAGACTCTCACATGAAGTATAGAGAGTGAAGATGAATCTAGGAAACCACATTACCCAAGTATTCCACAGGGAACAATGAGCTCAAAGGTTCTGTAGGGAAGGACGCCCTGCATAGCAAAACATTTCAGATGCACGAATTCGACTTTAGGACACAATCTCATCCCTTAAGCCACAACAGACAAAGGAAAATGCCCAAGAAAATACACCCCAAAGGGGAAACGAAAGGAACACTGACTTAGTAGCTACTGATTGTCTAAAATGCTTGGCATTTTAACTGTGTCATTATATTTGGTTGAACTGCACTACTGACCCATGAATTAAGCAGTATGCCCATTTTTACAGATGAAAAAAGGAAATAGCATTATCAACACTGTACCAGGCACTGTTCAGTATCTAGCATAAGTTATCTCAACTAATTCTCAAATTACCATTCCAAGTTGGTATCTCCATTATAAAGATCAGAAAACAGACCCAGAAATGTTTAGGTCACACAGTGATGGTACCAATTTTTAAGCCCATTAGCCAGAGCTGTCACACCTATTTCAGTCACATCATTCTTTCAAATCACATTTTCCATTTTAAGGACTCGAAAATCAAGGAATCAACTCTCAATTATAGGAAGACTAATTGTCCATGTTTTGTTCAAAAATTTCCTGTTTCTATTTTACTTGCCCCTTGACCATTTCATCATGCTATAGCACCTCTAGGAAGGAGTGTGCAGATAAATACAGGATTATATCACCAGCAATCAACTTTGGGATTTGTTAGAAGTTCCACTCAGAAAGGCTACACAGAAAGTTAATTTCTCGTTCAAATTATATTTCTGAAATACTTAAACTTCCACGATACATTCTATTTCTAACTTTATCAAAAATAACCAAGAATCAAGAAATAGTTTTAAACAAAAGAATGGCTCATGTCATTTGAAAAAAGGAATACATATCCTCCGTGACACTAAAATAAAGTCCCATGTGTTAAGTACTGTGAGGGCTATAATCTCTCTTTGGGACAACAGGTTGACTGAATAAAACGTCCAGTTCCATGGATTAATATCAAATACCCTCTATTACTGGAGAGGAGGAAAATGGAGTGGGAGACTAGGTCCAAAAAGCAAGAGGAAAAGTAGACAATCAAGCAGATCAATATCAGTTATGAACCTCCAAAAAATAAGCAGAAGCCCATCTTAAGAAGAAAGCCTTCCATGCATGAGAACACTCCGAATAGTTTTGTTCATACTGAAACAAACTGAGAGGCCTATGATTAGCTTCAAAATGTTCTTCCCTGAAAGTATTATTTATTCTAACAAGGCCATTAAATGCCAGGTTTATAGACTTATCTTTACACACTATGGAATACCTGGAGATCAGTCCACCTCTCTAACAAAAACCACTCATATATTACAGTTAGTTATAAAGCAAAGGCAGAAATTTGCCTATTCTCGCTCTCTTCACGTGACACTTTTTCTGTACACTACGCATGTTATGAAAATGCTGTACATTCAAAGATTGGAAATTATGATTACATTAGAAATTAGAAATGATGGTACTAACTGTGATTTGGTTTAGTATTACATATACTTTTATGCACACTGATGTTTGAATTTTCAAGAGATTTGAGCATGTCAGTGGACATTCCTCTGTGATTGCCAATCCACCTGAAGAGCATGAATTCTAATCAATTCAACAGACTTTATGGAGCTGCAAGAGAGGGCAAGATATCAAGATGAAAAAGACATCCTTGACCTCAGAAAGCAGAGGAATTCAGCCACAAAAAAGAATGAAATCCTGATATACGCTACAACACGGATGAACCTTGAAGCATCATGTTAGGTGAAAGAAGCCAGACACAAAATGACAAATACTGCATGATTCCAGTTACATGAAATATCTAGAATAGGCAAATTCATAGACAGAAAGTAGACTAGAGGTTACCAGTGGCTAGGAAGAGAGGGAATGGGGAGTTACACCTTAACGGTTATAGAGTTTCTGTTTCCAGGAAGAAAGCATGGAAATAGATAGTGGTGATGATTCCATAACACTCTGAATGTTCTTAATGCCAATGAATTATACTCTTAAAAATGGTTAAAATGACCTAAACCCTAAAACTATAAAACTCCTAGAAGAAAACATACAGGAAAAGCTTCATAGCATTGGACTTGGCAGTGATTTCTTGGATAAGACACCAAAAGCACAAGCAACAAAAACAAAAACAGACAAATGGGACTACATCAAACTTAGAAACTTTTGTGCATCAAAGGACACAATTAACAGAGTGAAAAGGCATGGGAGATAGTATCTGCAAATCACATATCTGATAAAGGGTTAATATTCAGAATATATGAATAACTATAACTCAATAAAAAAATGAAATAAGCTTATTTAAAAAATGGGCAAATGGGGCTGGCCCGGTGGTGTAGTGGTTGGGTTCACACACTCCGCTTTGCTGACCCGGGGTTCATGGGTTCAGATCCTGGGCGTGGACCTACACACTGCTCGTCAAGCCACTCTGTGGCAGCATCCCATATACAAAATTAAAGAAGACGGGCAGAGACTTTAGCTCCTGGCCAATCTCCCTCACAAAAAAAAAAGAAGAAAAAATGGGCAAAGGACTTGAATAGACATTTCTGCAAAGACAATATACAAATGGCTAAGAAGCATATGAAAAGATGTTCAACATCATTAATCAGAGAAATACATACCAAAAGCACAATGAGGTATCACCTCACACCCATTAGGATGGCTACTATTTAAATTGGGAAAAAAAAAAAAAACCCCAAATGTTGGTGAGGATGTGGATACTGGAACTCTTGAGCACTGTTGGTGGGACTGTAAACTGTTGCAACCACAACGGAAAACAGTATGAAGGTTTCTCAAAAAATTAAAACCAGAACCACCATATGATCCAGCAATCCCACTTCTAGGTATTATCCAAAAGAATTGAAAGAAGGTTCTCAAAGAGATAGCTGCACACCCATGTTCATAGCAGCACTAATCACAATGGCCAAAAGGTGGAAACAACTCATGTCCATCAACAGATGAATGGATAAACAAAATGTGGTATATACATACAACAGAATACTAGTCAGCCTTTAAAAAGAAGGAAATCCTGTCACATGCTGCAACATGGATGAACCTTAAAGATATTATGGTAAGTGAAATAAGCCAGTCACAAAAAGCCAAATACTGTATGACTCCACTTATATGAGGTATCTAAAAGTAGTCAAATTCATAGAAACAGAAAGCAGAATGGTGGTTACCAGAGGCTAGGATGGGGGAGAAAAGGGGAGTTGTTTAATGTATAAAGTTTCAGATTTGCAAGATGAAAAAGTTCTGGAGATCTGTTTCCCAACAATGGGAATGTACTTAATGCCATAGAACTGCACATTCAAAAATAGTTAAGATGATAAATTTTATGTTTTTTACCACATTAAAAAAAGTGCAAATATAAAAAATTGGTTAAAATGGCAAATTTTGTTACATATATTTTATCACTTTTTAAAATTAATAATGTAACATGCCAAAACCCATTAAATAATCTATGTGAATTACATCTCAATGAAGCTGTTAAAGGAAAAAAAAGCAGAGGAAACAGCTTAACCGAATCCTATCATTCACTGGTTTATAGGAAACAGAGCAATTTGTTGGAAGCACCCAAAGCCTTGAGCAGAAAGGAGACTATCCTCCAACTTCTTCACCCTGGCCGTCAGATGACAGCTCTTCTCTTTCCCTTTCCAAGGCACACTACCTTCTAACCTCCCACTTTCTTATTAGGTCCAGCCTCTCAGGAAAACTAAGTTAAAGAAGCTGCAGTGGCAGTCACAGGCAGAGGCATGGAATTCAGGACTCACGCTCTACATTTAGCAGCAGAGCCGAAATCTTTATCTAAAAAAAAAAAAAAAAAAATCACACAGTAGATATACAATAAATGTTAGGTCTCTGCCCTTCTTTTCCTCCTCTTCTTCCAGCCCAGCATATGTTTAAAAGAGCGACTTCTCTGCTTCTGTACTGGGCTATCCACTGGCCTACCTCACATGTGCTGGAGCTATTCAATACACAGCACCATTTAAAATGTGGTTGTTAAACCATGCCTACCACATATTATTAAATCTTAAAAACACATCACAAAACTGTGACTAAGATAAGCCTATTTTCACAAAATAAAAACATTTCTATGACATATAAAAAGGATGATAACATAAAGACGAAAGATTAACAATCACTTCTCAGTGGTGGGACTAAGGGTGAGTTTCTTTCTTTCTGGCTTATCTGTATTTTTTATAATGAATCTGTGACCTCTGTAATAAAAAAAATAAGCAGAAATCTTTAGATTTCATTCTGGCTCAAAATTTCACTGTCTGCCTCTTATACCACAGGCACTTTCACAAGCTATGCACTGAAGCTGAATTAGCACCATGTGAGACAGACTATTTCCTCCATTTTGCAGGTGAGAATAAACTGGAGGCTCATAACAGCTGAGTGACTTGGCCACGGTTGTACAGCTAGTAACTGACAGAGCAAGGACTACAATCCAGGCCTTCTAACTCCAAGCCCGGGGCCCTTTCCATTCCCTCACATCTTAAATGGCAATTTGCATTATAGCTCAGGATGTTGTTAAAAAAAAGAAAAAAGTCTGTTTTGGCACTGTTTTAAGAGCACTCGCTAGGTAACCTTGGGCAAGTAAATCACTTAACCTCTGGGGGCTTCAGTTTCCTCATCTGAAAAGGGGTTGGAAAAGATATTCTAACAGCCCCTCCTGCTAACGGGTTTAAGTCCAGATACTATCTTAGGAGAAGCCCTATGGGCAAAAATGAATGGTTGGTGAGAAGTTGAGACCTCTGCTCTGGGCCAAGAGCCATTCTCAGTGGAAACAGGTGGTGGACAGTCAAGAGAAAAGAATCACTGGGGGAACCATAAACTTCCTGGTTAAAGCAACAGCTGAAAGCTCCAGCTTTGCTTTGCTAACAGCAATGCTTCAGTCTTGGCTAACTCATGATCAGAAACCACACACTGTAAGTAAAGCTAGAAGAATATAAAAACCGGCATGGGCAGGGGGAGAGGGGGGGGACTGTAGCAAGAGTTTATGCATGCCACGGTAACTCCATGATTTTCCAAGTGGACACATTAATGTTAAAACAGAAAGAACCCTGGGTGACTCTAAGTGGAGACGCCTTCTTCCTCACAAAATACTGAAGAAACAAACTTGCATAGCACTCTGAGACATGCCACACTTGTGGACAAGTGCAGATCCAACACTTGAGGAAAAGGGGAAAGAATGCAACGGAAGTCTCTCCAATCCACAGAGAATCAGAGACAGCGAAAGAGACCTTTGAAAGGTGAAGTTCCTGGAAGGAACTCATTGGGTATCTGTAACCTCTTTACGCTGCAGACATTATAAAGCACTCCCGCTACTCAAAACTGTTAGCCTTTCTACTCGAGGGTAATAAAAGTACAGTATTAACTCCGCTGATGAGGAAAAGATTCCATTTTGCTGAAACAGGCTCCAACCAAAATCTCGCCACCTTCTCGTCAACTATGGGGATGAGCCTAAACCAACGAGAAGCTCCTTAAAGCCCGTGCAATAACCCTAGAGAATTAAAACAACATCCTGTCCCAAGGACCACAACCAAGAAACCATCGGCATTAAATCCAAAGCCAGGTCCCCGGCGACGATAGCTCTTCGATGTGCTCTCCGCGCGAGTTTCCAGTCCAGCTACTAGGCCACGACTGGGTGAGCACCTGACGTGGGGGGAGGGCGAGCCAAGGCCCGAGCGGATCTGGGGCGAAGCACTGGGGGCTCCCAAGGCTCTTGCGGGAAGCGCTGCCCTCCAGAGGCGGGGGTCCTCCTGGGGCCCCCCAGGGTGGGCACCGAGAACACGTGGGGCGGCAGGGAAGGAGTCCGGGACAGGCAGCCTGGGTCTGGCACGGCGACCGGAAAAAAGAGAGCGAAGCTACTCCAGGGCAGGGAACTAAGCCCTCTGCGCCCGCAGGGAGAAGGCAAAGGGCGCGGGGCGAGGGGCAAGGCCACGAGGAGGGCGGGTCTCCCCGGGCGCGGGGGCACGCGCCGGGCGAGCGCGGCGGGACCCGGAGAGCCGAGGACCCCGACACGCGGGAGGAGACCGCAGACCTGCCCCCGGGGCGCGGGCAACGGGGAGCGGCCGCGCCCGGGGGGGCCCTGTGACCCGCGGCAGCCCGGACCGGACCCGCCCCGCGGCGCCTCCCTCCTGCCTCCCTTCCCTCCCTCGCTCGCTCGCTCGCTCCCTCCCACCCGCGGCCCGTTATCCCGCGGCCGCCGCACTCACCAGCGGCTGCACCTGAGCCCGCCGCTGCCTCAGCTGCTGCCTGCGCCTCCGCAGCCGCCGCCGCCGCCTCGCTGCTGAGGCCGAGTCCCGGGGGAGCCTCCGCGTCCCGCCGCCGCTGCCGCTGCCGCTGCCGCCAGAGCAGAACACCCCAAAATGGCGGCACTTCCGGCACCTACCACCGGCGGGGAGGGCCGAGGAGGAGGGAGAGGCGGCGAGGGGGAACGTACCACCGCGGTGCCGCCCGCAGCGCCGAGCTGAGCGGAGCGCGGCGCAGGGGCGGGCCGAGCGCCCGGCGCTGCAGCGCCCCCTCGGGCTGGGGAGTGGACAAGCAGCCGCGCCGAAGCCCCCGGGGCCGCGGGCGGAACCCTCAGCCTGAAGGGCGGCACGGGCGCGTCTCTTTGTCTCGGAGCTCCACTGGAGGGAAGAGTGGGAAGACCCAGTCTGAGAATCTGAAGTTCTTGGCTCTGCGAACCGCACCCACAGGAGTTCTGGATGACCTGGTGGGCAAGGAAGGACCTCTGCTTGGCACTGAAGATGCGCACAATAAAATATTTGATGAATGAATGAATGAGTGAATGGAATGGTGCTTGGCTAGCGTTGGGCACGTGACACACCCTCCTTTCTGCCCCAGCAGACAAGCAACAGGATCCAGGCCTTCTTCCCTCTTTGCTGAGATGCGGAATGTGGGTGTAATGCAAGCTTTCAGAGTTAGGGGAGTGCTTTCTAGTAGGATGATCCGCTGTGTGAACGCACAACCTTGCAAAAATCCCTGCAGTGCTTGGAAGCTCATAAGGATTCTGTTAAGAACTGCTTGCCCAGCGCTGCTGCTCCCAGGAAAAAAAAATTTAAACAACTCAGGTTAGGTCCCTAAAGACCTCCTTCAGAGTGACTCAGGAATGCCAGGATCTAGGTGGAATGCAAACAGTATAATTTGTCTTTTAAATAGGCCACCGTCGTTTATTTGGCATGTTCTACACCTTGTGGGACAGTAAAATGCAGATGGAGAAAGAAAACTTAGTTCTGGCACCTTTTGGCCCCAGCAACATGCAAATAACTCATGGGTTTGCAAATGATTTCCCTGTAGCATCATCTGGCTTCCCAGAGCAAATAATTCTTATACCCACAAATACTGATTATACCCTACCTTACCACAAAAAAATAAGTGGACTCCCAAGCAGAAGCCTCAAGGATTTTCCCATGTGTTGGAAGCACTTCTTTCCCCCTTGTGGGGGAAAAAAAACCTAACCACATACTTTCCGGTACCATATATACTGGAACAATTAGCCCCTAAATTGTACACTATCATATTCCTTAATTGTACTGCGTAGTTTATTATTTTATATACATTTATAATGTTGATATGTTCTTGTTCTTGTTAATAGTTTTATGTGTGATTTACTGAAAACATCCTATTTTTATAGACCATTATAGCTTATAGAATGTTGTCACATATATAACCACAATTAATTTTATATTTGTCTCCCAGCTGCCATAGATTGTGGAAACCTTTTAAGCAGAGAATCTGTGTGGTTCTTTTATGTGCCATAGAATCATCCAGATATCCATGTGGCTGGCTTCCTCATCTCCTTCAGGTCTTGACCCAAATGTCACCTTCTCAGTTGGGTCTTTCCTGATCACCCTATTTAAAATTACACACACATACATCCATGCTTCCAATACCCCTTTCCTGCTTTGATTTTATCCAAAGCACCTATCCCATCTAACATAGTATATTTTGTACTTCATATTTTACTTATTTTATTTATAGTCTTCCTCAACAGAAGATAAACTCTATGGGGATAGGGATTTTGTCTGTTTTGTATCCTCAGGGCCTAGAATAATTCTTAACCCATAGTAGGTGCTCAATAAATATTGTTTTTTAATTTGACTTCCACATGATGTGAAATGATTACCACAAGTTTGATTAACATTGTCTCATATAGATACAAAAAAAAGAAAAACAAAAAATTGCCTTTTTCCTTGTGGTGAGAACTCTTCAGATCTACTCTCTTAACTTTCAAATATAACACACAGCTGTCAACATGTTGTACGTCACATTCTAGTACTTATTTATCTTATAACTGGAAGTTTGTACCTTTTGACCGCCTTCATCCAATTCCCCCTCCCCCATCAATAAATATTGTTGAATTAATGAACAGGCATATCTAGGTGCTGAGAATAAAAAAAGAGAATGAATTGTTTAGCCTTCAGAAGCTTCCTGGAACCTACTCATGAGCTAAATGCAAGCAGGGACCACCTCCACTTGTCTCTTCAGTGCTTTTCACAGTGTCTGGCTCAGTATATATTTCTTGTTTTTTGGGGGGGGTTTTTTGGTGAGGAAGATTCACCCTGAGCTAACATCTGTGCCAATATTCCTCTATTTTATATGTGGGTCACAGCCACAGCATGGCTGCTTATGAGTGGTGTAGGTCCATGCCCAGGATCCTAACCCACGAACCCGGGCTGCTGAAGTGGAATGCGCAAAACTCAACCACTATGCCACAGCCTGGCCCCTCAATAGATATTTCTTGAAGGGCAACCAGAAACTTTTCCCTATTTCATCTGCTCCTTGAGTTAGGGCTCCCATTGGCAGAGCAGAACTGCCACTCCTTGCAAGGTACTAGTGTCCCTCACTTCTAGTGACCAAGGAAGACCACAGCCCATTAGCCCAAAGTGGAGGGAAGAACAATTACGTTAAGAACAGGAATGGGCTCTTATGACTTCAAAGGGCCTCACAGCATAGAAAAAATACTAAACAGTCCAAATACAAAAAAGCCCGATGTGAGATGTAAACAAGTATGAAAAGCTACCTGTTTCAATTTTTGCCCTCCAAATTGATGAAGATTTGTTTTTAAAAAGAGCCAATGTTAGCAGGTATGCAGGGAAACAAGCCCTCTCCAAGTGCTGGTGGGAATATAATTCAGATAGTCTGTCTGAAGGAATCTGAAATTTTACATATCTTTCTAGGAACTTATCTCAAGGAAATATCTTAAGGAAGTGGATAAGTGCAGAGATGTACTGATGTTTATGGATCATAACATTGTTGAAATAGCATAAAATTTGATACAAAAGGAGATTGATGGAAAAAGTATGGTATACCCATAGCCTAGAATATTATATATAATTTCAAATAATGATACAGAAAAATATCTAATTATGGGAAAATGTTCATGATACATGCTTAGTGAATAAAGCAGGTAACAAATTAATAGGTACAATATGACCCCACCTTTGTTAGAGAGTGTGTTTGTTGAGAGAAAGAGGAAAAAAACAGAAAGAATATTTATTAAAATATTAACAATGCTCTACATCCTCACCATCACTTGGTATTATCAGTCTTTTTAATTTTAGTCATTCTGGTAAGAGTGTAGTGGTATTTTATTTTGGTTTAAATTTTTGTTTCCCTAATGGCTAATGATGTTGAGAAACTTTACATGTATAATGCTTATTGATAATTTGAATATTTTATGAATTGCCTGCTCAAGGCTTTCTCTCTCTTTTTTTTTGGTTTGTAGGAGTTCTTCATATATTTTTGAATACAGCTTCCTTGTCAGATATATGTGTTGTATATATCTTCTCCCAGTCTACAGCTTGCCTTTTACCCTCTTAATAGTTTCTTTTGATGAACAAAAGTTTTTAATTTTAATAAGGTCCTATTTATTGGTCCTTATTTTATGGTTGGTGATTTCTGAATTCTATTTAAGAAATCTTTGTTTACCCAGGTCATGAAAATTTTCTCCTTTATTGTTTCAATCTTTCACATTTAGATCTATGATCCATCTCCAATTTTTGTGTATGGTGTGAGAGAGGGGTCAAGTTTCTTTTCTTTTCTTTTCCTTTCATGTGGATATCCAGTTGATCCATCACCACTTAAAAGGACCATCTTTTCTAACTGAGATCTGCAGTGAAGCCTTTTTTTTGAACTCTCATATACCGTTGGTAGGAATGAAAATTGATACAACCACTTAGGAAGACTGTATCCTCTAAAGCCAAACAACTAAATGGACTTATACTCTATGATGCTGCAATTCTATTCCCAATAGAAATGAGTACTTATTTCCACCAAAAGAATGGTCTGTAGCACCTCTATTAATAATAGCCTAAACTGGAAATGGTAGATAATTATGGGATATACTTATAATGGACTACTTATATAGCAATGAAAGGGAACAAATTGCTACTACATATAACAACATGGATGAATTACACAGACACAATATTGAGCAAAATGAGCTAGAAAAAAACATATATTGAGCCTATTTAACTGAAGTTTGAGAATAGGCAAAAATAATAAGAAAAATCAGAATCAAAGTTACCTTTGTGAGAGAGAGGGAATTGACTATTGACTAGGGGAGCACGAGGGAGCTTTGGGGAGTATTGGAATGTTTTATATCTTAGTCTGGGTGCTAGTCACAGGAGAGTACACGTATGTAAAATTTGTCAAGTCGTACACTTATAATTTGTGCACTTTCTATGGCCAGGAAGAATAACAACAAACAACCCATTAGACAAATAGACAAAGGAAATGAACATGAAATTCATGAAGAATATGAATGTCCAATAAACATAAGATGTTCAATCTCAACTCACAAATAATTAAGATATTCAAATTAAAACAAGGTGGGTTATTTTTTTACTGTCAGATTAGGAAATAAGTTAATTAAATATTAAAGGTTGATAAAGTTGTGAGAAACAGGCACTCTCAATGAATACAGATAAAGCCATATCGGAGGGAAATTTAACAATAGTCGTTAAAATTAAAAATATTCACATCTTTTATATAAAATTCTAGAAAATGCTAATTAATTTATAGTCAATTGGTGGTTGCCAGGGGTGGTGGGGTGTGGGGGTAAAGAGGTGTGGGAGGAAAGAGTTACAAATGGGCAGGAGAAAACTTTTGGGGGTGATGGATAAGTTCCATTATCTTCATTGTGGTGATGGTTTCACAAGTATATACATATGTCAAAATGTATTCAAGTGTATACTTTAAATATGCATGTTTAGTGTATGTCAATTATACGCAACAAAGCTATAAAAACATCTCCATGACCCTCTTAAAAAGAAGCTCATATCCTTTAATATAGCAATTGTATTTCTAGAAATGTTTCCTTCAGAAACACAAGTGGGCGAAGGAGGTACAAGGGCATTTTCTGCAGCATTCTTTGATTCAGCAACTAGTATTTATTGAATGCCAACTAGGTCAGACACTGGGCTAGACAATGGGGTTACAGGCATGAATAAGATAGACAGGGTCTCTGCCCTTATGGAATGGACTATATTTGTTACTGGTAAAAAAAAAAAAATAGAAGCTACCCAGTTGGGTTCCCTATCCATCAATAGGGAAAGGGTTAAAGAAATGATAGTACAATTAATGGTTGGCATATATATATATACTCATGCTCCAACTGCCATGGAAAGATGTTCAAAATACATGGTTAAGTGTCAAAAAGCAAGTTACAAAATTCTCAATGTTGTTTTTAAGAAAAAGATATATATATATATATAAAATGTCAATTCTTCCTTGTTAACAGCTAAGAAAAGAGATGTAGTCCCTTATAGGGGGCAAATATGGGAAGACGTGAGCCTAGGAAGGAATGGTGAATGACAAAAAAGTTCTGGCAGCATTTGAGTCCCCAGCTCCCCGGTATGTGTTGCCATTTGCCCACTTGCCCTTTCTGAGGTTTGTTATATAAGTCAATAGATCATCCTTTTTACCCAGGCTAGTTAAAGAGTTGTGTTTCACAATCCAAGGTTCAGTGCATGAATGGGTAAACAAAATGTGGTATATACATCAATGGAGTATTATTCAGTCTTAAAAAGGAAGGAAGTTCTGGCTCCTGCTGCAACATGAATGAACTTTGAGGACTTTATGCTAAAGGAAGTAAGTCAGGAAAGGACAAATACCGCATGATTCCACCTAAAGGAGGTAGCTAGAGTAGTCAAGGTCATAGACATGGAAAGTAGAATGGTGGTTGGGAGGGGCTTCAGGGAGGGGAGGATGGGAAGTTGCTGTTTAGACTGGATAGAGAGTTTCAGTTTAAAAAGACGAAAAAAGTTCTGAAGATGGATAATGGTAATGGCTTAACAACTGTGTGAATGTACTTAATGCCAATGAACTGACCGCTTAAAAATGGTTAAAATTGCATATTTTATAGTATGTATATTTATAATACTATAATAAAAAAATACTTGGGCTTCACATTGCAACTGACTAATGCACAAATATTAGTTAGCATAGGTTAAAACTACTGTAATAATTAGACCTAACATAATTAACTGAAATAAAATAGAAGTTTATTTCTCCCTTAACAGACTAGGGTAGATGTTCCTAGTTAGAGAGGTAGTTTCTACCCTAAGTGATTATTTAGTGACCTAGATTAATGCAGACTCTGCCATCTATAACACCCTCTCGCTCAGATGATTCCAGCCATCGTCATCACCATTCCAGCCCACAGAAGAGAAAAAGAGTATGGGGGAGATTCATGGAGGATTTATGAACCAGGCCGTCTGGTCCTCTGATGCTTTCACACATCACTTTGCTTACATTCCATTGGCGATAACTGAGTCCTATAACCTCTAACTGCAAGGAACACCGAGCATATGGCTGCTCAGATAGTATAGAAGTGGATAAAAAATTTTGATGGATAGTTAACAGTCTCTAAAAAGAAAAAAAATCCCTGGGGTAATACGCCCCTAACTCTAATAGTGGTTATCTCCGGAGGTAAGATTACAGGACACCTTCACTTTTTACACTATATAATTTTGAAGTGCTTGCATTTATTATAACAAGCATGTGTTACTATTATAATCAGAAACTACAAAGCAAAACCACAGGTGGGGGGAATTACAATAAAAGATTTGACTGCATAAAACGTGAAACCACTTACTGATACATTCTTAATTGAAAAATACAGAAACCAACCTAAATTTCCATCACAGGAGAATGGGTAAGTAAATGATGATATAATCATATAATGGATTATTACAGAGCAGCAAAAATTAATGAACAATATCTACACACAATAATGTAGTTGAATCTCTAATGAAAAAGTCATAAAAGACTATTTGCTGTATTTACCTTATTAAGCATACATTTATGTGAAAGAAACCATATTTTTAATTTTTATTATGAAAATATTTTTTAAAAAGTAGGCAGATGGGCATAATGAATCCCCATAGAACATCACTCGGATTCAACAATGATTAATATTTTGCCATATTTGTCTAATCTGTCTTTTGTTCTTGGTATGTATTTTGATGCAAATTCCACGTCATTGATGTCTGCATACTTTAGTAAGCATAAGTAAATTTATAGACATTTTCTTACCTAGCAACAAAACCATGACCACACTAACAAAATTAACAATAATTCTTTGGTATTATTTCGGTCCATAATCAAATGTCTCCAATTGTTTCAAAAAATGACTTTTATTAGCTGATTCATTTGAATCAGGATCCAAACGGTTCACATGTTATTTCAGGTTGTCATGCCTCTAGGATTCCTACTTTGAGGCAGCTGATCTCTCATTCTTTTGTTTTTTCATGCTTTTGACTTGTTGCATAAACGGAGTCAGTTGTTTCTATAGAATGTCCCACATTCTGGATTTGTCTGTTGCTCCCCCATGATGACATTTAACTTATCCCTCTATCACCTATATTTCCTGTAAATGAAAGTTAGCTCTTGAGGCCTGGTTAAATTTAGGTTTGGCTTTTTTGAGGTTGGTGCTACGAGCATCACGTGCATCACAGCTGGAGGCCTGTAATGTTAGGTTGTCCTGCTTTTAGCGATTTGGAGATTAATCAATGTTTCTGGTGGCCTCAGCGTGATCTTTCCCAGGTAAAGTTTCCTACCAGTGTTTCATTGAATGTTTTTATCCATTAATCACCATTGACTGGATCAATTATTTCAAGGATTGCAAAATGCTGAGTTTCTGCCATTCCTTCCACATTTATTAGCTGGAATGCAAAATACTGAGTTTCTAATTTCATTTATTCCTTCTAGACTTATTAATAGGAAGTCTGCTGTAAAGAAGAACTTGCCCTCACCAACGGGGGATATTGGTCACCCCGAAATACAGTTCATACAGGAAAGGCAAGAGAGAGCAGGAATCTTCATTGATACTGTTCACTGATGTGTCCCAAGCGCTGGAATGTTGTCTGGGATATACAGGCCACTCAATAAACATTTTTGAATTGAATTGATATCCATATATTGGAATACCATCTAACTTTTTGAAAAGGATAAATGTACACCTACCTATACTGACATGGCATAATACTTATAAATACTGTTTAGAGAAAAAAGCAAATTACAGAAGAGTAAATATAAGTGCATTTTTATAAATGTGTATATTTTAAATGTATCAAAAATAGGATGGGTTAATGGGTGATGTGATAAAACAAACAAGAAAAAGTTAATTATAGAATTTAGATGGTGGCTATATGGGTTTTTCCTGTTCAATTTGTTCAGTTTTTCAGTTTTTTACTTTATAATGAAAATGTTCATCACAAAATGTTGGAAAAATATGTGTGTAAAAATCTGTATTTCTGGGGGCTGGCCCAGTGGCATAGTGGTTAAAGTTCAGCATGCTCTGCTTTAGTGGAGTTCTCAGGTTCACGGGTTCAGATCCCAGGCACGGACCTACACCACTCATCAGCCATGCTGTGGCAGTGACCCATATACAAAATAGAGGAAAATTGGCACAGATGTTAGCTCAGGGTGACTCTTCCTCAGCAAAAAATAATAATAATAATAATAATAATCTATTTCTGAAGAGTGGGTTTGGGTGTAAGGATGGAACTTTTCAGGTTATATACTTTATATAAAGCAAAAATTGTAAATGATCCTTTGACACAGTAATTTCACTCTTAAGTACCTATCCTAAACATAGAAAATATAGAAAAAAATTTTAATGCTGGAAATATTTTATAACAAAAATTTGAAAGCATCCTGAATGTCTAATAGGAAAATGATCACATTATGGTGTAGTAATTAGGTTCATTATAAATGATAAAGACAATGTAAAAATATGGAAAGTGCTTATAGTACATTTAGTGAAAAAAATCATGATACAAAATTTTGACATGATTACAATGGTTTTTTAAAATGGTACACACAGACCACATAGTGTTACCATATGACCCAACAATTTCACTCTTCAGCAGATACCCAAGAGAAATGAAAACTTGTGTCCATACAAAAACTTGTATATGAATGTTGACAGCAGCATTATTTAAAATAGCCAAAAAGTAGAAACAACTCAAATGTCTATCAACTGATAAATGGAGAAACAAAACATGACATATCCATACAATGGAATATCATTTGGCAATAAAAAGAAATACAGTACTGATACATGCTACATGGATGAACCTTGAAAACATGCTAAGTGAAAGAAGCCAGACACAAAGGACCACATATTGTATGATTCCATTTACTTGAAATGTCTAGAATAGGCAAATCTATAGGAACAGAAAGTAAATTAGTGGTTGTCCAGGGCTGGGGGTTAGGGGGAAATAGGGAGTGACCACGAATGAGTATGGGGTTTTTTGGGGGAGGGATGATGAAAATGTTCTAAAATTGATTGTGGTGATGGTTGCACAACTGTGAATATACTAAAAACCATTAAACTGTATACTTTAAATGGATGAATTCTATGGTATGTGAGTTATATCTCAATAAAGCTGTTATAAAAATTTTCTTAAATGGTACACGTAGAAAATTGGAAGAAAAAAATAAATGTATTTGAGGTGGTAGGATTATGAGTGATTAAAGTAAATTCTACGTTCTTGTATTTTGCAGTTGTTATGAGTATGTATTACTTTTATAAGGAGAAAATAAACCTTTTTTAAAAGCACCAGATGCATGTTACAGAGAACAATTATTTAAATGCAAATAACCAGCATCACAACCATTCCTCTTACTTCTTTGTAGGTTGTGTGTTTTATATTTATCATAATATTTTAAATGATATATTATAGATTATATATTTATTTGTCATAATAAGTATATATACTGCGGCTTGGTCAGGAGGGAGCCGTGAATTCAGGCGGATGGCGGTGGTGGGAAGGGCCATATCCACCTGCGTGCCCTGTTTCCCAGGATCAGGCCCTCTGGGCCAAGAGAGCCCCTCTGCTTAAAAGCTCAAAGCCCCTTCCACTCTCCCCTTACAGCGACCCCTACCAGAGTCTCTTCCTGGTCTCGTCTCCCCTTTGATGGGGTCACATCCTCACCTGGGCTTACCGGCCACAGGCAGGGGTCACAGTTGCACACGCGGTAGAGTCCCAGGCCTCTGGCCCAAGACGCGCCCTCCCTCGGCGGGGACTCAATTTCCCGCCCAGGAGTCCCTGGTCCCTCCCCCGAGGTCGGCGGCCCCTCCTCCGGAGCCATGGTCCCCGCCCCGGGGCCCCGGGCTGTCCCGCGGAGTCCCTGCGGGCCAGGCCCCAGCTCTGGGCGCCTACGCGGGAGGCCGCGGAGAGCTCGCAGCCCTCGCCGCCCTCCTGGCTCTCCTCGCGGCCGCGGAGCGCGAGCCCCGGGCCGGCAGGCCGCCGCTGCGCCACGCCGCGGGGGCAGGATGGCGGCCGGCGCGGTCCTGGAGGCCGGCCTGGCCCGGCTGCTCTTCTACCCGACGCTGCTGTACACTCTGTTCCGCGGGAAGTTGCCGGGCCGCGGCCACCGCGACTGGTACCACCGCATCGACCCCACCGTGCTGCTGGGCGCGCTGCCGCTGCGGAGCATGACACGCCGGGTGAGCCGGGCCGGGGGGCGGGCCTCGGAGCCGGGCGAGCGCCGCCCCGGCCTCGGAGGCCCTCTCTGAGCCCCGTCTTTGCCTCGGCAGCTGGTACAGGACGAGAACGTGCGCGGGGTGATCACCATGAACGAGGAGTATGAGACGAGGTTCCTGTGCAACTCCGCCAAGGTGAGGGCCCCGGGCGCCCGCCAGCCTCGCCCACCACCCTGCGCTTGGGAGAGCCGGGGGAGGCTGGCGGGAGGGGGCGCAGACAGGTGACCAGGCCCTAGAGACAGGTGTCCGGGCTTTTTTGCCTCCTCACGGGGAGGGTCTGGCCCTCTAAGCTTAAATGGCTGCGGCTGGCGGTAGAAACTAATTGTGAAGTAGAAACTGATGTGAAAGTCATTTAAAAATAGAGTTGACGCAGTCTGATTACTTTTTGTGCACAAATGTATTCTTAATTTCGGCAAATCAAATCGATAACTGAAAGGCAGCTTTTCTATGGCTTGCTGATTTCATTCATTCAACACTTATTGAGCACTAAGTATGAATCCGGCACTGCGTTAGGCATTCAAGATGAAGGCCCTATAAACTTTAAGAAGAGCTATCCCCACCCCCACGCCCTAGAGTAAATTTATCATAAAACCTGTTGAAAAACTGCATAGGATTCATTTGGCTCTGATTTGAGGGGATTTTTATTCATATGTTAGAGATATAGTGGAACTTCAAAGCACTGTCATACAAAGTTCAGGCCTAAAACATAATTTTCATTAAATGTGAATGCTTGCTTGTGGAGCTGTCCACAATGGTTATCAGACATTGCCCTATCTTTATAGTGTTTGACATCTATTAACATTACACAATTATCCTTCTTGTTTACTGTACTGATATAGCCCGATGAAGATGCTGTTATTTCAACTATTAGATTTTTGAAAATCTTAAAAATATTTGTGAGACACATTTAAAATATATTGGTTAGTGATGGCATACATTTTTAAGGACTGGATAACAGTTCCTTGAATTTCTCAAGGTACTTTGCCACAAGGCCTCAGGAGTTAGCCAAAATGGTAAATCTTCCTTAGTGTGGTCAGTCCTGTGGAGCAAGGAGTCACAAAAAGTGCTTGGTCTCTGAGTGTGAGGCATTGTGCCATGTGGCTATATTATTCCACTAGCCTAGAGAAAAGAAATCTCCAAGGCAGTGGTTCTCACATTTTAACATGCCTAAGAATGATCTGGCAGTCTTGTAAAATAGCAGATTCCTAGATACAACCCTCAGAGATTCTGACTCATGAACTTTAGGGTAGGATCTAGGAATCTGAATATTTAGCAGGCTCCCCTGGTGTTTCTGGTGCAACTGGTGTATAAACCACATGCTGCAAAACTGCTGTTTTTTGTTAATTTCACGAGCAGTATAAAATATTGATCTTCATTCAGAGTCATAAAGTCTCTGGTTCCAGCTAAAGAGATTAATAACAAGAGTAGCTGGAACCTATCTGAAGTCTTAAAGCAAAAAAAAAAAAAGTTGCCCATTCGCCAGAGGCCTTATTTCTTATTCTTTTTTTCTTAAGTGATAATATTGCACTAACAAAGGTAGGTGTGCTTTAATTTGAAAAATGCTAACTCTATTTTCTACCAAATATCCTCTCAAAAAAAAGTAGTAAAAAAGAGGAAACCTGTGGGGGCCGGCCTGGTGGCATAGCGGTTGAGTTCACGCACTCTGCTTTGGCGGCCCAGGGTTTGCAGGTTCAGATCCCAGGCACGGACCGATGCACCGCTTGTCAAGCCATGCTGTGGCGGGATCCCATATAAAGGAAGATGGGCACAGATGTTAGCCCAGGGCCAATCTTCCTTAGCAAAAAGAGGAGGATTGGCAATGGATGTTGGCTCAGGGCTAATCTTCCTCACACACACACAAAAAAGAGAAGACCTGTGAACAGAGAAATAGAAAGCCTCTCCCAAGATACAGTAGCCCAGCCCTGCACCTGGATCACTGCACAGGTGCCAAGATTATGCAAAAACAGTTACACAACTTTTGTAGATGAATTTTATACAGCTGATATTTTGCAGCTAAAGATTCAAATATCCAAACGGTACTTTAAGAACACTTTAAATCTTGGACATAATTCTAACTCAGCAGTATAGCTGTTCGGTCAAAGACCAACCATGCAGGTCAGCCATTTTAAAGACATTTCTGTAAGGGGTTTCTTGTTTAGAAAACAGTAAACAGTATATTCACATTGTAGTAAACCCTGAAGCTTCCTTGTTGCTTTGCTTCCTCTTGGGAGCCCATCTTCATACCACTCACATCAGGCTTCCTTCCTTCTCTTTTTCATGCTGGTGGACCCGGTTCCAGGAGTGGAAGAAAGTAGGAGTCGAGCAGCTACGGCTGAGCACAGTCGACATGACTGGAATCCCAACCTTGGCTAACCTCCGGAAAGGAGTCCAGTTTGCTCTCAAGTACCAGTCGCTGGGCCAGTGTGTTTACGTGCATTGTAAGGCTGGGCGCTCCAGAAGTGCCACTATGGTGGCAGCATATCTGATTCAGGTAAGAAAGGTCTTTCCGGTCCCATTTACACAGATTTCCAAAACTTCAGTAGCATGGTATACTGGCAGGCCTTGCTGGAAGGAGCCGTGTCCCCAGTTTCAGGCTGTTGGGAGGTGGAAAGCACCTGAGCCCTATGGATAAGCTGACCTCTGGCTTTGCCACCTGCCAGTTGTGTGACCTCAGGCAAAAGTGGCTTCCTCTCTCTGATGTTCAGTTTCCTCAAACTAAATGTGTTATGAAACTTGAATAAGAAAGTATGTCAAGCACTGACCTACAGCAGGCACTCAAAAATATGGAGTTGCAAAGGATGTTAACACCAGCAAAAGGCTAGAAATACTTGTTATAAATAGCATGTCAGGAAATCTAGTATTATAAACAGTGCTGATCACTTACAACTCTATAGTACTCAGCTTTCTTCACATATTTCAGAGTAAAGTTCTGGACATTGGCTTCTAGAAACAGAGGATCCAATGGAATTTTGCCTATCAATTTGTTATGACCAGCAGATGGGATGCTTTTAAAAATCTTTAGAAGCGGGGCTGGTGGTGGCATAGCGGTTAAGTTCACCTGCTCCACTTCGGCAGTCAGCCCAGGGTTTGCAGGTTTGGATTGCGGGTGCAGACCTATGCACTGCTCATCAAGCCATGCTGTGGTGGCATCCCATATACAAAAATGGAGAAAGATGGGCACAGATGTTAGCTCAGAGCCAATCTTCCTCACCAAAAAAAAAAAAAAAAAATTTAGCCACAAACACTCTGTAGTCCATCATTCCCTGTTACACTCTCCAGCTTGACTCATTTTTGTTACCTGTCTGGCCCCTTCAGAGCATTTACTAAGTCATGTGTATAGTTTAAGGAAAAAGGAAATGTAAAGATAACCAGCATGGTCTTGTTTGTGTTACTGGGGACTGGTGAGTATATGATTTAACAATACTAAAGCTTTGGTCCTTAGGACTCTGCTGGAAACAGGGTCTCAGGAGGATATTTTGGGCTGAGTGAGAATTGAACCAGCAGGCTAGAAATCTGTATTTTCTTGGTTCTGTTGAGTTCTAAACCAATAACTATCCTTAGGACACAAAGATAACCCTCCTAGTTAAATTTAAAAAGTGCTGTTTTTCTAACCATGGTAACAAGTTGCATAAAAACGTCTACCGTATACTCTTTCCAGGAAACTCTTGTAACTAATGGTTCCTCTCAGAGAAGACATCTAGTGGGCCTAGGCAGGCTTGAATTAAGGATCTCACCTTCACGTGTTCAACCTTCTTTTTCCAGGATTTGGCAAAGCAAGAATTAGGTAGAAAGACTGACTTGTCCCCCCGGCCTGTTGTATTATACTATGAAACTGGTTGATTGAGGGGATTAAAGTGCTCCCCCATTTATAATCTATGGGGCATGGCTTTTAACTCTCCCCAAAATGGAGGGATTTTTTTGTTTTGTTTTGTTTTTTGGTGAGAAATATTGGCCAAGAGCTAACACCTGTTGCCAGTCTTCCTTTTTGTTTGAGGAAGATTCTCTCAGCTAACATCTGTGCCAGTCTTCCTCTGTTTTGTATGTGGGTCACCGCCACAGCACGGCTGACGAGTGGTGTAGGTCTGTGCCTGGGATCCGAACCTGCAAACCCAGGCTGCGAAAGCGGAGCACGCTGAACTTAACCACTATACCACTGGGCCGGCCCCCAAAATGGAGTTCTTTAAAAAACGAAACTCTGGGAGCCCTTTAGCACCTGTTATTAGGTCAAGGACCCCTTAATACCTGGCTCCTTTCTTTCTCTGTTGATTTCCCAACCCTGTCCTTCAGGTGTACAACTGGAGCCCAGAGGAGGCTGTAGAAGCCATTGCCAAGATCCGGTCACACATCTATGTCAGACCTGGCCAGTTTCAAGTTCTCAAAGAGTTCCACAAGGAGATTACTGCAGGGGCAGCAAAGGATGAGACTTTTCGCACATCACAGACATGAAGTATGTGGATATGTGGATTAGAAAGAACTCAGGACAACCCTGCTTGCTACAGAATGAAAAAGTTTCACAGGACCAAAGGGGCTTAAGCCAAGATTTGACATAACAGAAATGTGTTAAGTAATGGATAATCTGGCTTCCTTTGTCTTGTTTCATTTTCCTGAAATAACACTGTTGTATGGCTAGAAAGATTTAGTGTGGCTTCTATTCATGGAGTATGGGGATATGGGATAGGGACGAGGGTATTTTCTTGACTAAGGTCAAAGAAATTATTGTGCACCTACAGTTGTGCCTGATGATATTTACCACCGTAACTCAGAGACATTTAACACTAGGAAAAGAGGGGAGAAATACTCAGGCTCTTTGCCACTATCAGAATCCCAATTCACAGGCCCCATGGGGCTCTCCTCACTTTTGGATAAGTGATCTTGTATGTAGAAAAGGAAGTATGGGATTCAGTCAGTATTGTGGCGGATATAGAAACGTGTGGGTCTGTAATTAGTTTCCCTTAGGAAGTCACCCCTTCAAAATTCAAAACAGACACACATATCCCTTCAAAAACTTTTATTTGTATGAAGTTCCTAGCTCTTGACTTAGCTTAGAGCTTTTAAAAGAGTAGAGAGCTTATATATTTGAGTTGGAAAAAAGTTTCTGCTATTAATCAGAAATAATCCTTTCTGCTTCTTTCTGGCTTGCCCCTTGGAATAAGCCAAAAATAACACCAAAGTATACATTTCCTGACAGGTAGATGAGACAACAGACAGAAGGTCCTGAATTCTAGAGTTGACTCCTGCTGGTGAAGGGCACCTTCAGCTTAGTCCATTCTCCCAACCACAGCCTGAAGGAAAGCTCTGACACCTAATTCTTTGTGGAAAAATTACCAACCAGCCACTTTGCAGGCTATAAGGAAAAAGGAAGACTGGGCATCTTTCCTTCTGTCCTGGGATCAGGGGTGCTTCTATTTTATTTAACATTGATTAAGTAAGGAGGGGAGGCTGTGCCTAAGATCTGAGAAGAGGCTCGCTCTAAGCAATCTGTAGCGAGGCACAGGATTACCAGGGGAGAGTAGGGAACAGGCTGGCCTACTCTCAGTTCAAGCAGCCAGCAGAGTCTAAAAAGCCCCAAATGGAACACTCTATGGGTTCAGGGAAGGGCTGAGGTGCTGCCTTGCTAACGTGTGCCAAGAAATAACAGAGGACTCTGAGTTGGGACCTTGGGGACTTCAAGTTTGGATAGGTAGGTGCTGGAAAAGGGGAAGACAAAAGTCAGCTGCTCTTCCCCCCCACAGCCTTAGGCCAACACAAACTGCAAATTGGTAAGCAGCACCTTAATGCCTCTAGTGACAGTTACAGCTGAAGTGGCAGGGTCAAGCTTGTAGGTGTTGGCATCCCCCTTTTTATATCGGTCCCGAAAAACATAGATGCTCCCGTTACAGCTGGCGATCTTCCAGAGGGATGGGGCAGAGCTCCAAGCCTCAGGAAGGCAAAGCCGGGTAAAGCTGTCTAGCAGGGGATTGTAGCACACCAGGGAGTCCCCTTCAGCCACGATGAACACCAGATCCTTGTGCACAGCTGCGTGCATGCGGCCTGCAAAGGGCAGCACATAGGGCTTCACGTGGCACTTGTCTGTCTCTGTGTCAAAGCACTGGATCAGTCGGGAAGGTTTGGTAAAGAAGTCCAGGTCATTCTCCTCCCCCCCTAGTAAATAGATGATCCCGTTGAGGTTGGCACCAGCAGCCCCTGACACAGCCACCTCTAGCTGGGTTGTCTCTGTCCAAACGTTATCACCTACCCGGTAATAGATAACTGCATTGGAGAGGGTATCCTGCAGTGTCTTGCCACCCAGTGAATATATGGCATCTTTCCCGGGCACAGACACCAGGGTGTGCTGGAGCCGGTCCCGGGGCAAAGGCGCACACCACTCCCAGTCCACGGTGGCATTGTTGCACTTCCACATGCGCCGTGGGATGGACCCTCCCACCACATACAAGTCTCCACCATGCTTGCAGGCTGCAGTGATCTGGTGGCACAAGCTGTTTTGGCCACTTACACTGATGGAGTCATCTTCTGCACAGTGCAAGGACACAGCCAACGAGTGGGTACGAGAGGACTCTTTCCCGATCAGGTAAATGTGCACATTCTCCCCAATTTCCTATTGGCAAAATTAAAATGATAAATGATATCTAGCAGGTCTAGGCTAAGGCTCGGCTGAGACACATATCCTTAAGGTCCTGGACCACACACCTGTATCTTGCTCTAACTTACTCCCCTCAGTTACTGCGCGTCATCCTGACTCTCCTCCAATTAGTTTCTTTCAGGCATTTTACGCTGGGGCAGAGAATCTGCTGCGCTCATCTTTCCAGCTTTTTAAAAACTGTCATGAGCTGGTGCTTCAGACAAAGGGTGCTTAAGATTGTTAATGCAATGATGAAAGCAGTTCTGTCAAGGAGCTTTGGAGCTCAGAGGCTGGTGGCTTCTGGGCTCACGCACACGTTCTCCTCCCCAGCTCTTATCAACTTCAAGCCAGAGATGATTTATTTACCGGCCATCAAAGAGGCCAGGCCGATTGACGGCTGGAATGCATGGATTTTATAGTGTCCCAACCCTAAAGAAATCTGCCTTACCTTCAAGCTAGTCCTGAGTGACTCTGTAAAAGCCTCTCTTTCCTCTTTATTAAAATTGATCCAGGCTTCTATTGCCTCTGTTGGGTTCTGGGAACACGGAACTCCATCTGTGAGAGCCAAAGGAAAGGCATGGTCAATGGTAATCCAACAATGCAAAAGGGAAATTTACAGCCGGGAGCTTTAAAGATGTGAACCACTTTGTTAGACTACCATCATGTATGTATGTGTATGAGAAATTAACCTAAAATTGCCTTGTTTCTTTTAATCAAAATGTATGCCTTGATATGCTCCCATTTGCCATGGGAGCAATCTACTAGGCTGCAGAGCTCACACCTAAAGTACGGTTATACCTCACGTGCAGGGTCAGGATTGTTACATCAGGTTGGCCCATCACTTAAAAAGGTTTTTAGATATCCTGACTCATCTCAATCGGCTTAGGTAACTAGTCCCACAGGTACAAGCAAAGTGCAGGACTGAGAACGCTTACGAACAGGAGAGATTAGAGTGTAAATACAAATAGCTCCTCTACCATTTGTGGGTTAAGTGCTGCTGCTTTTATTTTCCTGGCTTCTTCCTCTGTAAGGGACTCTGTCTCTGACAGCAGCTACACTAAATCTCAACTCAGTCTCTCTCAGAAAGCATCTAGAGTCCTCCCACGAATAATGGAAACTTACACCAGGAAGGCTGCGGGTTCCTTTCTCCTGAACTAGAACATCCACTGAACATCATACCCCAGTAGCTCAGGTACACTTACCCGAGATGATATCAGTGAGGAGATGGTGGGGCAAGTGGAGAAATTCCTCTGTGCTCTGCAGCTGGGCCAGGTGGGCCTTGGCACAGTGCTTGGCAGCAGTGTAGAGTTCAGGATCACTGTGCCGATCTGCCAGCCACATCACCTGAAGGCAGTTCCCCACCTGCACTGTGCGGGCCAAAAACCGAGAACATTCCTCAAAGAGAGATGTCAGCTGATACATGTCTGACACCTCATAAATTTCCTGCAGCTCGTCAGCTCGGAGTTTCACAGTCCCGTGGTAGATATAATCAACCAGGAGCTGGAAAACAGACTCGCTGACATCCTGCAGCACAATCACCCGGTTGTGGGCCTCCTTCAGGTTGGAAGTGAACATGGACCGGAAGAAGCAGCTCTGAGCCGAGAGGACCAGCCGGTGGAGCTGAAACTCCCGGCCTTCCACTGAAATGGTGACATCAGCAAAGAGCTCTTCCTCCAGACACAGTTTCATGATGCCCTGAGCCACACGGCCTGAGTGTGACCGATCTTTGAAAGTGTAGTTCACAAAGTAGTTCTCATCCATAGATGCTCCAGGCTCCTCTGGGGATTCCATGGTGGCCAGCTTCTCTCTCTGCCAGCTGTCTGCAAAGCAACACCACCCTGCGTAACTTGCGGAATCCACAGCCGCAGTCTACGAATCCAACTGTCCGATTCAGGGAGGGAGAAGGGAAAATGAGAGCAAAGTGGGTCCAGATGGCCTTAGTCCTGGCTCTGCCAAGAACATCTCTGCCGCTCTCCTTCAACCAAAGCTGGGTTCATTCTCCTGCAGTGGCACCCCATTCCTAATGAAATCAATAAAATGTCCTACTCTGTACGTTTCCCTGAGAAAACACGGAATATTCCTTTCCACGACGTAACAAAACACTGGTATTTAGGTCAACACGTGGAAGAAGCCTATGATCTTAAAAGCCTGCCAAAAAGCCTTACTAACCAAACAACTACTGGGCATAAAACTAGTGAGGCTCGGGACAGCAGAACCAGACAAAAAAGACCCCTATGTTCTGTGTCCAGCCCTCTCCCTCCCGCCACGGAGTCCAGACTTTCCAAAACGAGTCTTGGCCTGGGACAAGGGTCAGCCTACGTTCGCTCTCTTCTGAGCTTCTCCCCAGCTCGCCATAATCACTCCCCACGGCTCCGACCCAGAACTCGAGACAGACCAGCCGCCCCCAGCCCGGGGGACAAGGAGGGCTATCGCCAAGTGCAGAGTCCCCGCTCCACCAGAGTCGCCTGGGAAACGGTCGCCAGGGAAACCGTTCTCTACTCCCCCCCCACCCGCCTTGCCCGCCGGCCCTCATCAAAGCTTTAGCTCAGGGAGCGGGGGAGGGGTGTGGAATGTGTAACCCAGAACCCTCGCCCCTTCCCCTCTTCTCACCCGTCCGGTTCTTTAGGATCCTCGCCTTCTCTCCAGCCTCCGCCACACCAAGCTAGCGCCACGTTCACCTCACGGTTTCCCCACCTGCCTGCTTCGCTTTCTCACCTGCGTTCCCTCCTTTCATTCCGAAACCCGGAACCCGGAACCCGGAACCTCTGCTTCCGGCCGCGCGTCCGTCCGGAAGACGATCTGATGCACACTTCCGCTTCCGGTCCGTGCCCTTGGGGCTCCGTGTCCTGTGGGTCTTGCCTGGGCTGCCTGGGCTGCGTCCGGAGAACATGGCGGCGGCGGCGGTGGCTAGGGGCTGGTGGCGGGGATTCGTGGGGGCCGTGGCGCTGGCCAGGGGTGAGCATGGGGCAGCCGGCTGAGGCCGGGGGCAGGAGCAGCGGCGCGCCCCTCAGGCCTCACCCTGTCCTCCTGTGCCTTTTATCTCCCCGTGCAGCGGCCAGGCGACCCTCGGTGCTGTTGCTGCCAGTGAGGACGGAAAGCGCTGCTGCCGACACGCGCCGTGAGTATGTGCGGGCCGGGCCCTTCTCGAGACTACAGACGGGGCCCCTTTATTCCCTTCGTCCGATGTTTGTCCTTGCTCTAGGATGCCCTTCCCTGCATCCTCCTGGCAAATCTCTGCTTGTCCTTGGAGACCTGACTGCAGTGATCGTCTCTCTGCAGGCGGAATCGGGCCTTCCCGTGCCCTTACGCCTTTCTGTTAAGACCCAGAATGCCCCTTGTCCGTTTCCATGATTCCCTTTTTCTTTGATTAAACTGTCAGCTCTTTTTTTTCCCTCCCCAAAGCCCCAGTACGTAGTTGTGTATCATAGTTGTAGAGTTGTATCTTTTCTATATGGGACCCCGCCTCATGATGAGTGGTGAGTAGGTCCGCGCCCAGGATCCGAACGGGGGAACCCGGGGCTGCCAAAGCAGAACGCGGGAACACCGGTCTGGGCCCCCCACCTGTCAGCTCTTTGAGAGCAGGAAACATAAGCTTTGGGCCTCAGAGCGCTGTTGTAATAGCAGCTCAGGTTTAGTGAAGGATCTTATTTAGTCCTCACAACAATCATATGAGGTGGGTAGTGTTATGCTTTTTGTCAGTCTTAAAAGTAAAACAGCCAGTTATTTTACCAGCAAGATGGGTTTATTTGGGAATGACAGAGGAATTGCAATTTGGAATATGCAGTCTATGGCTGAACCATAGGCAAGTCAAGTTGAGCAAACAAGGGAGAGGAACTTTATAGAGAAAAAGGAGGAAATGGGGAGGGGCTGCTTTGAAGGAAAGTCTATTGGAGGAAAGTTGCGAGTTGAAGGTTGGTGAGAGTTTCTCATTGGCTGAGTTGTGGTGTTTTCTCATTGGCTGAGCTTGTTGCTGGGCGAGGAGAAAGTCTTCCTTCTGCTGGAGTAGTAAAGTAAGCTTTCTGTCAGAGATGTGAGGTGCCTCTTTTCCTGTCTGAGGTCCACAGACAGCAGAGAGTGGCAGTTCATGAGAGCTTCCCCTACAGGGCTGGCCAACTCCATTTTAAATGAAGTTTCCTTTATTTTCACATCTTCATACTGGGCATAAAACATCAGGAAACAGTCCAGAGAAGTAACTTGCCCAGGGTCACAGCACTAGTAAGTAACAAAGCAGGCCTGCCTGCTGTCACAGGCAGAGAACACTTAACTGTTACTCTGCAGTCTGTGATGTGATTTAGGTGCCCAGTGATTTAGGGTCGCGTGAATGATTGTATGGAGATATGTTACAGTCAACACAAGCTGACTGGAAATCAGGAAACTGGGCATTTCACCCCTTTCTGGGCCTCAGTTCCCTCATCTATGCAGAAAAAAAAGATTTCAACTACTTAATCTGGGGAGGGGTCTTCCACCCTGAAGTTCTTAGCTTGAGAACCTGCTATGAGCCTGGTGCTAAGGAGATATAGAGAAGCAAAAGTTCTGGTTCCCACCCTTAAAGAGCTCCTAGTGTGGTAGGACAGCTGAGACATATGCTGCTTTAGCAGAAATACAGGCACTGTGAAGGAAGAACCATGGAGTGGTTTTGAGAAGAGGCAAACACCCCAGCTGCACTAATAAGAAGACTCTTTTTGAATTGTGTGGGTGGCATTTTCCCTAAGTTTTCATCACTTCCTATTCCCTGGAAGAGGAATCCTCCAGCCTCTCCTTTCTCAAGGTTCTCAGGGAGCCCTGCTGAGAGACAACACCCCTTATAAGCTGAAGAGACTGGATGCAGGGCTGGCTGCTGTATGCTCCATTCCTTTGTCAAATATGCCTTCTCCTTCCAGCCACTGTCAGACCACGGAATGATGTGGCCCATAAGCAGCTCTCAGCTTTTGGAGAGTATGTGGCTGAAATCCTGCCCAAGTATGTCCAACAAGTTCAGGTAATATTCACTACTGTTGTTTGGTCTGGGTCAAGAAAGAACGATGTTCTCAGGGCCTGTGGGAGTGGGCAGCCTGGTATCAAAGAAACAAGAGACTCCTCCATCCCAACTTGGGCTTCTTTCTATGCCTTAAACCAGGAGAATCCAGCTGAAGTTAGCTGCTCCCTCAGTAGCTCTTTGTTCTTTCTCCCCTCCCATTCCACGTCTGCAGGTGTCCTGCTGCAATGAGTTAGAGATCTGTATCCATCCTGATGGGGTCATCCCGGTGCTGACTTTCCTCAGGGATCACAGCAACGCACAATTCAAATCTTTGGCTGACTTGACGGCAGTGGACATCCCCACCCGGCAGAACCGTTTTGAGGTCAGTCAGGAGATTTGAGAAGGTTTGAGGAGTAAAGGAAAGGGGACAGAACAGTTTTAGGGTGACAGCTACCAGTGGGAACCATAGCCTCCTTAGTTTCCGTTCGGGTCAAATGATACAACACAGCGTTTAAACCATGGCCTCAGAATCAGGCAGACCTTGAGATAGAATCCTGGCTCTGCCACTGACAGGCTGTATGACTTCAAACATTTTGTTTAATTTTTCTGAGTTTTAGTTTTCTTATGTGCAAAGTAAGTATATAATTGTCCCTACATCATAGGGTGGTTGTGAGGAGTAAATGAGAGAGTACCGGTAGATTGCCAGGACACAACACGTTTAGCTATTAATATTTACTGATCATTTGCTGTTTGCCAGATCCTGGGATCAAGAGAGAAATAACACCCAATTTCCTGCCGTCCAGGAGTCTCCCACACTCTAGTAAGGGAGAAGGACACATGAACAGCTTACTGTAATAACATAATACATGGGATGTTAGAGAGATGCTGGCAGAGCACAGGAGGGGCACTTAGCCCTTGCTAGGAGGCTCCTTTGAAGGGAGAGAGAATGTTTGTGCTGAGTCTTAATGGAAGACCAGGAGACCAGGAATTAGCCCAGTGAGGATCAGGGCTGGGGGAGGGGAGGGTCAGGAGACATCCCAGACAGAAGGAGTAGCATGAACAAAGACAAGCATGTGACATGCTAAGCTACAGCGTGGCTTAGGCCTTTGGAAGTAGCTGTTAAGTATAGGAGGATCTTGAGGTTTTGAGCTTCAGGACAGAAGGCAGGTTCACAGGGTGGAACCCTAACCTACCCTGTATCCTCATCACTGATGCTCACCGTTGGGGACTCCCACCCCACACCCCTCAGCCTGTGGCCATCTTGGTCCTGCAGCTCCCTCTGTTCTCCCTAGATTGTTTACAACCTGCTCTCTCTGCGCTTCAACTCCCGGATCCGTGTGAAGACCTACACAGATGAGCTGACACCCATCGAGTCCATTGTCTCTGTGCACAAGGCAGCCAACTGGTACGAGAGGGAGGTGAGTTACTGGACATGGTGGGCCAGAGTTGTGGAACTGGTTCAAACTGCTGGATGCAGTGCAGCCCCTCGCGCCAGTGTTGGCCATGATGGACTGGTTGCCTGAGGGCATCTTTTTTCTAGATTTGGGACATGTTTGGAGTCTTCTTTGCTAACCACCCTGACCTAAGAAGGATCCTGACAGACTATGGCTTCGAGGGACACCCTTTCCGGAAAGACTTCCCCCTATCCGGCTATGTTGAGGTAGCAGCCTTGGAACTGGGGCAGCAGTCTCAGGGAGGGACTGGCAGGGAGGGAACCTAGGGGATCCTGGGCATGGCAGGAAGTACGGTCTGGATTGTGGTGGTTTGGGAGCACTGGCTCTGGATTCAAATCTTAGCTCCACTTGCGAAATCTAGGGCAAGTTACTTAATTTCTCTATGACACAGTTTTCTCATCCTCAGAATGGGAACAATAGTACTTAACTAATAGATTTGTGGTGAGCTGAATGATGTATGTGTAAAGCCTGATGTATTGTAAATGCTCAGTTGATGTTAACCATTACTGTAATGGTCATTTTGATGACCAAGGTAGCCTTGAGGACACTTAGTCTGTCCCCAAGATCTGAAAGTGGAGTGTCATTTTGTCCTGCCCTGGGTCTCTGAGAAGGCAGCTGACAGGGAAGACACTGAGTGTTGAGCCCTTGAGAATGGCCAGAGGCAGAACTGGTAACATGGCTAGAAGGGCCTTATAAAGAATTTCGGTGCTTTCCTTTACCATCCATGTGCTGCAGGTTGTTTATTAGCAGGAAGATGGTCTATTGTATACACACACCCGTGAGATTTTGTAGCAAAGTAACGCTTTAGAAATGTTGAGATAGGGGCTGGCCCGGTGGCACAGCGGTTTAGTTCGCACTTGGCAGCCTGGGGTTCGCTGGTTCAGTCCCTGGGCGCCTGCCAACGCACCGCTTGTCAGCCATGCCGTGGCAGCGTCCCATATAAAGTAGAGGAAGATGGGCACGGATGTTAGCCCAGGGCCAGTCTTCCTCAGCAAAAAGAGGAGGATTAGCAACGGATGTTAGCTCAGGGCTGGTCTTCCTCACACACACAAAAAATGTTGAGATAGTGGCAGTCCAGCCTTTCTCTTCAGTGCCCAAGTGCTCCTGTTTTCTTAGTGTTGAACACGGCCCCATTGCTAGCACCTGTTTGTCCTTCCCTTATCCAGCGATCCTCCAATAACAAGAAAAGCCATGCCAAATTCACTGCCTTGCATCTTGACAGTGATAATGGCAAGGCCACAGGGCCTGAACTTGAATGCTTGCCAGTTTAGATTTTCTCTTTTCAGCCACTGACATCTTACCAAGTCCTGGGCAAATGCTTACCATTACCTTATAAGAGCACGTGGATGAGTGAGCAAACTCAGTTCAGCTAGAAAAGGGGCTCAGAGCTCATGATGTGGGGATGGTGGGCAGGGGAGCTTGACTGGTGGTGGCAGGGCATGAGGTAGAGGCCATTTTTTTGGACTGTGGTTGGGATGTGCATGGAGGCTTACTGACAGAGGCTGGGACAAGAGTCAAGGACAGAGAAGTAAAGGGGAAGTTACCCAGGGCTTTGGGAAAGTGGGCTCCTTAGTGGCCATAACAAGGCCTTCCTCAGTGCTCTAGCCTGCCTTTTCTTCTGCAGCTGCGCTATGACGATGAGGTGAAGCGGGTGGTGGCCGAGCCAGTGGAGTTGGCCCAAGAGTTCCGCAAGTTTGACCTGAACAGCCCATGGGAGGCTTTCCCTGCCTATCGCCAGCCCCCTGAGAGTCTCAAGCTTGAAGCCGGAGACAAGAAACCTGAAACCAAGTAGCTCCAGGGAAGACATGTGGATCCTAGAAAGCGCCTTATCTATAATTGAGTGTCCGTGTAAATAAAATCCTACTTAGACTCACCACTTCCTGTGTGCTTATCATTGGTAGAAGTGAAGCTGACTCAGGAGAGAGATGCAGGCAGGGGTTTTTCCCTGCTTCCTTAGACTCTACCAAATCAGGAGTCTATTTTAGTGGGACTAAACAGCGCAGTTGTAGACATGGTGACCTGCAGGCCTGGATGTACTTCTGAGAGAGGGATTCTGAAGCTGAAATTCAAAGTTCTTACGGGCCACAGGGCTCAGGATGGGTGTGGCGTGGTCTCCTGAGCACTGGAGGTATCTCAACTGCTGGAGAAAGCCCTTCATCATGGCAGACTGTCTGGTGGCAGCTGACGGATGCAGAGGCCTGGGTGGAACCAGGGAAACCCCTACCCACTCTCATCCCATCCAAACCTCCACAGGGTTCCATGAGCCAACAGGAAGAGCCACAGCTCATTTTTGAGTCTTGAACTCTGCATCTTGCTCCCCGCAACCTGACAGCCCATCATGCTTGGGCTAAGGGCATCTTCCTGGACTCTGACCTGAGCTGAGAATGTTCTAAGCAAGCAAAGGTCCCAGGGCAAGGGCAAAAGACACTCAGGAGCTGCAGATCTGTCTTGTCTCCAGGGGACGGTGCTCCTTATTCCCGCTGGTGGGGGTCTGTTCAGCTGGTGGCCGAGTGCCTGAAGTGGAAGTGCTCGTCTCTGCCTGTCTGTGGAGCCGCCCAGCCAGCCCGCCCTGCATTTGGAGGGCTGGGCTTTGCAGCTGATGCTCTTGGCTGCTGAGGGGCTCCCTGGAGGCTGGGCTGGGCTGGACTAGGCTGGACTGGGTGTCAGGCACTGAGCTCAGCTGCAGGATGTTTTGGGGGTGAGGACAGATAGTAAGGTAGCATTACTGCCTGGGCTCTTTCCTACCTCTTGGGAGGGCCAAGCTAGAGCTATTTGCTACCGAACACCTTTTTTAAATTAACTAAACATCCCACTCTTCTGGGTAGGAACAGGCTGAGGGCCTGACAAGCAGGGAGCCAGGCTCCTACTGCCAACAACCAAAGATTCCACATTTCTATGGGATGGAAAGAGCCCCTGGAAGCCAGAGCCAGCCCCTCCCTGTTGAGCAGTGAAGACAGACACTAAAAGCAGGGAACGCCGGAGAGCAGCCTGCAGTGGAAAGTTGGAGCTGTGGTGTGTGGCAGGCGGATACGCAGCAGAGAGCAGCTAGGGAGAGTAAGACTCAGAGGACGTGGTGGGGCATGGCGGGGACAATACGGTTCCTGGCTTGGCTAATGGTAGCCATTTGCCTCCTCCCAGGGGTGACTACAACCCAGCACTATACAGGTACTGGGGCTTCAGGGTGGGGTGGATGGGAGCCAAGGAAGGCTCCCAGCTGATACAATTACAGTTGGTTCTGTCTGAGCCTAGCAGGGCCTAGGTAGGAACTGTGGGTATGGTGGGTACCAGGCTGACCTGTGCTACAGGGGGGTGGGAGTGGGGAGTAATGGTGTGGGCTCCACCTCCAGAACCAAAAAGGTCCAGGTGAAGCAAAGGGAGACAGCCCTAGGTGCCCTCAATGCTGGCCCTAGGCAGCTGGGCCCTGGGCTTATTTTGGGTGATGTGCAAAGCAGGACCTCTTGACCTGCCCTGGGCTTGGGACAATCATTCCAAGGGCTAGGCAGCACCCCAGGGTGTGGGATGAAGGAGCTGCAACAGACATCCTGCCTTGCCTGGCCTCTCTGCCTTGTACATGATCACTACTGAGGAGCAAGGAATGAGTAGGTTCTCCCCAAGGGGGTCCTCGACCTTTTGGGAAGGGTCATTGGCACTGTCCCCAGATTATAAGGAAGGGAAGGGAGAAGGGAAGTGTCTTGTGACCCGTTGGCCTAGAGCTCTTGGCCAAAGGAACTGTAGAAGTTCAAGGAGGAGTCCTGGACATTTGCCGAGTGGTATCTGGGTGTGGAACGATGATTTTGGGATCACAAGACCTATGCTTGGGAGGGTGAATGTCAATGTGCATGTGTGTGTAGGGGGAGGGGGCATGGGATGGCATTCCTGCTCTTTTGTAGATAGAAGAATCTCTAGGCACCCCTACCAGACAGCTGAGGGACACTTCTGGGAGGCTGGGGTGTTCAGGGTGGAGCTTGGCAGAGGCCTGACTCCTCTCTGCTGCCCCAGGGCAACTCATGAACAGCGCCAGCGTGGGAGGTGGCCTGCAGGAGCCAGAGGTCCCGGAATTGATGTTTGAGGTCTTTCCTCCAGCCTGGGACATGGGGGTGGGAGTGTCCAGAGGTCCCTAAGCTCAGGGTTGGGATGGGGGATGTCTCAAGCTGGGCCTGCTGTGGGAGGGGGGGCAACCCAGCATGGGTCTTACTGCCTGCTTATGCCCCCCTGGCCCACTCTTGCTCCCTGCCCTGCCCCCTAGGCCCCAGCCCACCCCTTACATGGCTCCCCTTGCAGCTGCTCTGGGCTGGGCTGGAGCTGGATGTCATGGGGCAGCTGTACCTCCAGGACGAGGAACTGGCATCCACACGTCCAGGCCGCCGACTCAGGCTCCTCCTGCAGCGCCACGTACCCAGTGACTTGGAGGGTGCCAAGCAGCAGCTGCAGCAGTTCCAGAGCCTGCGGAAAGGGCCTCCTCTTAGCCCTTGGGACTTTGAACACCTGCTCCTCACAGGCCTGTCCTGTGTCTACCGGCTCCACAAGGCTAGCGAGGCTGAGGAGAGGGGTCACTGGGCCCAGGTCTTCGTGCTCCTGGCACAGGAAACACTCTGGGACCTGTGCAAGGGTTTCTGCCCCCAGGACAAGCCCCCTTCTCTGGGGCCCTGGGCCTCGATCCTCGACCCCTTCCCCTGACCCTCCCCTTTCATACCCTTCCCCCAAGCCAGACACATCCTGGGCAGAGGCTTCCATCTGGCACCTGGTTCGTACCACTGTGCTCAGGTCTCTGGGCTTGGCTTGTACCCTGGACCCCAGCTTACCTCTCCCCCATCTGCTTCCCTGGGGCCTGACAGGCTAAAAGCCCAGGCTCTGGGTCCCAGGCAGCAGGCACAGAACTAAAGGCAGGACTTGCAGGCAGTGTGTTTGCGTGTGTGTGTGTCTGTTGGGGTCA
Organism: Tapirus indicus; assembly: GCA_031878705.1. Lineage (NCBI taxonomy): Eukaryota > Metazoa > Chordata > Mammalia > Perissodactyla > Tapiridae > Tapirus > Tapirus indicus. Next base: position 14,780,912 of record CM062928.1, read on the forward strand.
GGGTTGAGAAGTGTGTTTAAGAGATGCTGAAAGGGAAGCTGCCCCCAAGTAAGGCTAGGTCAGACCCTCCAACTCCCCCGTTGGCAGTCCAGGAGCAGTCCTGTGTAATCTACAGGACCTTGCAAGTGCTCAGCACCCAGTCCTAAGTTAGATACCCCTTTTAAGCCCAACCAATGCTCTGGGGTCCCTGAGCCTCCAAGTTCCCCATTTGGGCTAGGAGAATAGACTGGACTTTAGTTCAGTCTGTTGGAGGAGTGAAAAAAAGAACATGGAGGAAATGTTTTCTGGTCCATCTCAACAAGGTCAGATGAACACTTCAGAGGAGGGAGTGAGGCTGGGAGGGGACTGAGAGAGACAAGCTGAGGCTGGCGTAGCCCTGCTCTTGTGTAGCTGTCCCATAAAATGTTCTGTTCTGGCCTCCTGGAGCCTGTGTCTTTCTATGTCAGAGTAAGCTGTTTAACCCCTGCCCTGAGCAGGTCACCCTCCCTATCCTGGGAGGGTGGGAGTCGCGGAACCAGGTATCAACTGCTCATCCCATTTGCAGGCCCTACTCGAAGAGGAATGTGCTGTTTGTTTCTTCATTTTTGGTGAGGAAGATTGGCCCGGAGCTAGCACCTGTACCAATCTTCCTCTATTTTGTTATGTTGGGACGCTGCCGCTGCATGGCTGACGAGTGGAGTTAAGCCCGTGTCCGGGACTGAACCCGCGAACCCGGGCCGCCTAAGCGGAGCACATGAACTTAACCACTACGCCACCAGGCCTGTCCCTGTGCTGTTTCCTTGAGCCCCAAACCCCCAGAGATGTAGCAGAGTGTTGCCCCTTGTCACAAAAAGGAATGAACCGGGCCCTAAGAGTGACGTCGTACGTCAATGACAGACAGAGGAGGTTTGACTAGAAAGGGACACGAAGGGAAGGCTCACAACGGGTTAGGTGAGTAGGGTACAAATTCCCACCTCCTGGCCCTCCCAGGGCCTGATGGAATCCTGCCCTCTGACCCCCGACCCCCCCCCCCCCCCAGGCCTGCAGTAGTCAGTGCCTTCCCGCCCGGCCCTCCAACAAAAGAGTCGCAGTTAAGACAGAGCGCAGGCCCGCTTTATTGGCAGAGTGCAGCCGCGCCGCCGGCCATGCGCGCCCCGGCTCCTCCCCAGCCTGGTCTCAGAGCTCCGGGGGCCCGAGGCCCGGCGCGCCGGCGGGGGCGAGGTCGGGGTACACCAGGAAGCCGGAGAAGGTGATGTACTTGCCGTGGTTGCTGTAGGCGCCGTAGCCGTCGTGGTCGTGGCTGAGCAGCCACACGGCGTCGCCGCGCTGCAGCGCCAGCATCACGCTCTGGCTCTGCATCTCGCGGCGCCGCGACGCGCCGTCGTCGTAAATCATGGCCTGCACCTCGTCGCGGTTCTTCATCAGCTTCACCGACAGCGTCTTGCGCGGCAGCTTGCCCAGCGTGAAAGAGAAGAAGTAGGCGCCCGGCAGGCGGCAGCGGAACACGCCGGCCGCCGCGTCGAAGTCGCCGCCGATGTTGACCAGCTCGGTGTCGAAGGCGAGCGGGCGGTGCCGCGGCCCCGGGCCCGCGTCCGAGCCCACCAGGCTGCGCGTGCGCGCCGCCGAGAAGGCCGAGCGCGGCTCGGGGGGCGCGGGCGGCCCGCGCGCAGGCGCGTCGGCGTCGGCGTACACCAGGTAGCCGCTGAAGGTGGCGCCGGGCGCGCCGAGCGCGTACTGCGGGGCGCCGTGCAGCCGCAGCCACACCGTGTCGCCGTAGTCGAGCTGCAGCATGGCGCTCTGGCTGGCGGCGCGCCGAGCGCCGGGCCGCCGCTGCTCGTCGAAGGCCAGCGCCTGCACCTCGTCGCGGTTGCGCACGAGCATCACCGACAGGCTCTTGTGCGGGGCCTTGCCCGCCGTGAAGGAGAAGAAGTAGGCGCCGGGCACGCGGCAGCGGAACTGGCCGGTGGCCGCGTCGAAGTCGCCCCCGATGTTCACGTACACCTTGTCGAAGGTCACCGCCATCTCCGACGTGCCCTCCAGGGGGGTGGTGCGTGCGGCCGAGAAGGCTGAGCGCAGCTCCGCTGAGCCCGGGGCCGGGCCCAGTGCCCAGCAGGCGGCCGGGCCCAGCAGGCCCAGCAGGAGCGGCAGCATGGCGCCTGGGAGGGGAGGCGGGAGGGGAAGGAGAGGAGGGTTGGGCGGGGGCCGCCTCCAAATGCCCGGAGCCCCCAAACTGGGAGACGGCTTCTCTTCACAGCCCTGCCCTTGAGCCACAACTAGGACTTGGTTTCCTGCACACTTGGAATAGGTCAGTGGGTCTCACCCTTCAGCGGGCCAGTGTCACCTGGAGGGCTCGTTAAAATACGTGTTGTTGGGCCCCACCCCCAGAGTTTCCATTCAGTAGGTCTAGGATGAAGCCTGAGAATTGGGATTTCTAACAAATTCCCGGGTAATGCAGATGCTGCTGGTCCAGGGGTCACACTTTGGGAACCATTAGATTAGGCCAGTGACTCTCCTTTTTTTTTTCCTGTTTGTAAGCATCGAACCCCTTTCTTAAGTGAAAGCTCGCACACATACACCACAGACAAGCAGAAATGCTCTGGCTGAAGGGGCCTATAGCCCTGTCTGCTGGGCTTACCCCAGCCCCTCCCCCCTGGCACCCAGGGGCCCTGGGAACACGGGGTGGTCAGGGAGGTCTCTGAGTTTCCTTCAGTCTCCGGTTTGCTGCATTTTCCGGTGGCTATTCTATGGCCCTTGGCCTGCCCTTAATTAAGGCACTGGCTCTCTGTAGTGATGTCCTCCATCAAGGCCACTGTTTCAGCCTTCATCTGGGCAGGAAAGGAAATAGCTGCTCCCTGACCCCTTTCCTGGCCTCTGACCCTGTTAAGGGTCAGTTCCCACACTGAACCTCTGGACTCCCCAGGGGCACTTCTTGCACTAAAGAGGCTTGGAGGTTGCCTCCCCCCGCCCCTCCGAAATCAGAATAAGAGAAAGTGACTCCCTCCCCTGGGCTTGGGGGCTGGTCATTGAAGGCAACAAGAGAGCCAGGGGCTGCTGGGGATAGAGAGGGAGGACAAAGTCCAGCAGGGCTTTGGCTAGACCATGAGGTCAGCGTTTTTCCTCTTTGTTCCTCAGTCGCGGTGAAGTGGAGATGACGGACAGTTAGACCTGAGTTTTGGTCCTGGCTCTACCACTTGCACGCTGTGAAACGTTAGGCAATTTCCTTAACTTCTCTGGGCATGGCTTCCTCCGTGTAAATGGGGAGCAGACCTGCTTCACAAGCTTACTGTGAGGATGCTCTGAGATAGCAGGTGTGACCAGGGTTTATGAATGGCAGTGCTGCCCAGGTGTGCAGATGCTTCTGCTCCTGGCCTTGAGAAAAATGATTTGATTAGGTTCCTAACAAAAGGGACTAGGGACTCAGTACCTCCTACCCCTGGGAGCTTGGTGGCTTAACTCAAAGGAGTCACCCTCCGATGGTGGGATTCCATCCTGCTTCCTAGTAGGGCACAGGCGCTAGGGCTTGGATACCCAGAGACCCTGAAGTGGAGACAAAGCAGGAAAGAAAATGAGCTGGCAACAGCCTAGGATGTGGGCTTCTGTAGGAATATCCTGGGAGGGTGTGTAGCTTTGTGTCTCTTAAAGACACTGGGGCCTGCTGAGAAGGGTTGCCAGGTGCAGCTGTGCAGACATGCTCTACACAAGGACATTCACCTGGGGGAGGTGGCTGCTGGACTCTAGCCCATGTTCTACTTGCCCAGCTGTGTGGAGCTGCTGCACCTGGGGAAAAGTGTGGTTTTTTTTCTAATTCTCATACTAAAGACCCCAAGTCCCTAGCCCAGCTTAACAGTCTCTCCCTCAGAGGAGGCACCTTTTCTAATTCTTACAAAGACACCCTGTGAGCTAGCTGATACCCTTGGTGAGGGCAGGGGGAGAAGGGGGCCCATCTGCAATGGAGAAGATTGCAGTACATTCCTTTTACAAAACTCTTTGTTCACATCTGGTCTCACAGTGAACCTGAGAGGTGGGCCCTCTCCCATTTTATGGATGAGAAAGCCAAGGCCCAACAAGGGAAGCACGTGGGCCCAAGGTCCCCCATGCAGCACTGAGGCAAGCCTCGAACCAAGGTCATTTGACTCCAAATTCAGTGTGCCTTCCTCTCCACTACCTTTTTATCCTAGACACACATATTTCCAGCCAACCTGTCCCCTGCCTCAGTTTCCTTTTTTGCAAAACTAGGAAGGGAGACAAGTGGAATGAGTCTTAGGATCCAGGGTGAAGGAGAAAGAAGGCAAAACCAAACAAAAACTCTAGCTTTTTGTCTTCTGAGAGTATGGGAACATCTCATCTCTTCCTCACCCTGCTGCCTTCCTAGCATGTCCTGCCCCAGGAGCACCTGCCCGCCCTCCCCCCAGCAGTCTCCCTGCCCTGTTTGTTGGTGCACCCGGCCAGTGCAGCGTCTTCCAGTATGTCCAGTACCCAGCTTCCGTTTCACCCACGATTGCCCATTTCCCAGATCCCTAGGTCTCCATCCTTCCCTAAACCCCCTTCCCTGAGCAGGGCAGAGGTGGGAGGGTGTCAGGTGGGCATCATAGTTCCGGGGAAGGAAATGGCTGTTCCTAGCCCTGTCCAGGTGGGGCTCAAAATAGTCATCTTCAAAGAGAAAAAACTGGGACAGGGACAGCTGGGCAGACCCAGAGCCCCGGAACCGACGGGGGAGGTGCAGCTATGTCAGGCTAAGGGCATCTGGAGGCCCCTTCCCCGCCAAACCCCTTCCCCCATTACGCCCCCCAAGCCCCACCAGAACTCCCCTCCCACCTACCTTGAAAGACCCTCATGGTCGCAAGAAGATAAGTCCTCCTTTCACGGAAGAAGCCAACTAATCCTTTCCCGTGAAAAAAAGAATCCCTAGAAAATGGGTACCCCAGACCCTCCCTCCCCAGACCTTCCTCCATCCATCTCTTCGGAGTCAAAGCCCTTGAGCCTCTTTCATGAAAAAAAGCTCCCAGGTCCTCCTTTCAGGGAAAAAGGACCCAATGCCCCCGCGCCATCCCCGGCCCCCGCTTCCAATAAAGGAGGAACCTTGTCTCCCCCCGCCCCGAGCTGCCCTCACCTGGCTGCGGGCGGCGGTCCGGTCGGATTCGCTCCGACCCGCGATCCGGCTCCGCGCTCGGGCTCCGGGCGCGTGCCGGGCTGCGCACTGACCGCCCGCGCTGCGGCGGGCCGGGCCCGGCGGGGGCGGCGGGGGCTCCGGCCGCTCCTCCGGGGCAGGGGGGGCGGCGGGGCGCTGGGCCCCCGGGGTGGGCGCGGGGCGGGGAGGCGCGAGAGCAAGAGGACAGCTCGAGAGCGAGCGAGCTGACCGGCGGGAGGAGAGGCAGGGAGAGGCGGGGAGGGGGAGAGGAGGAGGAGAGGGAGAGGGAGAGGGAGGGCGCGCGAGGAGGGGGAGCCGAGCCTCAGGGCCTAGGGGCACCGCACGGAGGAGGCACCTGCGCAGGCTGCGCCCAGCACTGGGCCCTTCCTCGTCTGTGATCTCCTTAGAGCGTCGTCCCCTGGGTCCAGAGAGCAGGCATCATTAATCCATGTTAGATGGGGAAACTGAGGCCTGAAGCAGAGGCCAAACTGGGGGTGGCCCCGGGCACTCTACAGACCAGCCCCCTCCCTGGTTTGAGGAGAGGGGACTGGAGCAGGACAGAGAGGCTCGACTAGCCTCTGGGCTGCAAGGACAGTGGAAGGTGAGATTTGGGCTGGGACAGATGTCCAGGCTGAGTGGCACTGGGGGAGGGGGTCTGAGGGAAGAGGAGGATAAATGGGTCAATGTTGCCAGTAAAGGAAGGGCTTAAAGTGGCCTAATTTTTCTTCTTCACCTCCAGATCTGAAAATGCCTCTAGTTGGTTAGGAAGGAAGGAGGAAGACAAAGCCCCCAGACATCAGAGGGTCAGCCTGGGCCCCCTGGGGAGGGGGTGAGGAAGGAGGGGAGTCCCTGGGGCAGAACGGAGTTTTGGCTGGATAGGCTGCTTCTGCAGCGCCTGTAAGAAGGGAGAGGGCTGAGAGGACAATGGGAGGGCTGGAAGGGCTTGTCTGCAGAGGGACGCTGACACCCTGCCTAGCTGGGGCCCAGAAGGACATCAGGGTTGGGAAGAGCTGTCTTCCCCGCTCAGCGCTCACCAGAGGCCCTTCCCATGGCCTCCACTCTGGGCTTTGACCCCTGAGGGGCGTTCCAACTCCCTTCCTCAGGGCTGCTGCTGTCCACAGCTGTGGAGGTGGCGACCTGCCTGGCGCTCAGGAGATGTTGACTGAGTGGATGGCTGTTGAAGAGCCCCACTCTCAGCTGCCAGGACTGGTGCCCTCCGTCTGCCCCTGGTTGACTCCAGAGGCCACAGACCCTCTCTGACACCTGGTGCCCTGTGAAACCCCCTGCCCTCTGGAGCTTTCCCTCTGGAACTCTGAAAATTCATGTGACCCTGGTTAATCTAATACAGGTTAGTCCTCCTGAAGGTGTTCATAGTGATGACTGGCTCATTATGTTTTCTTCAGGGTGTTAGGTGAATGATGACACGAATAGATGAACGTGTGCCTTAATGGAAAGGAATCAATGGAGGCATTTCAGGCTGGGCATGGGGTGTTTGGGGCATAGGGTGGAGTGCCCGTCTAGCCCTGTCAGATCATGACTGTCTCCTTCACCAGCCTGAAAAGGCCGAAGGGGAGGGCATGGGGCAGGGTGAGGGTGGAGCACGCCACACAAGGGTGTAGCAGGAAGGTTGGGGAGGGTAGGAAGCTGACCAGTGGCAGCCACAACCCTTCTTAGGGTGTTGGTCTTATTCTGGACCAGGAGGGTGGGGCTGCCATCTTGAAGGTGCCTTCTGAAGGTGTGATTCCAATGGTGGGAGGGGAGGGAAGAAAGCAGGACTGTCCAGGCAGGACAATTAAATGCCAGTGGGGGCCTGGCTCAGGCTGAAGGCCATTTGACACTTTCATTGGGTCCGCAGAACGTTTCACCAGAGAAGTCAGGGTGGGCGGTGGAGACAGGTGGCTGAGGCAGATGACGGTAGGGTTTGCTTCAAGGTGTCGGGACAGGGTCAGGACACTGGGAAAGGGATATGGAGAAAGAGGATGCCATAAGCTGGTGTGTCTAGGGCAGGCTGGGGTGGGGAGTGAAGGGTGGGCCAGAGTGGAAGTTAGGAGGAGATGGCACAGGGTTCAGGGAAAGAACCCTAGGCTAGGTTGTAGTTCCTGCCTGCGTCTACCTTGTTGTGCAGCTACCACAACATGACAATAATTGTAATAGCAAGTTCCTTGAACTGAGTGTAGCAGATGCTGTCAGAGCCCCACCCACAGCCCCAGGTTCCTGAACTTGCTTCCTGTGTCTCCCTTGAGGTACTCTTAGCTGTGGAAGGGAGTGTGGGGCAGCCTGGAAGTGCTGGGGAGGTAATTCCTGCAGGGCAACCCTCAACCAAGGAGGGTCCAGAGAATACTCTAGGTTTCGGTCCCTCAGCGGGACAATTCCCCGTTCCCAGGCATGTTCCAGTCTGAGAGAGACTCTGGCAGAATGAAACCTAAGTCGTCCACGGGGCAAACCTGCTCAGATCTGGATGCTTTATTTGCTTCCCTCCCCTCCCTGTCTCACTTCCCCACCCCCTCCCTCTACTTCTTGGGATCACCTCCTAGATTAACTACCTGCACCCAAATCTTTGTCTCAAGGTCAGCTTTTGGGGGAACCCAAACTAAGACAATGAAAAATAACTGTGTCTCAAACTGCCGTAAGTGCTTTTTCACATCCGTGACCTTATTTAATTTTCTTATCCCCTGAAGTAGGTATCATTGACCCAATCTTACAAATGAGAAAGAAAGAGGTTAACGTGGGGGCAAGATTCAAACCCAGGTCTAACTCCAAAACCAGGTCCTTACCCATGATCCTCTGCAGCCCGCTAATTCTTGGATCCTCTCTAGGCCATTTTTTAGCCTGTAAAATGAGGGATGAGCTCTTGAGTTTGAGGGAGGCAATGTACCCAGTTTCTCCTGCTGCGAGGCACAATCAATGAGATGGAAGCAGAAGTTATTGGGAAAGTGCTTTAAAGGGACCGACTCATCAGCGAGGCCCACTCTTTGCTCTCCCTCTTCTCTTCCCTCTTCCTGGAATGTATACATGAATGCTGAAGTCCCAGTTGCCACCTTGATCCAGGCGACAATGAAGTGTTCTAAGACACAGTGTTAGGTAGGTGCAGGAGGAAGCTGAGATGAATAAGACCTAGAGACCCAGCCTGAAAGGAGCTAATCATTTAGTGGGAGTGGCTGCATGTGAACAGAAAGAACCACAATAAGTAGAAAGAGATCCTCGCCAGGAGAGAGCTGCAAAGTGCTATGAGAGCTCAGAGAGGGAGAAATTCCACGGGGGTGGGGTGGGGTGGGGTGGGGAGGAATCCGGGAAGGTGTCACAGAGGAGGTTACTTCTGAATAATGGTGAGATTTGACATAGTGAGATGGAGGAGTGAGGGGCTGGGATCCAGTCAAAGGTAAGACTATGAACAAAGGTGTGGAGGTGGCATAGATGGGGCTTGGGGAGGGAAACATACTTGGCTCGGTTCAGGAGGGAAGAGTTTGTGAAGGGAAGTTATGGCGGGTAAAGCGTGAAGCTTAGGGTGAGCTAAGGAGCTCGGTTTATCCTGCAGCAGAGGGGAGAGTGCTCAGAGCTGTATTTTAAGAAGATTACTCTGGCTACAGAGTGAAAGAAGAGCGGAGATGCGGGGAGATCTTCGAGAAAATACTCAGTGTACAGATGAGTCTGAACTATGCAGGGCTGGTAAGAAAGGAAAAGAAAGGGAAGAGACAGACGGGAGAGAGACCAAGGAGACAGACTCGGAGATTGACAGGGAGAGTGTGTGCACGAACTCACAATTTAATTAGCTTCCTGGTTTACCCGTGGATTACAGGGGAATTAGCAGAACTCAGAGTCTGGGGACCTTGCTGGGAGTTGAGGGAAGTTAATGAGAAAGACAACAACATGCCCCAGGGAGAAATGAAAGAGGAGGAATCGTTAGCCAAGCAGAGATGCCGGCAGGAGAAACAGATGTCAGGGCGCTGAGTCTCTACCTTCCTTGGAGAGTTCAGCCCTCCAGGGGAGCGCATGTTCACAGCTCCTTATAATTCCTCTGAGTACTTGCTAAATGACCCGGGAGGGGAGAGCTGGGAGTGGCTGTAAGGATCCGTCCCCAACTCTCCCTTGGCCCTTTTCCCAGAGGGGACCTGAACCCCCACGCCCCTTCTGCAGATGGGGACATTGAGGCCAGGGATGGGGAGATGACCTGCTCATGACCAGATGTGGCAAATTGCATTTTCCAAAGACAGCTGGGACAGGATCTCCCATCCCACATGCTCTTGGACCTTGCTACTCCCCTCTAAGAGGAGGACTTAGGTTGGGTCATAAAAGGTGATACTGCTTATGCCTCCCTCTCTCTCTCTTGAAACTCACACTTGGACCCCAGCCATCATGATGTGAGAAAGCCCAGGCCACATGGAAAGGTCATGTGTAGATGTGGTGGCCAACAGCCCCAGTCAGGACCAGCTACATCATTTGCAAGGTCCAGTGCAAAATGAAAGTGTCAGGCCTCTTGTTCAAAAATTAAGAATTTAATGGTGACAACAGAGCATTAAACCAAGCATAGGGCCCTTCTAAGTTTGGGGCCTTGTGCAGTTGCTCAAGTTGCATGCCTATGAAGGTGGCCCTGATCCCAGCTGAGGTTCCAGTACCAAATGCTCGCATTATGAGTGAGAAAACTGTCACAATGGGTCCGGGTCCAGCCACTGTCTGACTGCAACTGTACGAGGGCCCCTGAATGAGGACCACCTAGCTGAACCCAGTACACCTCCAGACCCACAAGGGATAGAAATGATTCTTGTTTTAAACTAGTAACTTTTGGGTTGCTGCCGCAATATATAGTGGGAACCCTGAGGGAACCAGAGCTGGTCAAAAGTGGGGTGAATATGCAGGACAGTCGCCAAGCTTCTCCCCAAACCCAGGCTCATTCACTGAGCTATTGGTGCAAGTTCTCCTTGACCATGTTGGCAGAGGAGATTAGAGGCACAAATAACCCCAGACTGTCAGCAGACCCAAATCCTGTATGTCTGACCGTGACTGGCACACCCTTGGGGGCAAACATCAGCTTTTCAACTGGAGGAGGCTGGGGAAAGACCCACTCTTCTGTAAGCTGAAACAGTGGTGGCAGCGGCCCTGGCAGGAGACAGTGGTTAGGTCTCCGTGGCCTGCAGGAGCCTCAGGGAGTGACAGTCCCTGGAAAAGAGGAAGGGAGAGAAGAAAGGAGGGATATGTCCTGTCTGGGTGGGTTAGGTAGAGAATCCCTGTGCCCCCAGTGGCATTTTAATCCCTGTTTCTGACAATGAAGAGTGTCCTTTGATGACCGGCATTGCATTCTGATTCTGAATGGTATGTGTGTGGGAGGAGTTGAATCACTTGGCTTGTGTTTCCCCCCCGCCCCCCGTGTAGTGCCGGCCAGCTGGTGGGTCAGCAGAGTCCTGAGTGACTGGGGGACAGAACTCGGGATGTAAACGTAATCCACAGCCCAGTTGAGTGACTGTTGGAGGATGAGGGAAGGGGACAGGGCATGGAATGGCATTCAGCAAATTATCATTGCCACCTGTTTTCTAAAGAGCAGCCATAATAAAAATGATAAAGTGCAAAGGGAACACTAGGAAAAGAAATTAATTCTAAGTGGAGGGAACTAGCAAGGATTAATGAACGAAATGATACCTAAACGAAGTTGTGAAAGCTACACTAGAATTTGACAGGTAACAATAGATAGGAAGAACATTCTGGGAGAAAGGAGCAGGGAGCAGGGCATGAAGGTACCCCTCTAGGAGGCAATACAAAGTCACAGTGAAGAGTAGTGATGGACATAGGACTGCTTCGATTTGAATCCCAGCTCCCTTGCTAGTTGTGTGACCTTGGTTTCCCCACCTGTAAAATGGGGATAATAAAAATATCTATGCCTCATTGGCTTGTCGGAAGCATTGAAAGACATATGTGATGTAAAGCACGTAGCACAGAGCCTGGCATATGGTAAGCACTCAGTATGTGCTGGCTACTGCTATTGCCTGGTGTGTTTGGAAAATGAATAATAATCTTGGTATGGCTGAAGTACGACCAGGGATGTTGCCAGGAGACAGGTCCAGAAATCAGGAAGGATTTCAAGTGACAGGCTAAGCTGTCTAGACTTTATTCTGGAAGCCGATGGATCTCAATCCCGTCTCACCTAACTTCTTTCATAACAAGTAGTTTGTAATGCCTCCTTTCCTATACTGAAATGAAATTCACAGAGAATGGTCTCTACTGACACATAACTTCAAAAAATCAATATAATGCTCCAAGTGTGATATAAAGAAGAAATAAAGGGGAAGTAATTTTAATAAAGTAATCTGCTTTTCAATATTTAAATACTTGGGCATTGCTACGCTAGAAGAAATAACCAAATAGAGAAGGTGGATGTTTATATTTCTATGCAGAATCACCACAAGTGCAAAAGCTGACACGAGGGTGCACTATCCCGAGCCCTCATACCACTGGGAGCATGTATGGGAGCATATTAAAACGGTGAATGACCCGTGGTGAAGTTCCAAACACAACAAATACAATCCTTCCTCAATTTACAGGGAAGTTACATTCCTGGAAAATTCAGTGCACATTAAAACCATGCAAAAAATAGTTTGTTCTGTATGTAAAAACAGAGGTGGGTTCTGGTTTTCCCACCTACACGAATGTTGTGAGGAATGAAAGCTAATGTTTCACTTAATCAACTGTCCTAAACATTACAGGGCATCTAGCATCTCTGGCCCCTGTCCAGTAAATGCCAGTCGTGTCCATCAATCATTATGACAACCAAAGACACTCTCCTATATTTCCCAACCACCCCCACCTCCTGTTTTGGGCAATAAGGAATTAGGAAGAGGCACACTCTCTTCTAGCCTTTATGTAATATTACGGGAGACGAAACTTGGAGCTACTGCCACCATCTTGCAACCATGTGGGGGAAAAGTGTGAGGACAAAAGCCAAAACACTGAGGATGGCAGAATGGACAGATGGCAAGGATCAGGGTCCTTGATGACATCACTGAGCCACTGGGTTAACCCACTCTGGATTTACCCTACCTACGGGAGATGGGTCCCTACCTATGGACCTCTTGTTACAGGTGATGTTAAATCTACTTCTTGGTTGAGCCATTTTGAGTTGAGTCCTCTGTTTCTTGCAGTTAAAAGCACTAACTTTTACAAGTTATTTCCCCCTCTCTGGGTCTTGGTTTCTTCATCTGCATATTGAGAGGATTTCAAAATCTAGGGCCTGTGAGTCTATGGAGGGAAAATATGGCGGACCTGGTGATGAGAATGACAGTGGGGGTGAAGGAGCTGGAAGAGTCTAAAGGTGACTCCCCATCTTGCACTGGGTATCTGGGGGATGGGGAAGGAGGAGTGGATTCGGTCTGGGTAAGATGATGACTAGTTCCACTGTGGGCATTTAGATCACATTAGATTTTGGGAATGGAAAATCAGACTTACACAGTATCATCTCAATTGGGTAAAAAATATAATTATATAGGAAATGATTGGATGGATAAACACCAAAATATTTTGTTATTTATAGTAGGTTCAGGAATGATTTTTATTTTCTCTGTATAATTTTTTCTGTTTCGTAAACTTTCTACAACAAATATTTATTGCTTTCATTTGAAAACAATTTAAAATACCAATGAAAACTATAATTTTTTTCAAGTGTATCAAAAGAAGTAGATCAATGGAACAGAATATAAAATCCAGTATTAGACCCAAATACATACTGGAATTAGAACATTATAGAAGTGGGATTTTAAATGAAAGGAGAAAAGTACACGATTTAATAAATTGTATGGGAACAACTAGGTAGCCATCTGGAAAAAAATTAAGTTGGATCCATACATCATGGCTTATACCAAAACAAATTCCAAATGGATCACATATTTAAATGTAAAAATGAAACCAAAAAAGTACAGAGAGAAATTAAGTGATAATTTTTTAAAAATTTCAGAGTGAGGAAGAACTTGGAAGTTTGACATAAAATCCAGAAATCATGAAAAAAAGTTGATGAATACATTTTACTGCAGCTTAAAAATAAAACATATTTACATGGGAAAATTGTCAGAAACAAAATCAAAAGACAAACTACGAGTTGGAAAACACTTTGTAACTCATGTCACAAAGAGCAAATTTCTTTAATACACAAAGAGCTCTAAGAAAAACAACTCAGAAAAATGGGTGAAGGATGTAAACAGTTAATAAAAAAGAAAATACAGACAACTATTCGAATAAGGAAACTACAATCAGATGCCACTATTTTTTACCTCTCAGGTTGTCAAAGATCAATAGATTTAGAACACGCTCTGTTGGTGAGGAGGTGGAAAAACAGACACCTACACGTTGTTAGTGGCAGCGTCAATTGGCACAGTTGGGCAATTGGACAATATCTACCAAACGAAAAAATGTGCAAGCCCTTTAACTCAGTGATTCCACTTCTTGAAAAGCTGTTCTTCAGATACATGCCCACATGTTTGAAATGACATGTTATTCACTGCAGCATTGTTTGTAATAGCAGAATGACAAGTCATCCATTGCAGCATTGTTTTTAATAGCAGAATATTGGAAACAATCTACATGTCCAGCAACAGAGGACCCATTAAATAAATTCCGATACATATACAATAGGATACTATGCACCTTTTACAGTAAAAGAATGAGGAATCATTTCATAGGCTGATTCAAAATAATCTCTAAGATTTACCGTTAAGTGAAAAAAAACAAGGTGTAGAGTATGTAAAAAAAAAAAAAAAAGTATGCATTTGCTTTAATGTGCCTAGAATACCTCTGAGAGGATCTTCCAGAAACCGTTAACAGGAGGTGGTTTCCTTCTGGGAAGAGGAATCGTTATGGGAGAGAGACACATTTTTCGCTGTTTCACCCTTTTGTAGCTAAAATAAAAACGGGCGGGGTGAACCACTATCTTTTTAAGCAGCTGCTCCATTCTTACTGGCTTCTATTCAGCCTGAGGTCTGCTGAAAGCCCTCAGCCTCTTTCACGTACATACCACTGTCAGGCTAACTTCTTTCATCCTGTGCTTGTGCAGCTGATTAAAAAAAAAAAATCTAAATGCAGCTCTTTCCACTTCTTTTGAATTCATCCTGTTGGTTTCAGCCCACCATTTCAAGATAGTTTAGAATCTTGATTCTGACATCGAAATGTTAGCTTTTCCTCCCATCAGCAAATACGGTGGGTGTGGTAGGCACTGATAACTAATGAGCTGACCAAATGCAGTCTAGAAACATGGAAATGAAGACTTCTCCCCAGATTTGCATCAATTGAATAACCAATAACTGGGGGGAAGGGGTACAGTGGTTAAACGGGCTATAAATCCACCCACCTGGGCAATTTCTGGGATCCTAGTTTTCCTAGTTGTCTCCTCAGTTGGGAGACATTTGATGTCTAACTGGAAACAAGGTACACTATGCCAAGGAATTTTCCTAGTGGCCTTCCAAATAAATAAATTAGATTATTGTTAGTAGTAGTATTATTTATCGTTTCTTGCTCTTAGTGAAGTACCAATTCTTTTTCTAGGTGTTCTCAAACCAATACTTTAATATTATATTCTAGAATAAATTTGGGGGCAACTCACTTCAAATGTACCCACCTAGAGTTTCCAGAATCTATCTTTTCCTCTTTTCTGCATGGCAGGACATTTGCAGCCATTAGGCATTGTGGTGCTTTCCCTTTTCTCCACGGCTTTCTCGGCTACACTGGCAAGGGTTCCAGGATCTTATCTGCAAAGGTTTTGCAACTCATTTAAAATGGCTAGGTGCTCAGGTTTTCTCTTACTATCATCATCTCTTCTATTTGGGGTTCCAATTTCCTCTAAATCATGTTTTGCTTTACTCATCCCAGTTTAGAAATGAGTGAGAGAATAAAGAATAAATAAGGGAGAATAAAGAAAATCGGGGTTGAGTATTCCTCTTTCTCACAGCTGCTAACCTGATACCTTCATCTCCAAGGGGAATCCTATCCTATTCCTCTTGCTCTGAACGTAGCCAATGATGTTTTCTCGTCTGCACCTCTCCCATCTCAATTTATTAAGGACTTCGCCCTTCCTTCCATCTCTTCTACTCTGCCTTTTAATCTGTGAGCCTGTCAGAGTTCTCTCTAGAGCCACATTGATTTCTTCAGCTGTCTCTCTTTTTTTTCTGCACAGGGATTTTCTGAAGATGGACTGTCCTCATTTTCTATTTTGGAGCTTCCTATCCCTCCTGTGCCACATCCCCATTGAAGTCTCTAAACGTGAGATCATAACCGTTCTCTAATTTTTTCAAATTACTTTTCTAGGACTATTTATTGACTCATTCACCCATTCATTCCATGCCCAGCATGCCCTTCCTTCTCGATTCAACTTTCTCCTGTGGTTCCTGTGACACTGATAGCACCAGGTGATGCTTTCCCATGGTCAGAATTAAAGTTGGGGGGGGTGGGCAGGGAGCAGCTTCCTGTAGCTTTTTCATCCAAGGGAGGAAACTGTCGCTGAGCTGATGCACGTGAAGAATTTCTCAGCTGCTCAGTTCGTAGCTGTGCAGGGCTGGTTGCCAGAGCAGGGGCCGTCTCCCAGCCTGGTGCCCTCCCGCCCTCACAGCACGCTGGGCAGTAGGACGTGTACTCCCACAGGGACATGGCTTCTAAGTGCTCATTTATGTCTCACCAGTCTCGCTCCTGGTGCCTGGCTCCTCCCAGATTGGCAGTGTGCTGCGGTGTAAGGCTTGTAGGATATGGACTCAAACATATCCAGGTCTGAATTCTAGCTCGGCCTCTTACTAGCAAGTTGTTTAAATCTCTGAGCTTCCATTTTTCTCACTTGAAAAATGGGGACATTATCTGGTTGATGGGGTGGTTGAGATAATATATGTACATACCTGTGCATAAGTTTCAATGCACATCAACCCCTGTGTCATCTCAGGTTCATGGATTTTTCAGAGGTTGTTATGTTCTTAGTGAATTGTGCTACTCTTTCCCTTTCGACTCAAGCTGTTTCTTTTGGACAAGTTGCAGTAAATGTCTTCGCCCGGTGAACCTTCCTTTGATGAACCACATCCCCCCAACCCAACGTATACCGTTCCAGTGCGGCTGACCCCGCACCCTGACCTTCAGGCTGGGCCTGTGACTCAGGTCTGACCAGCGGAGTGGTGGAGTACTCCAGACACACTGAATGGCTTACAGATGGCCGTGTGTTTCAAGCCAGAGTCGTCCAGTGAATTTTTGCTGGAGCTTCTCTAAGGGATATTGGCTTGTTCTCAGGAATTTACAAGCTCTAAGAAGCCTACATGAGTGGAGCTGCCATTTGGCATCTGTTGCCATGCGGGGTGAGTCTGTCTGAGAGGGAGACCAGGCAGAGGCGGGTGGACCCAAGGGATGAGGAGAACAGGAGTCCTGAAGCCTTTGTCTGAATCACTGATTAACCACTGGCCATTGCGGTTACTCGAGCCCATAAATTCCTTTTCTTAACTAACCCAGTTTGTTGGGCTTCTGATCATGCAACTGTAATATACAATGTTGACCCTTTCACTGTTATCAGATCATGCATTCCCTCTCATCAACTTTCATGTTTAATTCCTTGTTTAAATCTGTTGCCCTGTTTTTATGCAGAAAAATAGTAGGACTCAATACATGTGCATGGCATATTATTAGAAATGCCCCAGACTTGCAAACCCAAGTCTGAATCCTGGCTTTGTCATTTACCAGTCTTGGGCAAATCAGTTAACTCTTCTGAGCTTCGCTTTTCTGTCAGTAAAATGGGGGTAATATTTTGCTTATATGGCTATTTTATAGGTTGGAGGACATGTGGTAGGCCACCAATAAGTACCCTATGAAGAGGTGGTAAGTACATTTATGTTATCTCAATAGCTTGTACTCTGTACCATTGTCTACAGATGCTGAATCCATTTGTATTTCGCACACTTTTTTCTAGGTCACATCTCTAAGTCACCATTGTTTCCAGGTTTATTGTGGCTTTGACCAAGCAGAGGGCAGAAGTCACAGGCTTTGGGAAAAGATGGAAGATGAGGAGGTGGACAGGAATTTCAAAGCTCAAATGGGAGGAGAGATGGAATTAGCCTCCTTTAAAACATTTGCGACTGCAGAACTTTACACCCACTTTCTATTTATAAATATCCTTGTCTCTCAGCTTGGCTCCTCCTGTACAAGGCTCCGTGGAAGATAACAGACACGGAGCAGCTGCTAACGAGGTACAAACGTGCAGAGCAGAGGAGGCTGTAGGAGGAGAAATGGGACTGTATGGCTTGGGCTCAGGGTGTAAGGATTTAAGGATGCTAGGGGAAGAAATCTTAAACTTGGGTCAGAAAGAAGGATTTTATCTCTTGTTGGAAGCCTGTGTAGGCACAGAAAAGTTGTAGCCATCTTCCATAGCCTGGTCGTATCGTAGAGCTCCAGCTTTATCGACTGCCTACTGTCCTGAGCTGGTGGCAGAAGACAAGATAGAAGGCTGCTGTGACAGCTGAGCAGATGAGTCACCAACACAGTGAGGATGGAGAGATGACAAACTCGAGAGGCATTTCTGAGAATCTAGCAGTGACTTCTTGGAAGCAGAGGGAAGGGTAGAAGAGGACTCAGTCATCTCCCGGGTTTTTAGTTTGGGAAACAGGGTGATAATGAAGTGTTTAATAAAGTTGAGAATGCGAGTACCACTGTGGGCGTGGGGAGAGGAGCTGAGATGTAATTCAATTTAAGGATCCTGAAGGACATCCACTCATTTCACAAACATTTATTCAGTACTGTGTGTTAGTTACTGTTCTGGGTGCTCATTATAAGGCAGAAATACAGCTTTGAAGAAAGGTTAGGACTGTCAGAGATGCAATTCCACTTGCCCTCAACTCTTCAATCTTTACTAACTCCATGATTTTGCCTTTTAAATTTATTTTTGGTGAGGAAGATTAGCCCTGAGCTAACATCTGTTGCCAATCTTCCTGATTTTGCTGAAGAAGATTGGTCCTGGGCTAACATCCGTGCCCATCTTCCTCTTCTTTATATCTGGGGTGCATCGGTCCGTGCCCGGGATCCAAACCTACGAACCCCGGGCCACCAAAGTGGAACACGAGAATTTAACCACTACGCCACCAGCCCGGCCCCATGACTTTGCCCATTTTATCTATACTTAACAAAGAATCCCCTTCTCTTCTAATTCTTATATAATAACAGCTACCACACACCAAATATTTACTGTCAGATACTGTACTAAACTGAATACTCTAATGAGAGTATTATTCTCATTTTAGAGAGGAGGAGCCTGAGGTTTAAAACGATCAAGTCAACTTGTCCAAGGTCACGTAGCTGCTAAGTGAGAGAGCTGGAAATTGCTCCCATTCCACCATCCTGCCTCCCAGCATCCTCACTATCCTTAAAAAACCAACTCAAATGCCACTCCTTCATTAAGTCTTCCCCGAGATCCCCCTCTCGTGGATCCCATGGTGCTTGGTTTCAACTCTGGGCACCTACTGCCTGCTACAACAGTCATTGCAGCGAGGGTTCAGGAGATTCAGTGAGCACTCCCCTTCCGTGAACCCAGCTTTGCTGTCTTCCACGTGGTTCCATCTGATCCTCCCAAGGCTCCTAGTTGTTATGCTCCTGTCATACTGCTTCCCTCCTTCAGAGCGCAGTCAACGTCAGGGAAGACAGGGAGAGATTGATCACATGCCTTTGCATCCTCCACTGCCCCAGCACAGGACTAGCACAGGCTACACAACTGAGGGCTGCATTTATAAACTCTAAACGTGGGCCCCTCATGGGGAGGGAAGGCCCGAGATACTGAATTCCAGTGGAAGCAAGCAGCCTGAAGGGAGGTGCAGCTCCGCCGCTTCCGTTTTCACTCTCCTTTTTCGTTTCCAGCCAGGACATTCCCACCAGTCTTTCTGATGCCAGGAGGGCAGGGCCCCAGACAGGATGGAAAGCGAGTGGGCACAATTCTGCTTCTTGTCCTGATCTAACCTCTGGCTCCTCACGCTACTCCGTTTGGAAATAAACTGCAATACCTAATAGATTTTCCATGGAAATGCGGCATTACCAGAGAATAGTCCGTTCTTCTGGCTGCCTTAGTGAGGCAGAGATCGGTGCTAGAAACTCACTCACTGCGTCTTGGAGACTGTGGGAGGGGCAAGGTTTGCTCCATTCCTTGCTCTCCCTCTCAGGAAGTTGGCACGTCCTCAGTAGCACCTCCAGGTCACATTTCTGCTTCTCTCCCTTTCCCTCGTCACTCTCCAAAGTGCTGTTCTCCAACCATATTTTGGTGTGTGGTACTGATCTGAATCTACTTGAAAACATTCTTTTTCAGGGTTGCAGTAAGTTGGTTCCAGAACAATTGTGGTTTTAACACAAAATCTGCCTAATTGGTCCCAGACAGGAGATTTGGGGCCTGGATTACAGAGGAATCCATTTATGAGACCAACAGAAAATGGGTTTTTTGAGATTTCATCTCATGGCCATGGAATTATGGCAAACTAGTACAGTGTGTGTGGGAGAGTTAACTCATGCCCTGCTAGGGGGCCTCCCCAAGACATCTCTTTAGGCAGCAAAAAGACGAGGAAGCTGATTCTTACGGACAACGTTCGTTAGAAGGAAAACACTCTCAGTTGCTTTAGAAAACTAATCCCTGTAACCATCAAAGATATTCTCCCAAAAAAGAAGCTATCTTGTGGTTGGTGGCAAAAGTTTTCATTTGCAACTTTCCCTCTAGGACAAAAATCAGAGTGCAAGGTTCTGACTCTCTGAAGTCTGAAGAGACAATAACATGAGGGATCAATAGCGGAAAAAAATAAAAGAGACACCACATGTGGCATCCTTTGGAAGGCTAAAAAATCTCTGCAGATGAGATAAAATAGACATCTTTGTCTATATTTAAAAAACAAAAAAAGCCCAAAGATAGAAATTACCAAAGTACTTAGGGAGGCAACCTGAATGAACCCATCTAATACGCAAGGATGTTCTAGAAGAATCCATCAGAGGAGCTGACATGTAAATCACTTTCAAGAAATGTCCTCCAAATGTAGTAGAGTCCAAATACATTGGACTGATGGTACTCCCAGGAATAAATCCTTACGGTACAATAACTTAGCTTTCCATCTGCATAAACCATCATAACAGTCTAGAAAAGTAATGGTGATCATTTCTATTTTCAGTTGCTTCACCTATTTATCATTCTGCAGAGGCAAGAACTATGTCTTTCCTGATTTAAGACCATTTGACTCTACTCTGTGGGAGGCCTGTTCTTTGGTTCACTGCTTTGATTAAATGCAGGGCCTTTTTCCTCAGAGGGATGAATTACTTATCATTTGGTTCACTGGCTACTTTTTTCTTAGCATTTCACTGCCTCCATGAAGCCTGGGAATTCCAAAGACTCAGGTTTGAATCCAGCTTTGAAACTTACTAGCTATCGAATTGTGAATGAGTTGCTTAATCTGAGTCTCATTTTCTTTATTCCAAGAGCGGGGATACCCACTCTACCAAAGATTATGAGAATTACAACTTACAAAGGGCTTGGCAGTCATTACTTCACAGTCTGTTCCCTCTTCCTTCTCCCTTACCTGCCACAGTAACTTCAACCAACCAACTTCATGTACTGTTACTTGACCAGCTAGTTTTTCTATAAAGCCCAGTGAGGCTGATGCTTTGATGGGTCAGTTTTAAAGGCCTAAATATAATTTTTTTCACAGATTTTCAAATCAGAGAGAAATAATGCCACTGCTATGTAAACCTTGAACTTGGTGCTGGATGTAGTGTAGTTTGTACTGTAGTTACGAGCCTTCAGGGAGGGGGAGTTTGAAGACAAAGATCTCATCCGGTTGGAAGGACTATGAGAGATTTCACAAAGAGATGGCATTAGAACTGAACCTTACCATACAGAAAAATTTCAATGGGGAGAGGGCAAGGACATTTCTAGAATAGGAAATTACAGCAAAGCCAAGGTGTGTTTAGGTAACAGGAAGAAGCTGGGATATACGGCTTATTTTTGAAGTTTCTTTCATTCTAAGGTTGCTTGTATAGCCTGGTATTTTCACAACCAACCCAAAAGCTCCAGGAAACCCCAAATTCTTTTCTTCAATCAAGGATTAAATGATCATACTCCCTTGGGGGAATATTTCCTGGCATCTTAGCGCACCACCACAAGGCAAACCGCTTGCCCAGTTTCACAGGTGCAGTTTACTAGATAATTCTTAGATCTAAGTTTATATTATTTACACATATAAAGAGTCAGTTATTTCCTACATGTGTATCTTAAGAGTACCTACCTGCATTGACTAGCCCCTGAATAAACTCCAGACTTTTGATTATGTCAGTAGGTTATAAAATTTTATGGAGAACCACAGGTATAGGACATAACTGGACCTATAGCTTGGATGCAGTCAGACTGACTGACTGGACTAGTGAACAGTTCCAGGCCTTGGTGCAATTTTTCAGCAGCCCAACTTGCAAAGGCAAAACTGAAGCTCTGGTACCCTCTAGTGGTAGATTGCTTCTCACAATCAGACAAATAAGCAGGCGTGTTTTGAGCACAGAAGCCACAGGATAATAAACATGGCACATTTTCCTAGATCATCTTTACTTGAAGATTTTTGGGGGGAAAAAAGTGGGTAATGCAAAACATTTTTATATGAAAACAAATGCAGATAATATTGAATAGAATATAAAATTTACATTACTTTTTGAGACAAAGAGACATCAAAGACATTTCAAGGTAAGCTACTCATGGGCTTCAGGCTGTATTCCTAAACCCTGGGGGAGGAAGGAGACCCTGCATGCTCACTCTCATATCACAGGTGCTGCTGCTTTGATGGAGAAGTCTGAGAAGAAGCAAATTAAGCGCTTACTCATTTGGCAACATCCCAGTGGATTATTTAAATAAGTGAAACCATACACGTTCTCATTTTAGAGCATTTTAACCTGCTTTTAAAAGCCCTGAGTAAATAGGAGCTTTATGCTTGAGTTGAATTTTTTTTCCTCCTAAAGTGATTTTTTTTCCTCCTATAAATGTTGTTAACACCCCTAACTGAGGGTATGACATGCGAGGTGGTCAATATCCTAAGAATCCTGTGGATTTAAGTCCACATTACTGGATAGAAAGTTACAAATACGCTTTCCAAGGGTATCATTAGGAATGAAAAACAAACTACTCACCTTCTGCAACAACAATAAAAAGGAAACAAAACAAAAAACCTGAACAACAAAAGATTATATACAATTGGAATTGCATAATGGTGTAATTTAGAGCCTTGCTCTCAGAGCAGGGGGCTACTGCTGCACTATTTGCTTTTCACATTGTATGACAGGACTTTCTTATTAAAAAAAAAAAGCCATTACACTTTCCAAATCTTGCTTATTCTCTATAATTCTCCTTATTTTTGCTGTCGGTCACAATTTATTATTTTGCAGTAATAGACTGAAGGCGTGGATGCCTCACGTAGAGATTTTTCCAGGGTAATTTAGCAATGTATTGTTCTTTTTTGAAGTAGGAGAAACGGGGTTAATCAAATGTGCTGAGAAGCGTACAGTGGGAGGCAGGGTCTGGTGGGTGCTGCTAAGTTTTTAGTGTCTCCTAAAGGAAACGTAATTCATAACCTCCTATATAGTTTGCCCTCTTAAGTTTTACAGAATTATATCTCTTTCTTCTTGGGATGTATCCTTAATTTTACAAAGCCTTAAATGGAGACTCAAATCACATGACAAGCTGCCTGTACCTTTAGGAAAATGCAACTTTTTTTTTTCTGTTTAAGTAAAATAAAGAGTCTGGAGCAAAAATGTCCCATTTCAGAATAACTAAAGGGGAAATATCAGTGGTAAATTGTGTTGTGCTGGGAAAAAAGAACAAAAAAGGCAGACACCAAACACCTCCATTTTCCCAAGATTAAATGATTATTAAAAAAGCGCACCACACTGTATAGAAATCAACATTCTCTCCCATAATTCTGTGCATCTGGGACTATAGAAATGTCACTGTCCCTGCCCCACATCTTCAAATTAACATTCTCAGGTCACAACAATAAGTCTTCCCAAAGGGGACCTTCCGGAAAAACAAGCTATTTCCTCGGCTCATATTTCCCTGGAAAAAAAATAAAATAAATACAAATAAAGTCTAGCATGAAGATGAGGTCAGCCAGTCCAAATCAGTAGAGAGATCCAAGTGGGCAGGGTTCAAGGAGACATGACCAAAATGACCAGGACAACACTGGGACCATCACCATAGAGTAGCAATTTGTACTCCCTGACTCAGGCTAAGCCCTTGTGGAACTGACTACAATTGTGCCCATGGATAAGGCAAGAATTTCTTATTTAGACAGAATGCCCAGTTTGGATTCTGGCTCTGCTACTTGCTAACTGGGTTATCAAATGATTAGTCAATATATATAAAGTGCTGAGAACAGTCAGTAAGTGCTATCTTTTATATTTATTTTTTAATAGAATGGTCAGGTCTCTAGGGAGTACTTATAAAAATCTTACAATTAAGGTAATAATGTTGGGAGCTTAACTGAGTAGACTCTGAAGTTAGACGGCCTGCCCACAAATCCCGCTCTCCCAATACAGGCGGTGTGGCTGTATCAGTGTGACTTAACTGTTCCAAGTCCCAGTGTCTTCACACGTGAGATGGGATGATGAAGAAAGGTATCCATGCTCATCGGTTATTTTGAGGATTACATGGGCCGACACACGGAAAGCTCTTAGCATGATGCCTGATATACAGTAAGCGCCCAATCAAGATTTGCTGTTGTCTAAGCACTTACAGGACCACCTGTTCCCTAGGTAAGTTGTCTGATACCCTAATACATTTTCTTTCTGCCTTCTTCCTGTAGCAGGGGGTTAGTCAGAAAGTAGGGAAAGAAGGGTCATCTTTCCTTTTAAATGGGGACCACAGTAGGAGATTGTCCAACAGAGAGTGTAAAACTCAGAATGAAACCCAGAATGTTCATGTTAGGTCTGTACCAGCATCACTTAAGTGTCCTCACCTGGATTCACTGAGGGGCGTGTTGGGCAAAACCAACCACAGGGCACTCAGGCCTTTTCATTGGGAGTTCAGGCCGCGGGAGCCTGAGCTCTCTGCACAAAGGCCTTTCTCACATGGGTCACCAGTGAGATAATATAACACAACAAAGAGCTTCTTCATACACTTTGTTCGACAACCCTTTAAAAAGTGCTTCCCACTCAAAAACAGCTTTAAACTGATGGCCATTTTAAGTGATCCTGTGTTAAATTTAGCACACAGCCCATCCATTATTTTGGTTCCTAATAAAGCACTGCCTACATCGATCAAGAATTTTTGGTTGCCAGTGACATTCCTCATGGCAATGACAAACAATAAATTGGAGTCTGGACAAAATCATCCACTCAACAAGACTCTAGAAGTAAGAGACCAGCTCTGTCAACATCATTGTGATAAATAACGTCATCAATAAACAACTTCTTTCTCCATTTCCTCTATACTATACTGTAGGAAAATACCTGAATATATAAGGAGATTCTGAGGAGTTATAAAAAAAAAATCTGAAATCAAGGCCACCATTTTAACAACCAAGATAACTGTCTACCTGGACCCTATTTATAATTTGAATGTGATCACTCACGTGGCTTCTAGATCACATCTCAGGATTCGTCCTTCTTCATTACCCTTCCTGATGATCCCTAAGCAGCACACTTTACTACTATGCCAGAGTGACATATGCAACATTGTAAAGGGTACACTGATTGGTAGCTACAAGAGTTACCCTGGGATTCCAGAGACATTAAGAAAACAAACAAAAACAAAACAAAATAAAATATGGGGTAGGGAGGGACAGAAAGAGGGAGAGAGAAACAGAGAGGAAGACAGAATGAGAGAAAAGTACCTCTTTTTGTAGCATGCACCAGCAATCTATCCAAGAAGTATATATTGGGGAGTATGGAGGGCATCCACCAGCAAGCCTGAAACAGGAAAACAAGATTACCTCTTCAAGTTACTATTTACAAAACCTTCTCTCAAGAGTTCAATAAATCGGGGCCGACCGGTGGCACAGCGGTTTAGTTCGCGCTTGGCAGCCCGGGGTTCGCGGGTTCGGATCCCGGGCGCCCGCCGACGCACTGCCTGTCAGCCATGCCGTGGCGGCATCCCATATAAAGTGGAGGAAGATGGGCACGGATGTTAGCCCAGGGCCAGTCTTCCTCAGCAAAAAGGGGAGGAGTGGCAACAGATGTTAGCTCAGGGCTGGTCTTCCCCACCAAAAAAAAAAAAAGAAAAGAGTTCAATAAATCTTTGTCAAATAGTTTCCTAACTAGAAGGTTCCCTGAGAGGCAATTTTAGTTCTAACGAAACAAATTATATTGGAGCAGGGGAAAGACTGAGCATCCAAAAGAGGATTTCTCTCCCTTATATTTAGGTTTTTTTTTTTTTTTTTTGGTGAGGAAGACCAGCCCTGAGCTAACATCCGTTGCTAATCCTCCTCTTTTTGCTGAGGAAGACTGGCCCTGGGCTAACATCTGTGCCCATCTTCCTCTACTTTATATGGGACGCCGCCACGGCATGGCTGACAGGCAGTGCGTCGGCGGGCACCCGGGATCCGAACCAGCGAACCCCGGGCTGCCAAGCGCGGACTAAACCGCTGCGCCACCGGGCCGGCCCCTATATTTAGGTTTTGAGTCAACAAATAAACAGAAACTTCAATCAGTTATGTATTTTCTAAAACATCTAGGTTTTTAATTTGTGGACAAATACAATTCTAGAACACAGCAATTATATGATTAAAGAGCAGGGAAAGGGGATTTAAAAACTAAGTGGTGTGCAGAAGAACCTAAATATAATGGATATCAACAGCAGTGTCTATACGTCCTTACTCAGGTGTAATATCATAATTACTTCCTCTCTAAAAACCTGTAAGGAGTAATAATAATACATTTAACTCATCCTTCAAGTATGCTTGGGGCTAAACTGTGGCAGCTGCGCTACAAATCACAAAACAAACAGAATGTAACATGATATGGAATATGATAACTGTGGTTAAAACTCCACACAGCTATCTGTTAGGTATCTTGCTTAAAAACAATTACATGTCTAATAGCATATCGTATCAGGTACTGTATTGGAACAGAGTTTTGAATTAAATCAAGAGGCAAAACTTCTGTCCAACTTAGTAGGGTCTCCTGGCATATAGAAGTTGGAAATCACTGGTTTCTTCCACATCACCCACCCTTCCCAACCAATACAGTGAAAGGTTAGGAAACTTCTCATGGACCAGATTTTCTACTTCTTCTTTAAAACTCATTTTCTCCAAGAAGTCCCTAGGAAAAACAGGCACAGGGTGTCATTTGATACTTGACCCACCCTTTGTGACTCCCATAAAAAAGTGGATAAAGATTTAAAATAGAATCATTTCACAATTATCCTGCCACTTGGAGGATAGAATCTATTGGTAAGTGCACATTATTTATATGTACTTGAGAAATATTATTTATGCCCTTCTCTATTTCAAAAAAGGATATGAGTGGCTCCTTATGATGTAAATTGATGCTGTTACTGGTGCACTGGGGCATATAGGAAAAAAAATTAGGAACTCTACTAATACTATGAACGGTATTCTTCTTCCTCAAATTCCTACCAGGACTGCTCTGCCTGCATGCCTGACAGAAATGTAAGGCACTTACCCACAGTTGTTGACAGCCATGAGATTGGAGACAAGCACAAAGGGATAGGTCAACATACTGGCAAAGAACTGTAAAATGGTAAAAAGACAGCTAAGTTATCAGGTCATTTCTAGTTTTCTTTATTCTCTTCTTTCCTCTCTCTTCAAGGCCTAGTGCCATTATGGCCAAATATTCCAACACTGGTTTTGCTTTCTCAGTATCCCAGGAAAGACTAAATTTCATATTTTTGAGCCTGGAGATGCTTCCTCCTCTGAACATACCACTACGTCCAACATTTTAACAAAAGGCCAGAAGACTTCTCTTATTCTGTGATTGAGTCCTCATTCAAATAAAGATGTACTACATTATTTAAGAGAAAAAGTAAATACAACCAAATGCAATGAAGCATTTCAAAACACTCCTGAAGAGAATAAGAAAACATGAGCATCCTTCCAAAGACAATGGAAACTACTTTAGAAGTCAACTACTGGAAGACTCCATAACCATGAAGAGATGAAGTTCTCCAGTGTAGGATCAGCAGGATGCAGTGAGAAGCAGGCCTGAGAATCAGTGGCAGAGCTCTGAGGAGAAATACCCACACATCCCCTCTGAAGGCTGAACCGCACCAAACCACGTGGGCCTGTTATGACTGTCACTGTGGTGCAGGAACTCTGGGTTATTCCGACCTCTGACAAATACTAACGAATTTGAGAGACTTTCCTGTGAGACATCTGGTTGCTTTAAAGGAGTGATGACACAGCCCAAATTTAAAACAAAACAATTATTCCTAGAAGGTTAAGAGGATTTAAAAAAACTCACTCCTGTGACAGCTTGGGAATAACTCTTCATTTCATTCATGGTGGAAACCTAAAACAGGAGGAAAGCTTTTATTAGAATGAGTAAGAAAATTAAGCTGATACTAACAGTTAACTGTCCCCAACCATATCAATATATTCTATCTCTAAATTATTAGTTTCTTTGACAGCTTGAAAATTAATTTTGAGGATGAAAACATAAAATACTGATTATGAGCATAAAAAGGCAGAGTCAAAATGATCAACTTGATTCAGCATTAACAGACACATTCATATTAGACTAAGATGACTTAGGAACAAATGTAATAGCCTCAAGATTTCAAAAACAAAAGAAAATGAGATTGGTAACCTTTTCCCACGTCCTAGAAATACAAGCCCTGGAAATCGTATATACCATATATCTGAGGGACAAGTCACTACCTCTATATACACCTAGATGTGCTAGATGCTTTGGAGATCAGCCTCGATACTCAAGAAGTTTACAAGACAGATTCAGTCCTACGCTGGGTGTGTTCTACTTTCCACCAGGCTATGGGGCTGCCTGTGTACAGAGAGGCCCATAACTGCTGAGGCAGGGAAAACATTACTTCTAGTAAAGGCTGATTCTTAAAACCTCCCAGGCTGAAGTTTCTAGAAAGCCCAATATAGGAGACCCCTTAACACTTCAGATTAGACGAAAACACCCCGAATATACTATAAAACTGTCCTGTGTCATGGTGCCCTCTAAAATCGGGTATCAATAGGGGCCCCCTGGTGGCGCAGCGGTTTAGTTCGCGCTTTGGCAGCCTGGGGTTTGCGAGTTCAGATCCTGGGCGCCCGCTCGACGCACTGCTTTGTCAGCCATGCCATGGCGGCATCCCACATAGAGTAGAGGAAGATGGGCATGTATGTTATGTTAGCCCAGGGCCAGTCTTCCTCAGCAAAAAAGAGGAGGATTGGCAACGGATGTTAGCCCAGGGCTGGTCTTCCTCACCAAAAAATAAAAATAAAAAATAAATAAATAAATAAAATTGGGTATCAATAGAGAAGTGATCTCCTTGCAGCACAGAGACGGGCTAGACCTCTTGGGCTTGCTCTGCCACACCCTGGGGACTTTTAAGGTGCAGCTCTCTATGGTACACAGTATAGGTCATCCCATTAGCCTTTGAAAACGTGACTGATAATGTTTAACTATATAACGACAAGTCTGGCACAAAACAAATTGCCATCTTACTTTAAAGCTGACCTAGCTGCTGGGTGAATACAATAAAGTCAGCACCAGCACATCCCATCAAGGTCACAACCTACCCCGCTGTCCAGTGCATAGGTATTGACGAGGTAGGCCAGTGAGTTACACAGCCACAAAGAGATGATGTCACCTAGGAGGCGAGGAATAAGACCCCTGCACAAAGAAACAACAAAAATAAGAACCAGGAAATGTGATCAGTAAAAGATAATACACTCAATACAAAGACTTCTCAAAGAATTAGAGATTTCAAAACATTCTAGAGAACTGAAAAGACATCAAATACCAGAATCTAGCCCTCATAACTAGTTCATGCTAGTTAATATAACTGTACTTGAGGCTAATCTCTAATGACTTTCATTCCCATTTTTAAAATGGCCAATGGCTCACATTAATAACTATAAGCAAGGAGGCCAAAAATCTGCCTGCTTCAAAGAAGAGACTTGAATATGGTTTTTGCTAAACTACTTGATATTCAAATTTGGCAGGGCAAAAGATGAGAAAAATTACAAAATGAGAATGGCCCAAACATAGATATAGGTGAGAGATATCAAAAACGTTTCCAGGGCATGGACTAGGGGGCGAACATTACTCCACCGACTGAAGACCAGGGCAAATGCCACTTCTGTCACTTATCAGCCACATGACCAGCAGCAAATGAACTTCCCCGAGCATCAATTTTTTTTTATATCTCTAAAATGAGAACAATAATATCTGTCCTGCTTATCTCTCAGAGTATTTATGATACTCAAATAAAATAAATTATGTGGAAACACTCTGAAATTAGTAAGGACCATTTAGTTAATAATGCAGTTTTTGTTGTTAACTGAAGAATGAGGGTAGGAATCTAAGTTCTTCCAAAATAAATTTAAGAGAATGAATACAGCCTCGCAAAAACGTACTCTCCCAGGATAAGGAAGATATATGTTGGATGATTTTTCCACTTTCAAAAATTAATTTTTCTCATTTTATCAACTGTATATAGTTGGGAACTTACTATAAGGATAGAAAATGAATTTATTTGTTTAAAAAACAAACAAAACCCTCACTTCAAATGTTTTAGATGTCCAGAAGCAAAAGTTTGAATCTTTCCAAGAGAATTTAAGTCAGAGGGGCCTAAATAGACCTTAACAAGAAGTAAACCCAGAGAGTACATTTTCCTCAGGGATTAAACAGAGTCATGTCCTTATTTTCATTAAAGCTTTCCACTCACACAAAAATCACACACACAAATCAACAATTTACTCACGCAAAAAATCCTAGGATGCCCTCTTCCCGGTAGATGGTTACTATGGAGTCACAAAGTCCACTAGGTACAGAAGCAGGAAAGGTAAAATACATTATGATTATTTTGGAGCTACTAAAAATGTTCAATTATCACTTTTGACAAGGTCAAATTTACACACACCCTCCGCCCCTTTTCTACCACCCTCATTCTGCAGACAGTTAAATCTGGAGACAGAAGTGGAGACATTACTACTTAAAGGTGTAGTCACATGGACTCAGGGTGAATTTTGGCTTCAGGGGCTCTGCAACTTACTCTGAGATCCTGGCTAGGTCCTAAACCTGCCTGGGCCATTTTCTTCTATTTCACTGGGTTTTGTATGGATCAAATGATATAAGATAGATGAATTTGTTCTGTAAACTTGAAGGCATCGTAACAATGGAAAGTACTAATTTCCTAATACTTTGGCTTCAAGAGATATCCTTGAATATTTGAAAGCAAAAAGACTTACCAGTATTTGGATTCTCTGCCAATGAATTGTACCATCGATCTCAGAGTGATCACTGCAGGACACAGAGAAAAGATTTTTACAACTATGTTGAGATAAATTTTGACAGCCCTGAAAAAAAAAAAAGTTTTTTTCACCTAAAGACACTTTGCTATCTGGATAAATTGGATACAAGCCAAAACAAGCAAGCAAACAAGAGCACGCAGGCATGCAAGGCACTTTACTGAACTCCCAGGCCAACTATCTAAGCCATCAGGAGAGATCATGTCATAAAAGAAAGACAAGAAATCAGATTTCAGTTGTCAACTGCAAACATACCATGGAAGGGATGTGTGATGAGGGTAGCAGCAGAACGAGCCATCATCTCTCGAGTTGTCTAGAAACAATCAACACACACTTCTGAAATCTAAATAAATGACACTCAAATTCCCGGGAGAAGTAAAGTGGTGGGTGGATGCTGCAGATTGAGAAAGGGATCGACACAGCCCTCCTGCCCAGAGTCAGGAAGAGTAGCTTGAATACACTGTCATTCTATCACACCTTTCACTCACGGATTTCAAGGCTCTGTTATAGTTACTTCTCAAAATTTCTCTGCAAAGCAGATTTCTGTTATCGTGTCAATTTTACAGATAAGAAAAACAAAGGCAAAGAAACAGAGAGGGTCACCAGCAAACAGTAACCGAGCTGGAATAAAACTTTGAGGCCTGTATTTAGATTAAGTTGCTCTCTCACTGTGAGTGATTTCAGAGACTCTGATATTTATGCTAGACAAATGTCAGGCTCTATTTAATCTGTACCTACATCTCAGGGAGAACAGAACAACTCTGACTTGTTTTTCAACCACGACTCTATAATAGTGCAGTATCTTAGAGCTGCTATATTTATCCTAGTCTATCTTTCTCATCCAGGACTCTGTAAAGAGGTAGTAAAGAAAATTAAATTACAATACTTGGAGGGAGGTTGTAAATGTAGCAGGTCTGTCATTCATTTCTGCATTTAAACGTTATCTGCAGTCACTTAGCTAAGACATCCCTCACTTCTACTCCAATGGTAGTTCTGAGAAGATCCTGTGGGACAGGATGGCTAACTAAGGGTAAGAAAATACAAAATGCATATTAATACATGTATCTCTACTTTTAAATAAACTCACTTCGCGAAAACTTACAGAAAACAAAGTTGATTCATCTGACATCTAGACCTGGAGTAAGGTTTGTTTTGGAATATATATATATATATATGTTAGAAGGCAGGATTTACTGGAAAATTGTGACCTCAGCAAAGACAATCAAACAATGGACAGACTAAGAAATAAAAGAGGAGTTCTGAAAGCCGAAATAGTACGTCAGGCATGAACCAAACTCCAATGGTAGAAGATGGGAATTGGAAGTGGATGATGAGGAACGTTGTAAAGTCAGAATAATGTTGTGGAAGCATTTCTGGATATACAATACCCAACACACAATGGGCCTGGCCACCATTTTAACACTTTTGTGCCAGAAGTTTTCTTTCTTTTTTTTTTTGTGAGGACCAGCCCTGAGCTAACATCCGTTGCTAATCCTCCCCTTTTTGCTGAGGAAGACTGGCCCTGGGCTAACATCCGTGCCCATCTTCCTCCACTTTATAAGGGACGCCGCCACGGCATGGCTGACAAGCGGTGCGTCCGCGGGCGCCCGGGATCCGAACCCGCAAACCCCGGGCTGCCAAGCACGAACTAAACCGCTGCGCCACCGGGCGGCCCCTGTGCCAGAAGTTTTCAATGCTATTAGATGACCTTCAGTAGAAACTTCTTCAATTTTAAAGATGAAATGAGTGGGCAAAATTAGTTTCCTTGAAATGCACCTATTCCAAACAGTAAGCAAAGCTTTTTCCTCTCTCTTTTATGTTATACATGTAATAACGCCCAAATTAAATTGAAGGTTTAATTTCATTTGGAACAGACACGGAACATACGGGCCTGATGATCCTGATTCCACAACTGCACACACTCTGATTTAGGGAAATAGCGTAGGACATAATTCATCTCTCACCTCCTTGATAACTCGGTCAAAGGAAGATGATACTTCTTTCTGTACATTTCCAGGTCCTGTCTCCTGGAAACCAAAGGGAAAGAAGACAGATATCTTGATGGTTTTAAATAGAACTGTTCAAACTGGTAGCCACCCTGTACACAACACACACGAGATGAAAGGGAGACGGACTGCTTGTCCCTTCTCCTAAAGAGGACCAAAGAGCAATAACAACTTGCAAGGGAAATGGGCCCATGCATACACACCGGCTCCAACATACCTCAGCCTTGTCACTCTCCTGGTAATGCTACAAAGGAAGAGAAAAGGAAAGAAAGGATGATTAGGGCTCTCATAGTGTCATTCAGAGAGGACATAAAATGAAAACTCTATTGGTAGAAAGTAAAATAGTAGATTTTGTTTTGGGACACAAATCTCCAATTAACTTCTATTTCTGATTAATCTACTGGCAATGTGTCCCTAAAATGATCTTGTTGCTAAGTTTAACATATTGGTCAGCTGGAGGAAAAACCAAATGTTCATGAAAACTCTTATCTAAAAGAAAAAAAAAAAGGAAAACAAAACAAAACAAAAATCCAAGAACATTATTTACTAAACATACACATTTAATAGAAAGTAAATTGGCAAAAACATAGCCTAGGACTAAGGCTATGGAAAAAGCAGGACCAATACCAAATTAGGGCAAGACTCTTTTCTTCACTGTACAAAAGAACAGAGAATTGGTGCTGAGTCTGAATAGCTGAAATCACCTCACTTTTCCTTTTGTATCTGACTGTTTCTAAAACAACCGAGAGAGAAGATGTTTTTCTCTTCTAGAGAAGAGAACATGAATACTGCCAGAGTTCAGAAGAGGAAATATTATTTGTGGGATATTCAGTTAAGTGAAATAAAAGAATCAGACAATTGAGCTCCTAGGTGCACCCAATTAAAAAATAGACAATACTTTCTTTTGTAAAAAGAATTATGTTTTTAAAAAAAAAATCAGAGGCAAGAGAATAAACAACAAGATTAAGCAAAACAATGTTTTTCAGTCAAATTACAAGTTTTCAGCTAGAATTAATTCTAACAGTTTCAGGCATCTTTAAAAATTCTCATTCATTTCTAGACTTTGCTTTTTACTCCACTAATAAAATTTTCTACCTGCCTCTTCTAAATTATTCTGAAAAGATTTCCATTTAGTTCTTGTTCAGATCTACAGAACTCTTTCTTATAAAGGCTAACAGTTTCATCAACCTTAAATTTGTCTTCTTGACTGTGAAAGTTGCTTTGGATACCAAGTACAACTCTCTGTGATAATTGGCTCTATGTGAAATACACACTCAAAGTACCTGGTCACCTCAAGTTTGTCTTACTTTTCCTCCTTTACCAAAAGGAACTTGGTCTTAAGTGGGAATTCCAGTTTTGCTCAAAGTCTAAACGTAAACCTCTTCGACTAGGTGACAACTGCCTTCTATATGTAAATCTCACTTAGGAAACAGCAACACTTTCTCTGAGCCCTGAGGAGGGTGTGGCTGAAAGAGTAGTGATCAATCCACCAAAAACATCAGCCCGTTAATACTCCATCACTGACCATGGGCCACCCGAAATGGTGCTTCTATGTTCAGTCCACAGGCGTGACAACAAGAATAAGTATAAAGAATAACAAAATGACTCAAGGGTGAAACAGCTTCCAGGTAAGGAACTGACTGGAAAACCTCTCCAATTCAAATCAATGCAGGCTGAAGAAAATTTAAAATCAATTAGATCATGAAATTGTTTAACAAAGTCATGATTTGCTCAGCAGATAATAAAACATTAGAATTGGGGGCACCGTTAAAGCCAAAAAAAGTACATGTAGGGTTGTACCAAATACTATTTAAATAAACAGCTAGTAAACATTTTGAATTGAGCATACCTGATATATTACACAGGTTGAAAATATTACATAGATTTGGTTAGCATACCCTGCTACATTTTTTGAGAGTTACAGTACAGAGTATAACATACCCTTGGTGCCTGTAGGAGACAGAATAATGAACTAGAAAACTCATCAGTTTCATATTCTCAACCATACTCATACTTCCCATGGACTGTTCTAAATGGTACAGAGTTTGTATTCATAACACCTTTATAAATAGAGCAAAGGGCAATTCTGTGTCACCTACATTGCAATTGGTGCAACTGAGAAACCAGTACAATGAAAATTATAAGCTTTTTAGTATTTGAAGTTAAAAGAAGCTGGCAAAACAAAAGGATCACTAAAAAAAAGAAAGAAATGTAACTTTGATGTTTTTAAAAACATTTCATGAAACATCTCAAATGCACAGAAAAATTTAAGAAAAGAATTCACCTATGTATCTACCAACAAGGTTAAATAGATGTTAACATTTTGCCCTTTTTGCTTAAGATTTCTTGCCTTCTTAAAATAAAATGCCACAGATATAGCTAGAGTTCCACCCCTCATCTCATCCCCTCTTCCCAAAAGTAACCATTACCCTGCAGGACACGTACACTCTGGTGAGGTTTTTTTTTTAAAAAAAAACTTTCAAATTTACACAATATAACACATGTACAGCAATGTGCACAAAATACAAATGTACCATGTAATAAATAATTAAAAGGCAAATAGCCATGATCCAGGTCAAGGAGAATCATTTCCATTACCCCAGAACCCCACACATGGTCCCCCTCCCTCTCCCCACAAATAACCACTGTCCTGACTTTTATATTTATCTTAAGTTTAAAAAAATAAGTTTGTAACAGAAAAAGATTTTACTAGAAATAACACTGGAAACAAGAGGAAAATAAGAAACATGTATGTCTTAATCAACTTCCTTCCTCTTGCAAAGAAATAAAGTGAGTTACAGGAGATCAAATAAGTATATTTAATTTCTGCTCAGAACAACGGTTCAGAGGAAGAAGACCGTGTAGATCAAAACCAGTTACTTCATTTTATACAAATTCTCCTTGCTTCCCAGGAAAGCTTTAAGAATGGGTATTTCAAGTTAATGTTTTTCAAGAGGAAGAAGCCATGGTTATAAATATATCTTTGAAATTGCTCTTCATCAGTAGAACAAACTGTGCATAAAAGGTAATCTAAATCTATGGGAAGATCAACTGATTTTTCTTCTTACCTGTAAAACTTTACCATGGACCACAGTTCCAAGGACTCCCGAACACAGTCTTGGAGTTAAGCCTGTGAATAACCCACGCTTCCCATCGATGCACGCAATGTGCTGGGCTAAGAACACAAGTCAGAGATTTAAATTCTAGTTGAAAGAAATGGTTACATAGAAATTTCAAGGAAATACGCTTTCTACATATTTTCTTTCAGTAACTCCTGCCTATCACAGTCTTCAATGTCATCTATTCCCAAATAAATTGAAGACACTTACCATAACTAAAGAGACCAGGAAGCTGACATACTTGCCGCCCAAAAATATTTCGTCCTATTGTTGGAGGAAGAGGCTCATATCCCACCTTTAAAGACAAGAGAATATATCAACACTAAGCAATATTCCCACGATTGCCTTGGTTGCAAGGTCTTGAATAATGAACAAAATTGAGGGGGGGCGGCCCGCTTCGGTGGTCTGGGGTTCGCAGGTTCGGATCCCGGGCGAAGACCTATGCACCGCTCATCAAGTCATACTGTGGCGGCGTCCCATATACAAAATAGAGGAAGATGGGCACAGAGGTTAGCTCAGGGCTAATCTTCCTCAGCAAAAAGAGGAAGACTGGCAATGGATGTTAGCTCAAGGCCGATCTACCTCACCAAAAAGACAAAATTAGGGTTATAACTTTTAACACAAGTTAAAATGTGGTGTATATTTTCCAAGGCAATGATGAAGTATCATCCTTGTTGGTTTTTTATTCTGTCAAGACCGGTTTCAATAAACTCCAAGTTTCCTTTTGGTTCAAATTCTACAAAGTATACCACACAGCTGAGATAGACTAATAGCTAACTGAAAACAAAATAAGGAAACTTTTGCGTTAGGAAAGCTACAGTTTACTGAAGAGGCGCCAAAATATTTTCTAAAGA
Organism: Tapirus indicus; assembly: GCA_031878705.1. Taxonomy (NCBI): domain Eukaryota; kingdom Metazoa; phylum Chordata; class Mammalia; order Perissodactyla; family Tapiridae; genus Tapirus; species Tapirus indicus. The sequence continues at coordinate 14,817,422 of CM062928.1, forward strand.
AAATCTAGTGCATCTTTTAAATCTGGACAAAATGAGAAGACTAATGCAGCATCAACTTCATGTTTGGTTACAAGACAAAACACTCAAAGGGCAAATGCAGATACAGCTGGATAACTCACTTGGGAAATAATTACAAGCGAAGTCCAGGTTAAGGGAGCTGACTGAATTTCACCAGGGGTTTTGGTGAAATTCCCAAATACTCAGTTTTTAAAACAGTTACATGCTAACACTTTCAGGGAGCTCAGTCAGGAGTATTTAATTGAACCGGTTAAGAATTAGAGCAATAGGGATTCAAAATCATGTCCTACAGCGTTCATTCTTTTAAGTATCCTTTTAGCACTAAAAATCCTAAATATATTGTAGAAATAAAATGATGATCATTAACTCTTAATTAAATCAAAGATATTCACGTTTTTGAGCAAGAGCTCTGAATGTCACTAGAAAACCCTGCCTTCTGGAGAAGTACTGAGCAATGGGCTCATACTAGGTTTACTGCAAAAGGCTGTCATCTCAGATACTATCTAGCTACAAAAGTGCCAATTCTGTTTTAGACATCACAGTACATTTCAATCAAAGTCTGTGTTCTTGGTTCAAATAACTTATTTTACAATAGCCTTTTACACACGGAATCTGAATCCACACTGGTCAACTCGGCAACACATAATTTGGATTAGCATCAACTCAAGAATAAGAAATGGGGCCCTCCCTAGTGTCTTGCATATTTTTGACAGAAAGGTAGATGGTGAGGACAGGGCTTCTAAAAACTGTTCCCTTCCTTGGCACAAGGCATGATGCAATTATGTCAACTCTCAACAATGGTTTAAAAAATGAATGACCTGCCCATCACCGGGAAATTTAGAAAGGCAACTGAAAATACTAATAGTCTATCATCAGCTAAAACCTGGCCTACTTGCCTGTGAATACAAAATACCACTTATGAATTATTTCACAGTAGATTAGAAACGTATATGCTTAAACTCGCTAAAACACTTTCAGCTGAACTGATTCCCAGCTCAGACAGATGTGATTTTTCACTGTCATGAGCTGCTGCTGGAGAGCGCTCAGTGGATCCTCCAGAAATTTGCCTCAGCGACCACTTCATTGTCACTTCTGAATGAACTCCTTGTGTTTATCTGGGTATCTAGCGCTCAAATCTCCGAACAGAATAGCAGCTGTAACAGTAGCAAGAAAAAAAGCTAATAAAATGTTGGCTCTTCTCTAATTTCAAATGTGTCTTCACCAGATTTCATGTCTCGCGTGTGCGGCGGGGGAGGAGAGATAAATGCTAATTTCAGAGGGGCGGGTGGGGAAGCCCTCGGTGGCGACCGGCCAGGATCAACCTCAGGGAAGAAAAAACAAAGTTCAGAGGAGCCACCGGGCAGGGCAGGGCAGGGCGGCAGTTGGCTACGGGGAAAGGAGCGGGCCTCACCGCCTGGCGAGGCGGCGAGAGCTCGGGGAGGCCCACAGGCAGTGGAAGGGCCGCGGGCGGTGGAAGCTGTCCCTGCGGGGAACGACGGGGCAGCAGAGGAGCAGCATCTCGGGAGACCGAAGGCCCGGGGAGGCTGGAACCGATCCCCAGGCGCCGTGCGCAGCGGCGACCGAACAGGGCGCCGGGCCGGGAAGGGAACGGCGACGACTCCTACCTGGATGAGCACCTTCACGTACATGAGCGGCTGGGACAGGATGGTGAGACCGGAGCCCAGGAGCACCTGACTGGCCGCGTCCGCCATGATGGCACCCGCGGACGGACAGACAGATGGAGCCACCAAGCCACCGAGCCGGTCCCGGATCACGTGCCAGGACCGCCGGCTTCACTGGCCCGCTCGCGGCGCGCGCGCACGCACGCACCGGCGCGCGCCTCCCCGCCCGGTCCCCGCCCACCGCCCCGCCCCGAGAAACGGCAGGCGCTCGCGAGCGGGCGCAGGGGACGGGGCGGGGCTTACGGGCCAGTGGGCGCATGCGCTTTGTAGGGGGATCCGCGCCCTCCACGAGGAACGGCGGTTTCTCTCGCGCTTGCGCAGCCCGGAAGCGCCCGGAAGGAGAAGAATGGGCGTGACAATGGGGGGGTGTGACCGTGACCGCAAAGGCAAGGTCAGAGGAATAAAAAAAATTGAAAAAGGGTTTTCGGTATCCTTTGCCTTTGCACTTGCCCTTTGGGCATCAGCAATAAAAGGTCCAAAGGATATTCAGCGTCAGAACATAATCTAATGGCTAACAAGAACTAGATAAGTCTGATATCAAATAGTGAGCCCATCAGCCGGTTGCTATTCATTTTATTGAGCATTAAGTGAAATTGTGCATAGGCTGAGATCTTTTAAAAGACTATATTTTGAAACACAAATGTTAGTTTTAATTAATATTGTCCTGTACTCGGCACCGTGTTTAGATGATATCCAGAGGCAGCTTACAGAGCCGCAAGGAGCATGGGCTTTGAAGTACAATGGACCTGGTCCAAATTCCACCTCTATCACTTATTAACTGTGTGACCTTGGGCAGATCACAGGACTTCTTTGAACCTCAGAGAAATGAGTATAGTAATGTCTACTTCACACAGTTGTGAAGATTGACTGAAACAGCATGCCTACCTAGCTTGGCACACAAAAATATAATAGCGAATTGTAGCTTTCAGAGTTGTAACAAACTTAACAAGTTTATTCTAACGAATCCGGAAAGGTTTTAGACATCAATACAATTAATGTTTAACAGTGTCTAGCCAGACAATGTCTGATGTCTAACCACAGAGACCATTTAGCAAGGGGACGCTTTATTCGTGGATTTGTGCATTGGTCGTGCCAACAATATCCACTGTCCCTGCCCCACTGATGCCTCTGGGCGCTGAGAGATACAGAGCCTCTTGCAGGAGTGGGTGGTTGGGGAATGCAGGTTGCTCCACCATATCCTCCAATGGTGCAGGGTAAAACCTGCTCATGAAGTTTTGGGAAGAATCCGCAGAGAGGGAACTGAAGTCAGTAGCAGAAATAAGAGAAGTGCAAAAGGTGTAGGGCTGCTACATACAGCTGCCGAAGCTGAACACTGCATGGCTCCAAAGGGTGCCATTCACAAAGACTATGATCTGAATGGTGTTCCCTGATGTAGTTCCTTATGGTGACCATAAGATGGGTTTTGTTTGGTGACCCCTATTCAAGTGGTGAAAGGAATAAGAAAAATCAAAAGGGGCAGAACTAATTGGTAAGGGAAACAACTAGAACAGCATAGTGTCACTGAAGTCAAGAGAAAGGTTTGGAAAAGGAAGGATGGTCAGTAATGTCAAAAGCTGCCAAGAGGCCAAAAATAAAAATGAAGCCCAGAGGAAGAGGAGTGGACTTGCCAGTTAGAAGACTCCTGGGCTGGTAGGCAGTCTGACCCGAGAGAGATCAAAGGTCCTGTAACTTTTTTTCCATTTTCCAATTCTGATTGCGGCACTTGCTAGTTGACAATGACCTTGGGCAAGTCATTTCACTTCTTTGTGCTGATGTTGGGGTGAATAAACCCTCCTTCACTGGCTCACTGTAATAAATTTCAAAAGCAACCCGACATTCACCAGTCCCCCTCCTTGCTTTATTTTTCCCCCTAACCTTTGTCACTTTCCAAAGTATTATATAATTGATTTTTAAATTTCTCTCCCCCCTCCCCACAACATAATAGAATGTGAGGTCCAAGAGGGCAGGGATTTTGTCTTCTTTTTGTTCACTGCTATATTCTCAGTGCCTAGAACATTGCCAGGCACATAGTAGGTACTCAATAAGTATTTTTTGAAATATTGATTCCAGGGGAAACCTCTGGAATTTACTAGGGAGTGGGTGAGTGTCAGTTTTCCTTCCAGGTCCAGGCTGCTCATTGTTCCTCTGAGTTCCTTCATGTTCTTCAATTAACTATAGATGAGATTATCTCTCTCACAGTACTCCCTCATGTATATTCTTTTTTAAACTGCCTTTGTCTCAACTGAAATACTCATCTGTTGTCTTCATTAGGACTTTTTGTGTGCAAATGACATAAAATCCCCCCCCAAACTGGTTTGGGGTGGGTGTGAAGGGAGGAAGGGAGTTTATTGACTCATGTAAGTAGATGGACTTCAGGCATGGCTGCATCCAGGATTTTAAAGGATGTTACTTAGACTGGGCCTCAATTAAAAAAAAATTTACTGATGTCTTAATAGTTTATAACATTGTGAAATTTTAGTTGTACATTATTGTTTGTTAGTCACCATATAAATGCATCCCTTCACCCTTTGTGCCCACCCCTCTTCCCCCTGCCCCTGGTAACCACCAAACAGTTCTCTCTGTCCATGTGTTAGTTTATATTCCACAAATGAGTGAAATCATGTGCTGTTTGTCTTTCTCTCTTTGGCTGATTTCACTTAACATAATTCCCTGCAGGTCCATCCATGTTGTTGCAAATGAGACAATTCTGTCTTTTTTATGGCTGAGTAGTATTCCATTGTACATATATACCATATCTTCTTTATCCACTCATCTGTCGTGGGACACTTGGGTTGCTTCTACTTCTTGGCTATAGTGAATAATGCTGTAGTGTACATAGGGGTGCAGAAGCCTCTTTGGATTGTTGACTTCAGCTTCATTGGATAGATACCCAATAGTGGGATAGTTGGATCATAAGGTATTTCTATTTTTAGTTTTTGAGGAATCTCCATACTGTTTTCCATAAAGGTTGCAGCAGTTTGCATTCCCACCAGCAGTGAATGAGGGTTCCCGTTTCTCCACAACCTCTACAACATTTGTCGTTTTTTTGTCTTGGTGATTATAGCCATTCTAATGGGTGTAAGGTGATATCTTAGTGTAGTTTTGACTTGCATTTCCCTGATGATTAGTGATGTTGAACATCTTTTCATGTGCCTTTTGGCCCTCCATATATCCTCCTTGAAAAAATGTCTGTTCATATCCTCTGCCCATTTTTGGATCAGGTTGTTTTTTTGTTGTTCTGTTGTGTGAGTTCTTTATATATTATGGAGATTAACCCCTTGTCAAATATATGATTTGCAAATATTTTCTAGACTGGGCCTCCCTTTATCTCTCAGTTCTGCTTTCTTCTTTATTGATTTTATTCTCGGGTAGGATCACTCCTCAGGGAGGCCTCCTGCACCTCCCACCTTATGTTGTCATAGTCCTAAGACCAGACAAAGGAGCTTACTCTCAACCCAAAAGGCCCAACAAACATCCTTGGGGTCTGGATTGTTTTGCATACATGCCCCTGAACCACTCACTGTGATCAGAAGGATGGGACATGCAGCTTGGCCAAGGCATAGGCTACATGCCCTCCCTTGGAGCTGGAATGGAGCTTGCATTCGAGTGGGGGGCCCAGCAAAGTACACCATTGAAAGTGGTACAATTTCCCCCAAAGGAATTTTAGGGCGCTGATATCAAAAGACAGGCAAATGGCCACTGGGCAGGCAAAAATAGCACTGTATTTCTTACTCCAATGGTGTTATGAAAGTTAACTTATGCCTGGAACTGGGTAGGTTTTCAATAAGTGTTGCTTCTTGCTCCTTTAATCAGTCAACACAGTTATTGAATCTACTGTAATACCAATATCTCATATCTTTAGAACAGGTTACGAGCCAGCCCTGAGGGCCTAGTGGTTAAAGTCCAGCGCTCTCTGCTTCAGTGGCCCTGCTTTGTTTCCTATTCGTGGAACCACACCACCGTCTGTTAGTTGCCATGCTGTGGGGGCAGCTCACGTAGAAGAACCAGAAGGACTTATAACTAGGACATACAAACCATGTACTGGGGCTTTGGGGAGAAAAAAGAAAAAAAAAAAAAGCAAGATTGGCAACAGATGTTAGCTCAGGGCAAATCCTTCCCTGCAGGAAAAAAAAAAAAAAAAAAAGCAGGGGCCGGTCTGGTGACATAGCGGTTGTTTGCGCACTCCACTTTGGCAGCCCAGGGTTCGCAGGTTTGGATCCTGGGTGCGGACCGACACACCACTTGTCAGCCGTGCTGTGGCGGCGTCCCATATAAAGTAGAGGAAGATGGGCACAGATGTTAACCCAGGGCCAGTCTTCCTCAGCAAAGAGAGGAGGATTGGCAACAGATGTTAGCATAGGGTTAGTTTTCCTCACACACACAAAAAACAGGTTACAATTTCCAGTGCTTCTTCACATACATGATTATCTCAGTTGATTGTCTTATCAACCTCATGAAGAGAGCTGGCAAGGGATCGTCTCTGTTTTTAAAGATGGGAAGACAACTTCAGAAAGGTTAGCGACTCTACCAAGTTACGTAGCTAATAAGTTGTGGTCTTACACCTAGAAATACAACTCCCAACACAGTGCTGGGAACTGAATTTCATATCACGTGGATCCTGAAGAATGTACAGTCTAGTTAGAGACGGAAAGCTAAGATCCATGAAACTGTTGAAGACTGAATTGTATCATCAATGCATGAGGAAAGCAGAGAACGGAGAAATCTATGAGAGCAGATTTTGATCTGAGCAAGCTTCTTAGAGGAAGTAGGACTTGAACTAAGGTTTGAAGAAGGGTAAATTCGTTCATTCATTCACTGTCTCATTCAACAAATATTTTCTGAGAGTCTCCATCTATTGCTGGGTCCTGGCCATGGAAAACTGTATGAGCATGCTCAAAGAGGCCAGGAGCGTGATTTCAATGGAAGGAAGTTTGTGTAGCAGGGAGGGGTGGAATTGAGGTAGGTTAGGTGAGGGAGGAAGGTCCTGGAAGTTTTGATTGTGAGGCCACAGGGAGCCCTATAGGTTTTTAAACAGGAAACAGGCGGTAGAAATGGGAAGGCGACTAGACTGGGAGTCAGAACCCCAGAAGTGCTGCTCTTATTTGCATTATGACCTTGAGTCCATGCGCCTCTCCAGGCCTGAGTTTCCCCATCTGACAGAAGAGGAGGATGAGGAGCTCCAGTGTGCCGTGCAGGTGAAGATCCCTGTGTCTACACGGCTTCAGCAGGAGACGAGTCCTGGGCTTGTGACAAGGATGAACTGGACAGCCAAGATGCCGTCTTGCCTCTTTCCTGCCACCACGCTCATCTACATGCCTGCTCTCCAGTCCTCCTCCTCCCTCCCCAGACAGGAGCCATCCTCTCCCTCAGCTTTGATCTGCTCTCTCTCCCTCTCTTCGTCTCTTATTCTCTTTTCTTTGGGCTTCAGGGCTTTCCAGGCCTTGGCATTGTACTTTCTGCCTCAAGGAACACAAATCCTGATTAGACTGGCCTAGATAGTATAGCATATCTTTATTTTGCATTACAGGAAGACCTAAGTTCATGCAGTCTTCTGAACTGGATGAATCCGTAACTCAGGGATGTTATCAAAGACCTGAATTCTTTCCATCTTTCTGCCCTGCATCTTTAGGCTGGTAACAAGATGGCGACTGCAGCTTTGGGCTTCACATCTGACGCTAACACAGTCAGAGAAAGAAGAGAGAGGGGCTCTTTTTCTATGGCTCTCTTTTTGGAGAAAGAAAACTTTTCCCAGATGCATCCCCCAGCAGACTTCTCCTCATGAATCGCTGGACAGAAGTGAGCCACCTACCAGCCCCCCACCCAATGGTTGGCCTAGACCCATGGTTCTCAACAGGGGGCGATTTTGCCCCCCAGGGGGCATTTGTCAGTGTCTGGAGATACCCATGGCGCAGCTGTTGAGAAATCCTGGCCTAGTCTAAGGTGTGTCATTCTTTTAAATTCTCTTAGATGTGATTTGATAATATTTTATTTGGGATTTTTGAATTGATACAAGTGAGACTGGTCTGTAATTTTTTTTTCATGTGCTGGCTCTGTCATTTGTATCAATGTTATACAATATTGATTTTTGTTTCTAAAAAAGAAGTTATTCTTCCTTTTTAATCCTCTAGGACAATTTAAATAGCATTGCAATTATCTCTTTCTTAAAGTTTTGGTAGAATAACCCTGTGATACTCTCTGGGCTTGCTGCTTTTTTGAGGGCTTGCTGCTTTTTTGAGGGCTTGCTTTTTGACAACATTCCCTATTTCTTTTAAGGCAATTTGTTTCAAATTTCCATCTCTTTTGATAATTTACATTGTCTAGAAAATTATTTATTTCATCCAAATTTTCAAATTCAATTGCACAGAGCTAACCAAATTAGCCTCTTATGATTCTTTTTTATATATGCTGAATCTGTGGTTATTGCCCATTAATCATTGCTTATTTCACACATTTGTATCTTCTCCTTTTCTTCCCTGATTAGATTAGCCAATATTGTAACTCTCTCGTTGCTTTTTTTTCCCCCAAATGATCAGCATACTGTTGGACAATTTCAGTGAGAGCAAATGAAAGCTCTTGAGGCTGGCAGCTAAAGATGATAGTTTGATACAGAAGATAGAAAATCTAGAAAGAAGAGAGTTAAGCAGATCAACCCGATAGGATCAGAGCCCGTGCTCCCTGCTCAGAAAGACAGAGACCACATAGCAGCAGAGAGTAAGTGGCACTTAGAACTCTCCTTGCAGCAAAGCTTCTGCAGCCCATCTACTAGTGGGGCTTATTATATTTTAGAGATTACAGAAGTGGCCAAGCTTGCCTGTTCTATAAAAGATTTCCTTGTTTAAGAATATGCATTTTGTCCTTTACTGCCTTGGCATCCTTGGCCACTGGCCCAGTAGAGGCTCACAAAGTTGAGGACTCCCTGCCAGGTTATGCGGGACTCATTACAGTTCAACCAGTTCTCAGATGTATTGACTGATGTTTGTCTCCTAATTAGTCATTTTCTATTTCTAACTCCGTCTGCTTTCCTTGACTTTATTTGATTGTGTTTTCTATCGTCTTAAATTCGACGCTATATTCGTTTTCTGTTGCTGCTGTAACAAATTGCAGCAAACCTAGTGGCTTAAAACAACACAAACTTATTATCTCACGTTCTGCAGGTCAGAAGTCCAGTAGGCTTGGCTGATTTCTCAGCTCTGGGTTCCACAAGACTAATCGAGGTGATGGTCCACTGGCTTCTTATCTGGAGGCTCTGGGGGAGAGTCTACCTCCAGCCTCATTCAGCTCGTTGGCAGAATTCAAGTTCAGTTCCATGTGGTTATAGGACTGAGGTTCCTGTTTCCTTGCTGGCTGTTGGTCAGGGATTGTTCTAGCTTCTGGAGCCTGCTAACATTCCCTGACTCGGGGCTGCCTTCCTCCATCTTCAAAGCCGGCAGTGATGGGTCAAGTCTTTCTCATGCTTCGCATATCTCTGACCTCCTCTTCTCCTAATCTCTTTTGCTTCTTCTTCTACCCCATCTCTCTGATGAACTCTTCTCCCTTCCTCTTCTGCATTTAAGATTTTATGTGATGACACTGGGCCTACCGGGATAATCCAGAATAATCTCCCTATTTTAAAGTCAATTGAGGGGCTGGCCCAGTGGTGTAGTGTTTAAGTTTGTGCATTCTGCTTTGATGGCCCGGGGTTCACTGGTTCAGATCCTGGTCATGGACCTACTCACTGCTCATTAAGTCATGCTGAAGCGGCGTCCCACATAGAAGAGCTACAACTCTACAACTACGATTTACAACTATGTGCTGGGGCTTTGGAGAGAAAAAAAGAAAAAGAGGAAGGTTGGCAACAGGTCTTAGCACAGGGCCAATCTTCCTCAAAAAAAAAAAAAAGAATTTGCCTTTAAAGTCAGCTGATTAGTAACCTTAATTCCATCTGCAAAATCCTTTCATAGCAGTACCTAGATTAGTGTTTAATTAAATAACTGGAAGATGAGAATTTTGGGGAGACCTTTAGAATTCTGTCTACTACAGATGCTTACTACATTATTGTTCCTCTTTCTTGTTCATTACTATAAGTACTTAAGTATGAATTTCCGTCTGAGCACTGCTTTAGCTCCTAGATTCTCCTATGTTCATCAGTAGTTAGCAGTTTTGGTTTTGATTTCTTCTTTAATCAAAGACTTGTTTGAAAGAGCTTTTTAATTTCTCAGTGGCAGTTTTTGTTTTTACTTCCCAGATAATGTTATTCTTTACTAGTTTTATTGTTTTGTGTTCAGAGAATATCGTCTTTTCTTCCTTCCTTCCTTCCTTCCTTTTTCTTTCTTTCGTGAGGAAGACCAGCCGTGAGCTAACATCTGTTGCCAATTCTCCTCTTTTTGCTGAGGAAGACTGGCCTTGGGCTAACATCCATGTCCATTTTCTTCTACTTTATATGGGACACTGCCACCGCATGGCTGACAAGCAGTGCATTGGTGGGTGGCTGGGATCGGAACCTGCGAACCCCGGGCTGCCAAAGTGTGAACTAAACCACTGCACCACTGGGCTGGCCCCTCGTCTTTTCTATTTCTACTTTTTGGGATTTATTTATAAATTTATTTATTTGCTTTGTGGCTTAATATATGAGTGATTTTTGTGAGTGTTCCATGAGCATTTGCAAAGGACATGTATTTTCTTTTTCAGGTTTTAGTGTTGTGTGTGTGTGTTTTAACTTAGCTTTTGTTCACTTGATCAAAGAAACGTGAAATAAAATCTCCAATATTAGTGTATATCTGTCTAATTCTCCTTGCATATCCAGTAGTTTCCTCTTTATGAATGTTGATACACTGTTATTTGGTATACAGACATTGCAACTATTAGAGCTTCATTGTATATTACACCCTTTCAGATAGTTTGTCTTGTTAAATGCTTTTGACCTTTAATTCTATCTTATCTGGTACTTAGACTATGGCCCCTTATTTCTCTGTTTGCATTTGCCTAGTGCACCTCTGCCCTTTGTTTCATTTTTAATCTTTCTTTTTCTTTTTTAACAATATATTCTTTTTTGAAGAAGGAGATTGGCCCTGAGCTGACATCTGTTGCCAATCTTCCTCTTTTTTTTTTCCCCAAAGCCCCCAGTACATAGTTGTATATATCCTAGTTGTAGATCCTTCTAGTTCTTCTGTGTGGGACCTGCCTCAGCATGGCTTGATGAGCGGTGAGTAGGTCCACATCCGGGATCCAAACCGGCAAACCCCAGGCTGCTGAAGTGGAACCATGCAAACTTAACTGCTGCGCCCCTGGGCTGGCCCCTTAATCTTTTTAAATTACTTTGTTTTAGATGTGTCTCTTGCATATGCCATGTAATTGGTATGTTTTGTTTTGTGATTCAATCTGAAACTCTATTTTCTTTTAATGAATTTAGCCAATTTATATTTCTTGATATGACAGCTGTGTTTGGTCATAGTTCTGTTATTACACTTTACAAAAATTTTTTATAGCTTTTTAAAAAGGTGCTTAAAACTTTTAAAATAGCTTTTTGTTGATCGCTTAAAAATAAATCTTACTATGTGAACTGTTTGTGAGTGTGTGTGGGTATATTTGAAAGGTTTCTATTTTAGATATAGTAGTTATTTTTGTAAACACAACTTTATATACTATACCTTGTTCTCTTTTTATTAGACAGTGTCTGTTGATTCCCTACTCTGAGCAACGTTGAAATAAATTTATATTCACTTCTTTCCTGCCCCCATCTCCATTATCTTCCCACTTTCCAGGTTCCACATAATTGTATTATTGTATTCCACAGTGTTTACACATAGTGTCCATAGTGTGGTATTCCATAGTTTTACATTTAAATCTTTAAATATGTTTATACTTCTATTAGTTGCTTTATCAACTTTTCATGAAATCAGCGTGGTCATACTACTTCTCACTTTTACTCCTCCTTCTCTCTCAACTATTATAATAAATATAATTTACACATTGCTAGGTTTATATCTTCATTCCATTCTATAATAATAAATAAAATAATAAATTTTAAAAAGTTCCAGGCCTTGAATAAATGAAATGGCTTTAATATTCTCTATGAGTCCTTTTGGTGTGGTTGTCTCCATTCATCCTGGTAAAGCTCATCTTCTAGTAGCTTTTTCAAAAAAGGGTCCTGGAAAATATATTCCTTCAATCTATGCATAATAAAATTTTTATCTTTCTGCCTGGAAGGCTTAATTTCATCTTGAATTTCAATAACTTTACGAAGGCATGACTTAGTGCAGTTTTATTTTTGTTTTTGTTAATTTCTCTGAGACAAGGTGTGATCTTTCAATATGCAGATGGAAGATTTTTTTTTTATGTTGGGAAGATTGAATTATATCTTCTTTTTAAAATTTAATATTATGTTTTGAATAGATATTCCATTTACATAATTCAAAAAGAAAAATGAACATGAAAGATGAAGACTGAAAGATGAAGAATGCAGGTTATAAAATAATATATACAGTATGGTCTCATTTTAGCAAAAAGAAAACCACATTTTTTTAAAGAGAAAAAGAGACCAGAGTGATGTCAGCATCATGGTGGAGTGACCTTTTCCCCTAAATGTTCCCCCGCCAAGATACAACAAGAAGGTCATCCATACATCAATGGAGGTCTTTCAAACTACATATAGGATGCCTGGGAGACCCATGCAGCCTTACATCTGACAGTGGAGTTGCTGGAAACCCTAGGGGAAGAGGCAGTGGGTAAGGAAGGCTCCCCTCCTTCCCCAGTGGCAGTGGCCCTGAGACTGAGAACACCCAGCTCTTGGAGAGGAGGGGGAGGGGTGGCCCTCGGCGGGAAAACCTTCACTCTCCAAGTTCCTGCACAGCGGGGAACTCCCACTTGGAAGGAACGGACCAGTTGTGGCGGTGTCCTCGCCAAGCTAACACTCCAGGAGAGCAGATAGCGAGGGAAGAATGAGAAGCCCCTGGGAACAGGGAGGTGAAAGTGAGTGCCACTGCCCCTCCCTTGGTGTCTTGGCTCAGCCATGCTCAGCACCCAAGGCCAGAAGTGCTGCAGCCTGGTGGAGGCCAGCAGGGATTCAATCCAGTGGAGATCCAGCCCAGCAGCCGGCACATGACATCCACCCCCCTGGTGTTTCAACCTGGCGGCTGGTGCACAACACCTGACCCCACAGAGTTAAAGCCCCACTGCTGGGGTGTGACACCCAGGCACCCAAGCCCAGTGGTGCTGTAGCCCGGCGGAGGCACACAGGGATCCAACCGAGTGGAGATCCAGCCTAGCGGCTGGCCCGGGACACCCCACCCCCGTGGAGCTCCAGCCCAGCCATGCATCAGCCCCGCTGCACTTCAGTCCAGCCAGAATGCCTGCACATCTTAGCGGTTTTGGAACACACAGTTATTGACCCCTACATAGTGGCAGCAAGTGGAATCTACGTCCAGATATCTTCAGGATGAGGAAAAATAAAAACAAACCCTCAAGCAGTATGCAAAAATACATTAAATCTCCAGTCCAGAAGGGAAATGACAAGCATCCAGAAATCAACCTGGAAGACACAGAAATTTATAACCTAAATGACAGAGAATTCAAAATAGCTATCATAAAAAAGCTCAATGAATTACAAGAAAACACAGATAGACAATTCAAGGAAATTAGGAGGTTCTTCACAAAGGAAATTGAAACCATAAAGAAAAACCAGTCAAAATTGTTGGCGATGAAAAACAATGGAAGAGATAAAGGAAAATCTGGAATCTTTGATGAACAGAGCTGACAACATAGAGGAAAGAATTAGTTTCATTGAGGATAGCAATATAGAAAGGCTTCAGATGGAGGAGGAGACACAGCTAAGGATAAAAAGAAGAGACATCAGGATCATGGTGGAGTGAGATTCCCTCTTTGAATCTCTGCCCCCTGAGACACAACAAAAATATCATTCACGTACAAACAGAGGTCAATCAAACACTACAAAGAACTTCTAAGAGACCCTTGCCATGGTACATCTGATGGTGGAGGCACAGGAAGCCCCAAAGGACTTGAGGAGAGGTAAGGAAATGTACTCTCCCTCCCCATCCAATCAGCAAAGACAGATAGCACGGCTCACAGACAGAGCGGGGGGAGGGGCAGCCCTCTGCTGGGGAAAGCTATCACCCTCCAGGTGCTCTCATAGACTGAGAGAGCCCCACCAGGAAGTGATGACAAACTGTTGTGGGGGTGTGGTCACTGCCCCAAGAAAGCCAGATAGTGAGGGAGAAAGGAAGCCCCCTGGCTCAGGCAGGCAAAAGAGAGAACCCCTCCCCCCACACACCCTGTGCTTCAGCACAATCCCTCCAGGGACTGCAGTGGGCTCAGAACACACAGCTCATGACCTCCACCCAGTGGCGGCAAGTGGAAACTGCAGGACCAGAAATTCTCAAGATGAAGAATAGCCAAGATAAATCATCCAGCTCTATGCAAAAGTATCTTAAGTCTCCAGACCAAGAGGAAAATGAAAAACACCCAGAAACCAACCCTGAAGGCACAGAAATCTATAACCTGAACGACAGAGAATTCAAAATAGCTATCATAAAAAAACTCAACAAATTACAACACAGAGAAATGATTCAACGAATTCAGGAATTTCTTCACAAAAGAGATTGAAACCATAAAGAAAAACCAATCAGAAATATTGGAGATGAAAAACACAATGGATGAGAAAAAGGAAAACCTGGAATCTTTAAAGAGCAGAACTGACAATATGGAGGAAAGAATTAGCATTATCGAGGATAGTCATGCAGAAATGCTCCAGATAGAGGAGGAGAGAGAACTAAGACTAAAAAAAATGAAGAAATTCTTCGAGAAATATCAGATTCAATTAGGAAAAGTAACATAAGGATAATAGGTATTACAGAAGGAGAAGAAAGGGAAAAAGGAGCAGAGAGTTTGCTCAAGGAAATAATAGCTGAGAACATCCCAAATCTGGGGAAAGAGATGGAAATAACAGTGAATGAAGTCAATAGATCACCTAAATATATAAACAGGAAAAGACAAACTCCATGCCACATAGTAACTAAATTAGCAAGAGTCAATGACAAAGAAAAATATGAAGAACAGCTAAACAAAACAACAAATTAACATACAAAGGAAACCCCATCAGGCTCTCAGCTGATTTCTTGACAGAAACTCTACAGGCTAGGAGAGACTGTAATGATACATGCAAAATTCTGAAAGACAAAAACCTTCAGCCAAGAATACTTGATTCAGCAAAAATATCCTTCAAATATGATGGAGAAATAATAACTCTCTCTGATAAACAAAAGCTAAGGGAGTTCATCACCACAAGACCCCCACTACAAGAAATGCTCAAGAAGGCCCTTAGACCTGAAAAAAAAAGTCGAAAGGAAATAATGGACTTAAATGAAAAACTAGACAAGATGGACTTAATAGCTATATTCAGAGCACTCCACCCTAAAACAGCAGATTACCCATTCTTCTCAAGTGCGCATGGAACATTCTCAAGGATAGAACATATATTAGGAAACAAGGCAAATCTCTATAAATTTAAGAAGATTGAAATCATTACAAGCATCTTTTCTGATCATAATGCTATGAAACTAGAAATAAACTGCAAGAAAAAACTGGGAAAGGGACAAAGATGTGGAGACTAAACAACATGCTACTGAACAACCAATGGATCGTTGATGAAATTAAAGGAGAAATCAACAACTATCTGGAGATAAATGAAAATGAAAATATACCCTACCAACTCATACGGGATGCAGCAAAAGCGGTCCTGAGAGGGAAAGTCATAGCAATACAAGTCCACCTTAACAAACAAGAAAAATCCCAAATAAACAACCTTAAACTACACCTAACAGAATTAGAAAAAGAACAGACAAAGCCCTGAATCAGCAGAAGGGGGGAAATAATAAAAATCAGAGCAGAAATAAATGAAATTGAAACCAAAAAAACAGTAGAAAGGATCAATGAAACAAAGAGCTGGTTCTTTGAGAAGATAAATAAAATTGACAAATCCTTAGCCAGACTCACTAAGAAAAAAAGGGAGAAGACTCAAATAAAATTAGAAATGAAAGAGGAGAAATTACAATGGATACCACAGAAATACAAGGGATTATTAGAGAATACTATGAAAAACTATATGCCAACAAATTGTACAATCTAGAGGAAATGGACAAATTCTTGGATGCATACAACCTCCCAAAACTGAATCAAGAAGAAACAGAGAATCTGAATAGACCAATCACAAGTAAAGAGATTGAAATAGTAATCAAAACCTCCAAAAAAATAAAAGCCCAGGACCAGATGGCTTCCCTGGAGAATTTTATCAAACGTTCAAAGAAGATTTAGCACCTATCCTTCTCAAACTATTCCAAAAAATAGAGGAAGATGGAATACTTCCCAACACATTCTATGAGGCCGACATCATGCTGATACCAAAGCCAGACAAGGACAATACAAAGAAGGAAAACTACAGGCCAATATCACTGATGAACATAGACGCAAAAATCCTCAACAAAATATTGGCAAACCGAATACAGCAATACATCAGAAAGATCATACACCACGATAAAGTGGGATTCATACCAGGGACACAGGGATGGTTCAACATTCGCAAATCAATCAACGTGATACACCACATTAACAAAATGAAGAATAAAAACCACATGATCATCTCAATCGATGCAGAGAAGGCATTCGACAAGATCCAGCATCCATTTATGATAAATACTCTCAACAAAATGGGTATAGAAGGAAAGTACCTCAACATAATAAGGGCCATATATGACAAAATCTACAGCAAACATCCTACTCAACGGGGAAAAACTGAAAGCCATTCCTTTGAGGACAGGAACAAGACAAGGGTGCCCACTCTCACTGCTCTTATTCAACATAGTACTGGAAGTTCTGGCCAGAGCAATTAGGCAAGAAAAAGGAATAAAAGGACTCCAAATAGGCAATGAAGAAGTGAAACTCTCACTATTTGCAGATGACATGATCTTATACATAGAAAACCCAAAAAATTCCATTGGAAAACTACTAGAAATAATCAACAACTACAGTAAAGTGGCAGGGTATAAAATCAACTTACAAAAATCAATTGCATTTCTATATACTAACGATGAAGCAACAGAAAGAGAACTCAAAAAGACAATCCCATTTACAGTTGCAACAAAAAGAATAAAATATCTGGGAATAAATTTAACCAAGGAGGTAAAAGACCTATACAATGAAAACTATAAGACACTATTGAAAGAAATCGAGGAAGACATAAAGGAATGGAAAAAGATTCCATGCACATGGATTGGAAGAATAAATATAATTAAAATGTCCATTCTACCTAAAGCAATCTACAAATTCAATGCAATCCCAAGCAGAATCCCAATGTCATTCTTCACGGTAATAGAACAAAAACTACTGAAATTCACATGGGGCAACAAAAGAGCCCGAATAGCTAAAGCAATTCTGAAAAAAAAGAACAAAGCTGGAGGCATCACAATCCCTGATTTCAAAATATGCTATAAAGCTATAGTAATCAAAACAGCATGGTACTGGTACAAGAATAGACACACAGATCAATGGAACAGAATTGAAAGCCCAGAAATAAAACCACACACCTATGGACAGCTAATCTTCAACAAAGGAGCAAAGAACATACAATGGAGAGAGGGAAGTCTCTTCAATAAATGGTGCTGGGAAAATTGGATAGCAACATGCAAAAGAATGAAAGTAGACCATCTCCTATCGCCATATACAAAAATCAGTTCAGAATGGATCAAGGACCTGAAAGTGAGACCTGAAACTATAAAACTCCTGGAAGAAAATATAGGCAGTACACTAATTGAGATTGGACATAAAGGGATCATTTCAGATTCCATGTCTACTCGGACAAGGGAAACAAAGGAAAAAGTAAACAAGTGGGACCTCATCAGACTAAAGAGCTTCTACAAGGCAAATGAAACCAGGATCAAAATGAATAAACAACCCACCAACTGGGAGAAAATATTTGCAAATCATTTGTCCGACAAGGGATTAATCTCAGTAATATATAAAGATCTCATACAACTGAGCAACAAAAAAACAAACAACCCGATCAAAAAACGGGCAGAGGATATGAACAGACATTTTTCCAAGGAAGAGATACAGATGGCCAATAGATACATGAAAAGATGTTCAACATCACTAATCATCAGGGAAATGCAAATCAAAACTACACTAAGATATCACCTGACACCCATTAGAATGGCTATAATCACAAAGACAAATAACAAGAAATGCTGGAGAGGTTGTGGAGAAACGGGGACACTCATTCACTGCTGGTGGGAATGCAAACTGGTGCAGCCTCTATGGAAAACAGTATGGAGAGTCCTCAAAAAATTAAAAATAGAAATACCGTATGATCCAGCAATCCCACACTTGGGCATCTACCCAATGGACAGGAAATCAACCATCACAAGAGGCGTATGCACCCCTATGTTCATTGCAGCATTATTCACTATAGCCAAGAAGTGGAAGCAACCCAAGTGTCCCTCGACTGATGATTGGTTAAAGAAGATGTGGTATATACATACGATGGAATACTACTCAGCCACAAGAAAAGACACAATTGTCCCATTTGCAACAACATGGAAGGACCTAGAGGGTATTATGTTAAGTGAAATAAGCCAGAGAGAGAAAGACAGACACTGCATGAACTCACTCATATATGGAATATAAGTGAACACACGGACAGAGAGAACTGACTGGTGGTTACCAAGGGGAAGGGGGGTGGGGTGGGGGCACAAGGGGTGAAGGGTTACATCCACAAGGTGATGGACAAACAAAAATGTACAACTAAAACCCCACAGTGTTATAAACTATTAAGACATCAATTAAAAAAATGGTAAATAAATAAATAAAGTAGAGGAAGATGGGGATGGATGTTAGCCCAGGCCCAGTCTTCCTCACACACACACACACACACAAAGCTAATAGATTCTGGCCAACGAGGCACGGGGGGAACTCGTGAGGATCAAAACCATCAAAGTCAGGAAAAATAGGGAAAGACTGGAAAATAGTCACAGACCAGCGGAGACTAAGGAGACATGACAACAAAGTGCATGTTCTGGATTGGATCCTGGGAGAGAAAAAGGACATTAAAGGAAAAACTGGTGAAATCCAAATAAAGTCTGGAGTTCAGTTCATAGCAATGTAGCAATATTTTCTTAGTTTTGACAAATGTACCACAGTCATGTAAGATGGTAACATTACGGGGAGACTGAAACTGAGTGAGGGATATGTGGGAACTCTATCTTTGCAACTTTTCTGTAAATCAAAAATTCTTCAAAATCTTTAAAATATACTATTCAAAACCAAAATTAAAAGGTTATAAAAAAAATGAAAGGCATACAGAAACAGATGTTCTCTTTCACTGGGCATTATCAGATCTGGTGGTTTGCCTGGATCTGGCAGTCAGGAAAGTTGGACCAAGTTGGTACTGAAGGCAGCAGAGCCGGAAGACGGTGAGGCCTGGATCCCGGATGCTGCTAATGAGCTGCTGAATGAATTAACCAGTCCCGGAGCTGCTCCTCACCTGGACTTCTTGTTTATGTCAAGCAAGAATTGCATTTTGTTTGAGTTTCTTTTTTTTCCTTCTGCAGATTGTAGTTGAAATCCTTCTAGTTAGGAAAGGGAGATAAGTAAACAAATTGGTACACTAAAGTGTGTCAAGTGTTGAGGTAGAAATTTGTAGGAGGCAAAGGAAGGATGGGTCAGTTCTGCCGGGGAAACAGCATCAAGACCAGTTCGCATAGTGGGCTACTATTTGAGCTGAATCTTTTTTTTTTTCAGTTGAGATATAATTGACATATAACTGAGCTGAGACTTGAAAGATGACAGATGTTTGCAAAGTAATGGGAGGGGGGCATGGCGGGAGCAGGGAGAGGCAGTTAATGTTCCAGAATTCATAGGGAACAGCGGGAATTCAGAGTTCTAGTCTGATGGGGCAGCAGGGCCATATCGGAGATGGACTATCCAGCAGAAGAGGGGCACCCTGCAAGGGGACCAACATGAGCAGATTCATCTTGTAATGAGCTCACCTTGGCCGCTCTGTCAAAGAAAGGTCAGGATCTGCAAGACTGCAAGCTGGGAGACCAGACTGAACAGTTTAGAAGGACAATGACGACCTGAACGAAGTGGGTGGAGAGAAGTTTATGGATTTACTTAGGAGGTGGAGTCAATGGGATGCGATGTCTGACTGGATGTGGAGGTGCAGGGGAGGGGGACTTGAGCGATGCTGGGGTTATAGGCACGGCAGTGATGATGGTGGTACTGTTTATCGAGAGAGAGACTACAGAGAGAGGCTCTGGTTTAAGGAAAAGATAACAGAATAATTCTATTTGGGCATGTCGCCTTTGAAGTACAGAAAGGAACCAAGTTGAGATAGACGGGAGACATTTGGATCTATGGTCTGGGATGTAGGAGAGGCCTGACCCTGTGTCATCGTGGTGTACAGGTGCCAAGGGAGGGCAGGGATCATCCAGGTAGGGTACGTAGAGGGAGAAGGCCCAGAGCCGGGGGGCACATTGAGAGAGCTAAGTGGTGTCTTAGAAGACAAGAGGCCATATTGCATTGTGAGGTGAATATTCTAGAACAGTGCTGTCCAATGGAAATATAATCCCAGCTATGTATACAATTTCAATATTTTTAGTAGCTACATTAAAGGGTAAAAAGAAACAGGCAAAATTAACTTTAATAATGTATTTTATTTCACTTGAAATATCCAAAATATTATTTCAACATGTAGTCAATGTAAAAATATTAATGAGAGGGCTGGCCCTGTGGCGTAGTGGTTAAGTTTGGCATGCTCCACTTCGGTGGCCCAGGTTCACAGGTTTGGATCCTGAGTGTGGATCTACACCGCTTGTCAGTCATGCTGTGTCAGCGTCCCACGTACAAAATAGAGGAAGATTGGCACAGATGTTAGCTCAGGGCAAATCTTCCTCAGAAAAAAAAAATTAATGAGATCTTTTACAGTCTTTTTCTATACTAAGTCTTTGAAATCTGGCATGTATCTACACCGAGAGCACATCTCAATATGGACCAGCTCCATTTCAAGTGCTCCATGGCCACCTATGGTTTGTGGCTGCTGAATTGGAATGTTCTAGACTGAGGCAGATCGAGGTTCAAATCCTCTTCGAGCCCAAGTTATCTCGTCTGTGAAATAGGGGCATAATAGCCACCTCCCATGTAAGGTAAAGCTCTTGACACATAGTGGGGCTACAGTAAATGGTGGCTATTATGGAGGGAGGGGAGTACTTTTAGAAGGGCGCAAGTGGAGACAGTAAGGAAAGGAAGCTATACAGAACATGGTTGAAGATCTTGTGTTTTCTTTACAGATGGGAGAGGCTTGGTATGTTTTTAGGCTACAGAAGTTTCTGGTAGAGAGGGAGAATTACAGAAGAGGGAATAAAACAATGCAGAAAGTTTGAGAAAAAGTAGGGAGATGGAATTGAAGCAGAGGTGGAGAGGTTAGCTTTAAACCTGAAGCTGAGCACTTTTTTGTCTAAGAACAAAGGAAAGGAAGTCAGGGTGGGCAAGAGTCATGCCCGCTGACCATTCCTGAAGCGCTTTCTGTGCATAGGCCACTCTACTAGTTGCGTTACTTGCATTCTCTCGTCCAATCCTCCCAACAACCCTGAAAGGTGGGTCCTGCTACTGTTCCCGTTTTACAGATGAGGAAACTGAGTCTTTAGGAGGGTAACTTGCCTTAGGTCATAAAACTAGGAGAGCCAGCATTCGAGCCCATTTTGATGCCAGAGTCTAGATTCTTCTTTTTGGTAGAATGTTTCTTATTTGGCTTTGTCTGATGTTTCTTCATGATTAGATCCAGCGTATGCATTTCCAACCAGAACACTGTATAAGTGGTGTGTCTTCAGGCGTCACATCTAAAGGCACCTCTGACATCCATCTGCCCCTTAGCGGTCACTCAGTCAAGGTGTTGTCCAATTTCCCCATCATATAGTTTCTATTTTTTTCCCTTTCAACTAATAAGCAATCTGAGTGGAGACACTTTAAAACCGTGCAAACATCCTGCTCATCATCTTTCCTCTTAAATTTAGCCTCATTGATGATTCTTGCCTGATCCATTTTATTCTGACGGTCGCAAAATACTGATCCCAACTCCGGCGCTCCCTCTACATCCACCATCTGACTCTCATTCTACTTCAGCATAAGCCCTCCTTTCTCTCTCTCTTTCTCATCAAAGTGAACTCAGTGATTCCAAATTTTTTCAGTGGGTTCTAATTCATTAATGTCCTTAATCATTTTGGTGCCTACCATCCCAGATTTGGCTGGCGGCAGCCCCTTCAAGCTGGCTCCTTTGTCCTGTGACATGCCTCCTACCTTTTTTTTGAAAGTACTGTCTTACTTTTTGGCATAACAAAATGTTCCAGCTCCTCATCTCATATCTGCAATGCCCCAGGCCTGAAATCAGCCATTTCTCTAATGGACCCTGATTACTTTTGACGGGAATGGTATTACAGAACAAGATCTCAGTGTAAAATATGCTTACTGCTAACGGGGCGTATTTGATTTTAAGCCCTTTTAGCAGATAGAGCTGAATATATATACATATTTTTATAGACACATATGAATATACATATTTTAGAATTCATGAGTTCACACTGATATCTCCAACTCCAATCCATTTCCACAGGGTTTTTTCTTGTTTCCCTCCGTTAAATATTTGTATGTTTCTTCTTCCATGGTGAGAACCCTGGCTCTTAACAACATCAACACATTTATTCATTTGCCTGATCTACAATACATCTCAGAGAGTTTCAGAATCATTTTACCAATGTTGGCACATAAAAAAACCTACTAAAGAGAGTCCGGAATTCGTCTGCAGTTTCCTCCCTACTCTCACTACACCAGAGCCTGCTTCTTAACCACGACCTCCTAGCAAGGTTGCTTTCTGGGAGGAAGATGATAGCAGAGAGGGAGCAGGGGACTTAAGGAAATGGAGAAGGTGTGAACAGCCACGAGGGGGAAAGGTGAGGGAATTCCGTTTCAGAAGCAGAGGATCAATTTCTCAGACTGGAGGAGATACACGAGCAGTGGCTCCGGTCCACTCGATGGCATGTTTTCCTGTAGCCATCTTGGCAGCCTGGGTGTAGGAGGAGAGAAGACAGATGGTTGGGATGGCTGAATGGATCCAAAGCTGGGGAACTACCAGGTGGATGTGGCAGAAGGACAGGGGGTGAGGACTTTGGGGTGCTGGCAAGAAAGCTGTTGACGTAATGCACCCTGGAGTCTGGGCTGAATGGAGGAGGAAGTAAAGCCAAGAGGGAGAAAGGGGAGAGACTGGAGCTTGAGCTGGGCTGAGAAAGGGTTTACTGAAGTGATTTCTGGTCACTGAATACAACAGTCCAGGACTAGCCAGTCAGGGGGCTAGGGAAGAGAATGGCTTGTACCAAACTTGGTTGGGGGAAGACGGGAGGGGTTGTACTTTGAGCCGAGTCTTTGTTTCCCCAAGGACCAGAGACTGAGGGAGAGAAGACCTAGCCGGCCTAGGCTGAAGACGGAAGCTGCTTCAGGCACATTACTGCAATGTATGGTCAACAGCTGTGAAAGTGTTCAGATAAATGTAATTTTGTAAACATGAAAGGACTTTAGAAATCATTACGTCTACACAGGCACTTCACTTCTAAGGTCAGGAAATGAAGGTCCCAGCCGTTAAGCAACTGTACCCCCGCCCCCCAGCGGGGGTGGGATGCAAAGGTGTTTTAAATTTAAGTTGGTGGTTCTCTTTATCCTGCTAGAATGTTCTAAAGCTGGCAGAATGTCTTACTGACTGGTTTGTTTGGGTGCACTAGGCTTGGTTCTCCGCCTCGGTTTTAAGCACAGGGGCGGGCATCGAGTCTCACACATCATTGCGTTCTCCATGCTTCCCAAGTCAGTCACTGCTGAACGCATTCTTTCTGATTGATGAATTTGCAGGAATAGCTCATATCTTAGGGTAGGAGTGTCGGCAGAGAGCCAGAATTTTCGAGAAGCATTATTTCTTTCTATATTCTTAGGGATCTTCCTTTCTTTTGACCCTTATTAAGCAAGCATTGCTCTGGACATGTGGCGTATACTTTGTCACTAGAGCTTTGTCTGTAAACATACTAATTAAAACAATGCCTTTCTGACAGAGAGAACTGATTGGTGGTTACCAGGGGCAAGGGGGGTGGGGGGTCGGCACAAGGGTGAAGGGATGCATCCACATGGTGACGGACAAATAATAATGAACTACTAAAACCCCACAATGTTATAAACTATTAAGACATCAATAAAAATTAAAAATTAAAAAAAAAATACCTTTCTGAACCCAATTTCAGCTTGTTTCTCACAGACCCCATGACTCAGCTGCACAGAGTCAAGGTGGATCCCACTTAAAGGGGAAAATAAATTCCGAGCTTCTTTTGAGTTGATCAGGCAGCATCGAGGTGAGGGAAAGGGGATAAAGATGCTGGACCTCAGCAGGCAGGAACAGAGATGAGCCTATCCTCCCCAGGAACATTCCACTGAGAAATGGACAGAAATGTCCCTGGTGGAATGTAGTTCAATGAAACCTAGCCATGCCGTACAGCAGTCTCTGTAGTTTAAAGGACAGAGGCGGCTTTGTAGCTTCAGAGGCATCCTGTGCAGAAGGTGCCAGGTCTCTGTGCTCTGGAAACATCTCTGCTGTTCTAGGTGATTAAACCAGAACTGATCGGAGAACAGCCTGGAAAATCAGAAGTTAGCGATTCTATTTCTGCAAAGCAGAGCCTTTCGTGTGGCATTTGTGCCAAGAGCTGGGATCAAATTTGGTGACAACGTAACTAAACCAGTGGTCAGTGGTAGTTTCAGAGTGGCCAGGTACCAATAGACCTCCAAAATTCTTGCACTATTTAATGACAAATGGAAAAAACACTTAGAATTTTTGTTTTCAAGGAGGCTCTATGTCTATAGTACAGAGTTCCCATATTTAATGTTCCATCAAAAACTTCTTCAGAGTAATGCTTACTGTCATCACCTTACCTGTTTAGACTTCCTTCTACCACTTTTGAGAGGTGTTGTCACCTCTCCAAAAACAGAAAGAGGTATGCTGCCACCAGAGGGTAATAGGACCTCATTTGTGACCACGTGGTCCAAAAAGTAAGGCTTCCAAAGAAAACGTGTTTACCTCAAATCCATTCTGAATTTCAAAAAATTACTTTTTTAGTGACTATAAATTTAGTTTATAAAGAAAACAAAGTATAGGGGCCGACCTGGTGGCATACTGGTTAAGTTTGTGCACTCCACTTTGGCAGCCTGGGGTTCGCAGGTTTGGTTCCCAGGCGCAGACCTATGCACCGCTCATCAAGCCATGCTGTGGCGGGCGTCCCACATACAAAGTGGAGGAAGATGGGCACGGATGTTAGCCCAGGGCCAATCTTCCTCAGCAAAAAGAGGAGGATTAGCAACGGATGTTAGCTCAGGGCTAACCTTCCTCACACACAAAAAAAAAGAAAGAAAGAAAACAAAGTATAAAGTACATTCATTATTTTTACTCCCATATCCTTGTTGACGACTGTTGAATATAAAGTTGATCTTGTCCTCTGACCCGGCTAAAATGCTATTTTTTGACTTTTCCCTGATTCCATTCTCACGGTTCACTCTTAGTGATTAAGATGCTTTGGGTTGTTTCTCCTGCAGCGTGAGATCTATCACGTTCATACAGTCAGACTTAATCACCTTGGTTGGTCATTTGAAAGTTTGTAGCCAGAGTCACCACTCAGCCTCCTTCCAAAAGCAGAATGAGAAACGACAGGGAACACTGGCTTCAAGATGCTGCAGCGTGTAGTTCCCTGTGGGGCCTCCTTCTCCATCCGAGCAGGAAAACTTGCCTCTCTTTTCTAAAGACAGCGAAGACTACTCCTTTACGGGACTGGCGGAGCTGGGCAGGGCTCCAGACTGATGGGCGTGGCCTCGTGGAGGCTGTGCCTCGATCGCATAGGATTCTCTCCTTTTGGCCCCGGCAGTATCTTAGCAACCAAACCACATCTCTCAGGAAGCTCTTTGCTCTCGAAAAGCACTTTAAAAAAATCTGATCATGTATTCTGATTTTTGATCCCCAAAATATCATCATACTGGGGTGGTGATAAACTTTCTTGAAAATTATTTGGAGCAAAACCAAGTTATTCCTGAGCAAACTTTCAAACAAGCTTTGCCCTCAGCAGTCTGTAACTGTTTTGGGACTTGTCCTTTAAAGAGATCCTTTTAGGGACAAAAAGTAGGTTTTGGCTGGGTACTTTCTAGATACTTAAAAAGCTGACTAATAGTTTTAGGGTGTAAGGTGGTGGAGTAGGAGAGGGCCATTTGCAAACTCCTATGTAAAGAGCACAGACCGATATCGTTCCATTAAAAAGACTCACCCAGTGTGTGTGTGGGCGGGGAGGGCACTACCCGGGAACTCTATACTGTCTCCTCAGTTTCCCTGTAAATCTAAAACTGTTCTCTGGGCCGGCCCAGAGCCATAGTGGTTAAGATTGTGTGCTCCGCTTCGGCAGCCCAGGGTTCGTGGGTTCTGATGCTGGGCGTGGACCTGCGCAGTGCCCATTAAGCCATGCTGTGGTGGTGTCCCATCTACAAAATAGAGGAAGATGGGCACAGATGTTAGCTCAGGGCCAATCTTCCTCACCCCCCCCCAAAAAAAATCTAAAACTGTTCTCAAAATAAAGCCTATTAATTTAAAAAAAACACAGACACTGGGATTGTAATAAAATTTATGTTGTCATGTGGTTCTCTTCACTAGACACCCAGGTAGTGGTGGTGACTGAAAGGGTTTAAAAGTGATAATGAAAACATACTAGGAAACTTTCAATCCAGTGTGACAGGAAAAGGGTAAAGTCAAAACAGGAGGCCAGGCATGAACTGGAGTGACCCTTCTTTGACATGACTCTAGCATGTTGACATGACAGGCTATAGCCAGCAGATCATGCTTGGGGCTTGGGGGATATAAAATATAAAATATCTGTTCATATAAGATTATGCAGTTAATCAATCAAAGGAGACAACTAGTTAGGAAAAATTTTAATCAATGGGTTAAAAAACTTACATAAACACGTTGAACATAATATATGCAACATTAAATTCCGGGTGATACATGAATTGTTTTCTCTATGTGGGAGCAGCTCACTCTGAGCTAACCTGACAGATCGCAGTCTGATTGATGGCTCATCGCTACAAAGTTTTGACACAAGATTTTCTTAACATAGCACACTCCCAGAATATGTTTAAAATAGAGTTTGATCTCTTAAAATCGATTTGCATATAATTTTAGAGAGAATATCTCTTAGTTAAAATGAGTATATCTGTGCTGTAGTTTCACAAGCATAAACTTTAATTTCTGATATAGGAAGCTTTTCTCTACACCACAATAAAATTTCATTTTATGAAAAAATAATTTAATTCACGAGGTATGCCTCTTGAGGGCACGTGCACAGTGTAAGCACAGTGTCAGGACAGTGCACGACGAACGCACAACACAGTACACCACAAGGAACACAGCTCCCAGTCACGCAACTCCCCTCAGCACAAAGGTGTCAAAACACACCAGGAAGCACCCGTGTGGCGTGGCCCGGGCACCTTATGGGTACGTGTATATGTGCAAGGATGGGTACGCCGCCATGGTGGCACGGCCTCTCTTGGCAGCAGGATATCTGTTCCTGGACCAGTTTGGCTTCATATCCGGAGCTGGCTCTTGGCTGGGGTTTGTGCTCCTCTTTGGAGAGCATGACACTGTAAATCCTGGCTTCTCTCTCTGGGCAAACGAGATAGAAAAGCTGAATCACTTCATGCTGCAGTTTCTAAAGTTATAATTAGGGTTGGGGCTGCTTTTACAAGGAGCTAGTGAGAAGTGTTTGGATTTTCCCCCAAATACCAAAGCAGTTGACATCAGAGGGTGGAGGTGAATCAGGCATTTGCCCTGGTCCCTCAGATAGTCAAAGAAAGGTCCATGGGCAATATTTTAATTGCCCTGAGAAGTTCAGGGACTGTATTTCACAAGCTGTCTAGAAACATCACACAAAGGAGGAGAAGAACACGATCTTTCAAGGTGGAGACTGCCCTAGTTTTTCAACTCTGCTTATCTGACAGCCACGGAAGGGAAATGCCTACCTCTGTTAGAGAAATAGTACACTAGAAATTTTAAGAAAATGAAGTAAAGGAAAAGGTGTGGATGGCATTCATCCACTACTTTGGGTTTAACTGACTCCCTGGTTACATGTTACAGCCCAAATAGCCTGTTTCGGCTGTGGGAGATGGTTCTAGCCACCCACTGCCTTGCAATGGATGCTGAATGAGGAAGGACAGTTCATCACTTAGTCTGTCAGGACAGGATCCTCTTCGATTTGACGTTATTTACAGCTCTCTTCATTGCTCTTCCTTTTCTGTTACACCATGGTGGTTGGACTATCTGTCTTGTCACCTCTCCTAGAGGATCATGGCCTTACGGGAGGGATCATGTCCTACAACCCTCAATGGGCCCTGCACACAGTAGGTTCTCCCTAAGACACAGATGGATGGATGAGAGCATTAAGTGGAGAATTCCCAAGCAACAGACTCGGGAAGACGCAGGGACTCCACCTTGGGAGAAGTGTCCGTTCTACACCTAGTATACCTACGTTAACCCCGTGGTTCTCGATCTTTGTTCCACCGGACACATGTGAGCAGCACCCTCCCGTAGACACACCCAGGGCTAATGAAACGACAGCTTATGAGCTGTTCCTCCACCTCTTTTTCCTCCCTCTCAGGAAAGACTATGCAAGTGCAAATGAGCAAGAGATGTTATTATAGAGATAAATAACAATTCATACTAACTTATCCCTTTACAAAAAGCAAACCATTCCCAGACCTCGGTACTGCGCCACCACTGGTAAGCCTGGACGCGTGGCCTGCCTCACAACTGACGGCGGCACCCCCGCTTGTCAACGTCGCCCAGGGTGGAGAACGGCTATATCACTCACTACCACTGTTTTACCTGAACTGTAGCCACGGAGTTACGAAATAACAGCTGCCTAACAACTGTCTGCTGAAGTAAACTGAATTCTCCACGGCGAGCTTTTGGCTCTGGGTGGGCCTCCTCGCGTGCCTGGCGCGCTGAGCCCCAGGCCGGCCAGGTGGTTTGTAGCCTGAGGGTGCAAACTACCTGAGAGGCTCACCTGAGCAGGACAAATCCGAGAAGGTGACACTGGGGGGACTGGGGATCGCCACCCCTCCAAATCATATAATACATTTGAAAACCAAATAAAATTGCCGCCACATGTGTATAAATTCGGTGAAATACCTGCATTGTCTCTTTATCCTTAGTCAGAATCAAGGCGGTCATTTTTGATGGGTCCAGGGAGGTGCCTTTGTCTCTTCCATTTAACTGTGACTAAAACAAATGAACACACTCTCACTAAATTTCCACTTGGACACGTGTGATTATATAGAACATACAATATTTGAGTGTTTTTCATTCATGCATGTTGATTCATTATGATACTCTCACATGAAGGGAGGGGCAGGACACAAATGAATAAGAATTTGAAGAAAAGAAGGAAATTAATATTTATTGAGCGCCTACCAGGCACTTTACACGCAGTTTCTCATCTTCTCACAACAACCTTATGATGTAGATACTGTGACCCCAGCATTTCAGATGCAGGAACTGAGTCCCAGCGTGGTCACGTCACTCACAGGATATTACACAGTGGGGCTGGAATCTGAACTCAAGACAGACTTGGAAGCTTGTGCCCTCGTCACTGTTGCCCCAGACGCCAAAGGGCCCTCAACGCCGAACAGGGACAGCTGTGCTCTAGGGGGCTCCTCAGTGTAATGCGGTGGGGCCTCATTACACCACTGCTCACCACAGGGTAGCATTCTGCGTGAGAAGGGCTCATTTTGCACCCTATCCACTAAGAATTAGCTACTAATGTACCAAAATCTATTTTTATACATAAAAGAATCAAGGATGTTACAGCCACAAAATTCCAAAGTACCAAAAGTTGGTTACGTGCCTCTCTGCTGTGTTCTTACTGCCTCCTATTCTGTGATGTAATTTCCTGCTTACTTGTTAAAATCCCCACCAGACTTTAAGGTCCCCGAGGCAGGGATAGTGTTTTGTTCAGTGCTGCCTCCCCAGCATCCGACAGAGGGCCTAAAATGTAGTTGTTACATAACGCACTGTGTTGAATGGATGGATGGATGGATGGATGGACGGATGGATGGATGGATGGATAGACAGATGGATGGATGGAAAAGCAGCCTGTTCTTATGTTCTGGGTATAAAATCACAAATCACCAATATGTGACATCACACTTCAGTGGTGTCTAAAGCAATGTCGGTGTCCCCACCAATTTTAATGTTCCCCTGCTCCCAGTGGCACTAACAGGTAAAAGTGACATAGATGACTACTGCTTTCTTCACCCTGTGGGAGAGACGTGCTAATTGGAAAAATGAGAGAATCTACGTGATAAAGAGTGAAGCATGGAACAGAATAGAGACCCCAGAAATAAACCCATGCATATATGGTCAACTAATTTTCAACAAAGGAGCCAAGAATTTATAATGGGGAAAAGATAGTCTCTTCAATAAATGGTGCTGGGAAAACTGGATATCGGCATGCAAAAGAATGAAACTGGACCTCTATCTTACACCATACACAAAAATCAACTCAAAATGGATTCAAGACTTGAATGTAAGACCTGAAACCCAAAAACTCCTAAAAGAAAACATTGAGGGTAAGAAACTTGACATGGGTCTTGGCAATAGTTTCTTGGATTTGACACCAAAAGCAAAGACAACAAAAGCAAAAATAAACAAATGGGACCACGTCAAACTAAAAAGCTCTGTACAGCAAAGGAAACCATCAACAAAATGAAAAGGCAACCTGTGGAAGGGGAGAAGACATTTGCAAACCACTGATAAGGGGTTTTATGCGAAATACACAGGGAACTCATACAACCCAATAGCAAAAAATCCCCAAATAACCCAATTAAAAAATGGGCAGAGGACCTGAATAGACATTTTTCCAAAGAGGACATACAGACGGGCAATAGGTACATGAAAAGGTGCTCATCACTAATCATCAGAAAAACTCAAATCAAAACCTCAAGAAGATGTCACCTCACACCTATGAGAATGTCTATTATTAAAAAAACAATAGAGAACAAATACCGACAAGGATGTGGAGAAAAGGGAACCCTTGTGCACTGTCGGTAGGAATGTAAACTGGTACAGCCACTATGGAAAACCATATGGAAAATCCTCAAAACAAAAAATAGAACTACCGTGTGACCCAGCAATCCCACTTCTGGATATATATCCAAAGGAAACAAAATCATTATCTTGAGCTATCTGTAGTCCCATGCTCACTGCAGCCTTAGTCACAGTAGTCAAGTTATGGAAACAACCTAAGTGTCTGTTGACGGCTGAATGGATAAAGATGTAAAAATATACAATAGAATGTTCTTCAGTCTTAAGATTAGAAGGAAATTCTGCCATTTGTGACAACATGGATGAACCTGGAGGGCATTATGCTAAGTGAAATAAGCCAGACAGAAAAAGACAAATACTGCATGGTACCATTTATATGTGGAATCTATAAAAAAAAGTCAAACTCATAGAAACAGAGAGTAGAAAAGTGGTTGCCAAGGGCTGGGGGGTCGGGGAAATAGAGAGAGGTCGGTAAAAGGGTACAAACTTTCAGCTATAAAAGATGAATAAGGTCTGAGGATCTAACATATAACATGTTGTACTGTGTTGTATAACTGAAATTTGCTAAGAGAGTAGAACTTTAAATGTTCTCACCAAAACAAAAAAGGTAAATATGTGAGGTGATGGATGTGTTAATTAACTCAATGGTGGGAATCCCTTCATTGTATATATATAATCATCACATTGTACCCTTTAAATATATTACAAAAAAAGTTTTAATAAATTTTCTGTGAGTGAGTTAAAAAAAAAAAGACTCAAGCAAAACTACTACCTCATTTAACCTTGGTTTTTCATTTTTCATCGTTGAAGAACTGGTATTCTCTGAATTTTTGAGAAAGGTAGGCTGCTTTTGCACAGTAGAAGCAAACCCTGCCCTTTCCTAGAAGGATTGAATGCAAAGAGAATATTTTTCAATTGATCCACTCATGATTGACCCAGTTCACCCAGCAGTAAAACTCCCACGTCTGAAAGCACTTTCATCTTGCGAAAGCGGGAGGTGTGCTGCGGCGTGGCAGCTTGGAAAAGACTGGAAGGAGCTATCCAGGTGTCCTCAGCCCGGACCACGCCTGATGCCCCAGCCACCGCTTCTCCAAACCACCTCTTTCCTCTGGAAATCCAGACTCGGTCAAAACCCAGACTGCTCTGCCAGAGCGTAGTCCAGGATCAGTGGGCCGAGGCTGGAATCTGCTCAGAGACGCCCAGAGAACCCATGGAAGGACTCTGAATTCAAAACAGAAAGCCTCCCCCTGTCCCGCTCCCCGTTCCCTTTCTGGTTCAGTGGAAACCTTAACCCCCTGTCCTGCTCCCTCCGTGGAACACTCTCGAACCAGACAGTAGAAGCAGGAGCAGAGCTTTCTTACCACGGCATCTTCTGTTAACTTCAACTCCCGCATCAAAGTATTTTTCTGATACTGCTCATTTCGCTGTTTTCTAGTCTGAAGTGGCTTCTTTTTTTTCTTCTTATACATCTTCTTCTTCTGATTCAACTATTCCAGAAAGTAGAGAGAAACTTGTCATTGAAGATTCCAGAGTGACGTCACTCTTTCACACAATACTCACGACACCATGGCTAACCCAGGATGCGGCCTTCACGGTGTTGAACTGTTGTTGGTTTGGGGAAGGGACAAACAGTTCAGTTACCTCCTTACCAGAGACTGCTCCTTATTTAACATCCCCAAATCCCACTATCACAGATACACTGCCAGAAAGGCATTTATACCAACTACCAAATATCCATGATTTACAACATGAAACCAGATTACTACGGCAATAACGTCAGTACAGATAATGCTGACTATTAGATGTGTGGTTAAAAGATCTAGTTTGGTTGTTAACACAAGGTGGCTTTAATAATTAAGCAAATGAAGCTCAGGGCTCACTTTCCAAGCACCTGTGGTGTGGGGAAGCTTATAGTGACGTTGTTGTAAATCCAGCTGAAGGAATTGTAAGGTCCAGTCTAATTTGGCTGGCTTCTGACACAGCCTTAATCTCACCCTGTGATAGAGATATTTCTTAATGAAACTAGGAAATCATGTGCATATGAACCACAACAAATATTCTGTGGTTTCTAAAGCTCTTATAGCATCTATGTAAGAAAGTCTGTGAACAGATGGGGTAAAAAAATTACTTAATATAGAGAAGTATGAAAAACTATCTAAGATTACATGAATAAAGAAACTTTTTTTTTAAAGTATGGGTCATTTTTAACAACCTCTCTCTCTTAACATAGCTTTCACTTTTAGTTAACTTTGGAATAAATATGGAGTCCTCACATTTTTTTCCCCTAGATTTTAGAAAGTTATAAAGGACAAATGAAAGACTCCAGGGCAGGGGAACCAGTTGGATGCTACTATCTTTTCTCAGATCTTGGGGCAGTTGCAAAAATTCCACCAGATTACCCAGGAGTGCTTCTCTCAAGGCTGCTAGTTCCTGGGAGTAAGAGTCTGGACACCCTCACCTCGCGTGCCATGTTCAGTAGGTGAGCAGGGAGACCGTCTGAGAGGGAGCTGTCAGAGCCACTGGTGCTGTTTCCAAAAGGGAAGAAGAAAGGGGAAAGAGCTGCTGTTGACGTCCAGGAGGGATATCATTTACCAGCCCAGCTGCCCGGGATCAGGACGTCTAGTTCACCGTTTGCCTCCACTGCGTATGTTTCAGTTACTGAGAATTCCTGACAAGCATTTTCATTCATTCATTCCGGACACCCACTGCCTGCCGGGCAGCGCCTCGGGCACAGGAGACAGAATGAACGTGGCAGAGCTCCAGCCCCAGGGAGTCCGCAATCCACGTGGCCAAGGAAATACTGGCCAGACGGGCAAAGCTGCCCTTCGCAGCCACTGTGAGAGGCTGCAGGATTCTTAACGCGCGGCCCCAGAGGACACAGGGCACTGTGATTGGTTTGAGAGCGGGGGCTTTGTCTCATTCCTTCCTGTCTGGCCAGCACCCGCTCAGAGAGCCAGGATCCTACAGATACTCTGTAAAAAAGGTGTTAAATATATAACTACATAAATTTAATAACAAAGAAGCTGCAGGTCAGAGACCAGGAGCATGACTGCTGTCACCCAGGTGTCCCTTCACAAGCTCTAGATGCACATCTAGACTGATCTAAAGTCTCCCCTCCAAACGGTCCCCTCTCCTTTCTTCAAGGGCTGGGATGAACGAGGACTCAGATAATCAATCCTGTCTTCATCATGTCCACTCCTTAAGTGTCACATTATATTTTCCCCTTTCCTGGGCTGTGCGTGGCTAGAACTGAGAGCCGTGCTCTATGACAGGGCCTCCATATAAAAAAATGTCTTAGGCACAAAACTCAAACCTCCTGGGAAAAGATAGCATTTCAAAGCATTCTTTTGCCCAGGCCTTCCATTCTGTTCATGACCCCCCGCCCCGCCCTCCTCAGTGACAATGAGGAGCCCCACAGCAAGACAGAGGGAAGAAAGGCCTCTCTTCTCTCATCTAATTCCCAATTCCCTGTTCTTACAAGACTTTTCCAGTCTGAGGAGTACCCTTTGGGGCCACTGGGTAATAGTCTCTGAAGCTCCTTTCAGAGACAACAGAAAACTTTAACGAACGGGATAAAAGCATTCGATGCAGCATGTCCCAGAAAATGTCAAAAACCAGGTGTGTGCACACACAGGCAGAGCAAACTCGAACTGGGCCTGTCCACTCAGTCCACTTTTCTGGGCAATGGTGACAACGGACGGGTGGAGCCCCGTGGAGGCTATGGTGGCCGGCTTCCCGATGCAGAGGCTGGACAACTGGTTCCAGTAATTCTTAACCAAACGTATCCAGGTAGCCCTGCTGAGCCAACTAGAGTGCAGTCTGGCTGGTTCTGAGTTGGCTCCCCCAGGCTCTATACGTATGAACTATATGGGCGGGGTGGGGGGCATTTTGTTTTTGAGGCTGAAAGTACAGGGGCGTTGGTACAGTGGTACTGGAGAGTTAGGCAAAGGATTCTGGGAGAGTGGAAGAAGTGACATGGTGAATGAGGCACCCTACCTGGGCTGATGGTCTGGTTTAAGGTTCTTAAGGAAACATTTGGGAGATTCAGCCAGTAGAACTGCTTTAGGGCCCAGGTGTTGAACGTGCCACACAGAGTGTGTGGGAGAGCCATCCCCTTCCCTCTGTCCTGCACAGCCTACAGTGCAGCCTCTGGCAGAAGACCCATACCCGGCCCAGAAACCTTCTGACTGAGGGCAGCTGGGGCAGGCCTGCAGCACCCTGGTCAGTAAGATGGAGTAGAAGGTCTTCTTGCACACCTGTGAGATACCCACCCACCTGGGGGCTTCCTAAAATAGCTGTGGAGACTATGAGGGTAGGACTGAGATCCTACGGCTAAATCAATTCAACAAATATTTATTGAGCTCTCCCTACGTGCCAGGTACTGTTCTAGGTGCATGAGATACAGAGGTGAATGAAATAAAGATCTCTGACCTTGTGGCACCTACATCCTAGCAGGGGGAGACAGACAATATACAATAGACCCAATAAAGATGTAAATGATATAGAATGACAGAAGGTAATAAAATAGTATAGGAAAAAGTAGAGCACCTAAGAGGGAGAGGGAACGGCAGGAGGGTGAAGGCAGGGGAGCAAGCTGCAGTATTAGAGTAATGAGGGAAGACCACACTGAAAAAGGTGACATTTAAGCAAGACTTGAAGGAAGTGAAGGAATTAGCCATGTGAATATCTGGGGGAAGAGCACTGCAGGGAGCCGGAACTGCTAGTGCAAAGGCCCTGAGGCAGGAGAGGGCCTGGCAAGTCTGAGGCAGAGTGAGGAGGCCAGTGGAGCTGTAGCAGTGTGTGAGAGGGTGAGGATGGAGGTCATAGACGTATCAGGTGGCTAGATCCTATAGTTTTGTAGGTCATTGTAGGGTCCTTGACTCTGTATCTGAGTGAATTGGAGGTGCCGTTGAGGTGTTTTAAACAGAGGAATGATCTAATTTATGTTTTGAAAAGAATCACTCTCCTGGTTTTCTTTTGGCCTCGCTGGTCCCTTCTTAGTCTCATTTGCTGGCTCCTCCTTATCTCTTTGACCTCTTAAAGCTGTGGTACCCAGCTCAGACTTGGACGACTTCTTTACTCTATCTGCACCTACTCCCTTGGGATCTCATCCAGTCTTAAGGTTTAAATATCATCTGTCCAATGATGGCTCTCTCTATTAGACCTCTCCACTGAACTCCAGACTCATATCCAACTGCCTGGCCAGTATCTCCATTTAGACATCTAATAGACATCTCACAGTGAACACACCCAACACTAGTATCCCCTTCAGCTAAAGGCAACTCCATCCAACCAATTATGCACTCATTCTCTCACGCCCCATATCCAATCCATAAGCAAATTCTAATGTTTGTAACTTCAAAATATACCTAGAATCCAACCGATTCACATACCCCCAACCACTACTACAACCACTACTACTACTCTGGTCTAAGCCACCACTACCTTTCACCTGTATTATTTTAAGGGCCTTGTAACGAGCATCCTGCTTAGACTTTTACCTTCTATTTTCCACAAAGCAGCCAGAGTGTTCCTCCTGTTGAAACTAAAACCCAAGTCAGATCATACACTTCTCTACTTAAAACCTTCCAAAAGCTTTCCATCATCCTTGGAGTAAAAGACAGAGGCTTTACAATTGCCTACAAGGCCTTACACAACCTGCCTGCCCAACTCCTTCACCCTTTCTAGGGTCTGGAAAACAGGCTGTCAAAGAACAGGCACTCAATACACAGTTGCTGAAGGAAGGAGGTGTATTTAAGTGTGCCATGACTGACTCAGTGTTTGCACCTGATGTTCAAAACCAACCCAACAAAACCAAAGCCAAAACCAAAACCAATACAACAACAGAGCAAACAAAACAACAATTAAAAAAAATAGAACTTCTCCGATTTTTCTTTGAAATGAAGTCTGTTACCTGGATTCAATGTCAGACAAAGAGATGTCATTCCAATTTCCTTCTAAATCCATATCTTGTCCAAGTTCATTGAATTTCTTATGGATTTCCTGTTGTAAGAGCTCTTTAAGCTCTGCTAGACACTGCGTGAACTGTGGAAGTGAAAAAAAGAACTATTTTTGATAATTCATTTATTTATTCATCAAATATTTACTAAGTATATGCTGAAAGGCACTTTATTGCTGGGGACATAAAGATGAGGAAGCTGTAACCTCTGCTACTAAGGACATGTTGACAGATAAATTACATGAGCTGGAGGTACAGAGAGAAGTTAGTTTTTCAGGGCAGAACATCAACGAACACTAGTTTAGCCACTTTTCCCTGGCTATAGCCAATAACAAACTTCTTAAACAATGCAGTGGTCTGATTTATTTTATTTTTTTGAGTAGCAAGGAAGGAAAAGTTAGAATGGGGTTGTTCAGATTTTGGCCTATGGCAAATATGATTTATGGCCATGTTGTGGTCAAATTCTCCTTTAGATATTTTTTATTAAACAGTCACATCCAGAGTGGTGCATATCATGTGCTCCCAGGGGCAAGGTTTCAGAAGCGGTGTGAGAGATGAGTTAGAGAACGTGAGTACAGACTCCTTTGTAAGAAGTTGAGTGATAAAAGGAAATAGAAATAATCTGCTGGAAAAACAAGACCAGAGGAAACCTTTGTCTGTGATTTAGCATAGAGGCAACTTGAGAACATCTGTGCTTGAGGGGAGGAAGTAAAAAGAGGAAAAAACTGAGGCCACAGAAAGGAGAGGAGGCAAGACGTCAGGGAGGCTGTGGGGAAGCTGGCAAGTGCAAGAAGGGCAGGATTAGTTTTGGAGAAGAGAAAGGACACCTGATTTTCTGAAACAGGAGAAAAGGAGGTAAGAATGGGTGCTGCCATGGGTAAGCCTAGAAGTGAGGGTGGGTGTGCTGAAGGAGAGCTGGCATGACGGCCTCTATCTTCTTGGTGAATTACGAGGACTTACCATTTGCTGGGAGTGTGCAGGCTGGGGATTTTCTTTGATTATAAAAACTTCAGAAAAATATCAAATGGAAAATAATGGTTATCTGGAACCCCACTGGGCTGACTTGGACCCACGTGAAACTGATCGCAGCAGCGGGACCACGTTCCTTAAGACCCCATTTTTACCTTGGC
The DNA here is from genome assembly GCA_031878705.1 of Tapirus indicus. NCBI lineage: Eukaryota > Metazoa > Chordata > Mammalia > Perissodactyla > Tapiridae > Tapirus > Tapirus indicus. The sequence goes on from CM062928.1 coordinate 14,855,411, forward strand.
TCGGTCAGGATCACAGAAGTCCAGAAGGGTGTCACAGACATGATAACCTAGGGACTTCAGATCTTCAGTGGTAAAGTGAGTGTCTCTTTTACTGCCTGGCAAAAGATCCATAGACATTGCTTATTAAATCTTAACGAGCAAATGCAAATCTAACTTGTGAATATCTCATTTAAAACACTACCTCTGACTCTAGAATATTACGCTTCTGGATAGGGTCTCTCTCCTTCTAGTGTTAGTTTGGTTCAGAAGAATCTTTGACAAAGAAAAAGTTTACAGTCATGACGGCTGTAATTACTGAGGTTTTCCCCTGTGGTAGGCACAATGCCAAGTGGTTTACAGCATTATCTCACTATGTAGTACCTATAATGCAGGTACTACTTTTATTGCCAGTTAAAGGAAAATGGGGTTCAGAGAGGTTAAATAACTTTCCCAGGATCATACAGCTTTTAAATGGAGTTGAAATTCAAACCCAGATCTGCCTGATTCCAGATCCTGAGCAACCACCATGCTGTACTGCCCCATCCAGCATTACATTTCACACACATATTTTGGGTCTCAGTTTCAGCACAAGGCACAGACAAGAAAACCCTCTAGGTCAGTTACCTCCCCAACATTCAAAGAGATTTCATCTCCCCAGTACTTTGCTTGCCTTCCCCTGCCATGCTGACTTATGATAAACAAGAGAGAGCTCACCCAGGGTGGAGCCGCCAAAGGTCGACTCCATGGTGTAGCTGTTTAGGATTCCCATCCGCCACATCACCACTCGTCCTGTTCCTTCTTTGCACTTTTGGACCTTAAAATTACAACTATGAAAAGAGAACTAGAGGGAAATCCAAATCTTCTGTTAATCTTCAAGTGGCAAGTGTAAGATGTCTGAGATTCATTAATATGATGCAAGAATGGTTCCTTTTAGGTCTATATATTATTTCCTAAAGTATGTTTCATAAAATACTAATTCTGAGGGATGTAAATATGTATTAAAGAGGGAAAAAGGAGTTACGTGGGCATGTTAGTCAGGGAAGTGAAGGGTTAACAAAATTAAACAGGGTTCCTCTGCAGGACTTCTCAGAGCATTTAATATGCTACTATGGACAGTGGTCTCCCAAAGGGGAGGGAGCATATGCTGTTTTTCAAACTTATTTGCCCATGAACTCTTCCTTCCCTCCTCCTGCCCCCTCATTCCCCCAAGGACATTTTGCCAGGTCTAGGGTTCCTAGAAAACCTATTTGGGAATGCTGGCTTAACTTTGGCACTCAAGTAGCCAACCTTTCTAAGACTCATTTTCTACCTCTTCCTAACTTGAACCCTTGGATCTAGTGGGATTTATCCTCTATATATGATGTGTGCGTCTCACCTCTATGGTCTACCAGAATTCTCTTACTCCCGCACCCTAATCTTCCCTGCTCGGAGTTCAATATCCTCCATCGTCTTTCACGACCTGCTGAACCCTCTTTCCTCACTTGGAGTTTGTGACATACACTTGGCACCTGTCCTAGCCTGCTGGAGATGCTTGACAGCCAGAAGGTGTCTCAGTACCTGGTGATTCCTAACTTGTGCTCTGCGGAACCCAGGGCTTCTGCTGGGGAGCCTCGGGGGATTCCTGCCCAGGACTGAAGGAGGAGGCAGAAGGGGCAGGGGTCCACACCCTCCAGCCCTCTTTCAATCAGGGTAGCTTTGCTTTTAATTCTTTCAGATACTGGGTTCTAGATGGCGTTCCTTTTGGAGAAAGAGATCCCCCCCTTTTTTCTTGCACTGTGATTCAAATACTTCTCTAATCCAACCTAATTTCTTCTTTCGAATGACAGTTACATTTTGTGGATCTATTTATGATGCTGAAAACCAACGCAGATGCTCTGCACATTCCCAACTGTCACGGAGCTGTTGCTCAGCTAACTGTTAAAGACTTTTCAGTGGTTTTCATTAGCCCTTTAATATCTTACAGTTATTTCTGATCTCGTATTACATAAACCTTTCTGGGAGGCTCACATAACATTAGCATTTTGTTTGTCCTTCAATCCCTTCTTCCACTGCCAACCACAAGATTAAAGATGATAGAAAACTCTACCTACCAAGAGTCTGAACTTGCGCCCCGGCAAAGCAGCCAGAGCAATTTAAAAAATCATCTTTGAGATATAATTCATATACCGTAGTATTCACCCACTTAGAGTACACAGTTCAATGGTTTTATATTCACAGAATTGTGCAACCATCATTACAATCTAAGTTTAGAACATTTTCATCACCCCAAAAAGAAACCCAGTACCCATTAGCAGTCACTCCCCACCCCCCTCTCCCCCACCCACTCTAGGCAATCAATAAACCACTTTCTGTCTCTATAGCTTTGCTTCTTCTGAACATTTCATATAATGGAATCCTATAGTATGTGGCCTTTTGCATCTGGCTTCTTTCACTTAATGTTTTCAAGGTTCATCCATGTCATAGCATTTCAGTACTTAGTTCTTTTTATTGCCAATAACATTCCAGGTGTGGATACACCACATTTTATTTACTTTTGTCAGTCGATGGACACAGAGTAATTCTTAATCACATCTTTCTAAACTCTTGAAGTCCAGCTTGCTGGGATTTACCCAAGATAATGAAAAGAGATACAAAGTGGCAAATCAAACACTACTATAGGAAGCAGTGAGTACCCTCCTCCCTTAGTCAATGGACAGAGAACTACCTTACGTGCTTACCTTATCTGGTGCATTTTTGCTTAACATTAAAGGGAAGACTCGCTCATGAAGCCAGTACTTGCGATTGTTGTTATTACAGCCATACAGGAAGATGTTATTCTTACGGCTGTGGCCATGGAAATCACAATACAAGAGAACCTCCCTTTCTTCAAGAAGTCTACGGAGGAGGGCAAACAAAGGGCTCAGTGGACATCCAAATGCATGCGAATAATCAAGGATCTTTTTGAGTCCCTTCCCTAAGTATATCTGTTGATACCTTCTCCTAAGAAAATTTTAACCTCTAATGGCCTTCAAAGGACTCTATCCCCATCCTCAGCCACTGCTGTAAACATGTCACCAACACTCCTTGCCCCTGCCAGTCAGAGGGCCTTGAAATAGAAAAGTCCTGATGAGGAAAGGGGCGGTGGGTAGGCCTTGGGAAAGTTGACAAGGAAGTGGAGAAAATCTACGGAAAGAAAGCCAACCCTGATGCAGACCTGTGGAAAGAGAGAGGCAGAGACACTATAATTGCAGGGATGAAAAAGAACCAAAGAAAGCCTTGGTTCCTGACTTTCCAGGGCTATTCCTAGAAGGCTCAGCTCTTCTTTGTCTCCTGATCACCTGGGGCACCTATTCAACCTTCCAGACATGCTCACCTTCTCCATGATGATGACAACAGGATGAAGAGGGTGATAACAATAACGGGCATGTTTACGATGTGCTGGCTACTACGCTAAGTAGATTACATGGATTATCTCACTTAACCCTCACAGTAGTCACCCAAGGCAGAGATTATTATCCCCATTCTGCAGATGAGAGAGCTGAAGTGCAGAGAGATTAAATCACTTCCAAGGTCACAGGACCAGCCAGTAGTAAAAGCAGGTCTCAAACCCAGGCCTGTCTGACTCCCTAACATATGCTCTGAGCCACCTTGCCTACCAGCCCAGCACTACCCCCACCCTTTTACACAGATGTTTTCATGAGAGGCAATGTAACATGGTAATTAGGGACTTGGACTCTGGAACCAGAGGGCCTGTCTTCAAATATCTACTCTGTCACTTTCTAGGGTGTATGACCTTGGGCAAGGTACTTAACCTTTCTGGGCCTTAATTTCCTCATCATCTACAAAATAGGGATACTGATTATTGAAGGGTTAATGTGAAGATTAAGTGGGTCATAGGTGTAAAGCACTGAGAATACCGCCTGTCACCTCATCCATAAGCACTGACTAATTGTTAGGTGCTATTATTATTATTATACAAGCCTCATCATGAAGACCTATGAACTCCTCTGACTTCTGATCTTGTCCATTCAGTCATTTCACGTGTAAGTGAAATGCCTCTAGCTGAAATGTTGCATGTTCAGTTTCAACCCAAAGATAAGTCATGATTTAAAAATATGAAAATTAACAACCCACGTGACTGCAAAGAGAACAGTAAAGACTGTCTCCAATTCCTACATCAGAAGGTTCTCACACCCTGTAAGATAGTGCTCACAGCATTCAGAGAAAGACCAACAGATAAAGGGTCTCACCTCTTGATCATGTTCCTGGTGTACCAAATGCAAGGGAAGGACTCCTTAAGGATGGTTTTATAATGCCTGTTCAAGTCCCTTCCGGCCAACGAACACCGGTAATTCCCCACAATCACTCCGTCTGGATTTAACATGGGAACCACTTTGAAGACAAAGATATCTCTGAGGAGCCGGGCATCTGGGGAGTTGCTAAGGATGAAGTCCAGAAAGCCTTTCATGATCCAGGAGCTGTTACTTTCCCCGGGATGGACTCTGGCGCTCAAGACCACGGCTTTCTTTGCAGCTGCCTCTTGAGGGGTCCGGGATGGGCTGGTGATGGTGAGCAGGTAGACGGTATTTCCTGCCAGGCTCCTGCATAAAGTTCGGAGTTTGCAGAACTGAGATTGGACAGGGTTGTTTGCCACTGACAGGAGGTAGCACTGCAAATCAGTGTACGTGTATGGGTAGAAGTGTGCAAAGAAGCACGTGTCCTGGTCATGCGGAAAGCGCACGGTCCACGTGAGACAGTAAAAGGGCTGCTGCCCATCATCCACATTGTTCCTGTAGTACTTGATTTCATTTCCTTCTCTCCTCCAGCCAATGCGGCGGGTGTTGGCATCCAATTGGGAATACATGAGTGGCTTCATCCCTATAGTATAAAGGCTCTTGGGTTTCAGCAAGTTGACAATGGTGAAGCGATAGGTGGCATCTTTTCTGGTGTTCTGGACTCGAAAATAAAACCACTGAGTGTGTTTGTTCGTGTAGAGGTCAGTTCGCAAGGTGAGTTCATACTCATAGGTGTCTCTGTATCGGAGAAAATAGAAGAATCTCTCTGTAACCCCACACCCTCCTCCAAAAACAAATCTGGGAAAATACTGTTTTTCCCTGGTAAAAATAGATCTTATTACAACAGAAAAGCCCGCTCCATCAAACACGTTATTTTCTTTTTTTTGTTTTTTTTTTGTTTTGTTTTTTTTTTTTTTTGTGGGGAAGACCAGCCCTGAGCTAACATCTGTTGCCAATCCTCCCCTTTTTGCTGAGGAAGACTGGCCCTGGGCTAACATCCATGCCCATCTTCCTCCACTTTATATGGGACGCCACCACGGCATGGCTGACAGACAGTGCGTCGGCGGGCACCCGGGATCCGAACTCGCGAACCCTGGGCTGCCAAGCGCGAACTAAACCGCTGCGCCACCGGGCGGCCCAACGTTATTTTCTAATTTAACTAGTTCTCCAGCTCGTATGTTAGGCCAATAAGAACTTGGGGATTGAAAGTTTATTTGGGGTGGGACAGAATGAGTCTCAAAACTCACACTGCTGCGTAGGATGTTTGGGGGTTCTGCAAGCTTCTTGGTATCTTTCTACAGCACCCAGTACTTTAACCACTTCAATACATTTCTCTGAAACACACTGAACAGTTGTGAAGCCAGAGCCCTCTCTTGGTGGCTAGCTACATCGCCAGTGTGGAGGAGACCCTTAAGCCTCCTGCTATTTTTCTCTCTGATCATTAATTACTTGAAGGTGAGGTGGCATCTCTGGAATGCATTCACCTTGTTGAAAAGAAGCAGGACTAACTTGCAGAAGAGGAAATACAAATGCCAAAAACATGAAAAGATATTCACCTACATGCATAATTAAAGAGACGCAAATTAAAATAGGATGTCATTTTCCCCTCCATCTCACCAACATTCCCATGTTGGGAAACAGGCACTCACACACTGGTGATGGGAACTGAAATCACGTTGGAGGGCAATTTAGCAAAGACTAGCAATACTTTAAGTATTCAAATCCTTTGACCCAACAATTTTATTTCTAGAATTTATCCCATAAAACCAAAAATAGTTAAAAATATATGTATAAGGGTGTTAATTCTGTTAACTCATTAAACAATAAACCATAAACATCTTAATTTCCCATCAGTTGGGGATAGGGTAAATAAGGTATGTAATATCCATACAATAGAATAATATGAACTATTAAAAATAAGGAGATATATCTGTGGTACTGCCATAGAAAAACATCTAAAATTTATTAAGTGGAAAAAAGCAATTTGCAAAACAGGATGTATACTATTCCTATTTATAAAAATATATAATGTGTGTATATTATACATACATAGAGACAGAGAAAAAATTAATGCATATACACCAAACTGTCAACAGTTGCTGCATCTGGGAGGTATGACTATAGGACAACTTTTTACGTTATATATATATATATATATATATATATATATATATATATATATTTTTTTTTTTTTTTGTGGGGAAGACAAGCCCTGAGCTAACATCTGTTGCCAATCCTCCCCTTTTTGCCGAGGAAGACTGGCCCTGGGCTAACATCCGTACCCATCTTCCTCCACTTTATGTGGGACGCCGCCACAGCATGGCTGACAGGCGGTGCGTCGGCGGGCGCCCGGGATCCGAACTTGCGATCCCCGGGCTGCCAAGCGAGGACTAAACCGCTGCGCCACCGGGCGGCCCCAATGTGTTATATATTTTTATGAATACAAATTTTAAATGTGCACTAATACAATTCAGATAAATTTTTATTCTGGGGAAAAATATGAGTCACAAATATTCCATTCTTCTTTATCATCCTCATAACCATTTCCCATCAGCTCTCCCTTTTGAAAACACTCCCGACTCCTGATTCCTGAAGACACTTCTCAGTCACTTCATTCATCATCCCTTTGGGAAATTCCTCTGTTACTCACACTCTGACAGCTTTTTGCAGATTCCCACTCTCAAACCTTGATTCAAACAGTAAAGTATTATCTTCTGGTCCTTGCAACGTGACAGCGAGTTCCTTGATAATTCCTCGTTTGCCTCCCACTCTGGAACTGGTGAAATAGGAGCCTTCGGTGGGCACTGCAGATGTGACAGACACATTTAGGTCAGTTCCACTCAGAATCCATTCACCACCAAATAGTATTATTATTGAGCCCCTCTATGGGTTCAGCACTATTCTAGGTTAACAACAATGAATATTCAAATTTGCAATTGTCATTGATGAGAATTTTGATTTTAAACAATGTATTTCTTCCAAGATCTTTAAGAGGTTTAGAGCACTTCCTTTTGCTGCATAGCTACCCTTGGCATCCTGGATACTGCTTGTACCCATTTAAACCCTTACTTAAAAGGATGTTGGCAAAAAATGATATTCTAAATAGAGGATCTAAAAACATTGGTACTCTTATTCTATTAAAAAATACAAATAGCACCTATTTACTGATTTAAAAAAATATAAAGGGAAAACAAAAAAGAGAAAATAAAGTAAACTCCATATCACTTCTTGGTATATCCTTCCAGATTTAAATATAACAAAAATAGAAGTTTGAGAAGAACTGGCCTGGGTGAATCTTCCTAAGAGGTAAACCAATATCATAGTCATTAGTGAAAAGAAAAGGCTATGATTGAAATTTTATCTTTAAAATGAAGCTAAAACAAAAAATTATAAAATTTATTTTATCTTATTTGATAAAATTTATATTATAATCAGAATCTCTTTCTAATCCTTGGCATAATAAAGGATCAATTTTTTTTTCTTTGCTGAGGAAGATTTGCTGTAATATCTGTGCCAATCTTCCTCTATTTTTTTGTATGTGGGTCGCTGCCACAGCATGGCTGCCCACGAGTGGTGTAGGTCTGTGCCCAGGGACTGTATCTGGGCCACTGAAGCAGAGAGCGCCAAACTTAACCACTCAGTCATGGAGCCAGTCCCTCAACTGTTGATTTTTTTTTTTTGGTAGGGTTGCAATTTTTCATACAAATTCAGTGAGAGTGCCATATGACATCTTTGATTTTTGCAGTTACATTTGCAAAACTACTTTAGGGCTTCACAGTTTTCCCAAGGGCTTCTCTGTGTGCCACAATATTCTTATAATTGTGTCCAGAAGAATCTAGTTTGTCATCTTTTTTTGATTTTCTCTTTAATTGTTAACTGACAAAAAATTTCTAGATTCTCATTTGTCAATGGCTTTGCAAGTGATTCAAGCAATTCTTTAACATTCATCAACTTCATAAAATCCTTCATCTCTTGTAAGGATCATCATTTCACTTTGCAATTTTTACTTTATTTGCATTATATTATCAGATATTAACAATATCCACCAATCAGCAAGTGACTGATATCAACAAAGATGCTGACACAGATAATAAAGATGGGACAGGATAGATGCTAGCCTTAAACAAACCATAATATTTGTGTGGGGCCTGATTACAAAAGTAGTCAGTTCATTAGTAAACATATTCATATTATGATGACTTTGGCTTCTATGTGCAACCTTGTCACTGTGGCGACTTACATAATAAACATTTGGATACTAAATGAGAGCAAAGGAGAAATCACGCATGTAAAGAAGTGAGTGAAAGAAGAAAACAAGCACAGAGGAAGGAGGAGCAGAAGGAACAGCAAGAGTAAATGTAATTCTGGATAAAGAGAACAGATTAGTGGTTATCAGAGGGGAAGGGGGTGGTGGGGTGGGCGAAAAGGCGTAAAGGGGCACATATATTTGGTGACAGATAAAAAAAGAGACTAAAGAGACACAACAACCATATGCAAAATGTGAACCTTGATTGAATCCCAGATTGAAAAAAAAGGTGATAAAAGGCATTTTAGGACAATTGGGACATTTGAATATAATAGATAGATGATGCTATGGAATTCCCGTTCATTTTCTTAAGTGTGATAATGGCATTGTGCTTATATAAGAGAACATTCTTGTCTTTCCAGCATGCATGCTGAACTATTTAGAGATGAAGGTTTGTCTGCAACTTACTTTCCAAAGTTGGTAACAACAAAAAAGTGAGCATGTGCATACAAAAATACAGATACATGGGAAGAGAGAGGGAGCAGTGAAGCAATGTGGCAGTGTTGACAGCTGTGACCCAAAGGCTGTGGGGGTGCTCACTGTGCTATTTTTTAACTTCACAAAGGTTGAACGTTTTTTAAATAAAAAGTTGGGGAGAAAGGAGTGACGTCAACAGCATGGTGGAATGAGCTCTCCTCTTAGACTCTTCCCCCTAAGATACAACAAAAAGGACATTCATATACCCACAGAGGACATTCACACAACACAAAAGATGTCTGAGAGACCCACGCAGCCATACGTCTGAAGATGGAGGTGCTGGACACCCTGGAGGAAGTGGAAGGAGGTAAGGAGAACTCCTCCCCCTCCCTGGCAGCGACCCTGGGACCACGTACGCATCTCTGAGAGAAGAGGGGGGAGGGGCGGCCCTCCATGGGAACACCATGGCTCTCTAGGTTCCCTCACAGCCCAGGGGAAAGCCCCACATGGAGGTGACTTAACTATTGCAGGGTTGTCTTCATCAAGCTAGCACCCCAGGAGAGCAAATAGCGAGGGAAGAGTGAGAATCCCCTGGGATTGGGCAGGCTAAAGGAAATGCCCTTCCCCCTGCCCTGTGCTCTAGCTCAGCTGGTTGGCCAGAGTGCCCACAGATCACAGGGGGCTCAACATACACAGCTCTTGACCCCCACCCAGTGGCAGCAAGTGGAAGCTGCAACCAGATACTATCACTATGCGGAAGCACAAATCCATGCCACCAAACAGTATGAAAAGATATATTAAATCTCTGGACCCAAAGGAAAATGACAAGCACCCAGAATCAATCCTGAAGGCACAGAAATTTATAATCTAAATGACAGAGAATTCAAAATAGCTATCATAAAAAACCTCAACGAGTTATAAAAAAATACAGATAGGCAGTTCAATGAAATCAGGAGCTTATTCACAAAAGAGACTGAAATGATAAAGAAAAACCAATCAGAAATGTTGGAGATAAAAAATACAATGGAGGAGATAAAGAAAAATCTGGAGTCTTTAAATAACAGAGCTGACAATATGTAGGATAAAATTAGCAATCTAGGGGATAAAAATGCAGAATTGCTCCAGATGGAGCAGGAAAGAGAACTAAGACTAAAAAGAAATGAAGAAATTCTCCGAGAAATATCCGACTCAATTAGGAAATGCAAGATAAGGATTATAGGTATTCCAGAGGGAGAAGAGAGGGGAAAAGGAGCAGAGAGCTTGTTCAAAGAAATACTAGCTGACAACTTCCCAAACCTGGGGAAGGAGCTGAAGATACAAGTGAATGAAGCCAATAGATCTCCTAACTATATCAACATAATAAGACTGTCTCCAAGGCATATAGTAGTAAAGCTGGCAGAAGTCAATGACAAAGAAAAAATACTAAGGGCAGCAAAGCAGAAGAAAATAATGTACAAAGGAACTCCTATCAGGCTTTCAACAAATTTCTCAACAGAAACTTTACAGGCTAGAAGAGAGTGTAATGATATATTCAAAATTCTGAAAGAAAAAATTTCCAGCCAAGAATACTCCATCCAGTGAAAATATCCTTCAGTTACAATGGAGAGATAATAACTATCCCAGATAAACAAAAGCTAAGGGAGTTCATTGCCACAACACTCCTACTACAAGAAATACTCAAGAAGGCCCTCATGCCTGAAAAAAAGAGAGAAAGGGGATACAAAGCCTTGAGCAAGGAGAAAAATAGGTAGACAAAAATCAGAAAAATTGCAGCTCTCTATGAGAATAGGTTAGCAAACACTTAATTATAACACCAAAGATTAAGGGAAGGAAAACACCAAAAATAAATATAACCTCATCACTTTAAACACACACTCACAACACATGATGGAATAAGTTGTAACAAAAATAACCTAGAAGGGGAAGAGGCAAGGGATGGAATCAACTTAGTCTAAGGAAATAAGAGGCCATCAGAAAATGGACTGTCTCATCTATGAGATTATTTATACAAACCTCATGGTAACCACTAAACAAATAATCAGAACAGAGACACATATGATAAATAAAGAGAAAAATAAGAAAACCGTCATACAGAACTACCAAACTGAACTGGTAGTCTGAAACACATGGCACGAGAAACAAAGGAAATGCAAAAGAACCAGAAAATGAATGATAAAATAGCAACATTAAGCCCTCACATATTAATAATCACTCTAAATGTAAATGGATTGAATTCTCCAATCAAAAGACACAGAGTGGTGGGTGGATTAAAGAATAAGACCCAACAATACGCTGCCTCCAGGAAACACATCTCAGCTCTAAAGACAAACACAGGCTTAGAGTGAAAGGATGGAAGGCGATATTCAAAGCTAATGGCAAACAAAAGAAAGCAGGTGTTGCCATTCTTATATCAGACAAAGTAGACTTCAAGATAAAACAGGTAATGAGAGACAAAGAGGGGCAATATATAATGATAAAAGAGACATTCCACCAAGAAGACATAACACCTATAAATATATATGCACCCAACAAAGGAGCACCAAAGTATATGAAGCAACTATTAACAAACCTAAAAGGAGATATTAACAACAACACAATAATAGTAGGGGACCTTAACACCCCACTTACATCAATGGATAGATCATCCAGACAGAAAGTCAACAAGGAAATAGTAGACTTAAGCAAAAAACTAGACCAGATGGACTTAATAGATATATAGAGAGAGCACTTCATCCAAAAACAGCAGAATACACATTCTTCTCAAGTACACACAGAACATTCTCAAGGATAGACCATATGTTGGGAAACAAGGCAAGCCTCTATAAATTTAAGAAGATTTAAATGATAACAAGCATCTTTTCTGACCATAATGCTATGAAACTAGAAATCAACTATCAGAAAAAACTGGGAAAGTGACAAAGATGTGGAGACTAAACAACATGCTACTAACAACTGATGGATCATTGAAGAAATTAAAGGGGAAATCAAAAATTACCTGGAGACAAATGAAAATGAAAATACACCATACCAACTTATATGGGATGCAGCAAAAGCAGTCCTGAGAGGGAAACTCATAGCAATACAGGCCCACCTTAACAAACAAGAAAATCTCAAATAAGCAATCTTAAACTACACCTAACAGAATTAGAAAAGGAAGAACAAACAAAGCCCAAAGTCAGCAGAAGGAGGGAAATAATAAAAATTAGAGCAGAAATAAATGAAATTGAAACAAACAAACAAACAAACCGAAAAAAAAAACCAGAAGAAAGGATCAATAAAACAAGGAGCTGGTTCTTTGAGAAGATAAACAAAATTCACAAACCCTTAGCCAGACTCACTAAGAAAAAAAGAGAGAAGGCTCAAATAAATAAAATTAGAACTGAAAGAAGAGAAATTACAATGGATATCACAGAAATACAAGGGATTATAAGAGAATACTATGAAAAACTATATGCCAACAAACTGGATAGTCTAGAAGAAATGGATAAATTCTTAAGACTCAGGCAAACTCCCAAAACTGAATCAAGAATAGAAAATCTGAATAGACCAGTCACAAGTAAAGAGATTGAAACAGTAATCAAAAACCTCCCAAAAAATAAAAGTCCATGACCAGATGGCTTCTCTGGAGAATTCTACCAAAAATTCAAAGAAGATTTAATACGTATCCTTCTCAAACTATTCCAAAAAATAGAATAAGATGGAACACTTCCTAACACATTCTACAAGGCCAACATCACCCTGATACCAAAGCCAGACAAGGACAATACAAAGAAGGAAAACTACAGGCCAATATTGCTGATGAACATAGATGCTAAAATCCTCAACAAAATATTGGCAAACCGAATACGGCAATACATTAAAAAGATCATGGGACGGCCTAGTGGCATAGTGGTTAAGTTAGTGCACTCTGCTTCGGCAGCCTGAGGTTCACAGGTTTGGATCCTGGGCGCAGACAGATGCACCGCTTGTCAAGCAATGCTGTGGTGGCGTCCCATATAAAGTTGAGGAAGATGGGCACCCATGTTAGCCCAGGGCCAGTCTCCTTCAGCAAAAAAAGAGGAGGTTTGGCAACGGATGTTAGCTCAGGGCTAGTCTTCCTCACCACACACACAAAAAAGATCATACACCATGATCAAGTGGGATTTATACCAGGGACACAGGGATGGTTTAACATCTACAAATCAATCAATGTGATACACCACGTTAACAAAATGAGGAATAAGAACCACAAGATAATCTCAATAGACACAGAAGAAGCATTTGACAATATTCAGTATCCATTTATGATAAAAATTCTCAATAAAATGGGTATAGAAGGAAAGTACTTAAACATAATAAAGGCCATATATGACAAACCCACAGCCAACATCACACTCAGTGAGAAAACACTGAAAGCAATCCCTCTGAGAACAGGAACAAGACAAGGGTGCCCACTCTCATCCCTCTTATTCAACATAGTACTGAAGGTTTTGGCCAGAATTAGGGAAGAAAAAGGAATAAAAGGACTCCAAATAAACAATAAAGAAGTGAAACTCTTGCTGTTTGCAGACGACATGATTTTATATATAGAAAATCCTAAAGAATCCATTGGAAAACTATTAGAAATAATCAACTACAGCAAAGTGGCAGGGTACAAATTCAACTTAAAAAAATCAGTTGCATTTCTATACTCTAATAATGAACTAACAGAAAGAGAACTCAAGAATACAATCCCATTTACAATCGCAACAAAAAGAATAAAATAACTAGGAATAAATTTAACCAAGGAGGTGAAAAACCTACACAATGAAAACTATATGACATTATTGAAAGAAATCGATTATGACATAAAGAAATGGAAACATATCCCACGAAAATGGATTGGAAGAATAAACAGTTAAAATGTCCATACTACCTAAAGCAACCTACAGATTCAATGTAATTCCAATCAGAATCCCAATGACATTCTTCACAGAAACAGAACAAAGAATCCTAAAATTTATATGGGGCAACAAAAGACCCCAAATAGTTAAGCAATCTTGAGAAAAAAGAACAAAGCTGGAGGCATCACAATCCCTGACTTTAAAATATACTACAAAGCTATAATAATTAAAACAGCATGGTACTGGTGCAAAAACAGACACAATCAATGGAACAGAACTGAAAGCCCAGAAATAAACCTACACATCTACAGACAGCTAATCTTCAACAAAGGAGCTAAGAACATACAATGGAGAAAGGAAAGTCTCTTCAATAAATGGTGCTGGGAAAACTGGACAGCCACATGCAAAATAATGAAAGTAGACTATTTCCTTTCGCCACACACAAATAGTAACTCAAAATGGATTAAAGACTTGAAGATAAGACCTGAAACTATAAAACTCCTGGAAGAAAACATAGGCAGTACACTCTTGACATCATTGTTAGAGGGATCTTTTTGAATTCCATGTCTAGTTGGACAAGGGAAACAAAAGAAAAAATAAAGAAGTGGGACTTCCTCAGACTAGAGCACTTCTGCAAGGCAATGGAAACCAGGATCAAAATGAAAAGACAACCCACCAGCTGGGAGAATATATTTGCAAACCACATATCCAACAAGGGGTTAATCTCCATAATATATAAAGAACTCACACAACTGAACAACAAAAAAACAAACAGCCCAATCAGAAAAAATGGGCAGAGGGGGCCAGCCTGGTGGCAGAGTGGTTAAGTTCACGCACTCTGCTTCGGTAGCTCAGGGTTTGCAGGTTCAGATCCTGGGCGCGGACCGATGCACTGCTTGTCAAGAGGCGTCCCATATAAAGTAGAGGAATAGGGCATGGATGCTAGCCCAGGGCCAGTCTTCCTCAGCAAAAAAAAAAAGAGGAGGATTGACAGCAGATGTTAGCTCAGGGCTAATCTTCTTCACCAAAAAAATGGGCAGAGGATACAAGCAGACATTTTTCCAAAGAAGATATACAGATAGCCAAAAGGCACATGAAAAGATGTCCAGCATCACTATCATCAGGGAAATGCAAATCAAAACTACACTAAGATATCACCTTATACCCATTAGAATGGCTATCATCACCAAGACAAAAAAATAACAAACGTTGGAGTGGTGGAGAAAAGGAAACCCTCATACACTGCTGGTGGGGATGCAAACTGGTGCAGCCACTATGGAAAACAGTATGGAGATTCCTCAAAAAACTAAAAATAGAAATACCTTGGGCTGGCCCAGTGGCGGAGCGGTTTAGCTCGCTCTTGGCAGCCCAGGGTTCGCGGGTTCGGATCCCAGGCGCCTGCCGACGCACTACCTGTCAGCCATGCCGTGGCGGCATCCCATATAAAGTAGAGGAAGATGGGCATGGATGTTAGCCCAGGGCTGGTCTTCCTCACACACACACACAAAAAAGAAATACCTTATGATCCAGCTATCCCACTACTGGGAATTTATCCAAAGAACTTGAAATCAACAATCCAAAGAGGCCTATGCATCCCTATGTTCATTGCAGCATTATGCACTATAGCCAAGAAGTGGAAGCAATCCAAGTGTTCATCGACTGATGAGTGGATAAAGAATATGTGGTGTATATATATATACAATGGAATACTACTCAGCCATAAAAAAAGACAAAATTGTCCCATTCGCAAAAAATATGGATGGACCTTGACGGTATTATGTTAAGTGAAATAAGCCAGACAGAGAAAGACAAACATGCATGATTTCACTCCTATGTGGAAGATAAACTAACACATGGACAAAGAGAACAGTTTGGTGGTTCCAGGGGGAAGGGGGTTGGGGGGGTGGGCACAAGGGGTGAAGGGGTGCATTTATATGGTGACTGACAAATAATAATATACAACTGAAATTTCACAATGATATAAACTATTATGACCCATTAAAAATAAAAATTAAGTCCTATACTAAAAAATTTTAAAAACTGGAGAAAAAAATCACACACACAAAAGAGTACATGTAATCCAATTAGAAGCTGGGGCCCCAAGTGGTCTCTTCATGGAACCCCATCAAAGCACCGACCAGCACCAGATGGATAGCAAGTTTATAGTGTGAGTCTCTCAGGTAACATTATAGACAATCCAATTCATAGCCCACAGTAATATTTCTCAAAAAACAAAACCTCTTTCCTTTTCCCCCCAATATTCTCATAGCATGTAGTTGCTCTGGGGCCCCTAAACTGACAAACTCCCAAATTCTCCCTGGAGCCTCATCTTCTCAGTATTTTGTGTCATCATTCCTCCAATGGGGTGGGCTCAACTCTCCTGGATGTATTCAAAGGACAAGAAGATCAGGGCAGCTGCCACAACTATGTGTTAACAGGACAATTAGGACAATCCACAAAAGCTGCCTTAGGAGAATAAGCTCTCAGCCCCAGGGTCTCCCATACAGAAATCTCTCTGAATAGGACAGAAGAAGTAACGTGGATTCATGGTCACCTGGTTTATTGACAATGACTATAACTGGGTCAGCAGAAGGTAAAACAGGTTTATAATCCCAAGAATTTCTTGAGGTTGTAGGAGCAGTACATTTCCTATGATTTATAACCTAAGTCTAACCACTTACGATCTCATACTTTGTCTCCCAAACTCCTCCTCGCACACTCCATAAAGTATGAGTTGCTTCACCTTATCTACTTCTTTGCATATATCTTTTCCCACCACATTAACATGAGCAGAGCTCATAATCAAGGCAACTGGGAGTGGATCATGTGCAACTACATCTCACCTGGGCCCTCTGGTATAATTGGTTCATTTTCTTCTTCTAGTTGTAGGAATTTCAACACACTGCAGTCCACCCCTCCTATTTCTAGTTGTTTCTCCAAAAACTTCCCCTGATTTCATTGACTCAACACATTCTATTTTTACTAAGTAAACTTGGTACATACTCCTCCTCCAATAAAATAGATTCTCTTTCTGATAATTGCTATCTAGCAGTGATTGATTTTCAAATTATGAGAATATTTTTCTTGCTCTCTATTTCTTGAATATAGCATTTCCCAACTGCAGAGAACTCTTTTTTTTTTTTATTGATGTCTTAGTTTATAACACTGTGGGGTTTTAGTTGTACATTTTTGTTTGTCCGTCACCTTGTGGATGGAACCCTTCACCCCTTGTGCCCCCCCCACCCCCCTTCCCCTTGGTAACCACCAATCAGTTCTGCAGAGAACTCTTTTTAAAAAGTTCTCATTAGCTCTCGTACTTGTGTGTGCGATGAACCTCAGGTGATTTTTGGTGATGACAAAAGGATGACTTTGTTGGCAGCTTCTTACCTCCCCATGTCTCTCCCTATCACTAACTTGGCATCCTGACATTATTAATTCAAATTTGACTTCTTTCCTTGGGAAGGTTCATATCACCTTTCTTGGCTCATTGCTCCTTGACATTACCCTTCCTTTCTGTCTTAAATGTTAGTACTACCACCTGCTCCACATCCTCCCCAGAACTCGTTAGTGTCTACATTTTTCTTACAGCTATTTTAGTGGGTGTAAAGTTGATCCATCCTTTTCATAAATACCCTTTGTCAAGCTGACGAAATTCTCTTCTATTCCTAGTTTTCTGAATGATCTTATGAAAGGCTGCACTTTGTCAACTGCTTTTTCTGCATTGAGATGATTGGATGATTGTGGTTTTTTCCCTTTGTTCTATTAATGTGGTGTGTTGCACTGGTTTTGTTACGTTGAACTGACCTTTCACTCCTGGGACAAATCCTTCTTGGTCATAGTGTATAATCCTTTAATTGGCTGTTGGATTTGGTTTGCTGGTATTTTGTTGAAGATTTTTGCATTTATATTCATGAGGAATATTGATCTATAGTTTTCTTGTGATATCTTTGTCTGGCTTTGGTACCAGGGCAATACTGGTTTCACAAAAAGAATTAGGAAACGTTTCCTCCTCCTCTGTTTTCAGAGTTTATGAAGAATTAGCACTATTTCATCTGTAAATGTTTCATATCACTCAAACAAACCGTGTCAAGCCATCTGGGTCAGGGATTTCTTTGCAGGAAGAGTTTAAGTTACTAATTCAATTTCTTTGTTATAATCTATTTAGACTTTTTATTTCTTCCTGAGTCAGTTTTGGTAATTTGTGTCTCTCTAGCAATTGTTCCTGTTCGTCTATGTTGTCTGATTTGTTGGCATAAAGTTGTTAATAGCATTACCTTATAATTCTTTTGATTTCTGTAGAGTTGATGTTGATGTCCCCTTTCATTCCTGATTTTGATAATTTGTGTCTCCTCTCCTCTTTTCTTGGTTGGTCTTCCTAAAGTTTTGTCAATTATGTTGATTTTCCAAAGAACCAACTTTTAGTTTAATTTTCTCTTTTATTTTTCTGATTTCCATTCTTATCTTTTTTATTTCCTAACTTCTGCTTCCATTAGATTTAGTTTGCTCTTACTTTTCTAATTCGTTAAGGTAGAAGCTTAGGTAATTGATTCGAGATCTTTCTTCCTTTCAAATATAGGCCTTTAAAGCCATAAATTTACCTTGCCGGGCTTTAGCTGCATCCCATAATTTTTGACATGTTTTATTTTCACTCAGTTCAAAATATTTTTGAACTCTCCTTTGATTTCTTTAACTCATAGGTTACTTAGAAACGTGTTATTCAATTTCCAAATATCTGTAGATTTCCCAGATTTCATTCTGTTGCTGATTTCTAATTTAATTTGGTGTGGTCAGAGAATACATTTTGCACGATTTCAATCCTTTTAAATGTATTAAGACTTGCTTTACAACCTAGTATATGGTGTATCCTGGGGATTTACCATGTGACCTTGAAAAGAATGTGTATTTTCTTGTTGTTGGGTACAGTGTTCTGCATATTTTTATACAAGACATGGATTCTACCCCTAGGAAGCCTGCAACTTAATGCAGGAAACCACATCGTAAATGACAGTCATATGCAAGTGCCACAAAGTAGTCACTAAAGTACATACAGGAGGTGGAGAAAAGAAGAGCAAGTTCCCCAGAGATCCAACATCTGATTTTCAGGAAGGGGAATGACAAGGGAGATGCTATAAAATGGACTTAAAACCATTAAGAAAAAGGTACTATCATTTAAAAAAACAAGTGAAATTTTAAAGCTGATTGGTCATGAATATCAGGGCTCCCATTCATGTTGATCTGCAAAAGGCAGTTTATCACTAAACTATGGATTTTTTAAAAATCATGTTCATTACAGAAAATGTATTTATTATTATAACTTTGTCACGATTAACTACCCACTGTTCAGTACAATGACAATACCTGAATCTAATTGATAGACAACTGTGCCTTTTTCCTCTCCTACAATTTCTGGTACCTTTTCATTTCCTGTAGGTTGATAGAAATATTCCGGCTGAGGTGGAACCCACTCTGAAAGAAGATATTACAAAAGTACAAAATAAGAAATACTATAAAAGCACTTTATCAGAATTGATATAAAATTATAATAGTAATTATTCAAATGGCTAGTTGGTTGAATCAAATCAAATTTCCACCCTAAGTTTCTAGTTTGTTTATAAATTAATTATGTCTTGCTTCTTTCCATGAAGACTATGAGGAGACTTTTAACAGAAAGTCTTAAATAGAATACTTAAAAATAAGCCAGCAATGTCAATATAGTTGCTGTAACAACTCTTTAAAATTTGACCCTAAGCTTCTGGGGCTGGCCCGGTGGGATAGTGGTTAAGTTTGCGCACTCTGCTTCGGTGGCCCAGGGTTCGCAGGTTCAGATCCCAGGCACGGACCTATGCACCGCTTGTCAAGCCATGCTGTGGCGGTGTCCCATATACAAAGTAGAGGAAGATGGGCACGGATGTTAGCCCAGGGCCAATCTTCCTCAGCAAAAAGAGGAGGATTGGCAACAGACGTTAGTTCAGGGCTACTCTTCCACACCAAAAAAAAGAAAAGAAAAAAAAAATTGACCCTGAGCTTCCTTTTAAAGGCAGGAAAATATGATCAGCTACATACTGTTTATTACTATAAAAAAAAAGTATATCAATTGTTTCAGAGGAAACAAGGCTTTTTCACTAACACTCAATACTAAAAGATTTCTCATATGGGACTGGGGCAACTTCTCAATATAAGTTTAAGTACAGGAGCCACTGATGAAAGCCAAGGGCACATAAAGACACAACACAGTAAAAGACAATGCTAATTTCTTTTCCTTTTTTTAAGGTGATGGGGAGTGATAAGGCTTCGACAATTTGGTTTAAACAATAAGGTCCTTGTTATTAAATTTCTTTGAAAGTTTTAAAAAATCGCTTTTTAGGGGCCGCCCGGTGGCGCAGCGGTTTAGTCCGCGCTTGGCA
The DNA here is from genome assembly GCA_031878705.1 of Tapirus indicus. Taxonomy (NCBI): domain Eukaryota; kingdom Metazoa; phylum Chordata; class Mammalia; order Perissodactyla; family Tapiridae; genus Tapirus; species Tapirus indicus. The sequence continues at coordinate 14,875,653 of CM062928.1, forward strand.
GCCCGGGGTTCGCGAGTTCAGATCCCAGGCGCCCGCGGACGCGCACTGCCTGTCAGCCATGCCGTGGCGGCGTCCCATATAAAGTGGAGGAAGATGGGCACGGATGTTAGCTCAGGGCCAGTCTTCCTCAGCAAAAAAAGGGGAAGATTGGCAACAGATGTTAGCTCAGGGCTGGTCTTCCCCACAAAAAAAAACAAAACAAAACAATAAAAAATTGCTTTTTAAATATCCCTAGTGGTTTAGTGGATTACCACTGCAATAACTTGGATATTAATTTTCAGTTTCCCACTTTTTTCCCCCCTCTTGGAACTGAGTCTGAAATCCTCACAGGAATTCTTAGTCTATTTTATACAGGGCATAGCAAAATCCTATTGTCTTGCCAGATCAACTTGGACTTTTATCGAACAATTGTACAGTGCAGGGACAAATGACCTTAGGACTTCTCAGCTATTGTGCCAACTCAAAATGCACCCCTCCCCCACATTTCCAAACACCCCAAGAGCAGTTCTGTCCCCACTCAAGAACACTAAACCCATCCTTATATCTTCAGCTTCATCTCTTGTCTTTCATTCTCAGTGCTCCATGGCTGTCCTAACATGCCGTGCTCTTTTTCTGTGTCCTCTAACTGGAACACTTTTCTTTGACCCTCTCAATTGGATCACTTCTAACTCATCCTCCAGATCTCAGCTTATATGTCAACTCCTCTTGGAAATCCTCACTGATCTTCCAGGCTGGTGGGGTTAAGTGTTCCCAGACGGACCAAGCTCTAGGCAATTGCCTGGTTATATCTTGAACTTTCCACTAGTGTGTGAGCTCTGGGTGTCTCCATCTTATTCATCACTATATCTCTAACACAAAGCACTGTACTTAGCATATGGTAGATACTTAATAAATATTTACTAAATGAATATTATAAGAGGGAAGTGAGAAGATAAGAAGCATCCAGTTGTTGATCTAGCTGTCTAAAGCAGAGACACGTTTGGTAGACATAAGTGTCTCAGCAATTAGAAACGTCCCCACTTTCCAGTGCAACCCACTTTTGGAAATTCTTCATAAAATGAATGCTCAAGATTGTACTTGCACCAACAGCTCAAAGATATGACCAGCAATGTCATTAAAAAAGTCTCTACTATTCCATAAAAAACACCAATAAACTCAAAATATAATTAAAAACAGTAAAAACTATGTTCTGACACATACTGTGTTCATCAATTATACCAAGGATGGTAAAAACTTTTATAAAACTCAACCACGCATATTAATACTGAGATGGGAATAATGTAGAAAACAGATTTAAGTATTAATATACTTTGGCCTCTAGAAAGGTATCCTCCCATCCCAATAAACTTAGAAGCCTTCTAGTTTACACATTAGTGTAACTTTTGACTTCGGTGAGTGTCTGTCAGATTCCCAGAGCTTAATCATTTCAGAGTGAGCTTACAGATGTTGAATCTGTACTGCCTCGTACACACGCGGGACTTAGAACTGTAAGGTCTTGTAATAACGTGTCAGAACAGTAAGATCAGGACACATAAGTCACATTACCAATGTGATGAATGTTTTCCTTGAGGACCTCACATTCTATTGGCCATCTTGGAGCCTGCAGTGGCCCGCTGCCAGAGAAAAAGGCAAAGAGATCTCGGGGTTCTCGAAGACGCGGGTTTACTTCGCCAAATTCATCATGAAGAAGCTGTCTGCTCTTGAGAAGCGGTGAACTCAGTGTAAGGGAATCTGCCAAAAAGAAGGAATAAGTGAACAGCATCCTTTTCCTCTTCGGGAACTTTACCACTCAACAGAACAACTAAGTAACTTCAAGCACTATATTAAAATATGAACACAGATGTGCAATCCTATGACATGTTTCTCCTTCAGGAAGACTTAGTCCAGGATGACAGCATCCAAATTATAAAATGTTAAGCTGAAACTCTGTAGTCTATTAAACATTTATATGTAAAGCTTTTGAGTAAGTTAGAAGAAACTTCGTTTTTTAAATCAAAGCTAGTGGGTCTAAGGCATTTCAACAGTAGGTCACAAATGAATAAAAAGTTACTTAATGTATTTTATTATTTTTGTCTAAAGAGAGGCAAGAGAAGGAACTTTCAATTCATCCATTAGCATTTTACAAAAAAGTACATCAAACTTTATTAACTCCAGTGAAACAATCTACAAATTAAATTTCAAGTTCATAATATAACCATTTAGAGGGCAGAGAGACTAATAAGACAGAGGATGGAAAGGGGAGGGACAGAGAAGGAGGGAGAAGGGGCAGAAGAGAGAGAAGAGGAGCTCTTGGGAAATAGAGAATGAGAAAAAAGGGAGGAAAAGAAAGGCTTTCAGGGAGAAAGATAAAGAAAGGAAATGCGAGGAAGAACATTAAGAAAGGAAGTGAGGGGGGCGGGGAAGGCTGACGGCGGGTGTGGTAATTGCCAGCTCTGGTGGGGAGTGCAGGAAGTGAAGACATGCTCCCACAAAGGAGTTTTTTCTGGTCCGGAAGGACATGAGATACCTCTACTGACAGCTTCTATCTGTCTGTGCACAGTTGAAGACAGACAGGTGGGCCCTAGAAAGAGGAAGAATGAGGCATGGTTTGTCCTGGGGATCTTTGTCTTTCTTCTTCCTGCCCTCTTTCCCCTATCCCTTTCCATCCCCACCCTAGCAAGCGCCCCGGCTTTTCTATCTCTAAATCTTTTCCCTAATACTTAGAGGGGGAAAAAAACCAATAAACATTTGAAAAGATGGTAAAGCTGCTCAATCTCACTCATAATTAAAGAAATGTAAATCAAAATGACAAGGAGATACCAGTTTCTCACTGATTAGACAGGCAAAACATTTCCACATTTTCACACTCATCCTGGCAAAGGTGTAACTAAACAGGTTCTCTCAGAACCTGCTGGCAGGAAGGCGAACTGGTGCAACCTTTCTGGAAAGCAGTTTGGCAGTATCGAGTAGATTTAAAGAACACAAACCCTTGATCCAGCAATCCCACTGCTAAGAGTTCACCTTATAGATTTTCTCACAAAAAGTTCGTCAAGATGCATATACGAAGCTGCTCACTGCAACGTTCAAATAACAAAAATGTGGAAACAACCAAAGTGTCCATCAAAAGGGAACTTAAAATAATTATGATGTATTGATGAGATGGAATACTGTAGATGCCCTTAAAAAGAATGAGGGAAATTTTTGTGTGCTCATATGAAAAGGCTAAGATATAATATTAAACAAAAAAAAGTAAAGATTGTGTATAGGATCTGATGTGAGCATTTTAAAGGAAAAAATACACGAGGATCTAAGTTTTTTTCCTGAAAAGAATGATAACAACAGTGGCTCTATCAGGGGTGGAGCAGGGAGGGCTTTTAGTTTTCCTTTGGTGCTTTTTTCTAACATTTGAATTTCCTAACCTTATACACACATTCCTTGTCTTTCTTTTTTTAAAACAAGCAGATTGTAACTCACTCCTTTTTACCTTTGCACTTTTATGATTAAAAAAAACCCCAACATAATAAATGCTTTGCTACAAAGATAAAGAAAAAATATCTTTCTCCCTCCAATGATCAAAACAGGAAAAAAAAGGTGTCAGATTATCAATTACATTCTAACTAAAACTCATTCACATTGCTGTGTTACCTCTACCAGCTGATTTTGCATTTTATGTTTTTTATTATATTAAGGCTGGCAATTGTTTCTTATTAATGTTATTTCGAGCGTCAGCAAATGGGGAAGAGGGGACTGAAGGTGGGCGTTCAGCTGGCTCCTGGGCTGTCCCACCCTGACCAGTCTCCTCTGCTCAACCCTGATCTTTCTACTCCCTGCCAGGAGCTCTGGGACACAGAATGGAAGAGCCTTCTGGGCACCGGGGTGAGCAAACATATAAGATATACATCTGACAATGGAATTGCTACATCAAGGATTAAGTACTGTTTAAATTTCCCAGGTATTGCCAAATCGCCTTCCTAAAATAGTCCACCTGTTCACATTCCCAACAGCAGTGTCAGAGACTGTTCCCCCACACCCTGACCTACGCAAGGTATAATTTTTTTTTAAGTTTTTCCCGAATCTCATAATTAAAAAAAATGATACCTTGACATTTAAATTTGTATCTTTAATTAGAGGTGAAATTGAGCATCTTTTAATGAAGCTTATTGACCGTCTGTTTGTTTTTCTCTGAACTGCTTGCTCATGTCTTTTGCCCATTTTTTGGTCATCTTTATTTGTAAGAGCTGTTATGTTAAGGAAATTAATCCTTTGACATATTTGTCACAAATATTTTTTTCAGTTTGTTATTTTCCTTTATTAATGGTACTTTTTTCTATACAGAAGTTTAAATTTTTGCTGTAAAAATTATCGACGTTATATTTTATGGTTTTTGGGTCTGTCATTCAAGGGTTTTAACTAGAAAAGGGACACAAGATTTGCTTATGAAAAAGAACACTGCTATGTGAAAAATGCAGGGGAAGAGGGCATCGTGGAACAAGAGAAGAAGCCAGGAGACCAATTACTAGGCTGTTTCAATAGCGAGAAATGATGGTAGCTTGGGCTGGGGGGGAAAGGATGTAGAGTAAAGACAAGTGGAATGATGTTTGGTTGGATATGTATTGAGGGAGAAATTCAACTGCATTCCTGCCCTTGGATTCCAGAAGAAACCCCGTGAAAGATCATTTTTGCTTAAGCTAGCTGGAATTGGTGTCCACCACTCTTATGCAAAGAGCCTAAAAAAAATATCCATCAAAATTGCGTGAAAAATCATTGTCACTCTTGACCGAAGAGTCTCACCAAATTTTCCAACAATTTGGAGAAAGATAATCCAGAATGTACATTATTTGAATTTAAACCTACAATCCAGAGTAGATCTAGAGAGAACACTTTTGAGTGATGTCAGAAACAGTGGCCAAGGCTACTCCCCTGGCTTCTCCCACATTAGGCCATGTTCTGAATACCTAGAGCAGTCGCTCAAGGCAGTGAGGGTTCTGGGGGGTCATACACACTGATTATTACTCACATAGAAGCTTCTCCTTCTGCAGAGGGTCTGGTATCAAATCATCTCTTTCTCCAAAAGAGCCACTCAACAGGTATCGAGGATTCTTCTTCCAAACACGCTGGGATGTAGCAGAGTTTGGCAAACTGCCTCTCTGAGCTAAGAATAGGCAGTTTAATTAAAGGTGCTGGAAGGCTAGTTCATCACCTCTAGCACCTAGGTCAACACCAAAAGCACTACTGCTAAAGTGCCATGACTTCTACCACCACCCGCCACCTTTCCAATGAATACATTCTGTTTTCCAAAGAGCTTTCACATTCCCATTTACATGTGTTAAGCACCATTTTCTCCATTGTATAGTGAGAAGACTGGAGAAATAGTATGGTACAGTGGAAAGAGAAAGGGCTTGGGAGGCAGAAAGACCCGGTAGCTACAAAAGCAGCCCAGAGAGACACAGCCAAGCGAAGGCAGGTACTCAGAATGGGAGGGGAGTCCCGATGCCCAAGGCTGCTTTGTCCTGAGGGCTCTGCTGAATCTGGCAAACTGTAAATTCAGTTTTCAACAAATGAGTAATCACGTAAAAACTGAAATGTTAAGAAAGTTTAACAAGGTTGATAGAAATAAAATCAATATAAAAATTAATTTTATCTCTAAATAGCAGGAACAAAGCTAGAAAATCAAAAGTTAAAAAGCTACCATTTACAATAGCATAAAAATATTAAGTTCTATGAGAAAATTACAAATTTTTATTGGGAGACATTAAGGAAGACCTAAGTAAATGGAGAATTGGACTATATTCATAGATTGGAGTATTCAGTATTAGAAAGTTCTCATTTGTTGTGAAATTCGATCTATAGATTCAATGCAATCCCAATAATTTTTTCTTTTTTTTGTGAGGAAGGTTGTCCCTGAGCTAACATCTGTGCCAACCTTCCTTTATTTTGTATATGGGACGCCACCACAGCATGGCTTGACCAGCGGTGTAGGTCCATGCCTGGGATCCGAACCCGTGAACCCCCCTGCCTCTGAAGCAGAGTGCATGAACTTAACCACTATGCCACCAGGCGGGCCCCTCCCAATAATTTTTTTAAACATCACAAGCCAATCTTAATATTATATAAAAAGGCAAGAATAGCCAAGATACTTTTGAAGAACCAGATGGGAAGATACATCTTTCCAGATATCAAGACTTTTTTAATGTCATATAGTATAATCAAGAAAGGGTAGTACTGGGGCAAGGATGGACAAACAGACCCTTGTATACACGGAGACTCAACAGAGATGACATAGCAGATCAATGGGGAAAGGATGTACTTTTCACCAACAGTACTGGAAAAATTCGTCATTAGCTTATCCAAGCATAACTCTCCCTGTTAATCAAACAATTTATTTCATGAACCCAGGAAAGGTGATGCCAGATAACAACGAGCTATTACCTTTAAAGTAGCCATAGTACCGGAGGTGATGGTACATGAAGTCTTCATAGGGATCAGGAAGAGTCTGTAAAAGGAAAGGCCATCTCAATCAGGAAAATCCTTTCAAATATACTCAACTCTTAACAAAAGGTATAGAAGCATTGTTGCAGAGGACAATATACCTGAGGACTTCTGTAAACAAACCAAGCGAAGGACATTCACGCAAATCATTCTATCTTGGAGATCAAGATCTCCAGCTAGAAAACGGTGCCACCAGAATATACCTTCTGATCTAGTACTGGATTTCTGTGGAGTTCCTGGAGAGGGGTGTGTACCGACCTCCTGCTTGAGCTCTGTTTCCAGTGCTGGGAACATGTTACTTCTGCACGGGATGCTGAAGACCACTCAGTGACACCGGCACCCAGCCACAGCCCCCGCCTAATTTCCAAAAGGGCAGCTGCTTACACAGGAGAAGCTAAAAAACCAGAACAGTACAACTGAAAAAACTGCCGATGTTTACCGCCACCTCCCGCCCCGCCCTCCCCCGCCCCGAGATCTTAGGAAAACCTGCCACTTCGCTCCCCTTCCCTGCCAACCCAGCCTCTCAGACAAACAAGGACACGGCTGGTGGCTCCCACTACAAGGCACCTGAGGAATTAGGGAGGCAGGCATGTCTTCCGGCCTCCTCCTCCTGAGTCTCCGGGACCCTTGCTGGCCCCATGCTTCTCCCTCTCCGAGGAGGGAGATGCCAACCACCAGGACGCCGCAGGAAAGGGAAAGAAACGGGGATGGAGGAATCCGGCGGAGTTGTCTCGGGGTAGACGAAAAAGAAAGGTCAGGGGCTGTGAAAACGGAATTCAGGGCTTCAGAGCTTCCTGGTCCGGGGGAAGGTGGTGAGGGGCGGCTTCCCGAAGGGTCGGGGGAAGGTGCATAAGGACTTCCTAGGAGGCAGAGGGAAGGGCGCGGTCGCCCCGCGCCCCAGCTCGTCCCGGGCAGGAGGCGTTGGCGCGGCGCCCGCGGCGGCGGAGGAGCCGACGGCGCGGCAGGGAGAAGCGCGGCCCGGCTGGGCACAGGACACACTGGCCCAGCTCACCCGCCACCGCTTTCTGCTAGCACCCCGGTAGCCTAGCAACCACGAGGTGGAAGCGGGAGGGCGGGGAAGCCGCGCGCTTCCGGGGAGTGAGGCCCCGCCCCCAAAGACCGGGCGGGGAACCCGCGAAAGGCCGACGACCGGGGTTGCAGCGTGTTTCCTCCTTTCATACGGTATTGCAGCCCCGCTCCTGGGGAATCCAAATTGATGAATACAGTACCAGTAGTCCTCAACGTATTCAAAACTTCTTTGCTGTGCCTTGGCTTTAAGTACCTGCTAAGTATTGCTCAAAGGGAGCTGCTTCCCGTTTTCACCTTCTCTCTCTCCACCCCATAGCTAGAATTGAAAATTACCTTCTACATTAAAAAATACAAGAAACAAAGTTAGAAAATCGAAACCACACCTTTTGACTATCAAACTGTCATTTTTAAGAATGCCCCATTCTGGTAGGATAGTCACAAGGGCACTGGTGCTCTGCAGCAGTTCCTACAAGTCTGGAAAACTGTTAAAGCAAAAGCTTTAAAATGGCTAGTTGACAGCCTTTATTTCCAGAAATTTGCTCTATGCAAATTACAAGAAAAACAATTTGTATACAAAATGGTCACCCCAATATTTGTGTAATGGTAAGTAAAATCCAACACACTAGCATATACTGATTAGGTAAAAATCTTAAATTATATGCATACAAACATACCGGAATAAAATTAAAACTAGTAATTGGTTAACTTCACATGAATATAAATGTAAGTATATATTGCTTTTATAATCAGAGGGGAAAAAGCTATAAAGCACCTTTACTTTTCAAAATATTAACCACATTACACCATTTCCAGGATTTAAGTAGGTCAAACAGGAGCTAATATCATAGAGAGCAAGCTCCAAAACAACAAGTCTCACAGCATCCTCTGGCGCTAGAAGCCCGTCTAGCCCTACCCCCCTCCCCCAGCTCTCTACCCCTCCCCACAACCATGGCCCAACTCAGGATCTGGCTGCTCTTTTTCCTGTGAGCCGGTCTTCAGTGTTTGCACATGCCTTATAACGTATTTGATTAGGAAAAACAATGAAGAATTGACTTCAAATGAGTCTTGGTTACATGGTCATGGAGTAACAGGCTTAGAAGAGCAAAAGGATAACCAATCAGAAGTATAAAAAAAGCTTTATTAGTGCATATATACAAATGTACAAGGTCAGAAACTGGAGAAATACAAACAGAGCTTTAAAACACAATTTGCCTTTTCTTCAGTTTAAAGTGACTTTTACCTGATTGTGATACAATAGAAAGTAAAGAACGGTAAACTGCTTTTTAAATACTGGAATTTTATGGAAATACATTCACACATATAAGGGAGGTGAATTTTGGAACAAGGTAAGACAACAGAGACACATCAATACATACAGTGGCTCTTATTACATTTACTGCCACATATGTGAGGGGGAAGTTCTCAAAATCAAAGACATGAACACCTGCTGCTGCCTGTACTGAAATTTAAATATGCCACACCACCTAACGTGTGAAATGACTGAGCTATCGGTTCTAGAATTTGTGAGAAAGAATACTCTTAAAGAGTGTGGCCATCTGTCAGCACGAGGTAAACAACTTGATATTCCTCAGCACTTCAGGGGTGGCAAACTAGAGGAGGAGGTCAGAGATTCCAAGATCCCAGTTAAGCCAGGTAGAATACAGAGCTGCCTTCTTAATTGCACTTGTTCTGGAGGAGAAGTGAATGAGAGAGCGAGCCATGTTCGGAACTAAATGAGCTTCTATTAGGCAGGAAGATCCGTCACTTGAAAGTGAGTCCTCTACAGAGGGTCATACTTAGGAGCCACATGTTCCTGACTGACAAGGTTCATGTACCCACCATGCTGAGTTCGCCAGTGTGAGAAAGAATAAAGGCAGCCAGGTCAAAACATTCCGTCACCTCACCCTTCAGCAAAACAGAAAAATTACATTTCACGAATGTGAACTTTGTAGGTGGATGCTCTTGCCCAGGAAATTCATATGCTCTCCCTCACAGCATTTACAGTTTATTGACAACAGTAAAACTAGTTAAGACTCTGAACTAAATAAAAAAAAAAAAAATCAATAATAGAAATTAAAAAGAATTGTTTTTTAAAAACTATGTGTTTGGAGCCATTTTCCTTCTTTTCAGTCTTGCTCGCCAATCCTCAGGAAGGGCTTCAAAGTTTGCATTTCTCTCTGCCATGCCACTGTGAAAACAACACACAGATTACTTCACTGGAAAGAAGAAGAATGAAACTGTTCAGTCCCTAGCAAATGAAAACCTCTAACTGAAAGTCTTATCCATCAAATCTATGTTCATGAAAATGCTTCAAGTTTCTCAGCGAAGTATCAGCATATTCTTCAAGTTTCTTAATTCTGATGGGTCAACCAAAGATATACACATACTCTTCTCTATAGCTTTATATATAAGTACATATTTATTTTTATATATCTCCAGTAACCATTAAAGCCACACTGAAGGAACAAAATACATACTTGCAAAAGTTTTTCTTGGCCCCTAGGAGTTATGATTCTTTAGGGAAGATATATTTAACCCTCAATATACCCTCAGGAACCTTTGGACCTAATGTTTTCCAGATTCTCTTTTGATCAATTCTAACTATTTGTAAGGACTGATATCTCATGGCTTATTCAATCATTTTAAAAACAGACTGATTAAAACTCAGATTCTATCTTGCAATTACCAGCATGGGTGCTTTGGATCCTTTTACAAATCTGAAATCATCGAAGATAAATTACAGGATCTTTGTGATTCACTCCCCATCACCTTGAAATAGTTTGCTATTTCACCATCGTAGGAATTAATCATGATTCAATTCTCAGCAAGACTAAAATAGTAAGAAAACTGAAGCATAATGGAATCACCTACAAGGATGATGCAGAAGTGAAAAAATGGTCACTAACACCATCCCTCAGTTTTCTTATTATTTTGCCCTAAATAGGTGCATCACCTTTCAAAGAAATAAAAAAGAAGCCTAGGGACATCTTTATAGTCTTTTTTCCCCCACAAATATTAGACAAACCAGAAGATCAACACAGAGACAGATAGTGGCACTATATATTCTAATTATGATGGTAAAACCGACTGGATTAAAATAGACTATGAATGTTAAGAGGACCATATCCTAGATGAATCTTCTCAAATTCAAGATTGATAAGTGAACAATATATTTCTAAGGACAAAAAGGAAATACAGTAATTCCCATCCAAAAGGAACTTCATCACTCAATATTTTCTAACAAGAACCTGGACCATCTCATTTTTCTAAAAAGAAGTGTGACAGGAATCTTTCAGGTTTTATGATGCTGTATGCTAAAATTTATCTGATAGAGTTCATAAGTGGATAAATGCTGAAAGCGGGTATGTAGTAATTGGAGAGAAATAGATATTCTAAGAACAAAAAAATTCACTGGAATGACATTCTAATTGTATCTAAAAATGAAAATGTTTTGAATCATGAAGCAAATATGGCTATTCTCTCCCAAATGTTTTCCTAAGTACTGCATTTATGGATGTTGCAAGTCCAAGAGCCAGAAGTAATGACAAGCTAGAACCCATCAGAGGTGAATCTGAAAGCCAGCATCACTGTTTATGAGGTGCGTATGTTTCAGGTTACACATGACAACTGAGCAATTAGTTACATTCAAAGAATGTTGCTCATTTCAGTATGTATACCTTCAAAACCAGGAAAATAAAGAATAAAAATCTGGGTTAGCTATGTTTAAATTCTTATTAAAATTTCTAATGAAGTCTTCTCTCCTTCCCTTTATTTTTACTACTGTAAACTATCTTTAAAATAAGTTTAAAAAAATATATAAAAGGGTCTGTTGGATCTAGATGGTGAATGGAGATGATTATTTTTCCTGGTATGCTAAGGGTTAAGACAGTCCTTTGCCGTTCAACATCCGCAAATCAATCAACGTGATACACCACATTAACAAAATGAAGAATAAAAACCACATATCATCTCAATCGATGCAGAGAAGGCATTCGACAAGATCCAGCATCCATTTATGATAAAAACTCTCAACAAAATGGGTATAGAAGGAAAGTACCTCAACCTAATAAGGGCCATATATGACAAACCTACAGCAAACATCCTACTCAATGGGGAAAAACTGAAAGCCATTCCTTCGAGGACAGGAACAAGACAAGGGTGCCCACTCTCACGGCTCTTATTCAACATAGTACTGGAAGTTCTGGCCAGAGCAATTAGGCAAGAAAAAGGAATAAAAGGACTCCAAATAGGCAATGAAGAAGTGAAACTCTCACTATTTGCAGACGACATGATCTTATACATAGAAAACCCAAAAAATTCCATCGGAAAACTACTAGAAATAATCAACAACTACAGTAAAGTGGCAGGGTATAAAATCAACTTACAAAAATCAATTGCATTTCTATACACTAATGAGGAACCAACAGAAAGAGAACTCAAAAAGACAATCCCATTTACAATTGCAACAAAAAGAATAAAATATCTGGGAATAAATTTAACCAAGGAGGTCAAAGACCTATACAATGAAAACTATAAGACACTATTGAAAGAAATCGAGGAAGACATAAAGAAATGGAAAAAGATTCCATGCACATGGATTGGAAGAATAAATATAGTTAAAATGTCCAGTCTACCTAAAGCAATCTACAAATCAATGCAATCCCTATCAGAATCCCAATGTCATTCTTCACAGTAATAGAACAAAAACTACTGAAATTCATATGGGGCAACAAAAGAGCCCGAATAGCTAAAGCAATTCTGAAAAAAAAGAACAAAGCTGGAGGCATCACAATCCCTGATTTCAAATTATACTATAATGCTATAGTAATCAAAACAGCATGGTACTGGTACAAGAATAGACACACAGATCAATGGAACAGAATTGAAAGCCCAGAAATAAAACCACACACCTATGGACAGCTAATCTTTGACAAAGGAGCAAAGAACACACAATGGAGAGAGGGAAGTCTCTTCAATAAATGGTGCTGGGAAAACTGGACAGCAACATGCAAAAGAATGAAAGTAGACCATCTCCTATCGCCATATACAAAAATCAATTCAAAATGGATCAAGGACCTGAAAGTGAGACCTGAAACTATAAAACTCCTGGAAGAAAATATAGGCAGTACACTAATTGAGATTGGACATAAAGGGATCCTTTCAGATTCCATGTCTACTCGGACAAGGGAAACAAAAGAAAAAATAAACAAGTGGGACCTCATCAGACTAAAGAGCTTCTACAAGGCAAATGAAACCAGGATCAAAATGAATAGACAACTCACCAGCTGGGAGAAAATATTTGCAAATCGTTTGTCCGACAAGGGATTAATCTCAGTAATATATAAAGATCTCATACAACTGAGCAACAAAAAAACAAACAACCCGATCAAAAAATGGGCAGAGGATATGAACAGACATTTTTCCAAGGAAGAGATAACAGATGGCCAACAGACACATGAAAAGATGTTCAACATCACTAATCATCAGGGAAATGCAAATCAAAACTACACTGAGATATCACCTTACACCAGTTAGAATGGCTATAATCACAAAGACAAATAACAAGAAATGCTGGAGAGGTTGTGGAGAAACGGGGACCCTCATTCACTGCTGGTGGGAATGCAAACTGGTGCAGCCTCTATGGAAAACAGTATGGAGAGTCCTCAAAAAATTAAAAATAGAAATACCGTATGATCCAGCAATACCACACTTGGGCATCTACCCAATGGACAGGAAATCAACCATCACAAGAGGCATATGCACCCCTATGTTCATTGCAGCATTATTCACTATAGCCAAGTGGAAGCAAGAAGTGGAAGCAACCCAAGTGTCCCTCGACTGATGATTGGTTAAAGAAGATGTGGTATATACATACAATGGAATACTACTCAGCCGTAACAAAAGACACAATTGTCCCATTTGAAACAACATGGATGGACCTAGAGGGTATTATGTTAAGTGAAATAAGCTAGAGAGAGAAGGACAGACACTGCATGAACTCACTCATATATGGAATATAAATGAACACACGGACAGAGAGAGCTGATTGGTGGTTACCAAGGGGAAGGGGGGTGGGGGAGTGGGCACAAGGGGTGAAGGGTTACATCCACAAGGTGATGGACAAACAAAAATGTACAACTAAAACTCCTCAGTGTTATAAACTATTAAGAGATCAATAAAAAAATGGTAAATAAATAAATAAATAAATAAAAAGACAGTCCTTTGCCTAAGATGAACACTCAGTGGGAGAAAGTATTACAGCTCTGATATTTCTGATTTTGACAAAGGCTAGACCATAACTTTACAGGGAAATAAATTCTATGAATTAAAAACTGTTTTAGATAAGTTTGTAACGAATACCAAAAATTAAGGGCTGTGATTTGAAGAATATGACTGCTCTAAAACAACTACAACAATCACAACCCACCCTATCTGGGGTCTCTTTTCTTTTACCTGACCAGCTGCTGCTGTTTCCACTCTTCAATTCGCTTCTGTGCAGTTGATTCCCGGTCCTCTTCACTGGAACTAGAGTTCTCCTCTTCATCTAACTCACGCTGGATACTCTGCCACTTCTTTACCAGAGATGGCATTTTGGTTTTACTCTTCTTCGCCTGTAACAAAGGTTAAAGGTCAGGAGGAACATTATATATAAAATAAGGAAATGAGTCCTCCACATGAGATCAGGATTTTTCCCTAGTTCTAAGGAATAAGTGGACTTGAAAAGCAAAAGAACAGAGATACAGAAAATAAATACCATTCTAAGTTCTTGCCAGAAATTTCTACCGACTATAAACCTAATGCTTGGTTAAAAATCTTAAAAACTGTAAATGTGGTTATATTATGAAATCAGGTCAGAAAATTTTCCTTTACCCTCTTTATTCTATGGATTCCAAACTGTTGCAGTTATCTCATCTCTTCAGAATTAGTGTTCCCTTTTACAAATTTTTAATAGATAACCGCGTTCACATCAAGTGAAAACCAGAGCTGAGAACCAAATGACCAGCTTTTCTGGAGAGAGCAACAAACTCAACGGCAACTATTAAATATGAAAAAGGTAAGGAGATGCAGCAAAATATTGATGAAGAGCTTAGTTCTAAGAGGACGTAATATAAAAAATTTTGTTTTTCTTCTTTTGGCTTACCTTCATTTTCTAACTTGTCTATAAACACGTACTTTTTAATAAAAAAGTACTTGTGATGCTTGCACTAGTAGCACTATATACCCAGTGTGGCTGGCTCTATCACTGTGTTCAGGTTTCTGATCAACGGCACTCTAGCAAAGAGGCCTTCCCTGACAAGCCTGGCTCAAAGAGCCCCACCTCCCGAAGACCGCTTTCTGTCCTCTTACACTGCTTATTTTTTCCACTGCATTTTAAAACACTGAACATATTTATTTGCTTATCTCTCCCCCCAACCCTGTCACCCCCGCCCCCCAGCCCGCCAGAAGGGAAGCTCTACAAAAGTAGAGATTTTGTTTGTTTGATTTACACCTAAATCCTAAGCTCCAAGAGACAACGCCTGACAAACAGCATGCATTCAAAATATGCCTGCTGACATCTGTGCTTAGTTATGTGAAATCAGAAAGCTGCTGTATTAGACACTGATCAAATCAATTTTGATCCCTGTGTTTTCGAAGAGGAGCAGAGCTGTGTACTCAAAGACCTGACCAGGTTACACTGTAAGCACGACAAGCAGGCACTCAAGTGGTAGGTGCGACTGAGCGCTGTGCTCGTGTGAGGACTGGGTGTGGGGCCCACGCTGTTTCTCCTGCCTGCACTTCAGACAAACACATTTCCTGATTAAGTTCCCAAAGACGTGAAAAAATTAGCTTAATATTTTCATTACTTGGCTTCCTGCGTGATATCCTATTTTGACTGTCACTGACAGTTTTTAACTTTCTGGGGAAGCGAATGTCCATCTATTGTGCTTAGACTCTCAGGTCCATTCACCTTCACACATTCCATTGTGTCATTTCACCTGCAGTACAACCTGACCCACTGCATACACACCCCTCCAACAAGCTCCAACAGAGCCCATTCTGGGTTAGCAGGGAACAAACTGAGTAAAAAGGAACATGGATTAATAATGGTCATGTGTGCACGGAGGGCTCACTGAGGGATAACCTATCAACGAACATCTGCGAACATGATTAAAATCCACAGATCTAGGCAGTGTCACTACTGTTTCATTTTGACTTCTATATAGTTTTGTGAATTTTTAGCATATTTGATTCCTATCTGTCATGGGAAAATAAGTTATGTTTTAGAACTTATATACTGCCTATCACATTCAAAACCATGAATAGAGTTGCACTGGACATTTGAGCACATTTTAGGGGAAAAGGGGAATAAAGATTAAATGGCTAGAACTCCTTTATTTCTAGTTTATTTTCTAGTAAGCCTCACACAAAACTTTCAGCAAAAAGATTGAAAATATATACTGGTCTCAAATATTCTTGAACATCAGAACCATTAAATATGTATTTTATAGTCTTTTAAAATGGCCTGTAATAACAAAGAGATGGGTCACTGTCTGTTTTCAGACATCAGTTATGTAAAAATGATTATTAACTTAGAATTCTGGGTTTTCAAAACTTTTATTTATAAGACCATAAAAGCATGACTGCCTAAAAAAGTTACTTGTTGGAGAGTGACGTCAGCATCATGGCGGAGTGAGATTCACTCTTTGAATCTCTGCCCCCTACGACACAACGAAAACATCATTCACAATCCAACAGAGCTCAATCAAACACTACGAAGGACTTCTGAGAAACCCCTGCTGCCAAACATCAGACGGTGGAGGCGCGGGAAGCCCAGGAGGACGGGAGGAGAGGTAGGAGGTTGTACTCCCCTCCCCAATCGATCGGCAAAGACAGCGCGGTTCGCAGAGGGGGGAGGGGCGGCCCACAGAGGGGAAAACTATCGCCATCCAGGTGCTCTCACAGACTGTCGCGAGATCCCCACTGGGAAGCGACGACGGACTGTTTGGGGGTGTAGCAAACACCCTAAGAGAGCCAGAAAGGAAACCCCCGGGTCAAGCAGGAGAAAGAGAGGACCCCCTCCCCCCACACACCCGGTGTTTCAGCATAATCCCTCCGGGGGCTGCAGCCTCCGAGCAAACTGCTCGCGATCTCCATCTAGTGGCAGCAGGGGGAAACTGCAGGACCAAATTATCATGAGGGGAAAAAATAAGGATGTCCCCGTCGGATCCTTGCGACAATTTGCCAGGGCTAAGACCAAAAGGAAAATGACAAACACCCAGAAACCAACCCTGAAGGCACAGAATTTGATAACCTGAATGACAGAGAATTCAAAATAGCTATCATAAACAAACTCAACGAAATACAAGAGAACACACAGAAACAAATCAACGAATTCAGGGATCTCGTCACAAAAGAGATTGAAACCGTAAAGAAAAACCAATCAGAATTATTGGAGATGAAAAACAAAATCAACGAGATAGTGGAAAAAATGGAGTCTTTAAAGAGCAGAACTGACAATATGGAGGAACGAATTAGCACTATTGAGGATAGCCACGCAGAAATGCTCCTGATAGAGGAGGAGAGAGAGCTAAGACTAAAAAGAAAGGAAGAAATTCTTCGAGAAATATCAGACTCAATGAGGAAAAGCAACATAAGGCTAATAGGTATTCCAGAAGGAGAAGAAAGAGAAAAAGGAGCAGAGAGTTTGTTCAAAGAAATAATAGCTGAGAACTTCCCCAACCTAGGGAACGAGAGGGAAATAACAGTGAATGAAATCAATAGATCACCTAAATATATAAACAGGAATAAACAATTCTCACACCACATAGCTAAGTTGACAAGACTCACTGACAAGGAAACAATATTAAGGGCAGCTAAACAAAAAAACAAAATACCATACAAAGGAAACCCCATCAGGCTCTCAGCTGATTTCTCAACAGAAACTCTACAGGCTAGGAGAGACTGGAATGATATATTCAAAATCATGAAAGACCAAAACCTTCAGCCGAGAATACTTTATCCAGCAAAAATATCCTTCAAATACGATGGAGACACAGTAACTCTCCCTGATAAACAAAAGCTAAGAGAGTTCGTCACCACAAGACCCCCACTACAAGAAATGCTCAAGAAGGCCCTTAGGCCTGAAAAAAAACAAATGAGAAAGGGGATACAAAGATTTCAGCAAAGAGAAAAGCAAGGAGACTAAACCAGAACAAAATACAGTTGGAAAACATCAAAAATTAATTCAAGCTCATCACTGGAAACACACCTTCATGACACAATCTGGAATAAAGAGATAACAAATAAGGAGGGGAAGAGGTAAGGGATTGAATCGACCCAGCCTCAGGAAAAAGGAGGCATCTGAAAATGTACTTTCTTATCCAGGAGATTGCTTATATAAACCACACGGTAACCACTAAACAAACAACCAGAAGAGAACCACACATGACAAAAAAAGAGAAAACCAAGAGAATGAGCATGCAGAAATACCAAATTGAATTTGCAGTCCGAAACACAAGGGACAAGAAACGAAGGAAATGCAAAAGAACCAGAAGATGAACAATAAAATAGCAACATTAAACCCTCATATATCAATAATCACTCTAAATGTAAATGGATTGAATTCTCCAATCAAAAGACACAGAGTGGCAGGATGGATTAAAAACCAAGATCCAACAATCTGCTGCCTCCAGGAAACACATCTCAGCTCTAAAGACAAACACAGACTCAAAATAAAAGGATGGAAAACAATACTCCAAGCTAATGGCAAACAAAAGAAAGCAGGAGTAGCCATACTTATATCAGACAAAGTAGACTTCAAGATAAAAAAGGTAATGAGAGACAAAGAAGGGCAATATATAATGATAAAAGGGATACTTCACCAAGAAGACATAACACTTATAAATATCTATGCACCCAACACAGGAGCACCAAAGTACATAAAACAACTGCTAAAAAACCTTAAAGGAGATATTAACAATAACACAATAATAGTAGGGGATCTTAATACCCCTCTTACATCAATAGATAGATCATCCAGACAAACAGACAATAAGGAAATAATGGACTTAAACGAGAAAGTAGACGCAATGGATTTAATAGATATATACAGAACACTCCACCCAAAAAAAGCAGAGTACACATTCTTCTCAAGTGCACATGGAACATTCTCAAGGATAGACCATATATTAGGAAACAAGGCAAACCTCTATAAATTTAAGAAGATTGAAATCATTACAAGCATCTTTTCTGATCATAATGCTGTGAAACTAGAAATCAACTGCAAGGAAAAAACTAGGAAAGGGACAAAGATGTGGAGACTAAACAACATGCTACTGAACAACCAATGGGTCATTGATGAAATTAAAGGAGAAATCAAAAGCTATCGAGACAAATGAAAAGGAAAATACACCATACCAACTCATATGGGATGCAGCAAAAGCAGTCCTGAGAGGGAAATTCATAGCAATACAAGCTCACCTTAACAAACAAGAAAAATCCCAAATAAATAACCTTAAATTGCACCTAACAGAGTTGGAAAAAGAAGAGCAAAGCCCCGAATCAGCAGAAGGAGGGAAATAATAAAAATCAGAGCAGAAATAAATGAAATTGAAACCAAAAAAACAGTAGAAAGGATCAATCAAACAAAGAGCTGGTTCTTTGAGAAGATAAATAAAACTGACAAACCCTTAGCCAGACTCACTAAGAAAAAAAGGGAGAAGACTCAAATAAATAAAATTAGAAATGAAAGAGGAGAAATTACAACAGACACCACAGAAATACAAGGGATTATTAGGGAATACTATGAAAAACATTACGCCAACAAATTGGACAACCTAGAGGAAATGGACAAATTCTTGGACGCGTACAACCTCCCAAAACTGAATCAAGAAGAAATAGAGAATCTGAACAGACCAATCACAAGTAAAGAAATTGAAACAGTAATCAAAAACCTCCCAAAAAATAAAAGCCCAGGACCAGATGGCTTCCCTGGAGAATTTTATCAAACGTTCAAAGAAGATTTAGCACCTATCCTTCTCAAACTATTCCAAAAAATAGAGGAAGATGGAATACTTCCCAACACATTCTATGAGGCCGACATCATGCTGATACCAAAGCCAGACAAGGACAATACAAAGAAGGAAAACTACAGGCCAATATCACTGATGAACATAGACGCAAAAATCCTCAACAAAATATTGGCAAACCGATTACAGCAATACATCAAAAAGATCATACACCACGATCAAGTGGGATTCATACCAGGGACACAGGGATGGTTCAACATCCGCAAATCAATCAACGTGATACACCACATTAACAAAATGAAGAATAAAAACCACATGATCATCTCAATCGATGCAGAGAAGGCATTCGACAAGATCCAACATCCATTTATGATAAAAACTCTCAACAAAATGGGTATAGAAGGAAAGTACCTCAACCTAATAAGGGCCATATATGACAAACCTACAGCAAACATCCTACTCAACGGGGAAAAACTAAAAGCCATTCCTTTGAGGACAGGAACAAGACAAGGGTGCCCACTCTCACCACTCCTATTCAACATAGTACTGGAAGTTCTGGCCAGAGCAATTAGGCAAGAAAAAGGAATAAAAGGACTCCAAATAGGCAATGAAGAAGTGAAACTCTCACTATTTGCAGACGACATGATCCTATACATAGAAAACTCAAAAAATTCCATCGGAAAACTACTAGAAACAATCAACAACTACAGTAAAGTGGCAGGGTATAAAATCAACGTACAAAAGTCAATTGCATTTCTATACACTAACGATGAAACAACAGAAAGAGAACTCAAAAAGACAATCCCATTTACAATTGCAACAAAGAGAATAAAATATCTGGGAATAAATTTAACCAAGGAGGTCAAAGACCTATACAATGAAAACTATAAGACACTATTGAAAGAAATCGAGGACATAAAGAAATGGAAAAAGATTCCATGCACATGGATTGGAAGAATAAATATAGTTAAAATGTCCATTCTACCTAAAGCAATCTACAGATTCAATGCAATCCCAATCAGAATCCCAATGTCATTCTTCACGGTAATAGAACAAAAACTACTGAAATTTGTATGGGGCAACAAAAGAGCCCGAATAGCTAAAGCAATTCTGGAAAAAAAGAACAAAGCTGGAGGCATCACAATCCCTGATTTCAAAATATACTATAAAGCTACAGTAATCAAAACAGCATGGTACTGGTACAAGAATAGACACACAGATCAATGGAACAGAATTGAAAGCCCAGAAATAAAACCACACACCTATGGACAGCTAATCTTCGACAAAGGAGCAAAGAACATACAATGGAGAGAGGGAAGTCTCTTCAATAAATGGTGCTGGGAAAATTGGACAGCAACATGCAAAAGAATGAAAGTAGACCATCTCTTATTGCCATATACAAAAATCAATTCAAAATGGATCAAAGACCTGAAAGTGAGACCTGAAACTATAAAACTCCTGGAAGAAAATATAGGCAGTACACTAATTGACATTGGACATAAAGGGATCCTTTCAGATTCCATGTCTACCCAGACAAGGGAAACAAAAGAAAAAATAAACAAGTGGGACCTCATCAGACTAAAGAGCTTCTACAAGGCAAATGAAACCAGGATCAAAATGAATAAACAACCCACCAACTGGGAGAAAATATTTGCAAATCGTTTGTCCAACAAGGGATTAATCTCAGTAATATATAAAGATCTCATACAACTGAGCAACAAAAAAACAAACAATCCGATCAAAAAACGGGCAGAGGATATGAACAGACATTTTTCCAAGGAAGAGATACAGATGGCCAACAGACACATGAAAAGATGTTCAACATCACTAATCATCAGGGAAATGCAAATCAAAACTACACTAAGATATCACCTGACACCCGTTAGAATGGCTATAATCACAAAGACAAATAACAAGAAATGCTGGAGAGGTTGTGGAGAAACGGGGACCCTCATTCACTGCTGATGGGAATGCAAACTGGTGCAGCCTCTATGGAAAACAGTATGGAGAGTCCTCAAAAAATTAAAAATAGAAATACCGTATGATCCAGCAATCCCACTCTTGGGCATCTACCCAATGGACAGGAAATCAACCATCACAAGAGGCGTATGCACCCCTATGTTCATTGCAGCATTATTCACTATAGCCAAGAAGTGGAAGCAACCCAAGTGTCCCTCGACTGATGATTGGTTAAAGAAGATGTGGTATATACATACGATGGAATACTACTCAGCCATAAGAAAAGACACAATTGTCCCATTTGCAACAACATGGAAGGACCTAGAGGGTATTATGTTAAGTGAAATAAGCCAGAGAGAGAAAGACAGACACTGCATGAACTCACTCATATATGGAATATAAGTGAACACACGGACAGAGAGAACTGACTGGTGGTTACCAAGGGGAAGGGGGGTGGGGTGGGGGCACAAGGGGTGAAGGGTTACATCCACAAGGTGATGGACAAACAAAAATGTACAACTAAAACCCCACAGTGTTATAAACTATTAAGACATCAATTTAAAAAATGGTAAAATAAATAAATAAAGTAGAGGAAGATGGGCATAAGCCAGAGAGAGAAGGACAGACACTGCATGAACTCACCCATATATGGAATATAAGTGAACACACGGACAGAGAGTACTGATTGGTGGTTACCAAGGGGAAGGGGGGTGGGGAGGGGCACAAGGGGTGAAGGGTTACATCCACGTGGTGATGGACAAACGATAATGTACAACTAAAACCCAACAGTGTTATAAACTGAGACATCAATAAAAAAATGGTAAATAAGTAAATAAATAAAAATGAGGGAGAAATTAAGACATTACTAGAGAAACAAAAGCTGAGGGAGTTCATTAACACCAGGCTTGCCGTATAGGAAATCCTAAATGGAGTATCTTAGGTTCAAATGAAAAGATACTAGATAGTACCTTGTCATATAAAAATAAAGTTCTCTGGTATAAGTAAATACATGAACAAATATAAAAAACAGTATTATTGTGATTTTGGTTCATAATTCTACTTTTTATTCTTCTACAGAATTTACAAGATAAAAGTATAAAAAATAATTGTAAATCTCTGTTAAGGGGTACATACTATATCAAGATGTAATTTATAACACCAATAACATAATGGAGTGGGGTGCAGCTGTATAGGAGTAGAGTTTTTGTTTGTAATTGAATGTATCAGTTTAAAACAGATTGTTATAACTTTAGTATATTATATGTAATTCCCATGGTAACCACAAGGAAAATATGTACACGATATACAGAAAGGAAATGAAAAAATATTAAAAAAGGAAATGAGAAGGAAATAGAAATGTGTCACTGAAAAAAATCAACTAAACACAAAAGAAGGCAGTGAGGGAGAAAATGAGGGACAAAAAAGCTAAAAGACATACAGAAAAAAGATTAAATGGCAACAGTTAAGTCCTTCTCTATCAGTAATTACTGATAGTAAGTTAGTAATTTACTAATGTAAATGGATCAAACTCTCCAGTCAAAAGAGTGGATTAACAAAATGAATAGACAACCCATCAGCTGGGAGAAAATATTCGCAAATCGTTTGTCCGACAAGGGATTAATCTCAGTAATATATAAAGATCTCATACAACTGAGCAACAAAAAAACAAACAACCCGATCAAAAAATGGGCAGAGGATATGAACAGACATTTTTCCAAGGAAGAGATACAGATGGCCAATAGACACATGAAAAGATGTCCAACATCACTAACCATCAGGGAAATGCAAATCAAAACTACACTAAGCTATCACCTGACACCCATTAGAATGGCTATAATCACAAAGACAAATAACAAGAAATGCTGGAGAGGCTGTGGAGAAACGGGGACGCTCATTCACTGCTGGTGGGAATGCAAACTGGTGCAGCCTCTATGGAAAACAGTCTGGAGAGTCCTCAAAAAATTAAAAATAGAACTACTGTATGATCCAGCAATCCCACTCTTGGGCACCTACCCAATGGACAGGAAATCAACCAGCACAAGAGGCTTAAGCACCCCTATGTTCATTGCAGCATTATTCACTATAGCCAAGAAGTGGAAGCACCCCAAGTGTCCCTCGACTGATGATTGGTTAAAGAAGATGTGGTATGTACATACAATGGAATACTACTCAGCCATAAGGAAAGACACAATTGCCCCATTTGCAACAACATGGATGGACCTAGAGGGTGTTATGTTAAGTGAAATAAGCCAGAGAGAGAAGGACAGACACTGCATGAACTCACTCAGATATGGAATATAAATGAACACATGGACAGAGAGAACTGATTGGTGGTTACCAAGGGGAAGGGGGGTGGGAGGTGGGCACAAGGGGTGAAGGGTTACATCCACGTGGTGATGGACAAACAATAATGTACAACTAAAACCCCACAGTGTTATAAACTATTAAGACATCAATAAAAAAAAAAAAAGAGTGGATTAAAAAACCAGAATCCAACTCATGATGTCTAAGAAAATCATTTTATATCTAAGGACATACACAGGTTTAAAATGAAAGGTCAGAAAAACATATTCCGTGCAAATAGTAACCAAGAGAAAGCAGGGTAACTACATTAATATAAGACAAAACAGACTTTAAGTCAAAAACTGTTATGAGGGGCCACCCGGTGGCGCAGCGGTTTCGTCTGCGCTTGGCAGCCCGGGGTTCACCGGTTCGGATCCCAGGCGCTCCCCGACGCACTGCATGTCAGCCGCGCTGTGGCGGCGTCCCATATAAAGTAGAGGAAGATGGGCACGATGTTAGCCCAGGGCCAGTCTTCCTCAGCAAAAAGAAGAGGATTAGCAACGGATGTTAGCTCAGGGCTGGTCTTCCTCACCAAAAAAAAAAAAAACAAAACTGTTATGAGACAAAAAAGGATATTATATAATGACAAAAAGGTATAAATCTAAATAAATTAAAATGATACCACTTACAAAAACAACCAAAGAATAAAGTATCTGAGTATAAATTTAACCGAGGTGAAAGACTTGTACAATGAAAACTATAAAACATTGTTGAAAGAAATTAAAGACTTAAATAAATAAAAAGGAATCCTGGGTTCATGGATTGAAAAATTCAATATAGTGAAGATGGCAATATGACTCAATCTACAGATTAAATGCAACTGCTATCAAAATTCCACTGGCCTTTTATGCAGAAATGGAAAAGGTGACCTTCAAATTCATATGAAATTACAAGAGAGCCTGAATAGCGAATACTGAAAAAGAAGTACAAAGTTGGAGAACTCACACTTCTCACTTTAAAGACATACTACAAAACTATAATAATCAAAACATGTGTTACTGGCATAGAGACCAATGGAACAGAATTGAAAGTCCAGAAATAAACTCAATAGATCTATGGCAAATTGATTTTAGATAAGGTCTTCCATTCAATTGGGAAAGAATGGTCTCTTCAACAAATGGTGCTGGGACAACAGAGTATCCACATTTAAGAGAATGAAATTGGACCTCTACCTGACACTATAAACAAAAATCAACTAAAAATGGATCAATAACCTAAATGTAAGTACTAAACATAGGGGTAAATTTTTATGACCTTGGATTTGTCAATGAATTCTTACATAAGACACCAAAAGCACAAGCAAAAAGGAAAAAAACAGTAAGCTGGACTTTATCAAAATTAAAAACTTTAGTGGGGGCCTGGTCCAGTGGTGTAGTGGTTAAGTTCACGTGCTCCGCTTTGACAGCCCAGGGTTTGTGGGTTAGGAACCCGGGTGCGGACCTATACACTACTCATCAAGCCATGTGTGGTGGCATCCCATATAAAGTAGAGGAAGATGGGCACAGCTGTTAGCTCAGGGCCAGTCTTCCTCAAGCAAAAAGAGGAAGATTGGCACAGATGTTAGTTCAGGGCTGATCTTCCTCACCAAAAAAACACGCCGAACCAACAAAAAAACCTTTTGTGTATCAAAGGACACCATCACAGTGAAGAGGCACCCCACAGAGTGCGAGAAAATATTTGGAAATCATATACAAGGGACTTGCACCTAGAATATATATGGAACTCCTACAGTTCAACAACAAAAAAGACAAACAATCCAATTCAAAAATGGACGAAAGACTTGAATAGACATTTTATTTCTCCAAGATGATATACACAAGGCCAACAAGCGAATGAAAAGATGCTCAACATATTTACTCACTAGTGAAACAGAAATCAAAACTACAATGAGATGCCACTTCATACCCACTAGGATTGGTATAATAATTTTTTTTTACTGGAAAAAAACCAGTGTTGGTGAGCTTTTGGAGATATTGGAAACCTTGTACACTGCTGGTGGTAATGTAAAATGGTTCAGCGACTAAGGAACAACTCTGGCCGTTCCTCAAAAAGCTAAACAAAGAATTACCAACAAACAATTCCACTCCTAAATATATACCCAAAAGAAACGAAAACAAGTACTCAATATGCATATTCATACTGGAACTATTCATAACAGCCAAAAGGTGTAAAACAATCCAAATGTCGATCAATAGATGAATGGATAAACAAATAGATGAATGGATAAACAAATTGCTGTGGTATATACACACAATGGAATATTATTCAGCCATAAAAAGGAAAGAAGTACTGATACACACTACAACAGGGATGAACCTCAAAATCATTGTGCTAAGTGAAGGAAGCCAGACACCAAAGTTCACAGACGCATGATTCCAGAATAGGTAAATCCACAGAGACAGAAAGCAGACTGGTGGTTCTCAGAGGCTGGGGAAAGGGTGATGGGGAGTGACTGCTCCACGGGTACAGCATTTTCTTTTGGGGTGATGAAAATGTTATATAACTCCAGAGGGGTAGTGGTTGCACTGTGAATGTGCTAAATGCTAATGAATTGTATACTTTAATTTTATATGAATATCACCTCGATGATAAAATTTTTTTTTCAATAAAAATTTAAAGAGAGAAATTTACTTTACCTTCTCTTTCTTTCCTTTTTTCGTCTTCTCAGGGGGTGGCACTTTGGGAGCTGGTGGTGGTGGAGGTGGAGGAGGAGGTGGTGGTGGTGGTGGCGGCTCTATAATGGCAGTGGTAGGCACAGCACCTCGGGTTTGGACTGGCTGCAGTGTGGGAGCAGTCACTGCCATTGGGACAGAACATTCAGCATAACTCATAATTGCAGAAGCTGATGCCAGTCCCAGGTAATTTGACTGTAGGCTTATTCCTCTGGACTGATGACCCATTCCTGTCACTGGATGGCTAACTGATATTGCCTGGTGTCCAATCCCTGCAGACTGATGTCCAATCCCTGTTGCCTGGTGACCTAACACAGAAGACACAAATGAAACTATAAAAAGGACATTGTGACAAAGCCAAAAACAAGGAAAAGGAAACTGAGGGTTAGATCACTTACAAAATGATTCCAATACACCTTTTCCTAAAAAAATACAGCCATATTTTCTGATAGCAAACTATTAATTTCTGAATACTTTAGCATTAAGGTACTTAAACGTCAAAATCACTGATTTTATGTAAATGCACAGAGAACAATCCAGAAGGAAACATGCCGAACTGTTAACAGTGGTTTTTAGTTAACTGAAAGAAATGCATGTAAACAGTCTTTGCAATGAAAAGCCTTAACATTTCTTCAACTTATGACACCTAATTCTGGAAACTAAGATACAATACTTTGAGGAAAACACATTTTAATCACAATGCTTACCTGTAGCTATAGCTGAGTGGCTGTAGAGGACTGGAGAACTACCAATGGTAGCTGACCTCTGAACTACTGCAGTACTAATTTCTGTAGCTTTTCTCTTTATCGCTTTAGTGGAAGGAGAAGTAGAGACAGCAGAATCACCTGAACTCTGAAACACAGAGATTCTAGTCAGTGGCTAAAGGCCCTGGTTAAACATCCTCTTCTAAAATAAAACAGGGTGTCAATCATGCCCCAGTCCCCAAAACTCTTCAGAATGCCAAATGGCATTTCTCACCTGGCTAGTTACAACCGTGGTTTGTGCGGAAGGTTTCAGTGGAGTATCCTCCTCTGTTCCTGGGGCAGGAGGCTCCTCACTTCCCTCATCCTCCATCTCTACTTCCTGAATCTCACCATCTTCCACAGGAGGAGGGGGAGGGGGAGGGGGAGGAGGTGATTCTGGGGGTGGAGGTGGGGGTGGTGGCATTTCCAAAGGTAATGGAGGTTGAAGCACAGGCACATTTGACTGAAGGAGGGTCCAGAATGGAGTAAGTGGCATGAGTGAAGAAGAAGAGACTTGGCCAGAAAAGGACTCTTTACAAAGAGAACCTATGAAAACAAATAGGAGTCAGGGAAAAATGCAAGACAAAAACTCCATGGCTTATATTCACAGAAATGTTCAACTGACAGGTGAGACAAAATCTGACCCACAGGCATCGATTCTACATTGATGTCACTGAAACATGAAACTCAGTTCAAAAATGACTTCCATGGAAAGATAAATTTATGAAACTCACAGTGGGCACTTGCCCCAGGTGTGTTACACTACTCTTGTTCTTTGGGTCCAGATTTATGGCTGAGTAAATGAAGCACATCACATCAACTCAATGAAAAATTTGGTTATCTGAACTTGAAGTTTTTTATTTCAAACATCCACGGTTTCAACATATACAACTAGAAGGCAAGACTCTGGGGTCTTTTTTATTTCAAAAGTGAAGAGGTGAGTAAATGATGTGCACCTGTGGTACCGATTCCACGTATTTTATTTTTTTAGTAAGCTAGGTAAGTAACTGAGGATGACCCAGAGAAGTACCCATTGAAAACACTCACGCAAATCCTGCTTTAATTAATTTGAATTACTAAATTTTAAAAATCCATTTGCAAGGTGCTTTGTGAACCCTATCATTCCTTCACACCTTTGTGTGAATTACATTCATTTGCTAAATCACAGCAACACAAATCAGGGAGGGGAATTTATTATTTCTGTGATGAGAAAAGGGAAATTTAGAAGAATAAATCTTCAAGGTAAATGATAACTAAGGTACACATAAAAGAGGTGTTTGAAGATACAGAGGATTTGAAATTGCTGTTGAAGTCTGAGTTAAGAAATTATAGCTGAAAAGCTGCAGGATCACCTTTCCTCAAATTTTTGCAAAAGCCACAGTTAATTACTGTCCTTTCTCTGCTGAGAAAAGTTTTAAAGATTAGACAAAATAGGAGAATATACTTACTTGTAGCCTTCCCCATCCCTCTTTATCGTCAATAGGGAAGTTTCACAATATATGGGACTATTAGATATATATCCCAGGAATGTTGAAGGGGATTTTCTCCCTAAAAATCATAGAATTTAGGAGTAGAAGAGATGTGAGAAATCATCTAGTTCAACCCTCTCATTTTAAAGGTAATGAAACCCAGGAGGGAAATGACTTGCCCAAGATCATATAGCTCTTAGTGGCCAGGTCTGACTCCTGTCTAGTGCTATTTTACCAAGATGTCCTGGTGAAATATCAGGAGTTCAAGACCTTTAGAAATCTCAGTCAAATAAATCTCACTTCTCATGGAGTAGAGATCCAGATGCAGTTACCTGTTCAATTTCATGGTCAAAAGCAGTGGATTAAATAAGGGCTCTACTATAAAAAGCTCTAGGACAAGGATAAGGCCTTTTACCTTACTTTGCTCAAAATATACCACACTAGCACTCAGCAAGGTAGAACCAAAGCGACCATAAACCACATAGCTTTAATTTTTTATGGAACAGATAAATAATAGATTATGTAAGACTTTAAGAACACAATTCACCTGGCTACTGTAATTATTTTGAGAAGTTGCTTACTACTAAGGAAAAGGGCACTGAGAAAAAAGATCCCCAGAAAACAAGAAGTCAGTTTCCCAGCCAAAAGACTTCAAATATCTCATTAAACTTTTGTATCTGGTCATATCTAACGTGAATTTATACACTAACTTTTAGACAAATAAAGTCTAGGTATGACCAAGCAGTCTGTTACATTTCATAATATTACATTCAAGACTACTTCAGAGCTAAGGGAATAAACAATGAAGATGAATAATTTATTAAACTTCCTTCTCCTAAACCAACCACAACATATCATGGGTAAACAAGTATGTCAGATTTTGTATTTTGGTGGATTTCTCATCTAGAAGCATAACGCAATACCGATACATTAGGATGGTTTTATGTTGCTATGCAGAGAAACTCAAGGAAACATGGCAGGTTCAAGGTTAATAATGTGGTTTACAACCTCCAGCACAGCTAATCAACTAATTAAACTTTGTATAAACATAAGATAAAGTAGACTTGATAAGTTTATCAGCAAACAAGGAGCACTTTCAGAGTCAATGTTCGAATTCCAAACTAAGCTTACTCACAATTTAAAAGCTGTGCCTCAACATTGATAATTATCTCCTTTAGCTTAAATACAAAGAACTTCAAGAAATTCTAGTTTGACTATCCACGGATGTCATATCACATGATGCTTCTTTTCGTTTCTAAGTTTAACCCAGTTGGTACATTTTGCCATTTAAGAGAACATTTAAGTCTGAAGTCCAAGGAGAGATTAAAAAGCTAACACAGCTTTTATTATGTGCTAACAGATTAAAAAACCACAAGCTTAAAGACAGAATAGTGTGGGAATACAAATTTTGAATTCTTCAAGAATATATATTTTTCTATGTATCTTTATTTCTATTTATAGGCAGGCCTCCTTTCTTGTTTTCCTATATTCCCCCCAAAAGAAAATTTTTGCTTAGTATTTTAAGCCAAGAGGCCAATTTAGCAATTTAAAGCAAGAAGTTATTATATAAATAATAGTTCCATAGAGATTTTTTTTTGAAAAGCAGCCAAATTTAACCCAAGTGACAAAAGCCCAGAAAGGCAGACATATTGGGTATCTTGAAATATCGCTCATCTTTAGAGACATGACTTTAAATTCAAACAATGAAGAAAGATTAAAAATGAACAGAACCTTGAAACTTCCTTGCTCCTCACAGTATAGTAATTTTTTTTCTTTAAGAAATGGTTTTAACCACTGCTGGGCTGACAAAGACCATACATTACATAAACTTTCATTATAGGCTTAAAATAGTGATTGGTATTGCTCTTAAATCCCAAACACCTTAGTACAAGATTTGGATTTTATTTAGATCAAGTTTATCATGTGGTTTTAGGGCTCTCAATAAAGAGGCTTAAGAATATATGCTGGTTTTATCAGTGGATTTTTCCTACAGCATAACTAGTTTTGTTTTTTTGTTGTTGTTGGTTTTTCTTTTTTGGGTGAGGAAGATTGGCCCTGAGCTAACATCTGTTGCCAATCTTCCTTTTTCTGCTAGAGGAAGATTGTTGCTGAGCTAACATCTGTCCTAATCTTCCTCTATTTTGTATGTGGGACACTCACAGCATGGCTTGACAAGCAGTGTTTAGGTCCACACCCGGGATCCAAACCCGTGAACCCCAGGCTGCCAAAGCAGAGCCCGCAAATTTAACCACTACGCCACCGGGCCGACCCCACTAGTTTTGTTTTAAGCAGATAGGAATGTCTCCAGGTCTTCCCTTTACTAGACAGTACCAACTGTGTGTGTACTCAACACAGAGGGAAACTAATACTTAACTAATGTGTTCACAGAACACTTAAGAGTTGCCAATTCTAGAACATTCAGCTTTGAAATATACAAGAAAGGGACATCAGACAGAGGTCAGGAGTGGAATCACCTACCCAGAACCACCATCAAGCCTCTTCAGTTCACTAACTACTAAAAAGCAAACAAACAATAAAACCAACTTATCAGACATATCTCTAAGTGCTACCAATAGAACAGGGAAAGGAAACAAAAGATCTCTTCATGGAAAATGTTAAATAAAATACTCTATAACTTGAGAAAATATATTTCTGAAATATGACGTAGAATAAAACCACCTTTTTGCTAGTTCCAAAACTACCACTGCAGTCATATGTGGCTTTTTATTTAGAGTGATCTGCGAGTGATTTCTAGGCTACTTAAGAAGTTAACAAAATCACTTGATACATGACCAGTTTCATTTGGTACATTATCAGAGCTTTTCTCCTGGGATTGGGGAGCCAGTAGAGTACAAAGCATCATTTTTGATAAGCAGAGGACAAAAGAACTCAGCTCTTCACTCCCTACCTTACCAACAAATTCCAGGTCTTTTTATCCTCAAAGGTTTTTTACTTTAGAAACCACTTCATAGACTCTCGCCATTTTCACAAATAGCTACCAGTTCTTTAGATCAAAAGGTTGTTAATCACAGTCTTGACTATGTTTCATTATTTACTTATTTTTGTCAATCCAAGAAAGATGGACTTAAGAGGGAAAAAAATATATCTTCTTCCATAATGTGGAAATCAAGCGATGGCTCTTCGGAAGAGCTATCAAATTCTCAGAGTAACTGAAGACCTGTGAAAGCCTTTTTTTCTTTTTAATTTACATAACTAAAGATCTCTAAAAGTACTTTCAACAGGTTGAGCCATCCTGATTGTTTTATACTAGAATTTTGTTGGCAATTTGCAAGGTTCAATACTCTGAAACAAGTATGGTCCTAGTTTCATAATATTTGTTCAGATCATTTTGATTTGCAACAACCATACTTCTAAGACTGGGGGAGTTGAAAAATGAGGTTGCAATATCAAAGATTAAGTGTCCTATAGAAAGGTGGAACAAATCTCATATTATCATTCCACAGATATTAACAATTCAACTATCCAGTTCCTTACCATTAATTAGCATTCCTGTTAAATACTGGAAATTTACAGCTTTGTCTATGGCAGGACTGAGCGGTTATAAGACAATCTTTCAAATCAAAATATATTGGCTCATCATTTCATTTTTCAGCAGTCTATCAATGGTATGCTGATTTCTAACCAGTCACTGCCTCCGTTTTCTTCAGTATTAACTCCTGCCTTCTTTTGTTTTAGGTCAGCCACTATTTTTTAATTAGAAATTTGTTATGATTTAAATTATTTTCTTCTTTTATAAAATCAATTAACACAAGTCTTTTTTCTCTAAAATCATTTCTCTCCAATTGGTACAGAGTAAACTGTCCCACCTGTGGCATTCTCGGAGGACTCTGCAGAATTTGAATCAGTGCCAGTTTTGTCTTTCAAGGTCTGTTTAGGAAGAGTCTCATCTCTACTTTCTTGTGCTTGGCTTTCTTCTTCCTCCTCTTCACCATCTGGGAACTCCCACTGAGACTCGCCCGACTGTTCGTTTACATAGAAATATCGTCTATGATCCCTAAATTACAAGAAAGAAAACACATGTTTTAAGACCCATTCTCCTACAAAGACACTTCCATTTGGTCCTGTCCCAGGACAGCAGTCTGCTCTCACAGGGACGAACCTCTTCTTAATGGACTGCTATTCACAAAGGCAACAAAGAGCTTTGACAATTGAGAATGGAGAACCAAGGATAATTCAAAGCTATTTGCACTGCCAGCAGCTCTGTGAATACAGCCCTGAGCCCTCTCACTCCAACAGATGACTTAGAAAACACCTCTCACATCTTTTTTTTTTTTTTTTTTTGCCAATGCTTAACAGGGTTTCAAGGTTCATTAATGGAGGGACTCAATATCCTAGAACACTAATTTCCCTTCCAAAGAAGAGAACAACGAAGTTTGCGAAAGGTGACTCTTCCCCTCTTGGACCGTGGAATTCACATTTCATACTCTTGATATCAAACACAGTGAAAGCTAAAGAGAGGGAGAGGATCTGGGAGCTGAAAAATAAAAGAGCAAAGATTTCAAATAACGAAAAAAAAAAATCAAGAAAAGCCAAATATAAAAAGAAATGTTTTCATCTGACCTGCTGGCAGAAGATAGTAATCTTGTTCTTCATTCACATCTTCAGCCACGAAGCTTTCCTTAACTTCACCGAGGTTAATCAGGAGTAGTTGCTTCCAGAGGTCCTGTAAAGCGCACAGAGCTCTCGCATGCGCTTAACCCCCAAGCCCGCCCTACTCCGTGCAACACTCTGGAGAGTAAAAACCAGCTTTGTCCAATCTTGGGAAAAAATCCGTTACATCGAACACTTTAAACATTGCTTTTTGTTTCTCCAACGTGTGGCTGGCCCGAACTCTGTAAGTGCGTGCGGCGCCTGGCCTGCCCAGCACCGCTAACTGCAGCTGCTCTCAGTCTCCAGACAGGCTGTCATGTCGTCAGGTGGTGGTGATCACAAATCATGTCTGAGATGTCAAAGGTGAAAGGTGAAAAGGGGAGAAGAGTGCGTACCTGTCCCAGTGGCAGGACCAGCCTTTAGGAGTGGCGTTTATTTCATACTGTTTTAGTTGTTCTGCTGCATCCTGAAGTTTACGTTTAAGGTAGTTTCCATTAAGAGCCCCTTCCCGCCAGTCTGCAATCCGAGTCTAGAATTAACAAACAGCAATAAGTTAAAGACCTATTATGATGTCAGGAGGCAAAGGTAAAAGGGACATAGGTCTCCTGGTCCATGACTACACTGCTATACTCGGGCAGGAGAGCAGACCAAAAAAGAAAAGAAATCCCATCTTAGTTTCATAAAAAAGCTTGTTTGATCTGCAGAGTTCTGAAAAATGAGACTGGACCTCAGTTCATTTTTACACTGCCAACTCTCCAGTATCTGTGAAAATGAGTAGAAACAGTTTTGCTTTCCCATTTGGCCTATATTAAGACTGATTTCCCAGTAATTTTACCTTTTTTGGGTAGACACTTTATTCAGTTCAGTAACATTACTAATAAAAATTAAAAGATTCAGTTCTTAGGGAAATCAGTCAGCTTCCTAGGAGTTCCTTATCTAATCCTACCCTGACATTTTGTAAAGTATGCAGGTTACAAACAGAACTCAGAACTTTTCTTTTTAAATAGACTTATAATGCTTTAACACTTATAAAGTACTTTCAACATTACATGGCCTCATGTGGTCACTATGAATAGAATTTTAATTTGTTACAAAAAATCTATATTAAAATATATCCCTATTGAAGGTGGTATCATCCTTATACACAAACTCTCAGTATTGATCTTCATAATTATATTTTGCTTTGGCTAATAAACAGTTTTCTTCCCTGGGTTGGTGGTTCAAATACGCATCAAAGTTAAAAATTTAAATTTAGGATTAAAATGTAAACAACACAGATTGTTCACACATAGCATGTCATTCAAACATTGACTACTTATGGGGCCGCCTGGTGGCGCAGAAGTTAAGTTCGCAGGTGGCAGCCGGGGGTTCGCGGGTTCGGATCCCGGCGCCCACCGACGCACTGCTTGTCAGCCATGCCGTGGCGGCGTCCCATATAAAGTAGAGGAAGATGGGCACGGATGTTAGCCCAGGGCCAGTCTTCCTCAGCAAAAAAGAGGAGGATTAGCAACGGATGTTAGCTCAGGGCTGGTCCTCCTCACAAAAAAAAAAAAAAAAAAAAAAAAACAACAACATTGACTACTTATACCACAAATGGCTAAATTACCTCAGTCTGTAAGAGCAGCACATGAAAGTTGGAGATGGACTGTCTATTAATGCCAAGGAATTCAAATTTACTTGTCAGGGTATTTGCCAGTTCTCCAATCTGAAACTGTAATGCAGGAAAGGAAAAATAAAAATAGAATCAACAATATTTTCTGTATTATGTGAAATCTTTCATTTGTTATAGATATTAGAAAAATAGGTCTACCTATAAATAGCCTTTCTCAAACAGAAGATAAAATTCTCTTACAGAAGATAAAATTCTAATTTACAGTAAAATAATTCACATAAGAGAGTGATAATGACAGATGGTCTAAAGAAACTAAACGCATATGTACGCTAACACAACACGGAAATCAACAGTTGAAAATAGATCTTAAATGATGTAACTCCCAATATTGTCCAAATTATCACTTACCAATTCTCTGGTCCCTTCTACATGGTTGTACACTACCTAGTGACTGGATTACCTCTTTCAAGTCAAAAGAATATGCTAAATGGTTTTTCCAACAGACTGCCCTTAAATAGTCACGTACTTAGCCACATGATTCTCCTCATGACATCAGGTTAGAAATGAAATTGGAACCAAATTTGCCTTTGTGTGAGACAAGTAGTTCATGCAGGAATTAAACGTGTAACTTTTAGTCTCTTTAGTACTTCCAGAGAAGCCTGTATTTGAAAAGCTATTGCTTTCCAATGGAGACTTACTTATAAGAAAGTAGCATTTAAAATTTATTTTTAGATAATTTCCCTACATCAAGTCAGTCTTATAATTCCTTATTTGAGCCTTAAATATGATCTTTTCACCTAACCAAGTGAATGATTTAAATCTGGAGATAGTAAAGAGTACTTTTACTACTTGCTAATAAAAAAAGAGGTTTAATGGTTGGCCAATTTAAAAATACTTGTCAAGGTGCGTTAAGTAATATACATACTTTCAAATCCTGTTCTTCTTCTACTTTAGGTGCTGTTTGTACTTTTATCTTCTCTGGGGATTCTTCTACTTCCATCTCTTTGTCTGAACTCTCATCTATTTTTTCTGAATTTTCAGCACCAATTGCTACAAAAGAAAACGTGAAATTAAATCAAAAGGACCAATACTGATAGAGCCCCATACACGCTTTCCTACCCATGTAGTAGAGATACCTGACAAAGGTTATTAGTTCTCTTTCCTTTGCCTGTGTTTTCCTTACTTGTTAAAGAAGCCCTAAAGACTTGTCTTTATAAAGTCAAAAGAACTTTATCCTTTATAATCAACTGTCTTTAAATGTCTATAAACAAAATTTACTTTGTTTTACCACATTACCCTGTAGTTTCTGCGTTCCCTTTCTCCTTTATCTGTTAATATTTCCTAATCTTCTCTTCCAGAATCCCATTGCTTCAATTACTTACAAAAGCTAGATATCAAACCTGGGATATTATAGGTTCTTGTATCAAGTGGATTTTGAAAAAAAGGCTTTCAAAATCAGAGCAGTAATAATTTTAATCTACCTGGTAACTTCCACCCTGAACTGGCACCTCTGAAGCTCTCTGTGCCTCTGTCAGCATGTCAGCATCAGACATAACCTTTATCCTGATGGTGTTAGTTAAGTACCTTTCTTTAGTTTCATCATGTAAGGGTCTTTAAGCACAGTATTTTTGCCTATTTCCCAACTTATATACATAAAACATTAACATATGTGTTGTTCTGTCACTTTTTTAATTCAACGTTATTGTTTCTGAGATTAATCCATGTTGATGCATTTAACTATGAATCACTCATTTTTCACTGTTATTTAGTATTTGATTGTAAGAATATACCACAATTTATCCATTCTACCTTTGACAGACATTTGCATGGCTTGTAGATTTCTTTTGATAATACAAATGCAGTATTACTTTTTTTTCCTGAGGAAGATCCACCCTGAGCTAACATCTGTTGCCAATCTTCCACTTTTTTTTTACGTGAGCCACCGCCACAGCATGGCCACTGACAGACAAGCGGTGTGGTTCCATGCCCAGGCTGCCAAAGTGGAGTGTGCTGAACTTTAACCACTAGGCCATCAGGGCTGGCCCAAACACAGTAGTATCTTTTTTTTTTTTTTTTTAAGAGAATTTTAAAGATACCAGTTTTATTTTTTTTTGTGAGGAAGACCAGCCCTGAGCTAACATCCGTTGCCAATCCTCCTCTTTTTGCTGAGGAAGACTGGCCCTGGGCTAACATCCGTGCCCGTCTTCCTCTACTTTATATGGGACGCCACCACGGCATGGCTGACGAGCAGTGCGTCGGCAGGCGCCCGGGATCCAAACCCACGAACCCCGGGCTGCCAAGCGCGAACTAAACCGCTGTGCCACCTGGCCGGCCCCTAAACACAGTATTATCTTTAAGAGTGAAACATGGGGGCCGGCCCAGTGGTGCAGCAGTTTAGTTCGCGCTTGGCAGCCCGGGGTTCGCCAGTTCAGATCCGGGGCGCCCGCCGATGCACCGCTCGTCAGCCATGCCGTGGTGGCGTCCCATATAAAGTAGAGGAAGATGGGCACGGATGTTAGCCCAGGGCCAGTCTTCCTCAGCAAAAAAAGAGGAAGATTGGCAACGGATGTTAGCTCAGGGCTGGTCTTCCTCACAAAAAACAAATAATAAATAAATTAATTTAAAAAAGAGTGAAACATGGACACAACTTAAATGTCCATTGATGGAGGAAGGATTAAATTAAGACATCTATACCACTCAGTGGTTGAAAACAATAATTTTCAAAATGTGTTGTTAGGTAAAAAAAGCGTGTTGGCCTAACAATCTATAAGGTTAATCTCATCTATGGTAAAATTTACATATGCATGTGTACACACACAACTACAAATGTATATAAAGATAGAGGGGAAGGTCTGGAAGGATATATGTAGATAAAGGGGAGAGAAAATGCACCTCAGGGGTAGGGAATGAGAACAGGGAAAAGATGAAGAGGGACTTTTTAGAATTCTACCTCATATTCTTGTATATTGTTGACTGAAAAGCAAAAATCCAAACAAGGATGTTTCCATCTACTTCTTACCTGTTTTTGTTAATTTGTTGTTTTTTAAGCATAACCTATAACATATTCTCTGCTAGGTTTACTCAACTAAGGTTTGGTGTTCAAATTTTACTGCTAACTTTCCACTACAGAATTAGGACCAAAGAGAGATTAGAATATTAGTTAGGGGCCGGCCTGGTAGCGCAGGGGTTTAGTTCGCGTTTTGGCAGCCCGGGGTTCGCAGGTTTGGACCCTGGGCGCCAACCGACACACTGTTTGTCAGCCATGCCACGGCGCCATCCCATATAAAGTAGAGGAAGATGGGCACGGATGTTAGCCCAGGGACAGTCTTCCTCAGTAAAAAGATGAGGATTGGCAATGGATGTTAGCTCAGGGCTGGTCTTCCTCACACACACACAAAAAAGAATATTAGTTAGTTCTGATAGTAGATTGGGAAAATGCAGCAGGGTCTCTTCTACATTACTCTGAATGGGGATAACTTAGGTCCTCATGAGAGGATCAAACTATCTACATACTCAACCAGACGCTGGGCAACTTGTACATAGAAAGAACAGAGATGAGGCTGGGCTTGCCAGAGGTGGTCCTTGCCTGCCTTGCTTACCATTTGGAAATAGTAAGCTAAGGAGAGCCCATGGTCTTTATACAGATCAAGACAATTAAAGTGACAAGTGATAAAAAACAAGGGGAGTCAATCTTGTTTTTCTGCTACTAAGGGAGAAGTAATCCCCCTAATCAGTAGTGAATACACAATGCGATGGATGCCAGCCTCTCAGACTCTTACTCCTCCAACTAGAGGTGGAGAAAGTAAAGGGAAGCTTCCCTCCCAGGACTTCCCTAAAAGGGTAAAAGTGCTCTCTCTCTCTTTCGGCTGAAGAGGGAACAAAAAAAAAGGGAAAGAAGGATTTCTCCTCTACATTTTTCAACTCTAACGTTTAATGTAAAGCATGAATTACCATTTTCTCCATTTTCTGGAGTCTCTCGTCCAGTTTTGCTAGAACTTCGGCTGGTAGATTCTGGACTGGTAGCTCGAACAAACATCTTCCATTTTCCTCTTTTAGACATAAGTCTACGCATTCCATCTTGAGACGCTGGCTGGCTGATATCAGAACATGGACTAGACCCTGACACACTACCATCTCCTTCCTCCAAGGCTCGCAACTCTGCCTACAACGAACATGACAATCAAGTTAAGAGCGTCATTAACTGCTTATCAACATTTAAGCATCTGTGAGTAGCAAGAATGATACCCTGTGTGGCTCAAATTTAAATTCTTTGAAGACAGAAGTATTTCTTAACACATTATCAGAGCTGAACACTATGCTCCATATTCTATAGTTCATCAATAAATGTTTATTCATGATTATAGTTCTCAAATATTGATCTGAAGGGGATAAGTTCTACAGATCTACTAATAAACAAATTTTCCAATACGTGTACAAAACAGATAAAGCTTAACTTAGCTAGTCCCTCTCCATAGTTTCAAATTTTTCAAAAGGGGGGAAGCTTCAAGGAGATATTACTATTCTAACACCTATTAAGATTTTGCTTCATACTGAAGGCAACAATAGATAAAGCTGTTTCAAGAAAAATCAGAGCAGAAAATAGGTAAAAATCAACCTCTCCATCAGGAAAGTTTCCTCTGGACCACCTTTTTAAAAAGGAAAACACATGAAATTATGGGTTTCTCTTAATTCTTGTTATTTCACAAGGCCCATTTAACTACCCAAACAATACCACAGCTGATCACTGGAAGTCAACTTGTACTTTAATTATTGGGTTAAGAAGCTAAATCAAAGATACATCACTCATTGTATCTCTCTTTAAATCAGAACAATGTCGGTCTTTACTGGTTGTCAACTACCAGAAGCATCATCAGGGACCAAAAGAACTATAACTTCATAGTTCAAAGAGTTTACTATGTAAGCTTAAACACTTGAGATGAAAGGATCAAAAAAACAAAATACCAAAAATGGCTGTAACCTGGGAGCACAATGATCCCAGAGTATGGCAGTACTGAGGGGAGAAAATGTACTTTAACTAAAACTTCAAAAACTTACTTTTTTCCTTTCCAAAACCAGCTCCAGCTCAAGGGTGTCTTGTTCCTCTTCCTCTTCACTTTCTCCAGATTGAACAACACTGCACAGATCCTCTTGAGAAGGGTCTTCCATATTGTCC
Organism: Tapirus indicus; assembly: GCA_031878705.1. NCBI lineage: Eukaryota > Metazoa > Chordata > Mammalia > Perissodactyla > Tapiridae > Tapirus > Tapirus indicus. The sequence goes on from CM062928.1 coordinate 14,915,740, forward strand.
AATATAATTTCCTGTGGCTTTACTACTGTTGCTGCTTCTTCTACTGTTGTACTTGTTTCTTTCACTTCTGAAACTGGCTCTACTTCTTTACAAATTACTTTTCTTCTCCATCTCTCTTCTTCCTCTTTTATTCCCTCAGGCAGTAAAGGAGCAAGCAATGACGCTGCCACCCCTTTCTTCTCCTCCTCACTATTTGAAAGAGCCTGAATTCCTTCATTTAGTTCCTATGAAGAATAAAATCATCTCATTTAATTTTCAAAGAAATTTCACCTGAATATATATTGAATTGTTCATGTTAAAAATGACTGTATCTTTCAGTCACTGGATAGTTTTAAAAAATACCAATTCCGGGGGGCTGCCCGGTGGCGCAGCGGTTTAGTCCGCGCTTGGCAGCCCAGGGTTCGGATCCCGGGCGCCCGCCGACGCACTGTCTGTCAGCCATGCCGTGGCGGCGTCCCATATAATAGTGGAGGAAGATGGGCACGGATGTTAGCACAGGGCCAGTCTTCCTCAGCAAAAAGAGGAAGATTAGCAACGGATGTTAGCTCAGGGCTGGTCTTCCCCACACACACACACACACAAAAATACCAATTCCGGGGCCGCCGGGTGGCGCAGCGGTTAAGTTCGCGCCTGGCAGCCTGGAGTTCGTGGGTTTGGATCCCGGGCGCCTGCTGACGCACTGCTTGTCAGCCATGCCATGGCGGCGTTCCATATAAAGTAGAGGAAGACGGGCACGGATGTTAGCCCAGGGCCACTCTTCCTCAGCAAAAAAAAAAAAAAAGAGGAGGATCGGCAGTGGATGTAAGCTCAGGGCTGGTCTTCCTCGCAAAAAAAAAAACAAACACCAATTCCCAACAGATTAGTATGCGTAATGAGTACGACACACATAGTAACAGATTGCATGCGTATAATGGAAACGCTATCACTTTAGGAAGGCAGTGTTTGAACTAGAACCTAGTGCTGGGTGAGACTCATACCATATACCCTCCCCACGATTCTCCATATGTCAACAGGCAGACTAGTAAGAAGCAGAGGCAGATTTAAATAAGATTTAAATAACAGTTTTGTCAGCTCAACACATGACTGGATAAATCTGCACCTTCCTCTTCTATGTGATGAGATAACCTCATAGGTATGCTGTGAAGGTGATTTAGAGGAAAGTGAAATATTTCTAAAATGAAATGTGTAATTATACTTAAAGTATCTATTTCCTCCATTGGGATAATATTTATTCTACATACCTCCTGGAGTTGTAAAGAGTAAATTATTCTAAAAGTACTTTGTGATATTAAAAAACTCCCCATTTGAACCCATCATTTAAAAATTCAAGAGAAAATTCAACCAACACCCCCTCTCTGTAGACAACTTACTTTTCTTACTGATGAGGCTACAGAAATGCTGGTTTTACTAGTTGTTTTTAAATTTTTAAGTAGCTTATCTTTTTATTGAAAAAAAAATTATGTGGAATCCCAAAATAGAATTATTTTGAAGTAGAGAAGGGGACCTGAAGTCCTGCCTCTTTGGCTGCTCCCATGTCCTTTCGAATGACCCAAGAAACTTCTGTGGCACCCTACAGTTCCAAAAGAACCACTGAACTGGATAACTGCTATAAAGGCCACATAATATACAAAAACAGATTAAGTAAAACTTTAAGAAACAGAATTTATCCTATTTCATACCTGGTTGTAAAATATCATTCTACATCTGTGCCAGAATAACCTTCAAGTTCTCTAGATTTGAAAATAAGAAAATGAAGTAAGTTGTAACACTGACCTTTTTAACTTCTCGCTTGGGTAGGACTGGTCCACTTTTACCACCAGAAACAGAAATATTTTTCTCCTTAGTATAAATGTCTGTATTTACCACAAAACTAGCTTCGGCACCTGTTACAGAACTAAAAGAAATATACTTTAGTAAGAGAAAGAGAAGGCAAATATTATCAGCAAAGGTAAGACTCTAATTTTCCTCTAGGTAATTTCTTTTCCAAGCCTATTCTTACCTGGGCTGGTAATGTTGTAATCCCTGTACCTGGGTGGCAAGATACTGGGGCAACTCCCAAGTCACTTCATTTGTTTGTGTGTTCCAATAATAATAGCATCCTGTGTTCTCATCCCAGACTTCTTGCCAATCTCCCATCTCAATTCCAACTAGAAAAAAATAAAACAAATTTTAAGAAGCAAAAATTCCTCCACAATTCTGACCTTGTATCTCAAGTCAGCTCTTAAGCGGAAACAATCCAACACAGGGTTTCTCAATGCCAGCACTGTTAACACCCGGGCAGGATAGTTCTTGGCTGTGGGGGCAGTCCTAAGAAGTGTGGAGCAGCACCCTGGCGTCTACCCATTAGATGCAGTAACACTCTCCTGCCCCGTCGTGACAACCAAAAATGTCTCCAGGGGCCGCCCGGTGGCGCAGCGGTTTAGTCCGCGCTTGGCAGCCCGGGGTATGCGAGTTCGGATCCCGGGCACCCGCCGACGCACTGCCTGTCAGCCATGCCGTGGCGGCGTCCCATATAAAGTGGAGGAGGATGGGCACGATGTTAGCCCAGGGCCAGTCTTCCTCAGCAAAAAGGGGGGGATTGGCAACAGATGTTAGCTCAGGGCTGGTCTTCCCCACAAAAAAAAAAAAAAAAAAAAAAAAAAAGTCTCCAGACATTGTCAAATATCCCCTGGGGGACAACTCCTCTCCCCCAAATCATCTTTGCACACAAGGTTAAAAAAACATTTTGATAGTCCAAAAATGTATCTTGAACCCCAAAAGGCTTTTGAAAATAATAACTTTTATTTTATTATTTACCTAGCATAACCTGCTACTGGTTAAAAGGGCAAGCAATTATCTTTCAAAACATAAAATTATACCCAGTAATTCTCAAAGAAAACTATCCTACTTATCACCTTGCAAATATTGCATTTAAAAGGCCAGAATCCTAAAGTCACCGGCTAAAGCAGATAGGTTTTACTCTTTGGGAATCTCAATGCCAAGAACACCTTTAAAGACTATACTCTAGGTTTCTTTAAAAATCAAAGAATCGGGGCCAGCCCGGTGGCGTAGTGGTTAAGTTTGCACACTTCGCTTTGGCGGCCTGGGGTTGCCAGGTTTGGATACCGGGCGCGGATCTAAGCACCGCTTATCAAGCTGTGTTGTGGCAGGCGTCCCACATATAAAAAAGGAGAGGAAGATGGGCACGGCTGTTAGCCCAGGGTCAATCTTCCTCAGCAGAAAGAGGAGGACTGGCAACATATTAGGCCCGTTAGCTCACGGCTCATCTTCCTCACACACACAAAATCCAGGAGTCAAGCTTACCTCCTGCCAGTGAACACTGAGTATCATACTGCCACCCTGACACCTGGTTTGAGTCTGTCCCATTTGAAGTAGTGGAAGAAAGGGCAGACGTTGCTGAGTCCTTTGGCTCTGGTCGGGGTGGAGTTGGAGGTGGAGCAGAAGCTCCTCCAGGAGCTGCAGGCTGAGGAGCCGTTATAGCATCAATCTCCTTTAGAATGAAAATAGTAACAAATCCATCAATCATATCAACCCCAGAAAACTGAAGAAATGAAAATCACTTAAAAAAATCCTACTCACTCAGTTCTTAGCTTCTCAAATCAAAACTCTCATCTTCCAATTATACAAGTTCCCCAAACCCTTCTATTTTCTATTTTTCTCCTTCTTACAATCTTTACAAAAAGAGAAGAGGGAGAGCAATGGGGAGGGACTAAGCACGGGAGGGACAAAGGGAGACAGGTGGAGGAGGAGAAGAAGGGAGAGGGAGACACTGAGATTGACAAGTAGGCTAACCACTTGAGATCCAGGTCCCAAAGTGGCTTCAATAACTAAAAACCCATACGAAAACACCACTAACCGCCAGGAAGTTGGCCAATGTACTATCAATATCGGCTGACTGGTTTCCATTTGCCTCTTTAGATTGTGCTGGTTTTTCGGAAACATCACTCTCCTCATCATCACTGTCAGCATACGCACCAAGCAAGCACAGACCTCCTAGAAACAAAAAGGGAAAAAACATTAGTAATAACAATGCCAACATGTCCAAGAGAAAATGTAACATGGTTCTTCAGCCAGAGTTTACATTTAGTTTACAGACTAGAACATAACCTCAAAATAAATCATCACTGAAATACCACAGAGAGGTATAAACTACATTATGAACTTAGAGCTGATAAAATCAATCTGCATAGCTACTTAACATCCTTCTCAAAATACATGCTCAATTATTCAACCTCATACTCTGTCTGGCAAAATAACACAGAGTATATCTTGATTTTAGAATTTGCTGATTTATGCATCCATCTCAAACAAGTAATAGCAAATGAGGGTTTAGTAGACGAAACAAAGAGATTTTCAAAGGTAAAAACAAAGCTTTTTTCCAATGATTCTTCATCAAACCAGAAGTGAGGAATTAAAATGGAACTCAAAACGCCAGAACAAAAATAAGAAACAATAACAGCTAGAACCAATTATCGATGTCCTCCTCAAACCCAAGTTGTATCAGGTTCGAACTCTGTAATGCTGCTGTTTCCTTCTGTACCATCTGTGGCTACTCTAATGTTACAATTAATTAATAATTATCCTTGTATATAATTTTATATAATAAAATGCTATGTTAAAGTCTAGCTAGACTTTTCAGCTATCAGTAAGACTAAATTTCCCAGTGCCTGGCCCATTCTATGTTCTCAATAAATATTTGATAAATGAACAGATTTATCGGGAAGTAAAATCTAGTTTGCTTTGTCGTAATTCCATAAATGAATTTATGGATTTATCTGAAAAGTAAACATTAGTAGCTTCATTTATCATATAAGACTTCACATTCAATGCTTTACCCATATAAATCTTTTTTTTTTTTTTTTTGGTGCGGAAGACTAGGCCTTAGCTAACATTTGCTGCCAATCCCCCTCTTTTTGCTGAGGAAGACCAGCCCTGAGCTAACACCAGTGCGCATCTTCCTCTACTTTATATGGGATGCCGCCACAGCATGGCTTGATAAGCAGTGCATAGGTCCGCACCCGAGATCCGAACCTGTGAACCCTGGGCCACCATAGCAGAGCACACAAACTTAACCACCACGCCACCAGGCCGGACCCCAGCCACATAAATCTCGCCTTCATTATTTTAGTATATAGTTAAGTTCTTACACTAAATATTAATTTCCAAAATATTATTTTTAACTGATTAGAAAGACTTTTTGTGTGTGTGTGTGTGTGAGGAAGACCAGCCCTGAGCTAACATCTGTTGCCAATCCTCCTCTTTTTGGGGAGGAAGACTGGCCCTGGGCTAACATCCATGCCCGTCTTCCTCCACTTTATATGGGACACCGCCACGGCGTGGCTGATGAGCAGTGCATCGGCGGGCGCCCGGGATCCGAACCCGCGAACCCCGGGCTGCCAAGCGCAGCCTAAACTGCTGCACCACCGGGCGGCGCCCTGACTTTTAAGTGGACATTTATTTAACAGTGTTTCCATTTTCCAGTTACCAAATACTTTATTTCTTGTTTTGGGTCATGCCAGTCAATTTTCCTGATTTTCTAAACAAGCAGTAACAGCCTTGTAAGGGCAGAACTACAAAAGTAGGTACTTCTGTATGGAAAAATCTGCAGTTCAGTATTCAGCGCTGATGGTTTTTTGGGGGAGGGGGAAGGGTGGGAAATTTATATTTTTACATAAAAACACTTCTTAGTTTGGAGATACTCATAGATATAATCACCCAGGTCATCAGCCTTAATTCTATATCTTGTGGTAAAAGGTTGCAACCAGGTGAGCTGCACGCAATATTTACAAAGTTTCCCAAGCAGGGGTAATTCCCCAGGCGCAGAGTGGGTCTCAGGGGCGACAGATTTAACCAAAGCTCCATGTATTCCTTTTATCTTCACCTCCGAGCTTTTCATAGGACTCACACCAGACCTCTTCCAAGCTCCTAATAACACAATGAGTATTAGATAGCAAAGTAAATGAAAACGATTCAACCCAGTATTTGGGGGAAATAGGCATACTTAATATTGTCAGAGACACTATAAACTGATTCAGTATATCTTAAGAATAATCTGGTAACATGTATCAAGAGCTACAAAACTCTAAGTTTCTCAGCTAGGTAATCCCATCTTTAGGAATATAACCCCAAGAATAATTCAAAAAAGTTTTTTTGCACAAAGCTTCTAGCAACTTTATTTAAATAACTGAAAGCTGTAAATAAACTCAAATGCTTTCAAATAAGGGACAGGCAAAGCAGATTACAGCACAGTAATGTGATGCGATATTATTTTATGATTAATCAGACCATTATGGGATTACAGGAAACAATGCTGAGGAGACACAAAGCAATGCTAAAGGAATAAAAGCAAGTGATGAAATGCATGTAAGTTCTAATTATACCTCTGAAAATCTATTCCATACATTGATAAGGGACATGCATGAATTTAGAATAACACTGAAAATAAATGTTCACAATATTATGTAAAATTGCTTAATCTTAGAGAAATAAACAAAAGCCTCACAGGACCATACCATAGACTACTACTGAGATGTTGCTGCTACTTGAAACCAGAAGCAAGGCCATTCTTCAGAGCCACAGTCCTTAGCAGCCTTTTTTTGAGTCCTGACTCCTCAAACTTCCATTCGCTTACCTTTAATAGATGGGCCACACAATTTGCAAATCAACTAACTATATTAGGCAGTAAATTATCTCTTAGGTATGTACCTTACTTTCCTAACAAGCTTCAAACAGTAACTGTGTCTTATACTTATACTCTTATCACTTCCTCAAAACATTGTTTGAATGGTGGTTTTTAAATCCTTTTGGTTACTTGGTCACAGAAACTATTAACAATCAATACAATAAAAGCTCTCCTAGAAAAACATACTTTAGTGTGCAATTTCAGGGGATTCAGAGACCTCTGACACTCATCTGTGGAACCCTAAGCACCCTTTTCTAGAAGATGCTTAAATACTGTTGACTATCATAGTAGTCTATTGATCTAATTTCATAGCTTATTCTGAAATTTTCCTTAATTTCACATGCACACACCATAATATTTTTCAGCATAAAATATCAGATATGCTTGCTCTACCATATTATAAAAGCATACTTTAACAACTTAAGACTTATTTCATTTTTGTGGAAACACATCCGGTACGTTTCTAGTGATAAAGACAAAATCCTTTAACCAAAATCATCTTAAGAAAAAAAGATAGTCAATTCTTGAGCATCTACTCTAATGGTTACACAAAGCCATGCAAATAACGGAAAATTGTTTCCCTTTGGTTTTTGTTTGACAAACTTCTATGTATTATACCAACTAGTAGGTAAGAACAGAATAAAGCCAATACATTGTTACGATGCAGGATGAAGTTGAATAGAATGAAAACATTTCTGTTCACAAGGCATATAACGGCCTGAAGTACTGAATGACACTGCAATCAAGAAAATTTCTCCTAGGAACATTTAAATTCTATCCATCTTACGCAATTCTTAGAAGAGTTAAATGAAATAATATATGTAATTTACAAATAGAAAATGGCATTTTCTAGTTTTGAAATTTCTCTCACAACCAAGTTTTAGCTTTTCTAACCCACACTGGGGTTTTTTTGGTTTTGTTTTTCTAAGTGGCAAATGGGAGGGGGAAACAAACATCTATTATTTCAGGTGTCAGATAGTACAAAAACTACTCCAAACTGAAAACAATAAAATTGCTACCAACTATAGAAATATTTAAGGGGCTGGCCCAGTGGTGTAGCAGTTAAGTTCATGCATCCCAGCGGCCCAGGGTTCGCAGGTTCAGATCCTGGGTGTGGACCTATGCATCACTTATCAACCCATGCTGTGGTGGCGTCCCACATATAAAATGGAGGAAGATGGGCACGGATGTTAGCCCAGGGCCAATCTTCCTCAGCAAAAAGAGGATTGGCAGCAGATGTTAGCTCAGGGCTAGTCTACCTCACAAAAAAAAGAAAAAAAAGCGCTACCATTTATAGAATATTTAGTATCAAAACAAACATTAACCTTTCAAGATCTACAGAGTAGAGAAAACTAACATTCTTGGCACTTACTGTGTCAGAACTTTACATACATTGTTCAATTTAATCTTCAATCTTCAAAACAACTTAGGGCTATAATCTCCATTTTACAGATGAATGAGGTCCTGAGGTCTTAGGATGAATGCTAGAGTGGTGATTTGAACCCAGACTTGTCTACAAAACTACTACTGAAAATATTTCTCTGTGCTTAAAAAATATTTAACAAGAGCAATTTTCAGCTCCACAAACATTTGCCAAGTAATAATCAAAGCAGTGTGTTAGAAAAGAAATAGAATGAAAAGGAATCGCTGGTGTCCCTAAAGAGAGCCAAGCTCGTTGGGGAGCCAGAAAACTAGTCACAAAATAGCATTAGAAGAAAAAGTAGTACAAAGCATTCAGGGTACAGAGAAAAAGCAACCACAAATTTTTCATTGGTTAAAGTGTGTGTACCAACAAACCCTCAGAAACAGAAAGATTTTAAATCTCCACCATATGGGAGAAGTATAAATTAGCAACACTGAAGCATTCAACAAAACATTGTCTACCAACCTAATATTGCAGAAAAGACGCAAAAAAACCCAACCCAAAACAAAACAAACTATACCTGTTGCTTTAACGGCTGTGGGTCTGGTGGTCATGACTGGTTTTGGAGGATTCTGAACGACTCTGGGAATCTCCACCACCACTTCCTGTTCATCTGGATTTTGAAAACGAACAAAAGAAAACTCCAGTCAGACGACGGACCTGAGAAAACACTACAGGTGACAAAACAATCCTTGATTTGACCTTTCAACTTTAGATTCCATCAATTTAAAAACAGGGTGTATAATCCATCACTGACCCAAATAATTGGGAGATGGTAAACAAGTAGCTGGAATCTTCCATTTGCCTAGTGACTTTAAGGATCTGAGCAATGCATATAAAATTTACATCTAAAATAATTTTTAAAAATAACACACACACACAAAACCTCCAGGCTACCATCAGGCCTTTACAACAAGCACGGATATACCATTTTGTTTCCCGCAAGAGCTACCCAACGTGGTTTTTTTTTTTTTTTTACACCTGAAATGGTCTCGGCTTCTCCCGCGTCTGGCCCCTGTCGCAGCGTTGAAGTTACTCTTAATCCAAGGACCATTCCAGGGAGAAACGCACAAAGACTCGGGAACCCACAAGCCCCACTTCTCCAGCAATCTCTGGGACACCTGCCCATTTGGGGTTCCTTACGCTTTAGCTGGCATAATCAAGAGTCTGCTCACTTCTAAAGGGTCTCTCTCAGTTTCAACAAAAACGAAAGGGAAGACCGATGACGTGTAGAAAAGGCCGGGGTCCACTGTCCCCAAGCCTCGGAAACGCAGGCTCCCGCATCCACCCCGTAAGTTACCCAAAGGCGCGCGCGGACGTGGAGACTGAGGAGCCCGCGCAGCCCCTGCACCAGAGATGGCGGCGCCTCAGGGGCACTCCGAGCGGCGCACACAGCTCCGCGGCCCCGTCCGCCGCCTCGGGGCCCACAGCCGTCCCCCCGCGGGCCCCCCGCGGCAGGCCTCGGATGCGGCCGCCGCCCGCCCGGGCTTCTCTTCCTCAGGGCCCCACCCGAGAGGCCTAGGCCGCAAGCCCCGCGCTCGAGTTTCGGCCGCCCCGCTAGGGGCCGGGGCCTCTCGCGCACCCGTACCTTCTGAAGGCGAGTCGTCCGGGGCCGCGGCGGCAGTCACCGCGGTCGTCGTGGTCGGCGGCGCCGCCGGGGCTGGCTGGCTGGGCGCCGCCGCCACCGCCGCCGCCGCCGCCGCCGTCGAGTCCAGCTCGGATTCGGGTTCCGGCTCCGGGTCCCGGCCCGGCGTGCTGCTCCGGGGACCCGGCGGAGAGAGCTGCAGGATGGGCCTGCGGCCGGGTACCGCCCGGGACTTCTTCCCCATCGCGAGCCCGAGCGCGAGCCGCGAACGTCGGGCAGCCGAAAGGGGCGGGCGCTCGGCGCGGCGCTGCGTAATCAATATTCATGCGCCGCCACACCGCCTCCAGCGACGATCCGCTTTTAACCGGCCGAGCGCGCGTCCGCGCAGGCGCCTTGAGCCTCTTATGGTCCTCTGACTCCTCCCCCCGGAGAAGAAGGGCGGGCTTTACCCTACGGCGCTAGGCGATTGGGTGTTTTGACCCATTGAAGGAGCTAGTAGCCAATGGAATAGGAAAAAGAGTGATAGTCAAGCCAATAGTGCGGAAGGGTCTGAGTTTAGAATGACTTCCCTCTTACCTCGGGCTCCACCCGTGCGTTTCTTGCAGTCTTTTCTTTACCTCCTTGTCCTCCATCTTGTGCATGTTCTCGGGTAGAGCTGTTCATTGTCGTTTGTCCTCCGGGTAGCTGTGCTGCTTGCCCGGCCTTTCCCCAGGTTTCACGCTGGTTATTGTGGCTTACTTTGGGTATAGCACTGAACATTAAATAGAATGGTGGGTCTTTTGTGCGTCTGCACATTTTTCCTTAGAGCACAAAGATGATGTCTCCTGTTGCTTATCAGCTGGAAAAAATCACTAGACGTTATACTGCACATGAGGAAAAAGCCTAAACTGTTGCGCTAGGAAGCAGGAGCGTTCCCAGTCTGGTCCTCTGGTATCTTCGGCCTGCTTTATTAGATTTATCTTCTTTTGGCACTCTCCCCGGCCCTGCTCCCCTCTAACCCCCTTTGGAGCAGGCCACTGGAGCATCATCTCTCTCACCTTCAGTCCTTCACACTAGCTGGAATAACTACTGCATCACGTGGCGAAATTCTTTTCGTTCCTCAAGACCCAGTGAAGGCGTTACCTTTCTGAACCTAATATCTCAGTGCCAAGCCCCTCCCCAGCACTTGACATCCTATTGTTGACACCCATCTCCCCCTTCTAAATTGAGTTTAAGAAGAAATTCAGTAAGTCAACAATACTGTAATAACTTTGCGTGATGACATAAAGTTATCAGTCTTATCAGGGTGATCATTTTATAAGGTAAATAAAAGTCAAATCACTATATTGTACACCTGAAACTAATATAATATTGTATGTCATCTATACTTTAAAAAAAAAGGAGGAGGAAAAAATTCAGTGGTATTTATTTTTAGATCCCCAGGGGCTATCTCAGTTCTTACTAGAGCATATTAATAATACCTAACGTTTATTGAGCACTTACCATGTGTCAGGCAATGTCTAAATGCTTTACTTATAGAATTGCATTTGATTGTTACAACAACCCTATGAGGTAGATATTATCCCTAATTTATAGATGAGCCCTCTGTAGGGGAGGAAGACAACTCCTATACCCTCTAGGACCTTCTGACATGAGACAGAATGACAGGAGAAAAACAAAGCTTTGTAACATGTATACATGAGAGAAACTCAGGAAAGCTGAGTATCTTGCCAGAATGGCCAAAGCTGCCTCCTTAGATATCATCTTCAGCTAAGGACAAAGGAGAATGTTGGGGACACTGGTTTGGAACTTCAAAGGGAAGGAAGGCAATTCACATGGAAATGGAAAAGCAAATGTTTGATAGCTAGAACTTTGTTAAGAATGGGGTTAGCAAGGACCCTCACAATCTATTGATAACCAGAGTCATCTAGGTTGATGGCCTGTCCCAGGGACAGGCCTTTTATCTTAAATTCTTTTAGGCAGTTAGGGGGAAGGTCAAAGTTTCTTTTAGAGCCTTTTGTTCTTAAAAATAATCAAGCTGTCTTTAAAACAATCAGCCCACAGATAAACATTTTGAGGTGGCCAAGTCTGATACCTCATGCCTCAAATTGGTTGGTGAATGCAAAAGCCATGAAAGCAGTGACTTATCTGTTTTGTTCCCTGTGTGTGAAATGTACTTTGTGAAACATAAGCACTTGAAGCCGGCTGGCTGAGGGTTACTGTAGATATTCAATAAGAACATGATTGCCTTTCAACATTGTTCCCGACACAGACATAGATGAATCTTGTCCATTTGCTGTTTTCTTGTTTAACCTGAGGGGTAACTCAGGGCTCCAGGGGATTTGTGAGCTTGTTTTGCAGAAGAAAAAGAATGCCTTCGGGGAGGTTGTGATCACCAGTCCCCAGCTGCCATTGATACCCAGAAGTCAGATTGCCCAAGGGCTTGTCTGGAGTGAAAGATTACCCCTTTGTTGCTCTGAAAGTCTTCCTGCCAAGCCCTTTAGCTCTGTAAAGCCCCCCTGCTTTCTTCTCTTGTTAAGGTGAATTTGAGAGAACCCATCCTCCTGCCTTCTTATTTTGACCAATTTCAATAAAGCCTTTCTCCGTCTCCAAGCACCCGATGGCTCAGTGATTGGTTTACTGCGCATCAGGCACACAAACTTGAGATTAAGAAGTTCAGTATCACACTCAAGAGTTTTTTAATGAATATAGTGTATAAATATATACAAACAGGAAATAAGTAGCAAGAGTTCTTTCCTTTCTTGCCTATGGGAGGAATGTCTGGATTAGGGTGTCCTGAGATTAGACTCCCAAGATTTCTGAAAAATTAACAGCTAGAAGGAGAGGAGAATTTGCAATTTTGAAGCCATTAGCAATTTTCTGATTTATTTCTTGGAGAGGCATTATTGAAATATGGTAGCTGTACGTAGGATACAACTGGGTCAAATATCTGGATTCAAAACCCAGCTCCAGCACCTTCCAGATGTGATTGCTTGGACAAGTTTCTTAGCATCCCTAAACTTGTTTCTGCAACTGTAAAATGTGTTAGTAACAGTATTCATAAGGTTGTTGTGAAGTTTAAATTAGATCGTAGTTTTAAGCTCTTTGCATTGCAGCAGGAACAAAATAAGCAATTATAAGGTAGCTATTATTACTACTAATGAACCTTTTGTTTACATAAAAGTCCAGATCCTATTATTAAATTGGCTGGAACCAAGTTGAGATTATGAGCTAAACCACAATGCATAGAAATGTGAAAGACTGTTTTCCCTGGGGAAAACTTAAATTTCTGGAAGAGACTGTTATGTTTGTATCCAGGGTTTTCAACCCTGGCTGTTCATAGAACCATCTGGAGAACATTAAAGCAATATAAGAATCTTTTTATTTTTTATTTTTTTTATTTTTAATTTTTTTGTGGGGAAGACCAGCCCTGAGCTAACATCTGTTGCCAATCCTCCCCTTTTTGCTGAGGAAGACTGGCCCTGGGCTAACATCCGTGCCCATCTTTCTCCACTTTATATGGGACGCCGTCACGGCATGGCTGACAGGCAGTGCATCAGCGGGTGACCGGGATCCGAACTCGCAAACCCCGGGCTGCCAAGCGCGGACTAAACCGCCACGCCACCGGGCGGCCCCAGCAATATAAGAATCTTAATCAGTTGGATTGAGGGTGGGAGTGCAAGGCCCATGTCAATCATTTATTATTATTATTTTTTTTTGAGGAAGATTGGCACTGAGCTAACATCTGTTGCCAATCTTCCTCCTTTTTTCCTTTTTTCTCCCCAAAGCCCCAGGAGATAGTTGTATGTCATAGTTGTACCTTCTTCTAGTTGCTCTATATGGGATGCTGCCTCAGCATGGCTTGATGAATGGTGCATAGGTCCATGCCCAGGATCTGAACTGGCGAACCCTGGGCCGCCAAAGAGGAGTGCGTGAACTTAACCACTACGCCACTGGGCTGGCCCCTCAATTATGTTTTAAAAAGCCCTTTAGGTTATTCTAATGCTTAACCAGGGTTGAGAACCACTGGCTTTAGAGGGAGATATGTTTTGCTGTTGTTGGCCTCAGAGAAGGTGTTAGGGATCTGAACCAGGAATGGGTGGGCTAATTATAGCTAAATTAAGCCTACCTTTTAAAAGGTTGTAAAAAGAAACAAACAAAAAAAACACAAAGAATACCAGAGACCATATGTAGACTATAAAGCCTAAACTATTTATTATCTGGCTCTTTACAAAAAAGTTTGCCTGTGTCTAGACTCAGAGTGGGTAAACATGATCAGAGTCACTCCCTTTTTAAAAAAATAAAGCCTGATCCTTGATGGCCAGGGACTTAAACACCTCTGGAATTACTGAGGGTTTTTTGGTTGTGGTGATAATGTTTCAGTAAAACTAAATTATCAGGGCTGACTTTTTTTTTTTTTTTTTTTGCTGCAGAAGACTGGCCCCGAGCTAACATCTGTTGCCAATCTTCATTTTTTTTTTTTTCTTGAGAAAGATTAGCTCTGAGCTAACATCTGTGCCAATGTTCCTCTATTTTGTATGTGGGTTGCCACCACAACATGGCTGAGTGGTGTAGGTCCGTGCCCAGGATTCGAACCTGTGAACCCGAAGTGGAGCATGCTAAACTTTAACCACTGCGCCATGGGGCCAGCCCCCAAAATTATCGACTGATACTTGACAAGTAAAACCTGAGAAGAACAATCATTTGAATAAATATGTATTGTTGAATATATTTGGTTATAATCATATGTGGTGAGCAATGTCTTTACTCAGGATTTGATGTTAATTTCAAAAGCTGACTTTCCTGAATCAGTTTTAAAGCTCCGGCTTTTGGAACTTCAAGTCACCTGAAGAGGTGGACTGTCTACAGAAGTCTCAGCTTCAGTAGGGAAGAATGAAGTTTTATGTTTGTGTGTGTTGATTTATCTAAATTTTATCACTTATTGTCTTTCCCTCAACTGGGCATTCTTTGATCAATTCAATTCTGATGATAATCCCTGGGAGTTAGCATCAGACTCTACAGGTTTGAGGGCTTAGTTTCCTACGGGACTATGATGAAAATAATAATAATCTTTCACATATTGAGGTATACAGGGAAGCCACTCTGGTTTAAATCTGATTCAGACTAAAACTTGTTTTTCCCAGAGCAGCCTGACTTAGGGCCCACCAAAGATGCATTGTACAACTGCTTCAAACATTTCCCCAAAGCAAAGAATGCACTCTTTAAAGATAGGGATGAATGTCTCCCTTTCTGTGACGCAGATACCAGTACTTCTTTGAAGATAAGCTTTTCTTCCCAGGGAACCAAGGTCAAGTTGACCCGCTGTGTATGTGCTAAACTGTGGAAAAACATCTTGTGACTTTGGAAAAAAAATTATATTCCTGAGATGCTTGATGTGTGTTCTTTGTTCTGAAATGGTATATAACCAGGCTGTGAACCACGCTTCCTCAGAGTGCTTTCTTCCCTGGGGAAGGGAGAGCTTCCGGGCTAGTCCTCACATTAGCTCATTAAATATCTTTCTTACCTATAGATGGGTTATTGATTATTTACTGCTCTTACTTCAGAAACCAGCTCCAAGTGAGGACCCCAGGCCACCCACACTTCTGACTGGCTATAAAATTGGGGGTTCCCACGACCTCCTCAAATTTGATAGTTTTCTATTCACAATTAGTTTCTTTTTTTTTTTGAGGAAGATTGGCCCTGCACTAACATCTGTTGCCAATCTTCCTTCTTTTTCTTTTCTCTCCCCAAAGCCCCAGTAGATAGTTGTATGTCATCAGTGCACGTCCTTTTAGTTGCTCTATGTGGGACGCCACATCAGTATGGCTTGATGAGCGGTGAGTAGGTCTGCGCTTGGAATCCGAAGCAGCAAACCCCAGGCTGCCAAAGCGGAATGTGCGAACTCAACTCCTACGCCACCAGGCCTGCCCGACAATTACAGTTTTATTATAAATACACATGGGGCGAGGTCGGGAGGGAGTGTAGAGCTCCCGTGCTCCCTCCCTGTGGAGTCAGGGCACGTTGCCCTCCCAGCACATCAACGTGTTCTCCCACCAGGAAGCTCTGCCCAGCCTTGGCGTCCAGTTTTTATTGGGAGTTCATACATAGGCATGGTTGGTTGAGTCATTGACCACCGTGCCTGTGACTGAACTCAATCTCCCACCTCTACGTCCCCCCACACTGTCCTCCCGGGAGGCTGGGTTGGCCCAGGGTTCCGACCCGACCCTATAATCACACTCGCAGGGTTGGTCTTCTTGGTGACTGGCCCCATTCTGAAGCTATCTGAGGGCCCTGCGCAGTCACCTCATTAGCATAACAGACTTCTATCGCTCAGGAAATTCCAAGGGTTTCTGAAGCTGTGTGTCAGAAATCAGGTACGAGGAACCAATATATTCTTGATTAAACCACATTATTTGACCTTGTGTGTTTTATGGAAGTTCATTTAAACCATGAAGCCTCATTTACTGGAGGAAATACCTACTTTTAGTCCATAGGGACTGGACTAGGTCATTTGAACAACAAACCGGCCTTTTGAAGAGATGAGTTCTGTGCAGATGCGGAAAGGCATATTCGTATGGCTTGGGGTTAGTGAGTTCCTTATTATATTAAGGACTCTCTTTAATTTGAGAAAAAACAATAATATAGGCTTATCTTTGTTTTTAGGTAGAAAGTTGGAAAGAACTGAAAATTAAAGGAAACTTGAGAACTTTCTATAATATATACTGTGTTCTAGTAGAAAAAAATGTAGCATCAGGTTGAGGTAAATTAGGTTAATTCTGTCACTTAGAACGTGTTCACTGGTAGACTTTTCACGTGTTGACTAATTAATATAAATCCCAGTTATATTTACATTCCCCTTAGCGAGAGGAATGTTAGTATCCGCCACACCAGAGCAGGCTGGGAATTAAGAGGTGGCCAATAGCAGAATCTGTGGGGATGGGCACAGTCCTTGGTTTCTATAAGCTTCCATTACCTTGTATCCAATTTTTAAGATTTTGTTTTTCTTTACCCCTAAGTGTTTAGCAAAGTTTTAGGAAACAACACAGCCTGGACTCGGAGGGAATCAGAATGGGGAGAGAAGAGCCAGCAGTGATTGGTGAGAGCTGACCCTTCGAGTTTTACTGAGGAGGGCTGGCAGATGACTAGATACTGATAAGATGGCTTTGCAGAGCAAATTAGCTTTCCTGGAAGGTCACAAAAATCATAGTGATGAACTTAGCGAGAACGGTCAATATAAGACTGTGTGTCATAAATTCCTGTAGGGACATTATCAGTTACATTTTGTCAAATTATTTAAGAACTATGACATTAAGTTTTCCTCTAAGAGTCACACCTTTATTTAATGGTAGTTAAATACTAAAAAAGGAGGGAACCCTTTTAGTAACATTTTGTAACCAGAAAATCGCCACAGTTGGAAAAAACGAGGAATAATGATGCTATTATGGACTACTAAAATATCACGTGGTCCAGAAAACAAAAATGCAGAGCCACAGTGGTGAGAACAGAGAAGTGAAAGAATGTGAGCACCTTCTGCTCTGGCTGGGAATCAAAGTGAGGAAGGGAAAAGGAAAAGGACAGAAGAGCTGGGTTGGCTCCAGCTTGGGTTCTGGGCCTTGAACCAAAATGGGGACAGGAAAAGCTGGTCCGTGTCTTGGGAACTGCCACCATGGAAACCACTGCTTTGATCAGGAACACAAATGGATAGGTTCCTGGAGCAGAGCCTGTCTCAGGCTACTTGTGCTCCAGAAATGGCTACAGCAGAGTTGGATATTTTTCAGAGTGTGGGTTATGATCCATTAGTCACTCATGAAAACATCAGCATACACAGTAAGTGGGGATACGTATTCTGTGAAATCTTTCTTTTGGTTATATATGCATATATAGGTCAAAATGTATTTCTTACTACAGTTGGAAGCCCCAGGTTTATAGAGTTGGGAGGGCAAGGACTCTCCTAGTCCCTAATTGCAGCAAATGACGCACATTAATCACGGCAGAGCTAAAATGAAAAAAGAACCAGTACTTCAATATTTACCAATAACAGTACCACAGGGAAACTTACGTTATTATTTTAAAATATATAATGTAAATGCAGTATGGATAGTATAAAAATTAAAGGCTTATGAAAAACTCAAGAAAGGTCAAAGGTCATACAAGCAAGTAATAAACAGATTGTTTCCTTAAAAGATAAATTTTAATATACAGAATAAAATCCAAGATTTTATTTTTCACTTTCTCCCAAATTTGTGGACATGAATGCTTCTGAATCTGACCAGGAAAGTTTATATTTTGGTCCAACACATTATTAGACTAACCGTAGGATCAAGTCTGGCTTGATTATCATAAATCATGAAGTTAATGGAATTTACTTTGAAAAGCTGTTATTTTTATAGATTATAGATTTCCAATTTTTTCTTAGCTAAGAGTTTACTCAACTTTAGCCTCAGAATCAGATTCAAAATAAGACATCTTCTTTGACAGCTGGTCATCATTTTAGGCTTAATCTAAGCAAATTATTTAATACTTTATTGAAGATCATACAAAAACTCCACAATAAATAATGAAAAGAGTATGCAAAATCATTAGCCTCTGTTCGCAATACAGAAAATACATGTCAGTTCTGGACCAAAATAATTCCATTGAAATACAAAAAGTGACAGGGAAGAATGAAAGGATTTGCAGTGACTGCTTTTGGTGGTCAGCTACAACAAGCCAACAACCATCAGCTATTTTGGAAAGGGACGGTGGGTTTTAATTTGCAGATAAAGAATGTCTTCGGTAGTTTAAAAAAATATAAACTCTAAAAAAGCTTGTGAATCATATACAAAAGCAGCTGTTTGAGACCAAGGTTGAAACCCAGAAATTGTGTGTTAGCACCGCCAGCAAGCACAGGTCCTGCGGCCCATCTGCCCTCCTCTCTTGTGCAGAATGCAGACTTGACTATCATACACAGCATTTACAGGTATAAAAATTGGCCTGGAGGACAGGTTCCTGCAGGGTAGTCTTAAGCCCTAAGAGGCACCACGCGGTTACAGAGGCTAGGCAACCATCCGGATCACAGGTTCCGACGATATAACAAATCCCGTGTTGCCTTATCAACTTTTTGCTGGTAGTCCTCCAGTTTGTCAAGTATTTTCTGGGACAGCTGTAGGAGAAAAGAAGAGAATCATTACAGAATAGGTCAAGGACTGAAAAGATTGAAGTCATTAATCACTTGGACTTCACCAACCATACTCCTCCTAGTAGACATGTTAGCCACTCTGCTTCATTTAATCACTGTTTAGCATAGGAGTCTGCTCTGTGACTCGACTGATAAACCTGAACTTCTCTGTTATATACAATACTCCACTCCTGTTTCCTCAGTGAGTTTGGTAAATATGCAAACCACACACACTAGCTTTCTTCCCAGAACCACAGAGGCTACATCTGATTTAACTAATCATTTTATAAAGGGATTCAGGCAGCAGGTTAATAAATGGCTTCAGTCCTCCCCTTACTCCTTAAGAAATGAAGAGCAAGATTTAAGGTGTAACTACTAGTGCAGGGCCTTACAAAAGACGCCTCAGGCAAGGATTTACTCACTGCGATGTTGTGACTGTTGGCACTGTTCTCTCCCAGAGCCTGGAGAAGCTGATCAATGGAAGAGTACGGGAGCCACACCATTGGAGCCGTTGCAGACAGTGGAAACTGAAGGGAAAAATATCTATTATTTGAAGAAAATCTGAAAAGTGGACCATTTCTTCTGAGTACTTTCATAGGCCTCGATAACATAAAATGTTTTACTTTTTTTTCACAAAAAGAAACTGTGTGTGTATGCGTGCGTGTACACACACACACAAAATTGGAAGCCCCCCGCTTCTCTTTCCAACTGGGAAACTTGTCCTTTTCTCAATTAAAGCAAATGTGTTTTTAAATTCACGTCATCTCTTATCTTAAAGGAGCCCAAGGGTCTATTAAGGATAAACACACTCAACAAAACTCTTCTCTAAATTGTCAACGAGTGAAACTATTTTCAGTCTGAAATTTAGATTCACATTATCTGGGAAAAAAACTTTGGAAAAGGAAAGCTCAACTTCTGAAGTTCTGAATACTTTCCCAAGAGTTTAAGAGCTTGGCTCCATAGTTAACCAGACCTGGATTTTAGATCTGGCTCTTCTATTTACCAGGTGTGAGCTTTGGCAACTCACTTAACCTCTGAGCCTGTTTCCTGATGGGTAAAAAGAAAGGATTAAAACAGTCCCTCAGAGGCTGCTGCGAGGATTAAATGAGAAAACTCTTTTAGCAACTCAGCACAGTGCCTGCATGAACCAAATACCATTTTGTTCTCATTTACCTTACTCCTCCAAATACTAACTAAAGCCACATTCCTATGATGGAGAACAATGAAATGTCGTCCCATTTTATAAACATGAAACTAGAGACTCAGAGAGTGCCAGTCCCTGATCTTGGAGAAAACTAGTTGCGTAACTAGAAACAGTAGGGTTAAATCTTGTAGTTCAATTGACTTTCAGATCCTCACCACACTGAGCCTGATAATACAGAATTAAAAAGAAGTATGTATACACGCCTACCTCAATTCCAAAGTACTGATGTCCTTTTCCCAATACAGCATCCACATATTCTGAAACCAAATCCACAGCTTCTTCTAAAAGGTCATAGTTCAAGTATAGACGGAGCAACTCAGCGGCATCGACCTTCTGTAAAAAGTTGGTGATTAAGAGCATCTACCTATTTCCATCTTAACTTGGCACCGACTTTGGAAAGGATGCTGGGTGTTTGAGCTCCTGGCATTTATACTCCTCAGTATAAATAAATGAGCACCCTGGTCTACTCCTCTGTATCTTGGGATAAGGGCTGGATTCCCAAGAGCCCAGTTAGCTCTGAGCACCTTGTGAGGCCCCATCTGTTAAGTGGCCCTCCTCTTCTGGTTTGTGATCTAAGACACTTTTTATCTTCTCTCCACTTCAGTTTCCACATTAGTAAAAGTCAACAAAGCTTCCCAGAAATATTGAGTACTAATGAAATAATATATTCACATAAATATATATATGATAAATGCAAAGGAAATTAAAAGAATCACCAATTTTAAATGCTTGAATTATGGGGCCGGCCTGGTGGCGTAGTGGTTAAGAAGCTCCGCTTCTGCTGGCCCGGGGTTCAGAGGTTCAGATCCCGGGTGCCGACTGACGCACCGCTTATCAAGCCATGCTGTGGCGGCTTCCAGTATAAAGTAGAGGAAGATGGGCATGGATGTTAGCCCAGGGCCAATCTTCCTCAGCAAAAAGAGGAGGATTGGCAACAGATGTTAGCTCAGGGCTAATCTTCCTCACCAAAAAATAAATTAATGCCTGAATTAAATTTAATTCAGGGTGAGAGAAAAATGAATACAGTCTCAGTTTGGAAGGGCTCTACTAATTATGTTAATTCTGCTTTCTATATTCGGATTTGATCACAGTCTTAACCTTTACCATCTTAGCTGCTTTCTCTGCTTTCTAACTTAAAAGAACGGATCAACTTTCCTGATTTTAAGCTTTAGAGTCTCTCTTTCCCCATTCTACTGTATCTGTTTCAGCTATAGTAATTCTCAAACTTAAGCATGCATCAAATCAAGTTAGGAGCTTGTTAAAATATAGACCCTGGGGGCAGGCCCAGTGACATAGTGGTTAAGTTCATACTCTCTGCTTCAGCAGCCTGCGGTTCGTAGGTTTGGATCCTGGGCGCGGACAGACGCACCGCTTATCAAGCCATGCTGTGGCAGGCATCCCACATATAAAGCAGAGGAAGATGGGCACAGATGTTAGCCCAGTGCCAATCTTCCTCCACATAAAGAGGAGGATTGGCAACAGATGTTAGCTCAGGGCTAGTTTTCCTCACCAAAGAGAAAAAAAATATATATAGACCCTGGATCCTAGCTTCAGATCATTTGATTCTTAAGTCAGGGATGGGGCCTAGGAATCTATATTTTGAAGAAGCCCACTACCCAAATAATTCTGATGCAGGTAGTCCAAGAACCTAGTTTTGACAAGTGACTTAAAGAAACACTGTTGTAGTATTTGAAAACTACTACACCCACTCCTGCGAATTTTTTGAGTAACGAATAGTAAATACTGTGTCATGCATATACTCATTGTTCTAAATATATACTCATTGTTCAGTGAGCAGGCATTAACTTAATCACTAACCTGTAGAACTTTAAACACTCAGTACTTCATGCCGAACTGAAGTTAAATTGTTCATAGCATTTTCAGCTAAGATTAAGAAGCTGCCAAAAGTATGTCAGTATATTTCCATAAATTATCACTCTGTCTTTTCTTTTTAACCATTTCATGAAGTTATTCAGAATGATAAAGATCAGCTTCTTATACAAGGCACCACTCACCTTGTAACTGTTTATAAGCCAGTTAGGCAGAGGCACTCCATGAGACAAGAGCTTGTTGATTACACAGTGGTGATATAAATTATTCTGGACTTTGTGCCTTTCCAGGTAAGTTGATAATAGTCGCCATGCTTCATCTGTAGCACTTGATAAAAGCAAAAGGACTAATGAGTTCCAGATTTTTAATAGAAACTTACAGTACAATTCAAAGCACATATACACAAGGAAAAAAATCTTTAGAAGCTCACAGCTGAATTTATAATATAGCTAAATGGCAACTTACATCATTAGGGTCAATGTGACTTAAAGGTAGTACCAGAAACCAGATGACTTGGATTCTTGTATTTCTCTCCCACTAACCACATATTTACTTGTCTATACAATTCACTTACTTTCTTTGTTCCCGATTTATAAAACAAAGAAATTGGCTCAGATCACTGTTTCCAAACCTGATCAAGCATTAGAATCATGTAGAAGTTCTGATGTAGAAGACTAGGGTGATATTTCATAATCTGTTATTTTAAAAGTGATTCTGATGGGTTAATTTAGGGGTTGAAAACTAATGTCAGAAGACTTCCAAACTGTTAAGATGCTACAATTCTAAACTGCAAAGCTGCATTATACAAATTGTAAATGCAATTCAAGGACGGGAAGTTTACTGAGGGGTAGGGTTGTCAGAGAAGGAATCTGAAGAAGACATTGAAGTACATTCAGGTAGACATTAATTGGGTGCACAAGGGAAGGGTATGGAGACAGGAGATCTAAAGAAGGTACGGCAGAGAATGAGGGTTGGTGGGTGACAGACTGCTCAACAGTAGCCAGAGATGAGCTGTAAGAGGACACCGGGATGACACCACGCCTTGTCAGCTCAATGGAAGAATGGGGAAAAAGGAATAACACTCTGAAACCCAGTAAATACAGACTTTAGCCTGGAAGGCTACCTTTTCTTGATGATATAATACATAAGTCTTTCAGGAGAGGGATGTGGAGGAGATATTTATAGTCAAAGATGTTCTGGTTTGGACAGTAGATTACATGATATCACCATTATAAACTCTCTAGCTTCTACAAAAACTTAGACCCAAGAAGGAGAGAAAAAAGTGAAACGATCAGTGGATGACAATTTAATCAAAGACAGAGAGCTACAGCCTGTCTCAACAGGCCAACCCTCGCAGGGTTGACAAGCACGAGGGCTGTACCTGGATTCCTTAGTGGTGATGACGGAGGAGAGCTGGTTGGCTGCTAGCCAGGCCCAGGCTTCCGCTTGTGCTGCCTCTCCTCCCAACTGCAATTTGATGCATCTGCAGTGAAAACAGTTCCACACACAGTCAACTAATTGCTGCAAAGCACTGCATTATTTTGCTACTAAAACTAGAGAGAGATGACAATAACTTGAGCTATAGTCTATTGCTGAATTCGCGACCGGGTATTGGCTCTTTCTTCTCCTCGCAGCCACACAACTGGATGACCCACAAGGCCATCAATAAGTGTTAAGAAAGAATTTACTTCCAAGAGAAAACTGATGATGAAAAATTCTGAAAGCTTAAAAAATATTTCCAGGGGCTGGCTCGGTGGCATAGTGGTTAAGTTTGCGCAGTCCGCTTTGGTGGCCTGGGGTTTATGGTTTCAGATCCAGGGCGTGGACCTACACACCACTCATCAAGCCATGCGGAGGCAGCATCCCACATACAAAGTAGAGGAAGATTGGCACCAGATGTTAGCTCAGGGCCAATCTTCCTCATACCCCCCCACCAAAAATCCAATCCACAAACTGCTTAGATATAAGGTAATTTCAGTAAGAAGTACTTTTTAATAATGCCTACAGTGGACAACAGACGTCCTAAAGGACTGAAGGGAACACAGGCCTTGTCTAAAATGGACACCACTATTTTAACCCAGGTTATCTACTGCCATGTGGGAATGTGGACCCAGGATATGCCAGACCTTCTGATTTCTCAAGAGAACCCATAAATCAAGATTAAAAAAAAAAAAAAAAACAATCCGCTAATAGAAAAAATAATTGTGTGGACTAAACAAAAATACTTCTTTAAAGCACAACTGGCTTATAGGATACTGGCTCATGTGACCACTGCTTCACACTAAGCAAGCATATAGTATTTTTGCATTAGAAAATTAAGACTATAAAAAGACAATTTCATACATACTTGAAAGCAAGGCCCTCAAAGACTGGTGTTAAGGGAAGCTTAAAAGTCTGACAGAGTGATATGGCAGTGTCAAAAAGGCCAGCCTGAACCAAGAGAGTGACCATTTCCTCTGCTGACGAACTTCCTGTGGAAAGGGAAAAGGGCGATTTAGTGTAACCAACAGTATATACAAATGAGCCCAAAGACTGCTTTGCTGATGAATATCTCAGAATAACAATGCCATGTTTTATACCCACATAGAATGCTGTGTCCACTGTCTGGCCCTAACAGCTGCTGTTGGTACTGACAGAATGCTGAATCCCTACCTGCAACAGCAACTGCTGATGGATCGTGCTGAGCCAAAGTGAGGCGAATGCGAGCCAGGGAACATTCTTTCTCTAGATCTTCCAGTTCTAGAATTTCAATTTGTCGATTTGCTATAAGTCAAAGAAAAATATTTTCAATTCCCAAAGTACAAAGGAAGTGCCTATTAGATTAATGGAACCTGTCCATTTCCACTAAACATTAAGTGACTTTCAATAAATGGGTCTCAATAAAGCTAACTTAAAAAAACACAGCAACACCCCTGCTTCATATGTGCAGTGGAATCAAATCCAAGTGCTCTAATAGCAACAGCTGCAGTTGAGGGGGCGCTTACAAGGTATTTCACATATAAATGCACTTAACTCACACAACTGTGAAACACTGTTATCTCTATCAGTTAGAAAAGAACATGCCCACAGTGAGAGAGGCAGAATTAAAACCAGGTGTGTCCAAGTTTAGAGCCCAGGCTCTCTGGAAAGACATCACGCCTCGGAGCCTGATCAGACAAAAGTTGAGTACTAAGCTGATTTAAATACAGCAAGCAACAGAAATAAACACACTCTTTTTTAAACACTTTCATTTCTCATACTGCCATACAAAGTTTTCAAAGGACTACCAGACAACCTTTAGCAGATCAAAATACCGAAAATAAACTAAAAAGAAGGAAATTTACAATACTTTTACAACAATATAACAATATATATAGTATACTAAATATAACTATATATAATATTACAATGTAACTACTGTCTATATTATATATAACCACAACATAGTATATATATAACTACTATATATAATACATATAACTACACACATAACTATATAACTCTCTTTCTATATATATCTATCTATAATAATTTAACAATATAACTAACGTCCGGCAAAGAATCAGCATGAGACACCCCCCAACTCACTTGGGGCAGCCGTGTACTCTCCATCGTGGTTCCTCTTCGGGGATGCTCCAGGGCGATCATACTGAAAAGACAAAATAAGTGGTTTACCTGTGAGAAATTAGTATTTTATTTTGATATCATTAACTGTGATCCAGAGCTTTCACGCTTAAATTCTTTCGACATAAATTACGTTTACTTCAACAAGCACAGCTCTTCTTACAAGGGCACTGTAACTAACAGACAAAGAAAGGGAGTCGTTTGCCAAATTGGCTCACTTAGTTATAAGATGTTACTGAGTCCAAAGACATGGATTTGATCTCCATATAAACCACTTGACTTTCCTTAGTTCCAGAGTTATATTCTCCACCCATAATCTTGGGAAACAGCTACTGGTAAATGCAGGAACTATGCAATCTAAGTAGCTGGGGGTACATGACCCCATCAGCACGGCAGGAAAAACACCAACTGCAAGTCCTCTAAAACAGTATTTGTAGATTAACAGTTAACAAAAATGAATGAAATAAAAGCAGTTACCATTTATTGAGTACTTTTTGCAGGCCTGGCACTGTCACTGTTCTAAGCAATCTACATGAATTAACTCATTTAAAATCCAAACAATCCCATAAGGTAGACATCATTATCATCATCGCTATTTTACACAAGAGGGTAACTGGACAGCAAAAGACTAAGTAATTTGCGTGAAGTTAGGTCTAACTCCAAAACCACTCTGCAATACTTCTGTCCTCCAATAATTCTGAATGTGGGAACTAAACTGAATTCCTGCAAAAACACATTAAGTTCACAAATATCCCAGTAGAAATCTTAAATGAAATGAAGAAAAATGAGGTAATAGTTCTGAAAGGACAACTCGAAATAAATGAAATGTTCCCCAAATTCCAGGATGGAAAGTTTTCATACCACGGCACCAGATGCTGGCTGCACAATCCATGCGTATTCCGGACGAATAAGTCGTAAACAATTAATAGCAGCCAGATAGCAGTTGCCTTGCTTCTCAAGCCCCCGGAGAGTTCGAACCTCTCTGCCAAGACGCATTCCGTACTCAAACATCACTGTGCCAGCTATGAGGCAATAAGTGACACGTTAGAATTTCAAAAATGTGTTAATTTAGACATATAGAGACAATTTGTTACACTTATCAAATATTAAAAATTTAAGACATAATTGAGTTTAACTTAAAACCACAAAAAATCATGTGTTGGTGAGGATGTGGAAAAACTGGAAATCTTGTGCACTGCTGGTAGGAATGTAAATCGGTGGAGCCACTATGGAAAACAGTATGGCAATTCCTCAAGAAATTAAAAATAGAATTAGCTTATGATCCAGCAATTCCACTTCTGGGTATATACCTCCCCCCGAAATTAAAAGCAGAGTCTTAAAGAGATATTTGTACACCCATGTTCATAGCAGCATTATTCACAATAGCCAAAAGGTGGAAGCAATCCAAGTGTCCATCAATGGATGTATATACAAAATGTGATATATACATACAATGGAATATTATTCAGTCTTAAAAAAAGGAAGGAAATTTTGACACATGCTACAACATGGATGAACCTTGTTGAAAGACATTATGCTAAGTGAAATAAGCCAGTCACAAAAAGACAAATACTGCATGATTCCAGTAACCAAATTCATAGAGACAGAAAGAAGAATGGTGGTTGCCAGCGGCTGGGGGGCGGGGGAATGGGAAGTTGTTGCTTAATGAATACAGTCATGCATTGCTTAACGACGGGATACATCTTGAGAAATGTGTTGTTAGGCGATTCGTCATTGTGTGAACATTATAAAGTGTATATACAAACCTAGATGGTATAGCCTACTACACACCTAGGTATATGGTACTAATCTTATGGGACCACTGCTGTACATGCAGTCTGTCGTCGAACAAAACGTCATTATGTGGTGCATGACTGTATAGTTTCAGTTTTGCAAGATGAACAGAGTTCTGGAGGTTGGTTACACATAATGTGAATGTACTTAACACTGCTGAACACTTAAAAATCATTAAGATAGCGAAGTTTATGTTATGTGTATTTTACCACAATTAAAAAAAAAAGCCACAAAAAATCAATAAAATTTTGACTTGTAGATACCACATCCCCCGGGAGTACCACATCCCCCGGGAGTACCACATTCCCCGGGAGTACCACATCCCCCGGGAGTACAGAAGACTAGCTTACACAGCTAGTCTCAGCCATTGTCTAGGGCCCAAGATTCTGAAACCAAAAAAATGTTTGGATGCTCTGCTCAAGAACACTGACTTATTTTTAAAAGGACTCTGTTACATATGTTGAATGAGATACTGAAAAATACATTGTTCTGAGACAGCATGGGACTCCAGAAACTAAATAGCACTTAAAAATTCCCTTTCAGTTTTCAAATGAAACAATTTATTTTTCATTCCAACAAAGATTTTTGACTGCCTGAAATATGTAAGATATTTGTTAGAACAGCCCTGTTTCAGAAAGATCTGAACATTAATCTAGAGAAACAGGTCTCATCAGGTTGCTGGAATGGATGGTCGTTACTGTGAAAGCAAACGATGCGAGATCTGTAATAGCCTCTATTTCCCTTCCTGTATGATTCAAGATAATAAAAAATATGCAGACATGTTTTAACATTAGAATATTAAGAACATGCCTATGAATCCCTCCATCCATTCTTTCCAGTGAATATCAGCAAGAAACCTAATGAAAAATTCTCTAAGTGAAAAGGGTATAAAAGTTAAAAGTTCCAAAGGGGAACCACATCGTTATCTTGTAAGATATGATTTTAAAACAGTCATCCCTTCATTTTAGCTGTTCTGATAAAGATTTCACCAGTCATCCTAAAAATCCAAATTAAGATAACTTCTATAGAAGTAACTGGCCTGTGCTCCTCAAAAATATCGTCATCAAAAGCAAAGAAAGCCTAAAAGAAGTGCTCCAGATTAAAAAAGACTAAAGAGGGACCGCCTGGTAGCGCAGCGGTTTAGTCCGCGCTTGGCAGCCCGGGGTTCGCAGGTTTGGATCCCGGGCGCCCGCCGACGCACTGCTTGTCAGCCATGCTGTGGCGGCGTCCCATATAAAGTAGAGGAAGATGGGCACGGATGTTAGCCCAGGGCCAGTCTTCCTCAGCAAAAAGGGGAGGATTGGCGACAGATGTTAGCTAAGGGCTAGTCTTCCTCACAAAAAAAAAAAGACTAAAGAGATATGACAAGTAAATGCAACATGTGACCCTAGATCAGAGGCTGAGGACAGTATGGAAGGAATGTGCTATAAAGAACATTACTATGACAATTGGCAAAATTTGAATATGAGCAGCATATCAGATGACAGTATTACATTTAAATTTAATTCATGAAATTAAATTTAGGCGATTTACATCTCCTTAATTTGATAATTATATTGAGGTTATATAAGAAAATGTCATTAGAGGATGCATCTGAAGTATTTATGCATTAAGAGTCACGATGTCTGCAACTTACTCTCAAAAGGATCAGCAAAAAAAAGGAAAGGGAGAAGCCAATGGCAAAATGGCACAGGAACTCAAAACCAGCCACAGGATTCAAAGGGCCTCTCATGAAGTTAGTTTCCTTTATAATTGGACAGAAGATACACACAGCATGCCATCTCACTGGAAATGTCTCAAGAATGTTCTAGAATGGGAGTAAGTGCATATCTTTAAGGGTAACAGGTAATCTTCAAAGGGTGAAGCTAATCTTGTACTTAAATATAACTTCCCCAAATGCTTGTAGAGAATACTCGCACAAGGGTAAAAATTACGTAAGTCAAACACACAATATTTTTGTAAAATATGATTAAACTGATAAGGTTGCCTCCAACAAAGACTGTCTGCTTCAACTGCTCACCCTTTCGGTAATTGTGGCGATAGATGTGAAAGGCATAAAGAAGCTCATAGTAATTGTGAGTCATAAGGTCCACAGCTCTCGCACGTGATTCAATTATCCCCACAACCTAATGAAGGGAAAACAATCAGATATCAAGTTAGTAGCCATCATAACAACTACCACAGTTGTGTCCAGTCATCAGTGAATAAATAAAATTACCTCATTGTGCAGATTCACATAGGGAAACTCTACAAGATCCTGTAGCTGTGAGCGTTCGCACAGAACTACCACCAGCTGCCGTAAACAATCTAACTGCCTGGAAGGAAAGAAAGGGATATGAGGGTAAACTGTCTTAGCAGATTAAACAAGGCTGGCAAATCGTCGTCTCTAAAAAAGACTATGAGAGATAGACTACCTGCTGGAATCAGGAATTTGGGTTAAGGCTTCGTATGCTTGGCTATTGTGACCCAAATCCAAATGATGTTTGAAAATGCATGTCCTTAAAGTAGCCTGTTATCAAATACAGGAGAAAAAAGGAAAATAGAAATTAAAATACCATATCCATGACAAACCTCAAGGGAAGTAACTAGATTACAGTTAGTTCTCACCTGACTTTTCCAGTCATCACCTGCTTCAGTTATCGCTGACGTAGCCAACTGAATAACCAGCTCAGGCAAACCCACAACATCCAGTAGACGCAAAATCTAAGGAGAAATAGAACACATTTCCATTCAAGATAATACAGTAGCGCACTTCAAACTGAAGTAGGATTTTAAATCAATTAGAAAGATAACTAGGTGAGATAAAGATTAAATCAAATAAGACAGATAGGATTATTTGGTTAATATTGAAGATTTTCCTTTAGATTCTACTGTTAAATAACAGGCTTGTGGTAAAACTTTCTGTTGTTCATTTTGTTCATTTGCTATTGTCAGTGTTTAGCACACAGCAGGCTCACAGTAAATAGTTCCTGAATAAAGGAACAAATAAAATTTCACTACTAACTTTTCCTACTAACTGTTTTGGTCATAGATGAATTTAAAGCCCAGTAAATAAATTAACACCACAGCTTTATAAAAACCCTCAAGAGAATACGTGAATGTTTGACAACCCATTTCTAACACAAAACAGGACAGTGCTCTTCCAACTGTTTTGATTGTCCACCCTATTAATGTCTGTGCACACTCCTGCAGACATGTGCACATGTATTTATTTATATTATATACATGCATTTCCCTAATATTATGTATAATAACACACTCAAAATATAAATTTACAAAGGATGAAGATGAAAAGTTTAAAAATTATTTTTACTTATTAGTACTTATTTATTATTTGCTTTATTAACAGTATTAAAAACCATGTTTTTGTTCTGGATGCTTAGGTTTCTTTTTTAAGGTTATACTTTTTATTGAAGTATAACACACATTTAGAAATGGACATAAATCCTAAGTACATAGCTGGTTGAATGTTCACAAAGTAAACACATCCATGTTACCAGCACCCAAATTAAGAATCATATTATATCAGCATTCCTAAACCCCCACGTGACTCCTTCCAGACACTACTGATTTTCTTTTCTTTTTTTGTGAGGAAGATTGGCCCTGAGCTAACATCTGTTGCCAATCTTCCTCTTTTTCTTTTTTCTCCCCAAAGCCCCATTGCATAGTTGTATACCCTAGTTATAGATAGCTCCTTCTAGTTCCTCTATGTGGGACACCGCCTCAGCATGGCTTGATGAGCACAGAGTAGGTCTGTGCCCAGGATCCAAACTGGTGAACACCGGGCTGCCAAAGTGGAACGCATGAACTTAACTGCTACGCTACTGGGCTGGCCCCGAGACACTACTGATTTTTAATAGCTTATTTATTTATTTTTTGTGTGAGGAAGATTGGCCCTGAGCTAACATCTGTTACCAATCCTCTTCTTTTTGCTTGAGGAAGATTGTCTCTAAGCTAATATCTAGTCAATTCCTCTATTTTGTATGTGGGATGCTGCCACAGCATGTCTTGGTGTATAGATCCGTAAGCGGGATCTGAACCCATGAACCCAGGACCACCGAAGCAGAGTGTGCGAACTTAACCAGCATGCCACCAGGCTGGCCCCAATAGCTTTGTTTTTAATTTCATAGAAACAGAATCTTATGGTATGTATTTTTTTGTCTACCTTCTTTTGCTTAACATGTCTTTTAAAAAAAATTTTTTTATTGATGTCTTAATAGTTTATAACATTGTGGGATTTTAGTTGTACATTATTGTTTGTCCGTCACCATGTGGATTCACCCCTTCATCCCTTGTGACCACCCCCCACCCCCATTCCCCTTGGTAACCACCAATCAGTTCTCTCTGTCCATGTGTTGATTTATATTCCATATATGAGTGAATTCAGGCAGTGTCTGTCCTCTCTCTGGCTTATTTCACTTAACCTAACACCCTCTAGGTCCATCCATGTTGTTGCAAATGGGACAATTCTGTCTTTTCTTATGGCTGAGTAGTATTCCATTGTATATATATACCACATCTTCTGTATCAAATCATCAGTCAAGGGACACTTGGGTTGCTTCCACTTCTTGGCTATAGTGAATAATGCTGCAATGAACATAGGGGTGCATAAGCCTCTTGTGATGGTTGATTTCATGTCCATTGGGTAGATGCCCAAGTGTGGGATTGCTGGATCATACGGTATTTCTATTTTTAATTTTTTGAGGACTCTCCATACTGTTTTCCATAGAGGCTGCACCAGTTTGCATTCCCACCAGCAGTGAATGAGGGTCCCCGTTTCTCCACAACCTCTCCAGCATTTCTTGTTATTTGTCTTTGTGATTATAGCCATTCTAACGGGTGTCAGGTGATAGCTTAGTGTAGTTTTGATTTGCATTTCCCTGATGATTAGTGATGTTGAACATCTTTTCATGTGTCTATTGGCCATCTGTATCTCTTCCTTGGAAAAATGTCTGTTCATATCCTCTGCCCGTTTTTTGATCGGGTTGTTTGTTTTTTTGTTGCTCAGTTGTATGAGATCTTTATATATTACTGAGATTAATCCCTTGTCGGACAAACGATTTGCAAATATTTTCTCCCAGCTGGTGAGTTGTCTATTCATTTTGATCCTGGTTTCATTTGACTTGTAGAAGCTCTTTAGTCTGATGAAGTCCCACTTGTTTATTTTTTCTTTGTTTCCCTTGTCTGAGTGGACATGGAATCTGAAAGGATCCCTTTATGACCAATGTCAATTAGTGTACTGCCTATATTTTCTTCCAGGAGTTTTATAGTTTCAGGTCTCACTTTCAGGTCCTTAATCCATTTTGAATTGATTTTTGTATACAGCGATAGGAGATGGTCTACTTTCATTCTTTTGCATGTGGCTGTCCAATTTTCCCAGCACCATTTATTGAAGAGACTTCCCTCTCTCCATTGTATGTTCTTTGCTCCTTTGTCAAAGATTAGCTGTCCATAGGTGTGTGGTTTTATTTCTGGGCTTTCAATTCTGTTCCATTGATCTGTGTGTCTATTTTTGTACCAGTACCATGCTGTTTTGATTACTATAGGTCTATAGCATATTTTGAAATCAGGGATTGTGATGCCTCCAGCTTTGTTCTTGTTTTTCAGGATTGCTTTAGCTATTCAGGGTCTTTTGTTGCCCCATATGAATTTCAGTATTTTTTGTTCTATTTCCATGAAGAATGACATTGGGATTCTGATTGGGATTGCAATGAATCTGTAGATTGCTTTAGGTAGAATGGACATTTTAACTATATTTATTCTTCCAATCCATGTGCATGGAATCTTTTTCCATTTCTTTATGTCCTCAATTTCTTTCATTAGTGTCTTATAGTTTTCATTGTATAGGTCTTTGACCTCCTTGGTTAAATTTATTCCCAGATATTTTATTCTCTTTGTTGCAATTGTAAATGGGATTGTCTTTTTGAGTTCTCTTTCTGTTGTTTCATCGTTAGTGTATAGAAATGCAACTGACTTTTGAAAGTTGATTTTATACCCTGCCACTTTGCTGTAGTTGTTGATTATTTCTAGTAGTTTTTTTTTTTTTTTTGTTTTCTATGTACAAGATCATGTCACCTGCAAATAGTGAGAGTTTCACTTCTTCATTGCCTATTTGGAGTCCTTTTATTCCTTTTTCTTGCCTAATTGCTCTGGCCAAAACTTCCAGTACTATATTGAATAAGAGTTGCAAGAGTGGGCACCCTTGTCTTGTTCCTGTCCTCAAAGGAATGGCTTTCAGTTCTTCTCTGTTGATTAGGATGTTAGCTGTAGGTTTGTCATATATGGCCCTTATTATGTTGAGGTACTTTTCTTCTATACCCATTTTGTTGAGAGTTTTTATCATAAATGGATGTTGGATCTTGTCGAATGCCTTCTCTGCATCGATTGAGATGATCATGTGGTTTTTATTCTTCATTAGGTTAACATGGTGTATCACGCTGATTGATTTGCAGATGTTGAACCATCCCTGTGTCCCTGGTATAAATCCCACTTGATCGAGGTGTATGATCTTTTTGATGTATTGCTGTATTCGGTTTGCCAATATTTTGTTGAGGACTTTTGCGTCTATGTTCATCAGTGATATTGGCCTGTAGTTTTCCTTCTTTGTATTGTCCTTGTCTGGCTTTGGTATCAGCATGATGCTGGCCTCGTAGAATGTGTTAGGAAGTATTCCATCTTCCTCTATTTTTTGGAATAGTTTGAGAAGGATAGGTGTTAAATCTTCTTTGAATGTTTGGTGAAATTCTCCAGGGAAGCCATCTGGTCCTGGGCTTTTCTTTTTTGGGAGGTTTTTTGATTGCTGTTTCAATCTCTTTACTTGTGATTGGTCTATTCAGATTCTCTGTTTCTTCTTGATTCAGTTTTGGGAGGTTGTATGCATCCAAGAATTTGTCCATTTCCTCTACATTGTCCAATTTATTGGCATAAAGTTTTTCATAGTATTCCCTAATAATCCCTTGTATTTCTATGGTATCTGTTGTAATTTCTCCTCTTTCATTTCTAATTTCATTTGAGTCTTCTCCCTTTTTTTCTTAGTGAGTCTAGCTAAGGATTTGTCAATTTTATTTATCTTCTCAAAGAACCAGCTCTTTGTTTCATTGATCCTTTCTACTGTTTTTTTGGTTTCAATTTCATTTATTTCTGCTCTGATTTTTATTATTTCCCTCCTTCTGCTGATTCAGGGCTTTGTCTGTTCTTTTTCTAACCCTGTTAGGTGCAGTTTAAGGTTATTTATTTGGGATTTTTCTTGTTTGTTAAGGCGGGCTTGTATTGCTATGAATTTCCCTCTCAGGACTGCTTTTGCTGCATCCCATATGAGTCGGTATGGTGTATTTTCTTTTTCATTTGTCTCCAGATAGCTTTTGATTTCTCCTTTAATTTCACCAATGACCCCTTGGTTTTTCAGTAGCATGTTGTTTAGTCTCCACATCTTTGTCCCTTTCCCAGTTTTTTCCTTGCAGTTGATTTCTAGTGTCACAGCATTATGATTGGAAAAGATGCTTGTAATGATTTCAATCTTCTTAAATTTATAGAGGTTTGCCTTGTTTCCTAAGATATGGTCTATCCTTGAGAATGTTCCATGTGAACTGGAGAAGAAGGTGTAGTCTGCTGTTTTGGGTGGAGTGCTCTGTATATATCTATTAAGTCCATTGTGTCTAGTTTCTCGTTTAAGTCCATTATTTCCTTATTGACTTTTTGCCTGGATGATCTATCCATTGATGTAAGTGGGGTGTTAAGATCCCCTACTATTATTGTGTTATTGTTAATATCTCCTTTTAGGTTTTTTAGCAGTTGTTTTATGTACTTTGGTGCTCCTGTGTTGGGTGCATAGATATTTATAATTGTTATGTCTTCTTGGTGAAGTGTCCCTTTTATCATTGTATATTGCCCTTCTTTGTCTCTCATTACCTCTTTTATCTTGAAGTCTACTTTGTCTGATATAAGTATGGCAACTCTTGCTTTCTTTTGTTTGCCATTAGCTTGGAGTATTGTTTTCCATCCTTTTATTTTGAGTCTGTGTTTGTCTTTAGAGCTGAGATGTGTTTCCTGGGGGCAGCAAATTGTTGGATCTTGGATTTTAATCCATCCCGCCACTCTGTGTCTTTTGATTGGAGAATTCAATCCGTTTACATTTAGAGTGATTATTGATATATGAGGGTTTAATGTAGCTATTTTATTGTTCATTTTCTGGTTCTTTTGCATTTCCTTTGTTTCTTGTCGCATGTGTTTTGGATTGCAAATTCAATTTGGTGTTTCTGCATGCTGATTCTCTTAGTTTTCTCTTTATTTGTCATGTGTGGTTCTCTCTTGGTTATTTGTTTAGTGGTTACCGTGAGGTTTATATAAAAGATCTCCTGGATAAGATAGTACATTTTCAGATGCTGTCTGTTTCCTTAGGCTGAGTCGATTCAATCCCTTTCCTCTTCTCCTCATTTGTTGTTGTCACTGCTTATTCCATCTTGTGTCGTGAGTGTGTGTTTACAGTGATGAGCTTGAATTAATTTTTGATGTTATCCAACTGTAGTTTGTTCTGGTTTAGTCTCCTTTTCTCCTTGCTGAAATCTTTGTATCCCCTTTCTCTTTTGTTTTTTTTTTCAGGCCTAAGCGCCTTCTTGAGCATTTCTTATAGTGGGGGTCTTGTAGTGGGAACTCTCTTAGCTTTTGTTTATCAGGGAGAGTTATTATTTCTCCTTCATATTTGAAGGATATTTTTGCTGGATAAAGTATTCTCGGCTGAAGGTTTTTGTCTTTCATGATTTTGAATATATCATTCCAGTCTCTCCTAGCCTGTAGAGTTTCTGTCGAGAAATCAGCTGAGAGCCTGATGGGGTTTCCTTTGTATGTTATTTTGTTTTTTTGTTTAGCTGCCCTTAATATTGTTTCCTTGTCACTGAGTCTTGTCAACTTAGCTATGTGGTGTGACGATTGTTTATTCCTATTTATATATTTAGGTGATCTATTGATTTCATTCACTGTGATTTCCATCTCATTCCCTAGGTTGGGGAAGTTCTCAGCTATTATTTCTTTGAACAAACTCTCTGCTCCTTTTTCTCTTTCTTCTCCTTCTAGAATACTATTATCCTTATGTTGCTTTTCCTCATTGAGTCTGATATTTCTCGAAGAATTTCTTCATTTCTCTTTAGTCTCAGCTCTCTCTCCTCCTCTATCTGGAGCGTTTCTGCGTGGCTATCCTTGATAATGCTAATTCGTTCCTCCATATTGTCAGTTCTGCTCTTTAAAGACTCCATTTTTTCCATTATCTCGTTCATTTTGTTTTTCATCTCCAATAATTCTGATTGGTTTTTCTTTATGGTTTCGATCTCTTTTGTGACGAGATCCCTGAATTCGTTGATTTGTTTCTGTGTGTTCTCTTGTATTTCGTTGAGTTTGTTTATGATAGCTATTTTGAATTCTCTGTCATTCACGTTATAGATTTCTGTGCCTTCAGGGTTGGTTTCTGGGTGTTTGTCATTTTCCTTTTGGTGTGTAGACACAATAAACCGTTGCATAGATCCCACGGCTTTACCTTTTCCTTTCATCTTGAAGTTGGTCCTGCAGTTTCCACCTGCTGCCACTGGATGGAGATCGTGAGCGGTGTGCTCTGAACCTGCTGCAGTCCCCGGAGGGATTACGCTGAAGCGCAGGGTTTGTGTGTGTGTGGGGGGGGTTCTCTCTTTCTCCTGCTCCACCCGGGGTTTCCTTTCTGGCTCTCTTGGGGTGTTCACTACATCCCTGAAACAGTCTGTCATCGCTTCCTGGTGGGGAATCTCTCGACAGTCTGTGAGAGCACCTGGAAGGTGATAGTTTTTCCCGCAGAGGGCCGCCCATCCTCCATCTGTGAGCCGTGCTGTCTTTGCCAATCGATTGGGGAGGGGGAGTAAAACTCCTTACCTCTCCTCCTGTCTTTTTGGGCTTCCCGTGCCTCCACCGTCCGATGTATGGCAGCAGGGGTTTCTTAAGAGTCCTTTGTAGTGTTTGGTTGACCTCTGTTGGTATGCGAATGATGTTTTCATTGTGTCTTAGGGCGCAGAGATTCAAAGAGGGAATCTCACTCCGCCATGATGCTGATGTCACTCTTAACATGTCTTTAAGATTGATCTAAGTTATTACATGCAGCAATTCATTTCATTGCTATGTTGTATTCCATTGAAAGAATATACGATCATTCATTGATCGATTCTGTGAGTGGACATTTGGGTTGTTTCCATTATATGACTTTTATGAATATGCTGCTTGAAACATAATTATACATTTCTTTTGGAAAATATGTACGTCTTTCTGGATATATTTAGAATTGAAATTCCTGTGTCATAGGGTATGTCAGTGATTGGAGCTAGTAGATACTGACAGTTTTCTAAAGTAGTTGTAATCAATTTATACTCCATCACAGGTGATTAGGATGCCTAATGTTCTCAATAATCCTCATGGTTTCATACTGTCTTGAACTGACACTTCAGTACAAGGTATACTTATTTAGATTTTAAAATAGCATTCCTGAAAAGTTCAATTGTTTTTGGTTGATTCTTGTCAGATCTGACTATAGACTGTCCTTGTTTTCACCTTGCAATGTGGCTGGTGAACAGCCTGTATCAAAGGTAGACATGTCAGCCTGACCTTTTCCTCACTTGCTTATACTTTCTTTGTTAGTATTATCTTCAGTCTGGCTTTTTTGAAGGAATTTTTAAAAGTCAAGTCAATATTGTGAAGATGATTTTCATTAAAATTAAGCAATATAATGTGTAAATCAATTTAACTAGGTAAACAAAACCTCTGAAGTGGACGGGTGAGGATGCCACTCTGCACCTGCCCTAACTGTGACACTCCCACTCTTCCCTCAGATGCCTACCCTGAGACTAAGTGACGAACGACCCTCTGGTAAAAGGACCAAGTAAGGGCACAGAGTCAATCCTTATATTAAACATCTGCACAGTTTAATTCTTCTTCTGTGAAAGTTCTAGTATTTTCTTTCCAAGTCCCACTATGGGGTCCACTGGAGCAGTGATTCTTAATGTTTTTTGACTCAGTTAAGTTTCTTTTCATGAAAGCCATGGAGCCCCTCCACAGAAAAAATACAAACATTTTGTACACAATTTCAGGGGATTTATCGATTCCTCAAATCTATCTGGCCTCAGATCCTTACTTAGAATTCAAAATAATTTTCTTGTTATTAGGATGGTAGAGAGTTATTAAGAGCTACAAATCTATTTCAGTAGAAACTTATTTATCTGTTTAGCAAGCAATGAACAAAACAGTGAAGCCTGCCCTTGTCGCATTTACTTCTTGGTGGGAAATCCAGATATCAAATAACACATAAGGTATCTAAAATACATCAAGCACAATTAAATGTTATAAAGAAAAATAAAGCAGGATGAGGAGAGAGAGTGCCCACAGTGCCTCAATCTGCGTGTGTACCCGTAAGGGAGAGAGGCAGCGAGCATGCAGAAGAGTGTGGGCACAACAGCTGTTCTACACAGGTGAGGCAAGGAGGATCTCTGAGGAGGTGACACATGAGCAGAGACCTGAAGGAAACGAGGGCGTGAGAAACCTGACTGTCTGGAGGAAGAGCATTCCAGGTTGAGGGAGCAGGTAGAAAGAAAGAGGATGTGCTTGGCTTGTATGAGTCAGTAATAAGGCCACTGTCATTATGGCTGGGTGACCAGAGGAAAGAGTGGTAAGAAAAAGGTCAGGAGGGGTACCCAGGGGCAAATCATAAACTAAGACTAAATACAGCATTACTAGTTAATTCTTGGAGATACCAGCAAGACTAATAAAATAAAAATTAAGTAATAAAATTCTAATGAGGACTAAGCTAATAAAATATCATTATGGGAATTTCATTTAAGTTAAAAACATTTAATAAATTTAACTAAAAATAAATATTTCTTCAATTTCTCTAGGCAAATTCATTCTTCTCTTCACTTTAAAAGTTCAGGGGAGAGTTAAATTTTTATATTATTTTTCTCGCAAAATACCAAAGCAATTTATTTCAGATACATTTTTACACAGAGTGGTATAAGAAAGACCAAACCATGACATAATGTACCTTATCATAATACTGCAACCTGGGGGTGGACACAATCTCCCCATCCTCTGAACGAATCAAGCGATCCAAGAATTCCTCTTTGCCCACTTCAGATGCTGCCTGGCAGAAGCATTCCAGAGCCTGGAGAAATACAAGAATACAAAGTGACTTATAATAAATTGTTCCAGTTCTTGGTGTTGTAAGTTGGGGGTTCATATGCTAAAGAAAGCCAAAAAAGAAAAAATTGTTTAAGATCATTGACTACATTCACATTTCTTGCCATTCCAAATTCTATCTGGTGCATTATGTAATATTTTTCTTTAATTTATCTCACTTAACTGTTATTAATTAAAAAGTAAACTTTAATAATTGATGGATAAATATGTAATAAAGCAAGTGTAGCAACATGTTAACATTTGTAGAATTTGGGTAGTGAGTAAATGGCTGTTTACTGTAAAAATCTTTAAACTTTTCTATACATTTGCAAATTTACCTATTAGGATGTCAGGGAAAAATCAGAAATGTAAACTATTCACAACTGGGAGAAAAGCAGCATAAAATTTTGAAAAAGATATAACAAAGACAATGTTAATTAAGTAATAAATTTGATTTATAAAAATGCATCCCTAAAACTAGACTATTGGTGGTGAACATGATGCAGTCTATACAGAAACTGACATATAATAAAGTACACTGGAAATTTACACAATGTTTTAAGCCAATACAACCTCAATAAAATAATAATAAAAAAAATGCATCCCTAAAAACACCTGTCCAGAGGCCAGAGGATTTTAATGTTTTCTTCTTTATATTTTCCATGTCCTAACTAATGTGCAAAGTACACGAAACTGAATAGTCCTCACAGGTATATCACACCCCTTGATGGCACTAGTCTTTATCCTTATCTAGAAGATTCTATGCCTTCCACCCACTCCCAACCTAGTTAGATGGAAACTAAGTGTCGTCCTTCACTAGAGTTTGTTCATCATTCAAATGCAGTTTACCTTTTGTCCCTCTCCTGTAACCAGGTAACACCGTCCCAGCATAAATCGACAGGAACCAACATTCACTTGACACCAGGGATGTAGTAGTTGAATATAATCCTTAAAGGCATAAAAGGTGCTTTCCGATTAGAAAATAAACACTACTTAAGGAGACACTCATTTCCAAGTTCTTCAGGGAGGGAGAGAAGATAGTTTGGTCAATCAACACAAAGTTGTATTTCCTCAAATCATCTGGAGATTAAAACCTAATCCTGTTAATCTATTCTTACATTAGGTTAGACAATGTAAGAAAGCACACAGGACTCCAACACCACCAACTCACGTAAACACACATACACTTTCTACCTTAGCAATTTTTCAACTTTTGGTATTAACTGGTTCAATGACTAGATTCCCATAAAGGATTTATATGAGGATAACGGTACAGAAGTCCTCCCTTATCCGTGGGAGATATGTTGCAAAACCCCCAGTGGATGCCTGAAATTGCAGATAGTACTGAACTCTACAGTATGTTCATTTTACTATAAAGAGAACCTAATGGAGAGAATTAAAAAAAAAATACATAAAAAATTATGTTAGGAATGATACTGTCAAGAGAGAAGTAAAGAAAATCTCTCTGGGGTATGTTTTGGTGCAATCAAGTTTAAATTATTGTGGTTCTTATTACCAGCCCAACTAAAATGCAGGAAACATTTACAAAGAAAAAAAAGTCCAGAAAGCCCATTCTTTATAAGAATGATTAAACCCGATATATTCATCATACTCACCTGCAATTGTACATACTGACAATTTCCCATCAAACATTCTAGAAAGAGACAACCGGGATTGCTAGGCCATCTAGTCATTGGATAAGGAGATTTACTTTTTTGGCAAAACTTAAATATATACATTGGGCATCAAACTCCATGAAATGGCTTAATTTTTAAAAAAGAAAGTAAAGAGAAGGTAGCAGAACACATGTTCTTTCCACATAACTATATAACCTTAATATTAAACAAATACAGTGAAAAGGTTATATACTAGGAGCCTAGTCACCTAGCTTAGAACTCAATTAACTATGGGCTGACGCATGTATGTCACCCCTGGGTGGCTGTTTTCAATTCTAGCTGGTATATTGCTCAAGCATACAGTTGGTGCCAGGGGACTCCCAGCACCTAACATAGTGCCTGGCATATAGAGGCATTCAATAAATATTTGATGGATGTACGATATTTAAAAAAGAGATCTGGGTATCAAATGTGTGTACACCAATAAAATCTGGCTCAACTCTTGAGCAAAAAACCAAAATAAAATAAAATAAAAATTGGGATCATATCTGAAAATAAATATTATCATTTCTTGTTGGGGGAATAAGCACCTAGTCTCATTAAAAATCTTCATTCACAGGCAGAATAAGAGCCTTAGACTATTTAGGTAGAAGAAACGTTTCAACTGGCTTTTAAATAAAAGGATACAAAAGCTGCAATAAATAATTGGTAATTGCAGTAATCATCTCAGGCCAATTCAACCCAGTCTGGCTAAGAGGTGCCTTTGGTTGAGAGAAGAGATGAGATATAATGTGTTTTCTTGCAACTTCATGGAAGAATAATTCCACAATTGTCTGAGGGCTAGATACTTAAAAAGAAAAAGTTATGATAATCACCAACTTGTGACAGTAATACCAATTTTCAATTAAGACAGTCTACCAATTCATTTTATGCCTGTAACAAAGAACATTTATTATTTCAAAATATAAAATGCATCAAGGGTGTAACTGATGGCAATATAAAAAAAGCAGTTTGTAACCTGTTTAGTACTACACAAGGGCAAGAAAAAGCCACTGAAATCATTAAGCCATTAAACTATAGTCATTTTTCACGGATCTCACTACACCTAAGTGTCCTCCCTAGAAAGTGTTTACAATAAATATAGTTCCAAGATTCCAAGTTTTATAACAAAACAATACAAAATAAATTCTCCAGAATGGTTCTCAAGCATGAGAGGGCTCCTTTTGAATATTTGTTGATTAAGACAAGATCATAGAGGCTACCATAAACTTAGTAAACTTTAAAAATGATTTTGCTGAGCCAGTCCTGATGGCCTAGTGGTTCAAGTTCAGCGTGCTCTGCTTTGGCGGCCCAGGTTTGGTTGCCGGACATGGAAACACACCACTTGTCTGTCAGGAGCCACGCTGTGGCAGTGGCTCACATAGAAGAACCAAAAGAACTTACAACTATACACAACTATGTACCAGGGCTTTGGGGGTGGTGGTGGAAAGGACTGAAAAAGGAGGAAGATTGGCGACAGATGTTAACTTAGGGCAAATCTTCCCCCAGGGGGGAAAAAAAAAGATTTTGCTCTATTAATCACTGGAGCATCAGTATATAATGGGAAAAGCAGCTACACAGACTCCTTGTCACAACCAGAGGCCTCAGCTTGCTTACCCTCTCAAAGTGAAAGCAGAGCCTAGCCAACCTTTCCACAGCAAGGGTGGCAAAAGACCACTTTAATGAATATGCAATAAATGCCAAATTTAAAATCAAATGCATACACAGTCCAGTCCTTACCAAACTTATTTGCCATTAAAGCACCAGAGTCAGTTAGTTCCAGTACCGACAAGTGTTGGAGATTAGATTCCCTGTGAGAAAAGGGAAAAACACAGCTTAATAAATTCTTCTACGAAAACATTAAACAAGCTATCCCATCAATAGCACTGCTACTTTAATTAACGAATTGCATATAAAAGCTCCACTGAAAACACAATAAAACCCCTGGAAAACATGTCATGGTTTAGATTGTTGCCCATCATATCACTCTGTGATCCTTCAATGAGAAGCCAGAGCAGAAATTTCTCTTAGACCTCCGTGCCACAAAAAGCCTTATCTTGCTGGAGCAAACAGGATGGCTTATCTTATGGAAAATGTGAATCATAAGTATTGAATCTTCTCTCTTCTTTTGGTTATAAAGAAGCTCTGCCTACCTTTAATAACTAGTACATTTTTGTGTATGGCCTAACTTTCCCTGTGACCTCATCTTATTATTTTGCCTTCAACAGGATTTATCTTTACATTATACACATACAAATATAATAATAAATATATATCATCTTCATTCTTGTAAGTTGCCTTCAACCTTTAGAAAATAAAGCATCTAAAAGCTCTCTGAATTTAAAAGGCGAATCATGTTACAGCATCACGTTCATAATTTTCTTCTCTTGAAGACAATGAAAAAAATAAACTCAATTTATTTTAAAAATAATCAGAATAATGAAACTCACAGTGTGTCAATTGGAACATCAGTTGCCAAGCACTGACTTCCCCACTTAATGAGGTAATAAGATAAGAGGAGGGGAGCTGTTCGATGCAGTAGGTCTTGCTGAGCTTGAAAGAGCTGACCAGCTCCCAAAATCACCTATTCATGATGGGTGGGTGCATGAGACAGTAAACAGCAATTAGTAATGATAACTCTTAAGGTTCAGGTGGAGGTAAAATAAAATAACAAATATAGTTACAAAGGGCATACAAAAAAGCAACATATATACACATAAAAAAAAGGAGCACACCTATTAAATTTTGAGGTAGTAGGTGGCAAAAATAGCTACCATTTAATAGTATGAAAATAACCAAAAACAGCTCATTAAGTCATGGGAGCTGACAGTGAAAAAGAAAACAACAACAAAATGCTTAACTTTCATTAAATCTGTGGGTTCAGAATTCAGGAAGAACAGGGAAATGAAAGTCCTTTCTTATGGTTCTGGTCTTGGGTTAAAAATAGGTATGACCATTAGAGGAAAATTTGGCAATACTACCTGAAGCCTTAAAAATGTGGGTAGCCTGTGACCAATCCTAGTTCTGAGACTTTATCCTAGAGATATAATCACAGGTATACAGAAAGTTATAGCTATAAGGAAAAAAACTGGCAACAACCTGGATGACCACAAATGGGACTGCTTGAATAAATTAAAATTGTAGGTAACTATTAAAAATAATCTTGTAGAAGAATACTTAATAACATGTGAAAATGCTGATGAGATTTATAAAGTGGAAGAATAAAAACAATCAGATTACAAAAAATACTATGTAGTATATCCTAATTTTATAAATAAAACAAAAAAGCCATTTGCATAGAAAAAAGGTGTATACCAAAATGTGAGTAGTGGTTATCACTGGGTAGAAGGTGACAGATGAATTTTTATTTTCTTTTTGTTTACAGATAAAGACTTACATACAAAGGTTCTACAATGAACATCTATTACTTCAGTGTTTAGAAAAAAAACAACCCCCAAAATTCTGAAGAAATGAAAGAATCTACAAAGATTGAAAAGAACTTAGTAAAGGCTGTCCTAAG
This sequence comes from Tapirus indicus, assembly GCA_031878705.1. NCBI lineage: Eukaryota > Metazoa > Chordata > Mammalia > Perissodactyla > Tapiridae > Tapirus > Tapirus indicus. The sequence goes on from CM062928.1 coordinate 14,960,349, forward strand.
TGACAGACTCAGGCAAGGTTCCTATTTTTCCTTGAGGGTCCCAAACAAATCATCCTCCTAAATGTTTTTCCTTATTTTTACCTGAAATTCTACCATTAGTAACGTATGTGAGTTAATAAACTCTGATTTAAAAAAATATAAACATCTCTGGGAGCGCCAAAGGCCTTTCAGTTATTTACACATTAACAGGAATTAATTTAACTGGATTGCTTCCTTGTCAGGCTTGGATGGGATTACCAACTGAGAGATCAATGGGACTTCTGCCCATGGGTAGAAAGGTAGTTTGTGAGCAGGGAACATCCAGTAGGGTGGGAGACAAGGACTGCAGGATGGCAGTTAAGAGTCTGCCGGCTTAAGAACAGGATGGAAAAGCACAGAATGGAGTTGGGAGGACCCCAAAGACAAACTCTGTAATCTCAGAACTGTGCTTAGGGTGAATCCTGTACTGCAGAAAGAGAGTTCTTTTCCTTCTTCTTCCTCTCTCCTCCACACTAAACAGTCCTCTGCTATCATATCCAAAGTAGTATTAATAATACTGAATTTTGGGAGAGCCAACCTGGGCAATTTTCCCACCACTATACATACAAAGGTTAATAGTAAAACAACTTGCTTCAGATGTGTTCTTAATCTCTAGTTATAAATTGTGATGTTTACTCACTCTTAATTCAACATGTATTTACACAGGACCAATACAGGCCAAGCATGGGGGACAGAGCAGTGAATAAGGACAAAAGTCTCTGCGCTTGTGGTGCTGACGGTCTGCTCTGTGCCTATAGGTCTCGACCAGGTTTTAGACTTTACAAGTTTCCCTTCAAGTAGTACTTACTGCATCTCCGAGCCTCATTAATAGCTGCTGTAAGATCAGAAGGTCTCGGCAGATGAGGAAGCGAGTATTGGCAATTTTACACACAGCTCTGCACACAAGAGACCCTGCCGTGCTACTACCATAGAGCTGGGAGAGATTCATTCGAATATTCAAAGGCTGAGCTGTAATTAAAAAATCAAAAAAGAAGTTAAATGTATCCCTGTCTTTCTCTAAATCAAAGAGTCACATGTGTGGTTTTGTTGCTTACCTGGATTGAATCCCTTTTCCATTTCCACTTCTGTTTCATAATCCATTTCCCGTATAAGAAGTCCAATGGCATGGATTGGGTTCCTAATCTCTTGCAGTTTACTACAAATATCCTCCATCACATTTTCTCTATAAGGACAATTACAAAACTCCTATTACTACCGAGAATACATAAGACAGACTCTATATGTCCTGTAAGGTAAATGCTCTGTGAAACAGGAAAACCAGCCATGTAATAAATGAGTGGAGATCATCACTGTGGCATTCAAGATACTTTTACTCCACGTAGCAAATTTTCCCTCCTTTTTTCAGAAATGACAGACAAAATGAACATAAGAAAAACAGTTTTATGTTTTAGAATTTATAGCAATTAACAGTTAATAGCTAGACCACAATTTATGAGTCTGTTTCCAGATCTGAATTCATGTGTTAGATTTTCTGTTTAGCTGAAACACCTATTTAGAATCATGGCAACTCAAGAGAGAGAAGGACAGACACTACATGAACTCACTCATATATGGAATATAAGTGAACACACGGACAGAGAGAACTGATTGGTGGTTACCAAGGGGAAGGGGGGTGGGGGGGGCACAAGGGGTGAAGGGTTACATCCACAAGGTGACGGACAAACAAAAATGTACAACTAAAACCCCACAGTATTATAAACTAAGACATCAATAAAAAAAAAATGGAAAGAGAAAAAAAAAATGCCATCTAATTAAACTCGAAACAATACAAAAAAAAAAAAAAAGAATCATGGCAACTCACTTTAACTTTAGACCACTACTGTGTATATACTTGAGTGTAATTAAAAACCTGACTTTGGCACTAAAAATGACTAAATTTCCATTAGGAAATGCACTTTACCCTAAATTCTCCTTACACATCAATAGTGATCAAATCTTCCAGAATCTGTTCTGCAGTCTTTTCTGGAGACTGGAGGTTGTAACAACTCATTTCCATCATTACTGACATCTCCATAGTTACTGACTCTCCAATCAGCCGAAGGCATTTTATAAGACATATGACATCCCGAGCAACATCCACATCTATGAGTAAGAGAAAGTTAACATTCACGTCTCAAGCCAATGAAGAATCTCTGATGAATACTACACTAAAATAAAATATTAATAATTAAATGCCAAGGATCTATCTGAGGTCTTGGAGATACTTAGGCCTCTTCAGTTTTCCTTAAAATATCTATAATGTGGTAAATTGACCAGGAAAGGTCACAGCGGCAATGTTTTTTTTGCATCTATTGAAACAAAGCAGAGGGTTCATGTAGGAAGGGGCTTAAATATGAATGTAACAATTACAATTACCATCAGATATGGTTGTCTCATCCTCTGTCAAAAGGTTCTCATCAGGCAGGAGATACAAATGATCCACTAAGGAGGAAGGCACAAGGAAAGACAGGTACCCCTGAAATACAAATCTTCCAGTTACATTTTTTCAGTGAATGTTTAAAGGTATAAAATAATTGAGACCTGAATCTTATCACGAGGAAACACCAGACAAATCCAAATTGAGGGACGTTCTACAAAATAATAGATATAGCCTTTAAAAAATGTCAGTGTCATAAAAGACCAAGAAAGGTGACAACAGTTCAAGATTAAGCTAAGGAAACACGACAACAAAATACATGCAAGATCCTGGACTGGATCCTAGATCAGGAACAAAAATACACACAACTGGTAAAATCTGAATATAAACTGTGTAATATTATATGAATATCAAACTGCCTGATCTTTAAATTGTGCTGTGCTATGTAAGAATACCCTTGTTCTTAGATACATGCTAAAATATGTAAGGAAAAAGGGGCATGATGTCTACAACACTCAAATGGCTCAGGAAGAAAAAAAACATATTTATAGAAGGAAGGAAAGCAAATGGAAGTTAACAAATGATGAATCTGGGTGAAGGGTACACAGAAGTTCTTTGTGCTATTCTTGTAACTCTTACTTTAAGTTTGAAATCATTTCAATATAAAAGGTAAATAAAATAAAATGCAAAAAAGTATAAGCAATGCAGAAGATTATCTAAATACAAATGAACTATGATTTCCGAAAAAAAAAAAAAAAAAAAAAATACAAAGTCCTAAAAGCTAACTGTAACACACAACAGACTAACATTCTGGAAGACCCACTGAGCTGTCTAAAGGAATTCTTCCGTATGCTTCAGCTCCCTTACTTTCTTCAGCAGGCACACCATGTTTGTGTGTGGATTCAAATGTAGGGCAAGAGGATGAGAGAGAGCTTCCTGATACTGAAGACAACAGGCATAGAACTTGCACCAGAATTCCTGTTGTAAATTCCGAAATTCTTCCTGGGAAAATTCATACTCTGTTACACTTCCTTGGATCTGCCAAAGAAAGAGAAAAAAAAAAAAAACAACTCTTGATATCATTTGGGATCTTTCTCCCCCCAAAACATAACTGTCTAATATCATTTTACTAAGCTAAAACCAAATGAATACTCTTTATACATTACACGCCATCAAATATATAAATATATAATTCTCTAATTAAAAGGTTTAAGCATTTATACTTCCTACTAACAAGGTCCAGTAAACAACTTGAACAATTCCTCAGTACCAATCTGCCCTATATCAAGATGGAAGAAATTATCATTCTTTCTTTACCCAAACCTTACCTCATTTTCAACAGCTAAAGTAATTTCTTTCTTTAGTTCACTCCAGGAAAGATCTAAATTCCTCTCAGTTCCTCGACAGAAAATCTAAAATTAAAAGAAACATTTTAGAGCATTATATAATATCCAAAACTGAATGAAAAATACTTCAGTTTAGAAGGCATTGAGGCAATATACAGCTATACAATAGAGACTGGACATGCCTGGAATACACATTTACTCCTAACTCTGTGCAAATAATTTCTGTAAGTGAAATCATAGCAAGTTTGAAGTAGTTTCTGTAGACCAGAGTAAACTACAGAAATTCATAAATCTGACTTATAATAGGGTAAAGCAAAACAAAACAGAATAGCCATTGCTCAGCCGGAAGGAAGATATAAGACGATGCTAAACGTACTCATCCTGAGACTGACACAAAGGTAAGCTAAAGTAGCGATGTAGCTGGGTCACTCTACTGGGAATGCTTCTCCTAAAGGAAAGCATTTGATAAACGCCTTAGTGAGTATGTCACATCTCAGTGTGCAAGAGATATCATGAGAAATATTATCATACGTTTGATTATTAACAAGGAAGAAGTGCTGATGAGATGAAAGAAAAAACACCTTAGGAGAAAGTGACTATGTCATCCTGAAGTTTTATCAGACAGAAAACATGCAATAAGCAGATATTCAAGAACATACCCAGAAGAAAAGTCAAGGGTCTGGAAACTATATCACCTGAGAGAAAGTTAAGGAACTGGGTGTATTTACTCTGGAGCAAGAAAACATAGAAAGATTCTTCAAATATTTGAAGGGTTGCTTTACAGAAGAGAGACATGTTCTATGAAGTTTCAAAAAAAGAAGCCACTAAAAGGATGGAGGTTAAATTTGATCCAATATTGAGAAGAACTTCTAAATAACAGTTTGGGAATAATAACTCACATAAGAGCCCGTGAGAAACTTGTCATGAGAGGCAGAGACAACGAGAAGCTGAATAGCTATCTATCAGAGAAGCCTCAGAAAGTACTTCTGCTCTGTGTCGGAGGTCAGATCAGGAGATGCTAAGGGATCTTTTAATTCTATGACATTATTCCATTTTAAATCCATGAAGCTAAGTGGCAATTTAAAATGGAAGTCTACATGACTTTCAAGAATCCTTTCGTAAAGAGTAAGGCATTTCTTAAACCATGCGACTTTGAAGCTTCGATTTTGTAGAGTTTTCTTGACTGTGAACTAAGTCAGATCTTCACAATACCAACCAAAGGGTAAAAACAGCGTACCATCAAAACTAACCAAGAAAACATTTCATGTTTCTTTCAAGTATAGAGATTATACGCAATGTAGCAGTCATGTGCTGCATAATGACATTTCAGTCAACGACATACCACATATACAGTCCCAGATAAGATTAGTACCATACAGCCTAGGTGTGTAGTAGGCTATACCATCTAGGTCCGTGTAAGTACACTCTATAACGTTCCCACAGTGACAAACTCGCCTAATGACACGTTTGTCAGAACATATACCCGCCGTTAAGTAGTGCATAAATATACTATTTACAATAGTGTAAGCACAAATTTCTCTTTTTACTACTGGCATGCTTCACTAGTCGTTGGAAAAGAGCCCCCAACTCTACCTCCCCACTGGGAGTCTTAATTAATAGAAAAAACATTTAAAAAATTACAATAATATGGGGCCAGCCAGGTGGTGTAGTGGTTAAGTTCATACACTCTGCTGTGGCAGCCTGGGGTTCATAGGCTCAGATCCCAGGCTTGTACCTACACACTGCTTATCAAGCCATGCTGTGGCAGGCATCTCACATAAAGTAGAGGATGATGGGCACAGCTGTTAGCTCAGGGCCAGTCTTCCTCAACAAAAGGAGGTGGACTGGCAGTGGATGTTAGCTAAGGGCTAATCTTTCTCACACACAAACACACAAAATTACAATAGTATTTATAAACATACGTATATGCAATTGCAAAAATATGTTCGGTGCTTAGTATATGCAAAACAACAAAAATTAATAGCAATCATTAATTATACAATAATAGTAATAAAATAAGAGATAGTCTTAATATTAAATCTTTTCTTGCTGACCTGTAAAGCTTTACATAAAGCAGCATTTATGAATCGTCCTGGTGTAAATAGACTCCGCAAATACATTTCCTGTTAGAACATTAAAACAAAAATGAATATCATTCTAAAAAGATAAAATTTGAAAAATCTGAAGGAAGAATTCAACATGTTAGCACCAGAGTTTGAGGTTCTATTACACGAACATGGCCCTCCTACAGTTGAGCAATAACAAGTAGTCCAGCAGTTCCATCTTTTCACACTGAAGTAAAGACTGCAGTGTCTTTGAGTCAACTAGATGTACTATGCTGAAAATGGTGTGCTCCTGACGGAGCACGTCAATGGATTCCACCGGAAAACATAGCTTGTCAAATGCCAATCTTAAATGGAAGAGGCGAATCTAGCTTACAGGTGATATACACTGGTAAGAGAACAATTAAACTAAACTGGTTTCTACACCACCCATGAAGTATTTATTTTATGGCTCACATATGAAAGAAAAGGAATCAAAAATAGGCATTATCTGTAAAAACAAACAAAAAACTGCAATAAGCTCTCACAAGTAGGGAAATGAAGTAGAGAGAATAAAATGGAAAGTCTCACACTGCCAAATTATTTTGACCAAATTTCATTAACTAGATTTGCCAGTAAGTAACAAACCTGACCGACCTTCATTCAAGTTTCCTTCCTTTTACTAAGCGTCTGGGGAATGGTAAAATGACCAAAATGAAGGAGAAAAACAAGGATTTTAATAATCAGCATAGGGTTTTGGCTATTAGACAAAAGTCAGGTGCCAATAAACTCCTGGGATTAAAATTTTAGCAATATTCAATTTCAGCTATTTAAAGTGAGTTTTGCAATCCCACAAATAGTCACTGTTTCAGACCCAGAGCCCACAATCTTTAATCTCATTTTAACATTAATGCATCAACTGAAAGCTTTTTCTTCCATTTATCCTGAGGATATCCCTGAAAAACAGGGAGATTGGCCTATTTTGCTCTCTACTGCATTACCTTTTAAGGTTATTTTCTTCATAGCATACACCTCTATCAGAATTTATCTGATTTCTAGTTTATATGCATGTGCCGACATGCATAGTATAGCGGACACTAAGCGTCTGTGCCTGCCCGGAATCCATTTCCCCTTCTTTTACTAACAAATCCCTGATCTTTCTCTGGGGAACCATTCCTTCTCGACCCATAGTCAACTGACTTCACCACCCTCCACAATAACAATGCCCAGGCTAGCCATGTTTCTCATGCCAAGCCAGAATATTCTACTCCTTCTGATCAGAGTGGGAATTAGCACATGACTCAAGCCAGGCCAGTGAGTGTCAGCTCCAGAACCCGTGACAGAGGTGCTCTCTCAGGGAGCCTGACAATAAACCCAAAGTGGAACAGGAAAGCAGAAGAAAGGAGAGATCAAGCTTTGAAGGCACTGATCATGGCTGAAGCCAGCTAACTCTGAACTTGGCTGCCCAAGCCAATACGTCCTCCTTCCACACTGCGGTCAGTCCCAGGTGGGTTTCTTTCACCTGCAGCTGCAAGACTTCTGACGAATACAGCTGGTTCTTCTCAAACTAACGATCGGGGTAAATCATCCCCTTACATAGGACTTTTGCGTTGCTTACTCTGGGGTCCTGATCATCTCTGATAATGATCTCTTCCTCTGGCAGAGGCTGCATAAAAACTGGATTCCACTGACCTGCAATATTACTACAGACAAAAAAAAGTCCATCAGTTTACATAAAAGTTATGAATACAAACGAAGCGTATGTTGTTGGCCGTATCTGAGCAGGAAGGGCCCCATCACTAAACCTCTGTAACCTCTGCTCCATCAATTCTGTTAAAATGTTTAAAAAAACAAAACAAAACACCTATTCTTTCTTAGTAGAGTCTGGTTTTACAGAAGTGCTCTTAGCAGTTTTAACAGGCACCCTCCTGAAATTAAAACTCTAAACACAAATCCACAAATAATAGCTAACTTTTATTCTGCATTTACTATACGCTAGACATTATGCTAGGTGCAGTTCTAGATATTATTCATGTATGCTTTGTGATAATTCTTTAACGGACGTATCACCCTCATTTTGTTCATGTGGAAAGTGAGGTTTAGGGTATCTCACAGCTAGTAAGTTGCATAACAAGATTAAATCTCTCATCTGACCAGATTGTTTGCTTTTTTACCACTTTGCTTGAATGCCATCTACAAGAAGTTACTCTCATGTTTTCTGAGGTGTGGCTCAGGGTGAATCAGGTGGCAACCATTCCTAGAATTTTATTCTAGAATATAGGGTTACGAGGTACCCCTAGACTTCAATTAGTTTAGTTCTAGGGGTGTCAAGCTGTGTTTCAGAGAATCTTCCACAGGTGTTTCAGGGGCTACACAGTGTTTGATTCAAAATTGGTTTTTAAAATGTATTTTGTAACTATTAAAAAATTTTAAACAAATATCATATTAAAAACATTAGACACCAAATATATCTATTAGAGATTATCAACACATTAAATTTTGTTATAATTTTATAGTCATAAAATCCCAGTTTCGTTATATATTAGAGTTCATTATCTCTTGAAAAAAAGAAAAGTTTAGAAGTACTGTATTGTTTAATCTATTTCTCAGGAAAGTGAGAACCCAAAGGGGCTGAAGTATCTTTTGGAAGTTGGGGGTATCAGAGAGAGTCTTTGCATAGAAACAAAGAAAACTCCTAGATTGAAGTATTTTGGATATGTGCTATTACTCCCAAGAATATGGTATTTTCTTTATTTCATTCCAACCCTAAAAATCCTCATTTTGTCCTAAAACCAAAAGTTAAGAACTAACACAAAATGCTAAAGAAGCTACTTCAGAAAAATAGTTAACAATAGGCGAACCCAGGGCTGAATCCCTTAAACGCAAACACTTGACTTTGGTTCTACGTAATAAGCTCTCTTGTCTTCTCTTAGTATACGGTGCTTGTGGCAAGGAGGGATGACAGACAAGTGGCCCGTACTGTTCAAAGTTGATGTACTTCACAACCGTTTGGTTCTCAGCATCATGCCACAGGGCCCAGATGTCCGTAGAGGTTAAGGCAAAGTCAATCAGTGTCTCCTAGGAGCAAACGTAGGGGAAAAAAAGGTTAAAATAAGAAAGAAAAGGTAGTAGTTTATGGCAATTTAAATTTTTATTGGTAGAAATGAAATTTTGTTTGCATACATTATGAAATACTCCATTTTAAGAGAGCGATCCCATTACAATATAGTGGAGTTAGCCAACACTTCTTTCCTGAACTTGTGCGATAAGCAAAGGATGAGCCAACCTACCTGAGACGTGAAGAGGGAGGAAATGTGGTCGAGACTATAGCGGTTATTCTCAGTGCTCACCAGCTGGAAAATGCAGAACTGTTAAAACATAAGTTGATAATTTATTACTTAAAATAATCAACATGCTACTTTTCTAAGCAAGAGTTATCATCATTCAAAAACCAATTTTTTCAAAAGTATGGTAAAGTACGCGTAACATTTACCATCTTAACCGTTTTTAAGTGTATAGTTTAGTAGTGATAAGCACAGTAACATTACTGTGTAACTGACCTACAAAATTTTTGTCTTACAAAATTGAAACTTTATACCTATTAAACACTTCTCCATTCCCCTCTCCTTCAGCCCCTGGCAGCCACCATTCTACTTTCTGTCTCTATGAATTTGACTACCCTAGGTACTCATACAGTGGAATCTTACACTAGTTTCTTCTTGTGACTGGCTTATTTCACTTAGCATAATGTCCTCAAGGTTAATCCATGCTGTAGCATGTGTCAGAATTTCCTTCCTTTTTAAAGCTGAATAATACTCCATTGTACATAATACTACATTTTGTTTATCCATTCATCTGTTGATGGATACTTTGGGTTACTTTCATCTTTTAGCTATTTTGAATAATGCTGCTGTGAATATAGGTATAGAAATATCTCTTTGAGACCTTGATTTGAATTCTTTGGGGTACACACCCAGGAGTGGAATTGCTAGATCATACAGTAAATCTATGTTTAATTTTTTTGAGGAACCTCCATACTGTTTTATATAGTGGCTACAACATTTTACATTCCTGCTGGCAGTGTACAAGGGTTCCAATTTCTTCACATCACTGCCAATTCTTGTTTTTTTATGGTATTTTTTGATAGTAGCCATCCTAATGGGGTGAGGTGGCATCTCATTATGGTCAGAAGTTTATTTTTAAGTTTATATTTTTATCGAAGTACCAGAGATTATTTAAAACATGCATATAATACAAATCAACTTAATATTTATTAAAAATAAGACCGTATAAAATAATTCATGTTTAGTATTTAACTCCACTGCTAAAACAAAAAATTTCAAACAAAAATAACACTTGATGGATAATATTTTAAATAACTTTTTTTCCTCTTTGTTGAAGAAGATTGGCTCTGAGCTAACATCTGTGCCAATCTTTCTCTACTTTGTATATGGGAGATGCTGCTACAGCATGGCTTGATGAGCGGTGTGTAGGTCCACAGCCAGGATCCAAACCTGCACACCTTGGGCCGCCAAAGTGGAGTGCACGAACTTAACCACTACACCACTGGGCCAGCCCCTTTAAATAACTTTTTTGACAAAGAAAATTCACTGTAAACTGATAGAGTGTTGATGATTCTATCCTTATAACATAAGCAATTATTCACAAGGAAATGCTAAAGGAAAATAGTGAAATTGCCTTTTGAGAAAAAAATAGGTGTGTGAAAAATGAAAAGTATATGTAGTGCTCATACACATCTTAGCTTACAGCTACATTTTACAAGTTGTAGATCTCAGTTCATTAATGGGACAGAAATCTATTTAGCAGATCTCAAACAATATTAAAAAGAAAAAAAAAGAAACAAAGAATCAGAGTTCATCACTCATTATAAAAGTAAATTATGGTTCACAAAAATTTTTTTCTGTTATATTGTCCATCATCACATATGTGTATACTAGGTAGTATTGCAAAACATTTCTTATTGTAGATTCTAGCCAAAAAACAAGCTGGAAAAACAGTGGTCTAGTACAGTGCTCCTCAAACTACTTTTGGTAAAGAACCAGGTTTTTTTTGCGTTTTAAATTTCCAACGTATTGCAGACTAATACTTCTATAAAATATAGAAACCTCAAATTTGAATGTCTGTGCCAATGTCAAATCACTATAAAAGTCTCTAAATGCTTTCTCTCTTTCTGTACTTATCTTACTGCAAACTGGTAACAAAGAATGTGTGGCCCAGGACCATTCCATGGGCCACACCATAGGTCTACAGGACTTCTGAGAATTTTTGTGTGTGTGTGTGAGGAAGATTAGCCCTGAGCTAACATCTGTTGCCAATCCTCCTCTTTTTGCTGAGGAAGACTGGCCCTGGGCTAACATCCGTGCCCATCTTCCTCCACTTTATACGTGGGACGCCTGCCATAGCATGGCTTGATAGGCAGTGTGTAGGTCCATGCCTGGGATCTGAACCTGTGAACCCCAGGCTACCGAAGTGGAGCACACAAACTTAACCACTACGTCACCAGGCCAGCCCCTGTTTTGAGATTTTTATTAGTGTCTTAGATGGAAATACAGATGGCACACTTATAACATCAATGAGGACATGATGCTGGGAATGATTGAATTAATACACTTAATAGAATTAGAATCCAAGAAACAGAAAGAAAAACAAGAAGAAACAAATGAAATTCATAGGAAAGCATGCAAAATATATACAGAGATTTAAAAAAACCCCAAAACTTCAACTGCACAGATTAGGGAGAAGAAAACACGCTCAAGAGTAGTTTTTGTGAAAAGGAAAAAAACAAAGTCCACAAGTTCATTATAATCTGAATAGGCATAGTGCCAAAAAAGCTTATCTGATTTTAGGCTTCATTAAACAGAACATAATGCTCAAAACAAAGGAGGTAACAGCTCTGTTCAATGTGACACCACTTCTACACTCAATTTGGATCTAACTTTTAGAGCAGTGGTTCTCAAAATGTGGTCCATAGACTTCTAGAGAGACAGAAACAGTCTTGAGACTGTTTCAGGGGGTCAGTGAGGTCAAACTCTTTTCGTAATACTACTATGACATTATTTGCCCTTTTCACTGTGTTGATATTTGCACTGATGATGTGAAAGCAATGGTGGACAAAATTACTGGTGTCTTAATATGAATCAAGGCTGTGGCACCAAACTGAACACCTTTTCATGATAAAAACACTCCATAAGCTAGGAATAGAGAGGAACTTCCTCAACAGGCTAAAGGGCATTTATGAAAAATCCACAGCTAACATCATACTCAATGGTGAAACACTGAAAGCTTTCTCCCTTAGATCAGGAACAAGATGTCAGGTCTCACCACTTCTATCCACCATTGTACTGTAGGATCTATGCAGGGCAATTAAGAAAAAAAAAGGGGGCCAGCCAGTGTTCACAGGTTCAGATCCCAAGCATGGACCTACATACACATCGCTCATCAAGCCATGTGGTGGAGTCCCACATACAAAATAGAGGAAGATGGGCACAGACATTCGCTCAGGGCCAATCTTCCTCAGCAAAAAAAAAGAAAGAAAGAAAAGGCATCCAAATTGGAAAGGAAGTGGTAAAACTATCTTTGTTTGCAGAAGAGATTATCTTCAATATAGTTCTAAGGATTCCACTATAACACTATTAGAATTAATAAGAGTTCAGCAAGGTTGCAGCATACAAGATCAATATGCAAAAATCAATTGTATTTCTATAAACTTGCAATGAGCAATCTGAAAATGAAATTAGGAAAATAATTTCATCTATAACTGCATCAAAAGGAATAAAATAACCAAGGAATAAACTGATTAAAAGAACTGTAAAACTTATACTCTGAAAACTACAAAACACTGTAAAAAGAAATTAAAGAAGATCTAAATAAAGGGAAAAGCATCCCATGTAAATGGACCAGAAGATTTAATATTGCTGAGATGGCAATACTTTCCAATATGACCTACAGAACCAACACAATCTCTATCACGCTCTGTGAAATAATAAGAAATATATATATTGATCTCTGCCCCTGGCTCCTGATACTGAGCTCCTAAATCCCTTGGAATTTCCTGGGTGATAGAAAACCTTTTGTTCTAATGAGGTGACTCCTGGATAGCTTCAGGATGGGGGCTGCTCACCAGAAAGACTGAGCCATGATTACAAGCCTGGAACTTTCAGTCTCAAACCCCGTCCTCTGGGGAGGGAGAGGGGCTAGAGATTGAGTTAATAACCCATCGTGTCTACATGATGAAACCTCCATAAAAATCCCTAAAGTACAGGATTTGGAGAGCTTCCGAGTTGGTGAGCATGCCCATGTGCCAAGAGGTTGGCATGCCCTGCACTCAGGACCCTTGTGACCTCGCCCTATGTGCCTCTTCATCTGTGTCCTTTGTCACATAACAAACTGGTAAATGTTTCCCTGAGTTCTGTGGGCCATTCTAGCAAATTACTTAGCCTGAGGAGGAAGTCATGGGGTGAATCAAGAGCCCAAGGAGGTAAAAAGAGCATCCCCATTTGGGACTGGCATGGCAGAGGGTGGAGGTGCATGAGCAGGGTGAGAGGGCTTCCACAGGATGGAAGGCCTGCTGCAGGGCGGAAACTCAAGCAGGACAAGGATGTCCACTGCATGGGGGTGGCCTAGCGCAGTGTCAGGGCCCAAATAGGGTGAGGAAGGCACCCATATGGAGGGGCCCCATGTGGGGTGTCAGAGCCCAACAGGAGTGAGGAGGGCACCCAGGTGGGGCAGTGACCCAGCAGAGGGAATCAGAGCTCCAGCAGAGTGAGGACAAACCCTACCTCGCTGGAATGTTATCAGGATTAAATTGGTAATATGTATAGTGTGTAAGCCCAGAGTAAGCACAGTCCAAGCATTTGCTATTAGTGTACATACAGGGCCTGGCACCATGACAAACACACAATACTCAACAAATGGCTGTTTATTATATGATTATACCATTGTACTACATCCTAAATACCTCACCTACATACCATAGCTAGTGTTTGGATGATGAGTAAAATTATTTCTAAAAATTAACTTACCCTCAACCACTTAATAACACCTACATCTCTTTCATAATTCCATTTTTTCACCCAGACTTCCAAATTTGCTCTTTCTTGTTTAATTCTACCTAATTTATCCTTTCATATTCCTTTAAACTCTCTACTCCTTTTCATCCTGACTTCACCTTCAAGATGTTTTAATTCACATATTGGCACAAAACCCACCATCTCCATCAACATAACACACGAAACATCTAAGCTGGTATGAAGAGCTTAAATACTCAATGAGCCTACAGCTACTTCCCCACATCAGTACATACAGAATAACTTGATATGTGTCTCATCTGTTTCATACCTGGCCTCGTTTTGGTGCATGCATGTATATCCCTAGGTAGAGTCCCATGGAAGGGGAATACGCAAGTCGTAACTTGTGTCCAGTCCCAGCAGTGAGCCGGAGGTCTTTATTCACAGGGACGTACTCCAAAATGTCGGCTACCATCACGCACATCTGGTCCTGTCCAAGGTAAGAGTTAATCAGTGGTAGCAAAGAATATTCAGGTTAGAAAAATAAACCCCTTCCCCTTTTAAAGGATGCACATCCATTCTATCTAGCACTCTCTAGTTTATCTGCTGAGGGACCCTATAGGTTTTTTTTTTTAAGGGCTGAGAGGAGAAGATCTCTTCAGTCTGACAGATAAAAGCATCAACTGTTTTGTTTGTGAATCTTAAAAACTATTTTACCAACTTGCATTTTAAAAACACATTTGTTCCTCTTAAGAGTATACTCTACTGTTTCAACTTTTCTGTAGGATTCATAATTTTCAAAATAAAAAGACAAAAAGTTAAGGGGGAAATATATAAAAGATAAAGTTAAATGGGGCCGGCCCGGTGGGGTAGTGGTTAAGTTCCCGTGCTCCACTTCAGTGGCCTGGGGATCGGAGATTCAGATCCCAGGCATGGACCTGTGCACCGCTCGTGAAGCCATGCTGTGGTAGGCGTCCCACATAAAACAGAGGAGGATGGGTACGGATGTTAGCTCAGGGCCAATCTTCCTCAGGGAAAAAAAAAAGGCTAAATGAAACTGTCTGAGTCTGGAAATGGCCCATAATTTCCAAACTAAGCAATCCGATAATCTTTAAGAGAAGCAGCAAGATTTACTTCAATTCTCTTACAATTCACAATCTTCTCTTAACTTGTAGTAACTATAAATGTAGCATTTACCTTGTAAGACCACATTCGTAGTTTATGATCCTGGCACAGAGCAAAGATGAAGGCATCATGTTCAACGCAATGAACCGCAAGACTGAGGGGACGATCTGAAGGCCCCTGATCACCTCTGAAAACGTAAAGCCAAGTTTTAGAGTTACATTGTTACAAATCATCTGATCATTAGAATTTGCAATTAAAGAGATAAAATAAAATTATAAATGTACACTCTTAACAGAAGGAGCAAGACTTTATACACTGGTATAAGATAACTACATTTTCTATTTGATTTATAACCAACTACTATGACAAATTTTAAAAGGCTCTACATAGCAATGGAAAACTGTTCTAACCATCGAAAACTTTCTCCTTCTAATATCACACAAAATTGGATTTGGCAAGTCAGGGCAGAGCACCCAACTGGATAATGTGAGAAAATATACAGTAAGCCAGTTTCTGCTGTCAAGGTGCCCAATCCCAAATGAAGTGGGCTCTGGAGAATGGATCTCCTCACACGGAATGTGAGATTGTGCAGACTCCTCCTTCCAAATTAGAATGTTCATCTGCCTTAGAGGAAGACTGGAAGCACTAATAGGTGTTGACCAGTGCAAAAGGATTAAACTCTTGGGCTTTGTGATTTACCTGCCAGACACCACTCACCTGATAGCTGTTGGCATCCAGCCTATAAGCAATCGTTGCATTACTGAACTCTGTTTCAGTTCCACAACTGACACCATCCCTACAAGGTTGAAAACAGACCAATGATATCCAAGGTACCTCCTAATCAGACTTCAGAGAAACCTGAAGGCAAGGAGGATGCAACCAAGAACAGGGTCTTTATAACAGGTGACAGGCTTCTATGTTTCAATACTAAGTTTTAGGATGTATCTTTCCAAATACATCACACCAAAAATATTTTGAATCATTACTGGATCAATAAAAATAGGACTAACATACTCCTATGGAAAATGTTTGCCATTTACAAACAGTAACACATATCGCTGCTCAGGAGAATCACTTCATTCTTTCACTGGGTACCTTCCATCTGCCAGGCATAGTTCTAGGTGCTGGAGATACAGCAGTAAACAAAACAAATTAAAAAAAACTCTTGTCCTCATAGAACTTACATTCCATTGGGAGGAGGCGAGAAGCAGAGACAGTTAACAAATTAAGCAGAATGGGTATATAGTAAATGCTGGGGGCGGGGTGTGTGTGTGTGCAATTTTGAAAAGGGTGGTCAGGGAAAGCCCCAGTGAGGGGACACCGAGTAAAGACCTAAAGGAGTTGAGGGAATGAGCCAAGCTGATAGCTGGCAAAGACTATCCCAGGCAAAAGCCCTGAGGTAGGAGTGTGCTGGTATGTTCAAGGAATTGCAAGAAGGCATGTGGCTGGGGCAGAGAAGGCGAGAGGGAAAGAATGAGAAGCTGAGGTGAGAGAGGCAGCAGGGGGTCACTTAAGCCACTGTAAGGACTTGGGTTACTTCAGAGTGAGCTGAAGAACAACTCTCACTCGTGGGCTTTGAGCAGCAGAGTGACATGACTCAACGCAGGTTTTAGATGCATTAGTCAGAGAAGTTTCTGTAGAGGGATAAAGACAGATCTGGGGAGATATTTGGGAAGCAAATGCAATAATCTAGGCAAGAGGTAGTGGTGACTTGGAGGAGGGTACCAGCAGCCAAACTTCCTTGTTTCAATTAGTTTATTTTAGTCACAGTAAGTACCTCAACCTGGGGCAGCCAACTAGTCAACTCATCTCTATTACAGGCCTTAGAATAGGCTGTCTTACAGTTACATTTCTCATACTCCAGTAAGCTTTACAGTTCCTCATCCACCATAGAAAATCTCACCTTCTTGGAAAAAAACAGTAAAGCATTAGGGGCTCACAAGGCAAGCAATAGTGAATGACCATTTCAGGGGTAGCATAAAAGCAAGTGCTGCAATGGATGATGGGTTTGGACTTCTAAAGCCCGTTTTAATGCCAATATTCCTTGTTTTAAATTAAATCCATGCTCAGTTCCCATTCTTACCAGGTACGTCGTAAGGAGGTAGTTTAAGAACAAAGATTCCCCCAGAAGCAGATGGTAGAGCAAACAGGGCCTCCCCATCGTTGCTAAGCCAGGCTGCCGAGGTGGTAGAATTAGGGGAGAGTCCAGGTACTGTTGGAATTAACTGATAGTTGCAAGGATCCCTGAAATCAACTTTCCCAACATCAGTGAATATTGACTGCATCTGACTTTCAATTACCAGCTCCTGTGGAGTAATTAAAAAGAAAAATCTGTTCAATCAAAATAAGCTGAATTTTGCTCAGTTCCTCTCAATTCCTACATAAGTTTTTAAAGTAAAAAATTGTTGAGCTTAAAAAGAAAGCTATTCTTTTTTTTTTTTTTTTTGCAAGGAAGACCAGCCCTGAGCTAACATCCGTTGCTAATCCTCCTCTTTTTGCTGAGGAAGACTGGCCCTGGGCTAACATCCGTGCCCATCTTCCTCCACTTTATATGGGACGCCGCCACGGCATGGCTGACAAGCAGTGCGTCGGCGGGTGCCCGGGATCCGAACCGGTGAACCCCGGGCTGCCAAGCGCGGACGAAACCGCTACGCCACCGGGCGGCCCCCAGAAAGCTATTCTTTTAATGAAAACTATTTCTTCCACTTAAAATGTGTCTGATCATTTTAAATGGGAACTATCAAAGTATGCTCTTGAGGGCTAACAAGGAATCCAAATTTCCTTCAATTCCAAAGGCTATTGCTCCAGCACTAAATTTGTGACAGCCAGAGTAATTTGGGGAATAAAAGATATTACACTTAACCAACTTACACTCCTATACATCCGGGAAGGGTGTGGTAAAAGTAACCTGTGCGCTGTCTGATTGGTTAATATCAAGATTATCACATGATTCTGAGTCTCAGAGACATGAACCCCGCCGGGTAAGAGACTGCAATTTTGGAATTTGAGGCGAACTGCATTATTCAACAGATTTAGGTCTAGGGACTCCTCCACCAGCTCCAATGTATCTCCAGAGGTCTTCCTACAAAAAAAAGAGACATTTGTTTAAAAAGTTTATGCTTTTCTTTCTAATTGATTGCTGCACTGAAATATATGGGAATAGTTCCAAGTGAACTCTCCCAAATTGAAAATTTTGGATAAATAAATTCAGACCAACTTTTACAATCCAAACCACATTATGTAGATTTTCAAAACACAGCATAAAATTCAAATCTTATCATACGATTCTCTGTTAAACGGAGGCATTGCCAAACCCGATAGTCCATTTACTTAGAACGATATTCAATGCAACTGAACTCCACTTTAATGAAAATTCACACCACACACCCCCATTACTTGGAGTGGAATGTGGCCTCCACATATATTACTACAGTGACCTTAATCAATGTGGGTGTTTCCCCTTCTATTACTTCTTCCTGCCAGGATGCAGGGCAGACTCTTCTTCAGGTGCAACTCTGCCGTATGGCAGCTTTGGAACCATAGAAAGCACCATGCTGGGAATGCCCTAACTTCCCACCACCTCATCTACCGTGTTACCCACATCCTTCCCCGAAGAGCAAGTACTTTCTCAAGTATATTCCCCCTGCATCTGTCTCTCCTTCTTCCAGAGCCTTCCACTGACATTCAAACAAGCTCTTCCCTGGCCTCTCCCTTTCTATCACCCCATTCCAGCCTCCCATCCAGCTCTCACATTCTCTTCATTCCCCTCCACAGCCAGGCTGTCTCTATTTCCTCGCCTCCCTCATACTCTTCAACCTACCCTCTTAGCAAGATCACCATACCAACTCCAATGGACTCTTCAGTCCTTCTCTTTCTATCAACTCTTGGCAGCATTACACATACTTCACCAGGCCGCCCTTCTTACAGCTGTCTCTTCTCTTCACTTCTGTGACACTACTCTCGCCTGGTTTTACTCCCACATCTCAGGGCATTCCTTCTCCTTCTCTTTGACCTGACTTGTACATATTAGATTTCCTCAACCCTTGATCCTGGGTAGTCTTCTCTGCTCACTGTACACATTCTCCCAAAGCACATCTTATCTACTCCCAAAGCTGTAAGCACCATTTCATGACTCCCCAGAGCTACTCTCCTTCTGGTAACTCATGGTATGTCATCAGCACAATTTTTTGGATCCTCAACCGAATCTCGGAACAATTGATTCACCTTCCTGCCTTATGGTTAAAGTTGGGTCCTGGATCTTCCCTGAAGACATTACCCCTAGAGCCCTCTCTAAGGTGGCTTTCTCTACCATGCTCCTTGTAGTGGGGCCTCAGGGTAAGGCACAGATGTCCTGCTCGCTCCCCATCACCAGTCTAGGCTGTTGTCCCTCCCTCCCTGCCCAAACCACTCAGCTCTGAGGCTCATGCAATCAGATACCAACTGCTACTCTCGCTCATTACAGTTACCTACCGCTCTCTCACATTCCTTGAAGACTTTAGCTCCTGGCTCACTATCACTCTCTCCCCACACTTCTCCTGCCACAATTCTTAATGATTTCAATATCCACATTTTTTCTAATACTTCACTTTCGCAGTTTCTTCAACTCCTCTCCCTAGTGGCTGCCTTGACTGCATATAAATATACTGTTATATTTCCTCTACACTCCTCCATTGCCCTCCCGCTACCATTGGATTTCTCTGCTTCCCTTATGGCATTGCTCCTTGACACAGTTGTTCTATACTCACAATTCCTCTCCTCTTCTCTCTTGAACCCACTCCACTTGGGCTTTTGCACCACTATTGGAGTAGTTCCTGACAAGGTCACCAATGACCTCCACGATGCAAAGGCCAATTTTCTCTTCTCTGACTTATATGCAGCATGTAACAGTTTTTCACTGTCCTCCTTCTTGAAATATTTCCCTTAGCTTCTGGGACACCACTCTCTTATTGTTCAACTCTTATCTCACTAGCTAGTCCTCAGTCTCCTCTGCTGGTTCCTCATCTTCCTAAATATTCACGTGCCCCAAGGTCCAGTCTTCAGATCTCTTCTCTTCCCTCTACACAAGTGGTTCGTAACCGGGGGCCATTCTGCCCCACTCTCCAAGGACATATAGCAATATCTGGAGACATTTTTGCTTGTCACAACTTGGGGGGGGGGTGCTATTGGTATGAGGTGGGTAGAGGCCAGGGATGCTGCTAAACACCCTACAATGACAGGACAGCCCCCCACAACAAAGACTTATCTGGTCCCAAATGCCAATAGTGCAGAGCTTGAGAAACTCATTCTCTAGGTGATCTCATTCAGTATAACAGCTTTAAATGCCATCTAATGCCAACAATTCCCAAATCTGTATCTTTAGCCCAAACTCTCCACTGAACTTCTGACAACTGCCTCAACTCTTCCACCTGGATATCTAAGAGGATCTCAAACTAAACCTGTCCAAAACAGAATTCCCGGACCCAGCAAACCCGACAAAGAAACAAAAACACCTGCTTACTTGCATTCTTTTCCAACTAAATTAATGGCAACTCTATAACTTCCGGTTGCTCAAGCCAAATATCTGGGGGTCATCCTTGACTATTCTTTCTGTATACCCCACATCTGATCCAACAGTAAATTCTAACAAATTCACCTTCAAAACATATCCCGAATCAGAACATTTCTCACTGCCTCTACCAATACCACCCTGGTCCAAGCAGGCATCATCTCTTGTCTGGATTGTGGCACTGATCTCATAATTGGTCTCCCTGCTCCCACTCTTTTCCCACTACACTCTGTTCTCAACCTACAGCCAGAGCAATCCTTTAAAAAAACAACTTAGGAGCCGGCCCTGTGGTGTAGTGGTTAAGTTTGCACGCTCTGCTTCAGCAGCCCGGGGTTCATAGGTTCGGATCCCAGGCATGGACCTACATACCGTGGCAGCATCCCATATACAAAATAGAGGAAGACTGGCACAGATGTTAGCTCAAGAACAATCTTCCTCAAGCAAAAGGAGGAAGACTGGCAACAGATGTTAGCTCAGGGCCAATCTTCCTCACCAAACAAAAACAACCATAATGGGTTCATGTTCAAAACTAGTCTTTGGGATCTGAACAGACATTTCTCCAAAGATATACAGATGGCCAACAAGCACATGAAAAGCTGTTCAACATCATTAACTATCAGGGAAATGCAAATCAAAACTCAATATAAAATACAATATCACCTCACTCCCGTCAAAATGGTTATAATTAACAAGACAGGAAACAACAAGTCTTGGAGAGGATGTGGAGAGAAGGGAACTCTCATACACTGCTCTTAGGAGTGCAAACTGGTGCAGCCACTACAGAAAACAGTATGGAGATTCCTCAAAAAATTAAGAATAGAACTACCATACGATCCAGCTATTCCACTGCTGGGTATTTATCTAAAGAACATGAAAATGCGAATGTGTAAAGATACATGCACCCCCATGTTCACTGCAGCATTGTTCACAATAGCCAAGCCTTGGAAGCAACCTAAGTGACCATCAAGAGACGAACGGATAAAGAAGATGTGGTATATATACACAATGGAATACTACTCAGCCAAAAGAAGCGACAATATCTGGTCATTTGTGACAACATGGATGGACCTTGAGGGTATTGAAAGTGAAATAAGTCAGAGAAAGAAAGTCAAATACTGTGTGATCTCATGCATAAGTAGAAGACAAACAACAACAAGAACCACATAGAGGCAGAGATTGGATTGGTGGTTACCAGAGGTGGGGAGGGAAGGAAGAGAGGGAGGGAGGGTGGGAGGGAGGTGAAAGGAGTGATTAGTCACGTGCGTGTGGTGATGGATTGTAATTTAGTCTTTGGGTGGTGAACATGATGTAATCTACACAGAAATCAAAATATAATGATGTACACCTGGAAATTATATAATGTTATAAACCAATGTTACCGCAATTAAAAAAAAAAGAAAAATACCCCCCCCCAAAAGGAAAGATTAAAAACAAAAACAAAAAAACTGGTTTTGGGGGTTTTATCCTCTAAGCTACATTTCCTCTGCTTTTAGTGCTGCCTGGGAGGGTATCTCTCCTAGAACTCTGTGTCCCAACTTTCTCCTGATTCCGATAAGAATAGAAAACGGTGTTTCTCTTTTCCTGTCGATTACCGCTAAGGAGAATGACACTTGGGTAACAGTCACGGAAATCCAAACGCCCAACAACCCTACCTTCCGGGGGCTGGCGAACACAGTACTTACCAATGAATGAACCTGTTTCTGGTAACGGAGAACAGCTTTCCACTTTCCACGTAGTAGAAGCCTCCCGCGCTCTCACTGTATTTGACTGCTCCGGCCAATGCATTTGCAGTCCCTGCAAAAGGAGAGTGGGTCAGCCTGCACACGTGGTTCTCGGGGGATGACAAGGACTGATGGCGCTGAGAAGGCAGAGGGTGACAGATTGACAATCCATACAAAAAGAAGGGGAACAAAAGAGGAAGGACGCTAAGGAAGCTCTGCACCCGGGGCTGTCGGCATGTGGGCTCAGGAAGATGAACTGGGGGTCAGAGATGTAGGGACCCATGGGGGGATCCCGAGCGGAAGGAGACGATCGCGCCCTCCTTGGCTGCTTCCGTACCAACGCCGCAAACTGTGAATTCTCGAAAGTGCCTCGGCCTTTCGCGCTCAGCTCCGCTGAGCTCCACGAAGCTCCGTTCTATGGCTCCCGCCGCCGCCATCTTCCCGCCGCCACCGCCGCGAGGCCCGACGGGACAGCAGCAGGCAGGGCGGTGTCGTCACTTCCGGGGGCGGGGTGGCGGAGGCGCGGAAGGTGGAGGAGCCGGGCGCTAGGAGGGCGGGGCCGGCCCGTCGCTGCGAGGCTTCGGCGGAGTTGGCTGGGGAGTGAGGGTGGGCGGGGGGAGCGGCTCTACCTGCGGGAACCTTCGCGTGGCCGGCTGGAAGGCCTCTGGGGGACGGCGACCTCTTCCCGGCGGCCTCAGGCAGCGGGCGGGCCCGGAGTTGTTTCCATTTTGAAAACGCCGCGCGGGCGGCGGCCGAGCCTCCCGGGAGGGGCGAGGTCGGGCGAGGCCGGGCACAGGGGCGCCCTCTGCCGGGCTCCGGGTTTGCGGTCACCTGTCCCCGCGTGGAGGTGTCGGTCTGTGAGTCTCCGCCGGGTCTTCTTTTCTTCGCCCTTCAGCGACACGGGATGGGAGGAAATGAAGAGATGAGGGGCCTTCTGTGTTGGAATTCTTGTATAATAAGTTCTGTGTTCTTGTATAATGAAACATGATGTGTTCAGTTAAACATTGATGGTGCAACCTGCAGAGATTCCCTAAATGCTGCTCACTTGCTTACGTGAAGGGAATTTTGCCTTTCGTTCCACCTGTGCTCTGGATGTTTGGAAGATACTGCGGCTTTACTCATATCTAGGGCAGAGTAGATGCTCAATATTGAGGAAAATGCTAATTTTCAGGGGGAAAGGTTCCCCCCGCCCTTGATGGACAACGTTTGTTAAGCATGACTGTTATTATTTCTTTTTTTTTTGTGGGGAAGACCAGCCCTGAGCTAACATGTGTTGCCAATCCTCCCCTTTTTGCTGAGGAAGACTGGCTGTGGGCTAACATCCGTGCCCATTTTCCTCCACTTTATATGGGACGCCACCACAGCATGGCTGACAAGCTGTGCGTCGGCGGGCGCCCGGGATCCGAACTCGCGAACCCCGGGCTGCCAAGCGTGGACTAAACCGCTGCGCCAGCGGGCAGCCCCGTTATTATTTCTTATTATTACCAATGACCGCAATCCTTCTCTGTCCTTCTGTGTTTCATTCATCCTATTCTGATCACTCTCCTATCTTTCCAGCTCACTCCTGGGACACCAACAATGCAACCCCTCCATTCCACCTACAATCTATTGTTCCTACCACATTTCCACTGTCCCTCACTTCCTTGATGTTTCCTTCTTGCTCTGTTTAAATTCCATTTAAGTTTACTCTCTTGCCTAGCTCTCTGTCTTCATCGTTCTCCGGTAAAAACCACAACTTGAACTCCAAATCGGCAGCTGAACAGGCCTGGGGAAAATATACAGCTATGCTGACATGCTCCCTCTGCCTCCATCATGACTCTGAACCTTGAGGGGGGCCGTACTGCTGCCCTGCAAACATTGTAACGTTGTATTTGCTTTGTCTATTTACCTTCCTACGTATTTCACAACTGCTTGAACCTGCAACACCTCCATCCATATCGTCACTCTCAGCTTGCTTCTTCACTTGGAAAATTGATGCAATCAAGAGAATTTCGCTCACTATGACACCTCCCTCCCTACCAGCATCTGTACCCACGTACTCTGCTTTCCTTTCCTGTTAGTATAAATTGAACTGTCCGTGAGCTTATGGAAGGACAACGTTTCTACTTTTTCCCTAGGTCACCTGCCCAAGGACACCATTCCAGCAATGTCCTCCTCCTACATCCTCAAATTTTCCCCCTTTTCACTGAGTTGTTTCTCTAAGCACACAAACATGCTGTTATTTCTCCTCCCCACGACAAACAGACCCTCGTGTATCTCCACTCTCTTCAGCTACTACTACCTACTACTTCAGGGCTCCTCCCCACCTTTACAGCAAAATTCAACAGCCTTCTAATTTCTTTCCTCTCTCTCTTTTTTTTTCTTGCTGAGGAAGATTAGCCCTGAGCTAACATCTGTGCCAATCTTACTCCACTTTATATGTGGGTCAATGCCACAGCGTGGCTGAAGAGTGAATGTCCACACCTGGGATCTGAATCCACGAACCTGGGCCACCAAAGTGGAGGGTGCTGAACTTAACTACTATGTCACGGGGCCAGTCCCTCTCTTTCTCTCTTAAACCTGCTTTTATCAGGCTTTTGCTCCTACTGCTCTACTGAAATGGCTTTGTTCAAGGTCACCAATGACATCCACATTACTACTAGTATATCTAACACTGAACTCTCATTCCTAAAATTCCTTAACCACCTGCAGCATTTCACCAACTGATTGCTTTCTTGACCACCTTCTTCACGTGGCTTCCGGGACACCACACACTTGATTTCCTTCCACTTCACTGACTATTCCTTTTGAGACTCCTTTGCACTATAGTGGCTTCCCTTTTCCCGACCTCTTAATGATGGAGTGCCCCAGAGCTCAGTTCTTGGCTCTGTCTACGCACACTTCCCTGAGGAGTTCATCCAGTCTTCTGGCTTTAAATACTAGATTTCTGTATGCTGATAATTCCCAAATATGTATCTCTAGTCCAAGCCGTTCCCCTGAACTCCTGCCTATTCTGTATCTTAGATTTAACACATCTAAAACTGAAGTTCTATCATGTCTAAAACTGAAGTCTTGATCTCCGCCCCCCCCAACCTGTACTCCTCCCATCTCAGTTATTGTCATCCTTCCAATTGCTCAAGTGAAAATCCTTGGAGTCATCTCTGAATCCTCTTTCTCTCTTACTTTATATCCAATCAGTCAGGGAATCCTATTACTCTACCTTCAAAAGATATCTAGGGGCCGCCCGGTGGCGCAGCGGTTTAGTCCGCGCTTGGCAGCCCGGGGTTCGTGAGTTCGGATCCCTGGCGCCCACTGATGCACTGCTTGTCAGCCATGCTGTGGCGGCGTCCCATATAAAAAGTAAAGGAAGATGGGCACGGATGTTAGCCCAGGGCCAGTCTTCCTCAGCAAAAAGGGGAGGATTGGCAACAGATGTTAGCTCAGGGCTGGTCTTCCCCACAAAAAAAAAAAAAAAAGATATCTAAAGTCCAAACACTTCTCACTGCCATCATCCTGGTCCAAGCTACCAACAGCTCACCTGGATTATTGTAATAGCCTCCTAAATTGCCTCCCTGCTTTCTGTACTCCTCATCTGCCACTTCTCTACTAGAGCCTACACTCCTGAAATCATGCCTGACACATAAGAGGCATTCAGTAAATATTTGATGAATGAGTGAGTGAATGAATGAATGGTCCAGGCAAGAGTTGATGAGGCCCTGAGTGGCACGGGGAGGAAGGGAGTAGATTTGAAGTGACAAGAGATTTTCACATTTTAGGGGAGGAAGACAAATCCTCTACCCTCTGGGTCCTTCTGGCTGGGCTATGAATTAAATTGACATGAGACAGAGTAACAGGAGAAAATCAAACAAAGCTTTATAACATGCACACATGGGAGAGACTCAGGAAAACTGAGCAACTCACCAAAATGGTGGAGGCTCTCATCTTAAATACCATCTTCAGCTAAAGACAAAGGAGGATGTTGGGGCTGGGGGGAGTCAGTTATGGGAAATTACCAGAAAAGCACAGTAAACAAGAGTAAGATTATTATGTAGATTTAAGTCCTCACCTTCCACACTGATAAGAGTTTCTAGAGATGAGGTCACCCCCCTTTTCTTCCTGGAACAGAGAGGGAGACACCTTTACAAATGGAGATTTCCCTTACAAATGTAAATGTCTCTTACAAAGAGGAACTTCTACTTTTCAGAGCTTCTCTCCTGTCTGCAGTTCCTAAAATTAACCAGCCCAGAATAATCCTTATGCCAAAGAGACACGTTTTGGGGTGGCCGATTCTGATCCCCCACAACATATTGAGGTATATGGGGTAACTATTCAGGTTCAATATTGAACTGAAGAAGCCTGACTTGTGGCCTATCAAACGTACACTGTACACCTGTTTTAGCCATTAAAAAGTGCACTCTCTTAAAATAGGAATGCACACTTCCTCTCCTACACCCTATTGGTAACGCCCATATTAGTCCCTTTTCTGACAACAGGATCTGTTGACCTGCTAATTTCCACAGAATACCCCTTTGAAACTTTGAGGAATATATATCCTGGGCATGTTTAATGTATGTTCTTTGTTCTAAAAAGGTATGACTGTACTGAAAACCTTGCTTCTCTGGAATGCTTTCTTCCTTTCTGGAAAAGGCCTTCCTGGGTCATAATCCTCACCTTGGCTTGAGTTAAACTCATTTTATCTCTCTTATCTATAGCACAGTTATTGGTTATTTGCATTGACAGAAGGAATATTGAGGAGGTAAAATCAGTGGCATCTGGTGAGTTAGCGTGAAAATGAGAGAGAGAGAGAGTCAAGTCTAGGACAAAGTCATACATCCTTGTGTGACAACTGGGTGAATGGTAGGCGCATTAACTGGCTGGGAACAGTGGAAGAGGAGCAGGTCTGCGGAATAGGGAAGAAAGCTGACTTGTATTTCCTTGTAGGAACAATCAGCATTGGTGGTAAAGTTTCTAAAGTTGCTGAATGAAAATACTGCATTATTGAACAGAGCTACCATTTAAAACATTTTTCCTGAATCAGAATTTCAAGCTCCTGAGATTCCACTATCTATCTCTCACTGAATAAAATAAAAATAAAATGTAAGTGATAATGGCATTATTTTTGGGGTTTTTTTTTTTTTTTTTTTACAGATTTCAACTATGATTAGTTACTAAGTTATAACTGATCATGACATGGCAGTATGTGACACACCACAGCTGAGAGCACTATTCTGAAGACTGATTCTTTCCAAATTCATATCTAGATGTCAGACCTCTTTCCTGAGCTTTCAGTCTTTATATTCAACTGCCTCCTAACATCACTAGGATTCCCCACAGACACCTCAAACTCAACATATCCAGAACTTAACTCATCTTATCCCATGTTACACTCTCATCTAATTATCTATGTGCCTGTCACTACCCAGTGACCCAATCTAGGAATCACCCTGGATTTCTTTCTTACTCCCAAAGTCCAAATCTCATGTATTTACGTGACAGAGTAAAGAGGACCACAAATTCTTTGCCATTCCTCCCATCCAGAGTGGAGTCTTTGTCCCCCCACTTGAATCTGGGAGGGCTCTGTGACTGCTATAAGCAATAAAATCCAGGAGAAGTGACACTGTGCCAGACTAGCCTTAAGAAAGTCTACTTCTGTTTTGCAACACTGACCGTGGGGGAAGTTATCTAATAAATTCAACGATCCTGGGGTTGCCATGCTGGAGAGATCACAGAGAGACCACATGCAAATGCCCTAAGGCCACATGGAGTGAGAGCTGCCTGATGAGTCGTCCCTGGCTGTTCCAGGCCCAGTAATTTGTGTGGCCCCAGCTGAGGCCCCAGAAATCTTGTGGAGCAGAGACAAGTCATGCCTGCTGAGCCCTGTCCAAATTGTAGACTCATGGGCGAAATATATGATCGCTGTTTTGTTGATTGACTGATTGGTGAGGAAGATTGTCCCTGAGCTAACACCTGTGCCAATCTTCCTCTATTTTGTATGTGAGATGCCTCCACAGCATGGCCGATGAGTGGAGTAGGTCCACTCCTGGGATCTGAACCCATGAACCGGGGCCTCAGAAGCAGAGCACGTGGAACTTTAACCGCTCGGCCATGGGGCCAGCCCCCTATGATCACTATTTTAAGTCACTAAGTTTTTGGGTAGTTTGTTGGGCAGCAATAGATATCAGGAACTTTTCCTCCTCTGGTCTTCCACATTTCATTCTTAGATCACCAAAACAACTCCGTGTTGATCTGAATCTATTCTTGCTCTCCCTGCCTCTCCATTTTACAAACACACTGTGAGATAACAGTTCCTATTCACCCCTTATACTGTTGTGTTTCTTCTTGGACTGCTGTAACAAAATACTAAAGACTGAGTGGCTTAAACAACTAACATTTTCTTCTCACAGTTTTGGAGGCTAGGAAGTCCAAGATCAAGACCCCAGCAGATTCGGTGTCTGGTGAGGGCCTGCTTCCTGGTTTATAGCCAGCCATCTCTTGCTGTGTCCTCAAATGGTGGAAGGGGCAAGGCAGCTCTCTGGGGTCTCTTTTATTAGGGCTCTAGTCCCATTCATGAGGGCTCCACCCTCATGAACTAATCACCTCCTTTGATATTGTGATTTATAGTGAGAGTATTATATTTGGTCTTCATCCCTGTTCCCGGCACAGAGCTCCTAAAACCCGTGGAGTTCCCTAAAAAGGAGCAAGCTAAAGGTGTCTTTTATTATGTTAATGAGGTGCATTTTGGAAAGTCTCCAGGTAACCTAAGGAGGTGGTTGGTTGCCAGGAGAACCAACCACATGGTTAGAGGGTTGGAACTTTCAGGGAGGGAAGACAGGCTGGAGATTGAATTCAGTCACCAATGGCCGATGATTTAATTGATTATGACTATGTAATGAAGTCTCCATAAAAGCCCAGAAGGATGGGGTTCAGAGAGCTTTTGGGTTGGTGAACCAGGATCCATCCAGGTGCCCGGCCCCAAACTCTGCGTTCAGGACCTCACCCTATATATCTCCTCATTTGTCTGTTCATTTGATTCCTTTGATATTCTCTACAATAAACTGGTAATCTAGTAAGTAAATTGGTTTCCTGAGTTCTGTGAGCTGCTCTAGCAAATGAATCAAACCCAAAGAGAGGGTTGAGGGAACCTCTGATTTATACCCAGTGGGTCAGAAGCACAGGTGACAACCTAGATTCGCAATTGGCATCTGAAGTGGGGGCAGTCTGTGGGGCTGAGTCCTTAGTCTGTGGAATCTGATGCAATCTCCAGGTAGACACTGTCAGAAGTGAGTTAAATTTGTGGGGACACCTGGTCAGTGTCTGCAGGGAATTGAGTTAATTGCTTGGTGACGTGGGAAAAACCCACACACTGGACCTCCCAAAGACCCACCTCCAAATAGCATCGCATGAGGATTAGGTTTCAGCTACGAATTTTGGTGCTATAGACAGAGGTTCAGTCTGTAGCACTTTTTAAAAACTTTCAGGGGCTCCCTGGTGCTCTGAGTTTCAAAGTCTTTGTCCCTATTCAACTTTATCTCCCTTCTTTGAATTCCTGCAGCTCCTTAAAGGAGAAACACTTATTTTGTCCCAACTCTATACTGCCTTCTTCGTGTAGTAGGAGTCCTAACTTGAGTCCATGTGGGAGTCAGTCATATCTGGGCACATCTGTGAAACTGGTGTGATGCCAGAAACCTATTGGCAAGGAGACTGAAAAGAGTCTTGAGAAATAATTTCGCCTTAGGGGAGAAGGAACGTGTAGCAGTTCAATGCCACAGGACTCAGTTGTAGTGGAGGGATCTTTCTGAGGACAGAGTGATTTGCCTCCCTCCTCTGCTCCCACTGGACTTGCATCTGAGGCCTATGGAGAACAGAGTGGGGGACTATAATGAAAAAGAGGCCAAGTTCATTATGAATTCTATAAAACTTTGACAACCCACAAGTACTGAGGCTGCTCTCCCAGAATGTGCACTAAAAGGAGAGAGCAGCACTCCCCCTGTGCAAATGACCCCACAGCAGTTTTGTCCATTTAAAGGCTCCAGCACATAGGCGGGGGTGACTTCCAGAAGTCTGGTGACCAAAGGGGTGGGGTAAGTACCTGGCAAGCACTGATGTCCAGTAGAGCAGGGGTGGTCCCGCTAGGAGACTGGAGCCTGGCCAGCACAGCAATTCTTAACAGTTCCTTGGTGGAGTTACCTAGATCCATTGGAAATGGATTATTTCATAAACAGATTATTTCATGAACACAGACACCTCCTGGGTACTCCTAAAAATGCTTGAGGGTCTCTAGCAGGGACTGGGAATCTGCCTGAGGAGGTGGGGGCAGAAGTCAGTGGAATTTGTTCATGTTTTTAATGTAACTGTATTTTTACTCATGGGTTGGGGAAATTTGGGTTTCACTGTGTTGAACAATTTTACTTGTATATGTCATCCTCCTATTAGAGTTCTGTGTGCTTTTTTGTACGAGTTTTCTGTTGCTGCTATAACAAATTACCACCGATTCAGCAGCTTAAACAATAATAATTTGTTATATCACAGTTCTGCAGGTTAGAAGTCCAACATGGGTCTTATGGCGCTAACATCAGGGTGTCAGTAAGGTCGTATTCTTTCTGGAGACTGTAGAGGAGAATTCTTTTACTTGCCTTTTCAAGCTTCTAGAAATTCTATTGGAATTCCAATACATTCCTTGGCTCGTGGCCCCCTTCTTTCGTCTTCAAAGTCAGCAATGTCACATCTCTCTCTGACCTCAGGGAAATGTTCCTGCTTTTAAGGACTCATGTGATTGGGTTGGGCCTACCCAGATAATCCAAAATAGTCTCTCCATCCCTAGATCCTTAAACTTAATCACATCTGCAAAGTTCCCTTTGCCATGTAAGGTAACATATTCATAGGTTCCAGGGATTAGAATCTGGAGATCTTTTTTGGGGAGAGGGCATTTTTCTACCCACCATATTTATGATTTACTAAATATATCACATTCTAATTTCATCTTCATAATGTGCCTGTAAGGTAGTATTATTTCTGTAAGGTGGATAACTTTTCTGAAACACTGGTTAAAAATACAGTGTCCATCAGTTGTCACCACCGCAACCCAGAGTTCATTCTTAGCATTTATCACGAATAAGGACAACCAGATATAAAGTGTCTCCTGGTGTGATGCAGTGTGAAGAATACAGCATATCTGTAAGCCATTTTTAAATGACTTTATTATTATCCACCTACCATAAAATTTACCTCTCTAAAGTGTACAATTCAATGATTTTTGTACATTCATATAGTTGTGTAACCATCATCACAATCTAATTTGGGGACATTTTTATCACCCCAAAAGGAAATCCCATACCCATTAGCAGTCACTGCCCATCCCTCCTCCTCAGCCCCTGGAAACTACAAGTCTACTTTATGTTTCTATAGATTTGCCTATTCTGGACATTTCATCTAAATGGAATCACACATATATGGTCATTTGTGTCTGGCTTCCTTCACTTACCATAACGTTTTCAAGGTTCATCTATGTTATAGCATGAATCAGTACTCCACTCCTTCTTATAGCCGAACAATATTCCATCGTACGGATATACCACATTTTACTTATCCGTTCATCAGATGCTGGACATTTGGGTTGTTTCCACTTTTTGGCTATTATGAATAATGCTGCTATGAACATATAAAGTATTCTTGCCAAAGATGTTTAATCCAGATTGTGGTAGGCAGAATAATGGCCCCTCAAAGATGCCCATGTCCCAATCCTTGGAACCTGCAAATATGTTACCGTACGTGGCACAAGGGACTCTGCGCACGTGAGTAAGGTTGAGGATCTAGATTTGAGATGAGCCTGGATCACTGGATTGTTGTTCTTAGCTGAAGGGGGCTGCCTTGCCTGTGGTTAAGCCCCCTGCATCCAATGAGTGGCCAGTGTGGAAGTCTAAAGATCCTGCCTCCTGGCTTCGATCTAGGTCAACTCTGAAGGACCATCTCAGCTCCAGAGAGCTTTGTGGGATCAGCTCAGGCCTCAACTTCCTTTCTGCCCAATCCTGCCTCCCTTAGTCCCTTTGTGGTGCTGTTCCTGAGAAAAACCTCCTCCGTACAAATCTGTCTCAGAGTCTGTTCCTGGAGAATCCAGCATGAGACACACACACATGACATCTTGTCTAAGGATGGGTAGCCAGCTGGGAACCAGCAGAAAAAAAGAACTGGGAAAAGGAAAGAGTGCAGGGGAGGACCTATTCTAAATTCCAAAATTGATGATGCAATATTGGAAAGAATGTCCGCTAGCATTAGAAGACCTGGGTTCAAACTCTAACTCTGTCTCAACTATCCCCTTGTCACTTGGCAAGCCACCCAACATCTCTGTGCCTCAGTTTCTCAGAAGAGAGTGTTATACTTATTGATCTTCAAGCTCTCTCCTGGCATGAAAGCATAAGAGCCAGAGACAAGCTGGGTCTTCATCTTCATCTCTCCCTAATTTCCAGGCTGTGAACTGAGCCCACTCCAGAAGCTCCCTAGGAGTGAGGACTGGCATGTTCTCCCTGAGTCAAAAATGACTTTTTTCTTGGTGAGGAAGATTAGCTCTGAGCTAACCTCTGTTGCCAATCTACCTCTTTTTTTTTTTTTTTTTGCTTGAGGAAGATTAGCCCTGAGCTAACATCTATGCCAATCTTCCTCTATTTTGTATGTGGGTTGCCACCACGGCATGGCTTGACAAGTGGTGTAGGTCTGCACCTGGGATCCAAACCCATGAACCTGGGCCGCCAAAGCAGAGTGTGTCAGACTTAACCACTATGCCACAGGGCTGACCCCTAAAATTGACTTCTAAGTCACACGACCTGTGACCTTTGTGATAATTTCTTAGATGCTTGTCTGTCACAACGCTTTCCGTATACAGTATTTTCTCACTTCTGTGATATACACTTAAATTTTTTTTATGTATAAAAAATAAGAATGTGCCAGGGGCCGCCGGTGGCACAGTGGTTTAGTTCATGCTTGGCAGCCCAGGGTTTGCGGGTTCGGATCCCGGGTGCCCGTGGACGCACTGCTTGTCAGCCATGCCGTGGTGGAGTCCCATATAAAGTAGAGGAAGACAGGCGCGGATGTTAGCCCGGGGCCAGTCTTCCTCAGCAAAAAGAGGAGGATTAGCAACGGATGTTAGCTCAGGGCTGGTCTTCATCACACACGAAAAAGAATGTGTCATGCAAACAATGTGTGTATTTAATGTAGTCATGTTTCTTTTCTTTCTTTTTTCAAAAAACGTGGTTGTTAAATTGATAGGGCATCTTATAGTTTCCTAGGAATCCAGAAATTAGAATTTTTGACAGTGACTGTCTCCTTCCTCTTCTTATCTTCAATATCCATCAGAGTTCTCAAAACTTAAAAGTTCCTAATAGGGCTGGCCTGGTGGCATAGTGGTTAAGTTGGCACGTTCCGCTTCGGCGGCCCCGGGTTCACTGGTTCGGATCCTGGGCACTGACCGACGTGCCACCCATCAAGCCATGCTGAGGCGGCGTCCCATTTAGAAGAGCTACGACTCTACAACTGATACACAACTATGTACTGGGGCTTTGGGGATAAAAAAAGAAAAAAAAAGAGGAAGACTGGCAACAGATGTTAGCACAGGGCCAATCTTCCTCAAAGAAAAAAGTTCATAATAAATCTTTGAAGGAATGACTAAATGAATGAATAAATGCACATATGCACTCAGAAAACTCAAATACCTTTTGAACTATTAATATGCCAATTGATTGTAACATAAATGGAATCATATTGCCATCTACTGGTTAGGTGGTGACTTCATTTAGAAAGAAAAGGCAGAATGTTATCCAGATTATTGTTTGAGCAGCAAGTTTTATTTATAGATACTTTCATAAGAAAAATATTTTTATCACTTGACACTGTATTCTCAGAATGTCTTCGTTTGTCAGATCTCCGCTAATGGGTAAGTATAAGGGAACAGTACTGTAAATTGAACTTTAAAGCAGATTTTCCTAAACTAACTTAATAGCTATTCCTTGAAGGAAGAATTCAGTGGTTTAAATAAATCTGGGAAATGATGATAAATAAAGTTAAACATATTTCTTTCCTGCAGAACTTTTCAGAGACACTAATATGATAGTGTGCTCCCTGAAGGCTTATGCATAAAATATTTTCCAGACTCTTCAGACTCCTTTCAAGGAGCAACTCATTGGACCATTGTTTCATGGGAAAAAATTTGGGAAACACTGCTTTATTGTTATTTTTCCCATATGTTAAAAATATCTATTATTGCACAGTGTTTTCCTGACTACAAAGCCTTCTTTGACCTTCACATCCATGTTCTTGATAGAATTCAAGGAACATCATAATAAGTCAGTAATCATACCTTACATTTATATGGATCTTATTTTTATTTTTAGTTTTTGGTGAGGGAGATTGGCCCTGAGCTAACATCTGTTGCCAATCTTCCTCTTTTCTTCTTGGCTTGAGGAAAATTGGCCCTGAGCTAACATCCGTGTCAATCTTTCCTCTATTTTTTGTATGTGGGTCACTGCCACAGCATGGCTTGATGCATGGTGTAGGACCGTGCCCAGGATCCGAACCTGTGAAGCTGGGCTGCCAAAGCAGAGTGCACCGAACTTAACCACTATGCCACAAGGCCAGCCCCTGGATCTTACTTTTTAGGTAATAATTTCTTTAGTTGGAATTAGTATGATTTCACATTGAACACTTTTTTCGTAATCTACTTGTTTTGGATTCTAAGAATGTGGTCTCCTGCTGTTTGGACAGTTGCTTTCAATCATTACTGTTAGCAATAGCAGAAATGACTTGGTGGGATGGGCCCAGTGGCATAATGGTTAAGTTTGCTTGCTCTGCTTCGGCAATCCAGGGTTCTAGAGTTTGGATCCCGGGTGTGGACCTGTGCACTGCTCATCAAGCCATGCTGTGGTGGTGTCCCACATACAAAATAGAGGAAGATGGACACGGATGTTAGCTCAGGGCCAAGCTTCCTCAACAACAACAACAAAAGGAAATGATTTGGGATACAACCACAACGCAAATGACTTAAGATTTTCTACTTCTGTAGGTTTTTTATGTTGCCTTTTACCTGTGTTTTGCTGTATTAATCACAGCGACTAAATTTCAAATTCTAGCAGAAGCTTCATTTATCCTTCATTTATTCTTTCAGTCTTGATTGAATGCCTACCATGTGCTAGGCACTGGGGTTGGAAAGATCCCTCAGACTGGGAGCTCTGTGCAGTCAGCGGTCTTGTCTGCTTGTTTTCTGTTGTATCTCTGGTGCCTACGTGACTAGGTGTTCATGAAGTACTTGTGGACAGAATCAAAACTTCACCCTCTCTGCTTTTGGGGTTTCCCCAGAGAGACAAAGGAGAAACACAGATAACAGTAAAATATGATAATTGTTGTAAAAGAGATACGTACAAAAAGGAGAAAGAACATTTCAGGCAGGACGTCTTGAAAGCATGGAGAGAATGGGGGTGAGGAGTGGTCGAGAAGGCTGGGGTCCTTTTTGCAGAGAGCTTTTCCTTTCTTGCTGAAGAGTTTCGATTTACTTAAACGTCTTTCCTTACAACTCAGTGCTTAAAGTCCTCAATAAATTCTTACTATAGAGTTGATATAAGAATTTTATTTTATCTCAGATCAAACTTTGTAAATAGTTAAACATTTTTTTAAAAGGTTGATCTGACCTCAGCACAGAGAGCCTTAACGTGCGTGGGCCTGCAAGAACCTTGCTGAAAGGCAGCAGACGTCCGTGGAAGGCTGGTAACTCACGGGGAAGCCGGGATGATATTGTGGGTACTTAATCATTGCTCAGACATGCTGTCTAGAATTTTGAAATTCTCCCCGGGAAACCCCCAGAGCAGAGCCTTGCAGGAGAAGATTCTTTAAAAAGCAAAATTATGGAATAAGTGAAGTATGTCGGTGACTTCTCACTTCCCTTTTCATTATTTTTTCTACCCACTTAGGAAGCCACTGTGGCTTCAGGCACCAGTCCCCTCGGATGATTCCGGAAAGCCCAGGGTTCCCACGCAGACCTGATGCTCCTGTGCTTTGGACTTATCCTTGGGGAGTATATGCCCTGGATTTTTTTCACCTTTAATGTAATATTTCCCATAAATATCAATATGTTGTGATTCATTACATGCTTAATTAAATGTTATTTTTATATCCTTGCAAGAGCTTGCACATAATTTAATTCACAAAAATGAAAAAAAAATCCTTGCTTGAACCGTATGCCCTGAGTTTTGCTTCTAAAAATATATGTGCTATACCGATCAAACCCAGCTCGGGAACTGATCTGGCATGGATTCACAGTGAGGTGTCGATGATATATAAAGGCTTAATCAGTTGCCCTTCCCAGAGGTATGGGTACTGCAACACACATTGCCTTAACCCACAGAAACTAACACTCTTCCCTCTCCTGCTCATCTTGCTAATCAGTTGTGGGACTCCTTTCCTACCTCAATATCATTTTTAACACAGAGATTCAGACAGCTGCTATCAGTTGCCCGGCCCGGGCATGTGGTATATAATCCGTTTACCATCTAATTCAAAGGAATGGAACTCTAATAGTGGAATTGGAGGCATCAACAAGGAACCAGTTGCTTAGGCAGCCTTAACAGGGGCAGTTAAGTCATCTCCGTAAAATATAATTAATATTGACCTTAAAGACTAAGATCAAAACTGATCCAGTGAAGAGTTTTTATTTGCATATATAGAGCCCAGAGCTCCTCTTTCATGTAAAAGTACCCAACACAATTAAGAAGCTAGAGATTCAGATTTTTAAACATAGAAGATTCTCATTGACAGCTATACTGTCACGATGTTGCACCCGCTTCAGACGCTCCCTTCTTCTGTCCTTTCTGAAAACCTCAGGGCTGTCACTTCTTTTGTTGCTGTGCCGTCATCAGCAGTGCCTATTAAGGTGCCCACGTCTTTGCATCTTCCTCTGCAAAATAATGATGGCGATAAATAACAATCGGGAGGCTTTTGACATCTGTTGAATTCTTTTCTCCTCTCGTCTGCTCCTGAAAGTTCTCTCTCTAACGTCTTTCTCCCATTCTCCTTCAAAATGTAAAAAGGTTCAAATCATAAAAAAAGGAAGAGTTTTTAGAAGTAGTACCCCTTCCTCATTTTGCCTGCCAAGTTTCAATTTGGTGCAGGTGCTGACAGATATTTATAGGCAAATAAAATAAGTCATTTCCACATCGCAGAGCAAGGACGCTCATTGACCTGAGTAAGGGTTAGCACTGTGATTAGAGGCTCCAGTTTGAGGTCAGAGGCCAGTGCTTTTCTAAATCCCAGACTTCAGTTTTGTTTTAGCTTGCCTTTGTCATCGTCCAAATCTTGCAAGAATGTCTGGAAATTAAATAAGTCAAAACGTACGCCTGCAATCTCGGGCCTGGCAAAGCTTCTATAGGCAACCACAGGTCCGCACCCAACGATTGTTTATATTTCTCATGCATCCTCTAGGATCTTGCTTACGCACCAGTTTCTGTTGAGTAATGGTGCTGGGAGCCAAGTCAGGAACGGTAATGTTCCTTGTCTGCCTTCTCGGCCGCTCCTGACGCTGGCCCCCGACAATGCCAGGCTCGGGAACTATTTGTTTCTGAATTTCAGCCAAGAAGTCTAACAATTCTCTCCCTTCCTTTCCATCGCCCTCTTCTTCCTCACCAATGCCAAGTCTGGGATTTTCCTTGTCTAGAGACCATACAGGCAAGGAAATGAACTTTCTTGGGATACGACAGACCACTTAAGAGAAAATGTGCCCTTTGTTCTCAGTCAAATGCCTTTTCCTTAAATGACATTTCTCTCTAAGGCTTCTGCAGATATAGCCACACTAGTCACTTAATTTCTTCAAGGTTCCTGTCAGAAGACTAAGAAGAGGCTGTTGGAATTCTGATTTTTCTGATTGAGAAGCAATAGTTCAGAAAGGAAAATTGATTTGCCCAGGGATTTAGTCAAGCAATTCTGTTTGTTGTGTCTGACTCCATTTTTTAAACTCATTTAAAAATCCTTTTAACTCCTAGCAACCATGTCCAAGACAAAGGAAGCAAACCCTTGTACTTCCCTACGGAAAATGGAAAGACACAGGTCTGGTTCTTGATCACTGATTCCACCAAGACTCAGAAAATTTTATTTCATTTGGACTCACCCAGGGACAGCCCAGCAGGGACTACAGTCAACAGGGATGTGGGTCCTACTTCCCACTGTTAACTACCTGCCTGACCCTGGGCAAGTCACTTCACCTCTCTGGACCTCAGTTTCCTCATCTGTAAAACAGGGCAGTTGGATTTCATCATCTCTTAGGTTTCCTTCTAGCTCCAGGAGTCCATAGCTGAGAAAATGCTGAGATAAAGGCAGTAAGACTAAAATACCTTTAAAAAGTCAGCAAAACATCTTTATATATAACACTTTAAAAGAACAATGTCTGGGGGCCAGCCCAGTGGCTTAGTGGTTAAGTTCACACGCTCCACTTTGGCAGCCCAGGGTTTGAGGGTTCTGATCCCAGGTGCGGACCTACACACTGCCTGTCAGCCATGCTGTGGGGGCGTCCCATATAAAGTAGAGGAAGATGGGCACAGATGTTAGCCCAGGGCCAATCTTCCTCAGCAAAAAGAGGAGGATTGGCAACGGATGTTAGCTCAGGGCTAATCTTTCTCACCAAAAGCAAAAAAAAAAGAGTAATGTCTGGTAAGTAAAAATGTGTATACAGTTTGACTCAGCAATTTCACTTTTGGAGCTTCATCCTAAGGAAACAATCAGAGATGTGCTTCAAGATGCAAGGATGACTGTCACAATGTTGTTGTTGTTTTCTCTTAATAATCTTTTAACTTTAGGATAGTTTTAGATTTACAGAGAAGTTGCAGAGGTAGTACGAGAGTTCCCATATACTCCATCTACTCTCTGTCCCCATTTCCTCTATTATTAACAACTTTCATTAGCATGATACTTTTATCACAACTAATGACTAATATTGATACGTTACTATTAACTACAATCCATACTTTATTTGTATTTCCTTACCTTTTACCTAATGTCCTTCTTCTGATTTTACCTAGGACACCATTTACATTTCGTTGTTGTGTCTCCCTAGGTCCTCTGGTGAGTGTTTCTCAGATTTCCCTTATTTTTCATGACCTTGACAGTTTTGAGGAACACTGGTCAGGTATTTCGTAGAATGTCTCTTGATTTGGGTTTGTTTGATTTTTTAAAAATCGTGATAGACTGGGCTTATTGGTTCTTGGGAGGAAGACCACAGACATAAGGTGCCATTCTTGTCACATCATATCAGGGGCACATGCTGTCTGCATGACTTTTCACCAATGACGTTAAGCTTAATCACACAGCAGAGGTAGATTACCAGATTTCGCTATGCTACTGTTTAATAATAAAAGTTCTCAAATAAGCTAGAGGTCAATAATAGGTCTGTGGACTCCACAGGGAAGGGACTTTGTGTGTTTCGCTCACCACTGTGCACTCAGTGCCAAGCATAGTTCGGACACATGGTGGGTGTTCAATGAATCGAACTTGTTGAATGAAAAGGAGGCCCATTAAATAAATTAATTTATACAGTATGATGGCATACTAGCAGCCATCACAGATATTTGGTGATACGAAACAAATGTTAGTGATATATTCGGTGTACAAAGCAGATTAAAAAACAATTCCTATACCTGTTTATTTTCTATAAAGTGTGTGTGTGTGTGTGTGTGCATGTATGTGTGTAGAAAAAGAATTGGAAGAACATTGTCAAAATGTGAACAGTGGTCACTGGTTATTGGTGGGTGGAAGGATTATGGGGAATTTTTTTTTCTTCCTTGTTCAATATTTTCCAAAAGTTTAACTATAAAAATGAATTACTTTTGAAATCAGAAAAAGATTACCATAAAAATGGAGAGAAGTTTTAAGCTTCAAAATATTTCTCGAGGAAGAAAAACGGATGTTCCAATACAATGCCCAGCAACCACATTATTTAGCCGTGTATTGGTATCTGCGAAGGAACTGAAATCAGTGCCGTGGTGCATAGAGGGTGTTGTCCTCAAAATTTTGCAGTTTCTAGGAAACAGGGTACACTAGGCACCATCTGTTTCTGATTTAGAGCATTAGAGTTGCAAGATCGTGAGTTGCATCTTTGTTACTCTCATAACAAATTGTTTCAAGTTAAAAAAAAAAGTCAAGAGCAAAACCAAATGCGCAGGATGCCAGAGCAAACGACATTATTGTATCGTTTGCTTTCTCCTCCCTGGGGCTTTGCATTTTAAAAACACATGTTGTGGTTTTTCTATGATTATCTTCCCACTTCCTGTGTTGTATCTCCCTTACCGTAAATATCCTTTTGTATAGTCATGCTTCTCTTTCCTTGCATCTTGCATGTGTGTCTTTCTTAATATTCACTAACTTTCTCCACACTTCCATTGCATATTTTTCCTAATACTGATTTGTATGAGTCCAGTGGTATTTTTATTCTCCCACGAGATTTTTAGAGCCCTGGTTTCAAATCCTAGTTCCATTTTTTATTAGCTGTGTGATCTGGGAAAGTCCCTTAACCTCTCTGAGTTTCCCCTTTGGAAAATGAGGACAATATTATGTACCCACTGGGAGTATTGCAAGGATTAAGTGCTATTTAATATAAATATGGAGAGGATCTATCTTAGTGGTAGTCACAAATGGGGCACTTAACTTTCGGCCTCTTTTACTTCCTTCTCCTCTTCCATGCATACTCTAGACTGTGTCTTGTGTTATCCTTCTAAAATGCCAATAGGTACTAACGGATCAAGTCTAAACTTAGACTTCTGGGGTCTTCTTCAAAAGAGCCCCAACCCATCTTTGTGGTCTCACTACCTTCCAGGCACATTCTATACACAAACTACACTCCAGCCACACCAAATTACTAGTTGTTGCCTCAATACATGTTACCCTTTCTTCTCTCCATGCTATTATGTATGCTATTTTCTGTGTCTGGAAGTCTGTTGTGCTCCTATGACAAATTTCTTTGTGAAGCCTTCTCTGACAGCTTGAGGCCCCTTCATGCTCCCCTACGACCATAGTAATTTGTTCAGACCCTTATTCATGCAATTCACGTGTCAATATCATTCACTCATTTATTCAACAAATAGTTATCCAGACCATGCTACGTGCCAGGCACTGGAATGCAACCTCTAGTTCAGCTGTGGATTCCATTAGGGCAGGAGTCCTGTCTTATTTTTTTCCCCCAGTGCTTAGCACAGGAGAAAGCAAACACTCCATGTTTGTTCAATATCGGATAAAATTAGAGCACTGCTTTTTCAATAATCAAATTGAAAATCATAATGCTACCAAGCACTTCCTCATTTGCCCTTTCAAGGCAAAGATAAAAGACACATAGTTTCTTTTACATGTAACATATTGTTATGCTTATTAACGATTCCAGGGGGCTCAGAAATATTCCTTTGCTTTGAGTGTTCTCCATCTGGAAGAGTTTAGCTAATTAAACCAGAGGCTGCAGATGAGTTGGCCTCATTTATCTCCAATGGATGAAATCCTTTTCTCTCCAGAGGATTCCTCAGACAAATACCAAGGGTCAATGTTATTTTTAGTAACATATAGTTTTGAAAGTCTTTCAGAAATTTTTTCAGTTTCTAAATCTCATAACACATATTTTTTAAACTCTTAATTTTTAAAAAAAATTAAATTTACTGATGAAACTTAGCCTTTACAAAAGCGTTTGCCTCAACTCTAGACGATGTTGAATTACCATATTGCAGCTTAACTTAGTCAGTTAGAAAAAAATGTTTTCTCTTTCTCTCTTTTTTTTTTCGTAAGTGCAGGATTTCTGTTGGTGATGATATTCAGAGCAGACGGAATGGTGATTCAGAGAAAGCTATTATTATCTTTCCTTTTGAGAGATTTTCAATTTTGATGATTAATATTTGTCACTAGGTCTGAGCTGTCATTCCCGTCCTTACCCTCTCCCCTTCTCCACTGTCTCCTAATGTAGAGAAATATACAGTTCTTGTTTTCCTGGATTCATTTTGATCCCACTTGCACACTTCACAGAGCAATTATGAAAATTCATGTGCCAATTACACGCTGATTTCTTTGAACTTCAGAGTGAAAACCCCTTATCACCTCACATTAGCAACAATGAAATAATGGCCGCAAGAGCTGAGTTGTACTGATGTAAATTTAATTTTTTTTTTTCTCCAGTTGGAAACAATTTGTCCATCTCCTGGGTTATATCATGAGATTTAAACTGACGGGCCTTGATAGGAAGGAGCTAAATCAGGTTTTAGTGAAAAAGATACTCTGCAAACTTTGACAGTGAATAAACCAAATCTGGTGTCTAACACTACCATCCTTGCCGGGCAGTGTCAGCATGCATAACTGACTCAACTGAATTTCATTAAAAGCTAAAAAACAAAGAAAGTCAGTGTGGGGCCAAAAAACCCGTAGAAGTTCATCTGGCCCTGTTGAAGTGAGGTCCTCTTTCACATCCCTTCCTGGGGCTGTCCCTCAGCCTTTTTCAAGACTCGGACCTCCTCCTTTTTCATTCTTCTTCTGCGGGGACAAGGGTCCAACAAGGACAAGGGTTGGGAGAGGGTGGCCATGGAATTCAGATCATTGAGTTTAATAAAACAAACAGATTCTTTGGTCATCACAGTCCAAAATAATAGATTTGATCAAATCCTTAGCTCCTGAGTGGTGTTTGGAATTTTACAGTGTCCCCAAAGTCAGAGGGCTGTCACCACTTTCCTCATCCCTCTTCTTTGAGGCCCTTACAGCATTTCGATGGAGGCCATTCCATCCCTCCTTCCTGGTAGTGTCAGAGGAGGTTAGTTATGTTCTACAGCCTTAGATAGAAATGCTTCTGCTAACCCGTGCTTTGGTATTGTAAGGAGGGCCCATGAAATCCTTCACTACGCTTTGAGAAAGGTGTTATTAGCACACTGTTCACTAAACTTTGGGGGGACCCATGGGAAACACTACAGTTTTAGAACAGTTGTGCTGTGCCCATGCAACTGTGTGTTTATGCTTTAGGGACCCTGTGTATCTTGTAACTCATCCTATTTCTCTCTTTGTGTTGATTACCGTGAGGCTGTGAGCCAGCTTTGGTCCCATCTATAGCAAAGACTTCATGACTTGCATCTTACTTCTATCCCTCTGCTATATGTTTCTTATTCCAAATTTATTTTATCTTGCTGTTGTGTTTGCATTTTTATAAACAGCCTGAAATTCCTCTTGCAGGAAGACAGCTTATAGATAAATAAGTAAAATAAACATCTGCGGGTAGGAAAATCCAGAGCAAATATGCTCTCTCAGGCAACAGACAACTACATTGATAGGACCTAGGCCTGCCACAAAGTACCCACAGTACAGTGTGGATTGTGTTAGAAAATGCAATTCACTTTGTGTGTGTGTGTGAGGAATATTAGCCCTGAGTTAACATCTGTGCCAATCTTCCTCTCTTTTGTATGTGGGATGCCGCCACAGGATGGCTTGTTGAGCAGTATATAGGTCAGCGCCTGGGATCTAAACCTGGGAACCCCAGGCCACCAAAGCAGAGCACACCCACTTAACCACTATACCACCTGGCTGACCCCGCGATTCACTTTTGAGCACCATGGAATCCCTGGAGTATGGATAAATATGGCAAGAGATGTGTGAACTGCACCCAAGTCATGAAGGCCGGGAATCACTCAATGGATGGTAAACCAGGAATCTTAGAGGGGCTTTTTCAACTTGGTTGCTAAAAAAGATTAGATTCTCCTACAGGAGAAAAACTCAAGAGACCCAAAGGAAGTGATTCATAGGGGATGAAACCAGAGAGTGGTGGCAGAAGGCTAAAGATGGCGTCCCAGAGGGAAAGCGGGAAGTGCCCAGCAGAAACGACAAAAAAATAAATCAACAAGCATTTGTCGAAAGGCCAGTACATAAGCCGTCCAAACCAGGGTCACAATCTCCCGGCAAAGTGGCTAGAATCTCTGCTGATGAATTGAAGGAAATTTGCAATAAGGAAAAATACACCCATCTGAAAAGAAATCCAGTTCATAAGGTCAGCCCAACCCAAAACAACATAAGTGAACAGGAATTTCATTCCCCGAACAATACCAGCCTTAGCCCCTGCAGTGGCCAACTCATTCCTTTCCGAAGTGCACACAGTTCATGTCTATTTTTGTACCGAAAATTCTACAGAGAATCTTTGAAAAAAAGTCCTGGACAGTCAGGAACCCTCAAAAAATGTGATTTGTTTTTTCTTGCACAGCTGTGTGGCGGCACAGGTCCCTTTGACTGTGACCCACTTCACTAGACTGCACATACGGGGTAGTGAAACTGCCAGTTACCTCACACGTGGAAACTCTCAGGAAGGGAGACAATGTCACATTGTAATATTTTACACTAAATACCAGCACATAACAAATGCCCACAGCCTCTTACAAGGACAAATAAATACCAACCTTTTCTAGACATGACAATCATGATAATTGTAATAGCTCGTACTTACACAGTACCAAGCATTTGACACATATCAATTCATTTAATTTAATCTTCACAACACTTTCCTTTAAGGTAGTTGCATAGGGTAGCCCTATACAGACTTTACCATTTTCAATGTATCTATACTTAAATGTCTCATTACCATACACTAGGTCAAAATTTCCCCTGAGCCTGAATATTTATCAGCCCCTTCAAATTCCTCAGGCAAGTTGCATAAGGCGGTATCAGACCGACTATGCGGTGGATCCCACTCTGGCCCCAGCTTTTTGCCAGGCATACACATACATCACAGCACCAGATCCTTTCAAGAACCC
Source organism: Tapirus indicus (assembly GCA_031878705.1). NCBI lineage: Eukaryota > Metazoa > Chordata > Mammalia > Perissodactyla > Tapiridae > Tapirus > Tapirus indicus. The sequence goes on from CM062928.1 coordinate 15,005,304, forward strand.
TTTGAGGTCGTTTCTATTATAAGTCCCACTTCACATGTGCAGGAACTAGCTCAGAAAGGTTAAGCACGTACAGTAACTTGCTGAAGGTTGCACAGCGAGCAAGTGGCGAAGTTGGAATTTGAACCCAGATTTGCTGAGCCCTGGAATTTGTGTTCTTAACCAAGATTCTATACTGTCACTCTGCTAGACACCCAAGTGTGGGTGTCCCAGTTACTTTCAGGTTTAAAATTTTAAGGCATGTTGGCACCTCCAGATTTTGAGTTGACTAGTCTTAGGTGATGGAGTTGGGGGCATTTGCAGCTATTTTCGTGAGAATAGAGCAAACATGGGTACATTCCAACAAGAGAGATGCACTGATTTCACCATAAGAACTGTGTGGATGAGGGCCATGACCTAGCGGTGGGGGAGCCACAAGACAGAAGGGCCTGGGCCTCTGATGACTTTGAGGAATAGAACTGCTACACCAGAGAGGGAAATACACTCCTACCTTGTTAAACTATGCTATTGGGTCTCTGACACCTACCGATGGACCTAACTAACATACCCTCCAAACGTTCAACGACTTGCTTTGATCACCTATTCACCCCGTGGGGGAGCAAGGGATGCCCTGGGTTATGGGGATGGCCAAGCACATGACACCCGACACTGGACAGATGAGATGGACAGCAGTTCATTAGTCACATGTACCCACAGCCTGGAGGAGAAGGACATTGTGCCACATGGCGCCACATAGGGGTAGCATTTGGGAAAAGAGTGAACTACCAAGGGCTGCAGGAGTTCTGTGGGATCAAGAGAGTGAAGTGCCCCAGATTCCTTAGGGAGGATGTGATTGACTTATTTGGATACAGTCATGCGTTGCATAACGACGTTTTGGTCCCATAAGATTAGTCCCATAGAGCCTATTGTGTAGTAGGCTGTACCATCTAGGTTTGTGTAAGTACACTCTGTGATGTTTGCACAATGATGCGATCACCTAATGACACATTTCTCAGAACGTATCCCTGTCATTAAGCGATGCATGACTGTAATTCCATGGACTGGCAGAGCATTGAAACCTGCCACTCAGGGATAAGCAGGAATTGCACCTGGCCTGTTCGATAAGGAGGGTTATTTGGTGAGGGGACCCTATGCACGGGAGCAGAGTAGGGAGCGGAACTTGTGGTTGGGCTATTTGAGGGCCTCCCAATTTTATCAGCTGTCAAGGCAGCACATAATATTAATTTTAGGCCTTACGTCACACTATTGAAACATGTAATGGATCAGAGCTGGGTTATGTGGCTCCTCTTAAAACAAAAATGTGGCTCCCAGGGCTTCAGTCTAAGCTGATTGAAAGACTTAAATAGAAATAAAGAATGTGTTAATTAAATAAAGATTTGATCAGATGGGAAAATAGAGCATTTCCTGCTCACTCAAGCACAGCCCAGGAAGACTTGGCCAACACACTTATAGGACACTTGTAGGATTCTGGTCCTCTGTTGTGGAGACGGATGCATCTGACCATCAGAGCCTGATGTCTTTAAGCTTTAAGTCCTTGGTCTCGACAGTGAGCACCTTCCTATTCATTCATTCCTGCATTCAACACTTGATTATCATTTACTGAGGCCTGCCGGGCTCTAGGCACTGTGCTTAGGCGCTAGGTGTGCCCTGGAGAACAAGGCTGACTGGTCCTTGGCTTGATGGGGCTTCTAGTCTGGTCAGGGAGACAGATATAGAGCAATTCAAGACACAAATAAATAAATGCCTATGTAAGGAAACAGAAAACAGGGTTCTTTGAGGAAAGACAAGACCTACATGGTCTGGCTCCCGTCTACCTCTCCTGCCATTGTCCCCTTCTCCCGTAGGTTCCAGCCCCACTGGTCCTGTCCTTTCTCTCTCAGCCCCTTGTTGGTTTCGTATGTACACTTGTCACAGTTCATAATTATGGTGAATTTTATCTTTTTTTTAGTATACTTTTTTTTTCTAAATGATCATCCTCATTAGAATGTGAGCTTCTCAAAGGCAGTGATTGTGTCTGTTTATACACCTTCAAGTGACTCTTGCATAGCATACTCTTGGCTCTTAGGAGGTGTCTGAAAATTATTTGTCCGATGAATGAAGACACAGGACAACCTGGATGGGGTTGGGTTGGATCAGGGAGAACGTATCAGACATTTTTCATGCTCCACTTTGGAACTTCTCAGCTTCTCTTGTCTCCCGTTCCAGCTCTGCGTGGTGCTGGTGATTTCACACAGGTACAACCTGATAGCACATGCCTTCTTCACTGTCCCTCACATCTCTGGCTTCCTGCTCTGGCGCTGTCCTCTTGATGCTTCCAGGAGGCTTTCTCAGTGCCCATGTTCACACACGCACAGCCTAGACATGTAGGAGAGTTAACATTCATGGGTGAACCTTTGAGCATTGGGAGATAGGAGCCAGAGGATAATGTCTCCTCTTTGCTCGCCTCTGGAGGATGGCCCCAAGTCTATTTGACTTCCTGGGGATGTGGTCCTGCAGATTAAGCAATCAGTTGCATTTGGAGGTGGCCAGCACATCCTCACATTGACTCGTCTTCCTTCCGTGCTCCCCTCCCTTCCTAGTCCTCCCTCCTGTTCCCTGGGATTGTCCTATTAAAATAATAGACAAGCAGCCCTTTGCCTTGGGCTTTACTTTCTGGGGAACCCATGCTAACACAGAAGCTTCTTTAAGGATGTGATATTTGTGAGACCTGTCAAATGAGTAAGAGTTAGGCAAAAAAAAAGAAGCTGGAGGGAAGGGGGGTGGTGTTGGTTTCTAGGCGGGCAAAACATGCATTGTAAAGCAATGGAGAGGCCAGGGCAGTGTGCAACTGAAAGGCCGCTGTGTCATTGTCTGGGGGTAAGGGAGGGGCGAATGGGGCAAAGGAGAGATGGAGAGGCTGTGAGAGGTCAGCTCATGCAGGGCCTTGTAGGATTTGGGTTTTGTTCTAATGCAATGAGAGCCATTGGAAGGTTGAAGGAGGGGTGTGGCATAATCCCATTATGATTTATTTTAAAAGATCTCTTAGGCTGCTATGTGGAAAATAAGCCATTTTTAGCTTTGGGGAAGAGGTAAGACTTGTGAGGTGGGGACAGCAGCTAGGAATTTCCACAGAAGTCCAGATAAGGAATGGTCATTGCTTGGACCAGGCTAGCAGCAATGGAAATGGAGAAAAGTGGGTGCATCTGAAACATTTTTTTTGGTGAGGAGGATTAGCCCTGAGATAACATCTATTGCCAATGCTCCTCTTTTTGCCGAAGAAGATTGGCTCTGGGCTAACATCTGTGCCCATTTTCCTCCTTTTTATGTGGGATGCTGCCAAAGCATGGCTTGATAAGCCATGCATGGGTCCACACTGAGGATCTGAACCTGCGAACCCCAGGCTGCCGAAGCAGAGTACATGCACCTAACCACTATGCCACTGGGCCAGCTCACTCTCCTTTTTTTTTTTTTTTTTTTGTGGGGAAGACCAGCCCTGAGCTAACATCTGTCGCCAATCTTCCCCTTTTTGCTGAGGAAGACTGGCCCTGGGCTAACATCGTGCCCATCTTCCTCCACTTTATATGGGACGCCGCCACGGCATGGCTGACAGGCAGTGCGTCGGCGGGCGCCCGGGATCCGAACTCGCGAACCCTGGGCTGCCAAGCGCGGACTAAACCGCTGCGCCACCGGGCGGCCCCACACTCTCCTTTTTTTTGATGAGTAGTTTTTTTTTTTTGCAGGGAAAGACTTGCCCTGAGCTAACATCTATTGCCAATCTTCCTCTCTCTCTTTTTGTTTCCTCCCCAAAGCCCCAGGGCATGGTTGTACATTTAGTTGTAAGTCCTTCTAACTCTTCTGTGTGAGCTGCCGCCACAGCATGGCAACTGACAGACAGGTGGTGTGGATCCACGACCGGGAACTGAACCCAGGCTGCCAAAGAGGTGAGAGCACCACTAGGCCTCTCTAACCGCTAGGCCATCAGGGCTGGCTCTTATTATTACTTTTAAAAGTTTGGTTACATGTGGGTTACATCTGGATTCTGAATGGCTGGGCTAAGGACAGACGTGACCTGTGGTAAATTCCCCAGAGTAGTGAGGCTTCTTAGGAACCAGCTCACTGCCCTCTATGCCCAACCTCTCCATTATCTTTCCATTTAGAATCCTGCGCTGTAAAGCCAATCCTGCTTTTAATAATCCCACTGGAAAAAACATGTTTTTAAGCACAGTGGTACCTACATGCCAAAGATTTCTAAATGTCTCAAGGGTTCGGGGAGATCTTTTTTTTTTTCCTGCAGCGCTCCCTTGCTTGGCTCAGTGGGACTCTGGTTCTCTTCCTCAGCCAGGCTATGTGATGCTGAGTGACAGAAAACTCCCAGGGAAAACCTGCCAAAATGCAAAACCAAAGAAAAAGGATAAAGCAACAATTTTGGACCAGGCTGGCATAAAGCATGAGCCCAGTCTGCCATATTTACTTTTTCTTAATCTAAAATAACAGAGATAACATACACAATGGACTTTCTAACTTGCCACTTTTCCCTTATCTTTTTTCCCTTTGCGAGCCTAAGACATCATGTTCTTTCATACAATCCCTCAAAAAAAAAAAAAAAAAGAAAAAAAAGCCCTTTGGCCATTCCATCCCCTGCTGCCCATGGAGAAGAACAGACTCTATCTGATATTTCAGCTGGAAAGCAGGGGGGCAGATTCTTTCCAATGGGGTGGCGACTTCCTCCCTACTTTCAGAACACACCCCTTCCCAAAAATACGCCCTCCTGGGCAAGCAGCACAAAGGGAGCAGACCCGGCTCTCGGCGTCAGTGAATGCCCACATCCCTTCCTTTTCCTTTTACGCCCAGTGGCCTGGGAATGGTACAAGAGCTTGGGGAATCCACACCATCAATCTGTGTGTGGCCCCATCAGGCCTGGAAGTGGCCTTGCTCTCATCTCTTGCCCTCCTGGTCCATCTTCCAAACCAGCTGCCAGAAGTGATTGCCCTAAAACCCAGATCTGATTCTTATTTCGTTCCGTCTAATTAAGAACTCACCATGGCCTTTTGGCCCACAACAAGGGTCAATGGACAATTGGCTATAAAAGAATTGTTGTATTAAGATGTAGTGTCTAGAGTTTGGGATAGAACCTGGGAATCTGTATATGGTAGCCTGAATTCTTTAGGTTGTAAGTGACAGAACTCATCTCAAACTAGCTTAGGTCAAAAAAGGAATCCATTGTTTCCTCTGACTAGGAAGTTCGGGGGTAGAACCGTCTCAATTATATCTGTGGGATTTTAATTGATGGAGGTGATTGAGTGATGACATGGAGAGGCCAATGCCATTGAAAGAAGAATTTATTACTTACATTTCCTGAGAGAAGGGGGTATGCCATGCCACGCAGGGCCACATGGGGAAGCACCAGGTTTGCCAGGAGGCAGGAAAGAGTGAGGGAGAAGACATAGACCACAGCCTTTATTGGGGTTTCTGCAGGAAAGTCAAGGCAGGGCAGGGTAAACAGCTTAGGACTAGTTTGAATAATTCTGGCGGGCTTTGGGGCATAGTGGCTGTTCCTAGTTATCTGATACCTGGCCCTGGGTTGATTTAGGGCAGGAGAAATATGGGCTTGCTGTGTGAGATCTAGATAAAGGAGGTGATTTCAGAGTATGGGCTCTGGATCTCAGGGGAGATGTAAACAGCTTCAGCCGCTGGTTTGGCCCTGTCTAATGGATGCCAATTAGACAAATATGGAATCTAAGAAAACACAGAACAAGAATAGACTTCAGTAGGAACGGATCTGGAGCTGTGCTGTCAATAGAGCAGCCACTAGCCACATGTGGCTATTGAACACTTTAAATGTGGCTACTGCAAGCTGAAATGTGACGTAAGTGTGAAACACGTGCTGACGTAGTGTAAAAAGAAAAAACTATCTCATTAATGATCTCTTATATTGATTGTTAAAGTAGTATTTTGGAAATATTGGATTAAATAAAATACAGCATGAAGTTAACTTCCTCTGTTTCCTTTTCCTTTTCTTAACACAAACACTAGAAACTTAAAATTGCACATGCAGCTTGCATGTGGCTCACATTGTATTTCTCCCGGGCAGCACTGATCAGGATCAAATGATGCTCTGTCTCTCTCTTTCTTCTCTCTCTGCAATTTGGCTCTGCTCCCTTTTTACATGTTTGGAGTTGATTCTCTCCTACTACTAACTGTCTTCCTCTGTCTGTCCAGGGAAGACGGCTGCTGGTAGCTCCAGGCTTGCAGAATTCCAGCCTTCAAATGCCGTCCAAAAGGAAAATTCTTTCTTCCATTGTTCATGTGTCAGTCTCAGGGAAAGACGCTCATTGGCCCTGCTGATGTCACATTCCAATCCCCTTGGACAAATCACTGTTGTCAGGAAAATGGGTTCCTGTGGTTATTGGTGAATTGCCTGCCCATCTGACTAGGGGAGGAGTATCCACATGGCATGGGAGAGCAGTGGTGCCTCATAGAATGACAACTCATGGTTACTAATTTTATTTTTATTATGCTTCCCAGATGATTCTGATGCACAGTAGGTTTGTATCACACCAGACTGTGGAGGTAAAATCCAAAAGTATTAGTGTGGCAGATTAGGCCTTCTATAGTCTGGTCTCATCCTAACTTTTTAATCTCGTGTTTTATCCCTTCTTCCCTTCCCTTGCTATATGTCAGCCCTGTATTATTTGCCCACTTAAAATTTCTTGCAGCTCCCTGAATACTCTATGCTGAAAAAATAATTATAGAAAATTTCAAACATGCACAAAAGTAGAGAGAATAGTATAATGACCTCTCCATATACCATCACCGGCTTCAATAATTATAAACGAATGACTCACCTTGTTCCGTCCAACCCTCCACTAGTTGTCCTAATAGATTAGTTTGAAGTAAATCTCAAACATTGTATTACTTCATCTGTAAATATTTCAATAAGTATATCTATGAATTATGGAATCTTTAAAAATAGATAAAATCATTGTACCAATATGATTTTAAAAAGACAGTAGTTCCTTATTATCATCAAATACCCAGTAGAGAGCCAGCCCTGATGGCCTAGTGGTTAAAGTTCGACTCTCACCGCTTCAGCAGCCTAGGTTTGGTTCCCGGCTATGGAACCACACCACTCGCCTGTCAGTTGCCTGTGGCAGCAGCTCACATAGAACTAGAAGGACTGACAACTAGAATATACAACTACGCATTGGGGCTTCGGGTGGGAAAAAACAAAAAGAGGAAGATTGGCAACAGATGTTAGCTCAGGGTGAATCTTTCCCGCAAAAAAGAACATGTTCAAATTTCCGTGATTATTAGAGTTGGTTTCTGTAATTGGCATCCAAACAAGTTTGGCTAATAAGTCTCTTAGATTTCTTTTAACTCATGGGCTCCCCCACCCTCGTTTTTTAACCTTGCAATTTATTTATTAAAGAAATTGGGTATTTTGCCTTGTAGAGTTATTCATACTTAAATTTTGATTGTGGCAACCATAAGGTATCATTTAGCAAGTTTGTGTGTCTCCTGAATTTCCTGTCAACTGGTAGTTAGATTTAGAGCAGTGCTGGCCAATAAAAATATAATGCAAACCACAAAGATAATTTAACATTTTCTAGTAGCTACATTAAAAAAAGTAAAAGGCAAAATATGAAATGAATTTTAATAATATATTTTATTTAACCCATATAACCAAAATATAGAAAATTTCAACATGCAATATATACAAATATCATTAAGGAAATATCTTACATTCTTTTTCATATTAAGTCTTAGAAACCCAGCGTGTATTTTACACTTACTGCATAACTGAATTCAGACTAGGAGTACTTTGAGTGCTCAATAGCCACTTGTGGCCAGTGGTTTCTGTTTTGGACAACACAGCTCTAGAGACTTCATCTAAGTCAGTTCAACTTTGGCAGGAATACTTCACAGGTGCACTTCCATCAGAAGCACTTGGTGATACCACTTCACCCCACTAGGACGGCCAAACAAACAAACAAGCAAACAAAAACTGGCAAATAACAAGTATTAGCCAGAATGTAGGGAAATTGGAACCTATATTCCAGTAGGTTCATTGCTGGTGGGAATGCAGAATAGTGCAGCAGCTGTGAAAAACAGTTTGGCAGTTCCTGAATAAATTAAACATAGAATTATCATATGACCCTGCAACTGGTATAATCCCCCAAAGAATTGAAAACAGGGGTTCAAACAAAAATTTGTATGTGAATATTCATTGTAGCATTATTCACAATAACCAAAAGGTAGAAACAACCCAACTGTCTATCAAATGATAAATGGAATAAACAAAATGTGGCATATCCATACAATGGAATATTATTCAGCCATAAAAAAGAAAAAAGTACAGACATATAGTACAACATGGTTGAATCTTGAAAACACGCTAAGTTAAAGCAGCCAGACATAAAAGGCCACATAATATATAATGATTCTATTTAGATGAAATGTCCAGAATAGCCAAATCCATAGAGACAGAAAGCGGGTTGGTGGTTGCCATGGGCTGGAGGAAGGAGGGAATGGGGAGTGACTGTTTAATGGGTATGGGCTTTCCTTTTGCGGTGATAAAAATGTTCCAGAACTAGATAGTGGTGATAGTTGCACAACATTGTGAATGAACTAAATGCCACTGAATTGTACTCTTTAAAATGGTTAAAAAGGTGAATTTTATGTCATGTGATTTTTCCCACAATTAGAAAAAAAGCAGTTGGTGTCTGATTGTCCCTCTTTTAGCAGCCATTAATGATCATTGCCAGATCACCAGGGGTTTGAGGTCACAAAATGGGGGTATTCTAAATCTATAATTTCTTCCTCGTTTATTGGCTGAAATACTTCTATCTGGATAAAATTTCCCTTATCAGCCACTTGGTTTTCCTGAAGTACAATTTGTATGCCCTTACCCTCATGCTTCTGCATGTGCCAGTCCATCAGCCTGGAATACCTTTCCTCCTCTTCTCTGCTTGGCTAATTCCTAGTTTAGCCAGATCCTTCATGATCTAGCTGAATCGTTACCACTGTGAAGCTCTACCATCTCCATCAGAGCACTTATTGCCCTTTATTGTAAGTTTTTGTTTTCCTCTGTCTCCTCCACTGTTACCTTATCGAGGGCAGGTTCTGTCTCCTATTCTTTGATTCTGCTCTAACAGAAAAGTAGGTGCTCAATGATCATTGGTGAAATGAAGGTGTGCTTGTTCATTGCAAGCAACGGGCAAAAGATAAGTGTTAGCTACCTATTATATAAGTGTATTGGCTTTGTGTTGCTGTGTAATTAATTTCCACAAATCTAGAAGCTTAAAACAACACATTTACTTTCTCACAGTCCTATGTGTCCTGAGTCTGGTGTGGCTTAACTGGGTCTTCTGCTCAGGACCTCATCAGGCTGTAACCTAGGTGGCAGCTGGGCTGCATTCTAATCTGAAGGCTCAACTAGGGAAGACTTAATTTCCAAGATCATTCAGGTTATTGGTAGAATTCACTTCCTTATGATTGTCTGACTGAGGTCTCTGTTTTCCTGCTGGCTAGTCAGGGGCTACTCTTAGCTGCAAGAAGCTGCCCACAATCCCTTGCCACCTGGCCCTCTCCATAAGTCCTCTCACAACAGGGCAGCTTACTTCTTTCAAGCCGGCAATAGAGAATGAATCTCTCTAGTGTGTGCCAGCAGGATGGAACTTATGTACATAATTTTAACTCTAATCACATTTGCCACATTCTACTGGTTACAAGCAAGTCAAAGGTCCCATCCACACCCACGCAGTGTGTGAACAAAGGGGCCACCCTAGGGCCTGCCATCCACAATTAGCCACAACTTATTGAGAGTTTACTGCGTGCACACTATCCTAGGCACTTTTCATTAATTACTTCATTCAATCCTCAAACTACCCCAGAAGATAAATACTATGAGAGCTATTTCACAGATCTGGAAATTGAAGCTCAGAGAAATTGGTGTTTGACTTGTTCAAGGTCCTACCACCAATAAATGACAAATCTAGGGTTCAAATCCAAGTTTGATCTTAAAATCACCTTCTAGCCACCAAACTTCACCTTTTAAATAGCTCGTCCTGGAAAACTCTTAAAAATTTGTCCCCTTCTTTCTCTTTCTCAAGGGTGACAACAGAAATAGAAAGCACACATTCTTTGCTTTCTGGTTTCATATTTTCAGGCACAGTCAGAATGAGTTCTTCCTGCTAAGAGGGAATGTTCAGAGAGGAGGTAGCCCTTCTAGGAAATGTTATGTTGCAGAATTAGGCAGAATGCCAAAGCAAGGAATGAGACCTGACCTGGATTTTCTCAATGCCATCAGAAAATAAGTAATAATACCTCATAGGTACGTAGTGAGTTATCAATTTCTGTCTCATTTTGTTCTCAGGGTCCCTGTAAGACAGCCGGGCAGGGATTTTATATATTTAGTGTATAGATTATTCTGTATATACAATTTTGTATATTGGCTTAAAATTTTTATGTTATGGCATGAACATTTTCCCATATTCTGATAGCTTCTCCCTAAATATGATTTTACGTGACTGCTTAATATTCAATTCAATGGATATATCCTATCTTACTAAAATGTTTCCCTAATTTTGGCTATTTAGGTTTCTTCTTATTTTTCACTATTATAAAAAGTATTGTGATGAACATCTTTGACGGTCAAAAATATTCCCACACATACATATATACACACATGCTTAGGATAGGGTCCCAGAAAAGGGATGGCAGATGACAGTGTCAAGGCTCTTTGTGTATACAGAGATGTGATTAAAACCCCCCATTTTTCAGATGAGGAAACAGACCTAGGATGAGACTTGCCCAAATTCACATGGCTCATAGATGTGCAGCTGAGACTTGGATCCGGGTTTCATGCTTTCTAGACTGATGTTCTTTCCTCGCGACTGGCTCCTCATAGCTCCATGGACGAGCAGCATTGGTAAACCCTGGAAGAATATTAGAAATATGTAATCTCAGGCCCCACCCAAGACTTTGTGTGTCAGAATCTGTATTTACCATGATCTGGAGATGGCTTTATGCACATTAAAGTTTGCGAAGCATTGCTTACAATACTTCCTCCTCTATGATCCTATGAAGCGCTTTGACATGAGGCAAAACACCACCGACTTTGGTGTTACCAGTTTCTTTTCAGCTTTGAGATATTTCTTTAACATTTCCTTGTTTGAGGGCTGCGTGTAATGTGCAAAACTTCAGAATCTTTAACTTGCATTCATATTATCCCTGGATATGGCCAAACCCTCCTCCTCAGAAACATACAAATAACATTTGGGAATAATGTTTAGTAAGAAAGTATCATGGTGAGGGAGAAAGAGCATTACACTAGGAGTTCTGGTCCAAGTTCCACCATTAACAAGCTGAGTGAGCTTGCAGAGCCATCGAATCATTCTTTATTGAATTTGCTACTGTGATGTGAACACGCTTTGTACCTCACAGAGTAGCGAACACATCTGTGGGAGCCTATGTTTAGACATCATCTTCCTTGTGAGAGAAATGAAGGCATTTAGACCAGATGATCCTTAGGGCAAATATTCAGAGGACCAGTCCTTCTGAGGAAGCCTATTTTGGGTTGGATCCCACCTGTGCTCTCCAGGAATATAATGACAGAGAGATGTGAGTCAAATCAGGATGGGTAAGACTGAGAGCTTGGAGGAACTGATCTTCAAAGTCCCTTTTAAATCTAAAAACTTATGATCTTATACCATTCCAACATGAAAAAAGAATCAGAATTCTGGCATCCACTGGTCATTTTATGTAGGTACCTGTGAGAGCAACTATTCTATTCTTCAAGAATTTGGATTTATTTCAAATCCCATTCCTGGTATTAAAGTATTTCTTTTTGTATGTGATTCGATTAATTTCATTTGCCCTAAGCACATTAAGTGCTCGGCGACCAGGCTCAGGTCTTCCCAACCAGATGTAATTACCGACCTCACTGATCTCTGGTCAGTTTCCCTTTTTTCTCTCCACACATTACCTTTCTTAGAGGAAGGAAGTTACAAGCTTTATATAGTATCTGTGTTTTGTAACCACATTTCTCAAACTTAGAGTTCAACGTCATTATGACTCAGTAAGCAGCCCTGATTCAGCCTCTTGGAAAACCACCAGATAGTTAAAGGAATTTAGATGTCACATGCAGCAGATTTCAAAAAATGGTCAAAAGTGGCCATTTACCCTGAACGTCACAGTAATGTCCTCAGAAAAAGGAAACAGAGAGATTTTTGAGACTAAAATCCAAAACTTTTGTTTTAATGTATTACATGATCTATTTTCTTATAATAAATCAGATTATTTATCTTTTTTTCTTAGAGCTCCTTTGATATGGGTGGGGGTGTTAATTTGAGCTTTTTGATACTGAGAGGGCAGTATTTCTAAAATCCCCAGGTTCCAAGGGGGGGGGGAAGGAATAGAATGTTTCTATTACTTTCAACAGCAGAATATTTGCACAAGGGTCTATTACTTCATGACCCTTATTTAGGCACTGGTGGGAAATTAACCACTCATTCAATTCACACACATTCTCGGTAAAAGCCTATTATATGTCAGACACACTTAGAGATCCCAGATGAAAGACCTGGCTCCTGCCCTCAAGGAGCTTAGAGTGGAATTGTGCACTGGGTGGTAGGATAAGAGTATGCACAGGGTACTATGGAGATATCAATGACAGACAATTCTTCCCAAGGGGTTGAAGAAAGCTCCTTAGAAGAAATGTCCCTTGGGCTGAGGAGAAGATAGCCAGGGGAACAAGGGAGTGAAGGCTGTTTCAAGCAGAGGGAACAGCAAATGCAGAAGGAAGAGCAAATGCAAAGGTGCAGAGGCAACCAAGGGCAGACGAAGAATTAAGCATGACTGGATCATGGCAGATACCAGCAGACTGGGGAAATGCAGGAGTGGGTGGAAAGATACATTGTAGCACTTGCTGAAATAAATCAGGCAGACTGAGCCAAAGCCTCCATTGTCTAAAGATTTCAGAGTAGAGTTATATTACAAGCACTTTAGAAATAGTACCTGTTCGGAGTGAACTTTAGTTTGGAGAAGGTACCATATCAAGAAATCCACTGGCATTACCCCAAAGTAGAGCTTATATTTCTCCTTGTGCCTGGGCTTACTCCCCACCCCCAACCCCATGTAATTGCTTCATCTTTCTTTGGAAGAAAATAGTCTCAGCACAGGCAGCGTTTGATGCTGTGCTCATTTGATCTGGTTGATTCAGGAAACAGATGCATCCTCTTGGTCTCGGTACAAATCGTTGGGGTTTCTTTTTTTTGATTCCACCGAAGCCAGATCTATGTCTCGATCAGCACAGAGGAAAAAAGTAATTACCGAAGTATTAGTGTGATTATTATTTCCTGATATGAACTGCCGCATTCTTTACTTGTATCTGGTTCTCTCCCTAGGCTGGGGATAGGAAATTTAAAAACAAACTCTTCTCGGACAAAGCTTATATTAATTATTTTTAACCTTGTTTGCATTGGCGAACTCTTGGAGAATTTAATGAAAAAGATAAACCCTCTCCTCAGAAAAATTCATATTTTCTCGCACCTGCAAAATGGAACACGGTTTCAAGAGGTTCACAAAAACCCTTGAGGAAGCTGTAGACTTTGGTTAAGACCCATAGACCGCTGGTCTATACAGTCAAAAATGAAATGGAAAAACTGCTTTGAAATTGGACTGTGACAGTTGTCTGCTAATTCTGGCGGTTCATTTTGGGAAGTCAAAGTAAACCCAAATTGCATTGGCCACGTAGTTGCTCAAGGCCCTGCTACAACACTGATTCAGTGGGTGGACCTCAGCTTCCCCAGTGTCCCCCACCTCCATGCCAACCCAAACACGAGTGAAGGTCCCAGAGAGAGGAGGAGGCAGAGCAAGAAATCACTCGAGACTGCATTTTCTAAAGTTAAGTCCCCAGCCTTGGAGTTAGAGGAAGACCTGGTTTTCATCTTGGTGCTACTATTTTCTACTTATGTAATCTTGTCAAGTCATTCTAATTTTTCCATAATCAGTTTCCTCATCTGTAAGATGGGGATAATTGTACTACCCATCTCTCTGGGCTATTGTGAGGACTTAATGAGATAATGAATGTGAAAGCATTTACCAGACATCTGGCTCATAGACGGTGCTTGACAAATACTAACTGAAATTCAGTTCTCCCAGGGCAGAGTAAGATCTTTTAGAGACCTTAAAGTACTAAAAAAATTATGGTGGGGGACTTCCAGTTTCCTGTTGGGCATGTAAGGAGCTTAGAAATTGCTACTCTGTCCTATCAACAAATAAGAAGCTGAACAAACTGAAAAGTAATGACTTTTCTTGGCTCCATCAGAAAAGTGAGGTCACAGGACACACCGCTGCCCCCCAAACTGGAAAGACATGTGGATACAGAGAATCACAACGTACAGGAGGAGAAACTGCCACAGGAATCAACATGGGATAGGAAAACCTGAGCTGTAACTGACAAATTGCTGGAGGCCCAGAGTGGACAACTCTGAGAGTTTAAAACTTCAGGGGACTCCATCATAGGGTGACTCCCTCACTTTTGTGAGTTTTACCTCCAGGAGCTCTACCTGACTTCCTATTCCTCACAGTGAATATTGGAGAAAAATACGTGTACTCCCAGCAGGTGGAGGAGAAAAGGAACCATTTTGAAATATGTCAGAATAGTCTGTTCTTAACAAGGCTTGCCCTCAGGAGAAACTGTTTTACCAGAGCTTGACCTACTGGGGATTTATCAGAGCCTAACCCACCTGGGAGAAGGGAAGTAACCAACTCCAGCCCCTCTAGCCATCCCATCCCACATAAGGTGGGGGAAAAACTGAGACGCACTGTGGAGCTGACAGTCTGGGGCACAGGCTTGCCAAAAGACTGAGATCTAATCATTGGACTGTAGAACACTTCCCCTCCCTCACATCTCACCACCACATTACTAAAGGCCTATTTACTGCCGTTCCTTTTACCCAGCACATCATGTCTGCCTTTCCACAAAAAATTACAAGCATACTAAAAGGCGAAAAACACATTTTGAAGAGACTGAACAAGCATCAGAACCAGAAGCAGATATGGTAGGAATTATCAGACCAGGAATTTTTTTTAAACTATGATTAATATACCAAGGGCTTTAGTGGAAAAAGTAGACAACATGCAAGAACAGATGGATAACGTAAACAGAAAGGTGGAAATTCTAAGAATGAAAAAGATATGATAGAGATGAAAAACAATGTAACAGAAATGAAGAATGCCTTTGATGGGCTCATTAGCAGACCGGACTTGGCAGAGGAAAGACTCTCTGAGCTTGAGGATATGACAATAGAAACTCCAAAACCAAAAATCAAAGAGAAAAAAAGACTGAAAAAATGAGAATAGACTATCCAAGAACTGTGCACAATTATAAACAGTGTAACATACACGAAATGGGAATACCAGAAGGAAAGGGAAGAGAAAAAGGAACAGAAGCAATATTTGAAACAACAATGACTGAGAATTTCTCCAAAATTTATGTCAGACACCAAACCACAGATCTGGGAAGCTCAGAGAATACCAGGCAGGCTAAATGTCAAAAAAACTATACTTAAGTATATCATATTCAAACAAAATCAAAGATAAAGAAAAAATCTTGAAAGAAGTCAGTGGGGAAAAAAATACCTTACCTAAAGAGGAACACAGATAAGAATTATATCTGACTTCTCCTTAGAAACCATGCAAACAAGAAGAGTGGAGTGAAATATATAAAGTGTTGAGAGAAAAAACTCACCAGCCTAGAATTCTGTATCCTGCAAAATTATCCTTCAAAACTGAAGAAGCAATAAAGACTTTCTCACACAAACAAAAATTGAGAAAATTTGTTGCTAGTAGACCTGCCTTGTAAGAAATGTTAAAAGTTCTTCAAAGAGAAGGAAAATGATATAGGTCAGAATCTTGGATCTATACAAAGAAAGGAAAACTACTGGAGAATGAAAAGTGAAGGTAAAATATGAATTTTATTTTTCTTATTCTTAATTGATGTAACAGGTAATAGTTTGCTTAAAACAATAATAGCAACAATGTATTTGATTACACATGCTTATGTATGTATGTATGCAATGAATGACAGCAATGATACAAGAGATGAGAAGAAGAATTAGGAACATTTTGTTACTATAAGGGACTTGCACTACCTCTGAAGTGGTATAGTGTTATTTGAAAGTGGACTTGGGTTGGTTTTAAATGTATATTGCAACCTCTAGGGTAACCACTGAAAAAAAATTTTAAAAGCATAACTGATTTGCTAAGAAAGGAAAGAAAGTGGAGTCATAAAATGCTCAATTAAAACCACAGAAGGCAGAAAAAATATGGAAGAAAAAACAGGAATAAAGATCAAGAGCAACAAATAGACAACAATAACAAATATGGTACCCATTAATCCAACTAGTCGATAACCACCTTAACTAGCAATGGTCTAAATACACCAATTAAAACACAGAGATTGTCAGAGTGAATCAAAAAACAAGACTCAAGTATATGTTGTCTATAAGGCACCCATTTTAAATATAAAGACACATATAGATTAAAAGTAAAGGGATACAGAAGGATATATCATGCCAACACTAATCAGAAGAAAGTGGGAGTAGCTATATTAATTTCAGACAGATCAGACTTCAGAGCAAGAAAAGTTATTGAGGATAAGGAAGGGCATTATATAATGATAAAGGGGTCAATACTCCTAGAAGACATACAATCCTTAATGTGTATGCGCCTAACAACAGAGCATCAAAATACGTGAGGCAAAAACTGATACAGCTGCGAGGAGAAATAGGTGAATCCACTCTTATAGTTGGAGACTTGAACATGCCTCTATCAGAAATGTACAGATCCAGCAGGCAGAAATTCAGTAAGAACATAGTGGAACTCAACAGCACCATGAATGAACTGGATGTTATTGACATCTATAGACTACTTCATCCAACAATTGGAGATTACACATTCTTCTGAAACTCCCATGGAACAGTTACCAAAATAGACCATATTCTGGGCCATAAAACACACCTTAACAAATTCAAAAGAATAGAAATCATGCAATGTCTACTTTCAGACTACAACACATTTCTAAATAACACGTGGTCAAAGAAGACATCTCAAGAGAATTTAAAAAATATTGTGAACTAAATGAAAATGAAACCACAACTTACTGAAATTTGTGGGATGCAGTGAAAGCAGTATTTAGAGGTAAATTTATAGCATTGAGTGCATATATTAGAAAAGAATGAAGATCTAAAATCAATAATCTAAACTGGAACTTCACCAAAGAAGATATACAGATGGCAAGTAAGCATATAAAAAGATGTTTAGCACATATGTTATTAGGGAAATGCAAATGAAAACAACAGTGAGATATCACTATACACCTGTTAGAATGGCCCAAATCCAAAACACTGACATCACCAAATGCTGACAAGGATGTGGAGTAACAGGAACTCTCATTTGTTGCTGGTGGAAATGCAAACTGGTACAGCCACTTTGAAAGACAGTTAGGCATTTTCTTACAAAACTAAACATGCTCTCACTATATGATCCAGCAATCACACTCCATAGTATTTACCCAAATGAACTGAAAACTTATGTCCACACAAAAACCTGCACATGGATGTTTATAACAGTTTTATTCAGAATCGTCAGAACTTGGAAGAAACCAAGATGTCTTTCAGTAGTTGAATGGATAAATAAACTATGGGACATCTAGACAATGGACTGTTATTCACCTCTAAAAAGAAATGAGCTATCAACCCATGAAAAGACATGGAGGAAACTTAAATGTTTACTACTAAATGAAAGAAGCCAATCAGAAAAGGCTATATATTGTATGATTCCAACTATATGACTTTCTGGAAAAGGCAAAACTATGGAGACAGTAAAAAGATTAATGGTTGCCAGGGGTTGGGGGGTGGGGGAGGTGAATAGAGGATTTTTAAGGCAGTGAAATTATTCTGTATAATGCTACAATGGTAGATACATGTCATTATAAATCTGTCCAAATCCATAGAATGTATAATACAGGGTGAACTCTAAAGTAAACTATGAACTGTGGGTGATAACAATGTGTCAGTGTAGGTTCATTGATTATAACAAATGTACTCTTTTCTGGGGATGTTGATAGTAGGGGAGGTTGTGCGTGTGTGAGGACAGGGGGTGTATGGGAAATCTCTGTACTTTCCACTCAATTGTGCTGTGCACCTAAAGCTGCTCTAAAAAATAAATTGTATTAATTTTAAAAAAAGGCAAAAAAATTGTGGTGCACCTCCTCTCCGACAAGTAATTTCAACTAGGAACCATATATAGTAAATGAACCTAAGGGAAAATATTATTTTTTCCGATACTTTGAAAAAGCCTCAAACTCTTCTGTTTCTTTCTTTCGTGTGTGTATGTGTGTGTGTGTGTGTGTGTGTGTGTGTGTATGTGTGTGTGTGTGTTCGCCTGCCTTGCTGGTGTCCTAGGAACATGCTTCATCTTCCAACTGGATACCCAGCACTGATTCCCCAAATACACAGGTCATAACCAAGGTCATACAAGGAAGTCAGGAAGGAAGAGTCTTTTGGTGGGTGTGGACATTGTTGTCAGGTTCACAGGTATGAGAAGGGTTTCCTCTCGAGTTTGTCATCAGGATTTCTGCCCACGGACCACTCTCCTGGCCAGGCTGCCCCTGCCCTCTCCCTGCATTCTCGCAGGGGCTGCATCAGCCGATGGAAAGTGTTCATACAACCCTGTAGCCCGCCCCTTGAATGTATCGCTCACTTCAGGTCTCAGATGCCTTTTCTCTTTCTAAAGCAGAACAGAAATTTCACCTGGGCAGTCAGTTCTAGAGACCACAGGACTTTCATTTCCTTTTTATTGTAGGAAGAAAGTTCTGAACACTGTTATTTCACCAAGAGAAAGTGGATGCTGGGTGGTGAGTAGAGGCTGGGTGGGGGCTTGGTTCACACCTGTGATTCCTAACCAGCAAATCACTGGAATCTCCTGGGGGAACTTATTATGACACAGATTCTTAGGCTTCACCCCAGACGGATGGGCGTGGAGGGCAGTTTTGTAGGCAGCACCGGGCCAAGTTAAACAGGTGATTGGCAGACAATTCTGCTGGTTGCTCATCCTCTAATGATCTTTGAGAGTGTGCAATGCTGGCTTACAACTGTGTGTGAGGGAGTCTGCATTTTGGTTCCATTGATGCAGTTGACAGTTCTGGGGTTGCCCCACAACTGAGATTTTAAAATAAGCCCTGCTCTGGGCTATTTTTTCTCCCTCTTTCCAGGAGGGAGGTGCAGAAGAGGGAATGACTCCCATAATCGCAAGATTTCCTCCTCATTGACCTACGTGGATCCTGAGATGTACAAATAATGTGGGATAGTAGGAAGTGAAATAGACCCAATTATGGCCAAACTTGGGGATGTTGGTAGGAAGGATCAGTGCCCACTTTCAGCACACCTTTGTTGATTAGATTACTCAGATTGAGGCATCAGCGCCTCTGGAAGTCAAAAGAAGCTCAAGACGCTTCTAGTTTCCTTTTTAGCTCCCGATAAATGAAAATATGAAGAAGGTCTAAAGCAGTGTGATAAAAATTGTGGTATATTTCGAATGTTTACATTTAACAAATTAACATTTTTACCAAAAATGTAGTTTTATAATGTTATTCAAAAATTATAATGAAGTCCTAAAGCAATATTAATTCGAAGTAGACTCTAAGTGACACGGTCCAGTATCAAGTGTAATTCCACCAGCGTAGCACGGCGACTCCAGGCGTGATGCCAACAACTTGAGTTTGAGGTCTTCATCAATGTGAGGTGTGGATGAAATGCCTCTCATCTCTTCCCCCCACCATACTAGGCTTACCTAGCATCAAAGAGAGAACTTGGGACCTGCTGTAGGACCTGTTCATTGAATTAATGGGAGCTGAGGGTGTCCATCAGTGACGGGTAGCGACTCTCATTGATGGAATGAGATTGCTGTGAGGGCGTCAAAAAGGACACATTGGGTAGAGAAGCATGGGCTGTGTGACTGGAAACCCTGACCATCCAAATATGCAAATTCGTTTGGTCTTCCACTGGAACTGCAAAGGAAGGAGAACTTCTTTCAAAGTCACGCACAATTGGGAAAGCACAAGTTTGGTCTTAGAGAGTCATTTTGACTTTTGGACCAAGTGCGTTCTTGGGTCGCCTCCTCTTGAGTTAGATGTTACATACAGTGAATAGAATGTGCCGTGGCTATAGGATAGAGTTAACGTGGCCAGTTTTCTGGCAAATCAAGTCTTTGTTTATGCACATTCTTCCCTTCTTTGGATGTGGAGTCATATGCTTTTCTGGAGCCCTCTTTAAATCATACCGGAAGAGGTGGAGACACATAGCAAAATTTGAGATCAAACAAAAGGACAAAAGCCCTATGAAAGAATTTGTGGAACTATGATCTTTGATAGCCCCAGATTGAACCCTGATCCTGGTCTCAGACTGACCCATGACTCTGGCCAAAGATAGCAATCAAGGGGAAGACAAGTTAAATTTATATCATGGACCAGGGGTCAGTAAACTTGTAGACATGGCCAGAAATAGTATTTTAGGCTTTGTGGGCCTTACAGTCTCCATTGTAACTATTCAGCTCTGCTGTTGTAGCATGAAAGGAACCATAGTGTGGCTGTGTTCCAATAAAACTTTATTTACAAAACAGGGGGCAGCAGATTTGGCCCACAGGCCATAGTTTGCTAACCTTGACTCTGGAGTACTACAAGCAGAAATCTGCATCTTCAAGAAATAAGTCAAAAATATGATTGAAGAGCACTCTTGACTCCATAAAAGGGACCCTCCAATTAAGTGGGCTTAGATCTCAGGTCTATTATTTACAAGTTGTGGGACTTTGGGGAAAACATATCTTTCTTATCTCAGGTTTCTCATTTGGAGTATGGAGACTACAAAACCTGCTCTGCCTACTCCAGTATTATTGTGACACTCAAATGAACTCGAATGCATCAGTAGAAAGAAGTTCTCATTAATGCTATTATGGAATTGCAGGAACACCTTATGAGTTAAAGATCAAAGTTCCTTAATGGAAGAGATAGTGCTTATTCACCATTGAATCTTTAGCACCTGCCACAGATTGACACTCAGAATAGATTTATTGACTTTGTAAATGACATAGATAAAATATTTCCTTCTTTCAAATCAGTGTGATACCATTTGAATAGGTTGGAGCAATAGAAGCGCACAGCGAAACGGTCTGAAAAAAGGACATGGGCTATTTAATTTTTGCAGTTTAGCTACATTTGGGGAGTGTTTCTGGAGCAATTTGCCTAAACAACTTTGGACATGCGGAGAAGAGCTCCCATCAGGATATTACGTACACATTTCTAACTCCACTCAGATATATTGGAAGTGTTCCATAACTGAGGGAGGGTTTTCTCTCGGGCCTTTAAAAATTTCTCATCACAAGAGAATTCTAAGCCATCTGACTGAGTACCCCTGGGACAGCCACTTGTTTCAACACCGTGTCCCATGGTTGAACATGACCACGAGCACAAATGCCTCAGGCTCATAATACCCAAGGTGAGGGTTTGTTTGGTGTTTTACAGACGTGTCACGGCCAAAATAAAGGCTAAAGACAACAATCTATTATGTCTAATGCCAATAACAAAAATGAAGCAAAAACCTTAGTTATGGTTGTATCCTAAGTCAAATGGAATAACCCCATTTGTCTTTCCATTTAGGAGGCAGCAGCGGAGAGTGGAAAGAACAAGAGCTTTGGAGCCAGCCAGACCTGAGCTAAAACCAGGACTGTAGTATGTGAGAGAACCATGGCCTTGCATGGTTTACTGAACCTCAGTCTTATATCTCAAGGCTGTTGTGAGAATAAAATGAATCAATGTAAATGAAAGTACCTAGCACAGTGCTGCTGAGACCCATTCTTGGGTGCGAGCGGAGGAACGTTCTGAGAGGTGGGGGTTGTTGTGGGCTGGGTAGCCTCCCCCAAAGGGGTCTATCACAATGGCCTCCTTCTGGGGCTTTGCCTTCTGGCTTATCATGCTTAGGGTCAACGAGACCACTCTTGGCTGAGAGCAGATGAAAACCATTCCTGATCAGGGTATGATGTGGGGGAAAGGTTCCTGAACAATCTTGAAAGGAGTGACCTAAACACTAATGGGCAGGAGGAAAGGCTCTGAGTGACCATCCCAGGGAAAGGAGGCACCACTAATGACTCTTGTTCATTCCCTATTAACATTTCTTTCCATTAGCGTGTATAATAAGGATTTGTCTGCATCAAATGTAATGCTGTTGCTTTTGGTAGCAATTTGAGTGTATGGTGTACTGGTTGGGAGAGTAGGCTTTGGAACTAGACTGTCTGTTGGGCAAGTTAGTTTTCTTCTCTGAGTCTCAACTTCCTTATTCCTGAGGATAATAGTGTTCATTCTGTACTCTCTGAGTCTTTTCTTTGCATTGTGGCTTCTGCCTCTTCATCATTGTGCCTCAGGGCCTTCAAGGCTAATCCCTAAGGTCTCTGAGTAAAACTATTCATTTCAGGGGCCAGCCCTGTGGTGTAGTGGTTAAGTTTGGTGCATTCCATTTCAGCGGTCCAGGTTCATGGGTTTGGATCCCAGGCACAGACCTACACCACTCATTCAGCCATGCTGTGGTGGCATCCCACACATAAAAAAATTGGCATCAGATGTTAGCTCAGGGCTAATCTTCCTCAGCAAAAAACAAAAACAAAAACAAAAATCAGACCAAAAAATCCCTATTCATTTCAGACCCCCCAGAAGCTGCTGGCCAGCCTACAGTTGCCTGCCTTTGGGTCAGGTGCCCACCCTAGGTCTAATCAGCATGGCCAGCTGGGAGACAGGGTGAATATGATCACATAAAGTAACTCAGAGCTGGCCGCTTAGTCAGGGACCGTGGACAGAGCCATTTCTCATGGGAGATTGTGGGTGTGACGTGTACTGTGACTGATTTCCAGGATGCAGAGATAAGCAGAGAGCTTTAATGCAAGGTAGACAGTGGTAACTGCAATAAAAGAAATGCTGATAAAGAGCTTTACAAATTCAAATGAGAAAGAACTTGCTTTCTAGCTAGGGGAGTAGGGCAAAAGCTCCATGGAAGAAAGGGCCTCCAGAGCATCTGCTAGCCTAGGTCAGCCAGGGCTCATCCCTGGACTTGAAGGTGGGGTCAGTCCTACCCAAACCTCATGACTGGGAAATTCAGGGAGTTCCTAAATCAGCCTATCCCATCCCCCAGCCACAAGCACTGACTCAAGGATGGGTGTATGACAAAAGTCAGGCCAGTCAGGGACAATGAGATCTACCAGGAAACAGACGTTCCTCTTCTCTGTTGAATTTGAACATGGAAGCACATGGCCTTAGAAGCCGCTGGCAGTTATCTTACAAGCACGAGGAGAGACTTCTGAGAATGCAACCCTCACTGAGAGAGCAGAACAGGGAGATAGAGAGAAAGTGGGCCCTGGACTCATCAATTTGGGCAAATATGGGGAGTAGAGGGCAATAGTGAAAAACACAATTTACGGGGAGCACTGGAGCGGGGGTGTTAATATTGGAAAGACAGATTAGAAAGAGATCATCGATGGTCTTGAATGGGGGGATGTTAAAAAACAAAATTCAGCTGAGTAAATCTGATGATCTAATTGGCTTTATTCAACGATTCATGAATAAGGCAGCATCCCACCTAGCAAACAGAAAGGAGCTCTGAGGAGTTATGTAAAACGGAAGGCTTTTAGAGACAGAAAGGGGGTGGGACAAGAAGATTAAAAGAGAGGATTATTTCAGGCAAGGTTACAATCTCTTAGGGTCAGGCAGGAGGTCTTATCAGGCAGATGATCTCACCAGCGCTGACCAGGAAATTCCAGCCTGTTTGGCTTCAAGTTCCACTCCCGGGAGACGCTGAAACTGCAGTTAGGTTAGGTATTAAGTCCTGGTGGGGCTTAGCGCAAGTGACTCCATTTTGGGCTTGTTTCTTTTTAACGGGGATAAGAGGCTTTTTTTCTACGACAATAGGAAGCTATTGAAAGTATTTAAGTACTGTGCTATGAGCAGCGTTGTGGGTAAATTAATCATCAGTGTGTGCAAAATAGATTGGAATGGAATAATCTGCAGGAGAGGCTGCAGATGGGGAGACCATTGGGAGTTTATTGCAATAATCAGAAGACCTGAACTAGAGTAACTGCAGTGGGACTGGAAAGAGAAGAAGGCTGTGGAAAAATAAGAGCACAGAATCAAGAGTTCGTCCTTTACTAAAGGCTGCAGGAAGGAAGGAAGGAGGGTGCCTACACGAAAGCCAAGGCTGGAAGAGCACCACACCTTAAGTTCTTGGATGGCTCCTCTAGGCCATAGTTCATCACCATAAAAGATGGATGTGAAAGACTAGACAACAGATTAGATAAAAGATTTTCTGTAGGTACCCTGTCACAATGCAAATGGATCATTTTGAAATTTTACAACGTTGCAAAATAGCCTGTGATATGACTCATGAGCCATACTGTTAGCAAACTTCAGGAGCTATTTATAGAGAGTGCTGGCAAAATACTTTTGAAGGAGGTGGCATAAAACACACACACCAATTTGTTGAGATTTGAACTTTTTCTCTAACTAGCTGTGTGTGTGACTTTGAGTAAATCACCCTCTCTGAGTCGCAGTTTCCTCAACTGTAAAAAAAGGAAGGATAGAGCTTCTTCCTGGGGTTGTGGTCCTCACCTCACCATCTCATAGGAAAACCCTCTGCCAGTTTCTAATAAATAAAGGGTAAACAATAAATAAAAATATTAAAAATAATAAATAAAAGGTAAATATACTTCAAACCTCCCTCCTTTCCTTTCTCCCTTTTTATCTTCTTTTCCAGTGTGCTTTGCGTTCGCAGCTGCCTTTCCAAGGTACTATTTGTGTTGTTACAGCTTGTTGATAGGTTTCATGTAAGTTTTGTGGCTGTCACTCTTCTAGATCCTAGTACCATCTGCATTACAGAATCAGGATGGCTTTCCTTGCCCTGCATTCTATACCGGAGGAATAACTAATGTGCAGTATTTTATCGTGATGATTTCCTTAAAGAGCTAAAAACTATCCTTCACTTGTAGGAAGGGGGGGCGGGGAAGGGTGGTGATCTGCAGCAAGCGACTGTGGGCGTGGCAACTACTGTGATTGACATGATGGTGCTCCACAGCAAGGGGCTGCGGGCGTGGCAAGTACTGTGATTGACATGTCTAGAGCAAGGGGAAAATACTGATGGCTAAAATGCAAGGGAATGCGATGAGGGCCATAGAAGCAGCACAGATGAAGCACCATGGTTAGGGGAGAGCCACTATGGTAGATCCAGTGTCATAGATCTGTCAACAGCTCCCCTTTTCCCCTCCAGCACCATTTATTGAGTGCTTACTATGTGCTAAGTGTTTGTACTATTTCATTCAATTCTTGAAATAACCCTATGAGGTAGATAAAGCATCATTATTACACTCATTTGACAGATGAGGAAATTGGAGCTTAGGTCACTTGTCCAAGGTCACAAAGACAACTAGGAAGTGACAGAGCAAGGACTTGAACCTCAGCTTTACTGATTCTAGAGCCCAGGGTTTTAACTGTTGTCCCAGAATGCCTGTGCTGAGATTTGCTGGGAAGCCCTCTTTTATCTTTTCTGTTATAGGCACATGATTTATTCACCTATCTGGAATGGGATGGAGTGAAAAAGGGATTCGGGAACTATTGTCTCTCTAAGATTACTCAGCTCTTTGATTTCTCCCCTGGGAGCCACACTGACTGTCAGCTAGAAGGTGCTGGAAAAAATTAGATTGCTCCAGGGTGTTCACTTGTACACAATTTATTATTTCTAAAGATAAGGCTTAAAGAGACCTCTACATTGCATTATATTTCTTCCAGTGAATGAAATCAGAAGGGCATCTGTTTAGCATTTGAGACATGCACCTAGCTCACTTTGGTTAAAAGAGAAAAATAAATACTAAAACATAGTAATCCAAAGAATTACGCCCTCTGCAACTGGCTTGCCTTCTGCTTTGCATATGGGACTCAAAGGTGATCATTTAAATTGGGGGCTGCTGGAAAAGGATGTCCTTGCTCTTGATTAATTGGGAAGACTAAGTCTCCCTAGGAGAGGGCTTGGATTCCCTCCTAGGGTCTAACCATCCTAGGTCCTGATCTGAGGCTTGGAAAAAGAGCTGAGATTCTACCAGAGGGCAAGATAGAAGGAGGCATCATCTCATTCTGTACCTTCCTTTAACTGTGGGAGACATGGAAGCCCAGTGTGCTGGATACCTGCCAACTGCCCCTCCAGACCTGCCTTCTACCCTTTGTCACCCTGCGCTGCCCTGTGTGGACTGCATCCAAGGGTTCCCTTACCCTCTGACTTCCAGATTAGCTAGGCCAGAGCGAAGCACCCACAGGTAATTAGAAGGCAGAGGAGAGAGAGGTAAGGGTACTATTTCTTCAACTCCCTCCCAGCTAGATGCGCTTTTCTGATGGCCACAGCTTCTGTATGGTGGCCCCCTCCATACAGCTGCCCCCTCTGGTCCAACTGACTGCTTCTCCCTTGCTCCTTCGAGGCCTAGGGGCTAGTGAGGGCTCCTTGTGGTAACTAGCCCCAAGATACCACACTATCCATTTTGTGCATACATTTTTTGTAAACAGCCCCGTTAATACACTCTAATCCAATTACCCAGTCTGGATGTGCCATCTGTTTCCTGCTGGGACCATGACTGATATACCCAGAGAGGTTTAACGACTTGCCCAAGGTCTCAGGAGGATTTGATTACATGCCAGTATGTGCTAATAAGAAGAGATAACACTGGCATATTTTACAGTTTACAAAGCACTTTCATAACTGTAATCTCGGGTGCAGGAAGGGCACTATGCTTCCCATTTAGAGGTTAGGAAATTGAATCTTAGAGAAGAAGAGGGATTCGCCACAGCTGGTGAGCATCAGAGCCACCCTCCAACCCAATGCGTGGGCTCTGCCAGTCATACCGTGGCCCGCCTCCAGGTCAGGACTGCACCTCACACTCTTCGCCAGCACAGCTCCACGCCTGGAGCATCAGGAAAACAAACAAACGTACCCAGAGTTCCATCTTCCAGGCCCAGAGCTCTCGATGCTACATATGCAACGTAAAAACCTTGTGAGGTGAGTGTCATCCCAATTTTACAGATGAGGAAAGAGAGGCTCAGAAGGGTTAATATTTACTCAAAGTCATGCAGCTGGGAAGGAGCTGGGATTTGAACCCCGGCCTGTCTGCCTGCTCTTTCTGCTTCCACACTGCCTCTGGGTGCAGAGACGTGGATTTCAGAAAGTACTGCAGGCCGCAGGCCTAGCATCCACTGTACTTTCTCCCATCCAACCAGTCCCAGCCCAGCCTTCAGACTGACTCTGGGACCTGGCTTTCCTGTTGGGCAGCGAAGGAGGCTTTTGTGGGTAAAACCTGATAGAAAGTGGAGCGCAGCTGATTAAAACTAAGAGATAACAAGGCCAGGCCAGGCGAGCCCTTTGTCTGAGACAGCCTGGGAAAAATGCAGCCGGGGTCAGAACCGCCTCTGCTGTTACTACTGAGGGGGTAGGGGTGCTGGAGGGTGTTCTTCAGCTTCGACAAGCATCCAATCAGCAGGGCTGGGGGTCCATCTGATCTACCAACTAGTGGTAAAAAATTTCCCCGGGGCCATTAGCTTTCATGATATAAAAGCAAAGTCGGGTGTTGCTATTGGCTGAGCATTGACTTGGGGTCACCCACTCTCGGTGTGGCCTTAAGGATTCAATTCTGCAGTTTGGGCCTCAGTTTCCTCATCTGAAATCTGGGGGAAATGGATGAATCCAGTGCTCCGCCACCTGTCTTCCCAATCTGTCCTTTATGAGATTGGGAGTCTGGGGAAGGATGTGACCCTTCCAAGACTTCCTCAGTCACATGCCCCCACCCCCATCCTGTCCCTTAGGAGGACATCAGGACTGTATTGTTGATGGATTTGCATCAATCAGTTCACATTTTTCTTCCCTATTTGCTCACATCCATAAACGCATAAACATAGGCGGTGGCCTGTGGCATGTAATCAAACTCGAGACTTTAGCTGCACAACATTTTCGCCAGCTGCCCATCTGTGAGCGATGTTTTGCAGTCTTGGGAATCAGTATCGGTGAAGAGCTGGTCCCATTTCCCTTCACTATATAACAGTGACAAGCAGTGCCTGGGATTCTAAGTGACTTACTCAAGACACCCAGTGATCCAATATTAGAATGGGGCCTCCGACCTCTGCATGCACATACTCTTATCGCCAAAGAAACCCATTACAGTGCTAGGTGAGGGTCTCCATTTGAAGCTGCTGCTTTGAGGATGAAACAGAAATGCTAAACATCCAGAGTAGGGCAAAAACTTAGAAAATACAGATAAGCAAAAAGAAAAAATGAAAAGGGATGATTCAACATTCTGCTGTTTTGGCTTAAACAGAGCAGGGCTATTGAGAGATGCACTGGAGCCTGGCTTAAAACCCAATGGAGACTGAACTTCTTGTTCTTGTTGGCAGGTTTGAGGGCTAGTGGCCACTGCTTTCTGTTTTGGGAGGGCCCTTGGCCACAGTTTCTCAGTTCTCAACTCAAGCCAAGTGATGAAGCAATTACCAGTAGACAGAGAAATGGAGAGAGCTTCTCCTGTCTGAGTGAGGAGGCGGGCTCCTTGGTGGTACAGCCTAGAGGATGGGGTGGTCCTGAGGCAGGTGGGTAAATCTACAGGGACATTCGCTCTGTAGGAGGATCTGCCTCCTTCCAATGCCCACCTTTGGAGGTTGGTCCTCCTTGCACCTATAGCTGCTACCAGATGCGTGTTGGCACTGAAGCCTGTGCTTCCTATGGGCTAAGAAAACTCTATTCAATTAATCTATTCCATTAAGATGTAGAATTTCATAGTGTCAGAGCCCAGAAAGACCTTAGAGCCCAACTAGTCCCAACCCACTTATTTCACACTTGGGGAAACTGAGGTTCAGAGATGGAAATTGGCTCTCTGAATGTCATCCAGTGTCATGCAGTTATTGGCAGTGCCAGGCCTAAGACATAGGCCTTTTCATTCCATTCTGCGTGCTTTCGGGCTAGACATCAATTTCAGACACATAGGAAATGTGTTCTCAGCCAGCCTGGGGTGGTAAAACAGTCGGTGCTCATGAATAAGTAATTAGTAGGCTTAATTCCATAAACATAATAATAATGAGCTGAAATTTATTGAGAGCTTATTATGGGCTAGCAATTTTATAGTCATTATCTCATTTGATGTCCACTGTAACCTGTAAAGGAGATGTTATTATTCCAAGTTTTTCAGATGAGACAGCTGAAGCTTAAAGAAGTAACGTAAGTTGCCCAAATTCACACAGCCAACGAGTCTCTGAGCGAGGGTTAGAAGTGAAGCCCATTTGATGCAAAGTCCTCTCTCCGTCACTAGATTAACATAAAATGATCCTGTAAAATTTGATCTGAAATGAGACACAAATTTCACGCCTCTTTTCCCTTCATATTTGAATATTTTAAGTAAATCCATATACAACTGAGCTTAATGCTTTAAAGCAGTTGTTCTCAAGCTCTAGTGGGCATCAGAATCATCTGGAGAGCTTCTACCAACCCAGACTGCCGGCCTCTCCCCCAGTTTCTAATACATTAAGTCTGGGGTGGGGCCTGAGAATTTGCATTTCTAGTGAGTTCCCAGGTGACGCTGATGTTGCTATCTGGAGACCGCACACTGAAGAGTCACTCATTTAAAGGAATCATAAAAGATTTTGTGTCCTCTGAATTTTCTTGCATTGGGTCTCTTTTTCCAAGTAACCATTCAGGAGCAAAGCTGCTAAGCCTCAGTGAAAGACTCTCGTCAGGAAATAAGAGAAACAATATTAATCCCTTGATTTCCTAACTACCATCTCGAAAAAGTTGCAGACGGGTCTTGATTTGAGATGAATTGTCAGGAAGCCTAAAGATTTAGCCTAAAAAGCGTAGGCTGCTGCAGCAGACGCTGACAATTCCAGCCATTTCTTCTTTCCCTGCCCTACTCCTCTGAAGATGGAGGGCCCTGGGGGAGAAGGTGTGACTGGCTGAGCTTAGGTCACATGTCCATTCCTGAGCCAATCAGGTGGCCTGGGAAATGTGATGTTCTGATTGGCCGAACCTAAGTCACATGCCCATGCCTAAAGCAGGAAGTGAAATGAACTCCTGGAAATGAATTCCACCCAGGTGCAGAGCCTGAGAAGGGGGTGTGAGTGGTCCTTCTAGAGGAAGCCTGGGGCTGAGGACACCAGAAAGAAAGGTAAATGGATGCCAGGAGGCTAAACCACACATGCCCACCTTTCCGGTTGCTAAGCAACCCTTTACATTTTAGTTCTGGTTACTCTTCTTTCCCACTAAGTTATTCTAGCACAAGGGCTGACCTTTCTGTAGATGGAAGAGGGCCAAACCCAGGAGACCTTGAGTGAAGTGGAAAGAGATCTGGGCTGGAGATTTGGGTTTTAGTTCTGTTCTACCACGAACTTCCTTCCCTCTGCGAGTCTGTTTTTTCTTCAGCTGTTAAGTGAGGAGACTGGATAGGATCTCTGTGGGCCCTTGCAGCTCTCATAGGCTGTGATTCTGGGCAGTGTCACAGGCAGTGGGGCCCTCCCAGTGCCTTCACATCATATGTCAGAAATGAAGCCAGCTTTCTCTGGCTGGGCTCCCTGACATGGGATGACATGGCCTGGTAGAAAGAGCCTCGATCTTGGCATCAGATAGACTTGTTTTGATTCCTGATTCCTCTATTACCTGTGTGACCTAGGCAAATTAGATTAACCTCTCTGAACCTCCTTATATAAAGTAGAGCTAATGATAATCCCTGTCTGATCTCAAACGTTGTTGAGAGAATGAAACAATGGATGTGAAAGTGCTTTGTAAGCCCCCAAGTGCTGAGCAGATGGAGGGCCCACCCACCAGGGCTCCTGCCTCCCAGGCCAGTGTGGTTCAGGGACTTAGTTCTCCTGAAAAAAGCTTAGTGCCCACATTCAATGAGCAAGAGCCCTCCCACAAGGCACATGTCTGCTACATGTAGAGCATCTGTGCTAAACTTTGTTATTCTGCATATGAGTGCCATATCACGTGGTAAACTGAGGCAACTGGGAGGGTGGGGTGGGGGTAAGAGGGAGAGGCCAGTGATGGTTCCAAGTCTTTCAGGGAGAATCTGTCCTGAAGTCTCAGCGTGGGGACCCAGCACCCAGCGGCTGGCAGTGAGGGAGCAGGAAGCCAGGCTCTGCCCTTCTCTCCTGACCTTCCTGTCCGTCCAAGTGGGCCTTTGGACAAAAGCCTCCCTCTGACTTGTCTAGTGGGGACTGGGATAGCCATCTCATGGGCATCTCAAATTAATATGTTCTGAATGGGCTTCTTGATCTCAGTCCCCACCTCCAAAATCTCCTAATGCTGTAAATGTCACCTGCGGCCATCCAGTCTCCCATGCCGGATGCCTGTGGGTCATGACCCTTGACATCTCTCTATCTTTCAACCCTTCCGCAATCCATCATCAAATCGTGTTTATTCCCCCTTTAAAGTATACAGACTGTCTCCGACTTACCGTGGTTTGATTAATGATTTTTCGACTTGACGTGGTGTGAAAGCGATGCACATCTAGTAGAAACTATACTTCAAATGTTGAATTTTGATCTTTTTCTGGGCTAGCAATATGGGGTATGATCCTCCCTCGTGATGCTGGGCAGCGGCAGCACCCAGTCAGCCACATGATCCGAGCATAAAGGACCCACACACTTACACCCATTCGGTTTGTCACTTTCAGGTCAGTGTTCAATAAATTACATGAGATATTCAACACTTTATTATAAAACAGGCTTTGTGTTAGATGATTTTGCTCAACTGTAGGCTAATGTAAGTTCTGAGCACATTTCAGGTAGGCTGGGCTAAGCTGTGGTGTTCAGTAGGTTAGGTGTATTCAATGCATTTTTGACTTCTGATATTTTCAATTTAAACAATGGGTTTATCGGGATGTAACCTCATCGTAGGTTGAGAAAGATCTGCATTTCATGTCCACTCATTTTTTCCCCATTCCCACCACTACCACCCCTGTCTGAGACACTGTCATCTCTTGTCTGCAACTGCCTCCTAACTAGTTTTCTCCTTTGGGCTCCTGTGCTTGTCCATTCCAGTGTACGTATATCAGCCAGAGTAAATTTTCCAAAATGCAAATCTGGTGGCATTACTACCCCTCTTACAAGTCTTAGAAGACAGCCTAGAGCTAATGATAATCCCTGTCTGCTCTCGAAGGTTGTTGAGAGAATGAGACAATGGATGTGAAAGCATTTTGTAAGCCCCCAAGTGCTGTGCAGATGGAGGGCCCACCCACCAGGGCTCCTGCCTCCCAGGTCAGTGTGGTTTAGGGACTCTGCCCTTCATTTGGGATGAAACTCAAGGTCCCCAGTGGGGTTTATCAAGCTCTGCAGGAACCCTCCCCTGCCCACCTTTCCAGACCCCGTACCGTCTTCACTCTCCCCCTTGCCCTCTGGCCTTCGTCCAGTTCATGAACAGGTCAGGTTCTTGCACATCCCAACATCCCAGTGTCCTTTCCCAGGCTGTTCCCCTCCCTGGTCTGCCTTTCCTCCTTTCTTCACATAACTGGTTCTGTTCATCCTTCAGGTCTCGGCCGAAGGGTCCTGTTTTCAGAGAGGCCTCCCCTAATGACCCTTTCCAAGTTGTCCTCCTGCCCCTCCCCACTTCCCACCACTTATTCTCTCTCTTGGCAGTCTATTTGTTTCCTCCATAGCACTTACTGCAATTCATCTGTATCAATGAGTTCATTTAGTTGCTTATTGCCCAACTCCACTACACTGTAAGCTCATGGGGGCAGGGAAGGTGACTTCCTGTGTGCCCAGCACCTGTGTGCTCAGTAAATATTTCCTTTTTGTTCCTGAGGAAGATTCGCCCTGAGCTAACACCTGTGCCAGTCTTCCTCTATTTGGTATGTGGGACACCGCCACAGCATGGCTGCCGAAGAGTGGTGTAAGTCTGCGCCTGGGAACCGAAGCCGGGCCACGGAAGTGGAGCGTACCGAACCCAACCACTAGGCCATGGGGCTGGCCCAGTAAATATTTCTTGAATCAAAGAACAAATGGAAAAACTAGAGGCTTCGCCCCTGTGACTTCTTCAGATTTTCCTCAAAGGTGCTACACTGTGAACCAGTAATTCTAGGCACCCTGTGGAAGCCAGGAATAAGGAGACATGCTGGCAGTGGCTGGCTGTACCCAGATTGGTAGAGTGGCCTACCCTCACTTGACTTTGACTGTGCCCTTTCCCTCCCATGTGGCTGCAGGTGCAAGTACCTGGACCCTCAAGCTCTCCTGAAATGGCTTTCAGGAAAGGATCTGATAAACTCAAGTACACTGGTGAATGGGAAGAGACACTACATTTTTCACAGCAAACCCTAAGCCAGGATCCTCGAGATGACAAAGGGTTTTTGTGACACTTCCTGCAGGACTGACTACATAATTTGCAGGGCCCAGAACAAAGTGAAAATCTGAGCTTCTTGTTCAAAAAGTGTTAAGAATTTCAAGATGGTGACAGCGGAGCATTAAACCATGTGCAGGGGCCCCTCTAAGCGTGGGTCGCACACCCATGAAGCTGGCCCTGCCTGCTGCCTTCAGAGGCAGGCCAGGAGATTAGTTTGGATTCTCCGGGCTGGCCCTGCTGTTTGTGGACACGGCATCTTCCAAGAGACCCTTTTCCCGTCAGCTCAAGAGTGATACTGGTTCCAGACAGGACTCTCACGAGAGGCTGCTGCCACTTCTTTACCCAAAATTTCCCCCAGACTCCATGATTTCTAAGCCAGTTGACTCAGAACAGAACCAAGTTTGTTTTCTTTTATCTCATAGCTTAAGGAAGCAGGAAAGTTGTTTTTGTAAAACTCCCTAGAAGGTAAACATGATGACGTTCTTTTATTTTATTTACTGGAACACTCTGGCGTGGAGAGAATTTCTGTTGCCACCACATACTACTGTTTACCTGTCCTTCACATACCTCCAGCGAGCAAGTGAGACAGCCTCCTGCAGGGGCCCAACCTTCAGGAATTTGGCCTTATTTAGGGCAGGAGAGAGACAGGGAGAGGAAGAGTGACGGCAGGCCTAGGGGTGTGACTGATTGTGAATGGGAATGGGAGGGACACTGGCTAACATTTCCTGAAAGCCACCAAGGGAAACTCTGAACTACACTCATCAAATTATTCAATCAATATATATTTTAAATAAATACGTATAGTTGTGGATTTAATTGATTTTACTTTCAGTGGGTAATACATTCTTATGGTTCAAAACTCAAAAGTTACAAAAAGATGTATAGTGAAAAATTTTCTTTAAGCTCTCAAGTAATCCAGTTCCCCTCCTTGTAGGTAGTCATTATAACTAGTTTTTTGGTACCCTGGTAGACATACTATTTGCATAAACAAGCAAATACAACTACAACCCCGCCCCCCACTCCCGTTTGTCTTTTCACCAATGATAGCAGATTTTAACACTGTCCTGTACTGTGCTTTTTTCACTTAAGATTATATCCAGGAGATCTTTTTTTGTTGTTATTGAGGAAGACTCGTCCTGAGCTAACATCCATCACCAATCTTCCTCTTTTTGCTTGAGGAAGGTTCACCCTGAGCTAACATCTGTGGCCAGTCTTCCTCTATTTTATATGTGGGTGGCTGGTGAGTGGTGTAGGTCTTTGCTTGGGATCGGAACCCTCAAGCCCAGGCTCCCGAAGTGGTGTGCACCAAATTTAACCACTACACCACTGGGCCGGCCCCAGGAAATCTTTTTTTTTAAAATTATTTTATGGAGGTCATATTGGTTTATAACATTGTGTAAATTTCAGGTGTACATTATTATATTTCAGCTTTTTTTTTTTCCTGGTGAGGAAGATTGGCCCTGAGCTAACATCTGTGCCAATCCTCCTCTATTTTTTATGTGGGACGCTGCCAAATTGAGGTTCAGAGCTCCTCTTTGTTCCTTTAAGGAAAACGAAAGTCAGATTCACCCTCCTGATCTCATTCTCAGTCGCTCTGAGTTGAGGGCGTGTGCACTGGTAAGTGCGATGGATGCTACCATGCAGCCCTCTGTGGATTTCCACGAATATTTATCAGGTGCCCACATCGTGCTAATGCTGTGGCAAAACACTGGGGATACTACAGTGCCGTGACAGCCCCTGCTCTTCTGGGGACACAGTCTGGTTGGGGGCCAGGGAAGGAGACCTATGATCAACAAGAACTCATATGAATGCACAAGAGAATTTCAGATAGTGATCAATGCTGTGGCAAAAAAAAAAAGTCAAACCCAGGTAATGTGATGGAACTTATGTGGGACACCACTTTAATGGGGAGCAGGGTCAGACTCTCTTGGATAACTGAGGTGTGCTTGGGGGAAATGTTCCGAGAGGTGAAAATAAACCCAGCAGTTCGAATTGTGATTGTAAAGCTCTCTCAAACTTTCCCCATCAACTGGTTGCCTGAATAGCAGGGATTACTTTCTTGGGGTTGAGAAGTTGTAGGCATTTTCTTTTTCTTCTATCATTCTGTTTTTGCAAAAGAGAAAAAACCTCCAACTCTCCACTCCAAGGAGGGGTGCCCCTCACACTGTTTGAAGAGGACAGACCACCGAGCAGCAGCCTCGGGCCAGTTCCGGGGAGGCCTCGGCCTCGGTAATTCAAGCCACCTGAGCTCAAGGTTTTCTTCGCCTCCAGTGGCCCGCAGGCTGCAGAAATTGAGTCTCGTGGAGGTGGCGGCAGCTCAGCTGGGAGGATCCAGATTATCCCTCTATTCTTCAGGCTCACCTCCCTCAACCATCTCATCTGGATGCTCTCAGAGCCAGAAAGCCGTGGTATAAGAAACATCGATGGGAAACCTGGGCTTGGAAGTTGGTAATCTTTCCTTCCGTTCAGGGATATTAAAAACTTTTGAGCGATCAGTCCAGCACCAGCCCCGACCAACCAGGCAGAAGCTGGCTGCTCTGCCAAGTGGGTGCATCTCTCCCCCTCCCTGCCTCTATGCACATTTTCCTGCTATTCTTTTCATCAGCAAGGCAGGCAGTTCCTTCTTGTTTCTGCCTTTTGAAATCCTTCCCATCCTTCAAGTCCCAGCTCACGTGCCCCTCCTCCATGAAGTTCCCTCTCCTTACAGCCTGAGGTAAAGCCTTCAGGTCCGGGCAGGCATCATCTTTATTCCCTACAAGGTCCTCTGGGGCAGAAGCTTTGACACCCAGGCCCACTTCTGTCTCCCCCTGAGCCTGGCCCAGTAGAGCCTTGTCTGTAGTAGAACCTCAACACGTGGGGTATAAATGCTGCCCTGGTTTGTAGGTTGACACCACGGGAGCAGGCATACTTAGGGACACTGAGTAGCACATTGTTGTCACTTGAAGTTGTTCTAGCGGGTCTATTTCCCATCCAACTCAGCACTCTCTTGTTGTCTATTTTGGGTCCTATTTCACCAGAATGATTAAACAAAGGGGAAATCATCAAAAACCACAGCAGAGCCTGGTGGGGTGGAGAAGAAGGCAGAAATGAGCATGTGGGGTTGAGGGGAGGGCGGTAAAGATAGAGTAAGCACGTGCGAGTCCTAGAGACGGGGCAGCCCAGACCAAAGCCGGAGCGAGCCGTGGATGCAAAACAGGATCATATGGCAGAGTCTTTCTGAGAAGGGGGGCTAAAGTCCAAATAACTTCACCCTGGGAACTGGTCAACTGTCCTGACTTGTAGGAGAGGGAAGCCAAAATTGCTCCAGATTTTTTTTTTTTCCTGGAAAGAAGCGTGAACAGAAATTCCAGCACAAGGGCCTGGCTCCCCCTCCCCGCTCTGTTCTTAGGGACTGGGCGTGCAGTTCCTCTCTCTGGAGAAGGGGAACCCCTTGTGTGCATCCCACTCAGGGGCTGCTGGGAGAAAGGGTCTGATCTCCCGCATTCCTCCCTTTGGCAGAGGAGGTGACCTTGGATGCTCCCCACTGCACAGAGTCTGGGTATGTGGTGGGTCCCTAGTGGGCCTCGAAGTGGAAGAGACCTGAGAGGAGCAGGGACCCACAGCACCAAGGGAATCCGGGAGCCTAGAGTGGCCTAGGGCAGGGGCTGAGGGGAGGAGAGAGAATGAGGCTTTGTTGCTGGTGGAGCTTCTGGTGATGGGAGCTTCTTTACCACCCCTTTTGGTCAGAGGCCCAAGGCTCCTACTTTGGCACCATGTACCCCCATACCCTCTCCTCCACAGACTGCAGAGCTGTGCTGTAGCCACTCACCACGTGCCACTCTTGAGCCCTTGAAATGTGGCTGGTCCCAGTGGAGATGCGCGGTAGGTGTCAAATACACCCTGAACTTGGGAGTCTTTGTATGAAAAGAGCAAGTAAAATATCTCATTAATCATTTTTATATTGATTCCATGTTGAAATGATAATACTTGGATAGAGTTCAATAAAATATATTATTAAAATGAATTTCACCTGTTTCTTGTCTGCTTTTCTCACTGTGGCTTCCAGGAAATTTAAAATTACGTATGTGGTCGGCATTCTCTTTCTGTTGGCCAGTGCTGGTCTAGAGTGTGTGTGTCTGAGGCTGGGGATAGGCCTGCAGGGGCCTGGGCAAATTTTAAACTGGGAGGCATCACTGGTTTAAATATTTAAAAAAATACATCATTTTACTGGATCAATCACCTGTGACGAATAACAAAAATCAGGGGGTCATAGGGACAAGGGGGTCCTGTCACATTTACTGTGCCAGGAGATAGACCCCAAATCTGGAAGAGGACTTCTAAGAGAGTAGAGCTCAATGTTCATTCTACATTTATTCAAAAATACATCCATTGAACTATAATCGCCAAGACAAAAACCAACAAGTGTTGGAGAGGTTGTGGAGAAATGGGAAACCTCATTCACTGCTGGTGGGAATGCAAACTGGTGCAGCCTCTATGGAAAACAGTATGGAGATTCCTCAAAAAATTAAAAATAGAAATACTGTATGATCCAGCAATCCCACTCTTGGGCATCTACTCAATGGACATGAAATCAACCATCACAAGAGGCGTATGCACCCCTATGTTCATTGCAGCATTATTCACTATAGCCAAGAAGTGGAAGCAACCCAAGTGTCCCTCGACTGATGACTGGTTAAAGAAGATGTGGTATATACATACAATGGAATACTACTCAGCCATAAGAAAAGACAGAATTGTCCCATTTGCAACAACATGGATGGACCTAGAGGGTATTATGTTAAGTGAAATAAGCCAGAGAGAGAAGGACAGACACTGCCTGAACTCACTCATATACGGAATATAAATGAACACATGGACAGAGAGAACTGATTGGTGGTTACCAAGGGGAAGGGGGTGAGGGGTGGGCACGAGGGGTGAAGGGATGCATCCACATGGTGACGGACAAACAATAATGTACAATGAAAACTCCACAATGTTATAAACTATTAAGACATCAATAAAAATTAAAAAAAAAACCAAAAGAAAACAAAAATACATCCGTTGAGCTCTTTACTCTGTGTATGTTCTAGGGGCTCTGGATTCAGCAGGGAATGAGGCAAAGATTCCTGCTCTCGTGGAAAGGGTAACTGTAGATGGGACAGAGACCATACATAGTAAAAATGCACACAAGACAAGACATAGCATGTTACAAGGGGTAAGTGATAGGGAGAAAAGTACAGCAAGTAAGAGTGTTTTGAATTTGAATATGGTGGTCAGGGAGGGCTTTCTGGAGAAGGTGGCACTGGAGCCAAAACTTAAGGAGGTGAGGGAATGAACTGCGCAGGTCTTGGAGGCTGCAGTCGGTCTGACATATTTGGGGACAGCAAGGAGGCCAGTGCTGCTGGCATGGAGTGCATGGGGGAGAGTAGGAGGGGATGAGGTCAGGAAAGTAGCAGAAGCAGACCACTTGGGGCCCGGTGGGCCATCACAATGCTTTTGGGTTTTGCTCTGAGTGAGCTGGGGCACTTTGGAGAGTGATGAGCTGAGGTGTGGGGCACTGACTTACACTTGAACGGGATCCCTGTGGCTGCAGAGTAGAAAAAAGACTCTGGGGGGCATAGGTGGAAGCAGGGCGACCAGCCAGAAGACTATGCAACTGTTAGGGTGAGATAAAAGGGCGGCTCCACTGGGGAGTCAGAGTGGAGATGGACGAGTTGCCTGGGTGGCCCTCTGGGTTTTCTTTTCTCACCCCGTGGCTGAGGTGGCTCTGTTCTAGAGGCAGGGACAGCTGGCTCTCCATTTCCACACGGACAAACAATAATGTACAATGAAAACTCCACAATGTTATAAACTATTAAGACATCAATAAAAATTAAAAAAAAACACCAAAAGAAAACAAAAATACATCCGTTGAGCTCTTTACTCTGTGTATGTTCTAGGGGCATACTGACAGCCTCCTCACTGACAGCCATGCTGGCGTCCGGGCTGGTCTTCCGGATCTCCAAGCTCTGTCCCATTTCAGGGTCTTTGCACCGTCAGTGCCTCTGCTCTCCCTGTGGCTGATTCCTTCTCATCATTCAAGTCTAGCTCAAATGTCACCCCTCGGAGAGCCTCCCCTGACCAATGCCTCAGAGTCCCTTCCCCATTGATGTCTATATTACCCTGTTTTATTAACTTCTTTGCATTCACTGGCTGAAATGATGCCTTTATTTATTTGCTTACTCCTTCGTTGTCTCTCATCTGCCCTAAGGGCAAGGGCTTGGGTGCATGTGTCCCCAGTACCTAGGACTGTGTCGTCAGTGCCTAGGACAGTGCTGAGAGGATGACAGCCCACATCACCTACTGCAGCCGCCCAGCGGTCTGTCTGTCTTGCCCCTTCCACTTGAGGTAAGGGGGCATAGGCATGGACGCTGGTGCTGGGTAGACTGGGTTCACTTGCTACGTGACCTTGCTTAATTTTATCTCTTTAAGCTTCAGTTTTACCATCTGTAAAATGAGGATAATACGTGTGTTTACCTCCTGAGGGTGTTTTAAGGAGTAAGTGAAGAATGGATATAAATTCCTTAATCCAGGTCCTTAAACTATTATAATTATTAACTGCCTATTTACATCATCCTCATTCTCCTGTTGTCTACTTTCTATAAAATGTTCTGAACTCCATTTCCTCTTAATCACACTAAAACAGTACTGTCCAATAGAACTTTCTTTGATAATTGACATGTTCTATGTCTGCTGTCCAATATGGTAGCCACTAGCCCCATGTGGCTATTCAGTTCTTGATATGTGATTAGTGTGACCGGAGAGCTGATTTTTACATTTGATTTCATTTTAATTCATTTAAATTTACATTTAAATAGACAATGGGGCTAGTAGCTACCATTTTGGACAGGGCAGCTCTAGAAACTATGAGTGATGGGAAGAAAAAACTTTCCATCAATGAGAAATATCTGGGAAAATTTTAAATAAATGCAGTACTTTTTAAGGGTTCTTTACAGATCTAAATTCACTGTGTCTGATCTGGAATACAAGAATATGTAATATAGACTTTGATTTGCTTACAAAATGTTGGATGTTTAAATATATGAAAATCTTTAATAAAAAGAGACATCTTTTCACTTTCTTTCTGCTCCCCCACTTTCTCCTTCCTCTTACTTCTTCAAATCCAGTTATTCTGCTTCTTTTCTGTTTTTCTCTTTTCTTTTTGGGACCTCCCTTCTCTGGCTAGAGCTGAAAGCAGTCTCAGTGGATGGAGAGTTGACAGGGAGAAAATGCCTTGATTCATTTCTCTTGTCATCCATCAATGCCCTGGCTCTATCTCAGGACTAGCAGAGGGCTGCCATTTTGGTTGTTCATTAGATTCAGGTGATACAGAACAATGCAGGACAATCCAGTTGTAAAATCATGAATTTTTGAGCTGGGAAGTTCCTTAGAGATTGTCTGGTCCAATCCCTTCATTTTATAAATAAGGAAATAAAAACCCAGAGAGGGGAAGTGACTTAACCAACACCCAGGACTCCTAACCCCTAACCCCGTGCTTGTTCAATAAGCCACAATGGATGGCCCACATATTTTTCCAATTCATTTTCTTAAAAACAAAAGCAATTAAAACTCAACTCCACTAAACCAAACCAGACTTTTAGATTTTGTTTTCCTACTCCTGACTCTTTTAGACAGATCTCAGTAAAAACTTTTGGTTTTGATGCCTGGGAAAAAAATTGAAGACATTCTTTGAGTTCCTTTTGAAGAATGACTCCATTCTAGAAATGTTTTTAACTATTGCATCATGTTTAAAATCCTTGTTATAAATGAAATTGCTGAATATCAGCTACCTACTGTAATTTATTTTGTGCATTTGCTTTTTTAGAAAAAAAGGACATGCCTGAATGTTGATGGAAAACTACTAACCAAAGTATAGCAAGAGTTTTCATTTCATTTTCAAAGATGCTCACCAAAGCATACCAAGGCATTTTTCATATTAAACATTCATCTGATACGGAAAATAATCTTTAACAAACAACATGCAAAATAGCTGAATGTAGTGGAGTTTGCATAAGAGTACCTATTTTTCTAGCAATTAGATAATAGTGTACTTAGTGGTTAAATGTTTTAAATGGTTAAAAGTTTTAAAATAAAATCCTTGCTGTGACACTTAGAAGCTGTTTGAGCTTGGGCAAGTAATTTAACCTCTCTGAATCTGTTTCTTTATCTTATAAAATGGGGTTCATA
Source organism: Tapirus indicus (assembly GCA_031878705.1). Taxonomy (NCBI): domain Eukaryota; kingdom Metazoa; phylum Chordata; class Mammalia; order Perissodactyla; family Tapiridae; genus Tapirus; species Tapirus indicus. The sequence goes on from CM062928.1 coordinate 15,046,934, forward strand.
AGAGTACGTACCTCAAAAAATAGCTGTAAAGACTCAAAGAGAATCTGTGTAAAGCTTATGGCTTAGTACCTGACACAGTAAGCATTCAAGAAATTATTATTATCATTTACTTATTATTACCACTATGAGATAACATCAGCTGTGCAAATTGAGTACTATGCAGATGAAAATGATTTTAATTACAGTAATATTTTGAAAACATTTCCATGATAAAAAATACCTCAGATTCTTTAGAGGAAATTTGGAAAATAAAGAACAATGTGGAATAAATAAAGATCACCCATAATGCCACCATTCAAATGCAACCATTGACACTTTTTTTTGGTTTATTTCTTCTCAGTCTTTTTTCTAGACACAGTGGAGTTTTACCTTGTATATTTTGTTTTAAAGTTGGTTCTCTGACTGTAACATGATTTGGTGATCTTCCTGTTTGTTAGGGCAAATTTATAGCCCACCCAAAGCTCGCTTGTGAGACTTCATGCTTATTCTCCTACTGAATGTCCTGCCCCTTCTTCCAATTTATCCCACCTTATTGCATTTTTATGGATCTCTCTAATGTGTCTAATATTCTTTTTGGAATTAGCAGAGTAGAAATCAATTACTATCAAGCCTGATTGCACACTAGAAGCACCTGAGGAGCTTTAACAACTACTAACACTCAAGCAACATCCCAATTTAATCAAAATTTCTAGGGGTGGGGCTGGGCATCAGTATTTTTGAAAGCTCCCCAAGTGTTTATGTAAATAAACAAATAAATACACCATATAATAATTTTCTTTATCATTCTGGCATATCTTTCTTAAAATCAGACTGCTTTTTTTAAAACTCAAAAACCTCTAAACTTTTGTGGTATCACTGCCAAAAATGCACAGCCAGAATCTAATCGTTAAGAAACACCTGACAAACCCAAATAAAGGAACATTGCACAAAATATCAGGCCTGTGTTCTTCAAAAATGTTGTGTCTTAAAAGACAAAGAAAATTTTTGAAACTATTCCAGAGTAAAGCAAATTAAAGAGACAACTGAATGTAGAATTAGATGTGGGATTTTCTTCTGCTATAAAAAGGTTATTGAGATAATTGGAGAAATTTGAATAAAGTCTCAAGATTTGATAATTACATCACATCATCATCAATAAAGTATTAAAGATAAAGGGGCTTCATGCCTGTAATTTACTATCAAATGATTCAGAAAAAATATGTATGTAGTACATATATATGTATGTATTATGTGTGTATGTATGTGTGCATGTACATGTAGAGAGAGAGAAAGAAAGAGAGAGAGAAATGATAAAGTAAGTGGGGTAAAATGTTAACATCTGGGGAATCTGGGTGAAGGATATAGTGTAATTCTTGTATTATCCTTGCAATTTTTTTGTTGGTCTGAAATTATGTCAAAATAAGTAGTTAATTAAAAAAAAACCTAAACTTTTACAAGGTCCTAAAAAGGGAATAAAATAGGGACAGAATTTTAAAATGCAAATAAAACCCCTTTTTATTTTTGTAAGAATAATCCATAGCTATGTGGAGAGAGATGTTACTTAAGAGGAGATTGTTCTCAGAATATAGGTGAAGGAGGTCTGGCCTTGTGTTGAAGCAACTGCTGATTTAAGGATCCAAGAAATGCTGGCAGAGTACTTCCAACAGAGGGCGGTGCAACATTACGAAGAATAAGTCACATCACAAGGATTTTGGGTAACATTCCTTAAAGTGGGTTCTAAAGTGTTAACAAATAGAACAGAGGCATTGGGAATCTTAGAGCTGATTGCTGTCTACATCCCATTTTACAGATGAGCAAACTGAGACTCAAAAAGAGGGAAAACAACTTGCCCAAAGTCATATCACCAGCAGTACAACTGTCTTGCAAATAGTAACACAGCTGTGATTCATTGAAGGCTTACTATGTGCCAGGCATTGTACGTATTAAGCACTTTATATGCATTATCTATTTAATCACACCTCCACCCCTTTTGTTTTCAATTCTAGAGCTGAGACGCAGAGAGGTCAGTAACTTATCTGCTGTCACTAATAAATGAGATTCTGGCTTTGCTCATAGCTAACGTGCCATTCTGTCCTACAATTTTGCTAGGGTAGCTACCCTTAAATAATTGATCATCTAATAGGGGAAGGCAGAACACAGTCATCAAAAGAGAAATTTATCTTGGCGCCCACTGATGGATACACACACACAAGGAACAGAGATTCAGTGAAGGAAGGTTCCTGGGGCTGAAGAAAGCGGAGAAGGAAGGTTCCACTGAAATGGCGGGGAATGAGTGGCCTGTGAAAATGGGTGGGTTTAGAGACAATGAAGAGAAAGCAGAGAGTAGAAAGTAGAGGTGGAGAGAAAGTGGGGGAAAAAAGCATAAATGAGTCTAAAATCTTGACCCCTCCTATCCCCGCTACCCTATGTCAACCTCTAATGAATCCATCAGCTAGTCTCCTTAGCTCTCCTTCCAGAAACATCCATGATCCCTGCACTTCGCTCCACCTGCACTGCCACCTCCAGCTCAAGCCACATCACCCCGCACCTTGACTCTTCAAAAGCCTCCAAATGGGTCCCCTTGCTTCTTGTATTTTCCACCATTCATTCTCCACACGACAGCCAGAGTCGTCTTTGTAAAACATGGATCAGATGAGGTCACCCTCCCGTGAACATCTTCTAACGGCTTCCCACGTGCTTAGGATAAAGTCCAGTCGCCTCACCAGGCTCTGCTGGAGCTAGCCCCTGCCTACCTCCCTGACCTCGTCTCCACCAACCCCTTCCTTGCCTGTGTTCCTTCGGCCATACTGGCCTTCTTTCTGCCCCGAGGACATGTGGAGCCTGTGGCCACCTGAGGGCCTGTGCCTGGAAACTCTGCTCCCAGGTCTCCACGTGGCTGCCCCTTCCTCTCACTCAGGCCTTCCCCAAAGGTGGCCCCACAGAGAGGCCGTCCCGACCATCGGATCTAAGATAGTCCCACCGCCTTACTAGCGCTGCGTCCTGCTTTGCTTGTGCTACTTTATTGTATGTGCTGCAGTTATCATAGCATGATAGTAATGTGATCCTCATCATTATCCGTAATAACAATGTTTGCTTGTTCTTGTCCCTCTTTTTCCCTCTAGAATGTACGCTTCACGAAGATAGGAACTTGTCTTGTTCATCCCAGCAGTGGCGGAGCTGTGAGTGCCTGGCACGTGGTTGGGATGTAATACATAGTTATTGAATGAATGAATTGAATTGATTGAAGCAGAGAATTCCGGTGCAACAAAGCAGGGTGGGTGGGGAGAGATGTTTGAAAGGGTCAGGACAAGATTGAGGAGGGCCTCAGATGGTAGCTCACCCCAACTATATTCTGTAGGCAGTAGGGAGCCACTGAAGGTTTTTGACTTCCTTAAAGGAAAGTGTGTTCGTTTGGTTTCCAAGTAGTGTGTAAGAGAGATCGGAGAGGAGAGCCTGGAGATGGGCAGTCGAGTTAGGAACTAGTGGAAACCCAGCCAAACGCAGAGCGATTTTTTTTAAAGTAAATAAATTGCCTGCTTTGACCATATAACAACAACTACCACAGCTCATCATTACATAGAACTTGCTGTGCCCTTTTGTCCGAGTGTCTCAGCAGAGCCAGCTGGAATGTCCCCCGTGGAATGAGGTCTGAAAAAGAACTAGAAATGGAATCAGATGGACTCGGGCTTCAGCTCATCCTGATTCTGCAGCTTCGGTTTGTGGGTAACATCATTTGAGTCGGTCTTTAAAGGGTTAGCAACCAGGTCATAGGATTTAAGAATTTAAACGTCTGAGCCCCTGAAGGGACCCAGTCCACATCTTTTAATTTTACAGATAAGGAAAAATGAGGTTAGGGAAAGGAAGTGACTTGCCCAAGGCCAGGAGGCCAGAAGAACTTCCTCTGTCTTCCAGAGAGGGGAGAGGGGCTGGAATTGCCAATAGGGGGGTCAGAGAGCCTCTCGGAGAAAGTGACCCAGATTCTGGACTTCACCTGGCACAGTGAAGGGGACCTTTTATATATATATATATATTATTTATTTATTTTAAAGAAATATATTTGTTCTTGGGCAGCAGGGTCTTAAGGGAAAGGCTGATTTTGCTAGGGTCCGCAGCGATGACCATCTGACACTGCAGCTCGGAGCCCCAGCCGCAGAAATGAAACCTTTGTCATCAGCACTCTTAGACCATCAGATGCAACTTTCTACTTCCTTCTCACAAACCAAACCCAAGCAATAGACTTCAGGGGTCAGCAGAAATAATTTGCATAAAGACTCATCCGTAAGTCTTCTTTGAGTAGTTTGGGAAGGGGACAGGAACTGACACGGGCTGAGTCCTACTGTGTGCTAAGCACGGTGCTAGGTTCCTATCTATCCCACCTCATTTTATCCTCTAGGTGACCCTACGAGGGAGATATTATTGTTCCCATTGTGTAGATGAGGAAACCGAGGCTCAGCGTGCCCATGTGGTGTCAGCACACCTGGGAAGTGACAGATCAGAGATTTAAACCCAGGCCAGCCTGGCTCCGTATCCTGTGCTCTCTGTGACATCACAGCCCCTTCCCGGGACGGAGCAGTGAAGTGGTTTTGAACCAGCTACTGAAACCTCTCCCAGAAGGAATTCAGAAATGACACAGTCCAACTCCTTCATTGTACAGATGAAACGAGGTAGCAGTATGGATGTGTGCCTGGTAGCCGTGCAGCAGATGTTGGTTTCTGTCTTTCCAGACTAGAAACCAGAGGTTTAGAGAGATGAAGTTACTTGCCTGAAGTCACACAGCAGGTTGCAGCAAAGCTCACACTCTTAAGGCAGCCTCGGGACTTCTGGATCTTTTCACTACAGTCTGAGCCACCTAAGGCTTAGAGGTCGAATGTTGACGTGTCAATGACAAAAAGAGGAAAAACTGTGGCTCTACAGTGGCCCTGATGCTCTGTTCACGAGACCCCATGGGCAAGGGGAAATTGAGAAGAAAGTCTAGAAGTCCCTCCCTGCCCCCTTGCCCCTAGACAGGGAGGGATGAGGATGTAAGAGAAAACCTTTCTGGATGGCTTTTATTCAGGTTTATAGCCAAGCAGTATTTATGCAGCCCGAATGGGTGCCAGGCACTCAATCCCAGCCCTCTAGGCACCGCCAGGTTAGTGTGGGACAGATAAGCAAGCAGCCACTGAAACCCGCCAGTTAAGCGCTCCCACTGGGGTCAGCACCAGATGCTGTGGGGGCTCCGAACAAACGAGGTTGGGTGATGTCTTCACATGGTTATGTTTCCGGCAGAAATTCCTTGAAAATATGCACTCCTGTGCTTGTCAGTAAGCAGTGACCTTTAAGGCTTCTTTACAGGGGAAGGCCGGGGTGGGTGGAGGTAAGGAGCTAGTAACAGGGAACAGCCATGCGCCGGTGGGGGATGCTGAAGACACTAGGAGATTTGGCGTTCACTTGTGTTATGCTGCGTAGACACGCTTCTGTTGTTACATCGGATTTGCTGTTCCAGGTGCTTTGCTGTGAGAGGCAGGGCGGTGGTGGGCACTGAGGCAGTCCTCAGTGCGGGCTGGTTGTCCTGGCTCTGCCTTCACGAGATGAAGAAACTAAATAGCAATAATAATGGCAATAGCTAACATGTAATGGGCCTTCATGCGGGGCGGGGCTACATCTCTGGGGTGGGAATGGGGAGTGTGTGTGTGTGTGTGTGTGTGTGTGTGTGTATGAGAGAGAGAGAGAGAGAAACAGACAGAGACAGAGACAGAGAGACAGAGAGAGCGCCCTACAGCGTGGGGGAGGGGCTAAATCAGGAGAAGGCACAGCTCACAGTTATTTAATTTTCCCACCACCCAATCAGGTCACTCGATCCCCCCCCCCCCCCCCCATTCACAGATGAGAAGGCAGAGGCTCAGGGAACTTCAGGGTCACACAGCCAGTGAAGATTAGAACTCAAGTGGGTCTCGGCTCCGTTTCCCCATCTGTACACTGGAAGTGTGTGCGAGTGGGGGGACTTAATTACTTCTTCTATCTTAATGAGAAAACGCTACAGGGTGGAATGGGGGGGAAGGGGGACGGAAGGATGCTGGCAATTTCCGCTTCTAGGAGTAAAGTCTCCATACTTTTGGAGTTGTCTCTGTTTGGGAAATTTACCAGAATGGCCCTTTATACTAACACGAGGCGAGTCCGTGCCCATTGTCCTTGGGGAGGAGGGTGGGGTCACCCCAATCTCCACACAGATGCAGCCGACTGTGTTTAAAGTTCTCTTTAATGATGGGAACTGACGTCTTTTTAACGGGTCTTCGCCCTTGAGGAGCGGTGGAGAAATAGTCTTCCTGGAGAAAGGTTCCAACTGTGCAGGAGGTGCCTCCCTGGGAGGTTATTGAATATTGAATAACGGAGACTAGGAAGGTACCGTGGGCCCTTGTGATTGCCTGGTCTGAGCCATCAAGTCATTCATTCATTCACTCATTCCTGTGTTTCAGGAGCTCCATTAGGCTTTGGGGATACACTGGTGAGTTGTCCTCTGCTGAATTTTGGGGAGTTAGAGGGCACCAAAACAGCCCAAAATAGGGTAGCTAAGATTGGAACTGACTGTTGGACCTGTGAAGCCCACCTGGGGTCTCGATGTCAGGGTAGTGGGAGAATGAGAGGCTGAATCATATTAATATTTGGATATTTTAACATCAGGAAGATCAAGTGGGTGATAAGATACATTTAAAGTTAGCATCTGGGATCCGGGAAATGCAGCTTAGAGATGTGTTTGACTAGTAGAGATGATCTTTTAATTTGAATTTAAATGCCTTAGGTGGGGATTGCGTTTCCAGCTTCCTTGGTTCTCACCACTCCCTATTGGCCCCATCTGATTCACATATTTACATATAGGCCATCTGCCCAGCCCTGTGGCTAACAGAGTTTTCCACCCCAACAGTAGATGTCTCCAAGCTTTCGGAGTCTTATTTATTCAAATATGAATGAACCAAAGGCAGATTTGCAGAATGTGGTATGGTTTTAAACTTTGAACCTGTCTGTGATTCTCACTCTAATAGAATAATCATGGTGATCTTTACCGGCGATCTTAATTGATAATGATAACTGGTGATAAATAATGATGAATAAGCTGACATGAATTTCCATTCATTCCACATATGTTTATTGAGAGCTGCTACGTGTCAGCACTTTTCTAGGTCTAGGGAACACAGTAGTGAAGAAAGCAGACAAATATGGAACTTGAATTCCATTGTGGGTGGAGGGAGATAGACATTATGATTAAAATACATAGAGCCAGCCCTGATGGCCGAGCGGTTCAAGTTCAGTGCGCTCTGCTCTGGCAGCCTGGGTTGGGTTCCTTGGCGTGGAACCACACCACTTGTCTGTCAGTAGCCATGCTGTGGCGTGGCTCACATAGAAGAACTAGAAGGACTTACAACTATATACTGGGGCTTTGGGGAGGAAAACAAAAAAGAGAGAGGAAGATTGGCAACAGATGTTAGCTCAGAGCAAATCTTTCCCAGCAAAAAACAAAACAAAACAAAAAACACATAATACATTAGATGGTGATAAGTACTAAGGAGAAAAAGTGGGAAAGAGGGTAAGAAGTGTTGGAGGAGGAGGAAGGGTTAGATAGGGTGGCCATCACAGGATTCACTGAAAAAAATGAATATTTAGTAAAGACCTGAATTAAGTGAGGGAGGTGGCCATCTGGGGCAAAAATATTCTAGGCGGAGAAAACAGCAGGTGCAAAGGCCCTGAGGTGGGACCAGGCCTCGTGTGTTAGATGAGCCCTATCAACATACCATGTGGTGTTCTAAGCTCTTTCACTCCTATGAGGGAGGTACTGTCATTGTTCCCATTTACAGATGGGCAAACTGTGGCCAGAGCATCTAGGAAACTTGCTCCAGGTTAAGTAAGAGGCAGAGCCAGGCTTCTAATTCAGGCAGTCTGACTCCAGAGCTTGTGCTATTAAATACTAAACTATGTTAAAGAAATGATTTCAGTGGCCTGGCTAGACCCAGGTACCGAAGATTTACACCTCCAGCTCCAAACAGCCTTCCTCGTCCTGGAGGAAAACCTTGGGTGTGGTGGTAGGGAGGGAGTGACTCAGGCCTTGGCTGGTTTCCTGCTGAGTCACTACTGGTGGGCCGTGAAGGGAGGCGAATGGCACTCAGGCCTCTCTCACGCTGGCAGGTTCCTGCCTTTTGGAGGAGATGCCTGGCGACAGCCCTTAGCCACACGCCATCAGTGGACGAATTCGTCTGACTTTCCCAAGAGTCAGAAATTGGGGAAGCTGTTGTGAAATTGTGGGTGGGCTCCATTTCCTGGGGTGGCCCCACAGCCGGCAAGAGGGAACAGCCCTGGAGGTGGACTTTCTGTCCAACCTAGCCCTGCCTTCTCCACTGTGTCCTGGATGGACACATTCTGTCTCTTGTCAGGCTGCTGTCTTTTGTCTCAAGTGAACTGGTCAAGAACAGCTGTGTGCTTAGCATCCCACTGCAAAGAGCAAGATGCAAAGGGCAGCCACACACATCACCCTGGGCCTCGGGCCTCGTGGTGCTCACCCTCCTGACACATTCATTCACAAATTCGGCGAGCAAGGAATGGCTAAGTGCTTTAATATGTACACCAAGTCTGTTAAGATTTCAAAACAGGGATTAATGAATAATAATAGCCAACGAGTGTCAAGCACTTCCTATGTGCCAGAGAGTCGTCTAAGCACCTAACATATTTTATCTCATTTTCATATTTCCCACACACCTAACAAGGAAGGTACTTCCCATTTTATGTGAAAATGGAAGCTCAGAGAGGTCACAGCTAGGAAAGCAGAAAGGACAGTGGGAGCACAATCCTGGAGTCAGGGAAGTGCAGGCTGGATTCAGGGAGCTGCAAGGGGCTGGAGCAAGAGGATGGAGGAGTTACAGGGAGCCATGAAGCTGGCAGAACTATGAAGTCTGGACGTGAGTTCCCGGTGGTGGGAAACCACTGAAGATTCTTCAGCAGCTTTCTCCTTGGTGCCCCCGAGCTATAGCTGTGTTGCTTTGGTTTAGGGTCACCTTGGAGCATGAATAGTGGGGATGGAACAAGAACAGTAGGAAGAACTCAGACTCTGCATGGTAAAGAGACCCCTCACTTGCTCCTTGCTCACCAAGAGTCCTCTGTATTTGTTGAACTTCTGCTCCAGAATCTCCTTAGATAAGAACTGTGTGTTCCAGGAAATATCCTGACAGGTGTTGTCCACAGCTGGCTGGTCCTTTCCTATCGGGCCACAACTACCTCCCCTACTTCACCTCTTTTCTTGGCTGTCACCTCCTTGCTCCCCAATTCTTTTTTTTTCCGTAAGGAAGATTGTCTCTGAGCTAACATCTGTGCCAATCTTCCTCTACTTTGTATATGGGACCCTGCCACAGCATGGCTTGATGAGCGATGTGTAGCTCCGTGCCTGGGATCCGAACCTGCGAACCCCAGGCCGCTGAAGCAGAGTGCATTAACTTCACCACTGCGCCATTAGGCTGGTCCCTTTGCCCCCCAATTCTAATGTGCGTATTAGTTGTTTCTGTCTGGCTAGCATTTGCACTTCTTTTGCAAAACGTCTCCTCCCTGTTCTTATCATGGGATTCTGGTGAGGTTGGCTTGCAATACCTTCTCGTGGTAGACTCCATTAGTTACCTACCCAGTCCAGTCTCTCTCCTTCCTGGCATAAGAAACCTCATTTTTGTTCTGAGTGATCACGTGGCCAGCCCCAGGTGATGGAACACGATCTGTCTAAGCCAATGACAACCCTGTTTCCCACTTTCCCAGCCTCCCTTGCAGCTAGGGGTATCCATGTGACCCAGTTTTTGCCAATAAGATCTAAGGGGAAGGCTGCTCTGGGGCTTCTGAGGAAGCTTTTGATCTTTGGACAAAAGGGAACAGTCCCAGCTTCCTCCTCCTACAAGCCTTTCTCCCTGCCCCCAACTTAAACACAGTCATGATGGCTAGAACCTTCTGCGGCTGGAAGGACGTCAACCGAGGGCTGTCAAGAGCCATCATTCGGAGAAAGCCTGCCTTCTGAAGAAAGAGTATGTTCAAACAGGGAGAAAAACAGGAGGACAGGGACAGAGAGAGAGAGAAGTTGAGGCCTTGTTTGAATGTCTACTTTCATACCTACAACCAGCATCGCCCCTGGAATGCCAAGTTGTGTGAGCAATACGTGCCTTTCTTTTTCTCCTTATGCTTGTTTGAGATGGGTTTCCATCATTTGTAACCAAAGGCCCAGGTGTCATCTCTTGACGGTGAATGTTTATCACAGCTCCTAACCTTCCTCTGACTGCAACACCCATGACCTTGACTGACTGTTAGGATGTGTGTGAGGGCTCCAGTCATATGTCATCTACGTGCCCACCCGCAACCTCAGCACCCTCCTCCCCAACACACACACACACACACACACACACACACACACACAGAGATATCTCCATCTCTACCCTCTTGGTCAGAAACTAGGTCAAGGGAATGAGGAATGAGGAAACCTAGGGTGTCACCACATACCAAGGCCACTTCAACTCCACAATGTCCTCAGAATGCCCTCGCAACACTTTGTTTGAGAAACACAGGGGTTAAGAAACGGGATTCAAAACAAAGCAAGCCAGGTGGGCGGGAGTGAAGTGGCTCAGGGTCTGTCTGATCTGGAGGGACCTTCGAATCCCGCACCCGTTCTCTCACTCATGCGTTCATTCATACAACACATGTTTTTGCCTTTTCTTTCATTTTGACTTGAGACATAATTGACGTATCACATCGTATTATTTCAAGTATACGACATAATGGTTCGATATTTGTATATATTGTGAAATGCTCACCACGCTAAGTCTAGTTGACATCTCTCACCACACATAGTTACACATTTTTTTTTTCCTGTGATGAGAAGTTTTAAGATCTACTCTCTTAGCAATTTTCAAATATGCAATACAGTCTTATAAACTGTAGTCACCATGCTGTACCTTACATCCCATGACTTATTTATTTGATAACTGGAAGTTTGTCCCTTTTGACCCACTTCACCCACTTCACACCCCCCCCCCCGGCAACCACCAGTCTGTTCTCCATGCGATACATTTTTTGCTGAGCATCCGCTTCGTGCCAGACTCTAAAATGGTCCCTCCTTCTCTGCATAGGTGAGGAATTGTGAAGTCCAGTATAGGAAAGACATAAAAGAAACTGGCTGGTGTGTTTCCCTCTTCCCTCAGGCTTCTCAAAGAGGAAATGACCTTAAAATGAAACAGATGAAATCCAGGTTGGCAATGAGAGAGCCTTATTCTTGAGCGGGATTTGGGATGTTAAAATGAGGTGTCCCATCGGGATGTAGAAGCTTCTTTCCTGGAAACCTTCAGGAATGAAGATCTAAACCACTGACTCATCTTTAACAGGCAGCTCGGGGCGGGGCGGGGGCGGGGGGGGGGACGTGGGCAGTCATGGATAAAGCAATGGTGTCTGAGTGAACAGACTTAGGATTGAATCCTGATTCTTTTCTTGAAACGTGTGTGTTTTGACAAATTGCTAAACCTCTTGAGTCTCAGTTTCCTTGGAGTTGTTGTGAGCATTGTATGAAGGTGATAATACTGTGCAATAGGTTTTGAGGGCTTACTGTATTCTGGTTCTGCTCTAAGCTCTCAAAGTGTACTAACTCATTTAATCGTCGCAACAAACGGGGAAACGGAGGCAGAGAAAGGTCAAATACTTTGCTGGTCAGTTGCAGAGCCTGGCTTTGAACTCAGGGAGTCTGGCTCCAGAGCCTCTGCTTGTAACTAGTTCATTTGCTGCTGTCCTTGTTGGTAAAATGGAGACAGCTCACTCATTTTAATCGCTAGAGAGGATGGCGCAGTGGTAAAAGGCGTGGGCTCCGGCGCCAGGCTGCCATGGTTCAAATCCCAGGTTTATCACTCGTTAGCTGTGTGAGCTGAGTTATTATGAGCAAGTGATTTAACTTCTCCATCCCTGTCTTGACTTCCTTATCTCTGAAATGGAGCTGATAATAATATTCTTAGGGCTTTTATGAGGACTGAGTGAGTTAATACGATAAACTTAGAATCGTACTTGCTACACGGTAAGTGCCCCGTAAACGCTGCCTCCTGCTAACTTTCAGTTCTCATCACTTCCTCAGGGAGGTCTCCCTCTCCCCTCCCCATCTGAGTTATGTTCTTCCCTGTTATTCACCCTCATGGCACGCTATTCCCTTTCTAGAACAACACTTGGGACAATGTGTGATCATATATAAGTGTAACCACCTCAATTATGTGAGTAAATCATAGCGCTTGGCACATATTTGGTTCTTGGCAAGAGCAAGTGGTTGTATTATTATCATTGGTATTTACTCTGGGTTCCTTCCCTGGTTAAAATCACTGACATATCTATACATTGACAATTTCACCAAATTTAAGGCACCCATCACCATGACTGATGTACTTCTAAGAAATAGAAAACCACGACACAAAGCTTTCCTATTACTTAGCGTTTTCATTTTATGCATGTTGAAAGAGCTCTTTTAAGTCTTGTTTATATATCATTTTTTATCATATACCAAGCTGCTCTGTTTCCTTGCCTTTTTATTTATTTATTTTTGAGGAAGATTGGCCCTGGGCTAACATCTGTTGTCAATCTTCCTCCTTTTTTTTCTCCCCAAAGCGCCAGTACATAGTTGTGTATCATAGTTGTAGAGTTGTAGTTCTTCTATATGGGACGCCACCTCAGCGTGGCTTGATGAGCGGTGAGTAGGTCCGCGCCCGGGATCCGACCCGGTGAGCCCCGGGCCACCGAAGGGAACACATGAACTTAACTACTAAACCACTGGCCCGGCCCCTCCTTGCCTCTTTAATACACAGTGACTTTTCATTTCACTGCCAGATCAAATGGAATCTTTTTGAAGACATTGTAGGTGGCGATTAAGTCAACACCTGTAGTGCTAACAGTGCACAGAGCTCAAGGGTAAGGATGACAGGGTGGAGAGCTGTGACCGAGTTGTGCGTGTGCAATCAATGGCAACTACACCACCACTATGGCCTGGCTGTCAGCAATTTGAGATGCCGTTGATTACAACACACGACCTTATTTCAGAGGTGTAAAAATATGAAAAAAATTGTTATAAATTTGGTGAAATAAAATATTCAAATTTAAATGTCCCCCCTAACAGTTGTACAATTCCTTGTTTGGTTTTCCAAAAGCCACTGTGGTTTAAATCAAACCTATTTATGTTTTCCTTCTAAGAAATGACTGTGTTGGTTAAAGCAATGCTAGCTGCTGTAAAAGATAAACCCCAAAACCACATCGGTTAACACTATGAAGGTTTATTTCTTGCTCATGTAAAGTCCAAATCAGTTTCCTCATAGGCAGCCAGGGCTCTATTCCATGCAGCCATTCAGGGATCCAGCTACATAGAGATTTTGCCAATTTCAACAGGTCATTTCAAGGGTTGCCCCGGGCCCGTAGGCATAGAAGGTTTTATGGGCCGAGCCTGGAGGTGGCTCGCACAGCACACTTTTTCTCACATTCCACCACCAGAGCTTGATCACACAGCCACATCTAACTACAAGGGAGGCTGGAAAATGTCCTGTAGAGTGTGTCCAGGAAAGAAGTTTGGAGTTTGGTAATCAGGTACCAATTTCTGCTTCAAGCTTTATAGGGAATCAAAGCACTGTGATGGGCATGCTGTATAAGTTAATTCATTTCACCCACACAGCAACCCCACAAGTGGGTATTATTTTTGTTTTCACAGATGAAGAAACTGAGGCTCAAAGAGGTGAAGTGACTTGCCCAAGGCCACATTGCTCCACAGTCATGGAGCCGGAGTTGAGGCCTTGTCTACCTATGTTCTTCTCATTACACCGCTTGCCTCTTTGAATTATACAAGAAAGGCGAGGGGAAAAAGAGAGAGACTATAGTCCTTTTAATATGGGGCTGATTCACATACAGTCTAGGGTATCCTTGGTTTTTTCCAAGGCTGGAGATTTCATCCATAGTCAGTCACCTCTTGCCAGTGGATGAGAGGGATCCAAGCTACAGCATTTGCTGCCCACTAATAGCCTGGGTTTCGTTTGGCTGGTCTATGATGTGTCCTCTTCTGGGTACATGATATTTGGGAGCAGTCATTTTGCCAATGAAGATATATCTATAGATGAAGATGTAGACATGGATACAGATATTAAAAAGAGACTTAAAAGTAAAAACAACCAGAGCCAGCCCTGATGGTCTAGTGGTTAAAGTTTGGCACTTTCACTGCTTCGGCGTCCCAGGTTCATTTCCTGGTTATGGAACCACACCACTTGCCTGTCAGTTGCCATGCTGTGGCAGTGGCTCACATAGAAGAACTACAAGGACTTAAAACTAGGATATACAACCATGCACTGGAGCTTTGGGGAGGAAAAAAAAAAGTAAAAACAATCAAACACAATGTACAGATGCTAATTGGATCCTAGTTTGAAAAACTAGCATTAAAAAATATTTCGGGAACAATTGTGTATATTTGAGTATGGACAGAGTGTTTGGTTATATTAAGGAATTATTGTTAATTTTGTTGAGTGTGATAATGGCATTGTGGCTAAGTGAAAAAAGTCTTTAATATTTAGAGATGTGTACTGAAGTATTTAGGGATGAAATGTCATGATTTTTGTACTTTGAAACATGTCAACAATAAAAACGGGACAGGAAAAATCAATAAAGCAAACATGGCAAAATATTAAGAACTATTAAATGTTGGTACTAGGTAGGAGGATGTTCATTATATTACTTTTTCTCTATGACATTTACTGCTGGAAGTAAGACAATGGGGATATTTGGATGAGGCTTAAAAAGGAATAGCACATATCACTGTCTGGTATTTTTCTTGTTATGTTTATTTATTGATTGATCGATCAGTTTTCTCTCCCACCCTTCCCCCCAACTCTTGACTGTAACTCCATGAAAACAGGGACCTTGCTAGTTTTAATTATTTCTAGCACCTGTATCCCTGTTAGGTACCTTTGTACCTAGTACAAAGTTGGGTTTTTAATTTTTTTTTTTTTGCTACACTCAATTCTCACTGATGTTGTTGGTTCTCGTCCATCATTGCTGGCCTTTGTTTTGGTTCTCTCTGGTTCTGGCTGCATCTCTGGCTCTCCAGGTTCCCCCACCAACATCCCTCCCTTTCTTTGTCTTAGTCTATCCCTTAGTCATAGGAAGTGAAAGGCTGCTGGTGGCCCTTGTGCCCATCATAGTCTCAGCATGAGCCTGCCACTGTCTTCCACCCTTCCCTGATTTGCCGCCATCATGCTGTCTGTTGACTCCTGGACGGAAGGGACCTTTCCTTGTACTTCTTGGTAGTCGCTGAAGCACTGAGCACTACACACAACCTGTGCTCTGAAATCATTTCTTTTTTTTTAATTTGCTGCCGAAACCCTGGAACAAACCAGGGACCTTTTAGTGAAATCATTTTTTTTTTTTTTCTGAGGAAGACCAGCCCTGAGCTAACATCCGTTGCCAATCCTCCTCTTTTTGCTGAGGAAGACTGGCCCTGGGCTAACATCCGTGCCCATCTTCCTCTACTTTATATGGGATGCTGCCACGGCATGGCTGACAAGCAGTGCGTCGGCGGGCGCCTGGGATCCGAACCTGCGAACCCTGGGCTGCCAAGCGCGAACTAAACTGCTGTGCCACTGGGCTGACCCCTATGCCATCATTTTTAATATCTGTAAAGTATTCTCTTACAAGGCTATACCATAATTTATTTAATTAGTCTCCTATTGGTGGGCATTTAGGTTATTTATTTTTGGTGAGGAAGATTCGCCTTGAGCTGACATCTGTGCCAATCTTCCTCTATTTTGTATGTGGGTTGCTGCCACAGCATGGCTGATGGGTGGTGTAGGTCTGCACCTGGGATCTGAACCCACAAACCCAGGCTGCAGAAGTGGAGCATGCCGAACTTAACCATTACACCACAGGGCCAGCCCCTAGGTTGTTTCTAATTTGCTGCTGGACTGAACATCCTTGCATATATCTCTCTTTGTACACATGTCATTCATCTTGTTGTTCATTCAGCAGTTTTTTATCGAGTCCCTTTTGTGTCCCTTCTTAGGCCCTTTTCTAGGTAGTGGAGAAAGAACAATTGTGGATTTTCTTGGGTAAAGATGCCTTTATTATTATTATTAAAGACTTTTAATACATATCACCAAACTGCCTCCAGAGAGACCGGATTGGTTTCCCTTCCCACCTGCAATGTGTGAGTGTCCTGTGCCCATCCCACCATTGTCCTTCAGAGCCAGCTCCAGACAACCTCTGTAGGGCGGTGTCCAGCAGTATGTCTGGCATCCGTCCCCTGCCCTCCCCCTCCTTTGGGTTCTTTTCTTGGCCACACCCCCTGCCCTTTCAGTATCAGCTCTGGCCTTTCATGCTGCCCTTCTCTGGCTCTGTGACCCAGCTTCCTGCCTGCCTCTGAGCAGGCCTTTGATTTTGAGGTTCCCTGCAGATATTCCCTCCACCTGCCATGGCCCCATGCAGTGTTCCCCACAGAGTCAGCCACCACTCTTAGGCCCCCAGATAGAGGGCTCAGACAACCAGAGGGCAAGAAGCAGGCAGGAGCCGGGGGCTCCATGGCCAAAGGAGGGTTGCATCCTTCCTCTGCTTCTCCGTCTAATTTCATAAATGCCCTCAGGAACCAGTCAGGGGATCTCTCTTGATCTGTGTGCAGGAATAGCTGGAATTGAATCTCAGCCTTTAGCCTAAATCCTTCCAGGGCAGCAGGGACGTCCCTTGGCTTCCAAGGATTAGTGCAGAGTGAGCAACCATGTATTTGGATGTGGCTTTGGAAGCAGAGGGGTCAGTGGTCCTATGGAAGGGCATTCCGTTCTGAGAGTCTGGAGATCAGGGTCTGACCCCTGGCTCTGCATGTCCTGTGTGACCATAGTAGACAACCTTTGGGGTGTCTGCCCAGCTCACTACTGCCCTGTCTGTGAGTCTGCCCCGCATTGGGGGTGATCTTTGGTGGCCACCGTTCTATAATATGATTCTGTCCCTTCTGCCACAGTAATTGCACCAGGGGTAAGCAGGGGGTCCAAGCTGGACCAATCAGAGACACAGAGAAAGTCAGCCTGCAAGAGAAAAGCAAGAGGCAGATGTGCAGAGACAACTGGCTTGGGCTCTTGGTGGCTTTCCAGTTCTTGGTGCCAGGCCTGGGGGAGGCCGCTGTGTTCCTGCCTTGGGGGTCTGTGAGACACCCCAGTGTTCTCATAATTAAGATTTGCTTAATCTGTCTCTGTAACCTGCCCACAAGCAGACACAAATCTCACCTAAGATGGTGGAAAGGGCTAAATGTCAATCTTTCTGAGGCCCCGCCTCCTCGTCTGTGAGATGGAAATAGTAACAGAGTCCACTGCTGGGGTGGTCAAGGGGGCCGAGTGTGTTAATGTCTGTGGGGCTGTCGGCGGGTGTCTATCCTGATTCATCAGAACCTGCGCCTGATAGGTCAAAATATTTTGAGTATCATCCTTGACTTATGTGAAAGAACTTTGTAAACTTTAAAATGGTATAACATTGTGTGTGCGTGTGTGTGCGTGTGCACTTGCATGCATACCTATCTATATATTCCACCTCCCATCCCAGTTCCCGTTCTGACTTTTCCTCTAAACTTCTCCATGGCTTTAGACAAGTCATTGTCCTTCTCTTGGCCTTTATTTATCGCTAAAATCAGGGGTTGAAAGTGTGCCCTCTAAACTCCCTTTCAGCTCTGGGAGTGGAAGGTCGGGTTGGCTGGCTACCACCTGGGTGTGGTCCAGGCACGCAGAGAACACACCTGCCTCTGGTTGGTGCTGAAGGCCAGGAGGCCTGGAGCCAGGGATCCTCGCAGGTGACAAGTGCCAGCTGAGTTAGGGAGTCAGGTGGGATCCTTCGCTGCTGCACCCTGTTTAGGTTGATGCTTCTGCTACGTGGATGTTTTGCTCCAGGAATAATGAGTCTCCAGGCTGTCGTTGTGTCAACAGAGTAAGGAAGATCTAGCTTTGCCGGAAAAGCCAAGACCTTGAGGACACCTGCTGCAGCCTTACCAACGCCGGGTCACCGCTGGTCTACCACTCCTTCCCTCTGCTGGATTTCTCTTCTTCGGACTGTGGTCAAGTCAGAACCAGGCCCAGGATCATCCCAGTCCAGCTGGCTTTTCCAGGGCCCAGAGGCTTAAGGCAAAAATGCTTCGTGTTCTGTACGTCTTTGGTGACTGCAAACTTTAAGCCTTGCCTAAATCAAGCATATGGACATTTCTTAACAGCCCAGAAATTAATGGAGGTCATCTGAGAAGGGTGGAGGGCCAGAATGAGGGAGATCTTTGGAGCCTCCAAGATTCTTTGTCATGTGTTATATTTTACAATTCCTGAAACTCAGAATGCTAAATTCCAAGAGCAGCTGCAGCATCTTTCAACAGAGTGGATGCCAAGCTCTGAAACAATGCCTGATGAAGGCAGGCCACATGGCATAGTGGTTAAGTCTGGCGCTCTGCTTCAGCAGCCTGGGTTCACGGGTTTGGATCCCGGGCGCAGACCTACACCGCTCATCAGCCATGCTGTGGCAGTGACCCACATACAAAATAGAGGAAGATTGGTACAGATGTTAGCTCAGAGCGAATCTTCCTCACCAACAAAACCAGAAAAACAAAAAAACAACCTCCTGATGAAAATGTCAGTAACAGAGGAAAATGACAGTAGCAGATGAATAAGAATGAAGGGAGATGAGGGATTTGTCTATATGTCCCTGTCTTTTTTCATTTGCTGCGTACACGCAGGGAATTCAGGGGTGTCTGAATCATACTGTCCTTGGCAAAAGGCTGAAGGTTAAAGAACCGTGTGGGAGATGCTTATGGTGGAGATGAATCCTGCAGAGCAACCTCCTTAGGGCAGGATGCTGGCCCTGGGAAGCGATCATGTAGTGGCTGACACAAGCTTTCGCTTCAGGCAGATTTGTGTTTGCCTCCTGGTTCTGCTCCCGGTGTGTCTTTGAGCAAGTTACTTAAACTGGACCTGCTGTAGTTTCCTAATCATAAAATGGGCATTGTGATAGACCCTACGGTATGGGCTTGTGGTAAGGATTACATGAGATAAAGTGTATCAAGTAGCTTGTACAGAGCCTGGTACACAGCTGCCAATAATGGCAGTAGATATTATTACCTAGGTTTTACCCTCTCCCTATCTTGGATTATAGTTTCTAAGTAAGTGACAGGAAACGCTTTAAGGATATTCTGCTTATGTGTGGTAGTCTGGGAATTTTAAAATTCTTTTTGCATCACCGAAAAAAAAATTCCCGCAGACTCAGAGCAAACCAGACAGTATTTTCTGAAAATGTGGTGGGAGGAAGCCAAGGGCATCTGGATCACCTGTGTGCCTCTTCGTACAGCATCCTGAGCTCTAATTCTAACTACAAATGACTCGAACTGTAATTCTGAGTCTCTGAGCATGGGAACCAAATCCGTTGATAAAGGCTGAGAGCCGGGCTTTTAAGCAGCATGCTGCCCTGGGGGCCACCCAATAGACTAGGCCAGTACGTCTCAGACTTGAATGTATATAGGAATCTCCTGGGGATCTTGTGAAATGCAGGTTCTGATTCAGTAGGTGTATTAGGCAGGGTTTTCCAGAGAAACAGAACCAATAGGTGATACGTATATATGTCACATATATAAATAAAATAAGGTATTGGCTCATGCGATTACGGAGGCTGAGAAGCCCCACGATCCGCCATCTGCAAGCTGGAGCCCCAGGAACCTGGTGGCACCGTTCAAAGGCCCGAGAGCCGCAGAGCTAATGGTGCAGACTCCAGCCTGAGTCTGAAGGGCTGAGAACCAGGAGCACCAGGGCAGGAGAAGATCGGTGTTACCACTCCAACAGTCAGGCAGAGGGAGAATCCAACCTTCCTCCGTCTTCCAGTGCTATTCAGGCCTTCAGCAGATTGGATGAGGCCCGCCCACATTGGGGAGGGCCATCTGCTTTCCTCAGTTACCAATTCAAATGTGAATCTCTTCCGGAAGCATCCTCACAGACACACCCAGAAATAATGTTTAACCAGATATCTGGGCATCCTGTGGCCCACTCAAGTTGACACAGAAAATTAACCATCACAGTAGGTCTGGGGTGGGGCCAGAAATTCTGCATTTTTCACAAGCTGCCGGGAGACATCATGCTGCTGGTCAGCAGACCGCGCTCTTAACAGCAAGATTTCCGAGGCTCTGTAATTGTGCTGCCCGTGAGGGCTGTTCACCAGACATTTCTCGCTCTGCTTTCTGGGCACATGGTAGGATTGTACTTCCTGGTCCTCTCGCAGTTGGGCGGGGCCGTACGACTAGTTCTGGCTGATGATCTGTGAGCAAAAGAGATTAGTGTCACTTCCAGGACGCAGTATATCATTGGCCATCCATGGCTCTTTTCCCCTTTGTCACAGCAATTGGTAGTGCTTCAGATAGTATCTGCTCCAGCAGATGGCTCCTGGGGAGAGGATGACGTGGAACCTGGCCCTCAGCTGACTTGCAAGGACGTGTAGTAAGAACAGGACATACACATTGGTTGTTTTCAGTCACTGAGATTTGGGGAGTGTTTGTTACCACGGTATAGCCTGACTTACACTAATCTAACCCCCATTTTACAAAAGAAGAAACTCAACCCAAGGAGAGTGACTCGTCCAGGCTCTGTCACCTGGTTAATGAAGTCTCAGGGCTCTGCCTCCCAATCTCCTTCTCTTTCCGTCAATGACTACGCCTCCACCACTTGGGTTTCCTGGAATACTCACTAGGCACTTCACACGTGTCATTTCCTTTCATCTTCACAACAATGAATTAGCATCCCGTTCTTTTTTTTTTTTTTTTTTGTGGGGAAGACCAGCCCTGAGCTAACATCTGTTGCCAATCTTCCCCTTTTTGCTGAGGAAGACTGGCCCTGAGCTAACATCCGTGCCCATCTTCCTCCACTTTATATGGGACGCCGCCACGGCATGGCTAACAGGCAGTGCGCGTCCGCGGGCGCCTGGGATCCGAACTCGCGAACCCCGGGCTGCCAAGCGCGGACTAAACCGCTGCGCCACCGGGCGGCCCAGCATCCCGTTCTTTATGTGAGGAGATGGAGGCCAATATTAGCAAGTATATCGGATTTGAACCTAGGACTATCTGATCCAAGGCACATATTCTTTCATTACACCACTCTGCCTCAGCTCTGCCAAAAAGATATTTTAATAACGGCAAACACTTACATGATACTTACTTTATTCCAGAAGCATTATCGGTGCTTTAACTATTTTAATATTTATAGCAATCCTATGAGGTAGATATTAGCATCATCAATATCTTCATTTATAGATAAGGATGTTGAGGCACAGAGAACTTAAGTAACTTGTCCAGGGTCACACAGCTAATAAGTGCCTGACCAGGATTTGAACCCAGGCAGCTGACTCCAGAGTCCATGCTTCTCCCATACACTTTATTGCTATGAGCAATGCTCAGGTGTCTACCTACCTAATATGATACGTACATACCCATGCGCGTGTATATAATTTATATACATAATATAACGATATTGCCATATATGCTTTTTATTTGCTTATTTAGATGGCAGGGTATTTGCCTCCCCACTAGCAAGATTCCACATAACACCATTGTTCCAAGTTGATTTCCTACTCTGACTGCAGGGACCCAGGTGTCTGATACATCCAGCACAACGAGGTTAAGAATTTTTTTTCAATTTGAAAAAAAAAAAGGGAACATGTCTTTTCAAACCAGAAAAAAAATTAACTTGTTTTTAACGAGCTTGGAAGGACCAGCTGCTGAGAAGCCCTGGGACTCTGGGCCCCCTGCTCACTCTCCTTCTTCACGTCTTTACACCTCTCAGCCCTTTCTTTGTTGGAGATGGTGTTTCTGCTGCAGGCTTGACTGCCTCCTGCCCCCGCCTGCCACTCTTGGTCTTTGTGCAGAAGTCGTTCTCAAGCCCTGGACAAAAGCCCCCTGTCCCCTAGGCCCCAAGTCTCCTTGTCACACACTCCCTGTGTTTCTAGGTACCTAAGACCCTGGCTCCTGGGTCTGTCCTGCCAGAACATGAAGGTCCTGGGCTCACCGGACGCCTGACTCAGGACCTAACAGCTGGGAGCACAGAAGCCAGTGGGCTCACCCTGCGGTGCCTCGACTGGGGGGAAGGGTGGGGACTCTTGAGAGCAATGGCTCTATTTCTGTGCTCCCAGACCCTGAGATGGCTACAATAGGCTTTCTTTCCTGCACTGAAAATCTGTCACATGCAACCGTTTCTTTGGAAGTCAAACTTTGCTTCCTATCTCCACACACACGCGCGCGCGTGCACACACCCACACCCGAGAGAAAAGAATTAGGAAAATGCTTCATGTTGCAAGTGCTTGAAGTCAGATGCAAAAAACGCAGGGCTAAGGCACTCCCCGGCCTGGTGCACGGGCAGGAGATTAAGGCACTGTTTGGGGAGGAGCTGAGGTCTGGTGGACAAACATGGAGTTCTCACCACAGCCCAGTTACTAGTCCACAGGAAACATCCTGTTACTATTATAAAGATGAAGTGCTCCTTTTTTTTTTTTTTTAAGAACTTTCTAAAAGTCTTCCTTTCCATTCTGATTCAGTTCAAGTCTGTGAGGCACGAAGGTCTCAGGGCAGCCATGCCTGCAACATTAGCTAATCAGACTCCCAAGAAACATTCCATTCTGCTTAGGAGGGCTTTGGGGAATGGTTTGCTCATGGTGGCTTTTAAAATAAACTGAGGGTTGCCAGGCTGAATGGACTCCCTGCGGGCCTCATGACCTGGTTCCAGGCTGGTGCCCAGCAGGCTTGCCTCCCGGTGGGTTGGTGGATATGTCATTAAACCCGGTTGCCTTGCCTCTTCCCCATTCCTTGTACCCTCTGTCCTTTCCATTTTAAAATTAGAGAAACTGAGGCCCAGGAGAGTAATAATAAAAGTAGTAGTAACAGCCAAACAGCCAACACACAGAGCACTTTATATTAACTTATCTACAAACGTTAAGGGGAGGGGCACCATGGCATAATGGCAAGAAAGGTATGGTTTCAGATCCTGGTTTTGCCACTCTGAAGCTGTGTGACCTTATATAAGTAGCTAAACCTCTCTGAGACTCAGTTTCCTTGTTTCTAAATATTGATAATGATACCTACTCTATAGGTTGTTGTAAGGAGTAGAAATAATGATGTAAGTACCTAGAGTTGTGCCTGGCACGTAGTGGGTACCTGATCAATGGTCTTGATTATTATTAGGGACACGATGCTGGCCACACAGGATAAACAGTCTTTTCCAATCCTGCTTGACAGTAAGAATTACCCAAGGAACTGGTTACAAATACAGATTTCCAGGACTCAGCCTCTGCACTCCATGGAAAGGCTTGGAAATCTACGTTCTAACAAGACACTGGTTGATTCCTGTCAGGCAATTTTGGAACTCATCCAGGAACCCTGCACTCCGACTTTTTGGGTTGGCTTTTTGTTCTCTGTGCACCTGGAACCATAGCTTTTGCTAGAAGGTGGACATGATTAAAAGGTCAAATATCATTATATATTCTCAAAGAGAATGTGCCCTGAAATTTGCACAGTAGACTTACCCCTGAAAAGCTGTTTGTAAATAAAATGTGGGGTGTGTGCCTGAGTGTGTGAGACCAGGGATATATTTAATACCTTAGTTTGCTAGTCAAAAGAATGCATTCAAGTCAACTAAATAAATATTATTCGAGTGACTGTTATACACTGAGGATACAATGATAAACAAGGAGCAGGCCCCCGTTTTCAAGGGGCTTACTAAGAGTCCAGTGAGGAAGATGGTGAAATCAACAGGTAATTACAACATTGTGGTTAGATAAGGTTAGCACATGGAGCTCGGAGGGCATGGAAGGAGAAGTGCACTCAACTCAGGGTTGGGCATCTGGGATGTTCTAGGGGAAGTGACATCTGACAAAGAGACCCATAAACTGGAATCTAGTCTCAAATCCTTTTGCAAAGTGAATGATCCTTCCCTAATTTATCCTTGCGTGAAAATGAACTTTCACATCGTGGTACCCCTGGATATATTTATACAACCACACAGCTGCACAAATATTGAGTTCCTGCCATGGGCAGGACCTGAGTGAAGTGTCGCGGGGCAGCCAGGGTGAGGATGGCTGGGTCCCTGTCCTCTGGGAGTTTACGTCACACCTACTCTGGATTAATTTCACTTCTCATGTAGTTCATTAGCCCAGCGTGATCTCTTTAGGGCTGAACAGGTAGTTTATTATTCAGGTCTTAACTCCTTCTACCGAAAAGACTGTTTATTCTCTTTCATCAGCATGTAGTGGAGAAATCCGGTTCCAACCCACACTTAAGCACGGGCACACATTTCATCCAGGAGAAACGCAAAGTGCATGCTGGAGTTCCCAGAGCTGTTTGCAGACCCAAGCCACAAAACTGGAGGCCTGGGTGGATCTGTGGGGTCTGTCGGGTCTGTGAGTTTCTGGGGCAGCCTGCAGACCTGGTAGCACTTACCTGCAGTAAGTCAAGCTTTCCTTCCCTCTGGGCATCATGGACCCAAAAGCCTTTCAAACTACCTTTCTCTGCCCCAGGAAGCAGGGGAGGCATGGAGGAACAGAATTCCCTGTGAATTATGATAATTGCATCATGTTTAAACAAAAGATGGCAAGATGTGTAAGTCAACAGTTGAGGTCCCCTTACCTTCTGAGCTTGTCTGTGTGTGCAGTCTGGTAAGAGCTGCTTAGACCCTTTAAGAGAGGGTGTGTTTCCATCTCCCAGATGGGGAAACTGAGGTACAAGGGGTGCCTGGAGGTTTGTACCCTGGAGGTCTGCAACACCTGGCAGTTTGCACTCTGCTGCACATGGAATCCAGCCCGAACTCATTATTCAAAGTCTCCTTCAAATACGAACCCCACAACTTCCCATTCCCTGATTCTCAGAAGGCCAAGTCCTAAGCATCCGCCTCCTGTTTTTCTGCCAAGTTGCTCCCATTTCCTGAGACGCTGCCCGCTTCTATCTGCCAGGTGAAATTCAACCCATCCTTCAAAGCCCAACTCAGGTGTCACCTCTCCTCCTGGTTGGAATTCATGTCTGCCCCCACCCCAGCACTCCCTGGGCCAGCCCTTTCTCTCATTACTTCTCGGGCAGCTGGCTTAGCCTCTCAGATCCTCCGTTCCCTCCTCGGCGTGTGGGCCTAGTAGTAACATCGGCGGTGATCTTTAACCCCTTTTGGGTAGTGGACATCTTTGACGATATGATGAAAGAGGCCAGAGAGCTAGTGTTTATTGAGGCCCATTGTATGTTAGGCCCGGTGCTTAGGACTTTTCCGCCTATTATCTCATGTAATCATCAGTCAAGGCTCCCCAGCCAGGTACTAGTATTGTATTCACTGCGCAGAGGAGGAAAGGAGGCCCAGGGAGGTGACATGTCTCTCCAGAGGTCACACAGCTAGTACTACTAGCAGAGCCAGGTTTACCATATGCCAGAGCTGGGGTCCTAAGCACTGGACCCGCTCCAATGTCGGCTCTCTGCCTCCTTGGCCCGGCGATGGGGGCGGGGAGAACACAACACACAGCATCTCTCCTGCAGTTTAGGGGTTCCTGCATCCCCAAGCCCACCCACCGGCCTGGTCCATCGGGTCTCCGCCGGGTTGCTGCCTAGTCGCAATTCTGGCTGTGCCCTCCTCGGCAGAGATATCCGTCAACATCTGGTGACCCAAACCCGGGGCCAAGGAGCGGGGCCGAGGCTGGGGCACTGCGCCTAGGGGAACGCGCGGGCTCGTGGCGCGAGAACAGTGGAGCCGCGTCCCGGGTCCCAAGTCCCAGGAATGTGGGAGGGCTGGGCGGAGAGGGCGGGCAAGGCGGGGGCGCTTCCTCTGCCCGCCGGAGGGGAGCCTCCAGGGCGCGCGCGGGGCGCGCCGCCGCCCCCTCCCCGCCTCCCGGCCGGCTCGGCGGGGGCGGGGGCTGCGGCGGAGGGCGGCGAGGGGCCGCGGTGCTCTGCAGCCGCCTGGCCGGCCGGGCGGGAGGAAGCGATGAATATTCAGAGGGGGAGGGGGAAGGGAGGGGGCTGAGCGCTCGCCGAGGCTCCCTGCAGCCCGAGCCGCAGGACGCGCGGAGGAGGGAGGCAGCGGGAGCCGCCGGAGCCGGGACCAGGGCGCCGCGCGCGGGGGGTGGGCGCCGCTTGCTCCGCCCCGCGAAGCCCCTGCGCGCCCGGGGACGCGTCCCCCCAGCGGCAGCCGGGCCAGGCTCCGCCGTGTGGCCGCCGCCGCCGCCGCTGCCATGTCCCCGGGGAAGCCCGGGGCGGGCGGAGCGGGGACGAGGCGGACGGGCTGGAGGCGGAGGAGGCGGAGGCGGCGGCTGGAGGCGGCGACGAGGGCGCCCGAGCTCGGGCACACGGCGGGGCCCGGCTCGCGCGTCCCGGGCACGCTCCAGGGCGCGCGGGGCATGAAGCCGGCGGCGCGGGAGGCGCGGCCCCCTCCGCGCTCGCCCGGGCTGCGCTGGGCGCTGCCGCCGCTGCTGCTGCTGTTGCGCCTGGGCCAGGTGAGCCGCCGGGGGCACCGGGCGGGGGGGTAGGGAGCGTGGGGGCGGGGCTGGCATCCCCTGCACCTGCCCGGTGTGCCCCGCCTGCGGGGTTCGGGGGAGGTGGCGAGAGGCCCGAGTCTTCGGAGCCCCCCTCTTGGAGGGGGCTCGCGGGAACCCTGGCCGGCCTCGCACGCCCGCGACCCAGCCCCTTCCCCAGCTGCCCAGGACCAGAGGGAGGGCCGCGGGATCGGGGTCCCGGGGAGCCATCGCCTCCCCGTGGAAGTCCCCGCGCGGCTCCGGGCCGTCTCTGGCCCGGCCCTTCCCGGGGCTGCTCCCATCTGGCCGGCGCGGGCCCGGCTCGCCCGCCCGAGGCGGCCGGAGGGGGCGTGTTTGCGGAGCGCTCGCGGCGCGGAGCGGGGCCGGCCTGGCCGACCTCCGACCCGGCCTGCAGGGGCCCTAGGGGCCGGGCCGCAGGGCAGGGCCGGGCGCGGGGCTTCCGCGCCGAGGGCTCTGCTCTGGGGAAAGTTCCCGGCCTCGGGAAAAGGGTGGCCACTCGCAGGCGTCCCTCCAGGCGGGCCTGTCACCTTCCCGGAGAAGCTGCTCGCTTTCCCGGGGGTTGAATTCGTGCTTTGTGGGCGCCTGCGCTCCCCCCACTGCCCGATTTTCTAGCTTCGCTTTTCAAATAATGCTGTGCCTGGCTTTTTGGTGACCGACCTTTCTGCAAGCGCCGGTTCCCCTTTATGGTATTCCTCTTGGCGGTGAGGCCGGGCAGCTGGGCGACGTTCCCATTTCACAGATAGGAAAGTTGAGGGAGAGAAGTGAAAGAGCAGAATCACCCAGCCCTTGCTACGGGAGCTGAGCAAGCGGGTTCGTCCTCACAGCCTCCCAGGAGCCTGCCAGGGTCTTGAACCCTCGGTGGAAAGTGCCCTGGTGATACCCATGTTGTGCCTTTGGTTAGTGAAAATCGCGCTTGTCTTGTACAGACAGCAGCTCTCAGGCGATGCTGTGTGAAAGCTGGGAAGTGGGTTCTTGGTTGGGGAGGGAACCTGGTTTCAGGGAAAACTTTGCAAGCACAGATCCAGAATTGTGTGAGAGCAGAAACGTCAGCCTTGGGGCAGCAATGCAGCCCAGCAGGCAGGACGAGAAAGGAGCTGGGGCCCCGGGGCTGCGGCAATTGCCAGCACCCAAGGTCGCTCTGAGTGCTAGGTTTTCCTTAGGAGGCTGTGGACAGGCTCTCTGGAGGGCCTGGAAGGCGGCGTGGCCTCCTGCAGAGAATGCTGGATTAGGTGTCAGAGGACTAGTTCCAGGGCCAGGCTTCAGGGTCGGACCTGCTCTTCAGGCTCCTCCATCCTCAGTTAACAGCGTGTGTAGAATGGCTGTTCCATCACCTGCCCATAGAATCGTTTGAAGGGCGTCCATTGGCCAATGCCTGAAGGAGCTTTGTAAACGTTAAAGGGTGTCCAGATGGGGTTATCGTGAAGGTACAGCGTGTATGGACTGTCTTCTCCCTGTCCCTGTATGCAAATCCGTGGAGAGCTGACTGTGAGATTAAAAAAAAAAAATTCCCTCATAATTGCAGATCTCTTATACCAAGTTTGTGCTAAAGAAATACTTGATTTTCATTTATTTCTGGTTTAATTTGGTACATATATATTTTATTTTATTTATTTATTTATTTATTTTTTGTGGGGAAGACCAGCCTTGAGCTAACATCTGTTGCCAATCCTCCCCTTTTTGCTGAGGAAGACCGGCCCTGGGCTAACATCCGTGCCCATCTTCCTCTACTTTATATGGGACGCCGCCACAGCGTGGCTGACAGGCAGTGCGTCGGCGGGTGCCCGGGATCCGAACTCGCAAACCCTGGGCTGCCAAGCGCGGACTAAACCGCTGCCCCACCGGGCGGCCCCTAATTTGGTACATATATATTTTATTGTGTTATTTAATTTATTTTTTGCACCAGCCGTGGGGGTTGCCAGCTATGCTTTGAATCAGCGAAAAATTTCTTGGGTAAATTTATTTCTTGCCCAATCCTTCCTTGTATTTCAGTCGCATATTGCCACCCTATTCCTGTGCCCTATTCAGATATTTCCTTCCTCTCTAACTTGTTCTGTAGAAACTCGAGGACTCTTTATTCTCATTTTGGGATACATTATAAAATAGGAAATCTAAAAGGCCCTCTGAAAAAGCATTTTCAGAATCCACATTTGACAGTTTATTTCAGTGTTGGATGTTTCAGGGAATCAGTGCCTTTTTGAGCTGGAACAGACTTCCAAGATAGCTCAAACCCCTCAGTTTTTTTCGATGAGGGTATTGAAGTCCAGAGAAGACAGTGGTGAGGCTGAGGTCACCTGGCAGGACAGTAGAGGGGCTGGGGCTGGACCCTGCATTGCCTGACTGTGTCTAATATTTTCATGATGCTGTTTTTTTGGCATGTTTTCACTTTGCTCTTACTTTTAACTATAGGCACAGTCCTACCTAAATGCGTACTCCTGAAACCGTGGGTGTAAACTGAGTTTTTCAAAGTTGAATCATATTTGAGATTTCTGAAGTTCGTGCACTTAGGAAATGCGTGTGAACGTGTCTGACTACCTCCCTAACACTTGACTGCTTTTGTGAAGCTTGGGGGTGCGTGTGTGTGTTTTAAAATGGAATTGGAGCTGGTTAAAAAATGGACAAGTCATGGAAAAGATGCAGCTTGGTTTGGGCATTAATGAGGATGGATGTGGAAGCTGGAACACTGAGATGCTGGAAGA
Source organism: Tapirus indicus (assembly GCA_031878705.1). NCBI lineage: Eukaryota > Metazoa > Chordata > Mammalia > Perissodactyla > Tapiridae > Tapirus > Tapirus indicus. The sequence goes on from CM062928.1 coordinate 15,076,138, forward strand.
CTTAGTGCTTAGTAGGACTGGAAAAGCAATTTTTGACCCTGGCCTCTCATTCCCCTGCTCCAAGACAGGAAGGACTGTTGGAGATGTTTCCAACATGAGGACTTTGCTGGTTCCCATGTCTGGCTCCACCCGTTCTTGTAGCACTTTTTGCACACTAATTTTGGTTTATGTGTATGTTTTAGAAGATGTGACAAAGTGTTTTTCTTCTCCCTTGCCTTCTTCTCTTGAGAAATGTAGTCCTGACAGATTCTTTAAGATGCCATGTTGATAGTGGGCTGCTTTAAAATGAAAAAAGCTGGTGACTGATAGCTGGTTTGTTGGTCTTACAGTGTTTTGGATTTGCTTTTTCTTTGCTTTCTTGTTTCCTGGTGAATAATAACTGTTTGTATTTATTATCTGTTGTAGCTTATCCTTTAGCCTGCTTACCTACCTGCTCATCTAGAGGACAGAAAATATTTTGACTCCCCTTTCAAGTGCTTGTTAAATTCTCATACGGGTGACTAAATATTTTTGCTTCGCTTCAGGACAAGAACGGAAAAACCAAACGATTATGTTTTGTTTGCAGGCAGTTTAAGAAAACAGAGCAAATTGGTTTATGGTTAGACTGCGACTTTGAGTTGACTTGAGTCTAGCTCCACGATAAAGATAATCTTGGAATACCCAAGCTTTCCTAAACAGAGAGAAGCCTGGTCCCGAGTGAGCAATTTCGGTCAGCAAAGAGGTTATTTAGCTCCTCAAAGTAATTTTTGCTTGAGGTTGGTTGAGGCCTAGGCAGAGTTGCTGAATGACTGTGGGTCTGCATTTAGCCTGCACATCATCAGCAATTACTTCTTAGTTCATTCACTGCTTGGCCGAGGGAATTATCTTTGGTGCAGGGTAAGAGGCAATTTTCTGTGTATTTCCCTTCTAACATCGTGCTGCCGATAATATTATAATTAATAGATAACGTTATATGTGGCAGGCACTGTGCGAAGGGTTTTAATGCATTATCTCATTTGACCATTTCAGAAATACTAAGAGGTAGGCGCTACTTACGTTCACATTGTGTCTGAGAGAAAACTGAGGTTCAGAACTTACCAAAGATGCATACCTAGTAAGTGGCACGGCCAGGTCTGAGGTCCCCACTGCCCCAGTTTACTGTCCTGTGCTGTAAGAAGTCATGTGTGCTAGAGAAGGTCTTCAGTGTGCAACTAAAAGATGAGGTGACAGACTTTTGTGGCAAAGGACAGGCTTGTGGGCCCTGACCTCCCATGGGGCGGGGAGTTATTCTGGGTTCTCTGTGTCCTAAACCCTGTAGGATCTGCTCCGTCTGTAACATGGACAACCCAGGTACCCTCTTGCCTGCTCATGTTTCTTCGGGAGCCGGAGTCTATGAGGCAGACCTGCGTTAGTGGAGACAGAATGGGGTCTGGAGTGGAAAGACCTGGGTTCAGGTTCTCGCTCTGCCACTTGGTAGCTGCATAAACCTGTGTCAGTCACTTAACCTCTGTGACTCCTCGTTTCCTTATCTGGAAAATGGGACTTATGCTTCCTGCTTCACTGGATGGTTGAGAGGATCAAATAACAGAAGAGGAATTGCCACATAAAATCGAATGCAGGACTCAATTGCTAGTTGTGGCTGCTGCTGTTATTTGGGGAGAAGAAGGGGGGCTTCACGTCAGTAGTTCATACAACAAATATTTATCAAGCTTTTCTCCAGAGTGGTCCGGAATAACCCTGGGGGTGTGCAAGATGAATTTAGCTCAGTCACAGAACATTTTTTTAATGTGAAGAATTATTTATTTTAGGGGGTATTTGTAAAAAAAAATTGTAAGTTGCATGTCAAGCACATGATTTTATAGGGAGAGTGAGGCTAAATGTAGTTGGTATAAATGTAGTAAAAAGTTGATCTAAAGAAAAATATTGAGTAAATAATTATGTAAGGATGATGTGGTTATGGCAGACTTGTAAAGGTGATAAATTGCTTAGGTTTGGGAAATAGTAGAGGTGTGGCAGGGGCTGAAGGGAGGCGATGGGCAAGAGAGGCAGTCTGCCTTCGTGACACCTACAGGCCGTGGGAGTGAGACAGTCCTCCGATGAGCCCTGGCTAACCAATCACAAGTTGTGATGTGGGCTCTATGTGTATGATGTCCTTGTGGTTTCCAGAGAAAAGGCTGGCACTGGCTTTGCCAGAGAAGCAGTGGTGACGAGATGAGCAGAGTCTCCTAGCGGGGATCCCTGGAAGCCACAGGTATCTCAGACCAGAGAAGTCCACACCAGTTTTGCCACCGCCTTGCATGGCTTTCCAGTGGCTTTTCTGGTGACCCCTCAGAGGACGAGAGCTGTAGGAAATTTGTTATTACTTCCTTATTAGCGAGAGCTGTAGTCATCCTATTGTCTCAGAATTTCCATGGCATGAAAATGCCTGGGTGAAGGGGGGTGGTACTGAGACAGCGCTTGGGGGGCATTTTGAAAGTGAAGTAGTGTCAGCTCCCACAGAAGGTCTAATTTTAAACATGCAAATAATTTTCAGTTCTACTTTTCCTTCTTCCTGTTAGAGGGAAGCTGTACCCTCTTGCCATTTCTGAGGCTCGGGCAGAGAGCAGATAATGTCGTCATGATGCCGCAAACCATCTCCTTCTCCAGAGCAGGAAAGGGGTGGTGTTTTTCTGGGTGCCTGTGCAGGGCCCCAGCCCAGTGTTATTTCATGGCTTCTGAGTAAATAAGTGAGTGAATATTAAAACTTAGCACCAATGGGGAGTCTATAACCAGTGGTTCTTAATCTTTCTGGAGAGGGGGAGGTATAAGACCCTTACAGAGTATGTAAGAGGGAAGCACCCTCTCCCCCAAAGAAATGCACATATTTGCAATTTTGTATCCAATTTCAGGGGTTTCCTAGACTCTTTAAAATAGCTCATGAGGCCCAGGTTAAAAACTCCAGTCTAAACCTGTGTAACATTAGAAAAGTATCAGTCAATCCTCTTCAGAGATAACCACTGTGGGTATTCTTGGTTTCCTTCCAGGAGACAGTTTCTGTGTAATGCATATAAGTATCTATATTTATCTTTTTAAAAAGTTGCATTAAAGAAAACATTGTATATACATTGTTCTCTACTTCGCCTTTTAATTTACTTAGTTATCTTGGAGATTATTTCATATCTGTATAGCTCTAACTCATTCCTTTAAATAATTGTGTAATATTCTGATGTGTGAATTTACCGTAATTTATTTGACCATTTCTCTATTAATGGACACTTTGGTTGTTTTTTAGTGTCCCCCCCCCCTTTACAAATCATGCTTCAGAGAATGTCTTTGGTGCATATTTCTTGTAACTGTCACAAGGATAGCCACAGGGTAAATTTCTAATTTTAGGGTTGCTGGAGTAGAGGGTACTTGCGTTTAAAGATTCCATAGCTGTTGTTAAGTTGACTCCAGAAACATTGCTCCGGTTTGTTCCTGCACCCGCAGGTTTGGACACTGTCTGTTTCTCCATACCATCAGCTGAATTGAGGATTGTTAAATTTTTAAATGTGTGCCAATCTGAGAGGTGAAAAATTTTATCCCTTTACTTTTATTTATATCTTTAATTTTGAGTTAGTTGAGCATTTTTTCCTTCGTTTTGGGACATTTACGTTTCTTTATTCCCTTTTTTTGGTTAACTGCTTCATTAAAAAGAAAGAAGATGGTCTTTTTGTTATGTATTTGTACAAGCTCTTTGGAAATTAAGGAAGTTAGTCTTTTGGCTCTCATTTGTGTCACAAATATATTTTTTCCAACTATTTTAGATGTGGCCTTTGTTCCTTAGGAACTCAGAGATAAATAAGACCCCTGGATGGTAGAGAGAGTGTAGAACTTAAAACCAGCCTGCCTGGTTGGAATCCTGGCTCCACCGCCTAGTTAGCTGTGTGATCTTGGGCAGGTGCCTTAACCTTTCTGATCCTTGGTGTTCACACCTCTAGAATGCTAATAATAATGGTAGTACCTCTCACACAGACTAGTTGGGTAAGTTAAGTGAGATCATATTATGCTAACAGTTCTTGTAAATGGATATAGAAATATAAGAACAACTTACAAAATATTGCATTTACTGTGGGCAAAAGGCCATAATAATGAATTGTCAAAATTGAGCTACAAAATCTTTTAAATTGGATTTAAGAGATTAAATCCACAATAGATAGTACATATAATTTGTTATATTTCTTTTTGACAAGTGAATAGAATTGAATTAATATAGGTTTAAATGACCACAAGATATGACTGAAGAGTGGCCAGTGTGGTCCTAGCCCCAGAGGAGCCCAGGAATATTGACCATGTCCCTTAAAAAAACAGGGTCCTCCTTGCATCGGCTTGAGCTTTTCTCTTTGTCTTGTGACCTGGCCAGCTCTGGCTGTGGCTGCCTCCTGTCTGTGTAGGGCCAAGAGGACTTACCTTATGCCACCGACTCCAAGTTTAAAGACATAATCCTTAGCTCTAATTGCAGGAGATGGGAGGCCGAGGGAGTCTGTGCTGACTCTGCCACCTGTTTCCATGGCAGCAAGGTGATCCTGCATTTCCTGCTGCTGGCTGAGGGGCCAACGCGTTTTTATGTCCTTGTGTTGTGGGTTCCCCACTGAGAGTGGACCACACTGGTCGTCCTGGAGATGGAGACCTGCGGGGCGGTTGTTGTGGGTTTCAAGGGAGATCGCTGCCCAGTGCTTGGTGCACTGGCGTTGGAGTCAGACAGACCCGACTCCTCCACTTCCTGTGTGACCTCGGGCCAACAACTAATGCTTGGAGCTTCACTCGTTCTCATCTGGAAAATGGGGACAACAACAATACCTCCATCACAGGTTGTTGTGGAGGACTAGATCGATCTGCGTGACAAGTTCTTAGCATGAAATAAACCTTTCAAGAGATGTTGGCTGTTGTTTTATCATCTTATTCTGCTGGGACACTGGCATGATTTCCTACTTAAAAAAATAAAAAATTGTTTTTGCCTTATAGTTTACAAGCCCCTTCAATGTCTGTGAGCTCATTCAATCTTCACAGCATCCCCGTGAGTTTGTCATGGTGATTCCCACTTCAGGTGTGGCTCAGACTGTCTCTGAGTGACTTGTCCTGTTCAGGTGTCACCTGTCTTCTGCGCAAAGTAATGTACATTTATAACACAGCTCAGTTTTAAAAACTACTCAAATTTAAAATTAGCTTACAAGAGGCCAACTGGGCAGTTGAGTCCCCTGGTTTAGTTCATACATAATTATTAGGTTGAACCATATGAAATTATTGTTTTTGGTTCTTTGAATATAGGCACTTGTATATGATTTCACCTAATATGTTGCAAAAAGTCTGCTTTTAAAGTGAAGTTTGGAAAACCAAATCATAGCCTTGCGTGCTGGGAAGCAGTGCATTTAAAACCGTGGGTCCTAAAGTCAATTTAGTGAGTTATGACCAGAATTAAAAAAGGGTGGGATAGAAAATATCAGAGTTTACTGCATATAGGAAGGGTAAGTATTGTGTCATGAAACTTGTTTCAGTTATATGTACGTGTGTGTGTACTGAATTGCGTATAAAATGAATTTCTTATCGCGGCTTCAGGCATTGCCGAAACAACTGGAAGCCTCTTTTATAGGAATGGAGTGGTGGAAGGTGCGGGGTGGGGGGTGGAGGTGGGTTCTGTTTCCAGAGACAGTGAGAAACCAGTATAAAGTCCCCAATTAAGCATCATCAGTGCCCCCATATGGGGCTGGTGCAGGAAGGACCAGCTTCTGGAGAGGTCCCTTGGGAAGAGAGTGGGTCATCTGGAGGCTGAGGAGGCCTGCCCTTAAGTAGCTGCCCTTCTGGAAACTTCAGGGCCACCGTTGCAGCAGGACAAGCTGTTGGCCATGCCCTTTGTTCCTGGTTAAGTGGATATACTAGAGAGCTAACACTCCCTGCCCACTGTGCTGTGTACTTTGAAGGAGAACCTAGGACCGCCCCTGGGGAGCTGGGCTCTGAGGGGTCGGCACTCATCTAGTGAGTAGAGCGGGATTCAACCTCACAGTTCACTTCCAGGTCCTGCTGCCCTCCCCCCACTCTGATCTGCACAGGACTCAGGCTGGCCCCCCGTCTGGGGGCTCTTAGCCCCATTGGCTTGAGGATCCTGATCCCCAGGCTGAACAAATTCCCATAGGAGTCAGTTGAGGTTTTTTTTTTTTTTTTTAAAATATAAAAATTTGAAAATATAGATAAAAAAAAAAAAAAGCAAAATTACCTGTAATCTCCACATCCCCAAAATAAGCTCCTGGTACCATTGTGATGGGTGATCTTTGTCCTTTTTAATGCATGTCCTATTTATACTAAAATAGGATTACCTCCTACATATGCTTTGTAACTTACATTTTTCACCTAATTTTTCTTTTTTTAAACAATTGGGGTGGATGCATCCTTAGGGATACCCCAGGAAGCCACAGCATAAACATGAGGCTTCTTCCTGCAGGCTCACTGTTACTCAGTGGAAAATCTTTTGAAATATTTTTTTTTTGAAAATAAACAAATGTGGACACATTATAGATTAGATACCAAATTTGCATCCAGAATTTCTTCAGCAAATCCAGGAGACGACAAAGAAGTCTCTACCCCACAGACCCTCTGGGGGTGTGAGTTCACTCTCCTCTGCTGTTTTCAAGGGCAGTTTGTGAAGTGACAATATATTGCAAACATTTTCCCTTGCCAGTAAATATTCTTCTCTTGTATAACTTTTAGTTGCATCCTATCACACTATATGGAGGTCCCTTATCTTATTCATCTTACGATTACTCTTCCAGTTTGTTTCCAGAATTTTTTGCCTTGATGAACACTATTCAGATGACTTTGTGGTTAAGTCTCTGAATACATCGCTGATGGTTGTCTTAGGATAAATTGAGATAACAAGAGCAGCTACTGTAGGTTGAATATTTATCATGAACCGTTGTAAGCATTTTGTATGTATTAACTCATGTAATCCTATGATGTAGGTGCAGGAAAGGAAACTGAGGCCCAAAGAGTTATAATCTGGTCCATGGCCACATGCTGTGCCACAACCTCGACCAGCTAGTTGGGGGCTTCCTTGGGGACACAAGGGGGTGCTGGACAGGATTGTCTACGTGGGCCGGAGCGTGTGTGAGTCTCCTGGAAGGACAGCTGGGGTTGAGGGCCATTCTCACAAGTGGGAGGACTGTCTTCCTGTGGGATCGGTGGCACATTGACACTTGCTGTTCAGAGCCATCATGTGGCAGGCGTAAATGCTCCCCAAAGCCATAGGAGATAAGAGTATCTTTGCCAAGGATTTTAGACCTTGGAGCCGTAAGTGGTGAGGCTGCCTGAAACTTTGGGGCCTTGGGCCTAATCAAATGAATGACGTGATGCCATCTTTTGGGGTCTTGGCCTTCCTGTCGTGAATGAATTTGGATTTCATAGGCTTGAAATTGGCTGTGGATGACATGGCTTCAGGGTGTCCTGTAAGAAGAGGAGCATGGAAAAGGGCGTGCGCCTTGGATCCAAATCCACGCTCTTCTCCTACAGCCACGTGAGCTTGCCATCTGCCCAGGTACTTAAGCCTCTTGGAACCTGTTATGTCATCTGGAAAATGGCCGGTAATTGCATTATTAGGGTTAAATGAGGGAAGGTGTGTAAGACACCTAATCCAGATTGTGGCTTAAATGTTTGCTCCCAATTCACCCCTCTGTATTAACATAACACCTCCTGACTTTGGGGCTGTGATTGCCGCACGCTCAAGGTTCAGGGAGGCCTGCTCTGAAGGTGTTCCAGCAACTTCTGCCAGCCCTTGGTGTCCAGGACTACTGTTGTCTAGAGCTGTCACCAAATCCTACTGTGTGAAGACAAATTGTAGGGGATGTAGGGGCGGGAGCTCTTCTTTAAGGGGACATGTTGGCACATCTGAAGATGTTGTCCTATACTCACTTTGAATCATAACTATCTCTAAAAGAGAATAATGTTAATTAAACTAAAGCGGGAGATCTCAAGAGAGAGAGAGAGATCACGTACAACCAGCCAAAGCCAGGCTTCCCTGGAGAGTGATGGTTCTGCTTATGTTTTCTCCCTGCTGGTGAAGCCATCCTATTCCATCACATCCTTTCTTCAGGCAGGAATTATTGAATGAGCACTAAGCACATCTTTTAGATCTAGCACTTTCCTGCCTAGCTCGTCTTTCTTAAGTTACTACCCCAACCCCTGCTACATAGAGCATCATCAAACGTCTGCCTTCTGACTTCATACCTGAACCTGTTGCTCACGCTCATCTCATCCCGCCTACCACCTTACCTCATCCCACCTTTCCCTTACCCCCCGATCCTGCCTTCTCATTATAGTTTAGACCTGATGCCGAAATTATTTTCATGGCTCAGACCTGGGCTTCTCTAGAATCAATAATAACCTCCAATTTAGCTTCATTGTATGTGGCTACTGGCTGTCCATCCCTGTGATAGTGAGACAGCATGAAGTCACCTTGGTTAATAGTCTCGCTCTGGGCTTGTTCACGGGTCTGAGAGACAAGTCTAGTGCAGTGCTTAAACCCTGTGGCTCTGGCACCAGACGCCTGCGTGAGAATTTCTCGACCAACGTTGCTTAAATTCTCTGAGTCTCTGTTTTCTCAACTATAAAATGTGATGATAATATGCCTCGGCTCTAGGGTCGTTATAGGAAGTACATAAAATAAGGTATGTATCGCAAAGAATTTTTCAGCACATATTAGACATAAAAAAAAAGAGATGACATGTAGACTCGACCCTCAGCCTCTGTCTGAGTTTGTGACCAGCCTTTTGATTTCTTCTGGAAGATGCGCGTGCAGCACTTAGCCTGTGCTGTCCCCTGGAAGGTGGCATTTAGGCCCTGCAGCTGTCTGACACTGTGGTTAGGATGAGTGGGGACAACTTCTTTTCCTTTAGATCAGGGTTTCTCAGCTTTACCACAATTGACATTTGGGGCCTGATGAGTCATTATTTTGGGGGCTATGTTTAGTGGCTTCCCTGGCCCCTGCTTGCTAGACGCCAGAAGCACCCTCTACCCCCCAACTTGTGACAATGGAAAATGTCTCCAGATATTGCCAAATGTCCCCTGAGGGGGAAAGCACCCTGGCTGGGAACCATTGCTTTGGGCAATGCCTGTTTTTTTTTTTTCAATTTATTTTTTTTATTGATATCTTAATAGTTTATAACACTGTGGGGTTTTAGTTGTACATTATTGTTTGTCCGTCACCATGTGGATGTAACCCTTCGCCCCTTGTGCCCACCCCTCACCCCCTTCCCCTTGGTAACCACCAATCGGTTCTCTCTGTCCATGTGTTCATTTATATTCCGTATATGAGTGAGTTCATGCAGTGTCTGTCCTCTCTCTGGCTTATTTCACTTAACATAACACCCTCTAGGTCCATCCATGTTGTTGCAAATGGGACAATTCTGTCTTTTCTTATGGCTGAGTAGTATTCCATTGTATGTATATACCACATCTTCTTTAACCAATCATCAGTCGAGGGACACTTGGGTTGCTTCCACTTCTTGGCTATAGTGAATAATGCTGCAATGAACATAGGGGTGCATACGCCTCTTGTGATGGTTGATTTCACGTCCATTGGGTAGATGCCCAAGAGTGGGATTGCTGGATCATACGGTGTTTCTATTTTTAATTTTTTGAGGACTCTCCATACTGTTTTCCATAGAGGCTGCACCAGTTTGGGCAGTGCCTGTTTTGAAGTAATGGTATGGATTGCCGGTGGCTGTCCTTCCGTTCCCACGTCATCCTGTTGGGAGCTGACGTCCTCCCAGTGAGACGGTCGGTCCACCCAGCAAGAGCGTGTACAGATGTGAGAATATCCAAGTTGCTAGGTCTCAAAAGAGGCTTCACATCCGACTCCCTGGAGTTGGGGAGTTGCTCAGGGAGTACGTTCTAGTGATGCTGTGGTACAGTGAGCCCTGTGCTTGGAGTCCCGGCACCTGGGTATCGATTCCTGTGCCACGTTTCTCCCTGTGCTCCCACCCTCAGTTTCCTTCTCCACAAAATGGGAATAACTGACACGTTTCCCACCCTGCCTGGGTGGGAAAGGAAGCCAGTGTAGTTAACCTGATATGTGTGGTGCTCAGCTCTGTTGCTGGGGCTGTGAAGTTGAGGGAAAGGCTGTGTTTGTTAGGAGCGGTGAGGCCCCATGTGCCAAGTTCCACATGGGAGACAGACCTGGTCAGAGGGAGGTCCCATTGCAAAGAGATTCACTGCCAAGTTCCCCCTCCCACCAGCTCCCTGGAGCAATTTTTAGCATTTCGAGTGTTTAGAGGCCCCAGGGCATAAGCCTAGAGATGGTGTCTTCAGAGCCAGAGACAGGGAGACCAGCAGGAATGAGGCAGGAGGAGAAACCCAGGAAACCCACTGAATCGTGGTGCCAGCCTGGGGCGAGGCGGGCTGGTTTTTGAAAGTTCCATGTTCACACCATGCTTCAGGAATACCTCACTCTGTGAAGCCAAAAAAGGGCCTCCAGCTCAGTGTTGGGCAGACCAGGTCAGGGACATACTGTTGTCTAGGGGCTCTGTTCTTTCACCCAGATTCCAGCGAGTTATTCCAAGATGTCCTCTGGACTGTCACAGCCTGTGCACTGGGCTCTCATCTCACCCTTCCAGTGATCGTGTCCATTTCAGACAGGAGGCACAGGAAGGCGGAGGCCCTTGCCCGGAGCCAGGGATGTGGCTGTTCCGTAATCTCGCTTCTACTGCTTTGTGATCAACAGTAATTTAGTAACTTTCAAACCCTGAATTTTCTTTCTTTTTTTTTTATGGATGTATTCCTTGATTTTTTTAATCAGTACCCTTTTGCTGTGCATTTATGTTGGTCCCATCCTTTTATTATTTATTGAGGTAACATTGGTTTATAACATTATATAAATTTCGAAATCGTTATATTTCTATTTCTGTGTAGATTACATCATGTTCACCACCCAGAGACTAATTATCATACATCACCGTACACGTGTGCCCTGGTACCCCTTTCTTCCTCCTCCCTCCCTGCTTCCCCTCTGGCAACCACCAATCCAATCTCTGTTTCTGTTGGTGTGTTGTCGTTTTTATCTTCTATTTATATGTGAGATCACACGATATTTGACTTTCTCCGTCTGCCTTGTTTCCCTTAGCGTGAACCCCTCAAGGTCCATCCATGCTGAATTTTCTCATGTACCAAATGGGGATAATAAACCCCTCAGAGGATCGTGACCAAGATTCCACGTGAAGAGTCTGTGAGGCCCCCCGGCGTGGTGCCTGGCATACAGAAAAAGCCCCGTAAATGCCAGTTGCTCCCATTATTATTGTTTCAACTATCAGTGATGGCACAGGGCGCCTGCTTTGCTGAGCTTTTCCAGGAATAGAACTGGTTGGCTCTGATCTAATCGTGCATCCATCTCAGGCCCTGTTCAGTAAATGTTTGGGGGCACAGCTGCCTGCGGATGTCACCTGGGGAGGACAGAGAGTCTGAGATTCAGGAAATAAAGCAAAACCCGCCCTCAGTGATGGAACGTGTGATCTCATGGTCTGCCGGGCCTCAAATCGGTTGAGCTCATTGCCATGCAACGTGGTGGTTAATCATTGCTGGTAAGAAGATAAAAAGGATCCTCGCCTCAAAGAATGTCAGAGTGAGAAAGGACCTTTGGGACATTAGGGAAGACAAATGGGTTCCAGTTTGTGTCCTTCAAGTGATGGATAGTGGCCGCTGGGGCACTGCATAGAGGGGATCGTCAGACCACTTGGGATGGCCTAGCTCAGCAGGAGAGAGTGCTGGGATCAATTAGTGATGCCTGCTATGGTCACAGGAATGGCAAGGGCGGCAGACGTGCTGTTTATTTGCTGTCTCTGGTTACAGTTGAGGACACTGAGTCCTAAGACTTGCTTGCTGGAGGGTCACCCAGCAAATCATAAAACCACAAAAATCTCTTTTGGAGCGATATTTTAAGGGTGTCTGATTCTTGAGTTTCATCTCTGAGAAAGTGGTTTTTGCTTGACTGTCTTCAGCGAGGGGGAACTCGCTGTCTCAAAAGGCAGCGCCTTCTGTCTTCAGACAATTCTCCCAGTTACAACTCACATTACTGAGGGGGAGAAGGCCTTCGAAGCCCCTCTAGGTGGGCTCTTCTCCACTGTGGCTGCACCTGGGGGGAGCTTTTAGAAAATACTGATCGGATGCCTGTACTCCTGCCCGGTGGGATTTGAATTTCTGGGTGGGCGGGCACACCCCAGCCCCAACGTTGTTTTATTTTTCTGAACTCACATGATGTTACTGTGTAGCCAGGGTTGAGAACCACTGAGACCTTTTTTTTGGAGACAGAGGCCCAGAAAGGGAGCACAATTGTCCAGGGTTGTGTGGGGTTAGTGGTACAAGGAGAAGGACACCAGGGAAAACCCTTTATCAAGTGCCAGCCATGCACTTGGCTCTTTTATTTTCATGCAGAGACTCTTCTTGTCCCACAGAGTTGTGTTTTCCACTGCTTAAACCCTCGGGCCTTCACGCTGCACTTAGTATAAACCCGGATGGTGGCCTGTGGGACCCTGAACCTTGGATCCAGGTGACCAGACCCCTCTCCCCACCCGCCTCTCCGTCCACAGCCCCTTTTTACCATCTCCAGTGACTCTGGCTTTGTTCCAGGCGACACTGGCACTCTCCTGCTCTCTCCCTTGGGGACACTTGCTGCGACATCTGCCCCACATCCCCCCAGCTCCTTCTCAAGCCTCCCTTGCCCTCGCCCAGACCCTTCATCTCATTATTCTGCTTCCTTTCCTCCGTCCTTATCCCCACCTGAAGCTATCTTATTAGTTGACTGTTTCTGTGTCCCTACCCCCTGGGATATGAGCTTCAGGAGGTAGGGGAATCCTGTCCCTCTGTCTGTCTGGTCCTCTGCTCCATCCCTCATGCCTGGAACAGTGCCTGCCTCGAAAAGATGATTGTCAGTGGATGAGTTGAAAGGACAGCCCTGACATGGAGCTGGTATCCCCAAGTTACAATCGACTGGAACCCCAGTTTAGCCTCTCAGTCCTGTATTATTTCCGATGATCTCATAATATTTTTACCTTCTGCCATGACAGCCCTAAATGTGTGTGTCTATGTGTGTGTGTGTTTGGGAGGATCATAGTAATCCTTGGGGTGCGGGGGGTTAGCTTGCTCTAGTAAGAAGAGCACAGATTTTGAAGTCCTCTGGACTTGAGTTTGAATCCCAGCCCTGTCTTGTATTAGCTGTGTGGTCTTGGGAAATTACAGAACCTCTCTGAGGCCCAGTTTTTCTCGTCTGCAAAATGGAATCGTGATATTAATGATGAACTGACATTGACTAACTGCTTTCTATGAGCCAGGCATTGTGCTCCGAGCTTTATGTGTTTCCGTGGAGTGAATCCTCACGACCACCTAATGAGCTGGTTCTCTTCTTGCCTTCATTTTAGAGGAGAGGAAAACGAGATACAGAGAGGTTAAACAACCAGCCTGAGGTCACACAGCAAATCAATCAAGGAACCAGGGTTCAAACTTTGGCAGCTTGGTTTTAGAGTCAGGGTGTTAGGAATTTATGAAATCATGCCCACAGGGCCCCAGAAGAGGCGGTGGTGCAGAGACAGTAAACTTTAGTTCTCCCTCCCCCTTAACCTTTACTGTCACACTGACGTTTAAGTTTTCTTACTGTTTTGTTCTCACATTGGTAACAAAAGTACCAGTTTCCTGTCTGCTGGAGGTGGTCACTCCCAGACCTCAGGGAGCACCGCCTGCAGGCCCCGAGGGGTGTGCATGGTGTGTCGGGCCCTGGTGCTCAGAGAGGGTGGATGAATGAGTGCATTTCCCCATTTTAAAGATTTCTGCCTCAAATCTTTATTGAGTGCCTACTTTGTGCCAGGCATCAGACTGTGACCAGTAAAAAAATTAAAACAATAATTCTCAGTCCATCACCCCAACTCATCAACCTTTCGTTTTCCACGCCCGGTTACCGGGCACTTTCTTGGCTGTGATCATTTTAATTGGAAATGCAGATTTGTGACTGTGATGGGCCTGGGTTGGGTGTCACCTTGCTGTGGCATTTTCTGGGGGGAATTGCCCTGTTTTGATAAACGGAAGAGTGAACAAAGTTGCGTTTCAAGCGGCTGCTTTATTTTGGGGCGGGCAGGCCTCAGTGGTGATGTGAGACCCAGCAGCTTTAAAATGAGCTGGTCTTTTTTTTTTAGTTGATTTTCCCCCCCAATTATATAAGAATGGTATAACAACATTAAAAGAAATTTAGAAACTGGAGAAAGGAAAAAAAAAAAGCCATATATGCCTCCTCATCACAGAACTATTATAATTTTAAAGTAGTTACAGCTACAATTTATTCCAGGTGGCTTCTTATTTAAAATGATTGTGATCACAGAGCAGGGACAATTTGAGATCCTTGATGCCAAAAGACTGAATGAAGAAAACATTTTTCCATGGTGATACGTGGATGATATAACCATAATTTTTAATAGCTGCAGGATACTGGATGGAGTGGATGTTCTGTAATTCACTTAACCTTTTTCCTATTTAGAGATTTAAGCAGCAGCTAATTTTTCACTATTATAAGTAGTACAAGGATGAATATCTTCATGCATATAGCTTTTTCTATGAAACAAATTATTTCTTCCAGATTAGTTTCCAGGCATCTTTATAATCTCTGACACCACTTGCCAAATGACTTTCCAAAAAGGGTACATTGTTTACATTGCCATTAGAATGTATGAGACTGCCTGTTTCATTACGCCCACACTGGCACTGGGTGTTATCATTTTTTAAAAACAGGTTTTAAATTTAATATTTGCATTCGCAGACATGCCAGCTGGGCTGTGTGGTGGCTGCTTCAGACTGCTTTTTGACCGTGTATGACTCACGTAGAACCTGTTTTGTGTGATCTTTTTAAAAAATTCATTAATTTTTTTTTTTTTTTTTTTATGCTCAGGGAAAATGTCAAGTCACTGTGTTTTGTACTGCAATCTGCACTTGTCCGGTGGTACCTAGAAAAATCCTAAGTGCAGCTAGAAAGCAGCTGGGCCTAGTTGTGTATTACCGACTGCAGAGAGAATCAGGTGTATTCGTTTCATTTTCAGAGCTAATTTTGGGGGTGCCCTCTCTTCAATATCTAGCTTTAAACTCAAAATATGTGATGGTTGGATGGACGTTTGCAGCATGAAGTATTACTAAGCACCTACTGAGTATCTAGACCTTTCTGATTACATCTCAGTGGCAGCACGTGCCAGCACCGTGGGAAGAGAGAGTTGAGATCAAATCCCAGCTCTGCCCCTTGCATCCTGACCTTGATCAGGTTCTCCCCTCTCCCTCCCTCCCCCTCCCCCACAGCCTGCCTTTGTTTCCCCGCCTGTCCATCAGTCTGATAGCGGCTACGGAAGAGGGCTGACATCAGGATTAAGAACATAGATTTATCAAGGATTTAGCACAGAGGAAGTCATGGGGATCTTGCTGTCGGTATTGACACAACAGTGGCCAGAGTGGTGGGGATAGAGAGGAGGAAAACAGGCCAGTCCAGATCTCTTGCCTTTAGGAGCTTTCGGTTTAGTTGCAGAGAGAAAATGCTGGAGAGGGTTTCAAGTCACAGACAGCGCAGGCCACAGGGGAACAGCCTGGAGTTGAGGCAGGAGTAAGGCCAAGAGAGTCACCTTGGTTGATGTTTGGAGGTGAATGTTGGGCGCCCAGGCCCGCAGTGGGGAACACTCATTTCAACAATGAGGAGGTCGTGCCTGGCAAATTCAAGAGTGTTTGTGGCAAGGTAGGGTAGGGCTGGACTCGAAGGTCTTGGCTGTCTGCATGATTTAGACTCTGTTTTGTAGAGAATGAGGCATAATGGGAGGATTTTCTTTTCAGATTTCAATATTGATCATTTTATTGTTTTTTAATTTTATTTTTTTGCTGAGGAAGATTCGCCGTGAGCTAACATCTGCTGCCAATCTTCCTCTTTTTGTATGTGAGCTGCTGCCACAGCATGGCCACCGACAGATGAGTGATGTAGATCCGCGCACGGGAACTGAGCCCGGGCTGCCAAAGTGGAGTGTGCTGAACTTAACCACTAGGCCACCAGGGCTGGCCCTGTTTTGTTATATTTTTTATGGCAATTTAAAAAATAACAGCTTTATTGAGATACAATTTACATACCATAAAATTCACTCTTTTAATTTATTTTTTGTGAGGAAGACCAGCTCTGAGCTAGCATCCATTGCCAATCCTCCTCTTTTTGCTGAGGGAGACAGGCCCTGGGCTAACATCCGTGCCCATCTTCCTCTACTTTATATGGGACGCCGCCACCACATGGCTGACAAGGAGTGTGTTGGCTGGTGCCCAGGATCCGAACCCACGAACCCCAGGCTGCCAAAGCGCGGACTAAACTGCTGCGCCACCGGGCCTGCCCCCAACATTTCACTCCTTTTTATGACCAAATAATTCCATCTTAGGGATATACCATGTTTTATTTCTCCTTTCATGAGTTGGTGGACATTTGGGTTAATTCCACTTTTGGCTATTACGAATAATGCTTCTGTGAACATTTTTGTGTGGGTCTTTGTGTGCACATGTGCTTTCAACATGGGAGGATTTTGAACTGGGGAGTGGTGTGTGGAGCCTTCGAGCAGGGCGGGCTGTGAGGAGGCCTGAGTATGCATCTGCCCTCATCAGGCCGGTCCAGGGGAAACTTTATGGGCTTTGTTTCTCTTTGATGCCCCTGTGAGGCAGGGTCTGTTTTCATCCCCTTCCTACAGATGAGGATACTCAAGTTCAATGCGATTAAGTAAGCTGTACAGCTAGAAGATGGTAGATCCCAGCTCCATCCGGCTCTTAGCAGGCCAGCGTGCCCCCTGCTCCTGGTAGATCAGGCGATGGCAGTGGCCTCGCTGGGAGGGGCCCAGAGGTTGAGTGGTGCCGTCGAGCGGTAGGAAGCTGGACAGAGTGGGGTGTGTGTGTGTCCTGGGGTGAGTAGGGTGTGGGGTGGGGGGAGATGTTTCAGAGCCAGCATCGGCAGGCCCTGGTGCGTAGATGTGACAGTAGAAAGAACGCTGACTTAGAGTTATGAGGGTGGGCTGGATTCTTGGCATGACCTTTGTGACCTCGGGCTGATCTTGTCTCCTTTGAACATCACCTTCCCCATCTGGAACCTGGAACTCTTCTCGCAGCCTCCTGCCTCCCTCAAGGCTGATGTGAATTGGGAGGGCAGTGGGGGGTGGGATGAGAAGGCAGGGAAGAGGAGGAGAGAGAGGGATGGGGGAGGGGACCAGAACCTGCTCGAACACGCAGAGCTGATGATCTGGGAGACAGGGGGACATGCAGCAGGTGTAGGAAGGTTCGGGAGGAGGTAGCCAGGTGGTCTGGGAGGACATCCCTGCCCATTTAGGGGAGTTCTGAGCCCTGTGAAAGCTCCTACCCAGAGGCTCATGAGCTGGTTATAATCCAGAGACTGTTGATTTTTTCTAGTATTTGAATTTGAGCCTCTGTTTCTGGGAAGAGTCTGGTGTTGACCCACCTCCAGCATCAGCAGCCTCCCCCAGCACATCCCTCCCTCATTCTGGCCGGGCATCACCTTAAGACCAGTGAAGCCTTCCTGGCTCCTAGAGGTCACTCGAGTGGCCTCTCCTATCTGGGCTCATCTCTGTTCAAGTGGCAGGGCTGACGGTCCCCTTTATCAGTGACTTGCAGCTTGCCTGGGTTTTATGAAAAGCTTGTCACTGCCAGTTAGGAAATAAAGACAGAAACCCCCCCCTTTGGAGTTGGCGTTGCAATGACTTGCTCTTGTTCTGACTCTAGTATTTTGCTGGGTTGTTATGAATCAGTCACTTAATTTGTTTTTTAAGTGTGACAAGCACATTAGTCTTAATATGAGAAGCGAGGCTTATGGGATGCAAGGTAGATGATTTTTTTCTTAGACTAAGTCAGAATCTTGTGCCTACCTCCCATCAGAGAGCGATCTGACATGTTCTCCTTTATCCTGACCTAAGAGGACATGAAGGGACATAGGTGTGAGGTCCTTCCTTTGTGTGTTTCTGCTTTCTTGCCTCCAGGCAGCAGCTGTTGGTCAGGAGCTGTACTTACCAGTTTGCATCATGATTTTAGTTCCTGTTCATTGACAAAATTGGGAAGGCCCAAGGACCTCATTCAGAGCAGGAAGGATCTCTAATTCAAACGTTTCGCTTTGCAGATGTTGAAACTGAAGCCCAGAGAAGGAAAGCCACTTGCCCAAGACCACACAGCCAGTCATAGCATGAGCCCAGCTTCCGGGCTCCGCCACTTTGTTCTTCCAGACACTAAAGTTCCAATAGTGAACACACAATGGATTCAGGGGACATTCCTCTCTTTGCCCTGTTTCTAACAGATGCAGAGTTGGTTTGCTGGGGTTGAATTCTGATGCACGTTGGTGATCTGCTGGGGGGAAATCCATTCCTTCTGGGGAAGAGTTGACGGTGTCTGCTGGATTCTGGCATCTCTGCTGTTTTTGGCCATCGGGGGAAGGGTGAGCATGCTTGGGTCCTGGAGGTGTTGGCTGCCAGTGGTCCGTACCTGTCACCCCCATTTATTGCATTTACATCCAATAGACAAACCAACCCAGTAACCACATGAATGTATAGTTGGTCAAACTGGGAGGCTGTTTGGGAGATGGGTTGGGAAAGAAAAAGAAGAGGGTTCTTTCTGTAATAAAACTTGCTGATAAAACATTGAAAGTCATTGTCTTACTCATCCTCATCCGAGATAAGTCATACAATGGGTGGTATCAGGGGAGCAGAGTTTCCCCCCGTGAGAAGGCAGTGAGATGAACTTTGTGTGGGCTGGTCTGTCAAAGAAAAACAAGAAGCCATGGGTTGGAAACAACCTAAAAGTTAAGCAGGGGGAGACTACCAGGCAGTCCTTACCAAGGCTCTGAAAGAATGCTTATGAAATGGGAAAATGTTCATAATGTAAGACATTTGAAGATGTGGCTACAAAATAACATAAAGTTTAAACCCAGTTGGGTAAAACCATCAACCAGACTTCAAACTCAGCAGCGTGTTTTGCATGGATATGTGAGTGCACTGGAGTGTGGTGTTTATAAACAAGTGAGGCAGACCTGGGCCATGGCCGGGCTCTGCCACATGACTGCTGTGTGCCCTTGGGCAAGTCACTGAACCTTTCCAAGCTCAGGCTTCTCATCTGTCATATGGGAAGAGCACCTTACCTCTGGGTCGTCATGAGAATTAAATGAGGGATCTGGGCCTTCAGGGATAGGGCTTCCTGCCTCCAGTTTTGGACCCTGCGGTTGAGTCATTGTGCTGAGTGATCAGACCAGACCACGGTATCTGCTGCTCCAAGCCCATCAAAGCTCCCAGTGCCTTCTGGATTCTGGAAACACACGCTATGTGGGCTCGCCACCCCACATTTCTTGCAGTTCCTCCAGGGTGCCATGCCCTTTCTTGCCACCAGGCCCTTACATGTGCTGAAGTGATTCTTGTTCTTTTTGTTTCCCTAAATAAACTGGGTTTCCCAAGGGCACCATGTCACAGGGCCTGGTATCCAGTAGGTGCTCAATAAATGTTTGTCAAATGAATGGAAGAGGTGGGACTTAGATTGGGCCTTTAAATAAAAAGTGGGGCTTGTTGAGCAGGGTGGGAGCATCTAGGAGGTGGACAGGGCAGAGGGCAGTGGTGGTCACTGCCTGTTCAGGGACCAGACCCACCGGGCACAGCAGAGATGGACATAGGCGCAACCTGCCTTGCAGTGTCCATTGTCACACGGGAGTCACTGCACATTGTGAGACATTTAATCTATGAGGCTTGATCAGTTTTGCTATCTTTTGTAGCTTGGGGCTGTGTGTGCTTCTTTATAAGACAGGCCTGTCAGGACCAGGGCTGTGGGGTGATAACACATATACTTAAGCTGCCGGCATTGTGCTGATGGTAACACAAGAGCTGGGCTTGGAGGTAGAAGGCAGCCTGGCTTCTGTTTCTGGCCTTACCACTTACCGGATTGGTGATGTTGAGTGGAGTGACCAGAAAGGAAAGTAATGCTTACAGAGTGTTCCAAGTGCTTTTCCACATGGTATTCTCATTTAGTTCTCATAGCAGGGTGCGGCTCAGAATGTGATGGGCCACGCTTGCGTGATTGGTGCTAATGAGGCAGTAGGGAGCGGTGGGGACTCTGGCACACTAAGAGGACATGCCCTGTTTGAAGGGGAGCACCTCCCTCTCACCTTTTTAAATTAACGCATTAATTTAAAATGTGTTAGGCACTGTGTTTTTTAAAAAAAATTGTAGTAAAATATATATAACAAAATTTAGCATTTTAACTATTTTTAAGTGTATAATTTAGTGGCATTGTGTGCATTCACAATGTTGGGCACTCGTCACTGCTATCCATTCAGGCAGTGTTGTTTGTGGTTTACAAATATCAGCTCATTTAATCTTCATTACAACCCGATGAGGAATCTCCAATTTTTTAAGCCTCATTTGAGAGTCAAGGAATCTGAGACGCAGAGGAGTTAAGTAATTTGCCCAAAAGACCACACAACTAGTTAGTGTTGGAGCTGGGATTCTAACCTTAGGGACCCCAGAGTTGTCAGTTATGCTGATTCTTTTTTCAAGAAAAGCTGGAAATAGATTTTAATGTTAAATCTCCTGCTTTTAAAAAATATCGACTCAAATGAACCGAACGAGACACTGTGGGGACCAGATGACATTCATCTCCAGTGCAGGCTGGGCGTAGTTCTCAGGGTAACTTGGTATGGACACCGCCCTGTCTCCAGGAGGAGTTGGAAGGATCCCGGGAGATAAGATACACGAAGATCCTTTGTAATATAAATGTCAGACGGGGGGTTAGTAATAATAGCTGGTGTGTATACTGAGTGCTTCTGACGTGCCAAACCCTGGTCTAAGCACTTTTATTCTCACAAGAACCCTCTGAGATCGGGTCTTGTTGCCCACCTTTTGCAGTTGAGGAAACTGAGGCACAGCGAGGTCAGATACGGCGTCTGAAGTCACACAGCTGAGAGTGGTGGAGTCAGGATTAGAACCCAGGCAGCGGGGCTCCTGAGTGGGGCTCTGTCCATCGTGCTCATTGCTGTTGTTTGGGCTCAACGCTGAAGAATTACCAGGGAGGGGGAAGTTGTGAACGTCTGTTAAGCCCTGACCGGTGCCAGACGCTGTGCTAGGTGCTTTCTCCCACTTTATTTCATTGAACCCTCACAGCAGTCCCGAGGCTGTGGTGGGTTTCTTATTTTACAGATGTGGAAACAGGCTCAGAGAGGTCTAGTGACTTGCCACGATCACATGGGAGGAAGTGGCAGAGCTGGGTTTTGAACTCGGGGCTGAGAGACTGCAAAGCCCACGATATTCTTTCCTCCACGTGGGAAGGTAGTACTCAACTGATTTTCAGGTTTTTTTTTTTTTTTTTTGCTGAGGAAGATTGGCTCTGAGTTAACATCTGTTGCCAGTCTTCCTCTTTTTGCTGAGGAAGATTAGCCCTGAGCTAACATCTGTGCCTGTCTTCCTCTATTTTGTATGTGGGACGCCACCACAGCATGGCATGATGAGCAGTGCATAGGTCCGTGCCCAGGATTTGAACCTGTGAACCCTGGGCCGCAGAAGCGGAGTGCAGCAACTTAACCACTGCGCCACTGGGTCGGCCCCTGATTTTCAGTTTTGAAAAAAAATATCTGCTTAAGGGGGGAACCCTGAGAAGTGCAGTAGGGAAGATGTGGGTCAGCTCTGTGGAAGTGATTGAGGGCTACAGCAGTTTCCCTTCCTGCCTATTTAGGTGGCCCCTCGGGGGTCACCTGAGTCCTGAGGCGAGAGCCTGGCTAGCCATGCCCCAGTTTTCCTCTCATTTCTTTTTTTGTGAATGGGTTGCTAGTAACCGCCTTGCTCATCCTGTCTCTAAGTGGTGCTCACTGAGTGAAACCACAGCCCTAAGGTGGCGTTTTCAAGGTTGGCGTCTAGGAGGGTTTGTTGGAAGGTCTGGCCAACCAAAATGTTGACTGCCACTCCCGTTCATCCAGCACTGTCCCCGGAGCGCCAGCTGTGTGCCAAGCCCTGTGCGAAGTTCCAGGGCGTAGGAATGGAGGATAAATGTCCTGTATGCAAGGACCTGTGATCTAGTGGGGGAAGGGAGGGACAGCCCCGCCTGTGAAAACAGCAGATGCAGCCTTTAGGCAGGACCCTCCAGGCGGCAAGCACAACACTGGCAGATGAGACGAGGTGGGCAGGGAGAGCAACATCTAGAGGGGGCTTTGGGAGAGAAGGCTTACGGGTCTCATCCATCTTCCTATCCTGGGCCCCTCGCCCGGGGCCTGCACGCAGGGGCTGCTGAGAGAGCATTTCAGGGTTGCGTTCAGGATGTCAAGTCCCATGGAGCAGAAGGTAAATGGCGAGTGATATTAAACTCCATTTGGGCCCCTGTTCGCCTACAGGCCACTTTAATTTCTTTCAAACACTTGGAATAGCCACCTAGGACTAGGAGGCCCTTGAATCTGATGGCTGTGCAGGTCCACACCAGGTGTGGACAGCAGGCCTGGAGCCCAGCAGCAGGGTGGGGGGGCCTGCGGTCAAGGCCGCATTTGGTAGATACTCGACTGTTTCACAAATGAGTGAATGGGCACCAGGATCTGCGGCGGAGTGGGGGGTGGGGCTGGGAGCAGCCCTCTGCTGCCCGGAAGTGCTCGGTAAACATTTGTTAATCATTTCCTGCCTGGCGAGCCCTGTAGTGTGCCCAGGAGAGCCCTGGTTCGCTTGGGGGAGGGGTGCTCGTCATCGGGTGGCTGACCTCCTACCCGCCGGGCTCTCTGGGAGCTGGGGTGGTGGCACCGACCTGCGGAGGCGGGCAGCGAGAGCGTCAGCAAGGGGAACCTGTTGCCAGGCGGCCTCGGCTTAGTGAGCTAAACAGAAACATGTGACACACCCTGCGGTGGCCACCCAGGGACTCTGGGACGCTGGGGGCCTGACTTGGACACATACCCAGATCCCTCCTCCCCTACCCCCTTCAAAGAAAGTGCCACCCTCCCTGGGGGGAGGACCCTCCCCCAGCCCCAGTCTCTGGGATCTTTGCTTTGACTTGGGTGATCCTCTGTGTGCAGGTGACCCTGAGCCAGGAGGCTGGGAATTGGTGTTGCTGAAGTTGAGCTGAGCAAGTGGGTTCTGGAATGTTCAGGGGCAGCCAGAGTGTCCAGCTGCTAGACAAAGGGGGCTGTTTAGGCCTGAAGGATCCATTTGATTTTAAAAAATGCAGCGTGTTCCAAAGTTAGTAGGTGGTGGTGGTGGAGGGGGTTGGCGTGGAGAATGGGGAGGCTCTTTGTTCTCTGGCTGTTGTGGGACCGTCTGTTATCTCTGGGGTGGCCCCTATTCCTTCTTAGGATCAGTTAGAGTCCCCTGGGGTCGTGAGAACACTTGTGGGTCTCTCTCCCATTCGGTGGGGGAAAAAGCAGGGGTGTTGTGGTTATGCAGGTTTGGAGAACTCTGGGCTAACAAATCGATAGATGTCTTTCTTGCAGGACTTCTAGAACCTTTATATGCTTATGGCTCTTTAAGAGGGAGGGGGATGTAAAACCCTTATTTTCCCCAGATGTTTGTTTTACCCCATATCTGTCTCTCTTTTTAGAAGTATCTTATGAGACTAGCGTTTTTGGGAACCTGCTGCAGGAAATTTATTCATTCACTCATTTAACAAATGTTTATTGAGTACCTACTATGTGCCAGTGACCATTCTAGGTGCGTGGGATACATCAGTGACCAATTGAGACCGAGAGCCCTACTCTGGAGGAACTTAGTTCTCATGGAAGCGGTGAACTGCTGTTTGTGGAGCACCTGCTGTGTGTCGGGCGTGGCAGTCATCACACGTTATCCTAACTTTCCCACCAGCCTGTTCGGATAGATGGACCATTTTACAGATGAGGAAACTGAGGCTCTAAGGGGTCAAGTGACTTGCCCATTTGGCTGGATTATACCTTTGAATTGCAAGAGGAGCTGGTGAAGTTAGGAACGCCTGGAAGAGACATTAGGGTCTGTGGTGGGGAGGTTACAGGCCTTGTTGCTCTACCATTGTGTCCTTTATAAGGGTCCATTGGAGAAACTTCTCTGAGGCTCTACTCTGGCAGGGAAAGACATGCTTCTTCCGAACAGCTGACTCATTTTCGTGTTCTGGACACCGAGGATCTCATGGCTGATGGTGTTTTCCTTTGACTTTGGTTCCTAAGCACCTGAGAGCCACCTTTGTGGCCCTTCTTGACACTTTTGCAGAAAGGGGCCATATGGTCCGTGTTTCTATGTTCCAATCTTACCACTGGCTTTATTATTTTCCCTACACTTAATTTCTCTTGGCCCGATTCCCTTGACTGTTTATTTTATTCTTTTGCATTGTTTGTATTATTCTAAGCTACCGTAAATACTCGGTGGATGGAGCTGAGTATAACTAAATTTTAAAAATAATGGTGAGATGACTTGTGTAGGATTCCCCGGCTAGTCTGTTGGGAGGCGGGCTCCACCCTCCGTCCACCACACTACGTGCCTTTCTGGATTGGGATCCACCGGGAGACAGTCTGCTTGCTTTTGCAGCTACCGTTTTGTGGGTTCCACAGGAAGCTGGGCTGGCTGGATCGGAGGTCTGGAGTGGCTTGAACGGACCTGAATGTCACACAGGTGGTTTGAGCAAGCGTCTGGGCCACGGATTCCTTCTCGGTGAGGGCTGCTCAGCTGCTCCTTCCTGCTTGCGCCGCATAGAGTTCCAAGGGGGGACAGACAGGATGAGATGTACGCTCTTCGAGGCTACTTCTCCTCCATTATCCTCAGCGCAGTTCTGGGGAGAGAAGGAGCAGATGGTATTGATGAAGAAACTGAAGCCTAGAGAGATTAAATGACTTCTCCCACTGGGTGATGCCTAAGCCTGCATCCCAGCATAAAGCCAGATGGCCCCAGTGAGAACTCCTTGAACCCTCTGTGGGGTAGACAGTGGCATGGGAAGGGAGGAGAGTTTAGGATTTGGACCACGTGGGGCTTGAGTCCTGGCCACGGCGGTGTGCGTATGGGTAAGTCATTTTTCTGAGCTTCCGTAGCCTCTTTAAAACGGGCACCGTAATTCCTGCCCTGCCAGCCTCACAAGATTGTTGTGGGAAAATGAAGATGAGCATGGGGGCGTTTGGTGGTAAGCCCTGTGCCTGTAGGCCGTGCTCTGTCTGCATTGTGCTAACGATGAGGATAATATTTATGAGGATGATGGCCAACATTGTAGGCATGTTGACTTCTGTACCGGTCACCGTGGTAAACGTTACGTACATTACTTTCATGAATGCACGAAATGAGCAGATGAGTGGGGACTAATGTAGCCCCTTTTTACAGGTGGAAAGGATTACGTACTTTGCTCAGGGTCGCAAAGCTATTAGGTGGTAGAGCCAAGATTTGAACCCAGGCAGCTGACCCTACAGCTGAGCTTACCTCCACTATCGTATAGAAGGCTGGGACCTTTTTGTGTGACAGCTTCTATGCATATCAGTGTGGTAGGGCAGTAAGGACCACCTGGGGCAGGGAGTTGGTGGGCGTGGTCCCTGGAGGGGCAGTAGAACCTGGGACTGGGCTGGATAACAGCTGTGGGCCACTGAGCTCATCTCTGAGCTTCAGGCTTCTCACCTGTAAGATGGGGATGTAATGGAATGCCTCATGCGGTTCAATGAAATAGGGATGCCTACGTGCTTGTCCATTGCTATAAAAGTGTCTGTGATACATGGATGACATCCTGCAAACGTGGAGAGTAGATGTCAATTAGTTGGAATGGCCACTTCTGTTTTTTAGAAGCATGTTCCTGGCTGAGATGGCTTGAGCACCCCCAGTATGCGGCATTGGGTCATCTCCTGGCTAGGGAGCAGCATCTGTGTTATAGCTACTCTGAGCAAGCCTCGGACCCGGCTGAACCTTGGCGCTCCCATCTGTGAAGGAAATGCTACCTGTGCCCTTTCCCGCATGCACCATGTCTGTGGATACGCTCTGTTGGACACGGCCAGCACCTTGCCGAGAGCTGCCGAGGGCCTGCCAGCTGCAGGGTGACTGGTCAGGGGATGGACGAAGGACAAGGACGAGGACAGTTCAGTGCGTCATGGTTTCTCCTAGAGCTCTGGGCAGAGATGCCCGGAAGCAGAAAGTCGTGGGACCATCGATGACTCCTGGGAAGTTTTGTGATTTTAAAAGTACTTTATAAACTGTGAAGCACTTAGAAATGTGAGTTCCTGAACTGACACCAAACTGAAACAAAATGCACACAGAAGGATGGATCTACCGAGCTGGGGCGGGGAGATGAATGTGTATGTCTGTGTGAATATGGTTATTTCTGATTTTAAAAATACTTCATGTTTATTTATGTGAAACTTGGAAAATAGAGAAAAGCACACAATTGAAAATAAAAATTATCTATAATCCTAAGTAGTTATAACATTTGATATTTTAGTGTATATCCGTCCAGTGTTTTTTCACTCTGTGTATATGCAAAGGGTTTTCTAACCTTTTACATTCTGGAAACTGTTCAACACTTCTTTTCTTTGTTCAGCCAATTTGTTGAGAATCCATTTTGCAAAGTCCTAGCGTAGTGCCAGGTGCAAGTGACACACCGAGGGCTGTTGCTGAGGTGGGGGGCTGGGGGCAGGGGGGCCGTGAGTGGCTTGAAGCCCTGGGCCTGCCTTCAAGAGTTGGGAGGAATCTTAAAAGAGAAATCCCTGGGAGGTGGGAGTGGGATCCCAGGGCCCCGAGGTGGGAGGGAGACTTCTCTTTTCATTGTTTGTTTCCATGTTTTTTCTTACCACGTACGAGTAATAATACTACTTTAAAAAATTATGTAAAAAGCAGCTAATTGAAAATATAAATACAGTCGCCTTGGAGACAGGAACCGCACGGGAGAAACAGGTTAAGTGAGAACAAGATCCTTTGTAAGTGCCAGGGAGGGGGAGGGGTGGGGGGGCAGGCAAGGAAATCCGTCATCTGAAGGGGGTGGGGAACAGGGTGCTCCCTTTAGTTAGACTTGATTAGCTTTAGGTTTGAGTAAGTGACAGCCCTTTTATTTCTTGCTTTGTTCTCGCCCAGGTACAAATTGACCTCAGTCTTCATTCATGCAAATGGCAGCTGGCAGCGGCCCGAGGGAGGGTTACAAACCTGGGAGGATAAAGCAGCTGCCTTCCTTCCTCCGCCTCTGCGGAGTTACCCCCCGGAATGCTTCCTGGGTGTGTGTGTGTGTGTATGTGTACATGTCTGTATGTGTGTATGTATGTATGGTGTGTGTGTGTGTGTGTGTGTGTGTGTTAGGGTGGGGAGGCCCCCTCTCAGTGGGGCCTGTGGATAGGCTGGGGTCAGTGGGGTAATGAGGCTGTTGGTTCTGTCCTTCTAGGCTGCTGGGAGTTAAAATTGCCACCTCCCAACCCGCGTGTTCTTTTCCTGCCTCTGGGACAACCTCTGTTTCGGAGCGTGGGGGTGGCAGGAGCAAGGTGGCACATGACCTTTACGAGAGCAACGGAGAAGGACTCAGTGGAAAGGAAGGATCCTTCCTGCTTCCCCCTCTTCCACCTGACCCCACTGAGCAGATAGATGCACAGGGACAAGCCTGTCCTGACTTGAGACCTCTCAAGTTAGAATCCCCTTCCTCCAGAAAAATCCCCACCTCCTTTCTCTGAGCCTGAGAGGAGTTAATTGTGTTGCAGGGACCACCGAGCCTTTAGGAAGGGGCCCTACTGCCTGTGTTGACTGTTCATCAAGCTCATTTGCCCGAGTCTAAAAGTAAAATACACTGACCCAGGTTAAGGGATGAAAAAAATGTCACGATGGACATTTCGCCAGGGTGCCAACAGTGCGTTACCTCTTCCAAGGCCTCACCCTGAATCTTAGGAACATTTAGGTTTTCTTTTTCCTCCTATGATGTTGAGTGCTGTGAGCTTTTCCTTCCTAATTATTTCTCTTAATAAATTACTTGAGAAAAGTTGGTTTGCTTTTAAAAACCAGCATCTAAGCATGCCCTATCACACTGTACACAGTTGAGAGATTAATGCCGTTCTTTACAATTCATAGCCTGTGTTGTGTACATAGCAGTAGACCTGGGTGGTGGTGATGTGGGCAACCGGTGACAGAAGAGGAACCATAAATTTTGCAGGAAAGAATTTGTTTTGGTACCCTGCTCTATTTGCTTTGCATCACATATTGTTTAAAAGAGGGATATTTTTATGAAGGGAAAAGGAACTGTGTATTGGAGATAAGAAGGAGAATAAAGTGAAATAAATAGTTGGCTTTTGTCATGTGGGCCTCCAATGACATGGTTTCTGAGATCACCCTGTTCTAGACTGTTCTAATATTTATACGAAAATTAGAAAATATAAAGTCTGGGCAGGTCCCGAGATCCTGGTTAGATTGTGATTTATCTAACATTCTTTTTCGTTTGTTTTACGGAGCTGTTTGGTGAAATTTCAGGAGGTTTTAGCCAGTGGGGATCCAAAGACAATAAATATTGCTTTGTGGGGAGGTCTCCACCCTGCGTCGTATTTGGTGACCGTTAAATGGTAACCAAATGTGAGAACCCATTATGCAAATGTGAAAGTGGCCGGATTTGAGTCCGTTACCTCGGCTCGGCTCGTGGCATGAAATACCCTGGTTTTTGGTGGTGGTGGTGGAGGGCGTCGGCACGGAGAGTGGGGATGCTCTTTGTTATTGCTGCCGTGGGAACGTGTCTTGGTCTCCTCCAGCTCCTTGCTTGGTGTGGCCCCCTTCCCTTAGGATGTTTAGAGTTCCCTGGGTCGTGAGAACCTTGTGCACGGCTGTCCCTCATTAAACTCAACGTTTGGAGGGCTTGTAGCTGAGCTCGGTGCAGTTTGGGTGCACAGTGAATGTAGCCTGTCACAGCCCAGGTGCCCGAGGTGGGTCAGCGGCTGAGTGGGCAGAGGTTTCAAGCTCTAATCAATCCACATGTTGGTTCCACCATTGCCAGCCATTACCTTGGAGCTTCCGGAAGTACCATTAACTGGGCTGGGTCTCAGTGCTGGATGCCCCTCCTCTGCTTCCTGCTCCTCTCTGGTGTGGATGTACCAGTGAGCTCCAAGCAGACCGTGGGCAAGGGAAGGAAACAGGAACGCATCAAGGGATCTGGACAGTTCACCTCTGGATCATCTGACTTTGTTTTGAGGGGCATGTGCCAGAGTTGGGTGAAGAAAGATCCCCAGAGAGAGACAAGACAAAGTTCCCCTGACAATCTTTTTTTTTAAAGAAAGGGCAGGGCATTTTACTCCTCTGTGGTAGG
Organism: Tapirus indicus; assembly: GCA_031878705.1. Taxonomy (NCBI): domain Eukaryota; kingdom Metazoa; phylum Chordata; class Mammalia; order Perissodactyla; family Tapiridae; genus Tapirus; species Tapirus indicus. The sequence goes on from CM062928.1 coordinate 15,105,355, forward strand.
AGGGTAGGCAGGCCGTTAGCAGGAGGTTAGGTTTTGTACGGGGCCATTTCTAATTGTTATTGTGGAAGCCCCAGGGCTTGGGGCTTCAGAGGTGGAAATGAAGCCAAAGTGATGGGTGTGTGCAAAGGACAAATGCGTTGAGAATAGGTGGGAAAATTTGAGCCACTGTGTAGATTCACATGTGATTGCACCCTCCTTGCACGGCGCCCCCCCGGCCCCCAAGCATGCACCACCCTGAGAAAGAAAGCTGAGCGAGATGCTTGAATGCAGGTCTGGCACATTTGCGCTTTCTGCAGTGTTGCTGTTTTTTAAATTTTTGTGGGTCTTTGCTTTGCTTTTTAAGGGAAACTCTGGATGTATTTCATTTGTCAAATGCTTAACAGCATAGTGTTCCCTTTTCTGCCTAAAGGCAGCAAGTGATTTCTTCTGGCAAACTGCTTAAGAACCATGGGTATGGAGCCAGGCTGCCCGGGTTCAAACCCCTGCTCTGCCGCTTACCAGCTCTGTGACTTTGGCCGAGTTCCTTAATTTCTCTGTGCCTCAGTTTCCTACTCTGTAAAATGGGGAGAATACGAGAACATACGTCGTAAAATTGTTTCGGGGATTAAATATGTTAATCTGTGTCGAGAGTTTAGAGAAAGGCTGGGCCTCTGGTGAATTTTGTAGGAGTGTTGGTTACGTAAGAGGATTAAGATGCAGTGTGGGGCAGTGGAAAGAGCACTGGTCGGGTGAGTCCAGAAACCTGACTTCCGGCTCGTTTCTAACAGACAGTGTGCCCTTGGGCCAGGCACTTTCCCTCTCTGGGGTTCTGATTTCACACCTGTAAAATGAAGAAATTTGACTTGACTAGTTTTTTTTTTTTTTGGACTCTGTGGTAAGGGCTACGTAGAGGTAGGGGGCAGCCCCAAGACTAAGTGACAGAGGCTGGTAGACTTCCATCTTCGCTTCAGCCAGAGCAGCTTGGGTTCATTTCATTTATGGATTTTGGTTTAGGGGGTAAAAAGGGTTCTTTTGCATGTGTGTGTATGTGTGTGTGTGTGTGTGTGTGAGAGAGAGAGAGAGAGAGAGAGAGAAACAAAGAAAGAAGTGTAGAAGTAGCTGAATGCGCAGACCCTTCCTGGGGAAGATGCAGAGGGGAGTGGGTGAGATAAGGGGAAGTTGGTGGGGATGGACCTGGTAGGGGATGGGGCTGGGGGAGAGGGATTCAAAGGTACAAAATGGGACTAAATATAGTGTGAGATAGAGCCGTGGGGAAATGCTATTATCCGTTTCATCCAAGTGGTGTGGGCTGATTCACTTATTCGGGAAGTACAAATAGCTATGTGTTGTAAGGTGATCAGAGTTTGGAGGAGAAATTTAGAGTAAGAAAACCGAGGAAAATGCCTATTAAAAGTGTAGAAATTCAGTTTTGGTTTAGCTTAGTAGTTCTTGCCTGAGGTCGCCCCTACTTGAAAAGACAGTTGTGGCCTTTGCCAGAATTTAAACCGGAGAGTGCCTGCTGGTTAATACCCTTGCTTCCTCCTCCCTCTTTTCTTTCCTTTCCATTCTAATAATCACGAGGAATTTCCCTGACATGAAGGCCCATTCATTCCTTTATATTATCACTTCGAGATGAGGAGCTGTCTTGCTAACTGGAAAACCCACTCACAGGCCACATCTGTGGCTTTCTGAACCAGTTTTCTCTGCGATTTTGAACTTCACTCTTACTCAAGTGGGATTTCATGTTTCCTACCATCTCTTCAATTGTAGTTTTATTAGATCCACAAGTTTTTTTCAGAGGGAGAGCCTGATCGTCAAAAACAGGACTTTGATTATTTGTGCCCTCCTAGGCCATCTCCTTGGTTCAAAAAATCTTTCAAAACCCAGCTCTCGCATCTCATCCAGCAGCCCCCCACCTGGACCCCAGCCCATGTTCACATTCTTCCCACACGTGTATTGGTGACTTCATTAATCTCTAGGGTTCCATGTTTTTTTTTGGTGAGGAAGACCAGCCTTGAGCTAACATCCGTTGCTAATCCTCCTCTACTTTATATGCGACGCCGCCACAGCATGGCTGACAAGCAGTGTGTCGGCAGGCGCCCGGGATTTGAACCTGTGAACCCCAGGCTGCCAAGCGCGAACTAAACTGCTGCGCCACCAGGCCGGCCCCTAGGGTTCCATGTTTTGATCCCCAACTAGACTGTTTGCTCAGTGAAGGCAGGAACTACACTTCCATTTCTTTTCTATTTTTCTACCATGACCAACCTTCTTTCTCTCTGTCACTCTGCCTCTGAGATCAAAGCAGTGGAGTAAATTTCCTCGCATGTGTCACACACAGCTGATGCTGATGGGAATAAGTGTTGGGGACCGTACATCCACCCTGTTCTGAGACACTGTGCCTGCTGCCTTATTTATTAGCTATTGAGGGTTGAACCTTTGGTTGTAGAGTGTATGTGGATTGCTAAGTTTCACGCACGAGCTGTGACGTTTTTTCATTCATCCTGCGTGGCGTCTCAGCCAGGGCTACCTGGAGTTCTTCCAGGTCCACCAGACCTGGGAAAGGCAGGGATTCCATCTTATTCAGCTGTATTTCTCCAGCCCTGCATAGAAGGCCTGGCACACAGTGGGTAATCAGGAGGAGCTGAATTTGTAGTAGAAGGGAAAGTAAAGGTATAGTAAATTTCTTCTAAGCTTCTTGCCCACTTCTCTTGAGGGGCCTTCAGATTTCTTTTAGCAGTGTCATCTGCCAGGGCCTGAGAGAGAGTATATGGGAAGAAGTGAGATGCTGGGTCTTGTGGGTGGCCTGTGGGATCTGGGTGAGGGATTAGTACCTGGGATTGGAAGGATCTGGAATCTAGTAGGCCCATAAATCTAGGTTAAATGTGGTGGGATGTTGCAAACTCAGAGACCTTTGAGGGTGTGGTAGGTGTCCTGGTGAAAGGTAAGTGGACAGTAGATGTTTATTCTGTCTTAGAAATTAAAAAGAGGTGACAGTAATGGAAACCTGGAGGTTGTGTGCTCTGCCTAAAGGGAGTGGCTGCCCCTCTTTGTTGCCATGTAGAAGTGTAGTGGTAGAAAAATCCAGATTTTTTTATGCGACGTCTCCTAATTTTTAAATGTTGGCAACCAATCCAACTACAAAATCGTGCCTGCTGGCCTCTGAGTGGGAGGCGGGGCTGGTGATGCTAGAGGCCCCCAGGGGCACACGCATGCCATAGGGTCAGAGTAGGTGGGTGTTAGTCACTGTCCAGATGGTCAGATCCTGGGATTGGCGCAGGGATGGACATGACATGCGGAGCCGGCAGAGCAGATGGCAAAAGTTGGCATCAAGGAGGCGTTGATGACAAAGGGCAAGTTCTTTGCCCACCAGAAAGCCTTCTGTTCCTGGGCCCTTCCCTCCTCCATGCTTTCAAGGACTCCTCACTGCTCCCCGTAGTGTAAGTTCGAATTTTTCAGTCTGGCATTCAAGGCCTTCCGTGTGCGGTTTACATGGAATATACTATAAACGATGGCTCTCCTTCGATGTGTGGCTTCAACGTACCGCTCCGGTGTTATCTCCCCGAGCCCCTCCAGACTTCCCAGGCTGCAGCTGCCTCAGACAGCTGGGGGGGTCCCAAGACGTACCCACAGTTTCTTCCCTCCTGGGATTCTGCTCGTGCTGTTCCCTCTTCCTGGAATGCCTGTCCCTGCAGTTTATGGGAATCCTCCCCATTCATCCTTCAAAAGGCTCTGCTCAAAAGGCGCGTTCTCCCTGAAGTCTGCTGCCCAACCCACTCGGTAAATTTGGAAGAAATCGTATCTTTCTCTTAGTTTCCATAGCACTTTCCCTCCACCTCCACAGAAGTCCTTGGGTCACAGTGGTTCAGAGGCCTGTCTTCTGTGGTAGGTGATAGGATCATTGTGAAAGGGTTCAAGCCTTACTCATCACCAAGACTTCTCAGTGTTTGGCTCAGGGTAACAGTTAACGGGGGTTTATTGAATCAGAGACTTCCTGTTGGGGTGTGAGAACTGGTCCTCAGGAAGAAGCTGCTTAAGGTCTATGGTGAGCATGGAAAAGGGAGGCAGCTGGCTGGGACAGAGGGTGTGATGGGAGCAGGTAAGGCTGGATCTAGCTCCTTTTCAGCCTAAGGCAACACCCAATGCCATACCTCTGACTTTGGAGGGTGGTGTCCTGTGTGTCTTCCTTGATGTGGTGGTGAGCCCTATGTTGGCCTGACTTGAATACTGGAATTTTAGGTCTGTCCTTGACACCTGCAAGAAGCTGAAGGCAGGGACAGAACCAAGCAGATCCAAGTCCATCCTTTCCCCTGCCAGGATGGCTTCCCCCCGAAGTGTACTTTCTCCTGCTCACTGTGACAGCCATTCTAGAGTTCCAGGAGGTGGCGAGGGGGTGCGAAAAGCTTAGGGGTTGTGAGAAGGTGGGGGCCCAGCTTCCAGGAGGGTGAGAGGAGGCAGTGTGTTACAGGGAGAACCCTGGTTCCGGAGTGTGGAGAATTGGATTCTAGTGCTGAATCTGCCTCTTCCAGCTGGGTAACTTTGAGCAAGACTCGTGACCTCTGAGTTTATTTCCTCACCTGGTTTAAGTGGTTGCTAGGGTCCTTTGGGCCCTGATATCCCGTGACTTAGGGTTTTGTTGGGTTAAGTGGTTGTCATTGTAGGTTCATGAACCCCTTTGTCATTCCCTGTCGCCCCCTGCCCCAAAGTACACACTGACCCAACATGGGGGTTACAATGGGACGATTTAGGGGAAGGACTTTTTAAAAGGGCTGTTTTCAAGATCTGAAACATGGTTTCATGACAATGGCTCAATTTGGACAAGCCTTGGAATCCCCTTGAGATGTCATAGCCAGAAAGGGCCAAGGACGGGCGAGATCCCGGGACACAGTCTTCCCATAAAAGGAAAGGCCACCAGGCAAGATGTACAACTTGGTCCTGATACGAGTTGGATTAGAATTCCCATGTTGTTGCTAGGAATGCATAACTAAAACCCTCCACCCCCGCAAAACAGGACGAGTTGCTGAGAAATATGGGACATAGGTGCCTTTGAGTTTCTGTTGGAAGGAATAAGAGATCTTCCCTTGATGATTATTTCTAATAGGCTTTGCCCTGGGGGTCTTCAGTCGATTGGTTTCAATGAGAGCAACTGTTGTGGGTGCCATTTTTATCTTTCTCAGACCTGTTTGAGATTCTGTGATGAGGTTTTGAAATCTGCTTGTTGTGGCTTGGTTCCTACCTACCAACGAGGACTGTTGTATAGGCTTCCGGTGGTCTGTTGTCAGACCAGGTCCCTAAGGGTGGTGAAAGCCAAGTCCAAGGTATTGTTTCTTAGTTGGCCAGGACTTGGGGATGGTCAGTGTGTTGCTGGGGCTGGGGCCAAGAGGCAAAGACCCGAGTGACCATAGAGAAGGGTTATGGCCTGGGAGGGGCGTGGTGTCTTATGGTCTTACCTCAGAAGGAAGAAAAATCTAGTATGTCCCCAGACTGACCAAGCCTTCCACAGGAGGCCATGTGCTCTGTCACACAGGACAGTGATCTGCTGAACTTCATGTCAGGACAGCGCAGAATCCATTTGTTGTGAAGCTGAGTCCTTCCAGGCAGCAAAGGGAGTCCAAGTGGTTGCCAGGGTTCACTTTCTGCCCTTGCCCCTGATTTCCGCCTGCACCATTGACCATTCTCCACCTCGTCCCCAAAGCCAGCAGCCTGTTGCCTCTCTCTGACTTACTGACAGTGACCTTGGGCAAGGTATTAGCTTCTCAACCTCAGTTTCTTCATCTGTACAAATGGGGTGGAGGAGACCTACGTCATGAGGTTGTGAAAATGAAATATGATCATGCAGGTCACGCACCTGGCGTATTGCCTGAGCACGGTGGGTGTTTAAGAAATGGCGTTTCCTGCTTCGTGACGTCCTGCCCAGCTCTCAGACACTGTGTCATTCACATCCCTGTCCCGAGCATTTTGGTGACCTTTCACTCAGGTATGTCCAAAGGGCAGGGGGCAGCCAGAGGTGTGGTTCATTCACTCCCTAGGACCAGGCTGTGAGCTCTGTGGGGTGGGCTGGCTGCCTTCCCCGGGCTGGGGGCTGCTTGGATCACTGTCTGGCCCCCAAAGCCAGGTCTGGGGGGCCTTCTGTGGCTCCCAGAATAATGACAGGAGCCTGAGATTAGACATCACTCTGATACATCACTCTGTGTGGAGTTCCGGCCGCGCATCTGGCAGTGACCTTTGCCGTCTAATGGTCTTCACGGACTTCAGTGCAGGGGCTGCCTGCCCCTCAAGGGGCCGCTTCAGTGTGGTCAGATTTGTTACTTTTTCTCCACAAAAGCTCTTCTCCAGGGAGCTCTTGGGTCCCAAGCTTGCACGTGTCCAGGGTCCAGGCAGTGAGTGGGAATGGGAGGCTCCCTGGCTGAAAGAAAAAGCACCCTGTTAAGGGTGTCCCTTCACAGTTGCACTTGGCTCACGCTTAGACAGAAAGTCTGCTGTCTTATGCTCTCTCATCTTTCCTGAAACACAAGATCCTCTTGGTTTATTTTTCCATTTTGTGCTTTCCATAGAAGCGTGGACACCGACAAGTATTTCTCTTCCGGTGGAGAAATAGGTTTGAGGACGGGCGATGGCCTCAACAGTGGGGGTGCCGGGAGAGGCCTGGGGAGCCCTCCGTGCCTCCTTTCCCCACGCCGTCGTCTCCCCTCACGGCCAGCCCAAGTGTGTGGACCTAGCGTTGTCCCATCATCCAGTTCTTCGTGAAAAACTGGAAATCTTTTAATGTGAAATCCCTTAATTGTGAAAGTTGGCTTAGATTTCTTTCAAAACATTGTGTGGCTGAACCGAACTCATCTGTGAGCCTGATTCAGCCTGTAGCCCACCCGTTTTCCACCTGTGTTTGGATCCACGGCGGAGAGGGCAGTGAAAGCGACAAGTTAGGACCCTGCAAGTGAAAGGTAGTTTGGAGGTGAATCTAAAGCAAGAAAGGAAATGTTTAATTATGTAAGTATGCTTTCATACCACGTATGATACAGGTTTGACCAGGTGGTGTATGGTGGTCCTGAACACAGCAGGGGTGGTGGGCTCGCTGTGTGAGGACCAGGCTCTCTGCTTAGGATGGGGAGCGCGATGGACGCGGTCCTGCCTCGTCCAGCGTCCCGACCTGTGCCTTGCAGAGGTGAGCTCGTCTTCTTGGGTCAGGTTAGCTTCACACCTGTGTGCATTGCCTGCCCCTTGTGAGCTCATGCATATTGGTCCAATTACTTTTCCCTTTTCAGAGTCATGAAAAATAACTCTTTTATTTTTTTCAAAGGAAACAAATTATCAAATGATGTGTATACATAGTTGTATAAAATTCAGATTATACGGAAAGATATAAAGAGGGAAATTTACTCTTTGCTCTTTCCTCTCCCAGCTATTTCAACAAGAAGAATGTCTGACTTGTTATGTGACCTCAGACAAATCCTTTAACTTCTCCAAACACAAGTTTCCTTATATGTCACGGGATAATGGTAAAACCTAGCTCATATTATTATTATTTTGTCTTTAGTGTGGATTAAGTGAGGTAATATGAAATCCCTCAAATCTTATGCACACATAAGCGGTGCTCATAGAACTTATTTTTCCCTTTTTGGTGTAGTCGAGATTTCTTTGGCAATCCCCTTTGTAATTATTGCACGGTTTGTATTTGAGAAACATACATATTTAGCTGCAGAAGTGAAAGAATAAAAATATTAAAGATGAGCAGGACTGTTTTCAACTTGAAGTCCTGTTCTGCCCATCTTCCTGCCATGTGGTGGCTTAAAATTGCTTTCGGCACCCTCTCGTACCCCGGACTCAGAAGGCCTCTGATAAGCGCCTCCTGCTAAGACCGGAGGAAATTCTTCTCTTAATTAGAAAAGGACGGAGACTCTTCCTCGTACGTTCTTTGGAGCCAGTGATAGAGATGATCATATAAGACATTCTGGACATTCAAATGTAAAACAGATTAATTTCTAGGAATGTTGGATTTTTATCTGGGCAGATGTTTTGCTTTTTATGGAGCTGGTTGGGAATAAAGGGGGGGCGGGGTTTTGTTGGCACTTTATTTTTGCTTTGGGCTTATGTTACAATTAGCTTTAGCTGCATATGACAAACGAAAAAGCTCTGGTAACAGTAGTTTAAAAGAGGATTCAGGGATGTCAAGTTTTATTTCTCATTTACATAGAAATAAGTTGGAGGTGGCAGTTCAGGGCCCTTAGAGCCCCAGGGTGTCCTCTGGAACCCAGGCTTCCGTCCTTTTGGTCACCTCACCGTCCCCCTGTTATTGAAGTCCAGATCTCGTGTCTGAACCGTGTGGCGGAAGGAAGAAAGGCGCAGATCTAAAAGGAGGCACCATCTGGGGCCGGCCCGGTGGTGTAGTGGTTAAGTTTGTGCTTTCTGCTTTGGCGGCCCGGGGATGCCGGTTCGGATTCTGGGCACGGACCTACTCACTGCTCGTCAAACCATGCTCAGGTGGTGTCCCACATAGAAGAGCTTCAGCTCTACAACTATGATACACAACTATGTACTGGGGCTTTGGGGAGAAAAAAGAAAAAAAAGAGGAAGATTGGCAACAGATGTTAGCACAGAGCCAGTCTTCAGAGAAAAAAAAAAAAGGAGGCACCTTCTTTGCTGAATCAGCTCTCTCTACACTCTTTCCTGGAAGTTTGTGAAACACTTTTGCTTACGTCTTGCTGGCCGTAACTTAGTTACATGCACACACCTAGCTGCAAGGGAGGCTGGGAAATGTAGCCTTTTAGTCCCAGGTACAATATATAAAATTAAAACCAAGGGTCTTTTACTAAGGAGAAAGAGGAGACCGGACGTTACGGATGTGGGCAACAAGCAGTGTTTTAAAGGACTTTAATAGATTATAGAAATTTGTAAACTGGCTCCCTTGCTAACAAGGGTTATTATGCTCATACCTGATCCTGCCCCTGCTCCCCAATGACTTAGAGTCTAGCCACATTACAGGCAGCGTCCCTGTGATTGTATCACGGGGTTGTCATGAGAATGAGTGTCCAGCTAGGTGCCTGGCGCTTGGTCAAGGCTCAGTAAGTGACCACTGCCGCTGCTGCGTCCAGCTGGCCAGATCAGGCCAGGCAGCAGAGAGCGACTCAGTTCCCCAGCATCACTTCCTGCCCCTTGCCTGTTCCCCCAGCCTGGTTCCTTTTTTTGTGAAATTCTCATCCCTCAGCTCTGGACTTGCATGTGCCATCAGTTGCAAAACATTATGAAGTAAAATCGAGGGGGGAAGGGAGAAAGAGAAGCTGAGCGCCTAATCGGACTCTGGCTGCTGAGTGCTTCTAGGAGACTCCTCGGCTGGGCTTCAAGTGCGTCTTAAAAGCTTTCTTTTAAGTGAGGCCCCAGAAGTGATTTTGTTTTTTGACTCTCTCTTTGTCTACCTTGGCCTCTAGTTAAGTAACCAATTAACGAATTCTTTCAGCACACACAATTTATTCAGCACCTGCACTGTGCCAAACACTGTTTATGTGCTGGGGATATTGACGTAACCAAAACAGACCAAGTCCCCTCCCGCATTTGGTGGGGAAGACAGGTCAACTTAGACTGTGCGGAGAAGTGACATAGGGTAAGGGGATCAGTGGGGTGGGGGCAGGTGCTATTTTCCAGATGGTGGTCAGGGAAAGCCTCTCCAGGGGCATAGGAAACACAGCAGGTGCAAATGTCCTGAGGTAAGACTGATTGGCTCGTTTGTGGAGTAACAAGGAGGCAGCTCTGTGGGGAGTGGAATGAACTGGGGGTGGGTGGATTTTAGACTTTTGAGCTGGAGATGCTCACTAGACATCTACACGGAGACGTTGAGCAGGCCATTGGTAAGACGTGTCTAGAGCTCAGAGAAGACGTTGAGGCTGGAGTGATAAATTTGAGAGCCATCAGCCATGCGAAGCTGTGGGACTGGGTGAGCTCACCACTATGTTAGATTGGTGGTAATGGCCGGGTGGTGCACGTGTCCAGTCTTGGCGGATGTTCAAGTGATTCAAGTGCCTGTCTACCTCGTTGGCCTTGGACTTGCATCTGGGCAGAGTGACCAAGGACCAGTTACTGTGCTGCTCTGAACCTGTGTGGAAATCCTTCAGAATGACGAGACAAGTTGCATTGGAGAAGATAGTCACGGGTGAGTCTACACTTGAGATCTGACCTTGAAAGCTGTGCGGTGGGCAGGACCGCTGATGGTGGCCCTTGTTGGGATTGGTCAGCAGAAACAGAGCATTTGACCTGTACTAGCCAGCCGAGTGTTCAACAAATGCTTCGCTTACTAAAAGGCTTCTCTCCAAGGCAAATTGGGGCATGTGAGGAGCTGGGACTCGGCAGGACTTCTTAGTCTGGACTCCAAGGTGCTGACACTGTTAATAGTTGCCGACTGGAGCCTTTCTCACTTGGTTGGAAGCAACATATAAACTTGGCCCGTCTCCCTTTTCTTCTCCTTCAGCCTGTCCTTTCCTGGTGTTGGACATTGGCTTGGACTTTCCCGCTGGCCATCCCCTCAAGATGGCATGTGAGAAGGTTGTGCTCTGTTGGGAAGAACTTGGCTGTACAGGCAAAGACTTGAGCTAGAGAAAGAACAAATGGTCATTCATTCAGTGCTTCCCATTCACCAGAGCCTTTTTTTTTTCTTCTTTCTTAAAGGAAACCTTTAAGAAAGGAAGATTCCCAGGCCATCCTTAGAATTGAGGTCCCAATTTCATATCATAGGATTGTTTTTCTTGGGTTTCAGTTAAAGGCTTAAATAACATAGTGGATATGAAAGCATAGTATAGATGTTAGTAACCGTTGCTATTGCAGTTAAGGACAGTCCTGTTCCCCAGATCCCTATTGATTCATCTTATTTTTATTTATATAACAAATCTTTAGAATAGTGCCTGGCATACACACATACACACACACACACACACATATGCACTGTATAAATGCTTTGCAAATATTAATTCATTTAATCTTCATATCAGCCCTAGGAAGTAGGGCTATTTTACAGATGAGGAAGTCAGCACAGAGCTTAAATAAGGTCACCCACTAGCAAATGGTAGAGCTAGGATTTGAACCGGGGGAGCCCGGCTTTAGGGTCCAGGCTCTTAAGCATTGCCCTCCAAGGCCTATTGGTTTTTCCACAAATCTTTACTAAAGAATAATGACAATGGCCATCCCTATTATTGTTGCTGTTTGTCCCTGCACGGGATACAAAGCTCATTTTTCAGAGGGGGAAATGAAGGCTCTGAGCAGTTAAGTAACGGCTCGCCGTCTAAGGAATGGAGCCAGGATGCAAACTCTGGTCTGTCTGGCTTCCGAATCCTGCTGTTTTCTCAGTGACCGTCCTGCAAGGCCATAACACTTTTCTTCCCTGGTGACTCATGGCACCTGGTTACCTCCTTTCATACTCACTTTGTGGCCCACAGCACCAGTTGGGCCACAGGATGGGACAGTGGCCCATGTTTCTCCAGGCCCGACTCCAAGGTCACATGAGCGACCCCAGGGAGGCCAGCAAAGTCGGGAGCTTGGATTTGAAAGCTGTTAATCCAGTTAGGCCCCTCTGCATCCCTTACTCCATTTTATTAAGCGTAGGGTTTTCCTAAAGCATCACAAATCTCCTTTTCCTGTGTGAGGAGATCAGGCCAATGTACACACACACTTACGCGCAAGTGTCTCGTTTCTGGTCAGCATCAGGACGAGCAGTTTCTGGTGAAGTGCCTGGGCCTGGTGAACCCTCGGGAGGGGTGGGGACCATCTGTGTCGTCCTGTAAAGGAAATTGTGGTTTCTTTCTTTCCCTTTTTCTTTTTTAGTTTATGGGAAAGGAGACTTGTGTCTCAATCGAGTCTTTGTGGCGTTGTATTACAGAGAGTCACAGAAAATGTTCTATGTAAATGACTATGTGCCCTGATTGGAGCCTCAATGGGCACCATTGTGTCGTATTGCTATTATTGGCGATTGCAGGATACTAAATGATATTCTCATCAGGCTGAAAAAGTTCAGTGTTAGCAGTGAAACTTGGGGTTAATTATCCTGCTCTGAATTAGAGCATAGAATTAAGTCGTAGGGAGAGCAGGGCTCTTAACTTTCCCCGTCTATCTCTTCAGGGTTGTTGCTGGGGGTTTGATCAGAGTATTCTTGAAGCATGTTCTAAATTTGTCCTTACTGGCATTTTGCTTTGCATGAGTTACTGTCCCTTTTGGTGTTGGGAAACACAGGACCAATTTATAGGACTGTCGGAGAGGGGGAGAAATGATCTACTTAATAGTGCATTCTTCTTGGTCAAGAGCTGGGTAAAAAATAGCACGAAGATTTCAGTCTTGGGGGCGTGCTGGAGTGTCCAGGGAGGCCTCTTCAGTTCAGCTCATGTCTCTTCTGCCTTTGAATTATCGGCGGCTCTGATCCTGCTCACCTCTTTGAAGAAGTGACACACTGACCTACATCTTGGCTGAAACAGATAGAAGAGTCCACCTCTGTTCTGCCCCTTCTTGGCTTTCCCGACACAACCTGCGAGGGAATCTGTCCGAGGGCTGAGGCTGGCCTCTCGGGTTTCCTGCCATTAACTTCTCTGCCTTGTTTGAGCCGCGGAGCTTCGCTCTTTTTGAGTCATTCCTGATTGTAAACTTCCTGCATTCCTCTAGCTTATTTCTTTTTGTCCGTCAAATTTCTTGTAATTTGTATGGGGTCTAAAGCCACGTTTTCCCCCCTTTCGTGTTACATGGGCTGTGAGTGTAGTTATTCTCAAAAACATCTTTGAAAAGTGATTTTTAGTGGTGGCCTCATAGTTTATCATATATATATATGTGTGTGTGTGTGTGTGTGTGTCATTTATGTGTCATTATTTAACCACTTCACCAGTTTTGGATGTTTAGGTTGAATCTTGTTTTTTTCTGCTATTTAGTATAAGTCACATTATATTGGTAATGAGCCTATGACAGAGTCTTAGAAATGAGTTTACTGAGAGTGTGAACTGAAAAGTAGAGAAAGGATTTAAACCCGGATCTGTCTGCCTTCAAATCCAGTGTTCCTTCTGCTGTTATTAGTTCTCCCGTCCTTTAGCTGTCAGAACTTCAGGTGTGGACCGCTGTCCGTGAGTGAACTGCTGCTCACCCGGTGGTCCAGGGTCAGTTGGCTCTGGAATTCATCTTCTTCTTCATCTTCTTTTTTTAAATATAGAAAATATGGGCGAACTGTCATCTGGGGCAGCACCGGGTGAGCCAGCTCGTATCAGAGTCATCTCCTTTACCTGGGGTGAGCACAGGTTGTCACGCACAGCACATGCAAATAGCACGTGTGAAACAATATCGTGTCGTTAAAAAATTGCATTTGGAAGAGTAAAATATAGTTTGGTGACCATACTGAATGTCATTTAATCCTCCCAATTCAGACGTCTTCCAGAGTGCCTTATAGTTCCTATTTGGAAATATCAGTTATCTGTTTTGATCAGTATAGTAACATATTTTCTATATTGATAACGTAGAGAATTGACTTTCTGAAGCAGAACCCTGATCGACACTGTGCATTCTCTCTGAAGCGGAAGAGAATATGAGGGGGAAGAGGGCTCTTTGGTCCAACAAGCCGAGGAAAAGCTCCCTTCTAAGGAGATTCCCGAAGCCCTTAAATCTCTTGAAGGCTCCGCTCAGACACTCACTGCCTTCAGGAAGCCTCTCGGTTTGCCCCACAGAACACCTGTTGATATCCTGTGGGAGAAGCAGTCTGTAAATGATACTGAGCTAATGATTCAAGCCCAGATTCCCAGCTTTTAAGCCCTATGTGACGGCTCCATACCTGCTGTCCCTTTTCATTTCCTGTCCTTCTTGGCCTCTGTGAGTAGACATATACCATTTTCTCCACCCGGAGTGCCCTTCCCATTATCTCCATGTGGCTGAATTCAACCCCTTTTACAAGGCTCAGTTTAGATCATCTTTTATTGCTTTATCCTTATACATACTCTGCACAATTGGCCTCCTGTTCCCTCCCTTTCCTCCCCAAAGCCCCCCAGTCCATGGTTCTATGTCATAGTGTAAGTCCTTCTAGTTCTTCTTTATGAGCTGCTGCCACAGCATGGCAACTGACAGATGGGCGGTTTGGTTTCGCTACTGGGAACTGAACCCGGGCTGCCAAAGTGGTCGGAGTGCCAAACTTTAACCACTAGGCCATCAGGACTGGCTCATGTGCCCACATCTCTTAGATTGATTCATCTCCTTGAAGACGAGACTGATCTTCCTGTCATTGCTGCAGTGTGGGCTGTCACTTGGCCTTCCACGTAATTAGTGCTCAATAGCTCGTTGAACAAATGTTCATAGTGTCAGTTAACACGTCAGTGGAGGGAGGGCCTGACAATAGCACTGACGGGGGAGATGTCCCTATAGCAGTTTCTATACTGACCTCAAAAATGGGTCACTGCACGAGATGCAGACTCTGCCCTCTCCTCCATTCAGCCTTGCTGGGAGCTTCTGATTTTTCTGATTGGTTACATGAAGGTTTCAAAATGTAAGACTACAGGTGATAGCCTTCACTTTTTCCAGCACTTACTATGTGCTAACTGCTTTATGCACATTATCGCTTTAATCCTTACGTCGATCCGGTGAGTCAGGTTTTGTTCGGGTAATGTCAAAAACTGTGGCCCGGAGAGGTTGAAAAACTGGCTGAAGAAAGGTCATAGAGTAAATGGCAGTGCTGGGAATTCAAGTCAGGTCTGACTCCACAGTCATTACGCCACCTAACTCTACTGCCTTTTGCCAAATACATGTGTGTGGGGGTGTGTGGCATTTATTGATTTATTGAATTGATCCTGGAACCCTCCCTCTTGCTTCCCTGCCCCCTTTCTCTCTCTGAATACCACCCTTTGACACCATTTCTTTTTCTTTCCCAGGCATGGTATCTGTGGATTTAAATGTGGCTAGTTTACCCAGTTTTACAAGTTTTCTTAATTCCGTTTTTTCCTCACCTCTTGTATTTTTGCAGCTTTATTGAGAAACTGGCTGATGGGAGGCTAACAGTCTCTCAGTGTCAAGTTTGACATTAATAGTTAAGTGTCTCCCCGGTCTGCCTTTTGGCCTTCCCTGGCATCACCGATGCATCCGGTCCCTGGGCCTTTCCAAGTTCCAAGTCTCAGATTTTTCTTTGGAGACACTGCAGGTAGGTGGTGCTTTGTCCCACTGTTCCCAGAGAGCACAGGCTTCGGTAAACAGCAACGCACAAGGAATTCTATCACAGGATCCCCCACGATGCTGTGTGTGTGCACGCCTGGTGAGATGTAAACATTTCCGGGGAATAAAAGACATTCTTTCCCCAGAGCCAAAATTTGGCTTGCCTCACGTACACAGCGTTGACAGTGATTCCATATGTTTTGTTCATCTTTACTTTTTTGCAGGTCCACAATTTTGTTTTCCATACCGCTACCACCAACAGGAGAGATGTGTCCAAAATGCAGATCAGATCGCGTCATTCCACTGCTAAAAATCTTCTTTGGCCCCCTGGAGCCCTCAGGGTGATTAGCCCATTGGCTGCTCTCCTCTCCATCTTCTTTTCTTACGTTCTTCATCTGTGTTTGCTCCAGCCGTGGCGAGTTCTGTATTGCTCCTGCGTGTGCGTGGTTTTCTTTCTCTTCTCTAGGTCTTCCGGGCTGGCTGCATCCTCTATCTGTGTTGCCCTTCTCCTCCTCCACATGGCTAATTCCTCTTGGCCACTTCTGGAAATCTGTGCCCAATCAATCCACCCTGGATCTGCCCTGCTGTTGCGTCACTCGGCTCACTGTGCTGTTTCTCCCTCAACTCGACCATTCCCATTTTGCCTTGTTCATCTCCGTACCTCCCAGCTCAGTGCCTGGCACACAGTAGGAGCTCAGTAATGGTTGAACGAAGGATTAGTCACACGTGTTTGTTTCCTGAGACAATTCAGGGAGGTGGATAATCTGAGCATTTCTCGTTCCTTCAGCACTCCCAGGTTTGCATTATAACGATAATACACAGTACCATTTATCAAAGGCCTACTATGTGCATTTCACGTGCTTTATGCAGTTTGTTGCTATCCTCGTAGTACTCCCCTGTTCGTGGTGTTATTACTAACTGCATCACAAAAATGAAGAACCTGGCGGTCTGTTTCTGTGATGAGAAGTCTTTGCTCCCGACTAGACCATGGCTTCTGAGCATTTCAAGGCACTTTCTGGATTTAAAGCTGATCGCCATCACCGCTGAGACTCGGGGAAATTGTGACAATATTGTGACAATATTTCAGACAGAATTTTAGGCGCTTGGGCCCCGAGAGGTTGCCGGTTGCCAAACTCCTGAATGCAAAGAGAGAAAGACAGGGTTTTCTGTCTCAAATAGTTTGCATTTACATGAAGGCCAAGTTGGACTTGTTTATTGAATCAATAAAGATACTATCTCTTTGAATAATTCAGAGTCTAATATCCCTGTTAGACTGAGTTCACCTTTTGCGAGAGAAACGGGGCTGCTGCTGGGGGCATTGTGAGCCGGGGAGGCGTGTTGTAAGGGGGCTCTTCAGTGTCTTGGTCATATGAGTTTTATCTGCCCGGTAGGGCATGACTGAGCTTCTGAATAGTCAAAGAAAACATCTCTCTTATGTTTTCCTCGTGAACAGAACTCTGTGTCCTGAATTGTTGCTCCACTGGGGCCAGCACGCGGTATATTTTCCTAACGTTGGAACCAATAGGCTTTTTCATGTTGGGGCAATCCAGGTAACGATTTTCTGGTGCTCCTGTGTGACAAGGAAGGCGTGTCTTTTCTTCCCTCTTTCCCATCCGTCTCTGATTTTGAAAAAGTATATTTTGAGTTACATGACTAATCTTAGCGTATTCACTAGAAATGAATGTTCTGCTGATGATCGGAAATTCCTTCCTCTTCTCCTTTCTCCCAGATCAAAATAGGGCTGTGGACTGGAACTAGGGGTTATTCAGATCCAGAGGACAGCAGTTTAGAACACTGGAGACAGTTGCAAGAATATATCTATGGCCCTGGGCTCTAACTCTCTTTGTCTTAGTGTGTGTGTGTGTGTGTGTGTGTGTGTGTGTGTGTGTGTGTGTGACAGAGAGAGACAGAAAGAGGAAGATTGATTGATTAATTGAGTAGAGGATGCTGTTGCCCAGAGGAGAACAGGGCTTCCTGAAATATGGGGCTCAAAGAGACCTCATAGATAACCATATTTTCTAGCCCTTGAATCAGGCTCAAGGTTTAATAATAGATTTTCTGATGATTTGTGAATCTGTTAATAGGAAAAGTCTGAAAAAACTGTAAAAATGCAGCTGGTAGACTGCGTTTATGAAAAAGAATAAACCCCTACAAGAGTGGGCATTGAACTGTGAGTTCTGGAACCTGCTATCAGCGCAGCCAATGTCTTCACAGTCTTTGATCAGCTCCCTTTTGGGTAGAATCTTCTCTTCTAGTCTGATATTCATAAACGGGGTCACATTGGGTCTGAGGTCTTTTTCTTTTCCAGAAGAACAAAACCATACCTCTCAGACCAGGAAGAGCTTGGCAGAGCCCGTGGGGAGACCAGCACCTTTTGGCTGGAGGAGCTGAGGGTAGACAAGTTCAGGAAAAAACAGCAGTTTCTTGTCTTTCGAAAAAGTTCAGTGTTCAGTTGACTAAAACAAGTGCCACCTGTATGACCCTGTGGAAGGTCAAAGCAGAACAGGGAAGGAATGGTTGAATAATTCTTTGTTTTTTTCCTTTCTTGGGTTTTTTTCCTTTCTCCCCCATCAAGAGGGATATTTCAAAATTGGCAAGGTCCAATGACATGGATCTTGGGATCCGTGGGGGTGGGATTGGTGAAGGGCTCAGCCATGGTTGACTAATAGCTGCCATTCACTGAGTGCTGGCTCTGTGCCAGCACCGTGCTCGGTCCTCATAACCATCCTATGGGTTGAGGAAGTGGAGGCTTAGAGAAGGCAAGTACCAGTATCTCACAGCTAGTAAATGCCTTTCAAATCCATGCTGGTTGGCAGGTGGGAGGAACTTTCACGTATTCAGTAGGGCAGTAGTGCAACCCCCTCCCCTCCCTGCGAAGGGAAGCTTAAACCTTCACTGTTGCTTTGATGCTCTGCGAAGTTCCAGAACCAGGTGATTCGTTTGCTCCGAGGGCTCCCCAGTGCTGGGCTCATTTCCTCCTAGAGGGGTGCCTGGCCATGTGGGAAAGGCAGGGGGAATCTGGTATCCTGGGCTGTGGGAGGCCTTGGCCTCGGCCCACACAGCCTTCTCTGGGATGGGAAGGTCCACACTTGTGCTTTTCACTTGTGTTTATTTTGAGGTATATACGCTTCTTGCTCAGATGAGGTTGAACTGCTTCCTTGCCCAGCTGGACGTAGGGTTGACTTCCTCAGTGGGTCCCACCTGGGGTGTGGGAGGTGGGATCTCTAGTGAGGGCCACTGTATGGTTGGGCAGATTCACAGCTGTTCTGAGGTCAGGCATGATGGCTGGTGGCGGTCTAAGAGGAGTTAGATCAGCCAGGGACCAGGCTGGGGCTAGGATGGTCGCATGTGATTTTCAGCATGATTCTAAGGGATCTCCAAAGTCAGTTGGCTTGCTAGTGACGTTGGACAAAGGAATAACTCATTTGCATAATGCTTTCATATGCATCAATTAGATTTTGGTTCTCAGAAGATGCTGGTAAGATAGATAGGTCAGGTAATTTTCTACCCCATTCCACACATGAGAAAATGGAGATCTGTTTAAGATCATAGTGTAGTCAGAGCAGCTACTCTCCCAAGTCTGGTATTCCTTCCACTCCCCTGTCAAAACCAGGGTGAGGACACAGGCCAAGTCAGGCTTTTAGCAACCAAAGCTACGGGGGAGGGAAGGGCCAGCTGGACTTAACAGTTACCAAGGCAGAGTAGAAGCCTCCACGGTTGGGATTGGTCTTACTCACTGCCCCTGACAGGGCCTGGCCATAGCATGTTCTCAATAAGCTTTTGCTGAGAATAGGAAAGAATTTCTTAGGTGTGGGGCATAATCTCACTCACTTGCTCAGAACCTTCCAGAATTTTCCCCTTCCCTCTGTGACCCCCTCTTCTTTCCTCACTGGGTAACACTTCTTACCCCGGGAGTGGGATGGTCTCTGAGTAGCACCCTTGAGGTACCCATCCAGCTCTTCCTTTCCCCCCACAAATTATGGGCCTGGGGATTGTTCTTTGGGAGAAATTGATAACTTCTAGGTTCAGTGCCTTGACTTGTGGTCTGGATTTTGTAGCTTGCTTCTGATGCAGATAGACCACTCTTGATCTGGAAGAGTGTCCTTGGAACCTCTTTATTTTGACAGCTGGGGAGAGTGGGTCCCGGAAAGGTTTCGGGAGCTGCCTGGGGCCTCCCGGTGAGTGGTGGCAGAGCTGGGCCCGAACCCGCACCTTCACGGCGGTGCTTTCTCGGCGGTATTTACTTCTGCCCCACATGCCGGTGGGTGACCTTGGACATCTTTTGAGATTTAAGTCTCTCTGGTTTCTGCCACGTGGAGCTGAGCGGGAGAACTTCTCTTTAGTGCAGAATGATGGTGGGGGCGTCTCTGTCTAAGTGAAAATGTGGGACTATTTGCTCAAGACAACTTGCAGCTCTTAGGTCAGGATCTCCCAGGGACTTTTCTTCTGAGAGTTCGTTTTTCTCCCCTTCCTTTCACCTCCCTTTTCTCTACCACCTTTCTGTTTTGAGCCCCTCATGGCTGCCCTGGGGTAGAGATGGGTGGTAGGGAACCGGTGGAGTATTTGAGTGTGGATCCGGCTTCTGGGACCCTCTTTGGGTTGGTGGTGGTCGTTGTGGTCCAGGTTGCGTGGCCTCGTGGTCTGAGTTCTGCAGGTCACACCCTGCCCGGCCTCCCCCAGGGATGAGGGGCTGGCCACCTGGCACTTACAAGTACAATTCTACATGTGTTCCTGTGAATCAAGGAGAAAATGAAAATGCCACCTGATTGTGTGCACATAGTGTGTGACCGTTTGAAAGCCTAGTTCCGTTTGTGATCTCATTTGAACCAAACAAGGGGTGGATTGCTACTTTAAGAGAGTCAGTATGGAGGCCCTGTGCAGGCCCCTTCTCATATTCTAGCTCATTTAGTCTTCACAGTCATATGGGGGGTGGATCTCGGTCATACAGAGAAGGAAACAGAAACTTAGGGCCCTTTGCTTAGGGTTACGTTCAATCATCTCTTCACTCATCACGCAGTTATTGAATGTCTGCTGTGTGCTGGGCCCGCCCTAAACTTGGCCTTGGTGGATAGGACTGACAAGGTCCTTGTTCTCATAGAGCAGTCTTATTAAGTGTCTGTGGTGGTGGTGTGGGTGGGGGGTGGTAAGCAGGGATTGGGGGCTGAGGGAGAGAGGTAGGATTTTAGCCCATTTTACTCAAATGCTTTATATTGCACCATGCTATCACTCTTCTTGTGTGTCCTCCCCCCCTCCCCTAATAGGGATTATTAGCACAGTTTACATATGTGTAAACTTAGGCTCAGAGAGGCTGCGTAACTTGCCTAAGGTTGCACCCTAGATGAGCTGGAATTTCAACAGATTCTAGGTTGAGTCTATGCTGCCTACCTGTGAATAATGTGGGTGTTTTTTTTTACTTTTACTTACTACAATTTTTAAAATTGACATATAATAACATTGTATTATTTTTAGGTGTACAACATTAATGAATTATAAAAATAAAAAAATAAGCAGTTTGCAGAAGAATAATCCGTCATTCTGTTAGCATTTTGGTGAACTCTCAAACACATTTAAAAAATTCAAAGTTGCTCATAAGTAAAGGTGAAGCGCTGTGTCTGATCTTGTAATCGGACTCAGGAGAGTGGGGTGTCTGTCTGAAGACGTGGGCTGGGCCAGCTCTCACACTCATGTTCCAGTTAGAGTTGGGGTAAAACGCTCCTAAAATAAAGCCCTCCCGTTTGTTGCCAGCATCAACCTGTGTTAACTTTTAAACCCCACCCAAACTTGTAGAAAACGGAAGTCTGGAAATTCCAAATTGAGCCACCAGCGACCTCTTGCCACACGTGAGCATGAGTGTGACATGGGATTGGGGAGGATGATGTGGCCTCAGGGCTGGCATCTTCGTGGTTCTCTTTAGAAACAGAAGTTCCACTGCCTACGCCTCTTCTGGGGCTTTTGTGGGGTTCTGAGGCTCCCGAGTGGGTTATTACTAATGTTATTTGGTTCTGGTCATTAACGGCTGTCTTGGGGGATCCCTTGCAGCCAGTGGGCATTTTGGGGGACGTGTTTGAGCCTCCTAAATTCCAGTTGTTGGCTCCAGCATTCTCAAGTGTTATTGTTATTTAAAGGACACATTGAAAGGGGTTGTGATTTAGACCGCTGTTCTTTCCTTTGGGGTCTACAGCAGAACCCCAACTAACTGTCTTCTTTGATAGCATTTGCCCGCTGCCCAGGAGTGATCTGTCCCCTGGGCTCTTCCTCCTCCCTGCTTTTGCTTGATTAGTCATTGCCCCCATCGAGGACGTCTTTGGGGGTACAGGTGACCCCAGGAAACTCTGCTCAGTTGTTGATGTCTCTTGTCAGTGACCCCTGAGCTGCCCCAGTTCTCAGCCTCCCCAGTGGCCCTGCCTTCCGATGCCTCCTCAGGTGGCCGCTCCACGGTTCATGGCAGTGACGTCTGTGACCATCCAGAAGGTGTTTCGCTTTGCTGACTGGTCTCTCGTATATTCTGTGTTTGCAACGTGCACAGCACAGAAGCTCTCTAAACCCTTTGTGTACATAATCTCGCAACGTTTGCACCAAAATCTTGGGAGGCAGGTATTTTTATTGTCCCCACTTTACAGCAGAAGAAACAGAGGCTTGGATTGAGTAAATCAGTGTCCAGCTCGTGCAGCCGACCACGGAGGGCTGAGTCCTCCCCAAAGGAGCACAGTTCTGCTTTGAAATAAACCTTCGCTCACAGTCCTGGGGCATGAGTTTCATCGTAAGGCTCCCTCAGCTTTCGCCTTGTAAACTTTCTAGTCATAGTAGGGCCCATCAACCTTGGCGCTGCTGACATTTGGGACCAGAGCTTCCCTAGTTGTGGGAGCTGTCCTGTGCATTTAGGATGTGTCGCAGCATCTCTGGCTTCTACTATTAGATGCCAGCAGCACCCTCCCCTGCCCCATACCCCACCTCACCCAGTTGTGATACCCAGAAATGTCTCCAGACATTGCTGAGCGTCCCCTGGGGGGACAAAGTTGCACCTAACTGAGAACCACTGAGCTGTGGCGACCATTTCAAACCCTAAAACCAGGATGCGCAGTGTATGGAGACGGAGCAAGGTAGAACATTTAAAATCGAGACTGTCTGAGAAAATCTGAAACTGCTGCTTTAACTGCAGCCCTCTCTGTGGGAAGACAGACTGACAGCGGGCTTTATGTGGGGATAACCTTTCATGATGAAAAGGAAATTACACTGCACGCCTCTTGGAGGCCCCATTAGGGAGCCCCCTTAAAATATTTTGTCTTTATGCCCTGGAAACCTGTGGGGAAGAAATCATAGTCTTGGATTTATTGAAGTTGTATGGTTAAAGTGCTTTTTGTTGAAAAGAACCAGGTGAAAACAAGAAGAGCATCCTTTGAGTCTTCTGTCACGTGGAGACTATACAATGGGCGGAACATTCCAGAACTTTCTG
This sequence comes from Tapirus indicus, assembly GCA_031878705.1. Classification (NCBI taxonomy): domain Eukaryota; kingdom Metazoa; phylum Chordata; class Mammalia; order Perissodactyla; family Tapiridae; genus Tapirus; species Tapirus indicus. The sequence goes on from CM062928.1 coordinate 15,127,925, forward strand.
TAACGCCCCCAATGAACCTGCCTTTCAGGTTTTTTCGCTGCTCCAGTGAGACGATTAGAGAAATGCGTGTTTGGTGGTGTGTGTACAGAAGCCCATCTGACTTTGTTTTCACACACACGTGGCTGGTAAACCTGTCACGTTTTGTCAAATGTGATTTCTTTTCCTCAATGTATAGTTCCTGTTTGTTCGCACATTCATCCCTCCATGTGCTTAAGTGCCTGCAATGCTCCAGACTGTATTTGGAGCCTCAGAGCATTTATTTGGAGAGTTCATTAAACCTTAGAGTGTGTAATTTGCCGAGATGCCTTGTACTGAGCAAATCCTGTTTATAAAAACCTCATAGAACAGAAAATTAGAGAACACTTTTTTTTCAGATGATACAATCAGATTATAAATCCTTTTCTTGGATTCTGTGAAACAGAGCTCCCTCCTGTTATGTCATAAATAGGGTTCAATTAGCAACATCCCTTTACATGCACTTTTTCCGCGACATATGTAAGGTGAGATGTCGTGTACCCCTTTTCTGTAGCAGGCAGCCCTGGGGGTATTACTTGAGGGCTTAGGTTTAGTACCTAAGAGTGGCTGTTTTCAGGAAATGGTTCGCCTGTCATTCTTAGTAACTCTAATAGAGGAGTTTTGCAAAAGCGCCTGGTGAACATTTCTACCTTCTTGCAGTGCGTATATAGCCCCTCAGGGGTGACAGATAACTCATGACATCTTTTTATTGCATAGTATCCGTTATTTTTATTCCCAGGGCTTAACTCCTCCTCCAATTATAAAAGTAATGTTAATAGCTACTATTCAGAGTCCTTGCTATTATTAGTAGTTATTAACTAGTTATTAACTAGGAGAAGTTAAACACCCAGTACAGCGTCACATAGCAGGTGAAGGAGAGCTGGGATCCCAACCCACACTTACCCACAAACCTTTCCCGCCTCTGATGGTCATTGTAGACACAGAACTGGGGAAACGAAGGAAGGTATAAAGAAGAAATAAAAATCCCTTAGTCTACTATCTAGAGATCAACACTGTTAACATTTTACTGTATTTCCTTATGACTTTATCCCCCGGAATACCAACGTTATAAAACTTTTCATATCGCACATCTAATTTTTTCTATCTCATCTGCCTCACTTAACGTCTTACGTGAGCACTTTCTCATGTTGATCATTGTTCTCTTAAAGCACCAGGTTTGTTAGCTGCATAATATTCCAGCGTCCATTGTAACCGATTTTATTTAACTATTCTATTTTTGAGCTTTTAGTGGTTGCTGATATTTCAGTATCACTTTGGGGAGTGTGCTGTTCCACTGCTTGCGATGTTTGTGTGTGAGCCTGTACACGTGCGTGTGTACGTGTGTGTGTGTACACTGACTCACGACGTTAAGGTGGTGTGATAGGCTGTTGGGATCCAGGCTCGAGCTGGAAGATTCTTACATTTGACTTCCAGGCCAAGCTGCTTGTGGTTTTCTTTTTGTTTCTTTTTTTTTGGTTTACAGGAAGTCACTTGATCTCATTGGCCCCCCCGCCCGTGGCATAAGGAAAATGGTGTTTCTGATGATTGTGTTTATCTGTAAATGTGGAAACCTTGCTCCTGGTTTTCAGAGAGGTTTTCCAGATCACGATGAGGTGGGTCTTGTCTGGACGGCCAGAATCATTATGCTAACAGTAACTAAGAGCAGTTGAGCACCGACTGAGCCAGCCACTGACCTAACTGCTTTGCAGAACTAGTTTCATTTACTCTTCACATCGGCCCGCGAGGAAGATGCAGTATCATTCCTTTCTTACAAGGGGGGTGAGGGCGGGGATTTAAGGCCAGGCTCACACCCAGGGTTCCTCTGCCACTTTGTGCCTCTTCTGTCACACTGTCCTCGGCCCTGCCTTTGGTATCTTGTGTGGTTCACGGCTGGGGGCGATTTTGCCCCCTATGGGACATTTGGGAATATCAGGAGACATTTTTGATGTCATGACTGTGGGGCAGAGGATTCTAACGGTGCTGTTGGCATCTAATGGGTAGAGGCCAGGGATGCTGGTAAGAACCCCACAATGCACAGGATGGCTCCTCACAACAATGGATTATGCCGCCCCAGATGCCAGCATTACAGACACTGAGAATCCCTCTGTAAAGGGAGACAGCGAAGAAAATACGCTTCTGGGGAGGCAGCCAGGAGGGAGTGGAAGAAAGTGGGCCTGGGAATGAGACCTCTTCCTAGTTTTATCGCCTGGGACAAATTACATAAACTTTTTGAGGCTTAGCTTCCTCATCTGAAAATGGGGAAATGATGCTTCTCTGGCATTTGCAGCTTGGCTTCAGGAGTCAGACTTCCTGGATTTGAATTCTAGTTCCCTCTCTGACTCTGAGCAAGTTACTTTAACTTGGCTAAGCCTCAGTTTTCTCTTCTGTTAAATAGGCAGATACTAGCCATACCAAAATGTGACAATGAGAGTGGGGTGCATAACATACAAGCTGAGACAGAGTGAGGGCTCAGTGAATGTTAGTGCCTCGATAATGAGCGCAGTAATGGTGCTGGTACTTAGCCAAGGATGAAGGTGAAGTGTCCGTGCTTCCCGAGGGCAGCCTTTTGTCTGGACCCATCCTCTCAGGTGTCTACAGCTGCTTGTGGGTTTGCCCCTGGATCTGCTCAGAGTGGGGCTGAGTTTAGGAAGACGTGACATAGCACGTGTAAAGTGGTCCTCGGCCTAGTGTTTATTCTAGGTCTATGACATAACGAGGTCATGATTCAACTATGAGTGTGCACTGGGAGCAGAGATAGACGATTTTCAGGTTCGGGAAATGTGGGAATATGGTTCCCTTGGGGTGGGCACTTGCCTCTCTCTCATTAATCAACATCCTTTCCCTGCCAGGACTTCGGGAAATGCTAGACATCCTCTGGAGCCCACGGGTGGCCTCACGCCCTCCTGGCTTCAGTCTGGAATGGAGGGGCTCACCATTCCAGCTCTTGGGTCAGCGCCAGAGCTGTGATGGAGAGGCCCCCCGGCGCCTCCACCCCACTTGACAAAGTCTCATACCCTCTGGGCGGAGGAGCCTCTGAGGCCAGGCGAGGCTGCAGACCTCACGTGTCTGCATCCACGCGTGGATACTTCTGGGGGGGGTGGCAGCTTAGTCACTGGGAGCCCAGATCTTAAAGGGTGGGACAAGTGGGCTCAGGGCATGCAGAGGAGCCTGGGGCAATATCAAGCATGGTTGCTCAAGAGGGCTGGCTCTGCATTACCGTCTTCAATGAAATGTCCTTCACGTGCACCCCAGGTAAGTGGCAAGTCGTCCCCCAAATCTCACAATGCAGTCAAGACTTGACAGAACTGTAGAAACAAGTGGTGGCTGAGCAGCTGTGCCATCTCACACCACTTTTTATGCAATGCCTGGGCCACCAGCCTACGGGGGCCTGGCAGCCACATAAACAAGGGAAGTGGGCTGAGGGCACTGGTATTGAGTTGGAGGGGTCAGGCCCCCAGAAGGTAGCCACCACTCATCCCCAGCCCTGTTGTCATGTGAGAATGTGGCTCACTGTTGCCAGAACTTCTGAATGTTTTTCCCCCAAGAGAAGCAGGAAATTATATTTTTATGGGAAACACTCTCTTTCAGAAAGCCTTTAGCATGGCACCTGGCACATGGTGAGCACTCAACAGATACCCCTCCAGAGTGGTCAGCACTTATTTAGGGACTGTGGATTCTTTTGGTGGCGGTGGACTGTACTTTTACCTGGTTGATTGCCTGCAAGCGTGGAGCTTTTGATGCAACAGTGGTTCTTGGAGTCTGAGAAGTCCCGAATCTCCCGCCCGGTGTCTGAGGTTAACACCTAGTCAACCTCTTGCTTTTCTTTCTTGGCCTCTGTTCCCTCCCCCTCCTCCCCCCACCAGTGTGACAGTCACATCCTCTCTAGAATGTATCTGATGAATTCTGGCCTTGGGAGGCTTGAGGGCTGGTCTCATGACCGACATGTGAAAAACAGTGCCACCCCCACCCCAAATCCACGGTAGGGCCCCTAGGCTCCACACTTCAAGGCGGGTCGGCTTCCAAGGCATGCTGACAGATGCCCCTTCTGTCATTCCACGTGCAGGCCTGCGGGCATGAGGGTCTCATTCCACCAGCAGGCCATCAGGGTCAGGTGATGAAGTAAGTCCCTGAGGTCAGATCCAGAAAAGGCCACTGGGGCCAGCTTGTCTCTGGTCTATGACATTGATCTCAGGATCCGACAGGACATTGCTAGCTTGCTTGGCTCAGCCCAGCTAGTGCTGGGAATAATAAGCAGCATGGAAAACGCGATGCATTTCCATCCAAGGCACTCTGATCCCTTTCCAGGCTTTGGGAGAATGTTTTTCCAGCTCGGTTACTTGCTGGCATGCATGGGTCAATATACAAGGTGTTCTCGGAGAGGCTGGAGCTGGATGTTGACTTTTGCTTCCTGGGATGTGTTCTGGGGAGGAAGTGGGTTTTTAGGTTGTGGTGGGTATAGGATGTGGTCTGGGGTGATTAGGATCACACGCTGTGGGTGAAGTTAACGAGAATTGGGGAGCTTTGTTTTCCTTTTGTACTTTTGGGCTGAGGCGCCTCAAAAGGAGCTTTGTATATTAGAGAGGTGCCCTTGGTTCTGCATGGTTTTTGTTTGTTTTTTTGGTGAGGGAGATTGGCTCCGGGCTAACGTCTGTTGCCAATCCTCCTCTTTTTGCTGAGGAAGATTACCCCTGAGCTAACATCTGTGTCTGTCTTCCTCTACTTTGTAAATGGGACGCCGCTGCTCATGGCTTGTTGAGTGGGGTGTAGGTCGGCGCCCGGGATTTGAACCTGTGCACGAACTTAACCACTATACCACTGGGCCGGCCCCCTCTGCATGTGTTTTAACATTTGTATAGAAGTTAGAAGCACACAAGTGGCTTTGTTTTATGCAGTAAATATGTTTCTGGCAAATAACTGGTAAGACCTGAGTTCAGTTGCTGACTTTGACACTTAGTAGCTGTGTGAGCTCCAGCCAGTAAACTTAACCTTGCTCTTTGGGTTTCAGATTCCCGAGTGTAAAATGGAGACAAAACTCGTAGATTGTTGTAAGGTTTCAGTGAGTTATTACATGTAAAGCGCTTAGTGTACAGTTCTTGGCACAGAGTATTCAGCAATGGTAGTTATTATCCTAATTATTAGATTGGCAGCTTGGTATGATCATCATAATAATGGTGATGATAGTCATTGAGTGCTTACTGTGTGTCAGTTACTCTTCCAAGTACTTTGCGTCAATTAACTCATTTAATCCTCACAATAACCCAACGAGGTGGGTGCTATCATCTCTGTGTTACAGATGATAAAACTCAGGCACAGAGAAGTTAAGTAACTTGCCCACCCAGCTCATAAATATAAAAAGAGCATAGACTTTAGAATCAAAAGACCTGGATGGAATGCTTGCATGTCATCTCCTGATGGTGAGATGGCCTATTGCAAAGTACTTAACTCTCCGAGTTGCCTTCTCAGCTGCGAAGTTTGCTTGTGATACAGACCCCCTCCCACAACATCCTCCCCTTCATTGGCTAGTGTGGTGCTTAATGGTGAGGGCTTAGTAATAGCTGCTGAGGAATCATTTGCTGATAACCTGACGATGTGAGGGGTTGTTATGAGGTTCCAGTGAGCTGTAAAACTCTGGACAAAAGGTGGTTGTTATTTTAAATGCCCTGAGGTGCTTATTGTTGTGGTTTAGACAGCACCCTTGTTTTTTAGATTTTGAACCACGTAAGAGAGAGGCACAGAGTAAAAAAGGTAGAGGTCAAAATATCACTGTAATTACTGACAAAGGCTTGGTTGGAGGATGTGGCTTAGGTGTGGGACAGCGTGGGTTTCCGGATAGGAACCCAGGATTGGGTGTACCCACCCAGTCACGGGCAGCTTTAAGCAGCCAGAGGCCTCCTCACACGGGATGGCGAGGTGGTGGTGACAGTGGCCCCTGTAAAGCTTCTGGTTTGAGGAGCAGACCACCAGAGCGACAGCAGTCACCTCTGCACGGGGAGAGAACTGGGTGGAGAGGCAGAAGGAAGCCAGGAGTTTTGAAGGAAAATCTTTCTTTTTCGAAACCAGAAGTAGGGAAGAAACATTCCGCCCACAATGACTATTTAGAGAAATATTCCCTTTCCCCCCCAAAACCAAAAAACCACCAGCACTCATGATTCTACTCAGTTTCCCCCAGCCCAGTTCACGGCTGCTTCATCCTTCCACTTGCTCCCACCCAAAACCTTTGAGTCATCCTTGACTCCGCCCCCTTGAACCTTGTATCCATATACCTGCTAGTCTGTGGGCTCGACCCTCAAAGCAGATCCAGAGTTCAACCGCTTCTCACACCTCCCTGGCTACTGCACGGGTCCGAGCCACCATCGTCTCTCACCTGGATTATTGTGGGGTCTCCTCACTGGTCTCCCCACTTCTGCTGTTGTCTCTTTTCAGTCTGTTCTCAACGAGGCAGCCAGAAGGAGCCTTAAAAAAAACTGAAGTCAGATCATGTCCCTCTTGTGCTCCAAACCCTTCAGTGATTCCCCATTTCACCCAGAGGAAAAGGCAAGGTGCTCACAAAGGGGTCCTATATCTGACCCCACCGACTCCCTGACCCCCCAGCTTTCTCCTCTCCCCTTTAGCTCTGCCTCCTTTGCACAGCCACACACACCTGCCTCCGGGCTTGGCACTGGTGGTTCTTTCTACTCGGAACACCCTCTCCCCATGTACTGCACGGCATTCTCCCTCACTTCTCCAGCTTCCGAAGAGGCCTGCCCTGACACCCCATTTTCAGCAGCACCTTCTGATCTCCCCTGCCCTGCTCTGCTTTTTACCCATGGCACCTACCTCCTCCGGTATGCCGTACCGCCCCTCCCTGGATCAGAATGTAGGTTCCCTGAGGATTCTGATCTGTTTTGTTGACTCCAGCCTCTAGGGCAGTGCCTGGTGCAAAGCAGGTCCAGAATACGGTCCTGTGACGAATATTGGAGATGGTGCCGTGTGCACTGGGATAGGGCAGGAGCAGGACACACACGCTGCCCCACCGTCACGGGGCTACAGTCTCCCGGGTGGTAAGTCTAGCGTGCACTTCTGTGGCTCTCTCTGGATGCCGGGCACGGCGCCTCCTCACAGCCATCCGACAAGGCAGCTACTGTTACCATCTCCATCATGCAGGTGAGGAAACAGAGGCAAAGAAGGATGAGTAACTGACCCCACGTGATGCATCTGGCACGTGGTGAAGCTGAGCTCTGGCCCAGCATCAGCTCCAGGAGTGTGTTCTTAACCACCACTCCTGCCTCCACCAGCACAAACCCGAATCACAGCGAGAACTGTCGAACCTGGTCTTGACTGGGGCCCTGCAGGAGCTTGGAGCATGGTCAGTGGGGCACTCTATGGTCGAGGGGTTCTGGGTAGCCTTCTCTGTGGAAGGGCTGTTTTGTAAACTGAAGATGCCTCTGGTAAATGGAATGATTGCCCCAAATTAGCGTGCTTTTTGGGTTAAGTATAATAGACCAGGCTTTCAAAAGTGGAGATATGCCTCTCTTTTTTTCTCTCTATGTCTGGGAAGTAGATTTTTGCTATGAGCAAAATTTAAAAGGACCAAACCGTGGTCCTTTTACTGAGAATGCAAGAGGTGGATGAACGAGACAACATTCGAATACAGTTTTGTCTTTTGAAAAACATTTTTGAAAGTCCTGTTTATAACCAGGAAGCAAGCTTCATGAAAACTCTCTTTTCCATGAAAGCGGGTATGGTGTGCTGTAAACAAACACTGAGCTGCTGTGAACTCTTTTTTCATAACTTATAGAAGCTATTTTTTAAAAAAGGATCCAAACTCGTGTTGCCACACAAACAACAAAATAAACCAGCATGTTCCAAGAGCAAACATTTGCTTTACCCACCCACAAACTTGGAGAGATGCAGGATTGAAGGAGAAGTCGGAGGCCAGGGAGGTAATGCCAGATTCTTTTAGGGGCTCCTGTTAATTTTATTAAGTCTGGAAGAACCTCTTAAGCTTTTAAATGTTTTTATTAGAACCACCACCTCAACAAATCTGTTAGAAAAAGTGTTATTGTAGAGATTCGTTGGGGTCTGTGTTCCTTGAGCAACTGGGTACTCCCAGCCTCTTAACAGGGGGGAAAGCTATGCAGCCTGCCTTCCTCATCCCCACTTTTCCAGAATAGTGTACAGCAAGGGAGCTTTTGAGTCCCATGTGACTGGTGGCTTCTTAGGGAGCCTCAGAAGGGGGCGGCTGCTCATCGCTTCACCTTTCCCAAGGAGCCCTCCTCTGTGGAGGTGTGTGCTCTGGGCTGCCTGGGGTCCCACCTGCTTCCACCCCCGTGGTGGACACTGCTGGTTTCCTTCTCAATTCGCAGTTTCCTTGTCTCCTTCCTAATTGAAGCTTGCTTCTCCCAGTGTCACTCACGCATAGGGGTGGCCACGTGACCCCATCCTGGCAAATGTTTGCACATTGTCGTCACTGGGTGGGGCTCCCGGGAAAGCCCTGTGCGAGGGACCGACTCTGTTTGCTCTTTGGCTGTGTCCTTCTGACCTGAGCGTGGATGCTGTGCTTGGGAGTACAGCAGTAAGGCTGCTGCCGCTGCTAATAATAATAAATACTAAGACAGTGGATCTGTGTGTCAAGCACTTTTCGGAGCTCCTTTTATTAACTTATTTAAGATGGATAATATAATGATCTCCATCGGATAGATGAGGAGGCTGAGGCTGAGGAAGGACCACGGACCCTTACAAGACCTCACACTGAGGAAGTGGCAGAGCTGGGACCCTGGCGTCAGAATTTGTATCCCTGATCTCTGTTAAGCCGCCTGTCACAAAGGTGCAAGTCCTGTCCCGAGGGAAGTGAGCAGGAAGGAGCCTTGAGCAGCTGCGAGTGTCCCGGGCTGCCTGCTTCTGTTATTTGAGAAAAATGAATCTCTTACTTGTTTCCAAGGGCCGAATGCTTTACAAAACTGATGGAGACACTCCATGTTATGTGACTTTGGACGTGTTCCTTAACCTTTCTTTATCTTGGTCTTCTCATCTGTAAAATGGGGATAATAATGGCTCCAACTTATAGATTGTTTAGGAAAGTGCCTGGCATGTACGCATGCTCCACTGTTACTGTTCTATCATCATCAACAACTCTGGCAGTGAATTCAACAACTATTGATCTCCTACTCTATACCACGCTCAGTGATATGGAGACAAAATAGCCTGCCAGGGATGGACAAAGTGCTGAAGGAGCATCGAGAAAGAGGGATAAGTACTGAGCAATAAGACAGCTTGTCCTTGGACAGCTTTGTTTCTGAAGCACTTTCTCGTATATTTTCCCATTTAGTCACCCCCTCCCTGCCAACTTTGCAACCGGGACATCCCTATGTAGAGCTCTTCCCTACTACCATGGGGCTGAGATCTGATCCTGGGCAGGTTGCCTGTGTCTATGCCTGGATGGATGCAGGGGCAATGGGTTGGCCTGAATTCCGGGCTACGAGCTATGCAGAAATAGGAGCCAGATTTGCAGTAAGAGCAGATTGACGGGCATGAATGAGAGCATGGGGGGAGTGTTTTAGATGTCATCTCAGAGCCAGCACCGATGGCCTAGCGGTTAAAGGTCGGCACGCTCAGCTTCGGCAGCCCGGGTTTGGTTCCCGGGCGTGGAACCATACCACCTGTCTGTCAGTAGCCATGCTGTGGTGGTGGCTCACGTAGAAGAACTAGAAGGACTTACAACTAAAATATACAACTATTTACTGGGGCTTTGGGGAGAAAAAAAAATGTCATTTCAGTTGTAAAAACCAGAGAACGGATGCCTTTATTTAAAAATCCAACTTTGGAGAAAGCCCCACAAGGAGAGAGGTTTTTGTGTATTTTGTCCGCTGCTCTAAAATAGTGACGGGCACGTAGTAGGTGCTCAAAAAATATTTGTTGAGTGAGTGATAAAAGTAAATGGGCCTTCCTTGTTCGATTCTCCTAGAAAATTCTGGTCTTCGCATAAAGGGCAGTGTCCTGGACAGACTGCCGGAGGGTGGTTGTGTGCGATCACCTCACCAGTCTTCCCCTTCAGAGGGAAGTACACATTTTTTAGCTACTTTTGCTCTGACTGATACACTTGGCTGCCTAACAAAAAGCCAGAGAAGAACCAGGATTTTCAGCATCATTCAAAATGCTTGCCATTCCTCTTGCTTTGCGAAATCGTGAGCTAGTTATTTCGAGTTCACATAAAGGTCAGAACTTGATCTGCAGGAAGGAGGTTCCCCTTGGTTTATGCTAGGGGAACTTTTTCCCCCTTCTGTTTATTTTACCCGAAGACTTCTGTTTTTCTCCCAAGCTAAAATCTGGCATTTGTTGTAGAAAGTTCTCAACTTATGTGTGTTTTTTCAAAAAAAAAAAAAAAAAGCTCATGTTTTGGCTTTAGTTGGGATTCTCAGTGATTTTTTTGCTGCCTGAGTTGATTTTCTGCTCCTTGAAAGGCCAGCTCTTACATGGGCGCCAAAGTTCACTTTCAGTTTTAGAGGTGACTGAAAAACCCTTTTCCTAGGCTTTCTAAGTGCTGTTCCCAGCTGTGGTTCCTTCTGTTTTTAGCTGATATGTGGGGCAGGGTCTCTCAAAGTGCATGGGCCCTTCTCCTCACCCCTCTACCCCCCTTTTTTTAATGACTGTGAGACAAGTGGAGCCTCTTTCTCCTTCATGTGTGATTTTTGGGGAGAGGTGGTGAAGGCATTTAGGATCTGGCACTGTTGCAGCCCCTCCCCTGGGGAACTGGAGGTCTCTCTCCTCAGGGCTGGGTTAGTTCAGAAAGGGAGAAGGGTTGGAACTTTTTGGGGGGGAGGATCCTGTAGGGGCTGAACGAGGAGGCGGAGACTGGGCAGCGGCCCAGGATAGTTGCTGCTGCAGGGTCAGCCTGCTTGGCCCAGGCGGCTCCCCGGGCATGGCCTGGTGGGGCGAGGCTGCCCCAGCCCTTCCTGCTCCTTAGAGTGTTTTCCTACTGAGCAAGGGGTGGAGAATAAACCCCACTAGTCAGCCACTTTAAAAGAGGAGATGGGGAAGGGGTTCTCCCCAGCCCTGGTGGGGCTTAGACCTGCTTCTCCCATGGTCTTGGTTCCCAACCCTCCAGGCCCCTCAACACATGTCCTCCTGGGAGGAGGTGCCCCTCCCAGGACCCCATGCCCTGCTCTGCACACTTCTTGTCTTCATTCTCTCTCCCTGTGGCACCCATCACCCTTTCCCCCGTTACACAGATTTGCATTTACAAATTCTGGAAATGTCTGCAAGTTTTTTTCATGTTTGTAAATTGTGTATCTTCTGTTAGATTTTAAAGCTTTTAAAGTAAGTGTCTGTCTGTGATGCTGTGACCTATTTGTGTAGCACATTACAGATTACAAAGCGCTTTTATGCCTTATCTTATTTATAAACAATAACAATGGCAGACACTTATGTGGTGCTTGCTGTGAGCCAGGCTCTGTCCCAAGAACTGTATACAGGCTAACTTCCCCTCACACCAGCCCGTTGTGTGATGATCACCCCGTTATATAGAGGGGAGGACTAAGGCAGAGAGAGGTTCAGTGATACTCCTGAGACCACACATATTAGCAAGCTGGATTCAGATGTATCACTCTTATTTTTCAAAAATGAAAATCCTTCTCTTAAAAAAATTCAAAGGTAATACTGCAGGAAAAACTTAAATAATGCAAATGCAAAAAAGCAGAAAGCAAACTCCCCACCCCCCCATGCTCTGAGATAGACCAAAGTGTTAACAGGGGATGTCTAACAGGGGATGTCTTATCCATTTGGAATCCTTATGTATTTTATACATTAAATATTATAATATATATAATTACACTAATAGGCCCCCACCATCGTCCTGCAGGTGGTGGGACGGAAGCGCAGGTGTTAGGTTTACTTCAGGGTGCACAGCGATGCTGAGGAAGGGCCTGGACTTGAACCCAGATCTCCTCTTCCCACCGTAACCTGCCTCCTGGGAACTTGTCAGGAGCTGGTTTTTTATGAATCCTCCAGCCGGATTGTTGACACATGGTCTTCGGCTCAGTTGTGGGCACCTTCCAGGGTCGTAATTAAAAAGGGAACAGGCTTCAGACAAAGACAGAATAATGCAAATCTTCAGTTTCGGTTTAGAAAATCTGAAACTTGCGGTGGGGATATAGAAAAATAAGGAAGTAGAATGAGTCTTTCCCCCCCCCCCCCCCCTCCTTCTTTCTCTTTTCCAGAGAGAGAAGGGATTAGGAGGCCTCCTGGAAAAAGAGTCCAGGAGAGTCCTTTCCTGTGATAAAACCAGCCCCCTCCCCTCCCCCAGGGCAATTACAGAGCCTCCTGCCTGGAACCGTCCTCACCAGCCTGGAGGAGACACCACTCCACAAACAATGGGGGGAAGGAAAGGAAAGCAATGCATTTGTCAATGGTGCGGATGACTTCCTCAATGTACGACTCGCTTGTGCTCAGAAAATCCCTTCTTGCAGGTCCCCTGGTAGAATGTGTATATAGGATTTGCTTTCACTCCCCACGTCCTATTGCCCAGGAAAGCACATTTCAGACTGTAGGGATTTGGCCTCTGACTGTGAATTCATATGGACATTTGAAAGTGAAGGGAACCTCATCCTAAGAAGCCTCTCTCTTTTTCTGGATTTGACTGGTCAGGCAACAGCAATTATCCAAACCACAGCTCTGCACCAAGAGGGAAACCACAGGAAAAAGAAATTTGAACAAGCAGTGAAAATAGAGGTCCCCCAAAGCATGCATTGATGTTTTTCTCAGAGGCAAATCTTTTAATTCACGTTTTAAAGACTGGTCCAATAAATGGAGTTCTTTTGGTTTCCTGTTCCACAGCAGATAAGCAGGAAATTAGAAGGAATGGGAGAGGCCTACAGAATAAGAATGGATAGCCAGAGTGGAGATGGGGGAAACCGGAAAGGGAGAAACACGTGCTTAAACACCTCTGTGGCCCCTGGGGACCCTTAGGTGCTTGGTTTCTAATGAGAGTGCAGAAGGCCCATATCTCAACATGTCTGGAAAATGTGAATCCAGCAGACTATGTACAGGCTGCTAATAATATGACTGAGCATCCTCAAAAGATGAAGTGATGACCAAGGTAATATTATTAAACGCAGGTGAAGAAGACAAGACAGTGTGATACGTACAGATTTCCATCATTTCTTTATTCCTCATTGGAGAGACAGCATGGTTACAATAGACATGTGAGCGATGGCTAGACTGATTGATTACTGATTGACTAAATAGCTCTAGGCAGCAAGAACGCTGAATAAACATTTATTAGTCAGCTGGTGCAGGTCGGAAGTGGGCAGGTTGCTGGGAATAGGTAGATGAAAAGGCGTGGACCTTGTACTTTGCACTTCAGCGGCATTGAGAACTGTATGATCAGTGTTGAGTGGAGGGAGAGCCCAGGCAGGGAGCACAGAGCCAGGATGAGCGATGCACTGAAGCTGGCCCTGCCACTTTTCTCGAGCGCTGGCTGGGTCGCTCTCTTCCCTTTTGCTCGTGTGTGAAATGAAGGCCAGGAAAGTTCTACTTCTGGAGTTCTCCCATGGAGATTAATTGGGAAAAGGCGTGAAAACTGCCTTTGCACACAGCCTGGCATATCCTGATAGCTGCCGCTCTTTCTATTCTTATTCTTCTTCACAGTCCAAATCTGCCCCAGGGTGAATTCCAGGACAGCTTTGGAGAGGAAGTGATCTTTGAACCCAGTCTTGAAGTCACCATAGTAGGTGCAAAGGAGGTGACACCAGTTGAGAATAGTTTCCAATGGCTGTGATAAAAAGTGCACTGGCAGTTAGTTTGTTTCTGTGGAATACTATGTTGCTTGATGATGGTGGGCAAATGCAGCTTGACTGTAGAATACTTTGACTTTGGGCCAAGATCACCATTAATGATGCCAAGTGGAAATGCACCTCCGTTGGAGCATAGGTTCTTGACTGAAAGTAAGTGCTGTGGCAGAAATGTCCTTTAGTCAAAATCACAAACGAAGGTCATTCCTTGAGTCATCCCAAAATACAGCACCCAAAGTGGTATTTATCTACCACATTGGGGAACACATGCCGTCTTTAATAAGACTCCCTCAGCTAGTTATTCCTCCCTGGTTGGAAAAGGTGCCATCTATGGTTGAGCATCAGATAAAGTATTATGTTTAGGGGCCTCATGGAATGGGAAATCCTTAAATGTTCGATCTCTCTCTGGATAGCCACAGTAGATTTGGGTCTCCCAGCTCAGGCTTACTCTGGAGTGTGGGTGGAATAGTCGGTGCTATTTAAATTATTTTTCTTTCATTTCTCCCCTCCCTTCAGCGGGTATAGTTCAACTCACCCAAGTAATATGCTTATGTGATGGGACCTCAACATGGGCTTTTTGTTTTTGCTACCGCTGGTGATTGATTTTAAATACAAATATGTCATTGCTAAGAGTTTTTATGTGTTATTCTTTGTGGAGAATTTCTTTATGTATTCTTCGTTATTTATCCCCTGGCAATTTACCAATAGCAGCAAATATCAGTCCTTATTATTGTTTGGAGGAGCAGACTGTTTTTATGTTTTTCAATTAAAAGTGACTTTAACGTTTTCAACCGTGGAGAGAGATTTGATGATTTAGTGTTACAGGATAGCTGGTCTGAATGTCATATGATTGTGCTAACTGCCATACAGGTGTATTATAACCTGTTTTCTGAGGGGTATAGGGACTTGGTTTTCCTGGGATTGCATAATTATTGGCTCACTAGAAGTGCAGACAAGTTAAAAGAAGAGGTGGAGAGCATCTAGTTCACCCTCCTTCCAGTGTAGGGAACCTTCTACAAGGTTCTGAACAGATATAATAGATCATAATGACAATGACTAGAGCTCGATCAAACTCTTCCTACAAAACAATGTGAGAAATACCAGTAGAGGTGGTAACAAGTATCAAACTACTAGGTCCCTGGCACTGTGCTTGGTACTGGGCGTATTTTTTCAGGAATCCTAACGACCACCCTGATAGAGACTGCGCTATATCATACCCATTTGCAGGTGACGAAATGCACAGAGTCCGGAGTTTTAACCTAGAATTGTCTAATTCAAAAGCCAACCAGCTTGACTTTTTCTGATCTGTGGTTCTAAACGTGGCGGTCCTCTGACTACTGATGTGTGAGATGATTTGAGATGCTACAGAGATGAATATTTAATAATCATCTATATTAGTATGTATTAGGAAAAAACCCTGAGAACCATGAATCTCATGGTTTCTTGGATAATATTACATAGGGCGAAGCTAAATTCATTTTGATAAAATATGTGGATCCATTTAAAGAAAACTATTGGATAGATAGAGATGTGGGTGGTTTGTGACTATGGCAAAAATGATGATGGTGGCACTTGAATGAGTAAAGTGATTTCAGTGATGCATTTGTTCATAGATACAGTTCCATTGTGAATGTGCTTCTAGTGGCCAGAAAGTTCTTACAATGGGGTGGTCTCCTTGCCTGCACCTTTAGCCCACTAGTTCTGCTGGGTTCCCCTGGAGCCACACACGGGGAACCTGCGTACAGCTTTCTCATTCCCTTTGGTAGTTTCTTCTCCGGATTAAACGTCCGCAGCCATCTCAACCATTCCCCGTGTGCCTTGGTCATTTCTGACAGTATTTATTCTAAAATGTGGCCATCCCACACGAGGTCAGATTCCCTCTGGGATCTCTGGGAAGGCTGCTTCTGTGATGGCAATCTTCTTCAGCAGATGCTCTAGGGCAGTCCGACCTCCCACCCATTGCCTCACCTCTCGATGTTTTTCTCATGAACCACTCACCTCAGTTTTCTCATTTGTAAAATGGAGAGATGACATGTATGTAAAGTGCTGAGCACGGTGTATAGTAAATATACAGATTATCGTTACTACTGTCAAGTCACGTCTTTGGTGCTCATGAGTCCTATTCTCTGTTTATGCCTTTTCCAATATGAACCAGTCAACTGTAGCTTGCAAATTTACAGATTTAGGACTTTTGGCCTCATAGTGAAAGGACCCTTCCCAATTCCCTTTATCAGTTTTTCTTTTCAAATTAAAAAATAAAAAAGGATGTTTAACATCTTTTCACTTTCGAGTTCCGTTTCTCCCTTCTCCTTTTTTCTGGGTGATGGTTGAAGTTATTATAAAAAAAATTTTGTGTACATGTGATATAAAATAAACCGGTGTAGCCAAAATTGTCCAAAAGGTTTTTCTTGCATTGTCACTTGACTCGTTCACTTTGCAAGTCCTCAGGATATTATAGTTAAGATAGCTTGCAGCATTTTCTGTATATTTTACAGGACACAATTATACTTACAATGTATTCAGTTCTTATTAAACCACAGGGGAAAAAACTTTCCAAATTCTAAAAACTAGAAAAAATGTTTAAAGCACTTTAGACTTGAAGACATTAGGTATCTTATGTGTTCCATGTTCTCAATTTATTTTTGCAGCAGTAATTATTTTGCTGTCTGTAGTATTATTATGTTGGAACATTGGACTAATTTGTGTGTGAGTATATTTAGAACCTTTTACTCAGTCAGAATCTTGTATATCATGCCTGAATTTGTAACTACCCAGTATAGGACCCAAATTCGTATACAGTATTTAGCTTCTAGGCAACGATACATTATATAAACTGGCATCGTTTAGGTGGTGGCAGTCTCTCTCCGCCTGTTCTGTGAACTTGGGCAAAGTTTGTAAACTTTCTGAGCCTTCATCTCCTGTTTATCAAATGGGATAATTAGACCCTTTCTTCTTGTAACTCACAAGGGTGTTAGTAAAGGTGGCGTGGAAAGAATCCATCACTGTACCAGTGCGATCTGGGCGAAACCGTGAAGTTCAGTGTTTTAAGTGATGGTTGCGGAGACTTTGAACCTTAGTCCTTCAGAGTATTTTTGACCTTCTTGTTCGATGTTTTCTCAAGTGCAGTGTGGCCTAGTTTTCACGTATTTTTGAGACTACTAAGGCACTTGCTGGAATAATTGATGAGAATATGGAATTTCAACAAATTAGGGCTAGGAGTCAGTGCTCAACATGAAAGAATCTCACC
This sequence comes from Tapirus indicus, assembly GCA_031878705.1. NCBI lineage: Eukaryota > Metazoa > Chordata > Mammalia > Perissodactyla > Tapiridae > Tapirus > Tapirus indicus. The sequence goes on from CM062928.1 coordinate 15,144,953, forward strand.
TATATATTTGATGCAGGTTTTGCACATTAAGCAAGCATGTAAAGGCACAGTGAGGGGAACAGTGATTACTGTCAAACCTGGGTTTTCTTTGCAGATGGGGAAGCTAGTGACAGCATATCAGATGAGGCATTAGCTTAAGGAGAACTTAAAGGACACTTGAGACTTATGGAATCTCCAGGATTTTCTGGTCTTTGTTTACAGCTAGCAGCTATGTTCTAGCTTCTTATGCCTTTCCCAGAATTATGGAAAACATAATTCGAGAATTATGTTTTGATGTATGATCATGTCCTTTACCTGCACCATAGGCTTTGGTGGCTGCTGCTTTCGGCCACGTTTCACCATGGCATTCCGCACCCTCTACCGTGCCTCCTGTTCTAGCCTCACTCCCTTACACATAGACCAGGTTCTAGTTCAACCAGCCTACTTGTTTTTTCTGAGTACCAGGTGTTCGGGCCTTCTGCATGGAATGTTCTTCCTTCCCAGCTATGTCTACTAAAGTCCTGGTGGTCAGGTTTCCATCTCGAAGACCCCTTGTTCATGAAGCCTCTTGTGGTCTTTCCCCCTACCCCACGCAGGCATGCTTTTTCTCTTCTTGGGACTACTCTGTGGGAAGAACATGGCGGCTTGACCTGGGTTCAAATTTCCCACCTGTTGTTTACCTGAGGAATGATCTTGGAGGGTCAGTTGATGTTCTCAGAGCCTCAGAATGTGGGACAGAGGATTCCTTACTTCCACAAGACAGTATAGTTGGAGCACCTAACACGGGGCCCACCCTTAGTTTCTCTCCAGGCGTTGGTATCTTGTCTCTCCCATTTCCCTAATGGTGGTTTTTATATTTGTTGTTGTATTAGCGTTTGTGTCTTTGTCTTATCTTGTTCTGATAAATTATAATCTTATGGAAGAAGACACTGTCTTTACTTTGTTTCCCCAGTAGTCCCTGGCACAGAGCTTTGTACATAAATGGGCATTTTGCTGATTTCCATAGAATCAAGTTGGTCTGGAGTTATCCGGTTAAGGGATGAAATTGGAGAGCTCTTGTGTTCAAAAGGGCCTTCTCCTTTTTTATCCTTGTATTTCTTTCTCCCCATCTTTTAGCTTCCATTTTTACTTCCTTTAATACTGAGAAAACGCAGGCTCACTTCAAAGAGTCGACTTCAAAGCCCGTTTGGCTGAGAATTGCTCGCCACTGAAGCCTATAGAGTTGGCATCAATGGCAGACCTTGTGTCGGTTGCATTTAAGAGTTTTCTGGGACTTCTATTTTTGTAATCCTTTTAAAGGGGGATGGGGGAGGGTTACAGAAACATCTGCTTCTTTAAAAAAATCAAACATAAGCCAGTGTAATTCCAAAAAAAGTTAGGATATTTAAAAACAGGCAATTTTACAATTGGTGGAAAAGAACAAGTCTTTTTCTTAAAAAAATTACTTTTGGTATTTTGTCCTAGTTATGAGAGCTTAGAATGGAAATGCTGTCTTAACTTATAAGCAACATTTTCTAAAATGGCTCAGCGAGGTTGCAGGTTACATAGCAGAAAAGAGAGCTTGGGCCTTGAGACCTCGCACCCAGCTTTCCTTTGAGCTGTGGGTGTGGGCTGAACTAGACTAGAGGGAGATTAAAGACCAGTGATCTCCCTACTATGGACCCTTTGATGCTCTTGATTGTTGACGTTTTGAGGTCTGGAGTGACTGACTTCCAGGAATGAGAATTGGAACCCTCCCAGTTTCTATGGTAGTCCCAAAATATATTTACTGAAGTCCTACTGTGTGTCAGCGCCATACCAAGCCTCCCCCAACAGCCTTACTGAGTGTGTTTGTGAGCCAAGAAGCTCTTCATGATCTAACATTTGCCTCCGGCCCAGTCATACACCTCCTGCGCCAGCCGCTGCCTTTGCACAAAGCCTGGAATCTTCTTTCCTCTGCTCCCAAACTCTTACAGTCTTATTGGCTTGATGAATCCTGACTCACCCTTCAAGACCTGTTTTCAGGGTGAAATACTTTATGGAGCCATCTCCCCGTTTTCCCTCAGTGGGTTCCTTTGTTCTCCAATATGACCTTGTGAACACCAGTGAGGATGTTCATTTTATTCTTCAGTAATTATCCATTTATACTTCTATTCCTGCAAATTGTAAGCACTTTGAGGGTTGAGTGGCATAAACAAGTGCTATAGGAGTTGAGACTAGGTTGAGGTTAGGTGATCAGGGGAGGTTTTAAGGATGAGATCTGTGTCAAATCTATAAAGATGGATGCAATTTGTTTGCAAAATTGAGGAGGATGGGCTTAGGCAATTTAGACTATTAGGAGACAAGGGTGGAAAGGTGTCTTGGAACCTGAATGAGATGGGCCTCAAATACCAGCCAGGATGTTTGGCCAACTTTAGAAGAGGAATGAGATGATTAGAGTGGAATTTTTCAGAAGATCTGTCTGGGTAGGAGTAGGCAGGATAGATTTAAGGGAGAGTAAGATGTGCCAGGAAGGCCAGCTAGGAGAACATTGGTGAGGTCTGGGAATGAGGTGACAAGGGTGTAGACCAGGTCTGCCACCTGTTTTTGCACAGCCAGAGAGCTAAGAAAATATGTTGTGATGTGGAAATTATATGAAATTCAAATGTCAGTGTCCATAAGTAAAGTTTTGTTGGAACACAGCTATCCTTATTCATTTACATATTGTCTGTGGCTGCTTTCACACAAACATGTCTGCCTTGAGTAGTTGCAACAGAAACCGCATGGCCTGCAAAGGCTAAAATATTTACTATTCAGCCCTTCACAGAATACATTTGCTGACTTCTGGTGTAGGGTGAGTGAGAGTATGAATGGAAAGGAAGGAATGGGCTGGATTAAAGGATGCTTTAGAGGAAGATGCAACATAGGAGAGTTTTCCCAAGAACTTGCTCTTCCCTTCTTCTGTGTAACTGCATTTCTTGGTGGTGGCACCCCAGATGTGGGCATCATTAGGGCAGGGAGTGTGCTTTCATGCTGGGGGGCCTGGGCTAGTCTTAGAGTAAACCCAGACCACCTGGGTGGCTCTGAATCCCACGTGGGTTCCTTATGCTTAGACCAAGGATGGCTTCCTGGCTGCTGATGGGGCGGGGTGAGACGGGATGGAAGCCGAGAGGCCCACACCTGACTGATTGAGGGCTTTTGGGGGCAACTGTGTCCTGCAGAGGGGGCAGGAAGAGAGCTGGAGGGGGAGTAGCCTCGGGAGGCTGCCTTCTACCCAGCCTCTCAAGGGTGCGTTTGTGTGTGACTTGAGCAGTTGGAGCTCTTTGTTTCTGGCTGGTGTTGAACCTTCTTTTCCTTGCCTTTGGGGATGAGAGAGGAAGCTCTGATGACTCCCTTTAGCCCTGAGTGAGGAGAAGGCTGGGAGGTCAACTTCCCCACTGTCCTGTGCCTACTGGGGGGTGGGGGGAGGGTATCACCCACAGAGCTCTTTGAGTATGGAAAGACACAAAGAAGAAGCATGGGTGAAAAGGGAGGTCCAGGAGGAAAACAAAATACCCCCGTGCATGTCCCCAGTCAGGGAATAGGCATGACTTTCACTCAGCCTTAGGAGTGCCGAATGGGCATCTCAGACCGTGAGTGAGAGGGAACATGCCATTAGTTCAGGACACATCCTGGGGACTTAAAGTCTCTTACCGCTTTTCAAAAAACGGAGTCTTATTCCTAGGAGAGATTTTAGAGAGGGTCTGGGCTAAGCATCTCATTTTGCAGGTGAGAAACCCAAGGCCCAGATGGATGGATTTACCAAAGCTGGTTGGTGTGGAACTAGGCTTTAATCTCAGGCCTTTTATTAGTATTATTACTAAACAATTCTTAACTTTTTTGCCTGCATACCATGTGCCAGATGCTACTAGCAGCCTTAATTTCACTACAACCTTGGGAAGTAGTTATTGTCCCTATTTTACAGGTGAGGCAAGCGAGGCTTAGGGTGGCTAACTTGCCCATGATCCAGTAACTGGAGATGGGATTCAGTCTCATTCCAGAGTCTGTGTTCTTAACCAGTAGGTGCACATAAAACTGTTCTGAGTAGCTTTCTAGCTCCTGTTCCCATAGTGTTCAGTCTGTCCTCTATTTCTATTAATTCATTGACCATGCACTGAGTACCTGCGAGAAGCCGGGAGGATACCCGGTTAGGCAAGGACACATAGGACGCCATCTTGGTTTTGGCCAAGCCAAAGGGAATGTGAAAGGCGGGGCAAGGTAGGGAATGATTGTTCCACAGCATCCCCCTCCCCGCCCTCTTGGCTTCAGCTCCAAGATTCCCTCTTCTCTGAAGCTGTCCCTGACCCCCCAGGCAGAGTTGATTTCGCCCACCTTTGTGCTCCTGTCGTACCTCATGCTCTGTCTTTTGCATTTCACACTGTGTTGCGTCTCCCTTGGACTCTCAGGCTAAGAGCACGTGTCATTCATCTTTGTATTCCTACCTCATACGTGCAACGTTTGGCATATTGGGGACACTCAGCAAATGTTGCATGAATGAATGAATGCAGACCTGGGTTGCCAATGGTTCTCCAACTTTATTTTGCAAAAGAATCATTTGAGGAGCTTGTTCAAGATTCAAACTCCTGAGTTCTACTCCTGGTGACCGACTCCTAGGTTTGCAGTGGGACCCCAGAATCGAAATTTCCCCGAAGTTCCCAGGTGTTTCTGATGCGGGTGGTCTACAAGCCACACTTGGAGCAGCTCTGGCACAGGTGCCGAGCCTTCTGGAATACAGACAGGAACCAAACATTAAAAATAGCACTCCATTCATTTGCTTGTGCTGAGATGCCAAGTGCCCCCTCCTGCTGCTGACAGGCCGGATGTGGGCCAGTTCTCAGCCCAGGGAAAATGAACAGTGTCTTCTCCGTGGTGCCCAGAACAGTCTGAGTCAGTGGAATGTGCCGGCCAGTCAGGCAGAAGGGAACTTCGACTTCTTTTTTAAACCTTGGTGGGAACTGTGTTGGCAAGAGGAACTGGGAGGAGAGGAAGCTCGATGTGGGGCTCGGGGTTGGCCGACGTCGCCGGGCTGGCTGTACTTTGGGTGGCCGCCGAGGGCCATTGCTATATATGCCCCTTTCCTCTTGAAATAGTCACTTCCCCTGCTGGGTTGTGTGTTGGTTGGCCGCCATGAATGTTGTTCAAGGGGGCCTCCTGGGATGTTACAAAGAGAGGATTGGGCTGGGCTGTGGTGGGGCTGTGCAGCAAGACAAGAGAGCTAGCTGGCTTTGCTCCTGTCACACCTCTGAGTCATTGTAAGATTCAGAGGGAGTGGCTTCGGCGCCCTGGGCTGGCTTTTCCATCTGTAAAATGGGTGGGGTGAAGGGGCAGAGTAATAAAGCTTATTTCTTCTCCTGAAAGGAATGTTTTGTGGCCAAGATTGAACACAGGCTCTGTTGTTGGTCTGATGCTATTGGTGAAGGTTCAGGAAGCTCGACTTTTGGAATTAACTCTTTTAGGGCATGTGTGGTGAATAGTGCCGAGTCTCTTTGTCACTTTTGTGCTGATGAGAGTCCACTAGGACATCAGCTGCAGGAGGACAGGGACGTACGTGGTCTTTCTTCGTCTGTATCCCCACTGCTTAGAACTGGGCCTGGCACACAGTAGGTCTCTGTAAATATTTATAGAGCTAATAGCTCCCAATACGGGTGCCTACTAAGCATCTTTGTCTCCTTCACAGGTTTGACTTGCTATTTGAGAAGGGGGGATCTGATGAGCAGGACATTTTTGAAGGAAGACACTAAGCTTACACCTTTGTTTTGAATGTTTCATCCCTTTTCTCTGCCTGACATGAAGGAGTATCAGAGCTTAAGGAACTGGTGAAAATCTGTGTGGTGGAATGAACCCTGCAAAGAGTCTGGGGACTTGGGTTCAAGTTCTGAGCTCATTACTTTATAGGTGTGTCACTTAGTAACCTCCCCTAGGCTTGGTTTCCTCATCTTAAAATAGATGAATAATACCCACCCCAGGCCACCTCTCGAAGTCGTGAGAGGCTCATATAAGGCAGTGTGTGTGAATGTGCTGTACGCACACAGGGCGTGCAGGAGTGATCACGTGTGTGTAAGCAGGAGGGTGTGGTCAGCCTTAAGCCTCTAAGTGAGGTGACTTCTGAGGTTTACCCCTCCTGGAGCGATTGGGAAGTAACCCAGCCTCAGTGGTGAGCTCTCAGCTCCTCTAGAGCAGGTCACACCCCCGGCCCGTGTCCGCAAGTATTTTGGTATTAAAAAAAAATACCCCATATTTTATTGTGAAACCCTTAAATTAGCAAATCCCAGGCTGGCGGAATTAGGCATCCCAGGCAAACCACACGCCCATGTGCAAATGCCTGCTACAGTGCTTCATTTTCCCACTAACTCTTACCACTACCTGACAGTGGAGTGCACACTTACTTATTTGTGCATGGTCTGCCTGCCCCGGGAGATGTCAGCAGCGTGAGGGCAGGGCTTTATTTTGTTCACTGTGGAATTGGCTGCACCTGGAACAGTTGCTGGCACACAGCGGGTGCCCAGTAAGTATTTGTGGAATGAAAGAATGAATACCGATATTCAGTGGGTGTGAACTTCTTTGACCTTAGTCTAGACCAGTGGTTCTCAAAGAGTGTTCCTGGGACCTCTGGGGGTTCCTGAGACCCTTTCAGGGGGTCTGTGCGGTCAAAACCATTTTCATAATGATATGAAACTCTTTGTCTTTTCACTCTCATTCTCTCACGGATGCAAATCTCAGTGAACCAGTATTTTCCAAGTACTCAATGCATGATGGCACAAAACCCTGTAGGGTAAAAAGAGCCATTCAAAGTGCAGTGGATGCAAAGACCAGTGGATTTTCACGTAACGGAATATGAAAAGTTCTCTGACGTAGTTTCAGATTCCACACTACAGCCGGCTTTTAAAAAACTACCTACCACTTGTCGAGTTTTGGTGTAGCATCAAAGAAAAATATCCACAGTTACTGAAAAGGCTATGAAAACACTCCTTTTCCCAACTGCATGTTTGTGTGGGGCAAGGATTTCCTCATAGACTTCAGCCCCCAAAACCATCTTGTAATAGAGTGAATGCAGAAGCACAGATGATAATCCAGCTGTGTCTTATTCAGCCAGACATCAAAGAGACTTGCAAAAATCTAAAATAATGCCACCCTGCTCACGAATTATTTTTTTGTATTGGAATATATCAACATTTTCCATAAAGATGTTATTTTTGTTAACAGGTAATAGATTTATTATAAACAAAAGCTCTTTGGGATCTTCAGTAATTTTTAAGAGCATAAAGGGGTCCTGACAGCAAGTAGTTTAAGAAGCACTGGCCTGGACAGAGTGCATGGGCGGTGGAAGGGACTGCGTCCATCCTGTAGCTCGTGCAGAATTCTTTTCTAGGTGGGCGGTTACTGTTATTGAGCTTCCCCTACGTCAGGGTGCCTGTCTGAATGATATGTTTGCGTGGCTTTGGGCAAGTTGCTGTCTTTTTGGGTCTTCGTTTTCTCATTTGTTGAAAACTAGGCCCGGGGGCTGGGGTGGATGGTAAGATAATGTGTTGGGTCTCCTCCAGCTCTAAGATTTTCTTATTTAATTCTTGGAACCGTCTCCACGTGGTAGTTGTGTTCACCCCCTGAGAGAGACGGGTGCGAATTGAAACAGAAGTATTCAGGGAAAAGCGAGGCTTAAAGCTGAACAAGCTTTGCCTATGAGGCAGAGAGGACTTTGGACGTGGAGACTGTTGCCTCTTGCGGACGGGCACACTGAGGCTCTCTGCCTCTGAAACCTGGGACAAGTGACACTGGTGGAGTTTCAATTATATTGGTTCTGGGTCCCAGACTGTCTCCAACCTGTAGCCTGGCACTTCCTTTCCTCAGCCCACGATGACAGCAGTGGCCTCACATGGGGCCTCTCCTGGGATTTATCGAGCAACTGAGGTCTGTGGTCTGGGGCCACCTGTCCTTCCCGCTGGACCAGCCAGTCCGCAGGAGGACACTGCGCGTGTGTGTTTATTTTCATTGCTCCTCTATAACTTGCTGCTGCTCTTTTCAGCGCAACAGTGCTTTTTCAAAGAGACCATGTGTGTGTTTCCCCACGACGAGCCATGAAATACGTTGAAATCTGTTTTGTCCAACCTGAAAACATTTCCATATCATTGTGCCCATAGAGCATGGCACGTTATGATGGAAAATTGATGAAAGTTGGATCTGGAGAATTAAATGAACCAATGCACGCAAAGCACCGAGCACCTTGCTGGTCTCGACAACAATGGCAACAGAAATAATAATAAAGTTAAAGTAACACATTATTATTAAGATCAGTGTTTGTTTCTCTTTAGCAGTCTTGATCATTGATTTGTACAAGTCACATTATACCCGTTTATTCTGCAGCAAAAAAGCACTGAGTTTTTCCAGTGTGCCAGGCAAAGCTGTGAATTTTATGTCCTACGATTAACGTGGTTAGAAATGCATACGACAGAGCTTCCCAAACACCAGTCTGCAGACCTACGCACAGCCTGTGAAAAGTTTCCAGCGGTCCATGTAAAAAAGAGAAAAATAAGGACATTATACTGAGGTTCTCGTGACATTAACTCAGTTCAGTGGATTGTCCTTTCAGCAGAATATGGCCTTGCTGTATTTTTAGGGGGAAAGTATTTCCTTCTGTGAAACAAGAATGACAATAGGTGGTAAGTACCCTTTATTTGGCAAAGTAAAAAAATTGTAACCCCTTGGTCGACCTTTAATGTTTTGCATGTGTAATGTTTAAAAATGCATTGATCCGTGAAATCTAAAACCCTGCTGATAAAGCCATAAAATGTTAGCACTAGAAGGGACCTTAGGAATCAGTCAAAGCATGTTCCCCTCATTGTACAGGTAAGGAACCTGAGACTCAGAGAAAGCATGTGACTTTCCCAAGGTCACACAGCGAATGTGAGGCAAGTCAGGGTTAAAACCCAGAGAGGATGTCTATGAACTCTGGTTCGAGTCAGCCACACTCAAAACTGTATTGAAATTCTGCCTCTGCCGCTTAACGAGCTGATCTCTTATTTGTGAAACCGGGGTACCTACCAAGGAGTTAACATGAGGATTTGATGAGATGATTTGGTTTAGGAGAATTTTTGGCTCAAGAGCAAAGGAAACACTCTTCTCTTTGCCTCTTCTCCGCCCATTAATAAATAGGTTCTTAGGACATGTCAGTGGGTGACATCAGTCAGAAGGTCCCTGCATTTACTACTTGTGATTCTAAGTAATATCCCTGGTTATGAATGGTGGTTTCTCACCCCACTCTTGGTGGTCTGTCTCTTCAACTGTTTTAGTGATTTCGAGGATCTATTTTGATCCCCCATTGCTACCCCCACTCCCAATCCCAGGCACAGGTCCTAGGAGGATGGCGTAAAAAGGGTTTGCCCAGGGCCCAGTGCTATGCATACAACTTGAGCACTCTTCCCTTCCTTGAGGGGACCTGCCTCCCCCTTGGAGTCCTAAGATGATTGACAAGCATTTTCTTTCTCATCTGGGACACTGAGAGGCAGCCTTTTAACAGAGATACCACAGAGTAGCTAACATGCAGAAATTCTCATGACATACTGTTAGATTTAAAGACCACAGAACATCCCATGCTCCCTCCTGAAGCCTTGTAATAACGGACATAAATTATCTGTGGGAATGGAATGGCCCCGGCCTCAGCCGAGCTGTACCACGCTCTCCTAGTGACAGTTAGTGACTCCATATGTTGACAGATGAGGGAAGCATGGTAACTTGGCAAATGGCCCCAGTCGCCTCTGGCTTGCTGCCACAGGCTTGTCCTAGAGACCCGGGCAAAGTGATGTATGCAAAACGCCCACCTTTGTTCTTGGTGTCCAGTGGGCCCTCCATGGGTGACGGTCATCACCGCTGGGATTCCCGAGTGTAGCTGGACCTGAGGTCCTCTCTCTACACGTTAGCTGAGTGTCGTCTTCTTAGGTCTCTCGTGTCCTGCAGGATGGATGAGTTAGATGCCCGTGATGGGCCCATCTGTGCACAAGGGAAGGAATCACATGTGGCTTCTATACTGAGGCTTGTTGTGCTTGGCTTGGGGCGATCTCAGCAAATGCATTTTCCATCCTGGCATGTCATGTTAAGAAAATTTATGTTGTATTGGCTTCAGCCAAGTCAGCCACCGTGCTTTACTTTAGTAACTCTGCGAGGAGTTTATCATCTATTATTTATTCAGGTAACACAGTGTATCTCTTTAATTTTGGTGTTGCTCCATCTGTCATCCCTGGTCAGTGCACCGTGCAACCAAGAGGACTGTCTGCTATGTTTGAGAAGCACCTTGAACATTTTTATTTTGGTTGTTATTCGTTCCCAAATGTGCATTAAATGGAATTAAACAAAACCTCATTTTTTAATTGTCAAAGGAAACCATGCCCTGTGTGGAAATTATGGCTAGTAGAGAAACATATTAAAAAAGTTGCCTTTAACTGACTCCCTGAGGAGACCACTGTCAACGGTTTGGGGTGTGTCTTTTTGGTATTTTTTTTAATGCATTAAGGTAATTTACTTGATGTCATACTGCACATATACAAATTCTTAAATGGAGACGGTGCATTTAATTGAGAGGGCTATTTTGAGGGTTTATTGAGATAAACGTGAAAATGCTTAGCACAGCGCTGGCACCTAGAGATGGTCAATAAATGAAGGCATTTTTATGGAGGATATAGAGCAGAGGGGACTCCAGGTCTGGCTCTGTCACATCCTAGCTCTAGGGCCTCGTACCAGCCATGGAAGTGCAGTGCCTTTGTTTCCCCATCTGTAAAATGGGGCTCATTATAGCATACCCCCAGATGTCACGTATAAGATCCTTGGAGCTGTGCTGCATTCTAGCCAGCTCACAGTAAATATTGGCTGGTCTTATTCAAGAGAAATGTAGGACAACACATTTGTAAACAAAGCAGGTGTTCCATCCTGTCCCACCCGCCCCATACTCTTAGTGAGTGAAAGACACTCTCTTTAATTTACAGTCTGTTGAATGGCCTGGTGTCAGCTGGGAGCAGCCCTTGAGGATGGACACAGCATATGCTCTTTGTACCCCACGTGCAGGTAGTCCCTGCCTCCTAGTCTGTCTTTAGCTAATGAATGAAGGCTTGCAGATCCCCTCTTCCCGACACTCTTTTCTCTCCTCCGTCCACTTCCTCCCCAAGAGTCAGGGAGACAGTAAGGTGGTCTCTCCTTCCCAGACCCTTGGCTCACACTGGCTTCCTTTCTTGAAGCTCCTGTTACCCGATCAGAGACTAGCCGTCTGGCTGTCATTTCTGCCTCGTCCCCCCAAGTCACCCATGAGGAGAAGGCTTTGGTGTCGTGTCCCTAACCAGAGCTGAGCACAGTGGCCTTCCTCAGGGACAAGTTTGTGCACCAGGGCGGCCCCGTGTGTCTCCGTTGTCCTCACAGACCACGAGTGGGGTGCACCCAGACCCATACCCCCAGACCCGCCAGGCCTTACACGTTGAGTTACTCAGCACTGGAGTGCTGCGTGATTTCTGACCCGCTGCACCACAGCGTCCTGGAAGTCTGGTTTGTGTGGCCAAGAATGCACCTTTCTTTCCTGAAAAGAGCACGGGCTCAGTGTGGGCGCGTGCTGGGGGCCTGGCTTCCCTCTCCGGTTTCCTCTGGTGCCCGCACCCCCAGAGCTGTCAGTCCTGTCTGCCTCAGCTCTGCTGGGCTTGTGGGCACGTGGCCAGCACTTTGCATTTTTGAGTCATTCAGGCCAAGTCTTTATCCTGCTGGTGCATCCTCCTCATGACTTCTAGCGTTTCAGGAACCATGCCAGTCTGCCCCACTCAGAGGGTGAGTGTCGGGGGGGTGGTGGTGAAGTGCTTTCCTAACCGAAGGCCGTTTATCAGACCACGTTCCACAGATTGACACTGAGAGATCACAAGGGTATTTACCTGTTTGCCTTGGAGGATTGCTTCAATCTGCAACGAAGCAAACTCCTCCTTGATAAAAGGCAGGGGGATATGGGCTCTTGGCAACCAGTCATGCCAGGAGGAGGAAGGCGGGACTGGAGAAAACCTCCTGACTGGTTGCAGGCTGGGTGTAGTGTCTTGGGCAGTTTGCTTCCTCTGTTTGGACTTCATTTGTAGAATGGAAGTGAGAGCATCCTTTATCTTGTAGCAGTGTTGTTAGGATTATTGAGGATGCAAAAAATTTCCTGACATATAGGAAGAGCTCAGTAAAGGGCTGCTGTTGCCATAAGATATTATCATAAATTTGCATATTTTGTTACTTCCCCGGGGAGGGATTAAGTGTGTGCTTATTTAAAAGGTTAGGCTACAAAATAAAGCTCTATAAACCTTAGGGCAGGATGGGTCTTGCTTAGTTAGCAGTGTTTGGTGATGAGGGAAAAGTCACACTTGTCACTCCTCTCTTCTTCAAGGCAGGTCTCGGCTGGCCTCTCAGTGAAAAACGTGTAGTAGTTTATGTGACTTTCTTTTCCCTTTCTGCTTCAGATTTGACCTTTTGTTCCTTCAGGTGATTGGAAAATTTCTCAGACACCTGCTTCCTTAGGATTGGTGTCCAGGCAAGACTAAGAGAAAGAACCAGATGAAGCTGGCTCCATGAGCTTCCTCTCTGTGCTCAGGGTTCTGATTTCCATCAAAGGATGATGTCCCCTCCGCCGACCACAAGAAAGGTTGAAGCTTGCTCTCTGGGGCCCAGGGTGGGCAGAGTTTGATGAGGAGCGGAGTGGGGCCCAAAGCATTGCTGGTCTGTGGGGTGGAGTTGAGTCTCCCCCATGCAACGTATAGGTTGTAGTCTTTGGCAGCATGCATCGTTATTTCTGGATTCCTCTGGGTGCTGTTCACAAATGCAGGTGCTTCTAGCCACTGCTGTGGGCCAGAGAGGTCGTTGTCAGACTGAGAAGGGTGACCGCTTACTTCTGAAAAGCTGTCTTAAATATGTACTTTCGCAGAAAGGAAAGTTTTGTCAGTGTCATACTTGAAGAGTACAATCTGCAAAGGGCTGGTATGTGCCATCTCATTGGATCTTGGAACAGTTCTGTGACATTAGAAGGCAGGAGGGACAAATCTCATATTATGGGCAAAAGAACAGAGGCCCAAACAAGGTGAGGTGTCTTGACCCCGGTGATGGAACAGGTAGTTAGATGCAGGACCAGGATGCAGGTCTCCAGACCCACAGAAATAGTCTCCCTTTTCCCTTAGATCAGTTCTAGAGTGGGGAGGGGGGTGGCCTCTGCTGTGACCTGTTACCAGTAGCCTTCTGCACTGTCCTGCTATGACCTCATCAGCAGCCACCTGATCTAACCAAGCAACTGATCAACCAACCAGCCAGCCAACCACTTCCACCCAGCTCCTGACTTCCTATCCTCTCCCTTTCTCTCTTATTCTCTCTTCCTTCTCCCTCCCTTGCCTTCTCCCCTCCCTCTGTCTCTCTCTAGAATCATAGTTCTCAGTAGCTCCCGGCCCCCTCCCTGCACAGGCCTGTGACCCTAAGCCTGGTATAAACCCGCCCCTTTCCCTCCTAGTTAAGAAGCCCTGGTGAACCGTGCAAGTGACGGCTGTTTTGGAGAGAGCTCTGAATTTGCTCTGCTTAGACAAGAAGTCAACCATTCGTAAGCTCCTAGTAACAGATTTTGGGCAGTATTTCTTACGACTGATGGCAGCCCACCTTTCTGTTGCCATCTTGTCAACTGAGAGCCACTTTTCTAGAGGCTAATGATTAGCTGCTAATTGGATAAAGCACTTGGTTCAAAAGTGTCCATGAATACACGTGGACAGCTTTATGATGACCCACATTAAATGACAGGATGTTACTGTTGAGGCCCTGGCGTATTTCACTTAAGCATCCAGCCTGCAGGTATTTATTGGATGCGTCTGTGCCAGGCTCTCAGAGGGGAACAAAGGAACTGAGAAGGTGTGTTCCTTAGCTTACACTGTAGTTGGGGAATTTGAGGAAAATACTAGATACCCCCAGGCTGGTGTGAAATGAGGCCTTGAGCACAGTGGCCAAGAGTGAGGAGGTCTGGGTTTCTCTTCTGGTTCTTGCCTTCCACCTGGCAGTGCTGCCTTGGACAAGTCAACTAACTTCTCTGGTCCTTCATCTGTATACTTGGAGCAGTGCCTGGCCTGCTCAATGTTGGCTGCTGTCGTGGTCATTGATGGTGATGATAGTGGATTGTGTCAGTGGTTTAAACATTTTTATTGTGTGATATTTCATAATCGAAAGAATATAGCTGAGTTACAAGTGCGATAATAAAGTGTACAGCTGTGAACCCACCACCCAATTATTTTGTTTACCTGTGTTCGTTTTTTTGCCCATCGCTTGCCTACCCCCAAGCAGATCACCACTGTCCTGAATTATGTTTGTTGCTTCCCAACATTAAAAAAAAATCTAAAAACATACCTGTGCATATACCTAAGCAAGATATTATTTCATTTTGCTTATTAGGGGTGAGTCTCACACAGTTTTATGTGACTTGCTTTTTCCACTCAGTATTGTTTTTCTGATATTCATCCATATTGTGTGTTGTGTTAATTTAGTTTTATAAGCATAAACTGTTGGTGTGTTATTTTGCAGTTTATCCATTCTACTGAACCAGGGATATTTGGCTTTTCCCACTTTGTTGGTTGCTGGGAGCATTCCTGTTTGTGTGTCCTGGTTCACCTGCAGTGAGAGCTTCTGTGTGGCTCATTTCTGTGAATGGAATTGCTGTGATGAAGTTTAACTTCACAAAACTGCCGAATTGTTTTCCGGAGTGATTGTGCCCAATTTCCACCCCCCATCAGCACTGCATGAGTTCTTCTTGATACATGGCTTTTCCACCATTAGATGTTATCAGAGTTCTTAATTTTTGTAAATCCAGTGAGTGTGAAATGATATATTTTTGTGGTTTTCATTTAAGCAGTGATTTATATTTTTATTGGTCACTTGTATTTCTTCTATGAAATGTTGTTCAGATCATTCAGTCATTTTTTCTGTTGGGTTATTTGCTTTATCTTATTGATTTATTGAAGCTCTTTATATATTCTGAAGGTTAATTCTCTCTTGGCTATATACATTGCATCTTCTCTCAGTTTGTGGCTTGTCTTCACTTTCTTTAAGGTATCTTTTGTTTCCCCCCTTTTTGCGAGGAAGACCAGCCCTGAGCTAACATCCGTTGCCAATCCTCCTCTTTTTTCGCTGAGGAAGACTGGCCCTGGGCTAACATCCCTGCCCATCTTCCTCTACTTTATATGGGACGCCACCACGGCATGGCTGAGGAGCAGTGCGTCGGCGGGCGCCCGGGATCCGAACCCATGAACCCTGGGCTGCCAAAGCGCGAACTAAACCACTGCGCCACCAGGCCGGCGCCCGGGATCCGAACCCATGAACCCTGGGCTGCCAAAGCGCGAACTAAACCACTGCGCCACCAGGCCGGCCCCATCTTTAAGGTATCTTTTGAGGAACTGAAGTTCTTAGTTTTGATGGGGTCAGATTTATCAGTCACTTTTTTTTATGTTATGTTTTTCAGTTTTGTTAAATATTTTCTTACCTTGAAGTTATAAAGATATCCTTCTCTATTTTATTCTAAACGTTTCAGGGTTTGGCCTTTCACATTTATGTCTTTAATTTGTTTAGTGGTGATTTTGGTGTATGATATGATGGTAGAGATCCAGTTTCACAGTTTTCCATGTGGATGGCAAATTTTCCAGCATTATTGGATGAATTCTTCTCTCTTGCCAATGATCTTAGTGCCACAAGCACCATATAACAAAGTTCCATAGGTGGGTGGGTTTCTCTTCTATTGTTCCATTGGTCTATTTGTCTGTTCCTTTACCAGCAACACACTGTGTTATTACTGTTAGCATTATACTAAGTCTTAATAGGTGGTAGAGGAAATCCCTCCACCTGATTCTTCAGGAAGAGGTCTTGGCAGTTCCTGGCTTTTCGCACTTCCTTTTAAGTTTTAGGATCAACTTTCTGGAAAAACCCACCTTATTTGGATTTTGGTTGAGACTGCACTGAATCTATCATCGACTTGATGAGAATTGGTGTCTTTCTTTTTTTAAAAATTTTTTTGCTGAAAAGAACAAAGCTGGAGGCATCACAATCCCTGATTTCAAAATATACTATAAAGCTACAGTAATCAAAACAGCATGGTACTGGTACAAGAATAGACACACAGATCAATGGAACAGAATTGAAACCCCAGAAATAAAACCACACACCTATGGACAGCTAATCTTCGACAAAGGAGCAAAGAACATACAATGGAGAGAGGGAAGTCTCTTCAATAAATGGTGCTGGGAAAATTGGACAGCAACATGCAAAAGAATGAAAGTAGACCATCTCCTATCGCCATATACAAAAATCAATTCAAAATGGATCAAAGACCTGAAAGTGAGACCTGAAACTATAAAACTCCTGGAAGAAAATATAGGCAGTACACTAATTGCGATTGGACGTAAAGGGATCCTTTCAGATTCCATGTCTACCCAGACAAGGGAAACAAAAGAAAAAATAAACAAGTGGGACCTCATCAGACTAAAGAGCTTCTACAAGGCAAATGAAACCAGGATCAAAATGAATAAACAACCCACCAGCTGGGAGAAAATATTTGCAAATCGTTTGTCTGACAAGGGATTAATCTCAGTAATATACAAAGATCTCATACAACTGAGCAACAAAAAAACAAACAACCCGATCAAAAAATGGGCAGAGGATATGAACAGACATTTTTCCAAGGAAGAGATACAGATGGCCAATAGACACATGAAAAGATGTTCAACATCACTAATCATCAGGGAAATGCAAATCAAAACTACACTGAGATATCACCTTACACTGGTTAGAATGGCTATAATCACCAAGACAAATAACAACAAATGCTGGAGAGGTTGTGGAGAAATGGGGACTCTCATTCACTGCTGGTGGGAATGCAAACTGGTGCAGCCTCTATGGAAAACAGTATGGAGAGTCCTCAAAAAATTAAAAATAGAAATACCGTATGATCCAGCAATCCCACTCTTGGGCATCTACCCAATGGACGTGAAATCAACCATCACAAGAGGCGTATGCACCCCTATGTTCATTGCAGCATTATTCACTATAGCCAAGAAGTGGAAGCAACCCAAGTGTCCCTCAACTGAAGATTGGTTAAAGAAGATGTGGTATACACATATAATGGAATACTACTCAGCCATAAGAAAAGACACAATTGTCC
Source organism: Tapirus indicus (assembly GCA_031878705.1). Taxonomy (NCBI): domain Eukaryota; kingdom Metazoa; phylum Chordata; class Mammalia; order Perissodactyla; family Tapiridae; genus Tapirus; species Tapirus indicus. The sequence continues at coordinate 15,162,096 of CM062928.1, forward strand.
CATTTGCAACAACATGGAAGGACCTAGAGGGTATTATGTTAAGTGAAATAAGCCAGAGAGAGAAGGACAGACACTGCATGAACTCACTCATATATGGAATATAAGTGAACACACGGACAGAGAGAACTGATTGGTGGTTACCAAGGGGAAGGGGGGTGGGGGGGGCACAAGGGGTGAAGGGTTACATCCACAAGGTGACGGACAAAAATGTACAACTAAAACCCCACAGTGTTATAAACTAAGACATCAATAAAAAAAAATAAAAAAAAAAAATAAAAACAACAACAACAACAAAAAAACAGGCAAAAGATAAGAAAAGGCAGAATTGTCCCATTTGCAACAACATGGACAGACCCAGAGGGTATTATGTTAACTGAAATAAGCCAGAGAAGAGAAGGACAGACACTGCATGAACTCACTCATATATGGAATATAAATGAACACACGGACAGAGAGAACTGATTGGTGGTTACCAATGGGAAGGGGAGTGGGGGGTGGGCACAAGGGATGAAGGGATGCATCCACATGGTGACGGACAAACAATAATGTACAACTAATACCCCACAATGTTATAAACTATTAAGACATCAATAAAAAATAATAATTAAAAAAAAAATTTTTTTTGCTGAGAAAGTTTCACCCTGAGCTAACATCTGTTGCCAATCCTCCTCTTTGTTTTGCTTGGGGAAGATTCGCCCTGGGCTAACATCTGTGCCAGTGTTCCTCTATTTTGTAGGTGGGACACTGCTATAGCATGGCTGGTGAGTGGAGTAGGTCCGTGCCTGGGATCTGAACCTATGAACCTGGGCCACTGAAGCTGAGAGTGTGGAACCTTAACCACTTGGCCACGGGGCTGGGCCCTTTCTTTTTTTTTTTAAGTTATTTTATTGAGGTCATGTTGGCTTATAACATTGTGTAAATTTCAGGAGTACATTATTATATATCAGTTTCTATATAGACTGCATCGTGTTTGCCACCAATAGTCTAGTTTTTATCTGGAGAATTGACATCTTTCAATATTGAATCTTCTTGTCCAGGAGCATGCTGTCTGTCTCCTCTTTTAAGTCTTTTAATGAAGCTTGATAATTATCTCCATACAGAGCTTACATATCTTTTATTAGATGCACTCCTAGGTTCGTTTGGTTTTTGTTGTTATTGTAAATGATAACTTTAAAAACACTACCTCTTCAGGGCTGGCCTGGTGGTGTAGTAGTTAAGTTTGCACGCTCCACTTCAGTGGCCCGGGGTTCATGGGTTCGGATCCTGGGTGTGGACCTATGCACCGCTCATCAAGCCGTGCTGTGGCGGCGTCCCACATATAAAGCAGAGGAAGATGGGCACGGATGTTAGCCCATTGGCAACAGATGTTAGCTCAGGGCTAATTTTCCTCACCAAAAAAACCCCCCAAAACCAAAAAAACCACATTACCTCTTCTATTTATGGCTGGTATATGGAAACACCATATTGTCTTTAGTAACTGTGATTTCGTAACATTGATTTAGTAACTGTGCTAAATTAAATGCTCTGATTATTTTTAATAATGTGTTTGTAGATTTTAAAATTTTCTATACAGCCAATCATATTATCTCATTTTCTGTAGGCAATAGGAGTTGCCTCCTTTCCAAGTCTTATCTGTTTATTCCCTTTTCTTGTCTGTTATGTCACTGAAGTGGTGACAGTGAGCATCCTTGTCTTGGTCTTGATTTTTCTCCCCCCAGCTTTATTGAGGTATAGTTCACAATTAATGTCCTGGTCTTGATTTTAAAGGGAATCCTCCTTAGTTTCACCTGGGTTCAGGATGATGCCTGCTGTAACAGTTGGGTAGATTGCCATTACTGAGTTAAGGAAGTTCCTTTCTAGTCCGAATTTGCTAAGAACTTTTCATGTATCACTGTTGAATATTATCAAATGCTTTTTTTGCATCTGTTGAAATCGCCTTTTGGTTTTATGTCTTTAATCTGAAACCATAATAAATGACCTTTTATATTCCTAAACTACTCTTGCATTCCTGGGATAAATCAACATGGTCGTGATACAATTGTTTTTATACATTGTTGGATTTATTAATATTTTGTTTGGAATTTTCACGTCGTGATCCTGTATAAGGTTGGCCTGTAACTTTCCTTTCTCATTTTGTCTTTGTCTGTCTTAGTATCAAGATTATATTGGCTTCATTGAATCAGGGAATTTTCCTTTTTTTTTTTTAAATCCTTTAGTAGAGTTTGTCGAAAATTAGAGTATAGATGAGTGGTTTAAAACTCTACCAAGGAAACATTTTGTGAAATGTTTCAGGAGTTCTGTTAAATGTTTAGTTCAAATTTTTTTAAATTTCTTTTTTATTATTTAAAACTTTTACACAATACAGTATTGTACTCTTGAAAGTTGCTAAGAGAGTAGATCTCAAATGTTCTCACCACACACATGCACACACACCCACACACCCACAAAGGTAACTTTGTGAGATGATGTGTTAACTAACTTTAAAGTGGTAATCATTTGCAACATATATCTGTATCACCACATTGTACGCTTTAAACTTACAATGTTATATGTCAATTATATCTCAATAAAGCTCGCAAAGAAATAAAAACTTTTCACATTGGAGGTTACCCATATGTTCCATTGTACTGCCTGCTTTTTTTTTTTTTATGATGCCCTTAGGAATAAAACTTCTGCTCTCTGTTTAATTGAGATGAATTGTTAAACTTTTACCATTTGTAGCACATATCTCTGTGAGTGAGAATTTCATTGATTTTTGTGCAACCAAATGAAACCCAGAAATGGATGAAATGTAACATACGATTTCAGTTTTGTGTTTGCCCACATTGCTGTTTTTAAAAAATAGATTGATGCTCCGTAATGAGTAACTGTTATAAATTTGAACTTTTGAAAATAAGGCTTACTAATAATGTTATCTGTCTTATTTAGTTTTATCTGGGTTTCACATAAGATTTGATTCGTCAAGAGGATTTTGCTGTTCTAAAATAGTAAAAAAAGAAACCACAGATTGCTAATTGCTCTTGCAGCTCTGATGGTCCATGATAAAGTGTTCTTTATCGTATGTCAAAGATGAAGGGTGCAGACCTTTGACAGACGCACAACTGGGGCTGGAGAGAGCCCAGCATTAACTGCTGACCTTGCCATCCCAAGTGAGCAGGTGCTGAATGAGCTCAGTTCCCTCTCAGCCCTTCTTTCTCCCTGGTGGGTCATTGGCTCCTGAGTAAGATAGATGCATGCAATAGACGAGCTGTTAATAGCATTTACTCTGTCTTAATCCTTTTTAATCCCATTCATATTTCAGTGTCTGAAACTTGGCAGGATATCAGGAGCCACAGTGCAAGCAGGGAGATTTTCCTCTGAACCTTGAGGACCGAGTAAAATTGTTTTCCTGATATTTAATTTGTTAAAACATGTAAGAGTGGAATATTCCTTCTCAGATCCCAAATAAAGTGTCACTAAAAGATCTTGCCAAAATGACCTTCCAGGAGCTTCTTCTTATCTTTATTTTTAAAAGATGGCAATAAAGTCATTTTATCAAGCTTATCAGGACCATAATGAGATATTTCTGGCATATTAAATTTGCTGAATGGGGAAGTAACCTTGACAGAGGTTGATGTCTGAAATCGAGTGTTGTCTGTCTGATGTCAAACCTGTTGGGAATTTAGACCTTCTGCTCTTTACTGATAAGACTTCTACCTCTGCTTGGGCTTGTCGGTCCCACCTTTAGATGAACAGGACCTGGCTGTTTCCTCGCAGATCAAATATAAGGAATTTGGAGAATCCCAGTAAAAAGCTGAGAAGACTGAGACCCCGATCTCTCTTGGGATCTGTCGAATCTGGGATGGGGCGGGCTGGTTGGTGGTGTCTACTTGATGGACGTGTGTATATGAAGTTAAGGATGTTTTGGGGGTGCAGAAGTTCTGGCTAATACAGCGGTTCTCCAAATGCTAGATTCTAAATCAGACTTGGGGTCAATTTCAGGGTAACAAGAGGACGGATGCCCAAGAACACGTTGTCTTCGACTTCCTGGCCTTCCTCTTCTGAGTGTTGGCCTTTCCTCAGCAGAGATGGGTCTTGTCTTGTGGCGGCAGAGCCCTTTCTGCCATCTGGGTTCTTGCCTGGCCCTGCGGTGAGGGCTAGCTGAGGAAGGTCCGCACCATTGTGGGAGAGAAAGCCGAGAGCTCCTTGAGGAATATTTGGGGTTTGAGTCAGTTGTGTCTTTGAAAAAATTTACCCATTTTGGACTTGTCTGTGGAAGCAATTAAGGAGATCACAGGACCGTTTCTGATTCCTGATTCTGTACAGTGTCTATTCAGAAAAATAGAAAACAGTCAACTGGAACAGGGGATTATTTGAGCACACACAGAGTCCTGTTGTCTCAGAGGCATGCCCTCAGACAATTTGCCTTTTAGTGAAGTTTAAGCCCATGAAAGGAAATAAAAAGTGTTTTATTAGATGGCAAAGAAAGATGGACTGGACTTATGAGACTTTGAGAATTTCAGCTTTTTCTTTGTTAATGCAAAGTTTGGAAGAGAGTGACTCTTTATATAATGCAATTTACTTGCACAATGTAATTATTGTTAATAGTTAATAATTATCTTCAACTGGGTAAAATACCAGTGTATGTGTGTGTGTGTTGTGTATCTTTTGTTCAAAGCTACATATTGCTACTTTTGAAGATGAGTGTACCTCGGGGAGTAACCTGGTAACATTTATTAAGTATCTACTTTGTACACGACCGTACGGAAGTTCTTGCTTGTCACAAGGAGGGGAGGTATGCGGCGACATTTTCCCCTAGCATATGTGGAAACTAAAGTTTCAAGCGAACTGGTGACTCACCCAGTATCATACACCCGGTCGGTGGTGAGGTGGGGATTCGAACCCACATCTGACTTCCACATCTATTCTTCTCCTGCAGAATGCTGACTCACTCACTTTGAGTCTGGCTGGAACCCAGCACAGCTCATTGCAGTTTACAGAATATGTTTACATCCTTCATGTCTCTTAAGTGTTGCATTTTCTTTCCTGAAAACACACAAGGAAGAGCGAGGGATCCACGCATGTGGCAGATTATGTTTTGTGTGAACAGATGGTGCCAGCCAACAGGCAGGAAGAGGACTTATTAAATGCAGAATGACAGAGGATGGATTGGTCTTCCTGACCTTAGTATGAAAATGTTTCAAGTTCTTAGTCAGCGAGGAAAATCACTCTTAGCCCAAATTCCTAGTAGGCCAATGGGATTACTTTCTAAGATTCGTTGGATGGCTGGACTTGTTGAAGAGAGAACTGGAAGAAGCTGCCAGAAGTTTGCAGTGCGTCCGAGGGAAACGCTCCTTTGGCACTTTCTCCACCAAGTGTAGTCTGGTTTTAGCCCAACTGGAACCTACTGGGCAAGCTCAGCCTGGCTTCCAGAAGACCAGGTCCTTCCCTGTTCAAAGACCATTAAAGGCTGCCTTGAATTTATTCTGGGTTGAGTTATTCTCCAACCGCACCAACTCCCAGCTCACCCCCTGGAGTTGTTCAGGGCTTTCCTGGGAGCTTATGGGTTATGGCTATGGCAGACCGGAGGGGACTCTCTGGGCTACATCGTCTTTTCTCACTGTCCCTTTAAAATACCTTAAGCCAGTGGTTCTCAAACTTTGGAGGGTATTTGAGCCACTTAGAGAGCTGATAAGAACACAGAGACCCAGGCTGGTTGAAGTAGGATAGGGCTGGGTCTGTGTTTTTATCACGTTCCCCAAGATGGTTCTGATACCCACCAAAGCGTGGGAACCACTTTTGTGTGCTTTCTTGCCATTGAATTTGTTTTCTCACACTCTTCTTGGTTTGAATGCTCTCCTTCGTTCTTTGCTGCTATCCAGATCAAATCTGATTCTCCTGCCTGGACCCCTTCCTACCTTTATCCTTTCAGCCTACTAACCTGCGTACTATCCAGCCATCAGCGTCAGCGGGTTGGGTACTGTGCTAGGGGTGAGTTATAGAGTCCTCAACCACGAGGAGTTTCCAGCCAGTCAAATAGACAGTTACAGTCATGAGCGGTAAGAGGTGCTGAGCACGCCCACGGAAGAAAGCTCTGGGTGTGCTGGGAGATGGAACTTGGTGAAGTTGTCCCGGTAGAAGAATGAGCAGGAATTAGTTGGGCAAAGGAGGGAGTGAGGCAACACTCGTTTTCTAGGTTGTAGGACCAGCACGAGCCAAAGGAGAGGATGACAGCACAGATTATTCAGGGAATTTGAGGTATGTTGATATGTGGAAAAATGTACATGAATGTGAGTTCTGCTTTTATGACTCACACTTTCCTTTACAGAAGGCATTGATTATATCTGTTGTTTAAAAAAAGTGTATGTTGAAAAATTCAGAAGAAAACATAAAATGGTAGAATGTAAAAATGTTGATATCGTCACCAATTGAAATGGTTCCACCTAAAAGGAGAGAAAAAATCAGTTTATTTCCTTGTCTCCCTTGCCAGTCTTTCAGCAACTGGAGACTAGGGAACTTTCATCCCTGTGTCCCTAGAATGATCATCGGGCCTGGCATATAGAATGCAGTCAGTGGACATAAAGTGAATGAATGAGTTCAGACCCAGGTACTTTGGACAAGTCACTGTACCTCTCTGGGCCTCTGTTTCATCAACTTTAAAATAGAGGCAAATTGGTACAGGTAGCCCCTAAGATTTTATCCTGCTTTATGACTGGCCACATATATCCCAATAGTCTGCTCTTGAAGCTCTGAAGATCACACATGTCTGTCCAGCTTTACCCACTAACAGCCAGGCCAGCTCTGTTCTAGGCCCTGGAGATCCAATTAAAATCCACCAATCAGCCAGTGCTGACTGAGCATGTGACGGGGAAGGCCATGTACTGAGCATGGTGGATAGGAAGCGTGTGACTCTCCTTACCTTGAGAGACATTTATTGTGAAGCTGGAGAGATAAGGGAAGCACATGGAAAAATAAGTGGGCTTATATTAAGTGCTGACCGAGAGGGTCAGGCTGCAGATGGACAGGGTACCAGAGGGCACCTCTGAGAAAGCGGCTCTGTTGCCAGTGGACCCATATTGCGAATTATTTTCTCTCTCCAATACCTTGTATTCATTAAGAAAAATTCTTTTCCTTCCCGTGTCTTGTCAGCCAGAGACTTCCAAATGGAAATGCAGACTAGCATCGAGTGCTCCCGTGTTCTTAAACTGAGTGGATTGAAATCTAGCCAAAAGCAAAGAAACAATGACAATAATAATAGTTATCCTCTCTTAAGCATTTGCCTTGTGCCAGACATTATTTCATTTAATTCTCTTAATTGTCGGAGGAGAGAACTGTCATCATCCCTATTTTCAGATGAGAAGATTGAACTTCAGTTTAGTGCTCAAACTGGTAATTGTCGGAACCAGGACACAGAAGCAGACCCAGACTGCAGGCTCGTGCTCGGCCCTGCTGCAGGCCTGGGCCTGTGGCTCTGTCCAGGATAAATACGTGATTGCGGGCAGTGGTCGGCAAACTATGGTCCTGCGGGCCAAATCCAGCCACTGCTTGTTTTGGGTGGCCTGTGAGCTAAGAGTGCTTGGGGGAAAAAACACTCAAGAGAAGAAGAATACTATATGACAGGTGAAAATTATATGAAATGCAAATATAATGCTTTATATAAATAAAGTTTTATTGGAACACAGCCACAGTCATTAGTTTATGCATCGTCTGTGGCTGATTTCACACTACAACAGCAGAGTGGTCTGGCCTGCACAGCCTAAAGTATTTACTGTCTGGCTTTTTGCAGAAATAGTTTGCCGACCTCTTATTCATTAATTCATTAGGCTTTATGAGATGTTGAAAATCATCTATTGCCTCCCATGGCTATCTTCACCGTTTGTGGACAGGCTCTGCTGAGCCAGCTTTCCAATAATCCAGTATTTTTTGACTCGGAGTTCTCTGCCCATTGCTCGGATGTCAGATGAAAGTGTCTACTTTGTGGCATCACCATATTGATAGTACCTTCCCCCAGGTGATTTGCCAAGGTGCCATTTTATCAAAAATCAGTCCCTTAGAGAGGACGATGGTAAGGTCTGGCTTGAAATTTTTTTTTTTTTTTTGTTTTTGGTGGTGGTGGTTGTATTTAGGTTATTGTTTAAAAAAAGCTGATTGGAGAACAGTTGAAGTTTCCCATGTTGTCTGGATGGTTCAGTGATGCGCTTTTTAATTGGAAGGGAATATTGTAGGCAGAAAAATCTCTTTAAGAACTGACCTGTCACCACCCTCTGTCATTTTTGAGCCCACCCTGAGACTGTCCCGGCACGTGGGGAGGAGTGGGGCCCGGGTCCTGTGCTCTCAGCTCGACTGGGCAGACTCTGCCGGCAGTGAGGGGAGTGGGGTTGATGGTGGGTTTGCAGAAAGCTTCTTTCTCCTCAGGCTGACGCCGGCCGGTCTCGGTGCAACTCTGGCCATGTTGGGCTGCGCGAGACAAGAATGCAGCCAGTTTGAGAATTTTAGCCCAAGTTCCTCTCATCGTGCGACAGAATCCAAGATGCCGACCTGCCATTCTCTGCTGTTCTTGCTTTGCGTTAGCAGAAATAGCTTCTGGTTCTGCTTTTTCTTAGTCTTGTTGCAAGACAGCTCACCCTTCCCTACGCTTCCCCTCTTGAACCCTGCTGTCCCACCTCCTGCCACTGGTAATAATCCTAGTAATACCTAACATTTACAGTGCACTCACCGTATGGTAAGAGCTTCACGTGGATTGTATCATTTAAGACTTGTCGCAACCATCCTACGAGGTAAATACTTTGTATACCATTTATTGTCTTAGTTATGAAAATTATCAAAGATACACAAATGAACCCCCATATACTCATCTCTCAGGTCCAATACTTATCAATATTTCACCCCACCCTTGCTCAGGCTGGTACTGTTATTGTTGCTAATAGAGGATGAGCAGCTCGCTCGGGTTCACGCAGCTGGTAGGGTTGGATTCCAGAACATGGTCTCTTAGTCCCTGTGCTCTCCCATCTTGACTGATGTTCGCTGCTGTGTATAGAGCACCAGCGACGTGGTGCTTAATCCCCACGTCAAGCCTACAGAGTAGATGGTAACTTAACAGGCGAAAGAACTAGAGAATGGCAGTCACTGGCCTTCAGGCTCCTTGCGAATAAGTGGTGATGCCGGGATTCAAATCCAGACCTGACTTCAAGTCCTGTTGATTCCCTGCCCCACCCTGTTCTCCGTCCTCAATTCCGCAGTGCAGTGGGAATCAGTGGGATGGTGGTTTGGCTTGTGGGAACTCTGTTTGCAAAGCCTTGGAAGGACACAGGGTCGTTCAGGATGGTTCTCTGAGGGTGTGAAAAGCATCTGGGTCTGTTGAAATCACCGCTGGCCCTTGTGGCCTTTGAGATAGGATCTGCTCTTGGCTTTTTGGCCACAGTGAATAGATAGCGAAAGATCTTTTAGCTTCTTGTGGTCAGTCGAAGGCAGAGCTCGTGAAACTGGAATCTGGAGTCTGATGTTCTGTCCTCCTCTGGGAGGAAGGTTGGGGGGGGGATGTGGGAGACTGGGAAGTCAGAAGGCAAAGATTGTAGATGCACCCAGCTGGGTGCGGTGGATTCCACGAGGAGCTGGCCCTGAACCCAGCAAGCACTTAGTCAATGGTGGCTGTTAGTTACTTTTATCCATTCTTTCAGGTGGATGGTCCGCGCAGGAGGGATTGGTGGCATTTATGGGGTGGTTTTATTATTCAAATTCAAGGGCAGGAAATTAAAGTCTTCAACTGGAGAATCGGAACTCTCTACCCTGTGTTTTGCTCCTTTTTGGGGGGGGTGGTGGCGTGGGGGGGGGCAGATCAGAGAATGAGCAGAGAATTTAGGGGCAGGCAAAATGGTGCATTTTATATTCACATTGTGCCCATTATTCACATCTGACCTTGGCCAGAGATCTCTTCCTAAGAGAGAAACCTGGAAAGTAAACAATTCGTTAATCATTGCAACCCGTGAACTTTGCAAGGTGCACTTCTCAAAGGCCAGAAACTCAAATGTTTTCAAGGGTAGTTGGGAACATAAATAAATGGAATGGGCCAACTAATGAAAAGTCACACCAGCTCTCCATCTTTCAGATGCTCAGGTTTGATAGGGAAAATGAACAGTGTGGGTGCCATATTGTTCAGAACTGCCATTTGTCCTCAACGTTGAGGTGACAATACTAGGGAGTGGTGGTGAACTGCAAGCACTTACCCCATTGAAAGGGGGAGCTGACGCTCAGATCCAATTAATTGCTTGAATGTGGCCAGAAAAGAAAGCCAGATCTTCTTGGTGTGCGTGGTTTTTTTTTTTTTGAGAAGCTAAAAGTCAAGATTTTTAGAATGCTCTTTTAATTTTTAAATATTTGCTTAAGATTTGAAGAAATGCTGTGGCAAAAATCATGTTTTACATCTTAAATGTACACAATTTTTGTCAATTATACCTTAATAAAATTGGAAAAAAGAACACCATGCAGAAAATATGACCTTGTTCTAATGGAGGTAAATAAAAGAAATGGTGTGGGTTAAAACATGTCGGTGGGCTAAATTTGGAGCTTCAATTCAGGACCCCCAGATTTATCATATGATGTGGTTCAGACAGGGCCTGGGGCTTGCCAACTCTGATCTTCCTCTGCAGAGGAGTCCATGGATTTATGGCTTAGTCTCGGTGCTGGGTGGCCTGGGTCCAGTTGCTAGACCACCTTGGGGGACTTACCTTCTTCCTTCATAAAGTCAAAGGGTAGCTAGGTCACTAGTTTTCAAACTGTGTTCCTTGAGGTGCGTCAAGGGGTTCCATAAGTGAGTTTCATTAAAAACACCCACCCTGCTCCTCCAATTTGACTGTGTTTGAAACTGTAATGAAAACACTTGCCCAAAGATGTGTTACATCAAATTTTAATACATTTGAGACCACCAGTGTCTTGGTTACGCATCACTTATGTTCAAAATAAGAACAAAGTAACTTGAACTTTAAAATAAATATATAATGAAAAACTGCTTTTATTCGAGTATACATGTACACACATACATTTGTATGTATATAACTATGTATGAAATCTGGAAATCTGTGCATGTAGTTCTTCATAAGATTCTTTTTGAAAACATAGTTCTGCTGCTAAAAATACCCATGGAAACTTCTGGTCTGGGATTTCCAAGGTCATCCTCAGCCCTGCATCTCAAAGTTCACACAGTCTCACCAAAATAGCCCCTCTGGTTGCTGTCTTCTCTGTGCACTTGGAAGAGTTCGCCTCCAGCTGCTCCAAGAGGGAAGAGAGGAGCCAGCTGGTCTTTGCAGGGTGTTAGGTGCTCCTGTCGTGCATCGAAGCCTCACCTGGATTTTGGGGGGCACAGAATTATGGATTATGCTGACCTTTCTCCACAATCCCTTTTGATGACAATGTCAAGTTCAGAGTCATTTATTTGCACGTGAGGCAGAGTAAGCTAGCCCATTCTCACCTTGCTTTGCCCGCTGTCTTGTGCTGTGGGTACTGCTTGTCATGCTGTCTGCTGGCCTGCCTATCCCCTGCCTTTTGGACTCTGGGGTGGAAATGGATGCCAGGGATTCAGGCCACCCCACAAGGCCACACCTGCCTTCTGGGAAGTTTCCCATAAAGGTGTTTATTGCCTGGCTTCTGGGTTCAGAGGGAGAGCTCACCCTGTCTACCATTTCCATGATCAATGATTTACCTTTCAGGTAAATCTGTTTTCTAGGGAGCTGTTGGATAATTTTCACAAGGGAGATAAATGAGAGTTAGGAAGAATGATGGCCTTTGAGAATTGAGATCCGGGCACACACCAAATCCCGTAAAATGCTATTTGATTTAAAAAATTGCTTGAAGCGGTTCGCATTTTGGTTAATTACGTCAGTGAGTAAAAATAACTATTGTCATATGGTGTGTGGGTTTGGTTTTAGAAGGATAAAGAGTCTATTGTTATCCATTGTGTTATTCAGTCACTTGTTATCCATCCCTAAAAGCGAACGTGTATGGAAAACCTTAAGCTTTGCCACTTGCCAAAATCCAGGCGCTCTGTGACTTTACCCTCCAACTCTGCTCCTCTTGAGAATCGTGCAGAAGCCTTTTTAGTCCCGTCAACTTAAATGGGTTGAGAGAACCAGTCCCCAAGGCCCAGGACAGGCAGGGGCTTGTGACGGAAAGCTCTGGAATTGCCTTTGGGTTCCATGGTCTCAGTGAGCCTTGCCCGGGATGAGCCAGCTTAGTGCTCTCTTAAGAGAGGTAAATGTCAAGAGCTTCAGAGTCAGGCAGACCTGGGCCGGAATCTTAGACTTGCTGGGTTAGGAGCTTAACTTTTCCAAGGCTTAGTTTCTCCCTCTGTAAAATGGGGATAAACATAGTTCCTACCTCCTGAGATTGTCAGGTTTATATGGATGATGCGTATCACACCTGTAAGCACAGTGATTGGTCAGTAGTTAATGGCTCCGTCAATGTTACAACAAGTAGAATCAACTAGCATTAAAGTCCCGCATGGGGTCACCCTCCAGGTGATGTTTTCTACCACTTTTCTCCTGCACGTTTTACCCTCAAGCCACCCGAGCCCCTCCCTCCCTGTCCCCAAGTTCAGCATGTCCTTGGGCACCCCCTGCCTATTCAGCTGGGTGCTCCTGGCTGCCTCTCCATGTTGCACAGTCACATTCTTTGGTGCTTCGCTTGCCTTTGAGCTCTCGGAGAGTTGGCATCACCTTAAGTGCCCTCGGATCTTCGGCGCCAGGCCCTGGGCCTGGCGCAGTGCAGGGCCACAGGAAAAGGCATGAGTGGCGTGGACTGAAAGGCGCTCTGAGCCTGGAGAGCCCCTGGGAGCTGGCACGGTCGCTGAAGGTCAAGTGAGCTGAGGGGTGGCAGTTTTGGGGGTTTGGTGAGGCAGGAGGAGGGCTGTTAGGCTGGGAACATAGGAACCTTGTTTTGTTCGAGAACTCAGACATGGAATCCGCACTGCATATGTCCTTCCGCCGTTTTATAGTTGACGGACCCAGTGTCCTTCCGCCGTTGTATAGTTGACGGACCCAGTGGCTTGGTGAGACCCTCAAGTCCCGGCGCTCACAGCGTCAGGGACATTGAATCTGAACCTCTTGATCACTGTGCTGGGCGGCGCCTACCAGATTCACAGGCTCTCAGCGGTGATGTGATATGGCTCTTCCGTGTGTCCCTGCAGACCCCTGCCCACCCATCTCCACCCTGCTCTGCTCACGGGGACCACCTTTATGGTCTACGCCAGTGGGTGCTCTTGACCTTCGGCCTCCCATTGGGCCAGCCCAGCAGGAAGCCCCAGAGGGAGATGGAGGAGACTAGCCCCCGAGCCTGTTTCCTTGTCCTTTCCACTGCTGCCACCTCGGGATTCTTGTCCGTCTCTTATTGGTTTCCCTTAACCCCACCCACACCCTTGTAAACAGACCCTTTTAAACTTTCCTCAGTTACCCTGGTTGGGTGTGTCATCTGTCCCTACTGGGATTCCGATGAATAGCAGCATGTTCTAGAAAGAGCCATCTAGCAGTCGTATTTATCTTTCGCTGTGGGTTGAAGGGAGACACGAGAAGAGAGGCAGCCAGGTGTGTGGATGAAGGAACAAGGCCTGGCTGTCACCTTTGGCGTTCGCCTCAATTTAGGTTTTGGCCTTTTATGTTCCAGATGAGGGATTACAGGTCGAGTCACAGCAATACTGTGACAGGAGTGAAACAAAGATATACTGCAGCAGACAGAGCCCTGCCCTGGCGCTTCTTAATTTCTCTTGTGTGTGCGCTGAGGCGCTTTCAAAAATAGAAATGGAATCCGCTTGAGTCTTTCTCAGCCCTAGGATGAGGCTGTTTCTGTTATTTAGGGCTGGGGGCATGAGGCCACAGGATGGAAGTGGGAGGCCAGCAGGTGTGTTGGACAAGGAAGCATCTTCAGGACATGCCACTGAGTGTGCCCGTGAAGGATGAAGGGAGAGAGGAGTCAGAGGTTATTCTGGAGTTTGTAGACTGGGAGACGGGTGTAATGGGGCAGTCGTGGAGGGAGTGGGAGAGAGGGCAAGAGACTATGAACGAGTCTGCTCTGGTGTGTATGTAGGAGTGGTGTTTACGTGTAGAGGAGTTGGGGAACATTTAGAAGTTTTAGGTAAATGCAGCTAGTGAGATTCCTGTGACTTAGGTGTTGAGGAAGAAAAACCCATTGTTCAGAGTAGACCACTGACGTAATGGCTGCAGCTTTGGCCAAATCGCGATGGCACAGAGGGCAGTGTGAACAGTTTTGTTTCCTCTGGGGCCTGGGGGAGGATGCTTGTGACTGGAGCCACAGTTTCAGGACCGGTGGTGGTTCCCAAAGAGGGGGAGAGAGAACTTTGCTCAGCAGCATAACCAGAGGAGGTTGTGAAACAGGAACGCATCTCTGGGGAGGGGAACAATGAACAAGGCTGGAAGTCTCAACAGCGGGGAGCAGAAAAGAGGAGGGAGAGGACTCTACTGTGCAGTGTTGAGTGTTCTTGGGCACAGATAATGCCCGGCCATCTGGTCGACCAATGGGTCGCTACCGCACCTGAGGTCTCTAGGTAACTGGAAGTCTTTGGCAGAACTGCAGACAGTATCATACTCTCTCTTCCTGTGTCAGCATGTCTTCCTCTTAAGTCAGTGAGCTTCTTCTCTCATCTCAGTGTTTGTTCCTTTGTGTGCAGCTCTGGCGGCCTGCAGAAGCCTTGGGTCATCTGTGTGGGTGACTTTGCAGGGGAGTAGTGAGAAGCGGGGTGAGCTGTGAGTACTCCATCCAGGGCTGCATCCCAGGAGAGAAGGGGTTGGGGAAGCTTCGTTAGAGTGGTTGAGGTCAAGGTAGAGGTCAAGACCTGGGTTCTGATTTTGGTGCTTCCTCCCTGGCTGTGTGTCCTCGGGCAAGCCACTTACTGTCTCTGGGCCTCAGTGGCCGCCTCTGTAACTGAGTTGTTGTTCAATTATCTAAATACTTTGGGGAGTATGAGTTTCAGATTGCCCGTGGGTTTGGCAGTAGGTTCTGAGCCTTAGTGTTATCGTCTGTATAACGGGGATAAAATATCTTGCAGAGTTGCTGTGAAGGTTTAAAGATGATGTTGATAGCAATAGTAGCTAAATAGATCGTTTAGTTTCATCCTCACTCCAACAAGGCAGGTATGATTACCATCCCTGTTTACAGATGTAGACACTGAGGGACAGAGAGGTTAAGATACCTGCCCAAAGTCACACAGCTAGTAAATGATGGCACTGAATGATTCCCTCCAGGTGGTCTGAATCCAGATCCCGTGCTTCTCTGACTCTCCAAATTCACCTTTCAAAACCTCCTTATTTATTTCCCCTCTGCCCCTCCCCCTATGCCCATCTCCTTCGGGAAGCTTCCTTTCCCTCTTCCCTCCCAGTGGCTGAGCTTGATTATACAGTCACTCACCTGCTGTCTTTGTTAAAAAAATTGAGGTGAAATTCACATAACACAAAATACATCATTTTAAAGTGTCCAGTTCCGTGGGATCTAGTATATTCACAATGTTGTACAGCCATCACCTCTGTCTAGTTTCAAATTTTTCATTACCCAAAAGGAAACCCAGGACCTATTAGCTTTCTGTTTCTACAGATTTCCCTATTCTGGACATTTCAGATAAATGGAATCACAATATGTGGGCTTCTGTGTTTGGCTTCTCTCATTTAACATATTGTTTTCCAGATTCATCCACATTGTAACATACATCAGCATTTCATTCCTTTTTATGGCTGAATAGTATTCCATTGTATGGATATACCACATTTTGTTTATCCATTCATCTGCTGATGGACAATTGGGTTGTTTCTACCTTTTGGCTATTGTGACTAGTGCTACTGTGACACCCACTGTCTTGTATGCAAACACTGCACCCTGAGTCAGTTTGGGTCCCCGTGTTGTGGCTTCTGGTGCCTCATGAGTCCTAGCCACAGGATGGGCTCATTCATAACCCTCTTATCACTGGGTCTGCTGAAGCCAGGAGGGAGAAGGCTGGGAGCCTCAGACAGAGAAGGGCACAGACCTTGGAGCCTGATGTGCCCCTGGCACTGGGCTTGGCTCTACATCCTTTATCTGGTTTAATTTCTGCCCAGAGGGACGTAGAGAGTGGAAAGGGCTGGTCTGATCTCCAGCCTGAAGCACCTCTTTTCACCTCTCTCTTGTGCCTGGGCCAAGTTTATACTCGCCAGGAAACTCCTTAGCTCTGTGACTTCTGGTGGTGTGCTCTGACCCTCAGTGTCCTCGTCTGCAAATGGGGATGATAATTCCAATTTTACAGGGTTGTTGTGAGCATTAAATGAGATGGGGCCTGTGGAATACTTGGTTCTTTCTCTCCCAGGATGTGGAGTCACTGGGTTAGGGACCAGTTGTGGAAGGGCACGTGCAAGCAGGACAGCTTCTGTGGAATCCTTCTTGATAAACAACCACCAGTGCCTTCTTGAGTCCTCTTAGAAGGGGAAGGAACTGAGGTTATTCTTGTCGCCATGTTTAGCTGTCACTGCTGGAAAGTTGTCCCCAACCTCCTTTTTCTGCAGTAAGTTAACTTCAGTGCACGGTGTATGAATCTGTGGAAACTGGTTTCCTCCCATTTCACCCCTGGCACCGCTAGAGTTTGAGCTGACTTGAGAAGGATGAGCTTTCTGTCGATTGTATTCTCTTAAAAAGTACTTGCGAGGTGTCCCCCATGCCAGGTATCTTGTGGGATTCATTTGCAAAGGTCTTTTTTCCTGTGGTCAGTGGAAGAGTTTGGGGGCCTGGCAGACCTGAACTTGATCCTGGGTTTACCTCTCACTGACCAACTCAGTGACCCTGGACGACAGATCATTGGCCTCTCGCTTTGTTTAGCTGTAAAAATGCGGGTTAGTGTGAAAATTACTTACTTTGTTATTGTTATTGTGTGAACTAGTATTCTTCTGGTTGTAAATAATAGACAACCCAAACAAAAATAGTTAAATAATAAAGGGCGTTGCATCTCCCCAGGCAAGAAATCTGGAAGTAGAAAGGGTCTAGGATTGGTTGATTTAGGAGCTCGAGGGTCTAGATGTTTTCCCTTTCCCCTTATCAGCCGTCCTCACCAGGTGGGGGATTTCTCTCCTCCTTGTCACACAGTGGCTGCAGCAGCTCCAGGCATCGTGGGCAGACCCGATGAAATCCATCACAGCAGGGTGGTATTTCCTCCCATGTGTTCCTTTTATTAGTGAGGAAGCCCTTCCCAGGAGTCCCCTTGCAGACTTCTCTTAGGTCTCCTTGTTCCATGTCTTAGTCTGGGTCCCTTAGGTCCCCTGGGTCCTGAGGAAAGGATTAAAGTGTTGAGGCTTTATTTGGGAAGTCAGGCCTAGCGAGATCAAGATGAGAGAAGAGAATGGGGAGTGAGGCCGGGAATGATGTGAAGCCGTGTGACGCAGTATGTTGTCACACTGGCTGTTGTTTCACGATGAGCCTCAAAGAGACCCAGGCTGGTGTGTTTGCACGGCACATAGGGCCTTCTTTGGGAGGACTGCCGGGAGAAATGGTACCCCGATTTGTCTAAGAACACCCTTATGTTGCTTGCTGGATTTTTTGGAGGGAAGAGAGAGGAAAGGATAATATCTTTTGAAATTAATTGTTGAACCTTCCCTAAGTCCTAGTACATTTCTTGTCAGTTGCTTTACATCGGGAGGCAGCATGGCTAGTGGTTAAGGACACAGACTCTGGAGTCAGACTCCCCGGGTTCATATCCAGGTCCTGCCGCTCACCAGCCCACGAGGGACCTCTGCCTACCTTGTAGGGTTGTTCCGAGGATTAAGTGAGTTAATATCTGAAAGCACCTGGAACGGTGCCTGGCAGAGTCAGTGCCCTGTGCGTATCGGGTCAAAAGCATCAAGAACACAGAGTCAAAGCTATGATTTCAATCTCTGGAAACTTGCCTTTTTTGCCATGACGATGATCCTTGCACTTTCATCTCGAGAACTCAGTGCTCTTTGACACGTTGTCCCGTGTCATGACCATAGCTCGTCAGTGTTTACAGAGTCTAGGACTGCAAAGGACACGGGCTGAAGTGCACCAACACCCTTTGCCTTCATGGACGCCCTTCTCTGACTTTGCCCAGTGAATGCTGCCTATCCAGGGGCACCCTCCCTCTGTGCTCCTGTGGTTTGGTTCACCTGCCTTCCTCCCTCAGCCGTGACCCCCCTGTGTCACGGAGGCTGTCTGCTTTAGCTCTAGGGCTCCAGCCCAATGCTTGGCACAGGCAGGTGCTCGAGAATTGCTTGTTGAATGAATGTCAGCACTTTCTACTTTGAATTACTTACTCACAGACGTGTCATTTCCTTTACTTTCCTGTAAACAGTTTGAGGGCGGGGCCCAGATCTTTAATGTTTTTAGATGATATTTGGTTGGATGGATGACTTGAATGGATTCCGGTTGAGGACACAACACGTAGATGCACTGACAAGGAGATCATAACGTTGTAAGGGGCTGGGACACGCCATCCTAGAGTCACTAGGTTATGTAGTTTAACGTTTTCCAAGTACTGGGCCAAAAAAAAAAAAAAACAGGGTTTGCTGCCCTGAGCTACTTGCCTAGCAACCGACTCCTCGTTTCTCTCTCTCTCCTGGGGTCCATCCTGGACTAGGTGGATTGACGCATAGCACAGATTGAGGGGCAGGGAAGAGGGAGGAAGATGAGCAGAGAAAGTTTAGGCCTGGGATGATGAGGGCTTGCGGGTCGAGTGGGGTAGTGGGGATGGAAAGTTTGAGAGTTGGGGGTGGGTAGGAAAGAAGAATCAACAGAACTTGGTCCCCCAGGCTTTTAGGGAGTAAGGAGAGAGGAGGAGCCCTGGATTCCTTTGAGGGCTGGTGCCTGGGCCACTGGGAGACAGGATGGGGCACAGGCCTTTCCTTCTGTCTACCTAATGCACGAGATGAGAAGAAATGTCATCTTTGTCTTCTCCACTTGATAAGTGCAAATGGCCGGAGGTGACTCCAGGCGCCTTTCCTTCAGTGGCATTCACTGAGTGCCTGCTGTGTGCACCCTTCTAGGCATGGAGCACAGACAAGGTTTCCGTTCTTGTGGGACATACATTTTGGTTGGAGGAGACTGACAGTAATTGGGGAAAATCCCGAGGAGAAAGCATACCAGTGATGTGATGGGGAGTGAAGGGCGCTAATTTCCATTGGTTG
Source organism: Tapirus indicus (assembly GCA_031878705.1). Classification (NCBI taxonomy): domain Eukaryota; kingdom Metazoa; phylum Chordata; class Mammalia; order Perissodactyla; family Tapiridae; genus Tapirus; species Tapirus indicus. The sequence goes on from CM062928.1 coordinate 15,181,229, forward strand.
GTTGAAGGACTCCCTAAGGAGGTGGGATTTTAGGCCATGCTACAGAAGGTCTGGGGCAGAGTGTTTTTGAAGAAGGAAATAATTATGTAAAGGCTTGAAGGGGGAAACCAGTTTCAAGAACATCGTAAAGGGTGTGAGGAGGCGATGAGATCAGAGGTGCCACGGAGGCTGTGGTTAAAGAGTTTGAATTTTGTTCTAAGTGTGATGGGAAGTTGGAGGACATTTTTTCCACTAGAGTGCCCATACTTTGAAAAACCTGTTAACCAAAAAGGAGTGTTTACTAAATAATAGAACACACAACCTTGGATTATTTTAGGTTTTTAAAGTATGAGGAGATAATTTATGGATCACGATGAATATCTTTGAGGGCCCCCAGGGATCGAAAGATGACAGATGTCAATTAAACAATCTCAAAGGTCCCTCTGTTTCAAACATTCATTCTTCTCAAAGCTACGTGCCATACGATTAAAAAAAAGATTACTGCCACCTACCGGTAGAAGGAAGGAGATGCGTTTTTGCACAATGAAAATCCCAAACCCAGTGGGTTTATTCTGTGACACATCTGTCTTGACACTCTGCAGTCGCGACCTGGAGGTGGCTCTGGGGAAGGATGTCGTGGTCCTGCTTTCCTTTCTTTCTGGCACAGAGAATCTCAACACTGTGTCCTTTGGCCTCAGTTTACAATGCAGTGGTAGGAGGGAGTGCTGACCTAGGGTGCTGCCCCAGTGTTGGATGTACCTGTGGGGTAAAAGAGTGGGTAGCCAACAGCCTCCGTATAACCGAGTTAATCCATTGTTTGTAACTGACCCGGGTTACACTGAGTTCCCCTATTCAGTGTCCCCACCCCCTGATCCTGGCCAGCAGGCCTTTGCTTAATGTGCTTCTTAACACCCCACCCCCCATTATTAAATTCTTAACTGCTTTATTGCTGATTTGCATTTTCCGTGGCCGAATGAATCTGCTGACCTCCGTTTTCTTTTTCTGTTACAGATTGTGTGCACAGGTGACTGTAAGTACCGTTTCCCTCTCCTCTCTTGTGTTGTTCGCTACTGCCCCCTAGTGGACACAGCAACGTTAACAGCAATGTGGAAATCACAGAAAAGGCCAATTTCTGAAAATGCGCTTAGCTTCCAATTTTTCTTTAGAAGTGGAGTGAGGGTGGAAAGAAGCAAGTGAAAGAAAAATTTGATCAATTGTGCAAACATGACAAATAAAAAATGTATATTTTCTGCGATTTTTCTTTTCCACCCTATGTCCATGGGTGACTTAAAAACTTAAGTTGACACTCGAATGCAGTATGATTTATATTTATTTTATGTGCTGTTATGCCATAAGTATTTTCTTGGGTTGCTACATTGCCCCATGATTTTTAAAATGGTCTGCAGGGTCTATGTGGCCTTTGGAAAACCAGACATAACCTCCTGTATATTATTTTGCTTCCATGTGGATGGTTGAGTTCCAGTTGCTGACTTGTGCTGGTCCATTGAATTCCTCCCTGGTCTATGATAAAATGGGAAAAATAAAGATATGATAGTAAGTTTTTAAGGAAGCTAAAAATATTCAGTTGAAAGCACCGTTTATTCTGGGATAATGTCCTTACTAATTTGTTTTGGTCATAATTCGTTTCTATAAGAAATAAAGATGATAGTATTTGGTAGTTTCTTTTTTTAATGTACCTTTTGGAAAAAATAAAAATTTCTAGCTTTTGTCTGTCCTCAAAATTTGGGGATTTTTTTTTTTTTTCTGATTGGTAAAATCCCAAAGTCTGTGAACTGTAGAGATAAAATAATTAGGATGTTCTCCCAGTGCCATATAAAGGGGGAAGATCTTGAAACCTTCTAATAAAGCAAATCTCAGTTAATAACAGTGATTATGCAAAGCCTGTGCAAACAATGGGGAGAGTTCTATAGCTGCTTTTTCTTTGTTAATCAGTTTGGTAAATAAGCTGGTAGGTACCTCGTGCAGGCTTGAATCACTGGTGCAAAAGAAGAAAACGTCTATGCATAGAGCTGATATTTTGAAGCGAGAAGGAGAGATGAAGGAACTATGATACATTTTAAAAATTATGATAAAAAACTTGTGGCATAGCCAACGTATGGTGGGAGGGGCCATTTTATTAGTTTGCCTGTTTTTCTTTCTTGTGTTCTAGGCTCCAAATGTGATCCGGTTACAGTCACATCTACGGCCACCAAGATTAATATTAGTGAGGCCCCAGGAAACTTTTCCGTAGTAAATGTGAGCAGTCTTAGCAGCCAGATTCAGTGGAGTTCCCAAGGAGACAGTGACAGGAAGAATTCATTTGAGGGGCTGGCTCCTGGGACCAGCCACCCTAACAGCTTTTCAAATGGCTCTATTACCTGCTGTCAGCAAGTGCAAACAGGTGAGTGAGACTTCCTTTTGGGATGGATTGTGGGGTTTAGAGAATGTCCATGTCTTCATGGCTGCAGTGTATTTGAGATCACGCTATCCGAGCTTCAACAGTAAAAAGCCACTACTTCTTGTATCTCTTTTCTCCCCATTCTTGGCCCTGTCGCCTGGTATGAGGGTAAGCTGGCTGCTCTGACAGCTGCTCTAACACTTGTTTTTCTGCCTCCTTTTTGAGCGGGGCTGCAATGGCGTAGCAGTTAAGAGCACGGATTCAGAATCAGAGACCCAGGTTTGCTTCCTGGGTCTGTCAGTTTCTAGCTGTGTGGCCCCAAGTGAGTCATTGGATCTCTTAGATCTCAGTTTCTTCATTTCTATTAAAAAAAAAAAAACACAAGCCATACATAGATGCACACACACATATTTTAAAAATGTATTTTTAAATGTTTTATTTTCTGAACTATTGAAACTTAAGTACCTGCTTTTCCAAAACCTTCCCAGAATCCCTCTATGAATCAACAGACTTTAGTTCTCAACACGTTTCTCCTTCTTTAAAATAGTGCCATAGCCTTCCTCATGAAGTATTGTGAAGCATAAATGAGAAAGTGTATGTACAGCACCTGGTACCATGTTTGGGACATGATCAGCCCCCGAAACAGGGCTGCAGCTGTTCTCGCGGCCTCTACCACGGTAACCATGGTTATTGCTTTGTTAATATCCTCTCACCATCATCAGCATTGATTGTCAGTGGCACCACAATGATAACCTGCCCAAAATGCTCCTCTGACACTGTGAACTTGTCACCTTATTAAGAGGAAGCTTAAGTCCGGACAGCCTTCCTGGCAGGACGTTTATGGAATGGTGGGCCACAAGATTCTTCCCTGCCTGCTCCCTTTTCCTCTGTCTTGTTTCCTCTCCTGCCCTTTTTCATTGATTGGGTAAATGTTTGCATCTCCCAGCTACCAGGTAAGACACACTCTCTGTGCTGTCATTTGAAGGTCACATGCATGCTGAGGTGGTGTTATCTTTACCATCTTTACTCTTTTGGAGTCAGTTTCTAGGTCCTTGAGAAGAAGGGCCTTATTCCTTGTGCTTACTCTTTCGTTGCTGGTTGTTACGCCTCAATCTTGAATGTAATTAGGATACAACCATTGTGAAGTTTTAGTTACTATTAATAACCATAATGGCTTCTATTGTTTTAAGATCCTTTACGTCTGCAATTTGACACATGATGAAAGTGAGTTTAGAGAGGTGAGAGGACTTTGAGTAAAACCACTTGGCCAATGACTAGCAGGATTGACTCTGAACCCAGATTTTTTTTAATGTCCACATCCAATGACCTGTTTACCATATCATGCCTTAAGAATAATCCTTTATGTTTGATATAGTGTATTAGAACTGTCATCACAGGAACTTGAGACTGAGAGGTTTTAAGAGACTCATTCCACGCCACACAGCTAAGGGACAGAGCAAGTCCTTATGTCCAGGTCTGGATTCCAAGACCAGTTCTTTCCTCTTTATGCTGTTCTTTATGCTGCCATCTCTATGCCAGAACACTCTGGAGCTGCCTCCTGATATCAAGGTTTGGCAAAAAAGTTATCATATGCTTCTGCACCATATAACACCTCTCCACGTGTAACGCTTTCTGAGAATCGGGAGATAGACTCATTTTGCATCTTAGGTCTCTTTTTGTATCAGCTTCTATCCAGATTTAACCCATGTTCAAGTCACAGCCAATATGGCCAACCTCTATCATTTTTGTCTTTGGTTTTTTTTTTCTTGGTGAGGAAGATTGGCCCTGAGCTCACATCTGCGCCCATCTTCCTCTATTTTGTATGTGGGATGCTGCCACGGCATGGCTTGATGAGCGGAGTGTAGGTCTGCGTCCGGGATCTGAACCCGCGAGCCCCAGGTCGCTGAAGCGGAGTGCACGAACTTAACTGCTATGCCACCGGGCCAGCCCCTTATCTCTGTTTTAAAGTCTCTGTTTTACTAAGAACACATGCATTTATGTGTGGACGTGTGTCTAAATGTGTCTTGTTGGAGAGAAGTCCAGGAGGCAAATAAAGGGAAATGAAAGTCTATAATTGCAAATTTCACTTCTGGAAAGTAGAAAGAGCAGTTCTTACTCTTACATTTCTTTTTTTTTAATATAATTTTTTCTTTTCTTCTTTTTTTTGGAAACAATGTTAAAATAGAACCCAGTCCCACGTTGGACACTGAAGCTGTTTCTATCAGTCCAACCAGCGTGACCCTAACATGGAAAAACACCACCACGGCTGCTTCTAACGACAGGAATAGAGTGGAGAATGAGATGGAAAATGGGCCGATGATTCTTGTTGCAAATCAGACAAGAGATAACATCACAGGCTTAAATCCAACAACTTCACACCCACCCTCCATCACTCCGGAAGTAGTCACCAGGACTAATGGAGTTTCCATGGGCACAAGTGTTAAAACAGGTAAGATGACCAGCCCAGGGATAATCATGAACCATTCCTTCTCATCCTGTGTCCTAGAGCCTTGTCCATTCAAGTTGCCTTTTGGACAGAGATTGGTTTTCATTACTGTGGAAGAGGAGAAAAGATTCTGAATTGTTTCAAACCCAGGAGTTCGGGTGGCTGGATCATTCAGTATTAAGGTCCATCGTGTTTTGTGATGTTTTAACTACTTCCAACTGTCCAGTTTGAAAAATCTTTTGTTATTATTGGTTAATACTTACTTTTCTGCTAAGACTTGGGAGCAGAGACTCCATTAGGAATGTGTCTTGATGGTGTCAGTAATCACCAGGCTTCTTTTAAGCTCCCCAGGAAAGTTCGTGCTGTGTTTATGTTCCCAGGAGTTTCTGTTGGGCATGAAAGTTTGGTATATATTATAGAGAAATGTGTGTTTCAAATGAAGGAAGAGCCCAGTGACGTTTGATTGAGCTTAGATTTTTATTTAGCTTAGATGTCAATACCCTGAGCCACCTGTTATAGCTGCAAATTTAGCTCTTCTTTTTTTAAGCTGAAAAGAACCAAAAATATGAAAAAGAGATGAGAAGCTCTTTTTAAGTTGAAAAGAACCAAAAATTAAAAAAAGAGGTCCTCTGTTGGTTTTCTGATCAGGGGGTGTGATCTCATTGGCTGGTGAAGGCCACAGAAGACTGACCTCTTGGAGTCCGTGGCTTGAAGGGAGTGCCTAGCCCAGTGCCTTCTGCACATGGAGCAGGAAAGACTAAATGAGTGGTTTTCAACATTTTTTTAAACCAGGAACCTATTTTCTTTAAACAAATCTTGCCTGGAAGCCCAATAAGTGAAAAGAACTGGAGAGAGAGGAGCTACAGGGATGGGGTGTCACAGGTACCTTCAAAAAACTCCTGAGCTCCTCAGAGCACAATTTAGAGGAAAAAAAATCTCACAATAAAGGTTTGCTATATTCTGTTGTGAAAGAGGGAGGAAAAGAAGGAGACGGCAGAGGGAAGATAAAAGAGAATTAAGGAGGAAAAAGAAGACAGAATTTAGAAATGATGATGGGGACAAGGCGATACAGAATTGGCAACTATAGGAAAGAAGAGGTGGAAGACAGGAGGCACCAGCCCGGGAGCTGGGTATCCTTCCTCCACCCTAAAGGCCCCGATGACAGGGTTGTGTTCATCAGCTGCTGTTTATGGAGCGTGTGCCACGTGCTTAGCCTGTCCCAGTATGTTATTTTGTCCTCACAGCAGCCCTGAGGGCCACAGTGGAAGAAACTGTAATGCTGAGAAATTTAGTTTCTTCTGAGGTCCCTGACTTATTGACCATCAAGTGGTGGGAACCCAGGAAGTTTGATTCCCGACCACTGTGGTCCAGTGCTGTTCACAATAGTTTCCCAGAGTCATTGACTTGGCTAGTTTATTGGTGTTACATTTCTTTAAAAAAAAAAAAGACACATGGGTGACCCAATTTAGAAATCTTTGCAAGAGATAACATCACAGGCTTAAGTCCAACACCTTCACATCCAGCCTCCATCACTCCAGAAATAGTCAACAGGACTAATGGAGATCCCACGGGCATAAGTGTTAAAACAGGTAAGATGATCAGTTCCCGGGAATGGTCACGAACCATTCTTTCTCATCCTGTATTTCATTTGAAATGAAGAATGGAATCGCGGAGTGGATCAGCTCGTTGCAGAGCTGGACGGTTGCCTCACAGTCACCTAGGGCCAGTGTCTAGGAATTCAGCCACTTGCAGACCCCAGGCAGGGTTTTTGCTGTATCTGCAGCACTACCTGGGCTTTTGCACACTTAAATCTGGGGCCCTGGGTTCTAGTTTCCCTGATGCCATCAGTAGTGTGCCTTCTTGAGCAAGTCACCCCGCCTCTCTGTGTCTCCATGTTCTTATCTCAAGAATGAAGGGAGTGGGGGCCGGCCAGGTGGCGTAGCGGTTAAGTTCACGTGCTCTGCTTTGGCGGCCTAGGGTTCACAGGTTCGGATCCCGGGCACGGACGAACACACTGCTTGTCAGCCATGCCGTGGCGGTGTCCCATATAAAGTAGAGGAAGATGGGCACAGATGTTAGCCCAGGGCCAGTCTTCCTCAGCAAAAAAGAGGAGGATTGGCAATGGATGTTAGCTTGGGGCTAGTCTTCCTCACACACACAAAAAAAGAATGAAGGGAGTGGATGTCATTTTGGCTGAAATGGTTTGACTTATGTCACCGACAGCCAAATAAGGTGATGGAAAGAGTGGTGGGGGATAGTGTAGATTGGAAGTCTTCTGAAAAATCCCCTAGGGTTGGAATCCCAGATGAGCTCCTTAGATGAAATGCGTTAGCACCATGAAATGAAATTATTTGTATTGTCTTGAATTGAGACCTTCAGATGTATGTAGCAAACAACCACTTTATCTGATGCTTTGTTCCTGTTGTCTAAAACACATACAATTAAATGCTGCTGTTTAAAAGCGGCAATTTAGAAGGCTGTCAAATCACTGTTGGAGTTAACTGTCTTGGAGAATAGTACAGATCCTAAAAAAATGTTGGCTTTAAGGTTTACTGTTTTCTCTTCCTTTCTGTGTAATGATATATATTTTTTCCTCCTCTGAAATGATGGAATTGCACTGGACTCTGGATATAAAGGAAGTATTTTTAATGGGTCACATTGAAATATCAGTGACCCCAGTCATTCTTAATGAAAGATGACCACAAATATCTTGTCCTGTCAATGCATATTGTGTGTTTTCAAAATAGAGCCTTGTCCAGTTTCTGGTCTCCACCTTGCCTTTGTGGGTGTGACGCAAGTTCCTCTTACCTGGAGGAATAGTAATGACACTGTCACCTGCCGGATGCTCCTTGAACTCACCGGAAGCCCTAAGGAGATGACTCAAGGCTTAGCGGTCAATATTTCAGGCCTGAAGCCAGGGATTCAATACAACGTCACCCTGTATTTTTCAGAACCAAACAACACACAGAGAGACCCCGTGGTTACAGAAAGTGGCTCAGGTGAGTTACGAAAATGCTTCTCCTCTGCCTTGTGGTTTTGAGTCTCAGTAAGTTAATAGTTCAAAAAAATATTGTTCTTATATGTGTACAGTTTTAGAATTTATAGAGGGTTTATAGTTTGACCCTCCACCTGTTTGAGGAAGGAGGGAAAAATGTTCTTATTTTACAGGTCAGCACATTGGGGCTCAGACTGGCAGTGGGGGTTGAAACTTTTTGGAGCCTGGCATCCAGGAAAGTAGCTGGTCCCTTGAGCTTTTTCAGAATTTCAGTGGAACAAATAACAGATGGGTTAACCTGAGCAGGGCCGTGAGAGGAACTTACCACATCCACTGAGACAAGGGATGCTTTGCATGCAAATCTAGCAGACGTCTTCTGCATTGACAGTGGAGTAGTCATTTGCAAGTTTCGTAGAGGTAACCCTGTGAATTGAGAAGAACAAGTACTTAATCCCCATTTTATACATAAGGAAACAGAACTACAAAATGGGTAAGATTCTTGATCGCAAGTGACAGAAACCAGACTTTAAGTAGCTTCGACTACAAGAGCAACTTACTGGCTTGTGTCTATTTCCCCACTATGGGCAGCAAGGCATTGAAGAAAGAGACGAGGTCACTCTCCTCTCTTCTTCCTGCTTCTTTCCTTTTATCAGCTTTGTTCTCAGAGTGGCTCCCTCCACACAACTCAGGGAGAAATGGCCACCAGCGGTTCTCCTGTTTCACCCCCTATCAACAGGGGTGTGGTCCAGGGGAAAAATTCCTTGAGTGGGCTCTGATTAGCCAAGTTTGAATCACCTGGCTGTCCCTGGAAGACCGCATTTGGAGTTGGGTGGGAGAAGATGATTTCTGGCAGGAAGGAGGAGAGATGCAAATAGCTGAGTTTGAAAGAGAAGCACAGATATCTGTGGTGCTGCCTGGAATAAAAGTACAAAGTGAAATGATTCAGGAAGATGTATCTCTGTTTGGGCAGGAAGGGAACAAATATTTGTGGAGTCCAACCATGGGTACTGTCTGGTGTGTCATCTTATTGGGGGGAGGGCAGAGGTGCTGAAAGAAGACAGGGATGTACTTCTGTTGCGGTTAATGGCTTTGCCTTATGTGTTTGAAACAGGTGCCAACAACACAGACAGCTTGCCCCAGCCACCCAGGACCCCCGCTCCCCCTGTGACCAAATATACCCTTGAACCTGCAGACCCATCCTCTGACCATCCTCTGACCCGAGACACGGAAGTCCTGCTTTTAGGGTTAAAGTCTGACACATGGTACAAGGCCACTGTTTATTCTCAAGCAGCAGATGGCACCGAAGGACAGCCCCAGGCCATCGAGTTCAGGACAAGTATGTTGAATTTTGTAAAAGGGCTTCAGCCAGAGTTTTCTAGCACAAAGTTTTGTCTTCTGTGATTCTGGTTCTGAGTTATCTCTAGCTTCACAAGGAGTTTTGTTGTCAGAGGGAGTTTTCTGGAAGAGATTTTGGGCAGAGCAGATCCACTGAGTTTCTTCTTGACTCTGTAGCCAAGACACTTCTTTCATTCAGCTCGATAAAACATATTGAGCAGCTGCTATGTGCAGATGCTAGGTGCTGCTTCATGTCTTTCTTTCATATCTCTGCATACTAGCCAATGAGACAAGACAATCAAGCCAATGTGTAATGTTTTTCTCTTGTAAATAGAAATTTGTGTGTCAATGTTGGTTAAGTGTCTTCCCCCTGAGATAAGAAAATGAGTTTTCTTTTCTGGCCTGACCTTGGAATGCATACTAATCTTTCTATTGAAACTTGTTGACATGCATATTGCTGCTTTCTACCTATAATTTATTAGCACTCCCACACTGTAAATGGACCAATATTTGGAGGCTGCTTTTTGGATTGGTGCTGATGAAGCGGTAAAGAAGTGCACGGTTCCTACCCTCAGGGAATTTCAGTATAGATGGGGGATCGAGACAGATTGAGACGTGGACAAGTACATGATTAGCTCTGAGGGTTCAGGGACAAATGCTGCAGCATTGTAGCCCCTCGGGGCTTGGTTGCAGGCAGCACAAACTGACTAGTTATCTTGTCCAAAAATATCTCTATTGTGAAAGGCTGTCATAGATGCACAGAATGGAGGGAGTGGGGGTGGGGGCTGGAGGACCAAGGACAGAAACCAGAGTAGCCTCCAGGAAACTCTGGAGGACTGGACCACCCTGGATCTGGTGACACTCCCTCAGGATTCAAATTCCCGAAATGGAGAGGATGTCACGTGCCTGCTTTCTGGACAGCTGTGCTGGGGAAGGGAGCTGCTGTCCCCCCGGCTTCTACATGAGTGACAAGCACTTCCTGCCACCAAGGGGGGTCGGGATGGTGTTTGGAAGAGGGGGTCGGGTACTGGACAGGTAACACATGGCCACCCCCCCATGTCGCTGCCCACTGAGTGCTGTGGACATTGGAAGGCTGGAGCAGGATCTTCACATCAAGTCCCCAGGGAAGGCCTCTTCTACAGGCAGGATTTGAACTTGCTTTGAAGGGAGGGTAGGATCTGGATAAATGGAGAGAAGGAGGAGGACATGTCAGTTGAGGAAACATCATGAGTGAAAGTGTAGATGGTGGACACTGAGGTATGAAGGCAGAGAGGCATTGGGATTCGGTGACATCTTGAGGACCCTGATAATTCCAGAGAGGTTGATTACTTCCTAGAGAGAGATTGTATGTGTGTTTAGAGCATTCTCTCTCTCTCTCTTTTGGAGAGTGGGGGGCGTGCTGTAGCCTACTTGGAGGCAATAACTGCCCAGGCTGTATTACTTGCACAGGGCTAGAAATTTGGGCAAGAAGCCTGTGACAAGTCATGTCTGTAAGGAATTGCTGCTTTTGCTGGTATCCACATTGAAAGAAGGTCCACTTGTGTCCTCCTTCCTTCTTTCCTCTTCCACTGGTGATGCTAATGTGTGGGTGGGGGAGGGGAGGATGCAGCTGTAGGAAAGGCCACTTGGCCTTTTGGGGCTGTCAGTGACCCAGCAGGTTGGCAGGTGGGAAGCCCCCAGGTGAGGAGGGCTTCTAGAAGGTGGGTAAGGTGCAAGGAGGAGTGCCTCCATGGGTGCCATTGACAGTGGTGGGGCTGTCCTCCACACAAGATGTTGTGCAGGAGGGTGAATGGGGCTGAAATCTAGCCTGTGGGCCCCTTACCAGGCCGTGCACCCCAGGGTTGGGTCCGTCCAGAGGAGGGGCCCTTTGCCTGATTTGCTCAAAGGAGTCATATGAATTAGTGTGGGCCTCACGTCCTCTGCTTTTTAAAGCAACTTAAGCAGAATTAAAGTACTAGTGATTGCATCTTAGGCTCTTGGTCATATGGATACACGCACAGCCTGGTTTGTGTTAAACTGTCTTAGTGCTTGATAAATAATAATTACAGTTGTCTTAACCCTCTCTATATGGGGTGTGTGTGCGTATGTATGTGGGGGTGTGTGTACACACATACATACACACATAATACATACATGTGTACACATACACACATAACATGTGTATACATGTAGCACATCAGGCATTTTTTAAATGACTAGTTAGGTGGGATGGGGTTAAGGAAACCATCAGAGGAGGTTGAGACTAGTCATGGTAGAAAACCACCTCTAAGGCTGAAGAGCAAGAGGGAGAAAGTGGTGTTTCTGGAACCCAGTAAGGGCTGGGGCAGTGGAGGATGCAGCTGTGCCAGAACAGGCGGCCCTGAGAGGAGGCAGTGGGGGAAAGACTCCACTGCTTTGTCCTCCAGCCCCCCAGTACCCTGCTCATATCTCACGTTGACAGAACCTGATCCCAGGCCATCTGGCAGGGTCGTCCCCTGTCCCAACCAGTGGTCAACCTCCTGGGCACCGAGCAGGCAGGAGAAGAACAGAGGATGGATTGGGAGGGTGGGGTGGGCAAGTGGTGAATAACTAGCACTCTTGTGTTATCTTTTTTTTGATGGTAGGATTCTTATCCCAGTTTTATAGATAAGGAGACAGAGCTCAAGTGACTTTGCTAAGATCCTTCTGGCTATTAAAGCAGAGCTAAGCTTGGAACCCAGACTGGCCTCGTGCTAAATTGATCACAAGGCATGGCGTGTGTAGAGTCCATGCTGTTCTTTGAGGAAGGCATCATATCTCTAAGAATCAACTCACAAGGTGAACAAAGAGTAACCATGTGGTTGCAATTGACCAGGTTGTTTTCTCACCAAAGATGATGCCTGACTTTTGCTGGGACCCCCATACATTTGCGTAGGTCGTGGTCGCAGTTAAATGGTGCAGAGTAGAAAGGACCAATCGCCAGGAGTATTTCTTAGATTTGATGACGTGCCCTGAGGGCAGCTTCTCTCTCTCTCTCTCTCCCTCTCTGGCTTGGCCATTCTGGTTATTGTTAACTCCTCTTGTGTCTTCACAGGCTCCAGTCAGGTTTTTGATGTCCAAGTTGTAAACATCAGTGCCACAAGCATGACTCTGACCTGGAAAATCAACGATAGTGAGTCATCCTCTGTCTATACCTATGAGATACAAGTTGCTACGGAGACCAGTTCCCTCAATCTCACTGTCAATGAGACTCGTGCCATCATCACTCCACTCAGCTCGAGTACCCTATACAACGTCACGGTGCGTCCTTTCCTAGGCGACGGTTCCGAGGGCATGCCGGGCTTTCTCCAAGTGTACACCCGTGAGTTCACTCGTTGCTTTGCTAACCTTTCTTACCCACCTGCTGTGCACCGGGTCCAGATGCAAGCCAAGCTCTATTGCTGCCCTCAAGGGAAGCACAGCTCAGTGTTGGGCCCTCAGGGACTCTTTCCTCCTTCAGGATATGTGATGTAATAATGTGATCATTGATTGACCCTACCCATGTGTTGAGCGTCGTGCGACATGCTTTCCTTGCGCCGTCTCATTTAATGTTCACAAATCTGTGGCGTGGTTGCCATTAGCATTATTTCATGGATGAGGATGCCAAGGCTGAGAGAGGTGCTGTGGGCAGGTGTCACACCTGCTAGGAGGCAGAGGTGGGATTAGACAGCCGGGCTGTCTCAACTCCAGCCTGTGCTTGTACGACCATTCTCGTGTGGTGGAGGCCTGGAGCAAACTGATACACGGAGGCAAAGAGGAGCTGGATGTTCACGTCCCTTTGTCCCTTGGATGCTGACGTTATAATGAGGCAGGGCACGGTTATGTCTCCTCCTTTCTTTACTTAACTGCCCCTTAAAGATAAGATAGGCAGCAAATAAAAAGCTTTTTGTTCTAAAGAAGGTCTAATAATTTAAAATAAAACAATAATGATGTACCAGTAGTGTAATAGTATAATAGTATTGGTATTGCACTGTGCCAGGAGCTTTACATGGATTATAGTGGCTTTCGTGGTAGGTATTAGGATCCCTGTTTTACAGATGAGAAAACTACAGCCCAGCATGGCTGAACGATTTGCCCAAGGCCACAGAGCTAGCAAGTGGCAGAGCAGGGACTTGAACCCGGGGTGCCTGGCTCTGGACCCAGGGCTCGTCCCACAAGAATGCTTTACTTGAGTGTCTGTTGCTTCCCAGGAAGCACACCTTAGGCATTCTTACAAATGTCTTCTAGACTGGCTCACTGGGGCAAGTGGAATCTGCTCTCACTTCTTCACTTTTTACTTTTTTACCTTTTAATGTCTCTATTAGTTAGGATTAGGTTCAGTGGTGAGTAACCAAAAACTCGCCAAGTATTGCCTTAAATGAGACAGGAGTTTAATTCTCTCTCATTGTAAAAAGAAGCCCAGTGCTAGGCAGGGTGGGATGGTAGAGTGTTAGCCAGGGCTCAGTTCAGGAAACAGAAACTGTGAGCTGTTTTAAGCTGAGAGGGATTTAGTCCTGGGAACTGAGGGTGTACAGAAGCATTGGAAGGGCTGGTGTGTTAATTTGCTTAGGCTACCATGACAAGTACCACGGACTGGCAAGCTTAGACAATAGAAATTTATCCTCTCACAGTTCTGGAGGTGAGAAGTCCGAGATCAAGGTGATGCAGGGTTGGTTTCTTCCAAGGCCTCTCTCCTTGGCTTGTAGATGGCTGTCTTCTCCCTGTGTCTTCACGTGGTTGGCCTTTGATCTGTGCATGTCTGTGTCCTAATCTCCTATTCTTATAAGGACACCAGTCAGATTGGATTAGGGCCCACCTTAGTGACCTCATTTTACCTTAATTACCTCTTTAAAGGCCCTACCTTCACATACAGTCACATTCTGAGGTACTGAGGGTTAGGACTTCAACATATGAATTTTGAGGGGACACAATTCAACTCATAACAGCTGGAGAGCAGGCTTTAGGCTGGGACCCAGAAATGACTCCCAAACGAAGGGTGCAGAACTCCCCACCTGGGGAGTCACCAGCTTTGTCACAGTCACCAGCCCTGGCTGTCGTTGCTGGCTCCAGGAATGTATGTACTGAGCTGCAGTCCTGGGATCAGGAAGCTGCAGTTACCACCACAGCCACAGTGTTGGTTCTAGAGCTAGGCAGCCTGAGCTCCAGTCGTCATGTCCACATTCCAGCTACTAGAAGGAGGAAGGGCAGAAGGTAGTACTCCATGCTTTAAGGATACTTCCTAGAAGTCGTACAGTACCTCTGCTCACATGCCATTGGGTAGAACTTAGTCACATGGCTAGTCTAGCTGCAAGGGATGCTGGGAAACGTAGTCTTTATTCCCAACAGCCAGGTGCACAGCTAAAAATCTGGGGTGTATGACTAAAGAAACAGAGGGGGGGAATGGATTTTGGGGGTCAACAGCAGCCTCTGCGACTCCTCCCTAAAAGGAGGCTCTGGGAGGTGTAGTAATGTATTTAAGATAAAGCAGCTAGCAGCAGCCAGTTTTACTCCAGCGTCTGAGCCTTTGCTCACGTGATTCACGCCTCCTCTCATTGCCTGAGGATAACTTTGTGCAACCTAAGCACACAGTTTCTGCACTCTTGTAGCCAAGTGTCCTCTCTGTGGCTGGAAATACTAGTTTCTGAGGGGCTCATGTTGTAGGTTATAATACAAAGAAGGCAGAAAGAGAGATCAGGTGTCCCAAGTGTGCCTTTAATCTCACTGTAAATATTTTGTGTGGTTCAGTCACCTTTGTCTTCTGGAAAAATAGATTCTTAATCCGGTCATTTACTTTCTTCCCTCAGCCCCTGGTCCAGTTTCTGACTTTCGAGTGACGAGTGTCAGCACCACGGAAATTGGCTTAGCTTGGAGCAGCAATGACTCAGACTCCTTTAAGATATTTACCACAGAGGTTGGACCTGGAAGATCTCAGGTGGAAACAACCACCAACCAAAGTATTGTCATCGGTGGCTTAAACCCTGGAACTGAGTATTGTTTTGCAATATTTCCACAAGGACCCAATGGGACTGAAGGGGATTCCCAGATAGTTTACAATAGAACTGGTAAGCAGATAGGATGTTTCTTAAAGGAAATCAGTATAATTTATAAATGTCAGGTTTTCCAAATACTGCTTTTTAAAAAATATTATCTAAAAAAAACTTTAAAAGAAATTATTACAGTAATGCATATTTATTATATAAAATAAAACAAGCAAAAAGAAAAAAAATCACATGTAAACCATCAACCAGAGATAATCACTGATAACTTGTGGTGTCTAATGTTTTAAATTTTAAGATATATACAGGTGTGTGTGTGTGCATATATATATATATATTTTTTTTTTTTTCTTTTATAAACGCTCAAGTTATCCTATATATGTTGTTTTATAATCTGCTTTTCTCCACTTACCAGGTTATTATTAATATTCTTTCCTGTCAATATAAATATTTCTACAGGATAATTTTAATACCTGCCTAGCATTCCATTGTCTAAATCAGGGGTCAATAGATAATAATGGCCCATGGGCCAAGTCTGACCCACTGCCTGTTTTTGTAAGTAAAGTTTTATTGGAACACAACCGTGCTTACTTGTTTATATACTGTCTATGGCTTCTTTTATGCTAGAAATGAGTTGTTGAAACAGAGAATATATGGCCCACAAAGCCTAAAATATTTATTCTGTGGCCCTATAGACAAAGTTTGCTGACCCCTGGACTAGATCAGTGGTTTCAAAGTGTGATCCAGGGATCTCTGAGAGTCCCCTAGATTCTTTCAAGGGGTCTGCAAGGTATTGTTATCCTAATAATACTAAAATGTTATTTGGCTTTTTCACTCTCTTTTTCTCATGATGGGTGTACAGTGGAGTTTTCCAGATGCTATAAAACATAGGGTGACATTGTCGCTCTGACAGCTAATGAGATATATGCTTGTCTATTCTCATGTTTTAAAAATTTCCTCATTTTTAAATTTCTAATACAGTAAATATAACCTACATAAAAATTCTATGAGAACTTAATAATTTTTAAGAAGGTAAAGGGGTCCTGAGACCCAAAAGTTTAAGAACTGCTGGTCTGGCTATATTGTAAATTATTTAACTATTCCCCTATTGTTGGACAGGTAGATTATTTACAGTCTTTCAAAAACAACATTGTGATGCAATAGTTTTGTTAGTTCTATAAGGCTAATTGACATTGACAAAAGTATTTCATGAAAACAATTTGATGCTTTTTATTGTTTTTAAAATTTGAAATACAATGTTTTTGAAAACTTGGAAAACATATAGTAGTCCTTGATCTTCGATTGCAAGAGAAGTGAAATCCTTTATACAGAGGGGAAGAATAAAGAAATGAGACTGTTCCCTTGAGCTGACATGAAATCAGTTGGGCTTTTGAGATTTTCCTTGTGTAGGTTTCTTCAACTCGATTGGTTGGGTTAAGTATTGATAGTTACTTGAAAGATCTGTTTCCAGAAAAAGGGAACTGCTAAAATGCATCCCTCAGATGAAATGCAGTAATTCCTTTTCAATTCTGAATTTTAGATTAGATTGTTAAGACAGGGTCTTGATATCAACATATATTCCTTCTTTCTTTTTGATAATGTTGATAATGGGAAGAGGATCCCCACTGTGGGGGATTCTTAAGATTGCGTGTCTTGCTAATGCCCAGAACTCAGTGTAATAATAATATAATATATTGGGGGTCTATAAAGTGCTGGACTCTCATCCTGTATTCAGAAATTTTTCACACAACTTCATGAGGTAGGAACGGTTATCATCTCTATTTTCCAGAGTAGGAAATGGGAGTTCTGCGAGCTTAAGTAACTGGCCCAGGTAGTGAACTAGCCTCTGTCTGACTTTGAAGACTGAGGCCTTAACCACAGTGTGGGCTGACACTTTGACATGGTGCAGCTGCAAAGTAATTTAGGACCATTCGTGAGGAGAAGGTATTTTCTACAGTCTGTAATTGGGTCCTATTGAATGGAAGTCAAGAAGAGTTGTAATAAAGCACTAGACTCTTAGGGAATACCATTCAGTTACTAAACAACGTTCATTATTATTGGGGAAATCAGTGTAACTGCAGTAAAGGCAAGTTTGAAAAAGGGAAACACCATACGACTGAGCAATTCTACTCCTACATATATATATTTCCAAAAGAATTGAAAGCAGGGACTCAAACAGTTATCCGTACATCAGTGTTCATAGTAGCATTATTCATAATAGCTAAAAGGTGAAAGCAACCAAGTGTCTATCAACAGATGGATGGAGAGATAAAATGTGGTATATCCATACAGTGGAATATTATGCAGCCATAAAAAGGAAAAGAATTCTGATATATGTTACAACATGGATGGGCCTTGAAAACATTCTGCTGAGTGAAATAGGCCAGACACAGAAGAACAAATATTGTATGACTCCACTTTTATGAAGTGTCTAGAACAGGCAAATTCATAAGAGACAGAAGGTAGAATAGAGGTTACCAGGGGCTGGGGGAAGGAGGATTGGGGAGTTGTTTAATGGGAACAGAGTTGATGTTGGAGATGATGAAGTGTTTTGGGTATAGATAATGGTGATGGTTACACAAGATTGTGAATGTACTTAATGCCACTAAATTTTACACTTACAAATGGTTAAAATGATAAATGCTATATATATTTTACCTCCACAAAAGGGAAGGGAAACAAAAATAACTTCACTCTTCTAACCCAAATGACTTCCTTTTCTGTGTCCATAGTTATATGTATTGTTTCCATCCTTGTAATTATTATACAAATCATTTTATTTTGTATTTGAACTTTTTTTACTCAGTGTCTATTATAGTTTCCCTCCCCTAGTTAGTGTGGTCTGTCTGTTTTTAGTGGCTGTGGAATGTTTCCTCATGGAGCCAGATCACGGTTTACATAGCTCTTCTCCTTTTATGGAATATTTAGGTTATTTCTAGTTTTTTTTGGTTTATAGAAAATGGCTGCCTTTCATGATCTTTTGTCTGTGGAATCCCTTTGACAGACCGTAGTGAAAGAAGACTCTCAAAACTACCTCCCTTTAAGGAGAACCCACTTAAAAAAATTAATTTTGTAGCAGTACATGCATGTGGTGCAAAATTAAAAGCAAATATGAAGGGTTTTACAGTGAAAAAGTTTCCCACTTTTGTCCTCCAGTCACCCACTTCCTCTCACTGGAGGTGACCTTGGTTACCGGGTCAAGAGAGGCAAGTTTGGAAAGCAAGGCACAAGAGAGACCCTGCTTGTGCAGTTATTTCTGGGCCTCGATCGTGCATTTATATTGTAACCGGCTCAGTGTGGCGAGGTCAGATGATCAGAGGACAGTCCCCAGAGCACTCGTGGGTGATTTCTCTCCTGACACCTAGCTCTGGGGGTGGAGGGCGTGTGTCTTTTTTTCTCTCCCCCGCTCCAGCCTCAAATGCTCCCACTTAGTAAGTGTCAACTCCCCATTTCAGTTTTTCTCTTCAGTATGCCTATGTTATCAGAAGATGTTTTCTTTTGAGAAAACATCGATTAAAAACAACTTATTGAGATATACATACTGAAATGCACACACACCCTCAGTGCGTAGTTTGGTGAATTTCCACAAACTGACCCATCCGGTAACCAGCACTCAGATCAAGAAACTGAACATGATTTCCACCCGAGAAGACCCTGCAAGGGGGCATTTTTATGACAAAAGCAAAGACCAGAGAACTGATCGGGTGAACTGGTAGGTTCATCTCTGTTATGGAAGAGCCAAAATTCTTGAAAGAACCGAGCGTGTGTGTTTCTCACCTAAGTTTTGAGGTTTGCGCTTTGTGCACTCATTGGAGAGTTTGATGGTGAAAGAGCAAGTTTTTTTGACAGACACGTTGAAATAAAGCTGGATGTTATGATGGTCACGAACAGACTCCCTTTTTCCTCCTTTCCTCCGACCAGACCCCAGTGCAGTGTTTGACATCCGTGTGATCCGGGTCACCACGACCGAAATGCAGTTGGAGTGGCAGAGTACGGACAAAGCTTCTGAGTACGTCTACCATCTAGTCGTACAGTCTGAGCACCGCTCTGATGAGTTGAATTCTTCTCACAGAGCAGTCACTCTCAGGGACCTGACCCCGGGCACCTTGTATAACATCACAATCTTTCCGGTAGTGAACCACATCCTTGGGACCTCCAGCTTCACCGCACAGTACACACGTGAGTGTCTTAGGATGCCCACCTAAGGGAGTCTTCTCCCTGACTTTCACTTGGAGGGTGGGAAGTAGTATTGGTTCGATGATGGGGTCAGGGGCCGTGGTGTTTCTGGGCTCAAGGTGGAATGTGAAGCTGCTTCAGCTGAAAACATCAGCCTCAGCAAAGGTCCTGGTGTTTTCATGGGGCTTGGTGCTGAGCCGTGTGAACTCGGAATTGTCTTTAGAAGCAGAAAGTGATCCCATAAGCGTGGAAAACCTAAGTGTTCCATTCATTCCTTGGGGATATAGACTAGAGGAGGTCACCTTGTCATATTGGCATTGGGAGATAATGCTCAACGGAGGAGCTCTGCATGCGACAGGGATGGAGGTGTTTTGCTAACATGTGATCGAACTGTGTGGTAGAGATGGTAGTTTATAATATCTTTTTAGTATATTTTTCCCTTTCATTAATCAGATATTGGAAACAGATAGGAAATTATATCTTTTTTTTTTTTTTTTGGTGAGGAGGACTAGCCCTGAGCTAACATCCGTTGCCAATCCTCCTCTTTTTGCTGAGGAAGACTTGCCCTGGGCTAACATCCGTGCCCATCTTCCTCCACTTTATATGGGACGCCGCCACAGCATGGCTGACAAGCGTTGCATCAGTCTGCGCCCGGGATCCGAACCTGTGAACCCCGGGCTGCCGAAGCAGAGCGCGTGAACTTAACCGCTACACCACTGGGCCGGCCCTGGAAATTGTATCTTGAATATGTATTTCAGATAAACCTGAAGCATGGAAAGAAGTCTGAAAAACTTCAATTCTTTTGAGACTTAACCCGTATAATTATTTTCTGAATGTCTTCTTGGGAAGCCTTCCATCTTTTGAGCCAGCAAATCTTAGCTTTATTCATTCTTTCCCCAAAAGAGTCAGGCTCTTTTTAGATGCAATAAATAAAATAGTCCTGGAATTCAAGCTAATCCATGCTTTTTTTTTTTTTTTAAATCAAGGGCCCAGCAATGTGTCTAACATTGAAATAAGCACCAACACCACAGCAGCAACCTTAAGTTGGAAGAACTTTGATGAAGCCTCTTCCTGGTACACCTACCGCCTTCTTCTTAGGAAGGATGGAAATTCCAGCCAGGCGATAGAGAAAGTCACAGAACCTGGCAACACCTCCGCTACCTTCACTGAATTAACACCTGGCTCGTTGTACACAGTAACGATCTTCACACAAGTTGGGGGTGTCACCGAGTCCCTGGTACCTGCCTGGCAGTCATTCTGTACAGGTGAGTAGCCCCAGGTGCCTCTAGGACTCCTTCCTGTGTGGTGCTGACCTTGCGGGTCAGTCGTCCACGGACTTTAGTTGATCAGGTTTCGTGCGGTGTGCAATGATGGCCACCAAGCCCTCCGAGACGTCGTGTTAGCTTATTATTGCTGTCTTGTTGCCCTCATCGTTTATTCATTCAACAAATATTTATTGAACGCTTACTGTATGCCAGGCACTGTTAAATGTCACAGACAGGTCACTTCCTGCCTGGAACTTTTATTCTGGTGGGGAAGACATAATGAATAAGTGAAATAAGTTATTGGATGATGATTACTGCTAGGGAGAGAGAATAAAGCAAGGAAGGGGAATGAGATGTGTATCTGCGGTGCCCAGGGAAGGCCTCAGTGAAAAGGTGACTTTTGAGCAAAGACTTGAAGGAAGTGAAAAAGCCAGCTATGTGGATATCAGGGTGTAGAGCATTACAGGCAGAGGAGCAGCCAGTGCAAAGGCCCTGAGGCGGGAATGTGCCTTCTATGTTGAAGGAAGAGCAGGAAGCCAGGTGGCAGGAGTGGATCCACAGGAGCAAGAGGGCGAGGGGTTAGGAGGTGAGGCCTGAGAGGTAATGGTCTGGGGCGTGGATGGTGTCAGGCGTGTAGTTCATAGTTGGCTTTTGCACTGAAGAAGATAGAAAGAATATTGTTAAAATGGATGCTCAGACTTTTCGCCTTTCTTGATCCTTATCTCTCAATGCAAAAAGCATGAAAACAGAGGAGCCCTGTGTTTAACTGAGGACTTTCAGAGAGGAACCGGGGAACGTTTGCAGAGTTGTGAGGACTTCTGCTCACAGTTCTAACTGTGGCCCCTTTGTCACTGTGGCACCCGTGTTCCACGTTATTCCCCACCCTCTTTGCACATACGTCTTCCCTTCTTTAGACCAAGCTGTCCAAGTGTGTCTTGGACAGGCTGATTTGGAGAGGGGGCAGTCTCATTGGATCAGCCTCCCTGGGCATATGGTAACCTCAGTGACCTCTGACCTTTCACGTGGAGTGGCTAAAGAAATCCCCGCAGCTTTGAGTCACCTTTGCTCCCTCAGGCTCCATCCACCTGGTCTAGACTCTGATCTTTGGTATTTGGGTGGCTTCCATCGCTGGTACTTATCTTACCTATAATTATTGCAGCCTACAGCAAGAGAAAAACATAGATGAGCATTTATGACTGGGGGTGGATGGAACGGGTGCCGGGGGAGAAGGTTTGCACTGGGAAGGCTCAGGTATAGAGTGTGGAGTTGCACTAGGTGCCTTATTAGTGCTTTTCCTGCTCTAAAATTCTGCGACACTAAAGTAATGATAATATTCTCCCCCAGCATATTAATACAGAGGTTTCCATTTACATCAGTTTGACGTTGGCCTTCAGTAAAACTCTATTGGCTCTCAGATGGGTAGAGACAAATAACACCCCATTTTAAAGATGAAGAAACTGATTCCATTTACCACTGATCATTCACCGTGTTGTGTGTATAGAAAATGCCCTGGACTGGGATTTAGAAAACCTGGGATCCAGTTTTACCAGCCATGTCAGATTTGTAGCAAATTACTTCACCTCTCTAAGCCTCAGTTGATTCATCTGCAGAATGGGACAGTATTAACACTTCTGTTCCAGAAGGACTGTCAGGAGGGGCCCAATATGAGATGACACGGGTAAAAAAGTTGCTACCACCCACGGTGTGATAAAGCTACCTCCCACGGAGCCGTGTTCTCTTCCAGCTCGGTGACTGACACCCAGTTTCATTTAATCCTCAAACAGTCCTGCAGCTGAAGTTCAGAGCAGTTGGGTGACTGACCCAAGGTCACACGGTTCAGTAAGGCCCAATTCAAGGTCAGCCTCTGCCTCTCCTCCCATACCGCATGTCTCCCCATCGCAAACGGGCCAGAATTCTACCGCTCCCCACCTTTCAGTGTTTGCAGAGGCCGAAGTCCCCGAATCTCGTGATGTGCTGTGCTTGCTTTGCAGATCCTGCACCGGTATCCTCCTTCCACTGTGAAGTGGTCCCCAAAGAGCCGACCTTGGTTCTCAAGTGGGCCTGCCCTTCCGGCACCAACAGAGGTTTTGTGCTGGAGATCAGCAGTGGGGCCTGGAAGAATCGGACAGACCTGGAGAACTGCTCCTCGGAGAACAGCACTGAGTATAGGACGGAAGTCACGTATTTGAATTTTTCTACCTCGTACAACATCAGCATCACTGCCTTGTCCTGTGACAAGAGGGCACCCCCCACCCAAAACACCTGCCTCACTGGCATCACAGGTGGGCTTCGTGGCAGCGGGGTGGCCAGGGGGCACGGTGGTCACCCCTGGAAAGGCTGACCCAGCGGCTCTGCAAGTGTGGTCTAGAAATCTGTTTTGTTTTTTTAAATTTTAAATTTAAATTTAAAATTTCTGCTAAAATATTTGTTTGTGTTGGCATAGGCTGTTAACCCGATTCTATAGAAATCTAGTCTGAAAAAGCAGAGTAAGAGGGAATAATTTTTTATATTCCAAAAGTTTCCTTTGCTTTATAGACTAATTCATCGCCATATTTTAAGTAGTGGGTTCCCCTACTGCATTTAAAAAAAGCATTTTTATAGAAATATTCAAATATAGACAGAAGTAGAGGACAGCATAAAGAAACCCACATGCCCATCATCACTCAGTTGAACATTTGTCAGCACTTGACCAATCCTGTTTCACTTATGTCCCTCCTCCCGCACTGGATGACTTTGAGACCAGTGCTAGTCATTCTGTAATTTTTTGTGTAAATATTTCAGTGTGTATTGCTGCAAGATAGGGACTCCTTTTCCCTTTCATTTCAAACATAAGCCCATTACTGTTACCAGCACACTTAAAAACTTAACAAGAGTTTTGTTCACTATTATCAAATATTCAGTCAAGATTCATATTTCCCTATTTACAGTTCCCTAATACAGAATCTGTATTTGCAAGTTCCCCAGTGGTTTTGGGAAACAGGGGATCGCTCACTGGAAAGGAGATCCCCCTAGTTAATCTTTTCATGCACATATATATATATATTTTTGGTACTTGGAAAAAAATTGCTTCTTATAGCTTTGCTTCATTTTTATCTGTCTTTTGCTTCCATATCTTTGCCAAAGTTGTGTCTTAGATCAACCTGGTTGAGTTGGTTTTACTTTGTGCTTTTTGACTCCTAGGTATGTTTCCTTTAGGGTATCAGAATGTTTCCAGACAATTTCTAAAGAATTTCTAAAGAATAGTAAGAAAAAAGGGCCTCTTACTTCAGGGACACTGACTTGGAAAGGGGTAGAGGGGTTCTGTGGACAGATCCTCAGACTTAGGCAGACTTGAGTTTGATCCTGAGTTCTGCCGTTTACCATCTGTGTGATCTCAGAAAAGTTACTTAACCTCTCTGGGCCTTGTTTTCCTTAATTGTAGAAAGAGGAAATAATACCTACCTTCTAGGACTGTTGTACAAATTGGATGAGGTAACGTGTGTGGAAGGCCACTTCAGAGCTGCCATGTATGCCTGCTCAGGTTGTGCACTGCACAATTCCCGGGGAGACTGTTCATACGGACTACAATGTGCCCGAGGCTCCTTGGAGTTGTGTAGCACACAACTGTACAGGACGTCCCTGAGTCACACTTGTTTGGTTTCTGCAGCACTCTAGAACATAATAGAAACAGTGACCCTTGTGGGTACTTCGTAGTTCTCTGTTTTATGCTGTCATCTCCTCAGTGGGCCCAAGCCACTGAGGAACATAAACCGTGTCTGATTTGGTATCTCCAGGGCCGAGCACAGTGCCTAGTGAGGAGAAGGAGCTTATCGGAATTAGTTGTTTGTGAAGGTGAACAACGTGTGGAGGGGTTGGATAATGACCACTCATCATTTTAGCCCAGTGATTCTTTCACTCTTTAATCTGTAGCTGCCTTTCCACAGGGGAATTTTTATGTACAAATATAACATGCTTTCTTAATGCACAGATTTAACACGCTTTTAATTTAACATAAAAGTAGAGCTGCATTTTCTCTGAGAGAGGT
The DNA here is from genome assembly GCA_031878705.1 of Tapirus indicus. Classification (NCBI taxonomy): domain Eukaryota; kingdom Metazoa; phylum Chordata; class Mammalia; order Perissodactyla; family Tapiridae; genus Tapirus; species Tapirus indicus. The sequence continues at coordinate 15,205,819 of CM062928.1, forward strand.
AGGAAGCTTTGGCAGGTGGGTAAATCTGGGAGTTGGAGTGATGGTCTTTTACCCAACATTTGTTGCTGCTTCCTGTGTGCTGGGGGTGGGGGATGCTGCGAAGGGACACTAGGGCGAGTAAGGCAGACAGGGCCCTTGGAGCGTAGGGACTGCTGGGAAATGGGTTAGAAAGTCTCCGTGGAGGCAGTTGATAATTAGACATGGGGACAGCGCCTCCAAGTGGCCACTGCAACTTGAGAGGTTGCTGGGGCAGGTTCAGAGCTGTGGTGTCCTATCTAGAAAGTAATGTGAGACTCAGGTATAATTTAAAATTTTCTAGGAGCCACGTTAAGAAAACATAAAAAGGAACAGCTGAAATTAGTTTTAATCACATTTTATTTAACTCGGTATCTTAAAAATGTTATTTCAACATGTAATCTGTATAAAGCAAGTTATTAATGAGGTATTTTACATTCTTTATCCATACTCAGTCTTTGACATCTAGTCTTTACTTCACCCATGTAGCACGTCGGAATTTGGACTAGTCACATGTCAAGTGCTCGACAGCCACGTGTGGTTGGTGGCCATATTGCAGAGTGCAAGTTGGGGGAATTGTGCTGTGGTGTTTTTTGGAGTTCAGTTTTCTCGATCTCTCTGAATCTTGAGTATAATAAGAAAGCTCTCAAACCGTATGTGGGAGACAAATTTAGGTAGAGAGAGAGTGTGGAGAGAGTGGAGCGGGATCATCTTTAATTCAGCATCTTCTTCCTTTTGGGTTAATTCAGAGAGTGGCTTCACGAGCTTAGCTTGGAAAGGCGAGGTACGTGATCATCACGGTCACCCGTGGAACGTTCCTGCATGGGCTTTTATGGTTTCTAGGAAGAGGGTCGGTCGCGTTTCTGTGGGTGGTGTTTTAAAGCAACTCCAGCAAACTGAGGACTTGAGCGTGAAGGACATGGAGTGGGAATGCAGCCGGTCTCAGGAGAAAGTGCGTTCTGTCTGTGTCGTTGCTCCATCATTGTTCTCCCCTGATCAGCCAACCCGGTGCCAAGTCCGGGTGATGGACAGATGTCCGTGTACAGCTCCCCAGTCCCCACCTTAGAGTTCCTCCCACACAGTCTCTTCCTCGCTCTCCTTCTCCGGTTCTCAGGAGAAAGAGCCTGACCTCTTGGGTCAGGAGAGGCCGGGGGAAGACAGAAAAGGCAGCTTATCTTCAACCAACAAGGCTCCCAGGAGCCTGTCCCCGGGGATGTGCCTGTCACACTGAAGGGGCCGTTGTGAGCTAGGCGGGCTCCCCCAGGGATCTACCTCCTCTGCTCCCCTCCACTTCCCTTCCCTGCCCCTTGCTTCTCTGTTTGCTTTGCCTGAGCCCAGGACACAGCTTTCTGATCAAGGGCAGAGCTTGCGGGGAGCCACCGCAGCCAATTCTCGCAATAATTTTGCTCCTTCTTTGGTTTTAAACGTTGGATGATCGTGTTTTGTTTTGTTCTGTTTCAGACCCCCCTTCTCCGGATGGATCCCCTAATATTACATCTGTTAGTCACAATTCGGTCAAGGTCAAGTTCAGTGGGTTTGAAGCCAGCCATGGACCCATCAAAGCCTACGCTGTCGTTCTCACCACTGGGGAAGGTGAGGAGGGGTCATTACGGGTTAAACAGCCAGAGAGGGACGCCCTGACCTGGCGCCATTTCCATGCCCACTGAGGCACATTAGTGACACAAATACATGTCTGTTTTTACACTCTAGCCCACGCTTTGGCGCTCAGATGGGATGGGAGGGGGTAAGCCATTTGCCTGATGATCTGGGTCAGAGGTCGACAAAGTTACTGGAAAGGACCAGATAGCAAATATTTTAAGCTCCGCTGGTCCTGCAATCTCTGTCGTAGCTATTCAGCTCTGCTGTTGTAGCGTGAAATAGTCATGGAAGATACGTAAAGAATGGGTGTGGCTGTTTCTGTGAAATGTTATTTACCAAAACGGGTGGGTGGCAGGATTTGGCCGGGGGACCCTAACTTGCTGATCTCTGATCTAGATTTTTCATCTCTTTTACAACATGGAGTCTTTTAGGTGGCAAGATATTAGTCTTAACCAACGTTGTCACACACACACACACACACACACGTATGCACACATCCTCCTCAAAGACTGACTTTCTCTTGAAAGAAAACGATTTGCATTTGTGGTGAGAACTTGCAAAGAGCACCCTTGTAGCTGAGGGAGGAGGTGGATGAAAGGCTGCTTTTCCTTCAACGGCTCCGTCACACTCTTTGGTAGGAAGGAGGGGAGTCAGGGGGTCTTTGATAGCTGCTTGTGGGTGCTTCACACAAGGCCTGGTTTAAAGTGCCAAATTTTGTCATTTTTGCTGATTCTTTAAACTGAATGTGAATAATGCAGTGCCGCCCCTGCCCAGTCTCTCAGCCCGTGACACTGCCCTCATCTCCTCGAGGACGGCCGAGATCGAGCCCACTGTCAGGGGCGTGGGGATCCTGGAAGACAAGGATTTTGCTGGTGTCGTAAACCTGTGGCAAAATTTCAAATAGCGATGTTGAGATCTCTCTCTCTCTCTCTCTTTCTGTCCTTTAGTTTTGGGTCTGCTTCAAACACCTAGTCATTTTGCTGTGAAGGTTTTCAGCGAAACCCAAGCTCAGACCTTTGCTGAACGAGGGAAGCGTTATTGCACAGTGACCAGACTGACCAATAGCAGCCTGTGGTGGATGAGACCACGCACTCCCAGTCCGATGGTCTGGGCTAGAAATACAGCTCCACCACGGAGGCAGTGTGGCCTTGGGTCCTTTTAGCTTTCTGTGCCTTCATTTTCCCATCTGTGAAGTGGGGATAGTAAACCCATGTGATGAGATTATTGTGGGGATTAAATGAGTTAATGTCAGTAAAGCACTTAGAACTTAGTGTCAGTAAAGCCTGGCATAAGAGCGTCCTTGAGAGGTGGTACCTACCACCGTCACCGAGTGTCAACGTCATTATTTAGATGCGTGGAAGACTTATGTCTCTGCCATTACTTTCTTATGACTTTCCTCCCGTGTGCCTTCCTTAGCTGTCCACCCGTCTGCAGATGTTTTGAGATATACGTATGAAGATTTCAAGAAGGGGGCCTCGGACACGTATGTGACATACCTCATCACAACAGAAGGAAAGAGACGCTCTCAGGGCTTGTCTGAAGTCTTGAAATACGAAGTAGACGTTGGGAATGAGTCCACCACGCACGGCTATTACAACGGGAAGCTGGAGCCCCTGGGCTCCTATCGGTAACGTCTGCTGGTTCTTGCTCTTTGGGGGCTGAGCCCCCTGCGCGCAAAACTTCTCATGCCTGGGGTGTTGGACACCTCTCAGCCGCCTCTCCTTCCTCTTGTCGTCTCACAGGGCCTGTGTGGCCGGCTTCACCAACATTACCTTTTACCCTCCCAATGACGGACTCATCGATGGGGCCGGGAGCTACGTGTCCTTCGGTCGCTGTTCAGAAGCTGTTTTCCTGCCCCAGGATCCAGGTAGGGGAGAACCACCGTGCTGTTAGCAATGCAGTGGGGTTTTGCTTCCAGTGTCCACAGAAGGCCGGGTGTCCGCGCACCTCCGTGGGGCCCCCGGGAGGGTTGGAGAGCCGGGTCTCTCCTCTCAGAGGTTGAGATGTCACTCGGCCATGAGGGCCCAGCTCGGCTTCCTCTTCTGAGGTCCCAACACCCCTGCCCGCCACACTCCGCCTTTTCTGAGTGCTGGTTGCACTTCCCATCTGCAAAGACTGTTTAGTCCTTTTTTCTCAGTCATTTGTGTGCCCACGTGCCAGACACACGATGTGAATTTTAGTGCATAGAACCCTTGAGTATTAGGACCAGAAGGAGCCAGAGAAATCATCTCGTCCAACCCCACTTCTAGAAATGAGGCTGTTAAGGCCCAGAGAGGGGCAGTGACTTGCCCAGGGTTACACAGCAGCTTAGAAGCAGGCCTATCATTCTGGTCTCGGACTCCTTATCAAGTGCTCCTGTCTTTTCTTACACAGAGTGAACTGATTTAGGAACTTCAAGGACCCAAGGGGGTACATCCCCTACCTTCAGGCCAGAGACAGTTGACCAGCTGGTTTGTTAGTTTGTTGGGGTTTCGTACTTGGCAGTCGTTGGCTGCAGGAAAGAATTCCTGCCCCAGAAGCAAAGTTCAGGGAATCCCCACACGCTCTCCCCAATAAACAAGTGGGTTTATGTCAGCCCGGTGCTGTAGGTACTGCTGGTCATACGTGGGTGTCAGTCTCAAAGAGTCAGAGGTGGCAGGAACCATGTGGGACATCTTGTCTAGTTGTTTTCAAACAGTGGTTGTTCCACCAAACACGGCCGAGTCCTGAGATGCTCCCTGCTCCTACCACCACCTCAACTAGGCGTTGCTGCCTGGTTTTCTATTTTATATAGTGGGCTGCTGCACGCAGTTTCCTTTAAAGAAAGAATTCAGCAGGTAAGAACAACCTGAAAAATCACTGGTCTAGCTCGGTTCCCTAAATTTGCAGTTGAGGAAACAGACCTGGGGAGGAGCAGTGACTTGCTCAGGGCCACCCAGTGAGTGGTGGACGGGGCACAAGGAGCCCAGCTACCAAATGCCTGGACTAGTTTTAGGTCCAAAGCTATTTGACTGTTGTCTGCCACACACACACACACACACACACGCACGCACGTGTGTATGCTCTCTGGTTCGAGGCTGTTCCTGTTGTTTGCGAACACCTCCTGAAGTGCCTCCCATTTGGACTTGTCCCAGGTGTCATCTGTGGAGCCGTTTTTGGATGCATCTTTGGTGCCCTGGTTATTGTGGCTGTGGGAGGCTTCATCTTCTGGAGAAAGAAAAGGTAACTATTGCTCATGTTAATAATAATACCCTGCTTTTAAGGGAGCTTTTTATTATGGAAAGTTTCAGACATTCACACAACTGGAGGGCATAGTGTAATGAGCCCCCATGTCCCCGTCACCCACAATCTTGACTCTCTGGCCAGTCTTGGTTCCTCTCAACCCCCGAGCTGGAGGGTTTGAAAGTGGATCCCAGCCCTGACATCAGGCCATGGGCAGGGTGCTCCTGTCAAATGCTGCATTCTAGTTCACAAATCAGTTTCACAGTGTGAAGAGCTTTTGTTTTCGAGTTGGCTTAAGTTTGAACACACGCTCTGTCTCTGGCTGGCTGGTAGGGAGGTTAGCCTGGACGTCTGTGATAATGTGTGATATGGGGATAATAACAGTGCCTACTTGTGACCCTGAGGACCATTAAATAAATAAGGTGCTTCTACAGTGTCTTGTACCTCGTATGCTATTATTATTTTATCTCGACAGCTACCCTTTGGGATAGTTAAATAGTGAAAATAGTAGCTCTGTTTTGAGCGCTTACTGTGTACTTGAATTTGTGCTTTCTGTGAATTCTCTCATTCACGAGGCTCTCTGAGGCTGGTAAGCCCATTGCAAGGGTGCAGAAGCTGAGTGTAGGAAGTGTGGAGATGGACTTGAACCTGGTCTTTGCTCTTCATCACACACCCTCTTGCCCGACCGTGTGGTGTGTGCAGCCTGTGTGTCAGCCGGGATTCATTTACAGTCACCCCAGGGAATTTTCATCCTGGCCCGGGGTTTCTAACGTGGCTGCACCCAATCGGTTACCAGCCCTATTGAGTTGACAGGCAGTGCTGTATTCTAGCTTTTTGCGTTAGATTCTGACTTTTTTGCATGGGAGGGGTCAAAAGCAGCTTTATTGTTTCTTGCTAAAATAAAAGTAATACATGCTTAGGGCCAAAACGAAATGCAGAAAAGAAGAGCAAAGAAAATAAATAATCCATAACCACGGCACTCATACAAAACTACTCTTACTGTTGACGTGATTACAAAACACACACAAACACACACACACAAATGGAATCATATTATACATATTATTTTCTAGCCTGTTTTATTCACTTAAGAAATTGCGGAGGCGCCATTTTGTCTTCATTTTAAGTGGCCACAGACTATTCAATTGTGTGGATGTCATTTAACCAATTTCCTGATGTTTTTAGTTTTTTTTCTTCCTCATAGTTACTTATCCTTGTGCCTAAATCTTTGGGCACATTCATGGTGATTTCCTTATGCTGCATTCCCTGCTGGCCAGTTGCTGGGTCAATGGGTATGCATGTTTTCAATTTTGTTCCGCGCCGTTGCTTTCCAGAAAGTTTTTTTAAAAACACCAATTGGAGTTGAGCCAGCAGTGCAGGAGAGCACCAGGTGCCCCACCACCTGCCAACACTGGATATATTTTCTGGTTTATTCCATTAGCTTATCAGAAAGGCTTTCTCAAAAGCAGAGTATGAAATAATGAATCTCAGTTTATAATAAGGTAATGCTGCTGATATATTTATTTACCCAAGGAAATTCCTAAAAGTTGTTTGAGGAAGATTCTCCCATACTTTTAGGTGGTATAAAAGAGAGTAACTTCACAGATTTGTCATCAGAGTTTGCTGCTTAGACTGTTAAGCTTAGTGTCAATGAACAGGATTTAATGTCATATATGAACTAATGCCCAGGGAGAAGGCATTTTGTAGATGCACGAAAGGGGCTAAGCACAGAATTAGTCTTTTTGTCTAATGGGTCTTTTTTCTTTAAACACAGGAAAGATGCAAAGAACAATGAAGTGTCCTTTTCTCAAATTAAGTAAGTCTCTAGAGTTATGAACTTTATTTTCAGACATTTAATCCCCCAATCTGTTCAGTGACTATCTAGGGGATTTTTGCTGGAACTTGCTGTCATTTTTCCTGATTGACACATTTGGCCGTAGTCATCCAGAAGTTCTTGCTGGCTTTGTTATTCTATAAGGAATCTGTGTTAATTAGTCTGCTGAGGCTTGCTTCCTGCCATGTTCTGCTAGGAACCATACTTGCCATATTCTACCAAGTAATATATTCTACCAATAAATATATATTTTGTGATGGAAAAAAATGGGTTATCGAGATCTAGGAGGAGAGAAGAACTTGCTTAAAGTCACAAAGCCAGTCAGTTACATAACAAAGTCTAGAAGTCTGATTTCCTGATTCACATTTCAGTGTTTTGTAAATAACATTATAGTGACCCCTTCCCCAAATCCCCCCAATTATACTGTAGTGTTTGTTCTTTTGGGAAGATGTTTGCCGTCATCTCCAGAGTCATGGTTAAGTCAGTTTTTCTAACTGCATATTGTTTTCTTTCCCTTTCTGTGATAAAGACCTAAAAAGTGAGTAACCTCTTTACTTTTTTTATAACCGTATTTTTCTATTTTGAGTATGAACTTTATTGAATGTGAAAAATCCTAATACATCGTTTCGTGTTCTTAGATCCAAATTAATCAAAGTAGAGAATTTCGAGGGCTACTTTAAGAAACAGCGAGCCGACTCCAACTGTGGGTTTGCAGAAGAATACGAAGTATGTGGTTGTAAATATTGTGTTTTTAATTGCTTTCTATTTTTCCTGAAAGTAGGAAAACTGCCTGTTTTTGTTTTATGGTGAAGCTTTGGGTAAGAAGCGGCCCTCTTGGAAGGGAGAGAGAAGCTCTTGCTTGCTCCTGGGGTCCCACTGTCGCTGGGTTGGCTGTGAGCACTAAGACGTACCTTCCTTCTAGTGGGTTATGTGTCTGATCTCGTTGATACCTGAAGATTATCCAGAGGGATGTAGAAACTGGGATTTCAAGTTAGAGGGCTATTAACTAGAATAATTAGGAGGCTATATGAGCTGGAAAGAAACCATAATAGGGCATTTAGGGTGCTGGGGCTTGATGACTGTGATCGAGGTTGTCTCTTGAGCATTATATGAAGCCCTGCACAAAGAGTTTCTGCTTTTCAGTCCCCATATGCTCTCTCCACAAAACCAGCTCAGGAACTGCCCGCCCGAGCCCCTGCAATGGCCCTGCACACTCGCCCTCCCTATGCTGCCCCTGCTGCAGCATTTCTGTCTTTATTGAAATCCTGCTCACCACTTGTATTCGTTTCCCATGGTGCTGTAACAAATTACCACAAACTGGAGGCTTAAAACAACAGAAATTTACTGTCACAGTTCTGCAGGCTGTCAGCAGGCAGCGTGCCCTCTGAAACCTCTAGGGGGGGAACCCTTCCTTGCCTCTTCCAGATTCTGGTGGCTCCCAGCATTCCTTGGTTTTGGGCTGCTTCACTCCAGTCTCGGTCTCTGTTTTCTCCTTCTTTCTGTCTCTCTCTGTGTGTCCCGTATAAGGATGTCTGTTATTGGAATTAGGGCCCACCTGGATAATCCAGGATGATCTCATCTCAAGATTCTTAAGCTTAATTACATCTGGAAAAAGACCCTTTTTCCAAATAAAGTCCCATTCACAGGTTGCAGGAGTTAGGATGTGAACATGTCTTTTGGGGGTCACCTTTCAACCTACTACACAATGTGACCTCCTCTGGGTCATTTTCTTTGATGCCATTAGAAGGACTTGAATTCTCTGTCCTCGTGTTTGTTTCACGAGGGCATGTTGTTACCGATATTCAGCATTAATTTAATTCTGCCTTGTAACGTTAGTTATTTCTGTCTGCACCTCTCTCCCAGGTTGTAACCTCCTTGAAGGCGAGGTTGTCCTTTTTCTTTTAATCTCTGCATTAGTTTCCAAGGGCTGCTGTCACAAAGTACCACAGACTGGTGGCTTAAAATAACCGAAAATTATTCTCTTATGTTCTGGAGGCCAAAAGTCCAAAATCAAGGAGTTGGGCAGGGCCGTGCTCCTTCTGAAGCCTCTAGTAGAGGATCCCTCTTTGCTTCTTCCAGCTTCTGGAAGCTCCAGGATTTCTTGCCTTGTGGCAGCGTGACTCCAATGCCTGCCTCCATCTCCGCGTGCTGTCTCCCCTCGTGTGTCTGTATCTCAGTCTCTCTTCTCCTCTTATAAAGACATCAGTCATATTGGACTAAAAGCCCACCCTACTCCTGTATGACCTCGTCTTATCTCCATTACATCTGCAAAGACCGTAGTTCCAAATAAGGTTAAATTCACAGGTACCGGGGGTTAGAACATATCTTTTTGGGGGACACAATTTAACCCATAATATCCCTGCATTCCCACTTTATTCAGTCATACTGTGTGCTCAGTAGGAATAATCTCTGAACACTAAATAAATGAACAACTCATTTGTTTTGTTTTCAGGATCTGAAGCTTGTTGGAGTTAGTCTGCCTAAATATGCAGCTGAATTGGCTGAGAATAGAGGAAAGAATCGCTATAATAATGTTCTGCCCTGTAAGTTGTTTTATCCACATTATCTTCCCTTTTTTTCTGTCACTGGCCATCACAGCTCTAACAGTAGAGGGAAGGAGCATCAGTGGTACTAACTAGCCACTTCCACGACCATTCGGTAGTCACCTAGCCTGTGGTAAGCACTGATTTAGGCATATTCCATTGTATTCAATCCTCATGACAACCTTATGAAGTAGGTAGTAGAGTATTCGTTTTGCAGATGAGGAAAATGAGGCACAGAGTGGACAGGTGATTTGTCCAAAGTCACACAGACAGTCATGGCAGGACCAGGCTTTGGACCAGGTCTCTCAGTGTCATTCAGGAAAAAGGCCAGAATCTGTGCTCTTAGCCTCTCTTCCTCACAGCTCCTTTGTTTCAGTCAGTGTAGATCTGGAGTGAAAGAGGGCAGGAAGATGACAAGCAGGCAGTAACACTTTCTGCTTGTCCCGACACGTCTCTGGTTGGCTGAGTGCATTCCACAGCTAAATATGAAGTATATTTGGATTCCTTCCTGTTGTTGAGAATTAACAGTGTCTGTAGCCTAACCAACAGGAATAATAACAAATTGAATTTAAAATGAGAATTATTTACTATGTCATCCATTAAGATGAAATGGAAACCCTTCTCCATAGAAGGTTCTTTGTGGCTTCTCTTTTGGGTGGGAATTAGGGCACAGAAAGATGTGTCAGTAGATCACAGCTTTGTTCTGATTTGGCTGAAATTTATAGGCTTTACTGATAATTTTTACACCAGGACATTTGGAGACATTGTATTTTTTATTTGAAGCTGTGTTTTTCTTTGCTGGCCTAAACATTAACTTCTGCTTAGATTCAGGATTTTCTAGCTTCTGTCTTCTTTCTCTTCATTTTCCCCCATGGCATTGACCTATGTTCTGAGAGAAATGCTTGTAAAACTGAGCTGGTGAGACCTGCCCCAGCACTTCCCTTCTAGGGTTTACTTGGGATTTTTGGCCCATTCTCATGAATGTCTGTGGAAACTTGCAGATCCAGAGTTTGGGTATTATTTTTATTGGGAAGATTTTAGGCTGAAACTAACATTGATAAACTGGGTTTAGAATTGTTCCATTATTTTGTCCAGGGGAGGGTGAGAGAGTGTCAGTCAAAGAAAGGGAAACAGAGGTGGTGCTGCTTATAGCTCAGCCTGACATCTGAAATTTCAAGGATATTATTTCATTTCTGGGGTTGGACAAGTTTGTGTGTGTGTTTTTGAGCTGACGTTATTTAGAAAACGTGAGAATTTTATGTTTTAGATCCTTCTGCTCATAGTAATCTTATATATTCAGTTTATTCCTGAAGTTGGTACTGTCTTTTTATAATAACTTCTTTGTGAGAATAGGGAAAGTATCAAAAGGGTGGAAAGGTTAACCTGTGTGTCTACCCACTAGGGCAGTTTTATTTATTCCTTGTGGAAAGGGCACTAGATTTGAATTCTGCCAACTTAGCAGCTGTTGCTTGGAGAAATCACTTGATCTCTCTGACCCTCAGTTTCCTTATCTGTAAAATGGACATAAAAGCTTGTAGGGTGGTTTTGAGGAATAAATAAAATTGCTTAGGGCATTCTCTGGCTCATGGCACACACCCCAGGATGCCAAGAAGGTTTATTTCGTCTGAGAAGATAGTCTGGTGTGGTTAAGAGTTTGGGCCCTGGTGCCACACTGCTGGGGTTCGAACCTGGGCTCTGCCACTTCCTAGCTTTGCCCAGGTAATCATGTAACTCCTGTGTGCCACGGTCACTTATGGTGACTGCAAGGATTAAATAAGGTCATATATGTAAAATGCCAAGCTATGCACCTTCAAGGTGTGACGGAAGCCCCATGGTACCATTTTGTGCTTCTTTTTTCTCTCTTGTGTGTCACTCTCCTCACATGTTTACTTCTAATAATTTTTTCTCTTAATGTCATAGATGATATTTCTCGTGTCAAGCTTTCAGTCCAGACCCATTCAACTGACGATTACATCAATGCCAACTACATGCCTGTAAGTGGGGGGATTCTCAGAGCACTGGCTCCTTGGGATGAAATCTTCAGAGTTCCTCTTTCTGTGTCTTTGTGATTGAATATGTGCTGCTTTCCATCTTTAGGGTTACCATTCCAAGAAAGATTTTATTGCCACACAAGGACCTTTACCTAACACCTTGAAAGATTTCTGGCGTATGGTCTGGGAGAAAAATGTATATGCCATTGTCATGTTGACCAAATGCGTTGAACAGGGAAGGGTAAGTACCTGTTTAAAAAAATGTATTAAATTAATTACTTCATTTTTACTGTGGTGGAAGGGTAAGGATCTTCAAAACGATTTGCCTTTTTAAAAATGAAACTCCTTCAAACATTAGTACCTCTATTCTTAGAAACTTGTTTTCTGTCTTTTTCTTCTTTGAGAGAAAAGTTGAAAAAAATCTTTAAAAAAGTCTATTTTATCATTACCTTCCTTGTGGACAATATCCACGTTCTTTATTCATTAAGTCACTCGGACCTGGCGCAGGCAGATGCCTCTGTTGGTGCAGCTCCGTCCTTCATCAGCTCTGTGGATGGGTGCACGCCCATTGTGTCTCTGAGCAACCACCTTCTTCATCTGTGAGATGGCGGGTTGGACCAACTCGGTGATTTTCAAACTTAGTTTTTAGCACTGGAACCCTTTCTTTACCCAAAATCTCAGACTTCTCCCCAAAGTCTCAGGAGTCCTCCCCCCGTGTTGGCCTGGAATCCCATGGCCACTTCCATCAAAGATAAGATTTCTTCTAGTAATAAAATCCCGTGTTTCCATAAATGGATCAAAGAGAATTGAAATGTATTTTCTACACCAGATACTCCATATATGTATTTGTTTCCTATAACAACCCTGAGAAGTGTTATTATTTTATAGCTGGGGAAACTGAAGCTCAGAGAGTTTAAGAACTTACCCACAAGGTAGCAAAATATCCAGCTGGTTAGAGACCGAGCTGGGTATCAACTTCATGTCAGTGTGTGTCCCGGTCCCATGTTCTTTCTTGGAGCAGGGGTCCAGAAACCGGGATCTTGAAAAAAATACACCTCCCCAGCCAGAGCCAGAATCTCTGGAGGTGGGACCCAGGCATCTGTTTGTAAAGCAAAACAGACCTCTCAGGTGGGTCAGATAATCACTCAGGTTTGGAAATCACCTGCAGTGGGGCACACCTTGGGAAGAGGTGTGTGTGTGTGCGTGCGCGCGCGCGTGCGTGTGTGTGTGTGTGTGTGTTTTAAGTCATTTGCCAAATGGGGGTTCAGATATTCTCAGGGAGCAATTTCCTGATTTATATTTCTGTTCACATCTGCCCACCGACTTTATAAAGATCAAAGACCCCAAAATGATTTCATTTGCTCCTCTTTATTGGTCTCTGTATTTGTATTGCAACTCGTGTGTTTTTAAAAGAATTAGGGAAAGTTCTCATTTCTTCTGGCTGCTTGGGTTTATGGGTCAATTGGAGAAGTTTAGTTCAGTGGACAGTTGTAGAGTGGCTGCTGTTGAGGCCAAAGGGAGCTGGGTGGGCACTGCGTCCCCTGTGAAGGACCAGCTGCTCTAAATCAATTTTTATGCAGAAATGTGGGCTCAGTGTTGGCCAGAAATTCTGATTTTTCAAGAGAATCCAGAAATTTGGCTTTTTCTAAGAAAACTCTCAATTTTAAAAGTTGGCAAGAATTATAAATGGTAAACATATAAATTATGAATTAAAACTATTCTAAGCATCAAAACAGAACCCAGCTAAGGGACTATTCAGTTTTCAATATCTGGTCTCCCTTGTGAGGCTGTAGTGATGCCGGACGGCATGATCCTAGTCTTTGTATAAAAATCAAATTTTATTCTAGACCAAATGTGAGGAGTACTGGCCCTCCAAGCAGGCTCAGGACTACGGGGACATAACTGTGGCAATGACATCAGAAACTGTTCTTCCGGAATGGACCATCAGAGACTTCACAGTGAAAAATGTAAGTAAGAGGTCAAGATGGATAGGTCTCATATAAAATTACTATAAATTAATTTTGGGGTGATACTTTTTGGGTTGATATTAACCAGTATTTTTTTTACGCATCAGAAAAATATTTCTGTTCTCTTCTTTACGAAATAAAACAATCCGTATCTACATACACTCTAAGGCAACTCTTTAGCTTTACTTTCTTAAGGAGAATTTTGTAAGCTATTCTTGAATAAAATGAATCTTAAGAGCATGGCTCAGCATCAGGAACTCTTTTCCTTCCACTTTCAGGTGACTTGCTTATAGGGTTTTTGTTACAAACAAAGGCCCTTTTGGATTATTTGGTTGAAAATATGGCGCCAGGAGTGGAAAATTGGTGGTGGGAGCAGTTCATAACAACAGGTACATCAATAGGATTCCAGGGCACGTACACATGGCCTCCCTTCCTCCCTAAAGTTATGAAAACAAATCCAATTAAATTGTGTAGGCATTCTAGGAAGTCAGTTTACGTGTCCTTTTTCTTTTCTTTTTTTTTTTTTTTAAGACTGTTTAAAAATAGCAGGAATGTTGGACCAGCCCTGGTGGCCTAGTGGTTAAGTTTTGGTGTGCTCTGCTTTGGCAGCCCAGGTTTGGTTCCTGGGCATGAACCTACACCACTCATCAGTGGCCATGCTGTGGTGGCAGCTTACATACAAAAAGAGGAAGATTGGCAGCAGACATTAGCTCAGGGTGAATCTTCTTCAGCAAAAAAAAAAAAAAAAAAAGCACTGTCCTGAAGCTACATTGATATCTTTTGATGGGCGTGTAAATTGGTATAACCCTTTGCAGTTTATATCGAGGGCATAAAAATGTCCATTCCCCTTTGATCTAGTGGTTCCAAGTTTGAGAATCTGTCCTAAAGCAACAATCTGAAATATAGGAGAAGGCTTATCATTCATAAAGATGAATCTCAGCATTGTTTGTAATAGAGGGAAAATTTGGAAACCATGCAAATATCTAGCTTTCAGAGAATGGATCACTAAACTTTAGGTTGTCTAGTCATTGTGTCATTATTCAGCTATTAGAAATGATGGTTATATAGACTGCAATAATTACCATGAGGAGAAGTCAGGATGTAATTAAATGAAACATACTAGGAGACAAAATTTTAAGCATGTTATGAATAGTGCATAAAAGAGAAACCTGGAAGTAGATTGAGTGGAGTTGAATCTTACGGGGGGTTGGTGGGTTAGGTTCTAGTTTTTGAGAATTATCCTTGATTTCATAAATCATGGATACAGTGTAGTATATTCAGTATTAACTCTTTACTAATTGCTGTGTCTCAAAGGGTCTGGCCTCAATATTTCAATTCCTCTCCTGGAGATGCTTTCAAAGCTGTTATCATGCACTGCACTGGCCACTTAATGCAATTCACAGTGGTTGAGAATCCTTTAAAATGTCATACTTGTTTCTGTAGATTTCACCCATTTTAAATGGACTGGTTGCTTTCACTGCTTGGTGTTTGCTCTCATGGCGGGGAATTGAGGGTGGAATTGTCCACGTCATTTAAAAAAATTACTATTACTATTATTATTATTTTTTTATTGACTCAACTCCAGACTTTATTCAGATTTCACGTTTTTCTACTAAAGTGCTTTCTTGTTCCAGGACCCAATCCAGGATACCACATGGCATTTAGTAAAATTTTACTTTTTAGTTACACAAAATACACATAGATTTTCCTTTTTAAAAGTGGGAACATATCAGAGCTAAAAGTTTCCTTTGACTGTTGCCCCGAATCTATGCCCCTTGGCCCTTCTGCAGAGATAATACTGAAAAGGCTGACTTCTCCTCTCTCTCTTTCTCTCTTTCTCTCCTCTTCTCTCTCATGGCTGGTTTCTTTCTTTGGATGACTACGTTTGGTTAAATTTGTGAATGTTAATGTTTGTGTATGATGAGACTTCATAACACCCTCTCCCCTCACTCTTCCTTTTTTCCCTCCTGTTTTCCACATTTTGAATACTGTGAATGCACTGCTTTTATAATGTATGTACCTTTCTAAAAAATAAATAAGTGTCAAAAGATAGCTGTCATAAGGGAGATGGAAATGCCTGCAGTCCAGATGTTGGCATACATGGGGAGGTCAGTGCCCCAGTGTGGGCTTGACGAGTACAGCTGAATCAGGGACAGGAATGGCCCAGCCTGGGCGGAGTTCTGGTCATTAGAGGTACATGCTTTGGTCCATAGTAGGAAACCAGTCTGTATAATAACTAACTCTGTTATAACAAGGTCTACTTTCTATTGTCTGGCTGATGTTGAAGTGGATGGTTTCTTTGGGGGGGGCTTCCTTTCTCAAACCCATACAATTCTAAATATTTACTTGGTGCTTGCTAGTTGCCTATCACTTTATTAGATTCTCTGAAAGATGTGAATTATGAAGACTGATTATCATAGTTGTATTTGTGTAATTCACATTTGGTTTTTTGGTTGGTGACAGTCCCAGGTGGGCTCGGGGATGGGGTTTTTGAAGCTCCAAGGATGTGCAGGTGTAAGAAGGTGAGTACATTACTGGCAGCCAGGTGTGGTGGAAAAGGAAGAGATCTGAGCTCAGAATCAGAGGATGAGGGACTTCTGCTGCGTCTGAACTGAGTGTTGGGCAAGTCACTTCACTTCCTGGAACCTTTGCTGCCTCGTCTTTCAAGGGGCTAATAAACCCTCCTCCTTGGGCGTATGATGAGGATTTGATGAGCACCGCAAAGTCTGTGCAAACACTTTCTCAGCTGTAAAATTCTAATGTTTGGTCGTCACCACTCCTGTGTGGTTCAGCACTCAGGGGCTGCTTGATTTCACTTGACTTTCTGATGTTCTTAGGGAGCCTTTCTCTCTAACCTCTTTTCTTGGCTTTTAGTTCCAGACAAGTGAGAGTCACCCTCTGCGACAGTTCCATTTCACCTCCTGGCCGGACCACGGCGTTCCTGACACCACTGACCTGCTCATCAACTTTAGGTACCTTGTCCGTGACTACATGAAGCAGAGTCCTCCCGAATCGCCGATTCTGGTGCATTGCAGGTATGCAGATGGCACTCCATGAGTGACAGATTTCAAACGTAATTACAGATGTGGACGCTTTTGAAAAGCAAAGCCTAGGAGGGAGTGCAATAGGCATTTACAAATTCAGGAAAGGTTTGGATTAGGAACCATGGACTTATTCCCTAAGTCCTGAGACTTTAGAACAGGAGTTGGCAAACTATAGCCCATGGGCCAGAGCTGGTCGGCTGCTTGTATTTCTTTTTTTTAAACCATAATGTATTTTAATTTATTTCTTGTTTATAATATTTTCTTGTAAAATATTTCAACCTTACAAAAATACAGAGAATAATAACAATTTAATAAAGCATAACTGAAGCCATGTATGTTTCTTTTTGTTAATATTACATTACAGGTATAAGTAAATTCTCTACTTCTAGTCTCCTATCCCATTCTCCTTCTCACATAGGTAAACGTGGTTCTAAAGTAGATCTGTATCATTCCCTTGTATGCTTTTCTATTTTATTACATGTGTATGTATCTCTATGGTTTTATATAGCTTTAAATTTTTACCAGATTTTATATATACACCATTCTGAAACCTGCTTTCTTCATTCAGCATCTGGTTTGGTATTTAACAATGTTGAAACACATAGCTGTAGTTCATTTTATTTATGTATTTAAAAGTATTTCTTTTTTGACATACAAAACGCTGTACATAATTAATGTACACAACTTGATGAGTTTGGAGATAGGTATCCACCTGTGAAACCATCACCACAATCTCCTTGGCTGCCTATTTTTGTAAATAAAGTTTTATTGGGACACAGACAAGCCCATTTGTTTACATAGTGTCTACAGTTACTTTCATGCTACAATGGCAGAAAGTGACCATTTGGTCTGCAGAGTCGAAATTTACTATCTGGCCCTTTATAGAAAGAGTTTGCCATCCCCTTCTCTAGAACAGAAAGAAATTAGCTTTAAAGCTAAAGGAATTAATTTAGGACAGAGGAAAGGAGGGGCTTTGTTGACCTATGGGGAATAAATTGGTGAAACTTGCCATCCTAGGTTATGGTGGCAACTTGGATTGGACTGAGATTCAAGGAGCTCTAGCAAGGTGTTTTATTTGTGGCATTCGACTCAAAAGTACTTTAGGACTCAGGCGCCAGTCCCAAGTGGTGTAGTCTGACTTGCTAAGGTTTCAACTGAGCAAATGTTTAAGGATCCTGGGCATTGCCCTCAAAGCCTGATAGTGGAAGAGAGCACGATATCTGTACAAATGGGGAAATGTGAGAGTTTACAGGAGAGGTAACCCATGGTGATGTGCTCGTGTCTCCTTTCTTTCAGCGCTGGGGTTGGCAGGACGGGCACTTTCATTGCCATTGATCGTCTTATCTATCAGATAGAGAATGAGAACGCTGTGGATGTATACGGGATTGTGTATGACCTTCGAATGCACAGGACTTTAATGGTGCAGACAGAGGTGAGGCCAAGCTCTGTGTTTGAACAATCCACCCTTCCCGTCTATTTTTAAAAGTTTGCATCATGTCGCACATTTGTGTTAACATATTTCGCCCTTCCAGATCTTTCTGGCTCTTGGCTGTGAGGTAACACTAGATTTCTTTAAGATCCTAAACTGAAGTGGGGTGGAATTACCTGATCCTGTCACACAGTGGTGCTGACATCAGCAGTGGAACTGAGATGGTATCAGGATCCTTCCTCGCTGCCTCGACTCACCAAATAATCTTAGCAAGTCTCTGAACTTTGGCTTCCGGGTTTTAAACTCATAAAACTGATATTTTCACTCTTTGTTTCTAAGAAGGTCTGACCATCCTTAAAATAAGCTGACGAAATGGACTTATCGAATATTAACCATATGAAATAGCGTAGTGCTGCTTTAGGCATTAATGCAGCAATGCACCCTCACGGTAAATGTTAAAAACGCCAATTAGCATAGCTAAAAACGGATGGCTGGCCAACTGAGAAAATGAAGCTTAATATCTGCAATGTCATTTGTGTAAGACTGTTGGATTTGGCTTTCCCTGAAATGTTCGTGATAAACGTTGTTTTCAAGGCGTGTTCTCAACAAATGTATTGGGAAACAGCCTTCCTCAGGGCTGTAGGGGTGAATGTGTCTTGACCAGGATGAGAGCAGAATATTAATTTTGTATCAAGCTGTCACCCTGTACCAATTTAGAACTCTATGAATATGTGCTGTGTTTTTGAGTCTAGCCGGGAATGTTCTAGAGGCCTGGGTACATTGTGTGCTTTGGAGTGAGCAGAGTGGTTGTGGCGGAAAGAGTAGAATTCACCTCCTGTGTTGGTCAGAAGAGAGATTTTCTTTTGTCTGCTATGATTACATCGAGTAGTAGTTCTCAATCTTTTATTCTCTATTGAGAAACACAGAAATCTCATACCTGCTACAAATTCTTGTCCCTTTTTTAAAATTTTGAAAATAATGTAAACTTGTTCATATTAAAAGACTTAACAATACAAGGTTATATAGAATATATTTTTCTCTTTTACTTTTTCTTCCCCAGTCCGACTCCCTGGAGGTAGCCAATGTTTACAGTTTGTGTATATGTTTATAGGCTTCTTTATGTACATCTGTAGAAAAACACACATACACACACACAGTATTTTTTAAAAATTGGATCCTGTTTTATATATAATGCTGCACTGCGATTTTTTTTCTTTTACACCATCATGGATATCTTTCTGTGTCAGCATATACCTCTTCTTCCTCTTTTTCTTTTTTCACTTGTTGGTAGAATCTTTCTTTAAACAAGTTTCCCCAATCAGGGGTTAAATGTACTGCTTCTATGTGACGCTATATAAGTTATTTTGAGGCAGAGTGTTTAAAAAAATTTTTTTTATTGGGGTCATAATAGTTTATAACATTGTGAAATTTCAGTTGTACATTATTATTTGCCAGTCACCATATATATGTGCCCCTTTACCCCTTATGCCCACCCCCCAACCCCCTTCCCTTCTGGTAACTACTAATCTGTTCTCTTTGTCCATGTGTTTATCTTCCACATATGAGTGAAATCATATGGTGTTTGTCTTTCTCTGTCTGGCTTATTTTGCTTGACATAAACCCCTCAAGGTCCATCCATGTTGTTGCAAATGGGACGATTTTGTCTTTTTTTTTTTTTTTATGGCTGAGTAGTGTTTGATTGTGTGTTTATCCACATCTTCTTCGTCCATTCATCAGTCGATGAGCATTTGGGTTGCTTCCACGTCTTGGCCATTGTGAATTATGCTTCAGTGAACATAGGGGTGCATAAGCCTCTTTGAATTGTTGGTTTCAAGTTCTTGGGATAAATACCCAGTAGTGGGATAGATGGGTTATATGGTATTTCTATTTTTAATTTTTTGAGGAATCTCCATACTGTTTTCCATAGTGGCTGCACCTGCAGTGTATGGGGGTTCCCTTTCCTCCACAACCTCTCCAACATTTCTTATTTTTTTTCTGGTAATTATAGCCATTCTAACAGGTATAGGGTGATATCTCATTATAGTTTTGATTTGCATTTCCCTGATGATTAGTGATAGTGAACATCTTTTCATGTGCCTGTTGGCCATCTGTATATCTTCTTTGGAAAAATGTCTGTTCATGTCCTCTGCCCATTTTTTGATCAAGTTGTTTGTTTTTTTGTTGTTCAGTTATGTGAGTTCTTTATATATTTTCGACATTAACCCCTTGTCACATATATGATTTGCAAATATTTTCTCCCAGTTGGTGGGGTGTCTTTTCATTTTGTTCCTGGTTTCCTTTGCCTTGCAGAAGCTCTTTAGTCTGATGAAGTCCCATCTGTTTATATTTTCTTTTGTTTCTCTTGCTTGAGTAGACACAGTATTTGAAAAGATGTCTCTAAGGCCAATGTCAAAGAGTGTACTGCCTATATTTTCTTTTTTTTTTTTACACTTTACTAGTATATATTTATTTATTTTTTTTAATTTTAATTTTTTTTTAATTGATGTCTTAGTTTATAACACTGTGGGGTTTTAGTTGTACATTTTTGTTTGTCCGTCACCTTGTGGATGTAACCCTTCACCCCTTGTGCCCCCCCCCACCCCCTTCCCCTTGGTAACCACCAATCAGTTCTCTCTGTCCGTGTGTTCACTTATATTCCATATATGAGTGAGTTCATGCAGTGTCTGTCCTTCTCTCTCTGGCTTATTCCACTTAACATAATACCCTCTAGGTCCCTCCATGTTGTTGCAAATGGGACAATTGTATCTTTTCTTATGGCTGAGTAGTATTCCATTGTATGTATATACCACATCTTCTTTAACCAATCTTCAGTTGAGGGACACTTGGGTTGCTTCCACTTCTTGGCTATAGTGAATAATGCTGCAATGAACATAGGGGTGCATACGCCTCTTGTGATGGTTGATTTCACGTCCATTGGGTAGATGCCCAAGAGTGGGATTGCTGGATCATACGGTATTTCTATTTTTAATTTTTTGAGGACTCTCCATACTGTTTTCCATAGAGGCTGCACCAGTTTGCATTCCCACCAGCAGTGAATGAGGGTCCCCGTTTCTCCACAACCTCTCCAGCATTTGTTGTTTTTTGTGTTGGTGATTATAGCCATTCTAACCGGTGTAAGGTGATATCTCAGTGTAGTTTTGATTTGCATTTCCCTGATGATTAGTGATGTTGAACATCTTTTCATGTGTCTATTGGCCATCTGTATCTCTTCCTTGGAAAAATGTCTGTTCATATCCTCTGCCCATTTTTTGATCGGGTTGTTTGTTTTTTTGTTGCTCAGTTGTATGAGATCTTTGTATATTACTGAGATTAATCCCTTGTCAGACAAACGATTTGCAAATATTTTCTCCCAGCTGGTGGGTTGTTTATTCATTTTGATCCTGGTTTCATTTGCCTTGTAGAAGCTCTTTAGTCTGATGAGGTCCCACTTGTTTATTTTTTCTTTTGTTTCCCTTGTCTGGGTAGACATGGAATCTGAAAGGATCCCTTTATGTCCAATCGCAATTAGTGTACTGCCTATATTTTCTTCCAGGAGTTTTATAGTTTCAGGTCTCACTTTCAGGTCTTTGATCCATTTTGAATTGATTTTTGTATATGGCGATAGGAGATGGTCTACTTTCATTCTTTTGCATGTTGCTGTCCAATTTTCCCAGCACCATTTATTGAAGAGACTTCCCTCTCTCCATTGTATGTTCTTTGCTCCTTTGTCGAAGATTAGCTGTCCATAGGTGTGTGGTTTTATTTCTGGGGTTTCAATTCTGTTCCATTGATCTGTGTGTCTATTCTTGTACCAGTACCATGCTGTTTTGATTACTGTAGCTTTATAGTATATTTTGAAATCAGGGATTGTGATGCCTCCAGCTTTGTTCTTTTTTTTCAGAATTGCTTTAGCTATTCGGGCTCTTTTGTTGCCCCATACGAATTTCAGTAGTTTTTGTTCTATTACCGTGAAGAATGACATTGGGATTCTGATTGGGATTGCATTGAATCTGTAGATTGCTTTAGGTAGAATGGACATTTTAGCTATATTTATTCTTCCAATCCATGTGCATGGAATATTTTTCCATTTCTTTATGTCCTCCTCGATTTCTTTCAATAGTGTCTTATAGTTTTCATTGTATAGGTCTTTGACCTCCTTGGTTAAATTTATTCCCAGATATTTTATTCTCTTTTTTGCAATTGTAAATGGGATTGTCTTTTTGAGTACTCTTTCTGTTTTTTCATCGTTAGTGTATAGGAATGCAATTGACTTTTGTAAGTTGATTTTATACCCTGCCACTTTACTGTAGTTGTTGATTGTTTCTAGTAGCTTTCCGATGGAATTTTTGGGGTTTTCTATGTATAGGATCATGTCGTCTGCAAATAGTGAGAGTTTCACTTCTTCATTGCCTATTTGGAGTCCTTTTATTCCTTTTTCTTGCCTAATTGCTCTGGCCAGAACTTCCAGTACTATGTTGAATAAGAGCGGTGAGAGTGGGCACCCTTGTCTTGTTCCTGTCCTCAAAGGAATGGCTTTCAGTTTTTCCCCGTTGAGTAGGATGTTTGCTGTAGGTTTGTCATATATAGCCCTTATTATGTTGAGGTACTTTCCTTCTATACCCATTTTGTTGAGAGTTTTTATCATAAATGGATGCTGGATCTTGTCGAATGCCTTCTCTGCATCGATTGAGATGATCATGTGGTTTTTATTCTTCATTTTGTTAATGTGGTGTATCACGTTGATTGATTTGCGGATGTTGAACCATCCCTGTGTCCCTGGTATAAATCCCACTTGATCGTGGTGTATGATCTTTTTGATGTATTGCTGTATTCGGTTTGCCAATATTTTGTTGAGGATTTTTGCATCTATGTTCATCAGCGATATTGGCCTGTAGTTTTCCTTCCTTGTATTGTCCTTGTCTGGCTTTGGTATCAGCATGATGTCGGCCTCATAGAATGTGTTGGGAAGTATTCCATCTTCCTCTATTTTTTGGAATAGTTTGAGAAGGATAGGTGCTAAATCTTCTTTGAACGTTTGATAAAATTCTCCAGGGAAGCCATCTGGTCCTGGGCTTTTATTTTTTGGGAGGTGTTTGATTACTGTTTCAATCTCTTTACTTGTGATTGGTCTGTTCAGATTCTCTATTTCTTCTTGATTCAGTTTTGGGAGGTTGTACGCGTCCAAGAATTGGTCCATTTCCTCTAGGTTGTCCAATTTGTTGGCGTAAAGTTTTTCATAGTATTCCCTAATAATCCCTTGTATTTCTGTGGTGTCTGTTGTAATTTCTCCTCTTTCATTTCTAATTTTATTTATTTGAGTCTTCTCCCTTTTTTTCTTAGTGAGTCTGGCTAAGGGTTTGTCAGTTTTATTTATCTTCTCAAAGAACCAGCTCTTTGTTTGATTGATCCTTTCTACTGTTTTTTTGGTTTCAATTTCATTTATTTCTGCTCTGATTTTTATTATTTCCCTCCTTCTACTGATTCGGGGCTTTGTCTGTTCTTCTTTTTCCAACTCTGTTAGGTGCAATTTAAGGTTATTTATTTGGGATTTTTCTTGTTTGTTAAGGTGAGCTTGTATTGCTATGAATTTCCCTCTCAGGACTGCTTTTGCTGCATCCCATATGAGTTGGTATGGTGTATTTTCCTTTTCATTTGTCTCCAGATAGCTTTTGATTTCTCCTTTAATTTCATCAATGACCCATTGGTTGTTCAGCAGCATGTTGTTTAGTCTCCACATCTTTGTCCCTTTCCTAGTTTTTTCCTTGCAGTTGATTTCTAGTTTCACAGCATTATGATCAGAAAAGATGCTTGTAATGATTTCAATCTTCTTAAATTTATAGAGGTTTGCCTTGTTTCCTAATATATGGTCTATCCTTGAGAATGTTCCATGTGCACTTGAGAAGAATGTGTACTCTGCTTTTTTTGGGTGGAGTGCTCTGTATATATCTATTAAGTCCATTGCATCTAGTTTTTCGTTTAAGTCCATTATTTCCTTATTGACTTTTTGTCTGGATGATCTATCCATTGATGTAAGGGGGGTGTTAAGATCCCCTACTATTATTGTGTTATTGTTAATATCTCCTTTAAGGTTTTTTAGCAGTTGTTTTATCTACTTTGGTGCTCCTGTGTTGGGTGCATAGATATTTATAATTGTTATGTCTTCTTGGTGAAGTATCCCTTTTATCATTATATATTGCCCTTCTTTGTCTCTCATTACCTTTTTTATCTTGAAGTCTACTTTGTCTGATATAAGTATGGCTACTCCTGCTTTCTTTTGTTTGCCATTAGCTTGGAGTATTGTTTTCCATCCTTTTATTTTGAGTCTGTGTTTGTCTTTAGAGCTGAGATGTGTTTCCTGGAGGCAGCAGATTGTTGGATCTTGGTTTTTAATCCATCCTGCCACTCTGTGTCTTTTGATTGGAGAATTCAATCCATTTACATTTAGAGTGATTATTGATATATGAGGGTTTAATGTTGCTATTTTATTGTTCATCTTCTGGTTCTTTTGCATTTCCTTTGTTTCTTGTCCCTTGTGTTTCGGACTGCAAATTCAATTTGGTATTTCTGCATGCTCATTCTCTTGGTTTTCTCTTTATTTGTCATGTGTGGTTCTCTTCTGGTTGTTTGTTTAGTGGTTACCGTGCGGTTTATATAAGTGATCTCCTGGATAAGAAAGTACATTTTCAGATGCCTCCTTTTTCCTGAGGCTGGGTCAGTTCAATCCCTTACCTCTTCCCCTCCTTATTTGTTATCTCTTTATTCCAGATTGTGTCATGAATGTGTGTTTCCAGTGATGAGCTTGAATTAATTTTTGATGTTTTCCAACTGTATTTTGTTCTGGTTTAGTCTCCTTGCTTTTCTCCTTGTTGAAATCTTTGTATCCCCTTTCTCATTTGTTTTTTTTCAGGCCTAAGGGCCTTCTTGAGCATTTCTTGTAGTGGGGGTCTTGTGGTGACGAACTCTCTTAGCTTTTGTTTATCAGGGAGAGTTATTATTTCTCCATTGTATTTGAAGGATATTTTTGCTGGATAGAGTATTCTCGGCTGAAGGTTTTTGTCTTTCATGATTTTGAATATATCATTCCAGTCTCTCCTAGCCTGTAGAGTTTCTGTCGAGAAATCAGCTGAGAGCCTGATGGGGTTTCCTTTGTATGTTATTTTGGTTTTTTGTTTAGCTGCCTTCAATATTATTTCCTTGTCACGGGTATTCTTCAAGTTTGCTACTATGTGGCGAGATGATTTTTTATTCCTGTTTATATATTTAGGTGATCTATTGATTTCATTCACTGTTATTTCCCTCTCGTTCCCTAGGTTGGGGAAGTTCTCAGCTATTATTTCTTTGAACAAACTCTCTGCTCCTTTTTCTCTTTCTTCTCCTTCTGGAATACCTATTAGCCTTATGTTGCTTTTTCTCATTGAGTCTGATATTTCTCGAAGAATTTCTTCATTTCTTTTTAGTCTCTCTCCTCCTCTACCAGGAGCATTTCTGCATGGCTATCCTCAATAGTGCTAATTCGTTCCTCCATATTGTCAGTTCTGCTCTTTAAAGACTCCATTTTTTCCACTATCTCGTTGATTTTGTTTTTCATCTCCAATAATTCTGATTGGTTTTTCTTTAGGGTTTCAATCTCTTTTGTGACATAATCCCTGAATTCGTTGATTTGTTTCTGTGTGTTCTCTTGTATTTCGTTGAGCTTGTTTATGATAGCTATTTTGAATTCTCTCTCATTCAGGTTATCAAATTCTGTGCCTTCAGGGTTGGTTTCTGGGTGTTTGTCATTTTCCTTTTGGTCTGTAGCCCTGACATATTTTCGCAAGGATCCGATGGGGACGGCTTTATTTTTACCCCTCATGATTAAAGTTAGTCCTGCAGTATCCCCCTGCTGCCACTAGATGGAGATCGCGAGCGGTTTGCTCTGAGGCGGCTGCAGCCCCCGGAGGGATTATGCTGAAACGCCGGATGTGTGGGGGGAGGGGTCCTCTCTTTCTCCTGCTTGACCCGGGAGTTTCCTTTCTGGCTCTCTTAGGGTGTTTGCTACACCCCCAAGCAGTCCGTCGTCGCTTCCCAGTGGGGATCTCGCGACAGTCTGTGAGAGCACCTGGATGGCGATAGTTTTCCCCGCTGTGAGCCGCCCCTCCCCCCTCTGTCCGCGAACCGCGCTGTTTTTGCCGATCGATTGGGGTGGGGGAGTACAACCTCCTACCTCTCCTCCTGTCCTCCTGGGCTTCCCGCGCCTCCACCGTCCGATGTATGGCAGCAGGGGTTTCTCAGAAGTCCTTCGTAGTGTTTGATTGAGCTCTGTTGGAATGTGAATGATGTTTTCGTTGTGTCGTAGGGGGCAGAGATTCAAAGAGGGAATCTCACTCCGCCATGATGCTGACGTCACTCCCCCTGCCTATATTTTCTTTTAGGAGTTTTATGGTTTCACTTCTTACCTTCAAGTCTTTAATCCATTTTGAGTTAATTTTTGTGTATGGTGTGAGATAATGGTCTACTTTCATTCTTTTGCGTGTGGCTGTCCAGTTTTCCCAACACCATTTATTGAAGAGACTTTCCTTTCTCCATTGTATGTTCTTAGCTCCTTTGTCAAAGATTAGCTGTCCATAGATGTGTCGTTTTATTTCTGGGCTTTCAATTCTGTTCCATTGATCTATGTGTCTGTTTTTGTACCAGTACCATGTTGTTTTGATTATTATAGCTTTGTAGTATATTTTGAAGTCAGGGATTGTGATGCCTCCAGCTTTGTTCTTTTTTCCTCAGGATTGCTTTAGCTGTTTGGGGTCTTTTGTTGTTCCATATGAATTTTAGAATTCTTTGTTCTATTTCCATGAAGAATGTCATTGGGATTCTGATTGGGATTGCATTGAATCTGTAGATTGCTTTAGGTAGTATGGACATTTTAACTATGTTTATTCTTCCAATCCATGTGCATGGAATATCATTCCATTCTTTTATGTCATCCTTGATTTCTTTTAATAATGTCTTATAGTTTTCATTGTATAGGGCTTTCACCTCCTTGGTTAAATTTATTCCTAGATGTTTTATTCTTTTTGCTGCAGTTGTAAATGGGATTGTTTTCCTGAGTTCTCTTTTTGTTAGTTCATGATTAGAGTACAGAAATGCAACTGATTTTTGTAAGTTGATTTTGTACCCTGCAACTTTGCTGTAGTTGTTGATTATTTCTAATAGTTTTCTGATGGATTGCTTAGGGTTTTCTATATATAGATATGTTCTCTGCAAATAGTGAGAGTTTCACTTCTTCCTTTCCAATTTGGCTACCTTTTATTTCTTTTTCTTGTCTAATTGCTCTGGCCAAAACCTCCAGTACTATGTTGGATAAGAGTGCCGAGAGTGGGCACCATTGTCTTGTTCCTGTTCTCAGGGAATTGCTTGTAGTTTTTCCCCATTGAGTATGATGTTGGCTGTGGGCTTGTCATATATGACCTTTATTATGTTGAGATACTGTCCTTCTATACCCATTTTATTGAGAATTTTTATCATAAATGGATGTTGGATCTTGTCAAATGCTTTCTGTGCATCTATTGAGATGATCATGTGATTTTTATTCCTCATTTTGTTAATGTGGTATATTACATTGATTGATTTGCGGATGTTGAACCATCCCTGTGTCCCTGGTATAAATCCCACTTGATCATGGTATATGATCCTTTTGGTATATTGCTGTATTCGGTT
Source organism: Tapirus indicus (assembly GCA_031878705.1). Lineage (NCBI taxonomy): Eukaryota > Metazoa > Chordata > Mammalia > Perissodactyla > Tapiridae > Tapirus > Tapirus indicus. The sequence goes on from CM062928.1 coordinate 15,233,135, forward strand.
TGCCAATATTTTATTGAGGGGTTTGCGTCTATGTTCATCAGCGATATTGGCCTGTAATTTTCCATCTTTGTATTGTCCTGGTCTGGCTTTGGGATCAGGGTGATGTTGGCCTCATAGAATGTGTTAGGAAGTATTCTATCTTCTTCAATTTTTTTGAATAGTTTGAGAAGGATAGGTATTAAATCTTCTTTGAGTATTTGGTAGAATTCTCCAGAGAAGCCATCTGGTCCTGAACTTTTATTTTTTGGAAAGTTTTTGATTACTGTTTCAATCTCTTTACTTGTGATTGGTCTATTCAGATTCTCTATTTCTTCTTGATTCAGTTTTGGTAGGTTGTAATGAGTCTAAGAATTTGTCCATTTCCTCTAGGTTGTCCAATTTGTTGGCATATAGTTTTTCATAGTACTTTCTTATAATCTTTTGTATTTCTGTAGTATCTGTTGTAATTTCTCCTCTTTCATTTCTAATTTTATTTATTTAAGCCTTCTCTCTCTTTTTCTTAGTGAGTCTGGCTAAGGGTTTGTCAATTTTGTTTATCTTCTCAAAGAACCAGCTGTTAGTTTCATTGATCCTTCTTTCTATTTTTTTGGTTTCTATTTTATTTATTTCTGCTCTAATTTTTATTATTTCCCTCATTCTGCTGACTTTGGGCTTTGTTTGTTCTTCTTTTTCTAGTTCTGTTAGGTGTAGTTTAAGATTACTTATTTGAGATTTTTCTTGTTTGCTAAGTTGGGCCTGTATTGCTATGAATTTCCCTCTTAGGACCACTTTTGCTTCATCCCATATGAGTTGGTGTGGTGTATTTTCATTTTCATTTGCCTCCAGATATTTTTTGATTTCTTCATTGATCCAATGGTTGTTCAGTAGTATGTTGTTTAGTCTCCACATATTTTTGACTTTCCCAGCTTTTTTCTTGTAGTTGACTTCCAGTTTCATAGCATTATGGTTGGAAAAGATGCTTGATATGATTTCAGTCTTCTTAAATTTATTCAGGCTGGCCTTGTTTCCCAACATATGGTCTATCTTTGAGAATGTTCCATATGCACTTGAGAAGAATGTGTATTCTGCTGATTTTGGATGGAGTGCTCTCTATATATCTGTTAAGTCCATTTGGTCTAGTTGTTCATTTAATTCCATTATTTCCTTGTTGACTTTCTGTCTAGATGATCTATCCGTTGATGTAAGTGGGATGTTGAGGTCCGCTACTGTTATTGTGTTACTGTTGATATCTCCTTTTAGGTCTGTTATCGTTGTTTTATGTACTTTGGTGTTCCTGTGTTAGGTGCATATGTATTTATAAGTGTTATGTCCTCTTGGTGGAGTGTCCCTTTTATCATTATATGCTGCCCCTCTTTGTCTCTCATTGCCTTTTTTTATCTTGAAATCTACTTTGTCTAATATAAGTATAGCAACAACTGCTTTCTTTTGTTTGCCATTAGCTTGGAGTATTGTCTTCCATCTCTTCACTCTGGACCTATGTTTGTCTTTAGAGCTGAGATGTGTTTCCTGGAGGCCGCATATTGTTGGGTTTCTTTTTTAAATCTGTCCAGCTACTCTGTGTCTTTTGATTGGAGAATTCAGTCCACTTACATTTAGAGTGATGATTGCTATATGAGGGCTTAATACTGCCATTTTATCACTTGTTTTCCAGTTGTTCTGTATTTTCCTTGTTTCTCGTTCCATGTATTTCCAACAGCCAATTCAGTTTGGTGTTTCTCTATGATGGCTTTCTCAGTTTTCTCTTTATTTATCATTTGTGTCTCTGTTCTGAATTTTTGTTTAGTGGTTACCGTGAGGTTTGTGTAAGAGATCTTGTAGATGATATAGTCTATTTCCTGATAGTCTCTTATTTCCTGAGTCTAAGCAGGTTCCATCCCTTTCCTCTTCTCCATCTAAATTATTCACAATGTATTCCATTTTTTTGTTGAGTTTTTTATTGAAATGAAGTGATTATAGTTATTTTTGAGGCTTTCTTCCCTTTATCTTTAATGTTATAATCATTTGCTAACCTGTTCTAATAGCTGCAATTTTCTGATTTTGTCTGGCTGTTTATCTCCTTACTCAAGGCTTTGTAAATGCTTTCTCTCTTTTTTTTTCAGGCATGAGGGCCTTCTTGATCATTTCTTGTAAGGGGGTCTTGTGGCGATGAACTCCCTCAGCTTTTGTTTATCTGGGAAAGTTTTTATTTTTCCATCATATCTGAAGGATATTTTCACCAGATAGAGTGTTCTTGGGTGAAAGTTTCTGTCTTTCAGAGTTTGATTATATCATTCCACTCTCTCCTGGCCTGTAAGGTTTCTGTTGAAAAATTCACTGAAAGCCCTATAGGGCTTCCTTTGTAGGTTATTTTCTTTCTTCCTTTATTTTTGTGAGAAAGACCAGCCCTGAGCTAACATCCATTGCCAATCCTCCTCTTTTTTGCTGAGGAAGACTGGCCCTGGGCTAACAGCCATGCCCATCTTCCTCTACTTTATATGGGATGCCGCCATGGCATGGCTGACAAGCAGTGCGTCAGTGGGCGCCCAGGATCCGAACTCACGAACCCCGGGCTTCCAAGCACAAACTAAACTGCTGCGCCAGCAGGCAGCCCCTTGTAGGTTATTTTCTTCTGCCTCGCTGCCCTTAATATTTTTTCTTTGTCATTGACTTTTGCCAGTTTTACTAGTATATGCTTTGGAGAAGGTCTTTTTACACTGATGCAATTAGGAATTCTATTAGCTTTGTTTACATGTAATTCCAGCTGTTTCTCCAGGTTTGGGAAGTTCTCAGCTATTATTTCTTTGAACAAGCTCTCTTCTCCTTTCTCCCTCTCTTTTCCCTTTGGAATACCTATAATCCTTATGTTGCATTCCCTAATTGAGTCGGATATTTCTCAGAGAATTTCTTCATTTTTTTTTAATCTTAGTTCTCTCTCCTCCATCTGCAGCATTTCTATATTTCTGTCCTCTAAATTACTGATTCTGTCCTTGATAATATCAGCTCTATTTTTTAAGGACTCTAGATTTTCCTTTATCTCATTCATCGTGTTTTTCATTTCCAACATTTCTGATTTTTTAAAATAGTTTTAATCTTTTGTGAAGAATTCCCCGTTCATTAATTTTATTCCTGAGATCATTAAACTGTCTTTCTTGTAACTTCTTGAATTTCTTTATGATAGCTATTTTGAATTCTCTGTCATTTAGATTGTAAATTTCTGTGACTTCAGGATTGATTTCTGGGTACTTGTCATTTTCCTTCTGGTCTTGAGTGTTAATATACCTTTTCATGCTTGATGGGGTGGATTTGTGCCATCACATAGTGGTGGTATTTGGTTGCAGATTCCACCTGCCATGACTGGTGGGGGGGCAGGAGCTGTGTCTTCTGAGCCCTCTGTGACCCCTTGCAGATGTGCCTGTCTGTTGGAAACTGTGCTTACTGGGTCTGTCTGCATTTGCCCGCTGGCTGCTGCTGCTTTACACACGTATGTGCAGGTGCTCTGGCGGGGATCTGCTGTTCTGGTCGGCCAGCTGAGCTGGTGCACCAGGCAGGAGGCAGGGGAGGGATGCTTTCTTACGCATGCACAATCCCGCGCACCCCTGCGCTACACTTGCTGTTTCCTGGCTTGGGCTGTTCAGCTTGGTGTGGATTCGCCACGATTGCTTAACTGCCTTGGTGTGGAGCATTCCCACGGACTGTGAGGCAATTCCAACAGTGTAAGTGTTCCTGCAGAGGGCTGCCTTTTCCCCCTTCTCTCAGTATCATGTGCCGGCCACCACAAGGTCCTGTACCCTAGATTGCTGCCACTGAGAGAGGGAGAGGAGATCTCCTTACCTCCTTCCACTGCCTCCCGGTGGGTCCAGCACCCCCACCTTCAGATGTATAGCTGTGTGGATCTCTCAGATGTCTGTTGTATTGTGTGAATGCCATCTTTTGGTTTATGAATGTCCTTTTTGTTATATCTTAGGGGGAGGAGACTAAGGGAAGAGCTCATTCCACCATGATACTGACGTCACTCCTCTTCTTCCTCTTTTTAATGACTACCTCCAGATTCTGATATGTTTGCCTGAAGGGTGGTCCCCACCCAACTCTAACTGGATCATCCCTGTTAACCAACCCCCTCTGTTGAGAATCACAATTTACTCCTTATTCTGCACATAGTCACTAGCCAAGAAAATCTTGTTGGACTTTCCATTGTTTGAATGTATCTGTGGATTATTTCCTCCACTTTCTTTCTTTGCTCTTCCCCAAGATTCTGGTATTTTTCCTTGGGGAGGGGAGGTGTGGGGAGTCTGCCCATCTGGTTGAGAATCATTGATGAAGAGACTTGCTCTCTGTGGTTTCAGATTTCACCAGAATGTTATTACCTCTTGACACATGTTAACTTGAAGTGTTTGCTGGTGGTTGGGATTGGGGCGTTGTATATCTGTTTGAAAAAAACCTTGAGTGCTCATTTTCTCTCTCTGCTTCCTTTTCTAACAGGACCAGTATGTTTTCCTCAATCAGTGTGTTTTGGACATTATCAGATCCCAGAGGGACTCAAAAGTAGATCTCATCTACCAGAACACAACTGCAATGACAATCTATGAAAACCTTGCACCAGTGACCACGTTTGGAAAGACAAATGGTTACATTGCCTAATTCCAAAGGAAAACGTTTCTGGAGTTAACCAGACCATCACACCCACAGCAAAGGAACATGCCCCAATGTTGACATGTTTTTATTTGTCTAGTATCTTAATTGTCTGTTCTGTTTTGTTAGAACTAACTTGAGGGTGTGAAGCTGCACACGTGAAACATGACAAATGAGAAGTTGGGGCTGTTGGGGGCTGTGGATGGTGGTGAGCAAATCAATTATATTCCTGATTACCAATGGGATGAGTTCACTTTTTGTTTCTTCTTGAGAATTATGGAACACCAGGAAAAGTGAGCTGTGATTTTCTTTTTCTTTTTCAAAACAGATTCTTTTTAAAAAAGACTATTTTATATGATTCACACGCTAAAGCCAGGATCGTGTTGGGTTGAATATATTTTAAGTATCAGAGGTCTATTTTTACCTACTGTATGTTGGAATCTAGCTGATGGAAAATACGTCATTGTGGATGATGATCATGTAGGGAGGGGTACATGGTGCCTCTTCCGCCTGGGTTTTCTATTTGAACATGTGCCTTTTCTGAATTATGCTTCCACAGGCAAAACTCAGTAGATATCTATATTTTTGTATTGAATCTCATAATTGGAATATACGAAATATTTAAACAGTAGTTTAGTATCAGAGGTTCAGCCTTCTCAGTAACTTTCCTGTTCTCAGTTGATTAGAGGAGGCCCCTCCCCCACATCTCCCTCCCCTTTTTTGTGCTATATTCTTTCTTCCCTTTTCCTTCCCAATTTTCCCCAAAGACACCTCTGTTGGCCACATTTTCAGCCCATTGGTTGAGTGAGAGAGGAAACTAAATATCACCCTGAGAATTTCTGTGGGGAAGCAGAGGAACCCTACAGTGATGTAATATCCATTTCTTGTCCCTGTTTTATTTTTTTCCTCAATTCTGTATTTGTTAAGAAGGATTATTTAAAGGTGCAATATGTGACTTAGTGATTCATGAGGCTCTAGGTTTTTAGTAACGTTTTACTCAGGTTGGCATTTTATGTGTCTGTGTGTCTGTGTATATGTGTGTGTGTTTTTAAAAGCGTGGCAATCTGTGAACACTTCAGTGTGAAAACAGTGTCAAATTAATCCCTCCTTCCTCAAAGTCCACTGGCTTTAGTCTGTATCTGCAGTGACACATATTGGTATCTACTGTATAAATATATACTAAACTCTTAAAACAGTCATTCCTTTGAATTGAGGTGTACAAAGTTTGAATTTGTATCAAAGATGTAATTATTATTTTTAAAACCTCTTTTCACTATACTGCTGCTGTAATTACTTTGATTTTTTTTTAATGTAGATTAATTTTTTGTTTTTGCTTCAGGTGTGTATTCACCAAGAATTTCAGAACTTATGTGGATTTATTTTATTGGTACCTAATCTGTCAACTTCTCAAGGCATTAACATGAAAGGATTTGTTTCTTTTTATTTTATATTGTGGCTCAGGTTATATTTTGGAGAAGTTTGAGTTTATCCTCTAATGAAGGAATTACATATCTTATGAAGGAATTACAAGTCCCTGGAGTCCTGTGGCCATTTTCCACAGTAATGAATCCTGCTGTAAACTTAGGACAAATGTGTCCTATTGAAAATGGGGGTGGGGTCTTCTCTGAGTGCCCTGGTCACTGTTGACCCGTGGGAGCCCCTCCCCTGACCCTGCCATGCTCCTCAGCTTGCTGGCACTTTGATAACTGACTGGACATGTTAGTGGGGGTTTTAGGGTTATGAAGAATGAACCACAACGTACTGAAAGCCCTTGATTTGGTTCAGAGGTTTCATGCTGTACGTCTTGTCTCCCTTTCCCTTTGAGGTACTTAAAGGATTAAAAGGAGAGGTCGTGATGGTCGTGTCATATTTTGGGAGAATGTGACTTCCCAAGTGGAAATTGCACTTTTTGCCAAAGGCTTTGCTCTCTTTGGTAGTAAGCAGTTCATTCAGTGTCAGGCCCGTAAAGGAGTGGGCGGGCCCAGCATGTTGGGCCCTCTTGACTCAACTCCAGACAGGCCTTTGGCTCTGTAGGTCTAAATCAGGGAGGCTGCTGTTGAGCAGAGCTGGGTTTGGGCAGATTGCTTCTGAACCTTCACGCTGGTCTGCCACTGAAAGCACGCAGACCCTGGAGAGTTCCATGACTCCATTCAGAGGTCCCTGTTGAGGCAGCAGTTCTGTGGGCCAGACCCCACCCCACTCCAATTTGTCAGGAAACCATTGTGATGGATGCCTAGGTGTCAAATCCCCACAGATGCTCCGCCCTGCCCACGTCTTTGCCATGGAGAAGTCGGAGGGAAGGACTTGTCTCTAAAAATCCCTTTAAAAGGTTAAAGCAACAATGATTATAAACATATTGTACAAAAATGCAAAAAACCAGAAACCCTCCTCCCTTCCGCCTGGTATGGGCTTGGGAAATGGGCAGCAGCCCCACAAGCCACTCTCAGATGTCATTCCCACTCTTGGGGGGAAGGCTTGTGGTGGAGAGGTCTGGATTCCAAATGGGCACGTCACAGGAAGGTCATGATACTTCTCTGCATCCTGAAGAGGGCTGGGGATGGGGCCAGTGGGGGAGGTGAGGGTATTTATAGCACAGTGGCTGAAAAGGGAAGATTAATGTGTGAATATAAAGGATACACAGGCTGGGGGTTGGTCATAGAAAAGAGAAGGTGCTTTTGAGCTCCTGTTCCAAGCCCTCCAGGAACAATGAACTAGAATGTGAGGAGTCCAGTGGAGTTGAGGGGATGGTGTGATCACCCTTGCTTAGTATTTGACAGCTGCATGCAGGAAAGCAGTCAGGGGATTAGTAGAAAGGACTAAAGATTGGTGGTCAGTTGGTTGGGGGGATTTGGCCCATTGGTATCTTCTCCCAAGAGCAAGGACTTTTTGCCTCCAAAGTCAAATCTAGTGACGATTGGCACCAGTAGAAAATGACGTGTGGGGTCTGTTCCCTGTGGCCCTGTAGGGACCTCCAGCTCGACTTTGGCATCATTGACTCCACTGGATTTGGGTTCCATCAAGTCAGAGACTCCTGGAGGTGGGGGCCAACCACACCGCTGACTCACATTCACTTGTCATCTGGGATGGGAAAGCCTGGTTTTCTTTTGAAATGCTTGATTGTGCTTATCGAGCTAACAGGTCTTGGTGACTGATGTTGATTTGCCTCAAAGTCCAAGTTCTGAGTTTTCAGACTGTGTAGCAGCTGAGCGTTCCACATACTGTAGCTTTTTCCCTGGGGGCACATATGGATAGGACGTGTTGATGTGGACTCTAAAACTGTAATTTTCTTGTAACTATTTTGGAATGATGCATATTTCTAATGTTTGTTATACTTGTACAGAATATTGCTGTCGGTTGCTTTTTTTGTTTGTTTTTTAAGGAAAAAATGGCCTGAAAAAATTTTTAAAAAAGACTTACAAATACCAAATATAAAAAATGTCAACACGTGATGCTTTTGTTTGTTTCTTTTTTTCCCCTCCTTACTATATGTCTGCATCATTTCATCTACCGAGCAGTTTACAGGCCTGCATTTGACTGGGGCATCCTTAACAAAAACACGTTTCCCTTGGAGATTTTCCACACTGCATTTACTAGGGCTGCCATAACAAAGTAGAACAGACTTGGGGGGTTAAACAACAGAAGTTTATTTTCTCACAGTTCTGGAGGCTGGAAGTCCAAGATCAACCCTGTCAGCAGGGTTGGTTTCCTCCGAGGCCTCTCCCCTTGACTTGTAGATGGCCGTCTTCTCTCTGTCTTCACATGGTCTTCCCTCTGTGAGTGTCAGTGTCCTAATTTTCTTGTCTTATAAAGACACCAGTCATATGGGATTACAGCCCACCCTGATGACCTCATAGTACCTTAAATTACCTCTTTAAAGACCCTGTCTCCAAATACAGTCACCTTCTGAGGTACTGAGTGTTAGGACTTGGACATGAATTTTGGGGAGACATAATTCAGCCCCAGACACACATGCAGGGTGATTAAGTGAAAAGGAGACTTGGAAGAAGTGGGTGTGCATCTAAGATGTGGCTGCGTGTGCTCTCAGAGGGTCTCAGATGCATGGATCTGCAGATGGACAGACCCCCACTTGGTGGTGGCATACATGCCTTGGGCAAGTCCCCAGGATTGTCAGAGGGTTTTTTGTTAATGGATTTGGGGAATCCCATTATGTCTTGATGCAAACTCTAGGCAGACTAAGATGATTTTGTTTTGAGACCTCTCTTGTTCCTCTTGTGTGAGACCAATTAATCCATTCAACAGCAATGGACTGAGTGCCTACTATGAACCAGCCACCATACCTCAGTGCCTACTGTGCACCAGCCACTGTACCTCAGTGGCTGAGGATTCAAAGGTGAACAAAATGGACAAAAATCTCTACCTCACGGAGCTTACGTTCTGATAAGAGGAGCCAGACAAACAACATATGTAAGTAAAACCATTAGTAGCAGGTTACATAAAATCTATACTAAAATCTTCAGTAGGTTATATGGTGGAAATATGGAGACAAATAGCATTTCACACCCTGATGCCCCAACTTATCATTTTGACACGACAGGTTAAACCATATCAAGGAGGAATCTCTGCAATGTGCTATCCACACAACACTTCTTTGGGTAAAATTTAAAAAAGAGACTGTTAGGGGAGCAGCAGTGCATACTTCTGAGGCCTGTCAGGGAGACGAAGAAGAATGCAGAGGAAGCCCTACCCCTAAGAAGTGGACAGTCCAGAGGGAGGGGCCGGGGGCATGTGAGGCAAATGCAAAATGAACCCCACAAAATACCAGAGGAGCTTTAAAGGAACAGGTCACAGGGATCCCGGAAGAATGAAGAGGCAGTGGTATTTGAGCTGAGTCTTAAACAGAATTTTAGCAGGAGGATAAAAGGAGAGAAGGTTTGGGACGTGAAAGTGCACGCTTTGCTTGGAAACGGCAAGTGGTTCAGGGTGACCAAATATGAGCGTGCAGGGAGGGGTGAGGTGAGGAGAGGTGATGGCTGATGACCCTGAAAGGTAAGAGCTCTAGGATTGTATGCATGGTTGACTGAAACTGTCTCACCTTTAAAACACTGTACCAGGCCTGTGTGTGTGTGCAGACATACACATATACCTCTATGTAAACACATACACAGATACATGTATACACACACACAATTTTACCTTCACTATTTTTTTGGAAGCCAGCCCTGGTGGTCTAGTGGTTAAGATTTGGCGCTCTCACCACATGTCCCGGGTTCCTTTCCCGGTCAGGGAACCACACCACCCATCTGTCGGTTGTCATACTGTGGTGGCTGCATGTTGCTGTGATGCTGAAAACTATGCCACCAGGATTTCAAATACCAGCGGGGTCACCCATGGTGGACAGGTTTCAGTGGAGCTTCCAGACTAAGGCAGACCAGGAAGAAGGACCTGGCCACCCACTTCCAAAAAACTGGCCATAGAAACCTTGTGAACAGCAGCTGAGCATGTCTGATAGAGCGCCAGAAGGTGAGAGGATGGCACAGAAAGGTTGGGCAGGGTCCCGCTCTGCTGTACACAGGGTCACTAGGAGTCAGAATCGACTCAATGGCACTAACGTTAAAATTTTTCTTTGGGTGGAAACTGTATGGTGGTTACAAGGGTGACCATGATAGGATGGAAGGAAGGACACCGTCAGACACTTGGCTGGTTAGTGGGAGTAAAGGATATAGTTGACTACACAGAACAGGGCACACTGTAGCACTTCCAGTGGGGGACAGATGTCCCTGCCTTTAGGTCACACTAGGTTCTCAGCGGTCATTGATAGTGGGCAAAGCAGGCGGGGTCCTATCAGGCCTTTCCAGAGCTGGCCTTGCCTCTCTCTTCTCTCCCTCTCCCCTCAATTTTTTTTTTCTCTTTCTCTTTCTCCCATCCTCCTCGCCTCTCCCAACCATCTGGAGATAACAGCTAAATGCGGCCTGCTTGCCAAGTGCAAAATAACTAGTAACAATTCCAGCACATTCCTGAGTTGTTTACTGTGAAAAACTGAGTGAAATAAGGTCAGTTTTCCAGGCATGGTATCCCTCGGTATATCCGGGTCTGCCCGAGGTCCACTGCTGTATATATTTTCTGATTAGGCAAAAAGCACAGAGCTAAAGCATATCACAATTTAATTATTCCAGACATAATTACTCCCCTGATTGAGGATAGAAAGTACTTTGCTTTTAAAAACATGCTTCTGGATGTATGGTGGTACAAAGAACGGTGCAGGTCCAAAAGTTTGGAGACCTGAGTTTTAGTTCTCCCCCTACCCACAGCGACTGAGTGGAAATCACAGAATCCTTCTACTTTTGATGAGCATTAGGTGGCAGGAAGCTGACATTTGTCCCGAGTGTCAGGAATGCAGTATCTGCAGCTCACTGAGTACACAGCCCCATGTGCCTGAGCAGAGGTGGGCGTGGGTTGATGTCTTCTGGTTAAAGCTGTCAACTTAAAAAGCAAATTCACCAGTTATTTTATCCTCAAAAATGAGTTTATTTGGGAATAGCCAAAAGAATTGCAATTCGGGATGTGCATTATATGGGGAACCAAAGGCAAATCCAGAAAACAAAGGAGGGGCGCTGTCTTTATAGAGAAAAGGGGGGACTAGGGAGAAGCTGTTCTAAATGAAAGTCCATGGGGAAAAGTAACAGTTTAGGGAAGCAAAGGCTCCTCATTGGTGGAGCTGCGACATTTCTCATTGGCTGGGCTGTTGCTGGGTGAGGAGACAAATCTTCCATCAGCAGTAAAGCAGTTTTGCTCCCTGTCCAAGATGCAAGTTTCTGGCTCTTCCTGTTTGGTGTAATTGACAATATATGATAAGGTGTGAGAGTGCCCCCTACAGGCCTTCCCAACTTGACTTTAGTCAAGGTTTCTTTTATTAATTTTCACAAAGCTGAGAAAGCTTAGAGACTTAGGTCCCTCAGAGGACATCTCCCCATGGGTGTTTTGAGCCCCGATGTCATCTGGCTATCACATCTCCAACCAGCAGATGTCCAGAGACCTACCTTCATGTCCCGGGCCTTACCACTCAGCAGCAAGCGGACTTGAGGGTAAGTTCAGTAAGAAAAAAGATGGCAGGTAAATTTTCTGCACATATGAGCGTGGTTATAATTTTGATGCTGTAACATGCTGAGACATGCAGCATATTGTGTGGGACATATGAAACACCCAATAAGTGGTAGCTAGTCATTTATCAATTTAAATTTTTATTGATCACCCACTACAGGCTGGTGGTGGGCCCTGGGTATGTACATTTGTGAACAAAACAGGCATGATCATTGCTCTTGTGGAATTTAAGGGCCTACAGGAGACACAGGAAGTTGAGAAGGAATCGTATCTGCTGACGAATTGCAGCTAGAATGAGCAGGCAGTCCCAGAGGAAGTGGGCAGGAGTGCCAGAGTGTCCCCACACCCTGATGCAGGAATGAGTCTTACACTTTTGAAGAACAGAAGACTGTGGTCTCTGGAGCATAGCTGGTGAAGGAGCTGAGAGCACAATATGAAGCTGGTGGAGTAGTCAGGGGTCCGATTGTGTCAGGCTTCGTAAGCCACCGTAAAGAGATGGGACATTAATCTATGAGCAGTGGGAGGCCATCAGGGGTTCCAATGGGAGTGTCACGATTGTGCTGGTCACTGTATGGCATATAGATCGTAGGAGGGACGACTGGGAGCAGGCAAACATGTTAGAGGGTCTGGTTTAGCAATGGTTTTGGAAACAATTGATGGTATCTTGGCCAGAGTAGTGGCAGTGAAGACGGAGAGAGATGGTTGGATTTGAGATGTATGATAATGGTGGGCTGAGGCACTCCCCCCCACTCTTGTCTGTGACTCAAGACCAGGCCATGTGATTTGTTTTGGCCGGTGGATGTGGGCAGAAGTGACTTGAACCTAGACCATAAGAAACTTCGCTTACTTTGTTCACCCTCTTGTTCTTCAACCACTGCTATGGAAAGAACCTCCCCTGGGCATCTGCTGCCCCGGGAGCATGGGCCCAGAATGAAGACGTGTGGAGCAGAGCTGCCCCAGCCAAGCCCAGCCAGGATTCACCGTGGAACAGAGACACCTGGCCCAGTCCTGCCTAGGTTAGCTGGCCCCTGCTGACCTGCACATCCATGAGAATAATTTATTCCACGAGAGTCTATGACTGTGGGGTCATTTACTGTGGAGCACTTTTTAGCAATAACTAAAACACTTAGCTTCACAGCTGGTAATTGGTGGAACTGGAATTGAATCAACTCCAAAGCTTGGTTCCTAGTCATCTCTTTCAACGGTAGATAGTTTTGTCTAAAATAGTCAATTTCTTAATACAGGCAATTATGAACAGAACCTGGTAGTATCGATCACATGAAAGAAAACAGTCAGGATTTGCATACACCTCTATCCTAGAGGCCTTCACTGAAGATCATGATATAGTTAATGCTCCTGGCTTCCTGCTCAGAGACAACACTTGGGCTCGGGGAACATAACCATGGTCTTCACGCTTTGATTCAGGCCAAAGTTCTCCCAGAGTCCTCTGCACAGAACATTGGTTTGGGGGAGGCAGGAGGATGAAAGAAACCTTCACATTCTATCGCTGACCTGTTGCTAGCGGTTCACTTTTTAAAAAACCAAGCTAAACTGCAAAATAGCTGAACATACAAGTGTCTTCTGCCCCTAGCACTTAGTTGGATGAAGACTACCCAGGTACAGCCAAGACACTGAGGCCTCAAGAGAGAGAAAAATCAAAGGCCATCTGTGCTCTACGAACATGTAAAGCTTGAGAAAACCGATTACTAGAACTACAAGTAGAGAATAATCCCATTAAAAATTAGGTAAGGGCACAAAAGACAAGAAAGAAAACTCCAGAATTATGTAATGGTGGGATTATGAGTGGCTTTTATTTTTACTGGCCTCAAGTTTTCTAATTTCTCTTAATGAATATGGTGTCCTTGTTAAGAATAATTAATTAAAACCTTAGTATTTTTTTCTCCTTGACTCAAAAAAATAAGCTACAATATTTTAAAAATATATTTTATCAAATTTTACAAAGTTCTTTAAAAAGAGTGTAAATTCATTTTTTTTGAGTACCTCCTGTTGCTAGCAGTTTGCTAAAAATGAAAGGTTTTGGATGTTAGGTTCTGAGCTGTAAAGCTGGAGGAAACAAGGGACCACACCTTCCCCCGGGAGCCGTGTAGGCTGGCCAGAGTGGTGGGCTGGTTGGCTTCTGGGGAGCAGAAGGGAGAGGCAGAAAGAACAGAGGTTTAGGCACTGCTCCCAAAAGTTCTGACAGCCCTCCCATCCCTTCTGGGATTTCACAGCTCCCTTCTGGGCCGAACGTGAAAGATCCCTGGGACCGCTGAGGAAAAACGTGAGACCCTAGCTTTATCCATTAACATCTCATCCAAGTCACTTTCCTGCAGGATTTGAGCAGCTGTCGGTCAGGGGCAGCAGTTTTGAATATGGCCACTAGATGACGCCAGGGGACTGTGCTGAGGAAGCAAACATCGGTTATGCTGTGAGAGGGCACTGGAGGAAAATAGGTTGGGAAAAGGAACTACAAAGTCGAGAGGGGACGCCTAAAAATCAACAACGGGGTCAAGGCGGTGCCTTGCCAGCAGCTGGTAGCTTTTTTCCCTTGTAACTTATCATATAATATATTCACAGGAAAAAAATTTAGGAAATTTAGATAAGAAAAAGGAAAAAAAGTCCTATATGGTTTCCAACTAACAAGATGGCACCCAATGATACTGCTTCCTGGTCTTTACACCCCCCTGTAGTCCCCTCTGACATTGTACCAGGGCTGGTCTGTGTGACCAGCAGAATACGGAAGTGATGGTATGTTATTTCTGACTCTCTCTCTCTCGTGAGCAGCCCTGTGAGAGGCCCACGTGGTGAGAAACTGAACCTACTGCCAACAGCCAAGTGATCTTGGAAGCAGATTCTTCAACCCCAGTTAAGCCTTCCGATGACTATAGCCCCAGCAACCGCTTGACTGCAGCCTCCTGGAGACCTTGAACCAGAGCCCCCAGCTAAGCCACTCCCAGATTGCTGGTCCTCAGGAACTGCTTTAGACTTCAGGGTCAAATGGACCAGGTTTAGCTCCTAGTTGACCACCTACTAGCTGTGATACTGCAGACAAGATACTCCATCTCTTTAGCTCTTCTGTAAGATGAGAATAATAATATTTACTCACATCTTTACATGGGATAATGGGTGCAAAATTCATGATTAACTGTTAGCTGCTTTTTTTTTATGAGGAAGATTAGCCCTGAGCTAACATCCATTGCCAATCCTCCTCTTTTGGCTGAGGAAGATTGACCCTGGGCTAACATCCGTGCCCATCTTCCTCTACTTTATATGTGGGATGCCGCCACAGCATGGCTTGATTAGCGGTGTGTAGGTCCATGCCCAGGATCCAAACCTGCAAACCCCAGGCCACCAAAGTGGAGCGTATGAACTTAACCACTGTGCCTCCAGGCTGGCCCCTAGCTGCTTCTTTATATAGGCAGAGGCAGAAAGTTTCCTTGGAGGTGATGTCCTTGTTCTGAGAAGTTAATTGAGTGCCCTGCTTAATAATGCAGATGTCATGAGTGTAGGTATATATTATTATTAATGTCTTCCCTGAGGCTGAGCAAAAAGTGCCTCTCCCCTTGGTATGAGCCATTGTCATACAGAGCAAGAGGCTTTCTGGGAAGGAAAAGGCTGAGACCCCCCAAATGTGGTCTCTGAGATTTACAATTAAGGAAACCTGTTGTGGTGATTCAGGGTAACATTGACCATGATCCATCAAGCATAAAAGAATATTAAAAGCCTCAAGAGGGATCCCACCATGAGGGAAGAGGGGACCTGTGTTGGAGATGTAGGCTTGGCACTGGGGTTTGTGTGGGAGGTATATGTTGCAGCATATGCCTGGGCCTGGAAGCCCCACTGGATCCAGCCATCTGGGACCATTGTGTTTTTGGGGAGCAATAGCTGAGCATGTGGTTCTCAAATAGAACCATGACCTTGGATTGTATGGAGTCTGACCATGCATGGCAGGGGTCTAGGCCTGCAGCAGCACTGCAGCAGTGAGCGGTAGACCCATGCCCATCAGATTGTGCAGGACCAATGACATGGCAATGACCAAAGACAATGCCTGGTCAGGTTTTTAATTCTCTTCCTACATGGCCTTTGAAAGCAGGAGCCTAGTGGACTGAGTTCCTCAGACGTTCTTGGACAATTTGGGATGGAGACAGGGTCTGGAATTATGTGAGAGATAATGGACCTCTACTATTAAGGCAGGTGTGGCCTCGACCCATTTGTTGGGTAAATAAAAGATGTGATTTAATTTGTGTTTTCCAGATGGTGAAAGAGATTGTATGAGTTGGGTAAACCAACTGCTGTTATAACAAACAACTCCCAGATCTCAATGCCTTAATACCCATGTCACAGTTTAATGTGACTGGTACCATTCAAGGACTCAGGCTGGTAGAGGTTCCACCACCTGTAACCCAAGCCTTTCAAGGTCACCCAGAGTATCACCATCCAGCTAGGAGATGAGGAAGAGATACTGGAAGACAATGTGTGGGAGGTTTCTATTGGCCGGGTTTGAAAGTGACATATATCACTTTCACCCACATTCCATTGGTAGGGAAATAGCGTATTGCTGTGTGCCGAGAAAGAAGAGAACTGTGGATATTGGTGGGCACTGGTGTTCTGGGCCACATTGGTCAGGCCAATGGATGAAGTGCTTAGTACAGTGCCTGGTGCATAGTAGGGATTCCATAAATGGTGGTATCTTCCTTCCTTCCAGAGCCACATGTCTGGGAAGTAGTAGATGGGAAAGAAAAGGCCTCTCTTTTCCTGCATTGGCATGGCAACACAGCTACTTCTACACGTCTTGATTTATGGATCTAACACTGGTACTGGGAGATGTTGAGTCCTGGTTTTGGTCCCAGTATGGTTACTGGAGGAGTCTGCAACTGCAAGCTCTGGCTCATTAGCGACTTGCACGTTTACTAGGGATGTATTCTCTCAGCCTCCCATCATGCCTTTAATTACTTACCCGAAGCTCCTGAGAATCTCATGGAGGTGAAAGAAATTCTCAGTCAGCTCTGAACAACTCCCAAGGGATGATACTAATTTGCTGCTTTGCAAACTTTTCCTAACTCTTTGCTTCAGCTCCTCAGAGTATAATTAGTTGCCAAAGTCTGTCATCATGCTGTATGGACCCCAGAAAGCTGACTGATCATTGAACTCACAGACCAGAGAACTAATTGGCTCTTTTTCTTCCCTTGATGATATTTGTAGCAGCAGAGAACTTTTTCTATTAAATGCAAAGAGGCCAATATCTGGAGGGTTAATGGAAACAATTGAGAGTACATGAATTCGATCAAGTTATTTTTTTACGTCTATAGTCTTATGTATACTGTTTTTCAACTTGCTTTTTTTTAAACTTAACAATACATTTTGGAGTTCTTTCTTTTCTTTTTTTGTGAGGAAGATTAACCCTGAGCTAACATCCATTGCCAATCCTCCTCTTTTTGCTGAGGAAGACTGGCCCTGGGCTAACATCCATGCCCATCTTCCTCTACTTTATATGGCATGCCACCACAGATGGTTTGAGAAGCGGTGCATCAGTCTGCATCCAGGATCTGAACCTGCAAACCTTGGGCCACTGAAGTGGAGCATGAGAACTTAACTGCTATGCCACCAGGCTGCCCCTGGAGCTCTTTCCATATCAGCGTATGTAGATGTACTCATTTGTATCAGACAGCTTGGGCTGCCATAACAAAGTACCATAGACTGGGTGACTTAAACAACAGGAATTTATTTTCATAGTTCTGGAGGCTAGGAATTCAAGGTCAATGTGCTGGTAGATTTGATTCTGTAGGGGAGGAAGACAATTCCTCTACTCACTCTAGGTCCTTCTGGCTGGTCCAAGAATTAAATTGACATTAGACAGAACAACAGGAGAAAATCAAACAAAATTTTATAACATGTGTACATGGGAGAAACCCAGGAAAACTGAGCAACTCACCAGAATGGCTGAGGTCACCACCTTAAATACCATCTTCAGCTAAAGACAAAGGAGGATGTTGGGGTGGGGGTAGGTTATGGGAGATTACCAGGAAAAACAGTAAAGTGGGGTTATTATGCAGATCTAAGTCCTTGCCTTCTGCGTTGATAAGAGTTTCTAGACATAGGGTCATTCACTTCTTCCTGGTACAGAGAGGAAGACATCTTCACAAATGGAGATTTCCCTCACAAATGTAAATGTCTCTTACAAAGGGTAACTTCTGCTTGATTTTCAGAGCTTTTTCCATGTCTGCAGTTTTTTAAAAAATAACCAGCCAAAAACATATCTTATTCTGCTCCCCTACAGTTCCCTAGTGAGGGCTCTCCTCCTGGCTTGGAGAGGTTGCCTTCTAGCTGTGCCTCACATGGCACAGAGAGAGAGGGGGAGCTCTTTCTCTCTTCCTCTTTGTACAAAGGTGCTAATTCCATCATGAGGACTCCACCCTCATGACCTCATCCAACGCTAATTATGCTGCAAAGGCCCCATCTCCAATACCATCCCATTGGCAATGAGGGATTCAACATATGAATTTTGGGGGGACACAATTCAGTCCATAGCACCATTCTTTTTTTTATTTCAGTTTCATTGAGGGATAATTGACAAATAAAATTGTAAGATATTTAAAGTGTACATCATGGTGACTTGATACACAAATCCACTGTGAAAGGATTCCTCCTTCTAGTTAATTGACACATCCATCACCTCACAACCTCATATCTTGATCTTATTTTTGGTGAGAACATTTAAGTCCTCTCTTAGCAAATTTCAATTATACATACAGTGTTATCATCTATAGTCACCATGTTGTACATTGGATCCTCAGACCTTGTTCATATTATAGGTGAATGTTTGTACCCTTTTACCAACCTCTCCATAATTCCCCCCCACCCCAGCTCCTGGCAACCACTTTCTACTCTTTGTTTCTATGAGTTTGACTTTTTTTTTTTAAGATCCCACATATAAGTGATACCATGCAGTATTTGTCTTTTTCTGTCTGACTTATCTCACTGAGCATAATACTCTCAAGGTCCACCCATGTTGTCAAAAATGGCAGGATTCCCTTCTTTCTTATGACTAAATAATAGTCGGTTGTATATTATGTCTTCGTTATCCATTCAGCCATTGATGGATACTTGGGTTGTTTCTTGTTGGGAGGGTTTTGATTACTGATTCAATTCTCCTTACTGTTAACTGGTCTGTTCAGATTTTCTATTTCTTCAGGATTCATTCTTGGTAGGTTGTATGTTTCTAGAGATTTATCCATTTATTATAGATTGTCCAATTTGTCAGCATGTAGTTGTTCATAGTAGTTTCTTATGATCTTTTGTATTTGTGTGGTATCAGTTGTAATGTCTTCTCTTTCATTTCTAATTTTGTTTGAATCCTCTCTTTTTTCTTGGTAAGTCTAGCTAAATGACTTCTCATCAGAAACCATGTAGGTCAAAGGGCAGAGGGATTACATATTTGAAATGCTGAAAAAAAAAAAAAAGCCAATAATTCTACATCCAGAAAAACTATCTTTAAAAATGAAGACAAAATAAAGACATCCCCAAATAAAATGAGAGAATTTTATTGTTAGTAGACCTGATTTACAAGAAATATTAAAGGAAGTTTTTCAGGAACTGATATCAGGTGGTAACTTGAATCCACATGAAAAAACTCAGGATTATCAGTAAAAGTAATTATGTAGGAAATTATAAAAATAGTGTGAATATATATTTTTCTCAATTTACTTAAAAGACAATTACACAAATTAAAAATTCTAAAAATTGGGGTCTTATAAAATATATTTCATAATAATAGCCCAAAGAAAAGGGGAATGAAACGGACCTATATTAGAGCAAGAAAATGACAGCAGATTGTAGCTTGAATCCATAGGAAGAAATGAAGAGTAGAGGAAATGGTAAATATGCAAGTTAATATAGAAGACTCTAAAAATATATTTTTGCCCCTTTCTTCTCTTTAGAAAAGATATTTATTTTAGAAAAGATATCTTCTAAAGTTATTCTTTAGAAGATATAAAATTGCATGAAGCAATAATTATAACACCATATTATTGGATTTATATATAATAATATATACGACATTAATAGCACAAAAGAGGGAGGAGGGAATGAAGCTATATTGTAACAAAGTTTCTATATTTTCTGGAATTATTAATCTGAAGTAGATTTTGATAAATTAAGAAACATAATTCTTAGAGCAATGACTAAATTTAAAAACCTCAAAAACATTAAAAAAAATCAACAAAGGGATTAGGTGGTACACTAGTGAATATATATTTAATACAAAAGAAAATGATAAAGGGTGAACAGAAAAAAGGATATGAAACATATAGAAGACATAGAAAAACAGCAGACATAAACCCGACCATATCAATATTTTATTAATGTTAAATATAAATGGATCAAACACTCCAATTAGAGGCAGAAATTCTCAGACTAGATTAAAAAAAAACAAGATCCAACTGGATGCTTTCTACCAAAGTTACACTTAAGATTTAAAAACACAGTAAGTTGAAAGTAAAAGGATAGAAAAAGATATACCATGCAAACTATAACCATAAGACAGACAGAGTGGCTATATTAATTTCAAACAAAATAGATTTTTAAAAAAGTCCTATGAGACTTATCAGTATTACTAGAGACAAAAAAGTATTACTAGAGACAGAGAAGGATATTTTATAATGACAAAAGGACAATTCAACAGGAAGATTTAACAGTTATAAACATCAATAATAAACATGTATGCACCTAACAACAGAGCTCCAAATACATGGAGCAAAAACTGACAGAATCAAAGGAAGAAATAGAGAATTCAACAATAAACTTGGAGACTTCAAAGCTCTACTCTCAATAATGGATAGTACATGTAGACAGAAAATCAGCAAGGATATAGAAGACTAGAATAGCACTGTCAACTAAGTGGACCATATTGGTATCTTTAAACACTCCACACAATAGCAACAGCAGAAAATAAATTATTCTGCCCACTGTCATGTGACATAATTCTGGGCAATGAGAGGTGAAGACAAATCTGCTGGGTACTTCTGAACAAGTTTCCTTTCTTGATACAGATACCAATATTTCCTGCTCATCCTTCCTCTTCCTGTCTGAAATGCTGGTGTGATTCTGGAGGTGGAGTAGCATCTTATGATCATGAGGCAACCATGAGAATTGTATTACTTAAGGATCTGAGAGGAAACAGTACATGCTTAGATGAGATAATTGAGGAAAGCTTAATAGACAGACTAGTGTAGTAGATTTAAGGGAAGCCAACAAGGAATGGTGAAGGGCCCAGGGCTAGTAGTAGCTGGGATTCTTTATCCCTTCTAGGCTGAAGGAGAAAGAAAGGAGAGTTGTAGCTGTAGGAGAGGGATGACTGACAGGAACTGTGGACTTTAGAGCAGTGCAGCCACTGCAAACCCACAGGCCTATAGGGAAGGTTCCAGGAGAATAAATACACCAGACTCACTCTCCTCTCATTCTGATCCCGTGCTGGAGCCCACCACATTGACTACACCCAACCAGAAACCACAGTGTAGAGGGACCCATTGAAGCAGTCCATGAAGGTCACCTTACAGGCATAGAAGATGGTGAATAAGAGTGGAGAGTGGAGCTGGTGTGCAAACAGAGAATGTTCAGGACAGTCACTCCTGATGCCTCTCAGTATCTACCCTTGTCCTCATTTTGTATAAAAAGTTTATGTCTGCTGCAAAGGGGACTTAGTCATGGTTCTATGGGGTGCTGTCAATTCAATCATTATCCCATCTGAATCCTAAAGTATTAGCTACTACCATGCTCTTGATATAAGGTAGTGGGAAAAAAGGGAGGATAGAAACAACCAGCAGAAAACAATTGCTACAGTCTCTGCTTCTGCAGCCAGTTAATAGACCTAAACTGACACTCATATCCTGCACTGCCCTTAGACACAGGTGTGTGGGGCCCCTACTCCAGGCCTTGTGCCTCAGGAAGCCTTGTGCTTTGGAGCATCTTGCTTGAAACTTTTTAAGTCTCCATCTAGTGCTTGACAGAAACCAGGGTCGACTTCCTTACTTACCAGGAGAGAAAAAGAAAAAAAAGTTTACTCAGAACTGTTCAGATGTTTTGGGTTTCAGCGATGGGAGGTTATGGAGGTGTTAGGCAGCCAGACACAAATCAAATGTTTGTTTATCACATCTGAAGTTCAAGATTGAAAATACACATTTTGATTTATTCATATTGTTGTTTAACAAGTTTGGCAAGCCTGCTCAAAAGTTCAAACTCTCTTCTCTCTAAGTCGTGCAAAAACAATTTCAATTATTTTAATATTTGCTTATGTTTTCTCCTCTCTGACTGTAGATTGGTGTCAAAGGTTGAGTTCCCTAGGAAACACCTCTGAGATTGAGTTTGTGTGTAAAAATTTATTGGGAAGTGCCCTCAAGATCTACATCTATAAAGGAGTGAAAGAAGCAGAATTGGGCAGAGGGAGAAGTTGAACTATGATGCAGTAACAAAAAAGGTCTTGGATAATCCCAGAAGGAGCTTTAGAGCTGGGATGGCCCTCTAAAGTTGTTCCAAGCTGAGGCAAGAGGCCCAGGCCTTTTTACCACCAAATCGACCAGTCATTGGATCCAATGGAGGAAGAGGATGTGATGTTGGTGCATCTCTGGGGGAAGATCAATTTCTGAGGAAGCAGCAACTGTGAGATCTGAGCAGCCATCACTCCTGGCAGCTGAGGGAACGAGCACCTTCGTCCTGAAGAGGGATCTAGGTTGCTTACAGCAGCATCCACTACCAATCCTCTCCTTGAATCAGATATCCCTATAGTGAGCATGTTTTCTTTAATTCTGAGTCCAGTGTAGCCTCTGCTATTATATCCACAGAAACAATTCCCATCTATGAACTGTTTAAGGAGAATTATGTGAGAGAAACCCCTAAACCTCACACCAAATTCTTTAAATGAGAGTTGTCTAGAAGTCTGAAGTTACCAAATTAATGGTAACAACAATATCTTCCCTAAATGCAGCTCCTTACTATTGGCGAAATGCTTTCACCTCCACTTCTATCACATTTGATTCTCTATATAACCCTGGGAAGTGGTAGGAAAAGTAGCTTTATCCTCATTTTAAAATTAGGAAACATGCAAAGCAAAGGATAGTGAAACCTACTTCAGCATTTGTTTTTGGTGTCATTCCTTTATTAGAATATATATGGCTTCCATAGCACATCACTGAGAGGTTATTGCTCAGAGGCAACAGTACTGTATGTTGTGAAACAGACTGTGTTTGGACATCAGATTTCTCTGTACAAACATTTAATCCACTCAGGGCACCCATAAGGCCCTCCAAACTAGGTCTTTAGACTTCAAATCTAAGACTATGCTATATTGTACTATTTGTTTGTGTGATAGGGTTTAAGGGATGATGACTGACTTATTCCCAGCACCTCCCTTGGAAACTGGTATTACTGAGGCTGCACTAATCCCCACTGAGCTTCACAGCAGGGTCTCTCCTATTTCTGCCCAACCACCTCGCAATCCACAGTCTCTTCATGGCATTTTTCACCTCCATGTTTCTCAGGGTATAGATCAGAGGGTTCAACATGGGTGTGATGATAGTGTAAAACACAGCCACCATCTTGTCCTCAGTAAAAGTGGTGGAAGGCCTTAGGTAGATGAAGAGGCAGGGAACAAAAAACAAGATCACCACCGTGATGTGGGAAGCGCATGTGGACAGGGCCTTGCGCCTCCCCTCTGATGAGCGGGTCTTGAAGGAAAGCAGGATGACAGTGTAAGAGCCCACAAGAATGACAAAGCAGCTCAGTGAAATCAAGCCACTGTTGGCTATCACAATGAGCCCCACCACATATGTGTCTGTGCAAGCCAGCTTCAGTAAAGGGTGGACATCACAGAAGTAGTGGTCAATCAGGTTGGGGCCACAGAAAGGCAGTTGTACAGTGAGGATGGTCTGGATAAAGGAATGCACAAACCCTCCTAACCAACAGCTCACCACCAGTATGGAGCAGACCTTCCAGTCCATGACGGTAGAATAGTGTAGAGGCTTACAGATGGCCACGTACCTGTCATAGGCCATCACTGTGAGGATAAAGATCTCTGTGCAACCAAACAGATGGACACAAAAGAGCTGGACCATACAACCAATGAAAGAGATTCTTTTGACCTTGGCTTGGAAGTCAATAATCAGCTTGGGGGCTGTAACAGAGGAATAGCAGATGTCAGCAAAGGATAGGAAGCTAAGGAAGAAGTACATTGGAGAGTTGAGATTTGGGCTCCTTTGGATAGTTGTTATAATGAAAAAGTTTCCAGTCATGAGGATCAAATAAAAGAATAAGAACAAAAAGAAGTATAGTTGCTGCACTTGCTCATTTTGGGAAAGACCCGTGAGGATAAATTCGGTAACATTATTTTCCATGGAATCTTGACAATTCACAAGAGAAAAACACAGATTTTGACTTTACACAGATTTGACTTGACAATTCACAAGAGAAAAACACAGATAAATGACTTTACCTATAGGAAAAAAAATATAAAAGCCAATTAGATTTGCGCACATGGTACCATAACATTATCGGTATTATTTTTAACAATTATTCACAAAATTTCTCACTTAGGGTATTGGTTTGGGTAAAGTCTGTTTCATAAAATCACCAGAGATTGAGAAAGAGAGAAGGGGAAGGGACAAAGAGAAAGAGAGAGAGAGGGAAGGAGAGAGAGAAAAGAAAAATTAAAGTTGGATAGGCTTTAAACAGATTTAGGAATGCAGTCTCTGCTCTCCACTTAAGCATCAGTTGTCTGAATCAGCATTGTTCCAGAATTTGAATTAAATCTCTCATTAAATTGAGGCTCCAAGTGATAACCTCCACTCTTTTTACTCCAGGATGCTTTCTACCTATTTTTCAGTTGATGAATGAGCTCTAAGTAACCACACACACACACACGTTTGTGGTCATAAGTACGTAAGTCTTAATATGTACAACTTTGAGTCAGACCTGGGATATAACTAGCCTTTTATGTGGCTCTTTGGCCTCCTAAATTACTGACAGCCAGATTGGTTTTGTCATATTTTAGGTTATAGCAGGACTGCACTCTTTGTCACTCCCTATAGGTCTAAAAGTTGAGAAATGCGTAGAAGCTTTATAAAAAGGAACGACCATTTGCAAGATGCTCATGATTTCAGATCCTCGTTAACATTAGTAGTTGTAGGATATGGGGAGACAATAACATTAGTAGTTGTAGGATATGGGGAGACAATAACATTAGTAGTTGTAGGACATGGGGAGACAATAACATTAGTAGTTGTAGGATATGGGGAGACAATAACTCTCAAGCAGGGTTAGTCTGCCTCTGACAATGACCAACTGTGAGATCTGGGTCAAGTTACTTACCTGAGGATGCAGTTTCTTTGGCCATTGGGTTGGACTCTACGTGAGCACCAAGGTTTCCTCCAGCTTTAATGTTATATCCTCAAATTTGGGATGATCTTTTCAATAAAGTGAATCACTGTCCTTGAATGTAGTTTCTTTGTCTTCGTATCCTTCTGAACCAAAAAATATGATGCGAAGGTGGGGACAATGTGTATATTCTTTATTTTTGTATTGCCTGAGTACAGCTATTGCTTCCATTAGTTTCGCGAGTCTTAATTATTTTGTTTTCTTTTATGGCACAAACCCTTATGTCCAAGGCTCTGGCAAGTCATTTAAGCTTTTTGAGACTCAGCTTCATTCTTCAAATGGAAACGCTACTGACTGCTTTTGAGAATTGTTTTAAATACCAAACTTAGCCCAATATATAGTAATATATGCTGAATTCAGGCTCACTGGATTATGCCTTTTCATTTTCCAACTAGATGACCGGTACTTAAGATATTTTATTATGAAAAATTTCAAACATATACAAGATGGAGATAACTGTATTATAAACTCTCAAATAATGGTCATTTAGATTAAAAAATGATTGGTGTTTTACTACATTTGCTTCATCAATCTCTCTTTTTCATTTCTTTTTTTATCGCCAAAGTATTTTAATACAAATCCCAGTCATCATGTCATTTCAACTTTTACATGCTTCAGTGTCTGTCTCCAAAATTAAGGAATTTCCTTACATAAACACAAAGACATGATCACATCTAACAAAATTACCACGAGTTTCCTGTTATCAACCAATTCCTGGTCTACTGGAGCCGTGTTTTGTTCCCATCTCTCCTTGGTTGAGTGCCTACCAGGTCTGCCTGGTACCCTATGGTGGCTCACTGTGGCTTCTGAGCACTTGGAATGTGGGTAGTGAGACTAAGAAACTGAAGTTTCAATTTTATTTCATATAAATTTGAAAACTAAAGCAATGTAAAATATTTTGATGTAATAAAAATTTGGGTATATTAGGTTAAACAAAGTATTATTAAATATTATTAAAATTAATTTCTCCCATTTCTTTTGTTTTTTATGTGGCTACTAAAATGTTTAAAATGACAATGTGGCTTGTATTATGTTTTCATTTCACAGCGCTGTGCTAAGGATGAGGCCTTGGTCTAGGTGCTTGACTATACTATCTAATTTGATTCTTGTAACTCTATGAAGTATATAGAACTATTCCCATTATTCACATAAGGAATAAAATCCTTCCTTAGAAAGGTAAACTAACTTTATCCACAATCATGTAGTTGGTCATTGGTGGAACATAGATTCAACTTTGATATATTCTCTTAGCCTGTGCTACATTATGCCATGTATAAATGTACAATTTCCATTCACCTTTAAAAAATATTGATAACAGCTTTTGGATCCTCTTTATTGTTCTAGGGTCTCTGGGATAGAGATTGGTACTTTGATTAAGCCAAACAAAATTTAATTAACTAAGATAGACATCAATACTCTTTAATAAGTTATTGGAATCCTGACATCTGTGCCCTTGGAAGACCCATTGGCCTTATAAGCAGTCAGTAGTTTCTGGTATAGGATGGGCACAGTCTTAGAAAATGGTTCACATTGTGGAGAGGAATATTCAAACTCTGCTATTTCTCTTGCCGGAGTCTGTGATTCAGTAGGATCCTTTGTCTCACTTTCCCTCCCTGCACTGTCACCTGCCATATGGTGCTGGGACTAGGCATGGATTATTCCACATTCTGGAAGGCATTAATGCCTTTTAACATGTGGTTGAATAAGGAAGAAGGCAAAACCTAATGATGAGGACTTAGGCTTCACCAAATGCTAAATTCCGATGCCTTGACTAAATGTTGAATCACTGAAAAAATTTGTCAGCAGATTTTTCCTGAAAGAGGTGGGTTTCCAAAGGTCTGCAGTAGAGGCATTTCTTGACCCCTTTAGGTATGCTCTGTTTATTTCTATAATATTTAAAATCTTTGTCTTTTAGGCTACTTGTGTGTCTCCCCCTATAGACTGTGTGCTACTTAAATGCAGAGACCATTCCTATTTGTATGGATCCCCAGCACTTGGCCCTAAGCCTAGCACATACATTAGGACTCAGTAAACTTTGCAGGAGGAAGGGATAGAGGGAGAAAGGAAATACATTAACTGGTTTACGAATCTTTCTAGATAACCTGGTTTTAGCACTACCCATTGTCTTGCATAGAAAACATGTTAAAGCACAAACAAATTTTTTACATAGAGCTGAATTTTGAACGCCTGGCCCCACCAACTACCAGCTGTGTTGTGTTAACCAAGTAATTTTACCTACTTAATCATTGTCCTCCTCTGTAAAATAGGGATAAATTGTTCCTGCCTCAGACAGTTGGTGTGGGAATTAAAATAGCTGGTGCATACAAAGCTTAGCATAGTGTTTTGTCCATAGGAAGTTCTTAAGAAATGTTCGTTGTTCTTATTTTTATCCTGTATAACATAAAGGTGGGGAAAATAAAACAAGAAATATAGGTGATGCAAGTGATTTCACTTACCTGGAGAGTATGGAAATCTTCCCATCATTTCCCTACTTTTGGATCCTATGAATCCTTTACCCAGCTATGACCCCTCCAAACACTATTCCTGCTCCAATAGTCTTAGATTTCTGTAGGTCAGAGCTTGTATGTTGCTTTGAAAAATAGTCTGTCCCTCATTTATTACTTAGAACTGCTGCCTGGGTCACAAAGCAGAGGTTATTTGTTTTGGAGCCTGAAGCAAATTGTAGTTTTACATTGTTAAATTCTTGGCGGGTGCTCTGTTATCAGCAAGGACAGAGGGTAAATACAAGAGAAATATGTGACTTTGGGACCATCCCAAAGGTTAACTTACTCTCTCCCTGAGATCCAGGGTTGTCCCTCAGCTCAGTGTAAATTCAGTCGAGAGTTCTGGCTAAAGACTCTTTGAAATCCAAAGTCTATGGCTTGGGATGGAGAAAGAAAAGCCCCTTGATACCCAGAGGATTCTGTGTCCTCTGTTGCTGTCCTAAGTAATGAGCTCCCATGAGCCTTCTAAGTTGCTTTCCTGTTGAAATTTCTCATCAAAGATGCAGGTAAGTTTTCCCACTGCATTGGTCAAATATGGGGGCCCATGTGGGAGAGGGCTTTTCAGAATGGATTCATCTGGTTTTTACGGTCGCTGGAGGTGGATCATCCTGGATTTCCTGTCTGACACCCATTTTTAATCTAACAGCAATGGATTCCATTGGTTAAATGCTTACTATGTGTCCTACATTATTATAAGCACTTTATACACATTCCATGGTTTCCTTGTTTTGTTTTTAGGGCCTAAGTTGAATTGAATTGAAGCAATCATGATTGTTATGCTGAGACTCACCTATCATCATTGTTCCATGCATGACCTACTTTGGTATTAATTAGTTAATTAGTTCAATCAATCAATCAATCAATACTTGTAAACCAAAATGTAATCCAAGTGTTGGGCATTACGAATAACTTTCATCTACCTGTATGTGCCTTCCCTAGCCCATCCCATTGCTTGCCCTTAAATGCTAAGAGTTAACTGTATTCTAAATTCTATGTATTTTTATTCTGTGTGTTAAATTAGAATTCTGCTGAGGTTGAACATTTTTTCATGACTCTCATGTAATTTGTATAGTTTTTTGTATGAAGTGCCTGTTTTCTTGGTCCGTTTTGGGGTTACATATCTTTTCTTAGTGTTTTGTAGAGTTTTCAAAATATAATCTGGATTTTATATAACCCGGGTAAAAGTCTCTTGTCATATCCATATCTATGTCTCTATCTCTGCATCTGTACCATCTCCTCTCCCAATTTTGTAGCTCACTTTTTTCTTTTTAATGGTATTTTGATGAATAAACGTTCTTTTCATTTTAATTTAAAATAGTCTAATTTATTGATCCTTTCCATTATGATAGTTCTTATGAAATGAATGTTGGCGTCTCTCAAAATTCATGTGTTGAAATCCCAACCTCCAAGTTGATGGTATTAGGAGGTGGGGACTTTGGGAGGCAACTAGGTCATAAGGGCAAAACCCTCATGAAAGACCCCAGAGAGCAACAAAAGATGCCTTCCACAAAACATGGAATGGGCCCTCACCAGACACTGAATATGCCGGTGACTTGGTCTTGGACTTCCCATCATCCAGAACTATGAGAAATAAATTCTGTTGTTTGTAATCTACCCAGTCTATGGTATTTTGTTATAGCAGCCCAAACACACTAAGACAACAGCACTTTTTGTATCTCCTTTAAGAAATCTTTATACAGCCAACTAATATTTGATAAGGGAGACAAGAGTATTCAATGGAGAAAAGATAGTCTTTTCAATAATGGTGGTGGGATAACTGGATATTCACGTATAAAAGAATAAAACTGTATCCGTATCTTACACCGTTCACAAAAATTACCTCAAAAGGGATTAAAGACTTAAATGTAAGACCTGAAATCATGAAACTCCTAGAAGAAAACATAGGCATAAATCTCCTTGACATCAGTCTTGGCAATGTTTTTTTGGATATGACACCTAAGGCACAAGTAACAAAATGAAAAATAAACAAGTGAGAGTACATCAAACTAAAAAGTTTTTGCATAGCAAAAGAAACCATCAGCAAGGTGAAAAGAAAACCTATGGGATGGGGAAAAAATACTCGCAAACCATATATCTGATAAAATGTTCATCCAAAATACATAAAGAATGCATACAAATCAACAGCAAAAAACCAAATACCCAATTAAAAAATGGGCAAAGGACCTGAGTAGACATTTCTCCAAAGAAGATATACAAAAACTCAACAGGTACATGAAAAGATGCTCAACATCACTAGTCATTAGGGAAATGCAAATTAAAACCACAATGAGATACCACCTCACACCTGTAAGAATGCCGTCACCAAAAAGACAAGAGATAACAAATGCTGGTGTGGATGTGGAGAAAAGGGAACCCTTTTGCACTGTTGGGGGAATTGTAAATTCGTACAGCCACTATGGAAAACAGAATGGAGGATCCTCAAAAGACTAAAAATACAACTATCATATGATCCAGCAATTCCACTTCTGGAAATGTATCCAAAGGAAATGAAGACACTAATTTGAAAAGATATCTGCATCCTCATGTTTATAGCAGCATTATTTACAGTGGTCAAGACATGGAAATAACCTAAGTGTTCATCAATGGATGAATGGATGAAGAAGTTGTGAGATACACACACACACACACACACACACACACACACACACACACACGGATATTATTCAGCCATAAAAAAAGAGGAAATCCTACTATTTGTGACAACATGGATGGACCTTGAAGGCATTATGGGAAGTGAAATATGTCAGACAGAGAAAGACAAATACTGTATGATCTCACTTATATGTGGAACACACACACAAAAAATCAAACTCATAGAAAAAAGATCAGGATTGTGGTTGCCAGAGCCCAAGGGTGGGGGGAAGGAGAACTGGAGAAAGATGGTCAAAAGGTACAAACTTCTAGTTATAAGATAAATAATTACAGACAGTCCCTGACTTAAGATGGTTCTACTTATGATTTTTCAGCTTTATAATGGTGTGAAAGTGATATTTATTCAGTAGAAATTTTGAATTTTGAATTTTTATCTTTTCCTGGGCTAGCAGTATGTGGTATGATACTCTCTTATGATGCTGGGCGGTGGCAGCCACAGCTCCCAATCAGCCACGTGGTCATGAGGGTAAACAACCAATACACTTACAACCATTCTGTACCTATACAACCATTCTGTTTTTCAATTTCAGTACAATAATCAATAAATTACATAAGATATTCAACATTTTATTATAAAATAGGCTTTGTTTTAGATGACTTTGCCCAACTATAGGCGAATGTAAGTGTTCTGAGCACACTTAAGGGAAGCTAGGCTAAGCTATGATGTTCAGCAGGTTAGGTGTATTAAAGGCATTTCAACTTATGATATTTGCAACTTATGATGGGTTTATCAGGACATAACCCCATTGTATGTGGAGAAAGATCTGTACTAGCGAGGTAATGTACAACATGATGACTATAGATTACTCTGCTTTGTGATATATGGGAAAGTTAAGACAGTAAATCCTAAGAGTTATCATTACAAGGAAAAATTTTTTTCCTTTCTTTCTTTCCTTTGCTTTTAATTGTCTCTATATGAGAAGATGGATATTAGCTGAACCTATTGTGGTAATCATTTCACAATATGTGTAAATCAAACCATCCTGCTGTATGCTTTAAACTTATACAGTGATGTAGGTCAACTATTTCTCAATAAAACTGGAGAAGAAGAAATATTTCCCTATTCCAAGTTCATAAATATAGTCTCTTATATTAAGATCTAGATGATCTATTGTTCTACTTTTCACATTTAGATTTAGAATCCATCTGGAATTAATTTTGGGGTATTCTGTGGGGGAGGGGCCAAGGCAGATATTTTTTCATATTGGATATTCAGTTGAACTAACACCATTTATTGAAGGGCCTGTCCTTTGTCCATAGCTCTTCTGTGCACCTTTGTAATAAATTGAGTGTCCACATATGTGTGTATCTGCCTCTGGACTTGTTACACTACACTATTGGTCTATTTGTTTATCTTTGCATCAGTGTCTGTCTTAATAACTGTAATCATGTAATAACTCGATCATCAATAGTGTAAGTCCACTACATTTGATCCTATTCAAAGGCAATTTAGCTATTTTAGGCCTTTTGCATTTCCAGGTAAATAAGAGAATATGCTTGTAAATTTCCACAAAAATATCTTCTGGGATTTTATTTGAGAATGCAATGAATCTATTGATCAAGTCGGGATACTCAGCATTTTAACAATCTTATATCTTAAATGGTAGAATCTTACATGACATATCCCTCTATTTAGGTCTTCCTTAGTTTCTCTACATGCTTTCTAAATTTTTTCTAATTTTCAGTGTTGGGGTCTTATACAGCATTAGGAAGATTTATTTCTAGATTTTCTATTTTTACCTAGGATGTAGACAACTGGAAAGGGTGTTGTCCCTAGCCTATCAACAGGAAAAATCTAGATAAATTACAAATTCATAACTTAAAAAAAAACTTATCAGAGAGTTGAGGTTGCAGAACAACCAAGTATCCTGAAATATAAGGAAACACAGACTCAACCAAGCAGAGATGGAACACAAGCCCTGGCTCATTGGGAGAGCACTGAAAGAAGAAATGCCAAGAGTCACATAAATTGGTAAGAAGAATACAACTAAATTTTAAAAATAATTCGCTTAAAGGCCAAATTTGGGCTAGCACGAGAGTACAGAATCCCCGAGAGCTACAGGTACAAGGGGAGTTCATGCTCACTTGTAGGATCTGCTCTGTAGGGACCACCACTAGGTGCTCATGAGAATATTGGGGACAGGCAGGAGACTGGAGTCCTCTGGGGAAGAAGCCTGATGCCCCAGGGTACATATGAAGATCCACTGGGGCAGGATGAAGGGTAAAAGAGAAGAGCATTCTACTCTTGAAGAGGAGCAAGAGAAAGGCCAGGGCCCAGAATCCTATGCCAATACAATTTAAGGTCTTCTCTGCTTGGGGGAGGGGTGGCAAAATCTGCCATGCAAGACCCATCAAATATCTAAGTCAAAATTTGGCTGTCATAACAAACATGGTAACAGACGACGAATGCTTTAGGTAGGCTCAACAGTAGACTTGACACAGCAAAGGATGACTTTAAGATAGATTAATATAAAGTACCAAACTGTAACATAAATAGAAAAAAAGAGCAGAAAAGAACTGCAGAACAGAGTATCCAGGAGCTCTGGGACAATATAAAAAAGCTAACATTGGGGGCTTCCCAGTGGTGCAGTGGTTTAGTCCACGCTTGGCAGCCTGGGGTTCACAGGTTCGGATCCTGGGCGCCTGCCGATGCACTGCTTGTCAGCCATGCCGTGGTGGCGTCCCATATAAAGTAGAGGAAGATGGGCACGGATGTTAGCCCAGGGCCAGTCTTCCTCAGCAAAAAGGGGAGGATTGGCGACGGATGTTAGCTCAGGTCTGGTCTTCCTCACAAAAAAAAAAAAAAAAAAAAAAGAAAAAAAAAGGAAAAAAAAAAGCTAACACTGGCATAATTGGAATCCCAAAGAAGAAGAGAGAGAGAATGGGGCAAAAGAAATATTTAAAGGGATAATGGCTGAGAATTTCCAAAAATAATGGAATATGTCAAGAATCTTAGAGAATGTGAGCAGGATAAACAACAACAACAAAAATCAATGAAAAGTAAAACCACATGTTGATACATCACATTCCACCTGCTGAATATCAAAGACAATGAGAAAATCTTGAAGGGAAAACAGATGCATTATATAAAAAAAGGTATGAATTACAGCAGATTTCTCATCAGAAACTACACATGCTAGAAGGAAATAGAGTGATGTCTTTAAAGTATTTGGGGAAAAAACTTTGTCCACCCATAATGTTTTACCAGGGAAAATACTTTTCAAAAATAAAGGTAAAATAAAGATGTTTTTGACAATCAAAAACTGAGGGAATTCATACCAGCAGGTCTGTACTACAAGAAATATTAACATATTTCAGGCAGAAAGAATATGATATCTGATAGAAACTTGGATGTATACGAAGAAATGAAGAGCTCCAGAATGGTTAAAAAAGAAGGGTAAATATAAAGGACTCCTTTTTTTCTTATTCTAGTTGCTCTTAAAGCTAAGTGGTTGTCCAAAGCAAAAATAGTAGTAATATATTGTGGGTTTATAGCATATATAAAAGTAAGTTATGTAAAAACAACACAAAAAGTGGGAGGGAGGAATTGAAAGTATGCTGTTGTGTGGTTCTTAGAATATATGTGAAGTTGTATAAAAATATTTAGAAGTAGACTGTGATTAATTAAAGATGTATATTATATATCAGAGGGCAACCACTAAAATATTTTGAAAAGAAGTATAAATAATAAACAAATAGTGAGGTAAAGTGGAATCATAAAAAATGCACAACTAAACCAAAATTAGGCAGAACACGAGAAAAAAGGAACAAAACCCAAATGGAATAAATAGAAAACAATCCATAAGATGTTTGAATTAAATCAAACCAATCAATAACTACACTAAATGCAAATGGTCTAAACACACCAATTAAAAAAAAATCCAATTGTGTAAAATAGCAAGCCCAAATTTATTCTGCCTATAAGAAACCCTTTAAATATGAAGACATATGTAGGTTAAGAGTAAAATTATGAAAAAAAATACACAATAAAAGCAGTAATCAATGTAAATTAGAGAAACCTCATTGATATCAGACAAAGTAGAGTTTAGCACAAGGAATATTACCAGATATAAAAAGGGACATTGCATAATAATAGATGGATCAATTCACCAAGAATACATAATAATCCAAAAAGTATATACATCTAAGAACAAAGACCTGAAAATACATGAAAAAAAGCCCTGATAGAAACTACAGTTCTTTTATCAAAGTTTTCCCACCATCTTTTGATTGGATGAAGCTTATCATGTAGTAGATTCCTCAGAAAGGGTGCTTATGTGCAGTATTTACTGAGTTATTGCATGATCAAAACTGTTTTTTCTTAAGTCTTATTTGTTGAAGGACAGCTCGGCAGGGTATAAGATTCTGGTTTATACTTTCTTAATATTTTTTAAAATGCTGGTACACAATTGTCTTGCTTTGTAAGATGTTTTTGGGAAATTGAATGCCACTGGAATTTTCTTGCTTTTGTAAGTTATTTCATCATTTTGTCTCGAGTTCCCGAGAATTTCGTTGTCTAACGTCTAGTAGTTTTACTAGAATATTCCTTGTGTTGATTTTTCTAGGTAATTTTTCCTGGTATCCAGTAGACTTTACAATGTGTAGATTTAGGTATTTAAAAAATTTGTGGAATATTTTTTGTATTATAGTTTTAAATTTGGTTCTATTCCATTGTTTTGATTTTATTTTATTCAGGGACATCAGTTATATATATGTTGGGTCTCCTTTGTCTAACTTCCATTTCTACCTCTCTCTCTGACCCTTTTTACTTCTTCCTTTAAATCTCATTTTATTTTATTTGGTTAACTATCTAGTTTACTTTCATATTTTAATTTGAATATTCTCCCTATGGTACTTTAATTTTCATCACTGACATGATTTTGTATTTTTATTTTAGTTTTTCCTGAGCTTAGTCAACTCTCATTTTATCTCTTCCTGATTTAAAAAATCTATTTCTGTTAATTTTTGTATTTTTAGTTCAGTGTTTTATTTTCATATCCATATATGTTTGTTTTAGTATATTGAATTCAGCATTGAGTACTGTCTTGCAGATTTCTTTAGCTTTGTGGTTGTGTTTTTAATGGAGAATTTTCAGCATTTTCACCAGTAGAAGTACTCTGATTCATATTTTCAGATTTTTTCACACTAGTTTTGTTTGAATATAGTTTTTAAAAAGAATTCCTATTCTTTCTGTAGACATGGTTTTCAGTGTGAGAGTGATATAGCTCCTTCTTCTTTAGTCCCATGTCCACACTGTAGGCAGGAAGAGGAAGGAAGGGAGAGGAGTAAAGGATGAAGAGCAAGGTGCTGACTGGGCACACCAATTAAGTATGACCTCTTTAAAAAACTTTCTGAAAGCTCCACAAGTTACCTTTGTTTACATTTCATTGGCCAGACTTGGATCATATGGCCACATCTAGCCGCTAGGGATTCTGGGAAAGTGATTATTTTCCCAGGCAGGAATAGAAATGAGTAAAGGCAATAAAGGTCTTAGCAGTATCTGCCACCAGAGAGGAGAAAGAAATGCTTTTATGACACTCTTTGTTTCATAAAAGAAAGAGTGATAATTATTTTCAGTGCTACTGATTAGATTTTAATTTAGTGCCCCTTCCCTGATAAAATTTTGAAACAAAGATCTACACATTCAGTGGGTAATAGTTCAACTACATAATTTAAAAATCCTAGTTAACATTTATGGACCATCTACTATGTATCAAGCATTGTGTTAGATAAACATTTTAACACAGGTTATTTCATTCCACATTCTAACAATCCTGAAGGTATGTATTATTATCCCCATTTAACAGATAAGAAATCTGAGACTAAAAGCTATTAACCAAGTTGTTTAAAGTTACACATCTACTAAGTGGTGGAAACAGAATCTGAAACTATTTTTTCCTGATGAAGTCTTTCCATTATGCTATATTTTCTTTCAAAACTAAACATTTTTTGAATATCATTTTTAGTCATGGCAATATATCTTTACTAGTGTGTCAGTGCTATTAATTTGTCCCAGAAGTTCCCTTTCCTCGTGGGTACAAAAGCCAGCCCATATGACATCTGCAATATTTCCCCAAGAATTGGCATCTACTTTTCAATATGTAATTAAAGTTACAGAACGATGCAGCTCAGAGAATTCACGAGACTATTGTGGTTGACATTTTCACCAGTCTGCAATTACCAGAAATAGTTATGGGCAGGAGGAAACTCTCAGTAGTATGACCTCATAATGAAGAATCCTATGAAATTTTCACGTATGTTTTCTTCCTGAGTTTGCATGCTACAGTCTCCAAATCTGGAGTTTAAGTTTATGGTGTCTCTGGGAGTCACATATTTCTCCATTTCCCTTCTTTTCCAGGGCACTTTTTTCATTGATTTTGTAAAGAGTGTTTCCTGAATCTTTAGAAATAATTAATTTTTTTAAAAAGGTAAAAATTTAATATAAATATTATATATATTTTAGAAATGTTTGGAAGCTACAATAATAAAGAAAAATTCTAAACAAATTTATAATACAACTCCTAGAGATAAATACTAACACTACTAAGGAGTAAATTACTCATAAATGTTTAAATACATCTCCACTTTTGGATTTCAGCATTTTGATTTCCCTGCTCTCATTTTTGTCACAGTTTTTGAGAAGTACGGATAGGAAAGGTAAAAACCCGACCATTGGGTAAACTTGCATAAAAAGGTAGCTTCTTTCAGACTCAAAATTCCAACTGTAAGATGAAAATGATAATATTGTACCAGTTAGGACTCCTTACGACTCAACTGACAGAAAATCCTATTCTGTGTGTTTTTAAAAATAATGGAATTCATTATTTCATGCAACTGAAAAATCTAGAGGCAAGGTAGGCTCCAGGTAAGAACTGATTCAGTGGCTCAAATGGTACCACTACCCGGTTTATTTCCTACTTGACACTCTTTGCTTTGTCATGCTGACTGCTTTTCTAGCTCTCACATGGTGACCCTCTGGAAGCTCATGATTCCTCTTTGTCACAAAGTGGCTGCTGCAGTTCTAGACCAGATAGACTCACTCAACACTATTTAAGCAAATGTTTGTCTCTTCTGATATATTCTGCCTAAGATAGAGTACACTCTTTACTTGTGAATCCCTCAAATGCCTCCCTGACTGGGCTACTTTCCACCCCTGAACCAATATTGTGGCCAAGGGGTGGCTTATGTAGATCTGGTTAAACCAATCAAGACCTATCTCTAGGTGATCAACAGCACTGGGATTGGGGTGGTGTGGTTTCTGCAAAGCAGATTATGGGTAGTTTTGACAAGAGTAGAGGAAAATAGATGCTATGGAGGAAAAAAAAGTACTCAATAAGAAAGTTTGCCTTTCAGGGTTGCTGTGACTCTTAGAGACGATGGCTGCAAAATGTCTGGTATAGTGCCTGGCACATAGTAGGTACTTAATAGATGGCAATGATTGTTATCATGATCATCATCACTTATGGGCTGTTTAACGTATCAGAGTCTAAGTGATCTTGAAGCATAGAATGTTAGAGTGAGAAGGGATGTGAAAGATCATCTAGTCTCATTCTATCATTTTATGTCTGTAGAACTGCAGACTGTAGAGGTGAAGGGATTTGCCTAAAGTCACCCAGCTGGCAGCCCCTTCCCCTGGACCTGTCCTCTCTTTTCTTCTCCCTTCAATCTCATACTCCCATGATGACTCAGAAAAGTGGGGCAAAAACACTCCTAATGTCATGTCTTTAGTTTCCCTCTCTCGGAGCATAATACTGGGTACGTAATTTCTCAAAGTTCTCTAACTAAATTAATTGAAACACATTTTGAAACATTTCTTAACTCACAATTTCTTGGCAGAGTTTCACATTGGGGACAAGAAATTCCATGGGGAATTTGGTCCCTTGATCACAGTGTGTGGTTCAATTAATTTTAAATAGTTAAATATCAAGCATCTTGATATTGAAAAACAATCCTTGGTCTTCTAGTGAGTCCAAGACTCACTCGTTAGCTGTTTTCTGTAGCTACTTTTCTGTTTCTACATAGTTGATCTAAAGATTGGCTATGGCACTGATTTCCTGAATCCTTCCTTTGATGATTTATCCACATCACCACAGGCTGTGCATTGTCTAGTAGGTCACACGACCCAGGGAATTTGTTGTTTGGAAGCAAGATCGACACTGTTAACTGGCAATAATAATCACAAAATCAAAATCCCTAGAAAGGAATCTTAGTATCCCGGAAGCAGTGCCTCAGCAACTTGACCAATAACTAGCTGTGTGACTTTGAAAAGTCAACTAAACTCTCTGGCCCTTAGTTGCTTTGTTTGTAAATCAAGGAGACTGGATTAATGGTCTACAGATTTCCTTTCAGCTCTAAAGTTTCTTCAGTTTCACCTGTTGCGTTAGCTGAGATGAAGTGGCTTAGCCCAATGGGGGCCTTCGATGCAGAGGAAGGAGCTTGGTGGAAGAGTTTTATTGTGAAGAGAGCCTCCGGTGTTCCAGAGCACACCCCTTCAGTCTCCTCAGCCCAGGACATCCCTTTGAGTGATGAGCTCTTGCAACAGAGGAAGAAATTTTTCCTGAGCCTAAAGAGAAGAACCTTCATGTTCAACTCCTTGCTCTAAGACTGAACAAGGTAGGGGTTGCCATACCCATAGGATTTCTCAGGTTAACTGAATCTGAGAGGCTGCCAATCACTGTGTGATCTAGAGAGAGTCACTTTTCCTCCTTGAGTTTCAGTTTCTGCTTCTGTAAAAAGGAGAGGGCTGGACAGAATGTGTCCTCAAGTTCTTTTTGGCATTCACATTTCTTGGATTCCATGAAGTACCACTTCCACGAAGTCATAAGAAGGAGGCCCTTGTGGTATGAGCTTGAGCTCATACCAATAGGTCTTCCAGACTCTATCACTTTACTATTTTGTCCTTGTCATTTTTCTTTCATTGGGGCTTTATGTCAGAGGATAAAATTCTACCTAGTTAGGGTCCAGACCATCATTTACCTACCTAGGCTTTTACATATAGTCCATGATTCTAGGATGAGGGTTTCATTTGGGGAAGTGCTGGGGGGAAGAGGAAACAATTTGTTACCAACTAACTGTCTTTCTGTTGAGCAAGGGGGAAAGAGAAAGCAGAGAGAAATGTAAATAAATACCAGGAAGTTTGAGTTAATATACCTACTATTTATTGAGAGCTTCCTATTTGCCAGGCAGTCCTGTTTAGTGCTTTAAATAGTTTATCTCACATCTAAGTCTTGCAACAACCATGTCAGATATGAATTGTTTCTCTATTCCAAGGAAATAAGAAAACCTGTTCACAAGGACACATGATATGTGGATGGTAGAGCTAAGAGTTGGCTGCCAACTGCAATTCTTGCTCTCTAAACCACTACTCTAGACCAACCCTGGAGGAGAGTGGAAGGCAGCTCAGCCAGGTGTCCTTGTTTTTATTTTCCTCAGTCCTTCAGAGATCCATGAACCTGGAACTATCCCCTCCACTAAAAGGCGGGTCACTTGCCCTTCTGAGATTCATCACCTCCCTCTCTCACAACGATCCCATGAAATCATCTGATATAATTGTTTTAAATTCCCCTGATGGACTTTTGTTTGTTTTTCAAAATA
Source organism: Tapirus indicus (assembly GCA_031878705.1). Taxonomy (NCBI): domain Eukaryota; kingdom Metazoa; phylum Chordata; class Mammalia; order Perissodactyla; family Tapiridae; genus Tapirus; species Tapirus indicus. Next base: position 15,272,995 of record CM062928.1, read on the forward strand.
TATATCATGTGGTCCTAAAAGGTAATCTTCTCAACCTAAAGGCTCAGATATGATGTGTGTGTGTGTAAGAGATTTGGCCTTTTAAGTGAGAATTGAACAATTCATGTCCAAGTAACACTGGACAAAACAAAGAACAACAAATGTCTTCTATGGAACATAATGGTTTTAGGATCCTCCCTACCCAGCTCATGGAAAATAATTTATAAAGTAGAGAAAATGCCTCATTTGCAAAGTTGCAGGACATGTGATTTTGATTCAGTTTAGTGAAATGTCTGTTTCTGAAATAAAACTGACCTATGTTGTTCATAACTTTACATATTTTGTGAGAAAGTCTCACATAGATTATATGAGGGCAACACAGACTGAAAGGAAAATGTAAACAGATAAAGTTAAAGAATCTGCTTCTTTCTTATCAATCTACTGGTTAATCAATTCATCATCAGTCAAGAGTCTACAAATATACTGAGCACCATCTGTGAGGTTGACACTTAGGTGCTGTGCAGCTTCAAGGAGTAACACACTTAGACTGTTCCTGAAAACAAACAGGCAACATAAAACCATAGTGAGCAATAAACGTCTCTATAAAATATAGTGTAACAAATTGTGTGGTTTTAAGTCTAGGTGGTAGAGAATTTCTTCATTTTTTTAAATTTAACTCAGTGAACATTTACTGAGCACTTACTATGTATCTAGTTCTGAAGATTCAGACATGAGTAAACTCAGCAAGGGAGACGTACACAGAAACACTTATAATAAAATTTGTTAAATACCGCATTAGAAAGATGTAAGACACATGGAAGAATGGTTGGCTGGAATGGAGTGATGAGTGGTATTTGACCTGAGCGTTAAGACAAGAGTAAATGTTAAAATAGAAAGTGAAGATGTGCACACCAAGCAGAGGGAACAACATATGCAAAGAGCAAGTTTGGAGGAATGACGTGTATTTCAGAGTGGTTGGAATGTAGTCCAGGGGGAGTGATGGCAAGTGAAGCGAGAAAGATGAACAAACTCTGGTTCTTATTTGTCATGCGAATACTATTGGACTTCATCTTGTAGGCAAGGAGACACCATTGATAGATTTCAAGTCAATGCATTTTAGAAGTATAACAATAAGAACAATAAGAGCTAGAATTTGTTGAGGGCTTTCTATGAGCTGAATACTTTATGCCTTAGTGCATTTAACAGATAGATCACTTAAATGAATTTCCAGCGTTGAGAGCTGAAATAAATGAACTAGTATTGAAGTAACCAGAAAAGGTTTCTTAGACAATGGGCATTATAGAGGGGGTAGGACTTGGAGAGGGAGGCGGAGAGGGGTGGGCACACCATGTAATGTGAAAAATAAAAGAGATGCTCTGGTGGTGGGTGTCAGCTTGCATTCATGAGAGGGTGAGGAGACCTCTGAATATAACAATCATACGTGTTGTTTAGTGGTCAGTAATGTTGGTTTGAAGGCGTATGGGGAAGTACTTTAGAGGGTTCTCAAAGTCAGGTGGAGGAATTTAGGCCTGATTTCTGGGCAACAGGGAGACAGTGGTGGTTTCTGAGTGACGCTAGCAAAGAGAGACTCAGGAAGAATTTGTAACGTCAGTATGCAGAATAAATTAGGGGGAAGAAGACTGGAGTCACCTGGAGACAGATGGAGCATATAAGAGCTGCGGTAATCCTCATACGAGTTTATATCAGGCCTGAAGATGGAGTCTGCAGGAAGACAGAGGAAGGACCTGGTAAAATCATCAGGATGTGGCAATTGTGTAAATATCACAGGGAATTCAGGAGAGGCATGAGACAGAGGCGACTCCAAGCTTTCAAGCCTGAGGGCCAGAGAGAATGGTGGTGCTGCTGTAAGACCCAGACATCAAGACAGATTCCATAGCTCCATCTCACCAGCTGCAGTTGTAACCCCTGTCCACATCCCTGCCATGGGGTGGAGGAGGAAAGGGGGAAACCCAAGTCTCGCACTCTGCTCAGTATCCCACGTAGCATCTTGGTCTCTCATGTTCCAGAGATGGTGGCATTGAAACATTCCCAAAAACTTGGAGTTTCCTGGAATGCTCCTGCTATTCATAGTGAAGGTACAATAAACAGACTTGGACAAATTTTTTATCAGCCATGGGTGTTGATGTCATTTCTATCAGGCACGGGAGTAGCTCAGCCCTCTCTCCTCTGGCTGAGGCATGGTGGCTCTCCCTCCCTTTCTAGGTAGATGTGTTTCAGCCTTGGCTCAATCACTCACAAGCTGTGTTTATTTGGGCAAGTTACTTAACCTTTCTGAGTTTCAGTTTCCTCATCTATCAGTTAGTACCTCAGAGTGGTACAAGGAGAATTAAATGAGGGAATGACTGTAAAGTGCTTACTACACTCCAGCACGCAATGTATACTGAATAAAGGGCAGCGGTATCTGCTGTTGTGGTTGTTGGGATGAAAATGAAAACGGTGAACACCAGGTAACCACATGCTTTAGTTTTCTTCAGGCCACCAGACTATTGCACAGCCTCTTTGGGTGGTTTTTGATGCCTTCTTTGTTTCCATTCCTCTGCAGCAATAAGGGAGCCCTGTATTGCTTCCTCTCTCTTGTTCAGTTGTTCTTCCTGGGTGCCCTTCTTTTACGCCGTGCAATCCCTCATTTCTTCTCCAGTTTTAGGCAGGTAACTTAACTGAGTATTCTTTCAGCGTATTTTCACTTTGTGTATGTCTTCTAATCTTCATGATGAGAAAAATTGGCAGGGTATTTAATTTATATGGAAACACAAGTGGAAGAAGGATAAATAAGAGTAATAAGAGTTACTTCAAAGTAATTTTGAAAGCAGAGAAAATCTTGAGAGTTTTCTCTGCCTCATTGTATAAATGTCCTGTTTAATTGCATGAAGTTGCAAGCTTCCTAAGAGTGGAAGCCATCTTTCCTTCTTCCTTCATGTGTCTGAATCTCCTAGGCGTATAGTAGGTGCTTAGTAAAACATTTGGTCAAAGAATTGAATTAAAATAAATCCTCATCTACTGCTAACAAAAATGTTTGCCAATGGTAGGAAAACTGGATGACAGAAACAAGCAAACTGGTGAATCCCCAGATATTATGTTTGAATTATTGTTTGATAATCAGCTATATTCTCAACAACTTCCAGATATCTACTTTGGTTCCAGGTGTCAAAATATTCTCAAAATGTTTGTAAAAATTTGTGAAGCTCTGGGATTGGGCAAAATCGTAGGGCATGGAAGAATTCAGAAACATATATTTCATGTAAGGAAAATATTGAAGTCACTCTTTAGAAAGGGAGAAATATTAATGAGATTGGCATTTCTGGGGAATAAATGGGGAAACGAGGGATTCACGATCAGAATGTCACTTGAGAATTTCTAACGCAAAGGCGTGATGAGAAAACATTGAGAATGGGAGAACTGTTAGCCATTAATATAGACGGTTATTAGTGCTGAAAATGTTGATTATTTTTTCAATGTGATATACTTGAAATAATGTACTAGTTGGGATAAAATGATCCGGTTCTTATTCTGGCTTCACTTCTCACTGGGAGGCTTGGCTAATTCACAATCTCTCTGAGCCTCAGTTTTCCCACTTGAGGTACAGGGATCACAAAGTTTTTGTGAGGTAGACTGAATGGTGTCTAACATAGAGTGGGCTGTTGAGCAGTGAATGGATAAACGTTTGCTCTACAAACAAACAAACAAACAAATAAATAAACTGGTAAGATGTTATGTGTGAAAGGGTTCCATCAACAGGTAAGTGCTAACTAAACATGAAGGACTGGTGTTATGATTGTGTTTGTTTTGTCACAGGGCTCTTCTCTGATGTCCATCTTCTTCAAATGAAGTCCATGACCCGTACAAATAATGTGACTGAGTTGGTCTTCACTGGCCTTTTCCAGGATCCAGAGGTGCAGAGAGTGTGCTTTGTGGTGTTTCTTCCTGTGTACCTGGCCACTGTGGTGGGCAATGGCCTCATTGTTTTGATGGTCGGTGTCAGTAAGAGTCTGCATTCCCCCATGTACTACTTCCTTAGCTACCTGTCCCTGGTGGAGATCAGTTACTCCTCTACTGTTGTCCCTAAATTCATCACAGACTTACTTGCCCAGATTAAAACCATCTCCTTGGAGGGCTGTGTGACTCAGATATTCTTCTTCCACTTTTTTGGGGTCACTGAGATCCTTTTGCTTGTGGTGATGGCCTATGACCGCTATGTGGCCATCTGCAAGCCTCTTCATTATGTGAACATTATGAGCCGTCAACTGTGTCGTGTACTGGTGGCTGGTTCTTGGGTTGGGGGCTTTTTTCACTCCATAACACAGATTCTCATTACCATCCAATTGCCCTTCTGTGGTCCCAATGTGATTGACCACTACTTCTGTGATCTCCAGCCATTATTCAAGCTTGCCTGCACTGACACCTCTGTGGAGGGGCTTATTGTGTTGGCCAATAGTGGCTTAATTGCCCTGTGCTCCTTCCTCACCTTGGTGACCTCCTATATTATTATCCTGGTCAATTTGAGGAAGCATTCTGCAGAGGGGAAGCGCAAAGCCCTCTCCACTTGTGCCTCTCATATCACGGTGGTCATCTTGTTCTTCGGACCTGCCATCTTCCTCTACATGCGACCCTCTTCTACTTTCACTGAGGACAGACTAGTGGCTGTGTTCTACACAGTCATCACCCCTATGCTGAACCCCATCATCTACACACTCAGAAATGCAGAGGTGAAAATCGCCATGAGGAGGTTGTGGGGCAAAAACAAGAACTCAGAGACGGAATGAAAATGATTAAAAACTGTATGTCTAATATTCTCTGTTCTTGAAATGGATTTTGATTTAAGGGTGACATTCATGAATAGGAGAAAGAAATATAAGGACTTTATGTTAGTGCTGTTGTGATTCTCCTTAGTAACCAAAGACTCCCTGGTCATTTGTTATTATGTTTAGGTAATGTTCCAAGGACAGAGGTCAGATTTGCTTCATGATATCCAACAATATCACGATATTAGGCAATATGAAGACTCAAACTTAGTGCAAATGCAAAGGAGAACATCTTGACAAATGTTTTGTAGGTTATTCATTTCGTCCCGTGACCACCATCCATCCTTCCCTCTTCCTTCTTTTCTCCTTCCTGCTCCTCTCTTTGTTCAACCTCCCTCATGACGACAACCTATATTTCATTTAAAAAAGAAACCAAACAGAGGAATTACGATGTGATATTTGGGAAGGAGGGTACCAGTCTGATCTTCTCTTCCAATATGGACAAGTATGCCTTTGAAAACTACGTCTAGGAATTTTTCTCTTCTGGTTGTTTCTTGGTATCTTGTGCCATAGGCTATTTGACTACAAATGTCAGAAAAATCCCTGGAGCAATTTCAGTTCTTGTGATATGTTGGCAAAAGGATAATCCTTCCATCTCCATGGGCCCTTTCGCAATGTCTAGCATCCATAAATTAAAAAAAATATCAGAATTACACAGATTCCAGCTATCAATAGAGAAAGATCAAGTCAAAAATTTTAATGAAAAGGAGATTGCTTTTGGCCTAATCAGATGTAAAAAAAAAAAACAACCCCACAGAATGTACAAAATGCTTATTAGGCCTAACTTGAAGAATGAAGAGGAGGGAAATACTGTCCATGCATATTTCTATTCCAGACTTCTGTCCTTTATTCTAAGTGACCATGCCAAGTCCATGTCTTTTCATGTCTATTAGTAGTTCTTTGTGAAGTGAGATGAGGCAGTCTGTTTCAATTCTCAGACTCTCCACCTCAATTCACTGCCCCATATCGTTGTGAACAATTTAGAGAATATTCAAAAATTTGCCCCTGTTGACTTTGGAATTACACAGACCGGCTTTGCATTTGCACTCTGTCCTTCCACCTCTCCTTGAGGATCAGATTAAATAATGCAGGGAGCTTCCTTGCAGAGCAATGGAGCATCACAGGTGTGCTACAGGCTGTAGGGCCTTTTCCCTTTTTCCTTAGGTGCTGATTGAGCATGTAGGTGAATAGTGATTTTAAAGGCACCAGGAAATCTTCCCCACACCCCTTGGGGTCCCCTCTAATCATGGCCGTGGATGGCCATCATTAATCCCTAAGAAAATACCACTTCTGCCTGGAATGACTTTATCACCCTTTTCCATATGGCAAAATCCTGTACATCCTTTAAAGCCTAGGTTAAAGTCATCTCTCTTACGAAGCCTTCTTTGACTTCCCTCCTCCTTGGGTTGAATTTGTGTCTCCTGTCCATGGTTATTTTTACATACTTTTATCATTGCCCTTGTCACTTTGATTGTATTATTTTATATGTGTTTCTCTCTCACTAGACTATAAGCTCTCAAGGGCAGGAGTATCCACTACTCTTCCTCTTCATTGCAGCTCTAAATATTATGCACATAGCTGGTGCTTCATACGTGCATAAACAACCTTTCAGGACCATGGACAATCCTTTCTAGATCTGTTCTTCCTGATTCTTTCTGAACACCTTCATGGTGAGGAGCACATCTCTTCCTGTTAAAATTTGGAGAGCTCAGTCTCTGAAATTCATCACGCTGTTCCAATTGCCTCTCAGCCATAACCCAAGATCCAAGCTGTTTAACTTCTCTGAGTCCCTGTTGTTGCATAAATACAATAATATTAACAATAGTATGGGCTTCATAAGATTATTCTGAATATTAAACAAGATAATATACATGCAAAAGTTTTAGAAAAGAATATGGTAGAGAGATGGCCTCAATAAATATCACTGTCATCATCATTATCATTACTGCTGGTCATTAATTTTATTTTGCATGATGACTGCATGTCTGTCCACACATAAGTCTTCTTTTAGTCCTTTTGAGCTATTCAAAATAGGCTTTGATTGCACCCCAAAAGGCTTTCAAGCATTTGATGGCAGTTCAATCTTTTTGTTTTGAGGTTTCTTTGGGCTAAACATTCTCTGTTGTTTAATTGCTCTTGAGTACCTGGCACATTGTAGGTGCTCAATAAATGTTAGTTAAATAGGTCTTGACTGTCACACAGCCTCCCCATTATTTTATATGCTGAATACACTTATATTGTGTCAATGTATATTTTAAGGCATCTGGTTCAGAACTAAACTCAGTGGAGCTACCCTCCCTTTCTCTGGATGCCTTGCTTGTGTTGTAGCAGCTGGGGTTTCAGGACGCAGGCTGTGATGGGCGCCCATTTCTCATGTGCACATTTGGTTTCCTCACTGACAGCTACAGACAGAACATTGTCAATGAACTCTGAGTCATTGGATACTGCATGGGCAGATAACATCCACTCTAACTGCACTGTCAAAATTCTCAGGGATTCCCTCACCTACTGAGAGTGGAGACTTTGTGGTTCTATTGAGAGCTAATTACTCGCTTTGATCTGGTCTCACTGGAAAAACACAGGAACAAAAGAAAGGCATTTTTTCCATTGTTTTAAGAGACAGAGAATGTGGTAACATTTTTAAAATGCCTACTGAATCCACAAAAGTAGTAACAGTCTAGTTATACCACTTAGCATTGGAGACCACGTAGATAGTTCTCAATTGTTGATTCTGTCACAGCATTAAAAAATGTATTTTTTAGACAAGAAATATAACCTCATTAAAGAAAAATTGGTAGCATGCTGCAAACTACTCTGCATATACAATTTTGTATTTTTTCCCTGTCATTATTTATATCCTTTTTAGTATAGGTTTGACTGCATATAACAGGAAGAAAGGGCAACTTATGGAATAGAACTACAAAAGCACGGAGGTGGAAAGTCCAGCACTGTCATGGAGGTCCAACAATATTATCAGAAATCCAGACTCTGCTGTCTTCAGCCTGTAGCTTCAACCTCATGACCTGAAAGGGCTGCCAATTCTCCCTACCAGTCCTGTCCAGTAGAACTTTATGCCATGCTGGAGAAGTTCCATGTCTGTGCTGTCCAAAAGGTAGCGGCTACTAACAATTGAAATGTGGCTAATGAGATCAAGGAACTGAATTTTCAATTTTATTTAATTTTAATAAGTTTAAATTTAGATACTACATGTGGCTATTAGATGCTACATTGGACAGACAGCTCTAGCATTTCATCTATATTCCAGCAGACAGAGAAGGGGAAGGAAAGAGGATAAACTGTTCACTTTGCCTCTTTGGAGATTTTCCCAAAAGTGCCTCACAGCAATTTTGCTTTCATCTTATTTGATCAAAATTAATCACCCAGCTGCCCTAATTGCAAGGGAGACTGGGAACAATAATCTTTTATTATGTGTAGAACTGTGTTGAGCTAAAATCAGGTTCCCGTTCTGTTGCTAAAGAGGAAGAGGAGAATGGATGTAAGGATTGCTGTATATTCTCAGGGCCTCTATTACACACCAATTTCCCGAGTAAATAAATTTTTCATAGAAGTTATTTATAATGGCTTGGTAATATCACAGAGTCCAATTGTAGCATAATTTACTTAATCATCCACCCATTTCAAGGCTTTTAGATTTATTTAATAATTTATTCAAAAAGACAATGAGTGTGTATTATGCACCAGGCATTGTTCTAAGTGCTAGACATACACAGTGGTCCATGAGACAGAGAAGGTCCCTGCCTACATGGAGCTTACATTCTAGGTAAATATTCTGTACCTGAAGCTGCTGAAGTCTAGATCAGTATTGCCAATAGAACATTCTGTGATGATGGTGATATGGAAAATTTTTATGTATTAAAGTATATGGGGAAGCCGTTCCTATTTGAACTTGATTCGGCCTGAATTTTATTTGAACTGAAGAAGCTTAACTTGCGGCCTGTCAAACATACATTGTATGTCTGCTTTAAAGTAAAGAATGTACTCCTTTGAAGATAAGAATTAATGCCTCCCTTCTTATGACACCAGCCCTCTTTGAAGATAAGTCTCCCTTCCCATGACACCAGAGTCGTGTTGACCCCCTGTGTATGTGCTAATCTGTAACAAACATCTCCTTGAACCCTTACAGAAATGTGCCCCTCTCATGCTTGATGTACATATCTTTGTTTTGAAATGGTATATAACTGTGCTAAAAATAGCTCTCCTCTGGGGTGCTTTCTTCCCTTCTGAAGGCTGTGACTCCCAGGCTGTGTACTCCTTAGTTTGACTGGAATAAAACTCTCTTCTTTTGCAATAGAATGATTATTGATTATTTCTGTCAACAATGGAAATGTTCTAAATCTATGCCTATACGCGGTAGTCCTTAGCTATGTGGCTAATTAGTACTTGAAATATGCCTAGCGTGACTGAAGAATTGAATTTTTAATTTTATTTAATTTTAATGAATTTAAATAACTACATGTGGCTGGTGGCTACCACATTGGATAGCACAGGTCTACAACACTTCCGTATTTACCTCTGCTGCAAACTTGCAACTATTTCTCTGGATCAGGGGCAAGATTGTTCCTGTCCAACAGTACTCTGTAGGACTGTGGCTGACTGCTTTTAAATCTCATCTCTCACTAACCAGTTTTCACTGTATTGCAGTTTTAGTTATTTTTATACAATTATTTTTACTTTTAAATGAGACTGTAGTTGATTTACGTACCACAATTACAATAATAGAGAATCTGACTTTGACTATATTTACCTTTATCAATGAGTTTTACACGTTCGTATGTTTTTACTGTGTTAATTAGTAAAGTGTTAATTTCATTTCAGCTTGTAGAATGCCCTTTAGCATTTCTTGTAAGACATCTCTAGTAGTGATGAACTCTTTCTGTTTTTATTCATTCTGGAAAGTCTTCATCTCTCCTTTATTTCTGAACGACAGCGTTGCTGGGTATAGTATTTTTGATTGCAAATTTTTAATTTCAATATGTTAGAATATACCATCCATTAGCTCCTGGTCAGTTGTGGCCTCAGGCTGTGCTCCCTAATTGGATCATGCCACTGGCTGTACTTTGTGTTTAGGTGGGGCCTCAGGCTGTTCTCTGAAGTTGGGTGGGGCTGGAGATTGTGCTCCATGATTATTTGAGGTCACTGTCTGGTTGGATGGGGTTGTGAGCTATGATCTGTGATTGAACAAGGTCACTGGCTGGGTTCCTGCCTGCTTAAGGCTGGATTCTGTGATTAGCAATCAGGTAGGCCCATATGCTGGACTCCACCACTGGGTGGGGTTGTAGGCTGCACTCCATGGTTCAGCAGTACTGTAGGTTGGGCTCTGAGGCTGCTCATACTGGTTACAATTCATACTGGTTATGCAGGGCCAGAGGCTATACTCAACAGTTGGGCAGGGCTGCTGGCTTGGCTCCCTGCCTGGGCAGGCCATAGGATTGCTCTATGGCTGCCAGGTGTCTATGGCCATGCTTCCCAGAGGGGCAGGACAGGAGACTATGATCAGTAGTTCAGTGGGACTGTGAATTTTCTCCTCTGCCCTGGTGGGCCAGAGGATGTGCTCCATAGCTACTGGCTGTCTGTGGCTTTGCTTCTCAGAGGAGTGACTGGAGACTATGCTGTACAGTTGGGCAGGACTGGAGTTTGCTTACCTGCACAGGCAGGGTCATAGAACGGGCTCCACAGTTCGTTAAGCCCACTGACTGGGGATCTGAATTAGGCAGAACTGCTAACTGAACTTCCTGGGCAGAGAGGGCCACTGGCTTGGCTCTGCAGATGGGCAGAACCACTGGCTGGGATCTCTGCTTGGGAGCCACAGCAAGTAGGAACTTGGTCCTCCAAGATCTGAATGCTGGTTGCTATAAGCCCCACCTCTCTTCTCTGTCTCTATCTGATCCCCAGTGGTTGAGCTATGCAGGTTCACACAGTGATTCTCATGATGTGAGACCTGAGCAGGCCTTTGGGGAAGTGTCCTGCAATGCTGAAGAAGCTGGATGTCCACCTTGGGTTCTCTTTTTCTTACTGCAGAAATTGTAGGCCCAGGGGGCCCTCTCAGTGCAGCACTGTGTTGATTTGGGGGAGGGGTGATGCAGTCAAAGTTAAACTGCTCATTTTACCCTTCTAAAGCAATCTTTCTTGGTTTCTGTTGTCCATGGAGGGATGTTTCAGCCTCATCTTTGGGTTCTGAGATTTACACAATGGTGTCTTGTCTATGGATAGCTGCTACTTGGTCTTCTTGTGAGGGAGACTGAAGTTGGGAATAACCCATGTCGTCATATTGATAAAATCTGTTGGGAATTTTGAAAGACAACTTCATTTAAAATGTCCAAAGCAGAATTCTTATTATTCCTTGCTATTCTTGTTCTCCCACAGTCACTCATAGCTCAATAAATGGAAGCTCTGGTCTGATTGCTCAAGTCTATTATATATACATATACACATATATATTTAAATTGAGGTATAATTGACATAATATTATATTAGTTGTTTCAGGTGTACAATATAATGATTTGATATTTGTATATTTTGCAAATTGATCACCACAATAAATCCAGTTAACATCCATCACCATAGATAGTTACAAAAAATGTTTTTCTTGTGATAAGGACCTTCAAGATCCACTCTCCTAGCTACTTTCCAATATGCAACACAGTATTATTAACTGTAGTCACCATTCTGTACATTACATCCCCATGACTTATTTATTTTATAACTGGAAATTTTTACCTTTTGAGCCCCTTTACCCATCCCCCAGTCCCCACCTCAGGCAACCATCAATCTGTTCTGTATATCCATGAGCTTGGTTGTTGTTTTGTTTTAGATTCCACGTATAAGTGAGATCACGTAGTATTTATTTATTTTTTCTGTCTGATGTTTCACTTTGATTGCTCAAGTCTGAAACGTTGGTTGTATCCTTGATTCCTTTCTTATGCTCTTCTCCATCAAAACATCAGCAAATCTTGTTAGTTGTACCTTCAAAATTTCTCCAGAATCTGACCACTTCCTAAAACCTTCACTCTTACCACCCTGGCCCAAGTCAGAATCATCTCTTGACTGGATTATATGATGGTCTCTTGTGTTTTCTTGTGTTTCCCCCTTCTTTCTTCTCAAGATAGCAGACAGATATCTTGACAAGAGATGCCTTTCCTTACTATCCTGTATAAAATAATACCCAGTGGCATTCACTATCATCCTTAATCTATTTCATTTTCCTTCATAGGACTTATTACCGTCTGACATGCATATCAAGTTTTATTTGCTTATTGTTTGTCCCTACCTCCGTTATGTCCTGGTAGGGATATGAAGGTTGTAACTTCCTTGAGTCAAAGGAGTTTGTTTTTTTCTCTGCCAAGTCTCCAGCACCTAGAAGAGTGTGTGGCACATAAAGGACGTGATACTATTTGAATGAATATGTGAATGAATGGATGGATGAGTGACATCTCTTTCTGAGGAAGTTCTCACTGGATTACATTGTTATTACCACTATTGTGATTGATGGAGAGGGCTGAGGCACCAGAATACTAAGTGACTTATACATGAATCCATGAGTGTTAGATGGAGGGTACAATGGAGATAGTCTAGCCCAACTCTGTCATTTAATATAAAAGTAGAAACGGGAGAATGAGAAGTGGAGAGGTGAAACGACATGGCTTATGTGAGATAGTTAATCAATTACTAAACCAGAGCTGGTCCCCAGGTGTCCTGGCTCCTTGTCCAGTCCTCATTTTCTTCTCTATTCATTTTGCTTTTCATTCTCAGTAGTCCAGTTTGGAAAAAGTTCCCTTGATATCTTTCCTTCAACTTTCTTCCCTTACGACCTAATTATTGGGCGCAAAAACTTTATAGAAATCTCACTAAACTAATTGAAACAGGCTTTGAACTTTTACTAAGTCATTGTTTAATTGGCAAAGTTTCACCTGAGACAAAAGAAATTCCATGGGGAAGTTGTTCCCTTGATTATAGTGTGTGGCTTAATTTATTTTAAATAGTTCAAGGATCTAAGCTTTTAATTGTAATTCTTAGACTTTCAGTGTGTGGGCTGCTTTTCCACATCAAAATCAGGATCTTAAAATCTCTAGGTTTGCCGCTTCCTGTGGCATTTTTAAATTTCTTAGATATTATAAATTCAGACATAAACCCAGATCCAGGTCCCCTGAATCTTCCTTTTTTTGTGTGATTCATCTTAGCCATCATCTACTTTGTTTTCTAAAAACTCCCAGAAACATTGGTGATTTGTTCTTGGGGACAAAGTCTGATTCTTAAATTGCAGTAACAACCACCACCCAGTACCATCAGAAGGCAGCCTAGTGTTGTTGAAAGAGCACTGATTTCTGGGTTAGTAACCAGAAAATAAATAGTATTTGGCTTTGGGAATCCAATTAACCTCTTTTAGCCTTGTTTACCTCATCTATAAACAGAGGATGTCAGAGTAAAAGGTCTCTAAGACTTTTCAGCTCCACTCTCAAAGTAGCTGAGCATGACCTGGACTTTGCTGATGGGGCGGGGGGGCCTTCAGTGAAAAGTCAGCTGGATGGGTAACATTAGCCAAAGAACCTTGCCTGTTCAGGGACTAGGATTCTCAAGAGAGGAATCCAATGCTCCATCCCTCCCAGTTTTCCCAAACCAGATCATCTCCTTGAGTCATGATCTATTCCAGCAGAGTGGCTAACTTCATGCTGAATTGGAGACACATTAGTGCATTTGAGATCCAACTGATTCAATTTCTTGTTCTAAGGCAGAACAAAACCACACCAGGTTTTCTGACCTAAAGGTAGGTGATATGGCTGGAAGGTGCAAAGTCCTTAAGCGGTCATAGGACGTTGGGCAAGTCAGTTCCTATCTTTGAGCCACAAGTGTTTATTTGTGAAATGAGCTGGTTGAGAGGAAGATTTTTTGGGTAATGAATTCAATTTATTTACTTATTTTTATTGCGGGAAAATATACGACATAAAATTAGATGAATTTTAAAGTCCTTTACAATTTAGTATTTCCATGAGATACCATTTGGGAATTATGAAGTGGGAGACCTGATTGGGAAGGACATTCCATTTCTTCACTCTGAGATCAGTCATATCACGACATCAAGCTCTCTCTTGTTTTCTCTGGTGATTGTCTGCATTCTATCAATATGCTCTGGTCGAGTCCAGAAGGTTACCTGATGTAGAGTCCACACACTCAAATGCTGATTTATTCACTTACATGCTGGTCACATTTTCTTTCTTTGATCCCAGGTGAGGCAGCATTGCAGGGACAGAGGAGGTATTTCTTACCAGTTCAGTGGGAGAGATGGTGGAGACGGGTGAGGAGAGGGGTAGCAGAGAGAGGAATCAATACAGAAAAGACAGAGATGACAGAAAAGGAAAAGGTAATTTTCAAAGAGAAAGGCTATCAGGTATTCCTTCTCTTAGGGATGAAGGCTGGAAAAACTGGACCTTTCATAATTCCCCACTTATGTTTGAGTGATCTCTCAGGTTGATTTTAGGCTATTTTCCCTAGTTTCTCTAATGCACCAAAAAAGCTTGAGTTCATACTCATATAAGAAATATTTGTGTCAGTGAATAAATATACCTTAGACTTCTAACAAAAGGGTATATTTAATTTTAACTCTTCACTTGTGTTATGTACCTAGAAATCATATAGGGTAGTGATAAAGGGCATAGGATCTGTAGTTAGCCTGCTTGGAGTGAAATCCTGGCTCAACAGCTGTTTAACGTTAGGCCAATTAATTAACTTATCTGTGCTTCTGTTTCCTCACATGTAAAAAAAAAAAAGGGTGATAATAATAGTACCCACATCACAGGTTTGTTCTCAGAATTGAATGAATTCATGTATACAGAGCACTTGTAAAGTGTGTGGCACATGGTACTATTGAAATATTAGCTATTATTATCAACCAAAAGGCAATTAATAATACAAATTTAAGAAACGTATTAAACAGACAATTTTGAATACTAGGATAGTATATTTCTTAGTAGAAGATAAAGACTCAAAGTTGCAATTTTAAAGAATCTGTTAATTGCTGTAAAAGAAGTATGATAAAGTGTCATAGGAGCAAAAGGAAGGAATAAATTATTCCTATTGTAGTGAGGATCTTCATGCAGTTTAGAAGGAAGGAATAGTAAACACAGAAAGGAGAAAAAATGCCTTGAGTTAGGAAATAGCTGTATAATGTTCACTTGAATGAAAATAAGAGTGCAAAAATAGGCAATGGCCAGTTCAAGAAGGACCTGGAACCCATGCTAAGAATATTGGAGTTTATGCTGTGGGCAACGGGGAGGTGTTGATAGAGTTTAGGCAGGTTAGTTACATGATTTAATATACGTTTAAGGAAAATTACCAAAGTATTTCCAATGATGCTCAGACAAGAGAGGGTACATGTGGGTGGGAGTATTAAAGACAAGCTTCATTGAATACACAAGATTGGAATTGTGCTTGGAAGGTGGGTAGGGTTGGAAGGGACAAAGAGGGCATTTGCGGTGAAGGGAGGCTCGTGGTGGGAATGAGCAGGGTGGGCTTGTGGGACATGGAGATGACCCTGAGTTGAACAGAGATGAGGTGAAGTTTAGCGGGTAAGAGGATGATTGCTGAGGTGGCTCAGTCTGGGAAGGTTTTTAAAAGTGATTCAGAGAAGTTCAGGTTTTCCCTGGTTATCCCAAGCAATGGAGGATCTGAGGAAAGAAGGGTCAGGAAACAATTTTCTGGCTGCAGGTGCAGGACGGATGCAGTGGGGGCATCTGGAGACTAAGGCACCTTGGTAATTTAGGCATCAGCTGACAGCGTGTACGAAGGCGATGGCAGCAAGAATGGAGAGCAAGGGCCCACAGGACAGAGGTTTTAAAGATAAAATTAACGGGTCCTGGTGCTGACTGGGTATGGGAATGAAAGGGGATGTGGGTCATTTATGACATCCAAGCTACAACCTGGGCAGCTTGGAGGGTGATGCCGGCATCAAAGTATCTTCCAGGTCACACCTCCCTGTAGGTCTCCTGCTACTCCATAGCTTAGTTTGATCAGCTTCAACCCAAATCTCTGTCCAAAATGTTTTGGTGGGCTCCTGAATGAGGATGTGGTAAAAGATGATGCTTGAGTCTCACAATCTTATCTTCTAACCTTTCAGCTACTTGATTTTCTAAGGTTTTGAGATGGTGCCAGACATTCCTAATGACTCTGGTGCCTGGTGCCCACAATGCTGCTCCTATAGGAAAGGACACTACAATGATGAATTTAGCAACACTGCTTGTGTTAGGTTATGGGTATCAATGTAATTTCTCTGCTGCACCCACCTTCCTGGAGACGTTAGCTCTTGGTTGGACAGTTTCTTTCCTATTGCTTCCGTGGAGTGTTGATCCTCCCTTTTCATTCTGCTGATGAACTTTAGAGCAATTATATAAATTACATAGAAAATTTCCATTGGATTTTGATTGAGGTTGTATAAATTTGTAGATATATTTAGGTAGAGTTGAAATCTTCCTTATGTTGAATTTTATTATTTAAACATGATTTTGTAAGAATTTTTTTGTGAATATAAATGTTTTCCCTTTTATACATGTATTTTCTTGTGTTCCCTTACTAGTTTTATGGTTTTCTCTGCATAAGTATATTGCATTTTTAAGTGTTTTTGTTTTTAAAAAATTATTGGCTGTTGTAAAGGGAATATTTTTCAGGTGGATTTTCTAACTAGTAATTGTATTTTGAAATTTATTGTTGCTAGTGGTTTTCAGTTTTATTTATTTTTTCCTAGGTTTATGTCTTAGGGGATTCTTCTTGCAAGAAACAGATGCATCAAACTAGCTTAAGCAAAGAGGAGAATTGATCTGAAGAATAAAGGGATTTCTCTGGTACCCAAGTACATAAGGGACTGCATCAAGGATTGAAAAGTCAAGGATCAAGGACACTCTTTGCATCTCTGAGATGACATGGTCTCTTTCTCTCCTATTTCCCTTGCTCCAGAACACTAGTTTATCAATTTTTTCAGGTGCAGTGACTTTAGTCTTAAAAATTCTTTTCCTTAATAAAAATTGTATATATTTAATATTTACAACTTGATGTTTTTATATACATATACATAATGAAATGAGTACTACAGTTAAGCTAGTTAATATAGTCATCTTCTCATATAATTACTTTTTTTTTTGGTGAGAATATCTGTAATCTACTCTCAGGAAATTTCAAACTTCTTCATGTGTCCTACCTGAGGAATTCTGAAACACACTACTTTGTTTCCATCTGTCCACATCACTGACTTTTCTCTCTGTTGATTCCAAGTCTTGCTATTCAGGTGCATTTTTACTTTTTCAAAATATATTTCTTGAAAATTTTGGTATGAAATCAGAGAGAAAGGGAAAAGCAATGAGGATAAAATTTATAGCGGAGAAACAAGGTGTTCATACTTTTTCTCATGGATCATATGTGGTGAAAAGAATTCCTAACTGGCACCCATCTAGAGAATATTGTTTTATCACATGACATTGTTAGCTTGAGTATGTATTGTGATCTGTATTTCTTCTATATAGTCTGGTGTGTGTATAGATGCATAAGAGGTGCTCAGTAAATATCTATTCCAGGAGAGTGACTTAGACAGAAATCCTCACTCTTGTTCTCATATATTTTGCTGCTGGCTACCAACCCAGAACCCGAACAAGCAGGCTGGCCAGCTATAACAATGTTCTAGAGGACAAGCTCTGTGAGTTGAGGATCTCTCAGTAGTTTGAGCAGTGGGGCAATAGGTATAAATGTAATAGAGAAGTGATGGAGACAAACTAGTAAGTTGAATTCTCTCCAGAGTGTTTAGCATTTGCCATATGGATGTAGTTATTGAAGCTGCAAGACGGGTGAAAGAATCTGACCTGAGCAAATTGAGGGCTGATATAACTGAGTGAAGAAAACAGTACAGAGGACCTTTTGGAAAGGGAAGAATTATCAGTGGGAAGATGATTCCCTGAGGCAGAGATGAAGGAAAGAAGGAATTTAGGAGCAGAAGTGTGTCACGGGGATTCCCCAATAGGAGAGAGCTATCAAAATACAAGGAAGACAGTAAAAATGTGGACTATGAACTTGAATGCCCCCCAAACTCGGAATATCTGGTGGTGAGTTAGAAAGAAAAATGGACTGAAGGCAGAAATCCTGGTTCTGAGTCCCAGAATCCAACACTTTCTGTGGGATCCTGGTTAAGTAGCCATTTCTCTGAACCTTCATTTCCTAATATATAAACTGTTGTTAGATTGCTAATATTTAATGTTGAGTGAGTACATGTTGGCTAAATAAATGAGTTCATGACAGTTTGTATGTAATGTGGTTTACACTGTCTAACTTGCTATACATGGAGTGAATTGGTTACAATTGCTGTTTGTTTCATTGCAGGACTCTCAGTAGCTCGTGTCCAGCACATCTGAACTGATTCCATGGCCAGTACAAATAATGTGACTGAGCTAATTGTCACTGGCCTTTTCCAGGATCCAGAGGTGCAGAGAGTGTGCTTTGTGGTGTTTCTTCCTGTGTACTTGGCCACGGTGGTGGGGAATGGCCTCATTGTTCTGACGGTCAGTGTCAGTAAGAGTCTGAATTCCCCCATGTATTTCTTCCTTAGCTACCTGTCCCTGGTGGAGATCAGTTACTCATCTACTATTGTCCCTAAATTCATCACAGACTTACTTGCCAAGATTAAAACCATCTCCCTGGAGGGTTGTGTGGCTCAGATATTCTTCTTCCACTTTTTTGGAGTCACTGAGATATTCTTGCTCACGGTGATGGCCTATGACCGCTATGTGGCCATCTGCAAACCCCTTCACTACACAACCATTATGAGCCGGACTGTATGTCACCTTCTGGTGGCTAGTTCCTGGCTTGGGGGCTTTTTTCACTCCATGGTTCAGATCATTGTTACTCTCCAATTATCCTTTTGTGGTCCCAATGTGATTGACCACTACTTCTGTGACCTCCATCCCTTATTCAAGATTTCTTGCACTGACACCTCTGTGGAGGGGGTTATTGTGTTGGCCAACAGTGGATTATTCTCTATCTTCTCCTTCCTTCTCTTGGTGTCTTCCTATATCATCATCCTGGTGAACCTGAGGAACCATTCTGCAGAGGGGAGGCGTAAAGCCCTCTCCACCTGTGCCTCTCACATCACTGTGGTCATCTTGTTCTTTGGACCTGCCATCTTCCTGTACATGCGTCCCCCCTCCACCTTCACTGAGGACAAACTGGTGGCTGTGTTCTATACGGTTGTCACCCCCATGCTGAACCCAATCATCTACACACTTAGAAATGCAGAGGTGAAAATCGCCATGAAGATGTTGTGGGGCAAGAAAGTGAATCCAAGAGGGGAATAAAAATGAAAACTTGAAAAAAATTTGCATGAACAGAGTGACCAAACACTTATTCTGATTTTAGTCAACTATGGGGAAGAGAGCAAAAGTTAACCTATTCATATTTTTTGTTGTATTTTTTTTTTATAACACTGCCCTAGGATGATAAGCATTAATTTTTCTTTTTCTTTAGACACCACCAGGAAATCCCAAACTTCCATATTACTTCAGTATTGCCATCCATAAACCCCAATTCCCCACAGAAGTCATGGTTATAAATTATTTTCTGACTGCTACTTTTTGTGTCAACTCTCTTTCACTCTATTTTCACCATCATTAAAAATAATAAAATATATAATTATTTAGTTCTTTAGATATTTGCAGTTCCTTAATTTCTGTAAAGTTAATTTTATAAATAAGGATATAGATATAATAAGAAATTTACTGAATGGCTGAAGAAACTTCTTTGCAAAGTAGTCACTGACCTGTTCCTGGGAATCCAAGCAAGCTTGACTGACCACTGTCAGAGGGAATAAAGGGCCATTCCTTCATCAGCCTAGATGGCCTCAGACTTCCCTGGCAATTCAAGAAGGGCTTGTCTCCTGCTGTGTTCTAAACATTCCCCATCTCAGTCTGTTCAGACCTAGCCTCCTTAAAAATTCTACCAGTCACCATTCTCTTCATAAGACCTTTGCCAGTTTGCTTGGATTGGAAAGACTCACTTCCTCTGAAAACTGACTGTCCCTTGCTCATCTGGACTGTTTCATAGGGTATTTAAGCCTTTCTGTTTCATACTATTGATATTTCTGGACGTGTGTCCCTTGAAGCCTACTTGAGGGCAGAGTATTATTTACCTTTCCGCTCACTTCAGTGCTTAGCATTAATTTTATGCACATACTATGTCCTCAGCAGATGTTAGTTGAATAAATGAACACAAAAGTCAATAAACCAATGGATAACAGAATATACAAATACATATTGTCTGTGGTGTCAAAGTCCTTACATGATGCTGCAAAGAATAAAGAAGGTCCTATGTCCTCAGCATCCAATCCCAGGGTTCAGTTTCTAGATTGTACTTTATGATTATTTTCTTTGCATGGAAATGATGAGATTTTCACTTTGCATTATAAAATCACTCCAGTTAACAAACAATCCGGATTATCTATCTTAATGTTAATAAATATGCCACCATCAGAGACTAAAACTCATTAATAAGCCTGAGCAGTGACGACAGAAGAAACACTGCTTCAAGACGTAATTTGGAAGAGATTAAGATAGAAATGCCACTTTGTTAACATAACATTTTGTATGGAGAATCTGAGATTGTATTCACAGCCAATATAATTTTGGTTTCTCATATACCACCTTGATCCAGGTAAGATCGGAGGAGGCAATGTCATGTGTTTTAGACGAGCTCCTTATATTTGTGGTATCAAGCATAGCCCTTTCATAGCTGTCTCTATTTTGGACAAAGTTGCAAATTGAGCCACATTCCATCTCTTCAGTGATCCATAGTGCAATGTGCATAGACTTCAGCGAGGGATCACCTGGACTGGAATCCCCACTCTATCAACTTCTACCTGTGCAACCTTGGGTTCATTCACTTTTTCTCTCGGTGTTAGCATGTTGTGGTGTGTGGAATGACTGTGGTATTTGGAGACATAAATTTATGTTTTTCTTTTTCCCTCCCTATCAGTGTGATCTTGTGGGAGTCCCAGGAAGGCTTTCTACTTCATTTGGTGTCCCCACCCCATTAATATGATTATAATATCTGAAATTCTGCAGTAGGAGCCTTATTTCGTGGGAGTAGAGCATTGTTACAATGAAAATGTCTCTGGGAGTTGAAATACAACAAAACTTTTATTAACCATTAATATCTTAATCTGAAATATTTAAAAAGACTCTTCCCCTTCTAGACAGTCATTATCTGGGTACTGAGGTATGACTTAAGCCACATCCAGCCTGTTGCCTGTTTTTGTATGGCCTGCAGATAAAAATGGTTTTTGCATTTTTAAACGGTTGAAAACAAAAAAAGTAGAATAATATTTCGTGAAACAAAAAGGTTATATGAAATTCAAATGTTAGTGTCTGTAAATAAGGTTTTATTGGACTACAGTCATGCCCATTATTTTACTTTTTGTCTCTGGCAGCTTTTGTGGTACAGTGGCATAGCTAAGTAGTTATGACAGAGACTGCAAAGCCTGAAATATTTACTATGAAACCCTTCACAGAAAAAGTTTGCCAACCCCTGGCTTAAATTGCAATAACATTTATTGCTTACTCAACAAGAAATTTGGAGGTCAGTGGTTCCGGGGTTGTTTTGCTAATTCTGTGATGCCAAAGCACTGGTTGGAGCCAATTCTCTTGGCTGTTCCCCTCCTGGCTGCAAGATGCCTACGGCAGCTCTAGGTATTATATACTCACATGAGGGGAGGGAGGGGCTCTCATTTTATTTTCCCAGAAACCCCCCAGAACACTTCTTAGTTTTATTCTTACTGACCGGAACTAGGTTGCATGTCTATGCCTAGATGCAAAGGAGGCTGGAATAGTGAGGAGTGGCAAAGGGGAATGGGATTATTTTATCAGCTTAGACCAGGCACTCTATTTCCCCTGGGCTGGGCACATTGGTGCTTGAAGAAAGTCAAGGTTCTGTCATGAAGGAAGGAATGTCTGCCACAGGGAGTTTTGGTAGATGCGGTACCTTGGCGGGTAGTGCACCTGGGCATAGTGAGGTGGTTAAGGGATTTTAATCTGGCGCCAGAGTGACAGACTGAAACCCAGCTCAACCACTTAGTGACTGTACAACCTCAGGCAAGTGACTGAAATTCTGTGATTCAGTTTCTTTGGCATGGAAGTGTGGACCAACTGCAAGAACCATTTTCCTTAAGGTCTCCGTTTTCCTGTGACTGCACTCTGCTTTAATTTCCCACTGGATGATAAAGGGGGACCTGGGATATGAGTGATCTTATGGTGTTTAAAAAATCTTTTATATAGAAAATTTGATATATTTACAGATGTAGTCAAAGCAGAGTAATGAACTCATATGTACCCACCACCCGGTTTTAATAATTATCAATTTAGGACAAATTTTCTTTCATCTTAACAGAGATCTCAACAAAAGCACTATTTTTTTTTGATTTTTGGTGCTATTTTATTTTTTTTACAGTTGTATTTTTTTAAAATTTATTTTTTATTGCAGTAACATTAGTTTATAACATTGTATAAATTTCAGGTGTACATCATTATACTTCTATTTCTGCATAGATTACATCATGTTCACCACCCAAATACTAATTACAGTCCATCACCACACGCATGTGCCAATAATCATCCCTTTTGCCCTCCTCCCTCCCCCGTTCCCCTCTGGTAACCACCAATCCACTCTCTGTCTCTATGTGTTTGTTGTTGTTTTTATCTCCTACTTTTGAGTGAGATCATACAGTTTTTGACCTTCTCCCTCTGACTTATTTTGCTTAGCATAATACCCTCAATGTCCATCCATGTTGTTACAAATGGCCGGATTTCATAATTTCTTATGGTATTCCATTGTGTATGTATACCACATCTTCTTTATCCATTTGTCCCTTGATGGGCACTTAGGTTGCTTCCAAGTCTTGGCTATTGTGAACAATGCTGCAGTGAACACAGGAGTGCATGTATCTTTACGTATTGGTGTTTTCATCTTCTTTGGATAAATACCCAGCAGTGGAAGAGCTGGATCGTATGGTAGTTCTATTAATTTTTTGAGGAATCTCCATACTGTTTTCCATAATGGCTGCACCAGTTTGCACTCCCACCAGCAGTGTATGAGAGGTCCCTTCTCTCCACATCCTCTCCAACACTTGTTTCCTGTTTTATTAATTATGGCCATTCTGACGGGCATGAGGTGATATCTCATTGTAGTTTTGATTTGCGTTTCCCTGATAGTTAATGATGTTGAACATCTTTTCACGTGCTTGTTGACCATCTGTATATCTTCTTTGGAGAAATGTCTGTTCAGGTCTTTTGCCCATTTTTTAATTGGGTTGTTAGTTTTTTTGTTGTTGAGATATATGAGTTCTTTATATATTTTGGAGATTAATCCCTTATCATATATATGGTTTGCAAATATCTTCTCCCAATTGTTAGGTTGTCTTTTCATTTTGTCGATGGTTTCCTTTGCTGTGCAGAAGATTTTTAGTTTGACGTAGTCCCATTTGTTTACTTTTTCTATTGTTTTCCTTCCTGGTCAGACGCGGTACTTGAAAATATGTTGCTAAGACCAAAGTCGAAGAGCATACTGCCTATGTTTTCTTCTAGAAGTTTCATGGTTTCAGGGCTTACATTCAAGTATTTAATCCATTTTGAGTTAATTTTTGTTTATGGTGTAAGATAATGGTCTACTTTCCTTTTTTTGCATGTGGCTGTCCAGTTTTCCCAACACCATTTGTTGAAGAGACTTTCCTTTTCCTTTATATGTTCTTGGCTCTCTTGTCAAAAATTAGCTGTCCAGAGATGTGTGGGTTTATTTCTGGGCTCTTGATTCTATTCCATTGATCTGTGTGTCTGTTTTTGTACCAGTACCATGCTGTTCTGGTTACTATAGCTTAGTAATATATTTTGAAATCAGGGAGTGTGATTCCTCCAGCTTTGTTGTTTTTTCTCAGTATTCCTTTACCTATCCAGGGTCTTTTGTTGTTCCATATAAATTTTAGGATTCTTTGTCCTATTTCTGTGAAAAATGTTGAAACTTTGATAGGGATTGCGTTAAATCTATAGATTGCTTTAGGAAGTATGGACATTTTAACTATGTTAATTCTTCCAATCCAAGAGCACAGAATATCTTTCCATTTCTTTGTGTCTTCCTCAGTTTCTTTCAACAATGTTTTACAGTTTTCAGTGTACAGGTCTTTCACCTCTTTGGTTAAGTTTATTCCTAGATATTTTATTCTTTTTGTTGCAGTTGCAAATGGGATTGTATTCTTAAATTCTCTTTCTGCTACTTCATTGTTAGTGTATAGAGATGCAACTGATTTTTGTATGTTGATTTTGTATCCTGCAACTTTACCATATTCATTTATTATTTCTGGAAGTTTTTTGGTGGATTCTTTAGGGTTTTCTATCCATAAAATCATGTCATCTGCAAATAATGACAGTTTCACTTCTTCATTTCCTTCCCTTTTATTTCTTTTTCTTGCCTGATTGCTCCAGCCAGGACTTTTAATACCATGTTAAATAGGAGTGGTGTAAGTGGGCCTCCTTATCTGGTTCCTGTTCTTAGAGGGGTAGATTTCAGTTTTTCACCATTGAGGATGATATTAGCTGTGGGTTTGTCATATACGGACTTTATTATGTTGAGTTACTTTCCTTCTATACCCATTTTATTCAGAGTTTTTATCATAAATGGATGCTGTATCTTGTCAAATGCTTTCTCTGCATCTATTGAGATGATCATGTGATTTTTATTCTTCATTTTATCAATGTGGTGTATGACGTTGATTGATTTGCAGATGTTGAACCATCCCTGCATCCCCAGGATGAATCCTACTTGATCATGGTGTATGATCTTTATAATGTATTGTATTCGATTTGCTGGTATTTTGTTGAGGATTTTTGCATTGATGTTCATCAGTGATATTGGCCTGTAATTTTCTTTTTTTGTATTGTCCTTGTCTGGTTTTGGTATCAGGGTGATGTTGGCTTTGTAGAATGAGTTAGGAAGCTTCCCCTCCTCTTCAATTTTTTGGAAGAGTTTGAGAAGGATAGGTATTAAGTCTTCTTTGAATGTTTGGTAGAATTCACCAGGTAAGCCATCTGGTCCTGGACTTTTATTGTGGGGGAGGTTTTTTTATTACTGTTTCAATCTCCTTACTGGTGATTGGTCTATTCAAATTGTCTATTTCTTCTTGATTCAGTTTTGGAAGGTTGTATGATTCTAAGAATTTATGCATTTCTTCTAGATTGTCCAATTTGTTGACATATAGCTTTTTATAGTATTCTCTTATAATCTTTTGTATTTCTGAGGTGTCCGTTGTAATTTCTCCTCTTTCACTTCTGATTTTACTTATTTGAGCCTTCTCTCTTTTTTCTTGGTGAGTCTAGCTAATGGTTTATCAGTTTTGTTTATCTTTTCAAAGAACCACCTCTTGGTTTTATTGATTTTTTTCTATTTTTTTTTTTTTAGTCTCTATTTCATTTATTTCTGATCTGACTTCTATTATTTCCCTCCTTCTACTGATTTGGGGCTTTGTTTGTTTTTCTTTTTCCAGTTCCTTTAGGTGCACTGTTAGATTGTTTATTTGAGATTTTTCAACAAAAGCACTAGTGACATATTGGGTCAGATAATTCTTTGCTATGGGGGGCTGTCCTGTGCATTGTAAGATGTGTCATATCTTCCCCACTAGATGCCAGTAGCACCTCTTCCCCACCCGGGTTGTGACAATGAAAAATGTCTCCTGATGTTGAGACATCTTACCCCCGGTTGAGAACTACTGATCTATACCCTCTTTCATACCAAAGGCAAGGAGAAGTACTATTTCAGTTTTCTGACACTTGTGGCCCGTATTCCTTGAACCCTTCCTTTGAATGGTGTCATTTCACGTAAAGCCACATGATTGAATTCATGATGAGCAGAAGTTATGTCTAATTGACCTCTGAACAGCATAGAGCCCCATACAGAGTAAGTGCCCCATGAACATTAATTTTTTCACACCTCCTATTGATTTCTAAAGTTATGTTACCTACAAAGAAGTTTGAGATTTTAGTATCCAGATTATGCTTCCTGCGAGGTAGTCTGCCTGATTAGGAAGGGAAAGTTATGGCTGTTTGGGGACCAATCTTCTTTCAACTGATCACCACACCTTCCCCCCTGGTATCTCTCAAGTAGAGTGAACTCAAGCTGAGCTGCCAGAGTTTTATTTCTCTGTGGAACACTTGGAAGTCAAGTCTACTTCGCTCTTGTTTTAAATCAGACAGAATAAACCCAGTGGCTTAGTCTCAGAGTTCCAAAGCCTGAGGCTGAAGAAGGTGCAGATCTTCCATCTGGTGATCACTGTGAGGTATGAACTCTGATAGTAGGTGGGCCTTAATGCTACCTGGGAAACCTGCATGAGCTGAGGGCTGTTCTCAGGGCATTATTTGCATCTCTGTGGCCAGAACAGAGAAAGGAACTGTGGTGAGAACAGCAAAGCCACAGAAACATTGGGGTGAGTTTTGGTTTGTGAGCATGTGCTTCTTTTACATGATGATTACAATTGTACTTTGAAAACAAAGGGAATGTTGCAATGAAGCACATGGCATTTTACAAAGTGCTCTCTCATTGGTCTGGTCTTTGCCTGAGACAAGCATAGTGCTAGGTATGGGATTCAGGGATGGAGAAAGTGTAGTCTCAGTCCTTGGCAACCTTTATTCTTTCAATATTTGCTGAACACCTACAATCTACCAAATACAGTGCTAAGGAGTCTAGGGCAGATGTATATCCACTCTTCATTTGTTCTATTTATGATCACTGAATGCTATTTTGTGGAGGCCCTTCAGTAAGCACTGGAGATGTAGTGGTAGCAAGATATAGTCTCTGCCCTCAGGAAGTTTACTTTAGTGGGGCAGATGGTCACAAAAAACCATTACAATTCAGTGTGAAAGTGCTGTGATTCCACAATGTCCTGAAGGAAGAGGACCATGAACTGTAAAGATCTGTGGATTGTGGAGATGGATTTCCTGTCTCTGCAATGACTCCAATGTTGCACAGAGGATGGGAACTTAAGTTCTCCTGGGATGGGCTGGGAGTGGGATTTATGGCATCTACCAGTGATGTAGTTATTATCTCCATGCTACAGAGTGGACCTTGAGACTCTGAGAGGTTAAAGAACTTTCTAGATATCACATAGATACCACCTGAAGAAACCTGGATATAAACCCAAGAGTCCCGACTGCTAGCAGTGTTTTCTTCCATGAATAGCTTCTTGGTAAAATTCCCCAGCTGATCTGAGAGTTTAGGGCTTGTCTCTGCCCTCCATTTGTCTCTGTAACTGTAAATTTTATCAGTGATTTCCTTCTTGCTTATGGTAGTCCTTAATCACCTGCGTCTGTCCCCAATCCCTGCAGGAAAGAAGCTTTGTGGCTTGAGTGGACGTCATGCCACACTTAGTCTCAGGTGCCCTGGAGTCTCACTGTACAAGGGGCTGTGCTGATACACTCAGACCTCAGTCACCTAGGTCAAAGTCCAACATGGATGAGGACAGTCTGCAAATCAGTCAGTGCACATTCTTGGTGATGCCCTGAGGTGTTTGAAGGCTGGACTGTGGAGAAGCTTGTGTCAGAGCATGAGTTGGCACTCTGGGTAGAGGGGTGGTTTGTATTTCTGTAGCTACTTGGAGGCATATTGTTGGAGCAAATAAATGTATCAGTAAGGAGAAGAATTCTACATGAATTGAGCTGGATCCTTGGAAATGAACAAGATCATCAAGTGACCAGGTGTAGAAGAAGAAAATTAGGAGGAGAAAGCAGAAATAAGAGGGAGTGCTGAGTGTCAAGGGACATCTCTTCTGATGACTGTGAAAGGAAGTAGAGAGGTGGGAATTCTATTCTACAAACCAAGGATAGAAAGAGAGCAAAAGGAAGTCAGATGAAGGAAAGCCGCAGGCAAAAGACAAAAACATTCAAAGACAGCAGAGAAACATCTAACACGGAGACAGCAACACTGTCCTTGCTGCCCCACATCACCCAATGAGGCGTTAACTCCTAATAGATCTCCCCTCCTCTGGTCTGTTTCTACTAGTCCGATCTTTACAATCAAATGATTTTCCTTGCAGTGACTAACATTCCTGATAATTCCCCATTGTCTGTAGGATAAACTCCAAAGTCCATTACAGTCCTTCATGAAATGGTTTTAGACTCTATCTCCAGCTTTATCTTTGTGATTCTCTGGTTAACTCCAGCCACACATGGATGAATTTTTGTAGCTTTGTATGCTCTTCTGCCTTTTTGGAATACTTTTCTATGTATACTTTTAGGTATATATAACTAACTCCTACTGGTTTTTCAATTTCCAGCTCACAAGCTTTTTAGATATGCAAGGGATTATTATGTATTTCACTCACTTAACAAAGGAGTCTTTTATTTTGTATCATTTCAGATCACCCCACCCAATTACTGCCTCCTGGTGGTGACCTCATGGCTGACACACGCAATGTGACTGAATTCATTTTCCTGGGACTTTCCCCCAATCAGGAAGTGCAGAAAGTTTGCTTCGTGATATTTCTTCTCTTGTACACAGCAATTGTGCTGGGGAATTTCCTCATTGTGCTCACTGTCATGACCAGCAGAGGTCTTAGTTCCCCCTTGTACTTCTTCCTCAGCTCCCTGTCCTTCATGGAGATCTGCTACTCCTCTACTACAGCCCCCAAACTCATCTCAGATTTGCTGGCTGACAGGAAAGCCATATCACTGTGGGGCTGCATGACACAGCTTTTCTTCATCCACTTCTTTGGTGGCGCTGAGATTTTCCTGCTCACCGTGATGGCCTATGACCGCTATGTAGCCATTTGTAAGCCTCTCAACTACACCACCATCATGAACCAACAGGTGTGTGCAGTCCTGGTGGGAGCAGCATGGGTGGGGGGCTTTGTACATTCCTTTGCCCAAGTCCTTCTCATCTTCCACTTGCCCTTCTGTGGCCCCAATGTGATTGACCACTATTTCTGTGACCTGCTTCCTCTGCTCAAACTTGTCTGCTCTGACACCTTCCTCGTTGGTCTTCTGATTGTTGCCAATGGGGGGACCTTGTCTGTGATCAGCTTTGTGGTCCTCTTAACCTCCTATGTGATTATCTTGCTGCATCTGAGGACTAGAAGCTCTGAGGGGCGGCGCAAGGCCCTCTCCACCTGTGGGTCCCATATCACCGTGGTTATCTTGTTCTTTGGGCCTTGCATCTTCATCTATCTGAGGCCTTCTACCACCCTGACTGTGGACAAGATGGTGGCCGTGTTCTACACAGTGATCACCCCACTCCTCAACCCTGTCATCTACTCCCTAAGAAATGCGGGAATGAAGAAGGCCATGAAGAGGCTGTGGATCAGGACAGTGAAACTAGATGAGAAATAGAGACTGAGTCTTCGTATTGATCCTTGGGTTTAGAATGATACTGAGTCCAAACTGAAGCGTGGAGTGAGATAAACCACAGTTCACAGGACTTGTTATGTCTAGAGTGATTCTGACTGGTTCCCATCTTCAACAACTTCATTCTAATTACTTGTGAAATATTTCCTCTTACGGATGTACTCTAACTTAACCATTTTCTGTTAGATATTTAGATCCTTTCTAATTTTTTACTACTATAAATAATTCTGTGGTAAGTATTCTTGAATAGAAATCTTTACTTCTGATTTTCTTTCAGACTCACTTGCTATAGTAAATTTACTGTGTTAAAAGCTATGGTGACTTTATGTATAGTGCTAAATTGATTTTTAGAAGGGTTGTAATAATTCACCTTCCTTGTGAAAGTGGTCTTGACAGAATCAAACACTGTCATTGAACATTTTCTTGATGAGAAATAAGATTTTACATAGTCTCAAAGTATCTCCCCATAAGATCCTTATTAATTGCAAAAGGAAAAATGTAACTCTATAATGGAGAAAACTGGAAGACACTTCCTGAAACAATTAATGTCAGCATCATCAGTATTGAGATAAGAGAGGCATACAATATCATTACTGTGGTATTCTTACCAAAAATATACAACCTGAGTCTAATAATGACAAAATATCAGGAAAACCCCAACTGAAGAACATTCTGTAAAATTACTAGCCTGCATTCATCAAAAGTATCAAGACAGAGAAATTGAAGAATTTTTCCAGATTACTGATAGAGGATAATTAAATGCAACCTGTGATCTTTGATTAGATGCTGTAGTAGATAAAGGCCATTAGTGGGCAAAAGCACTGAGATGAGATAGTAGCATTGAATCAAAGTTAATTTCCTGATGTTGATAATTGTAGTATGTTTATGTCAGAGAATGTCCTTGGATTGAGGAACTATTTACTAAGGTATTTAAAGGTAAATGGGCATTATGTCGTTAAATTTCAAACAAAAATTCTGTCTACCTCTCTAGCTATCCATTTACCAATTGAGAGAATAAATAGTAAAGTAAATGTAGTAAAATACTAATATTTGGGGAATTTGGATTAAGGGTATACAGGAGTTCTTTGTATTATTATTGCAACTTTTTTATAAGTCATAAATTATTTTAAAATATAAACAAAATATTTTGCAAATTACATAGACATCTTGTTTAATTTGCATTTTTTGGGGTTTTTTTGAGTGAAGAGGGTTGTTTTAATGTTTAATTCACTTTGAGTCTTATATACAAAGTTTGCAGTTTAAAGCTTTATATTTCTACATAGTAGAGTCTATCAGTTTTTTCTTTTGATTCTTTCAATTATCTCTGTTTAGATTATTTTACATGATTAGTTAAATTTATGTTTTCTTTTAAAATTACTTAAAATTTCAATTTAATTTTGTGCAATGGTGATATGTTCATGAGGTTTTAAAAATCAACAAAATAAAAAGGTACACAGTGCAAAGTTTCATTCCATTTCTTTCCCCATTCCTCCTTTTCCCTTTCCCATGTCCCCACTAGATAAACATTTTCCTGTTTCCTGTATTTCTTTTGGAGTTTCTTTAGTCAAATACAAGTCTAATATGTATGTTCTCACTTATCTCTACCTTTTGCACGAACAACAACATAGTATGTGAACAGATCTGAAACTTGCTTTATTTACTTAACAGTATATCATGGAGACTTTTGTATATAAGAGCAAAGAAAACCTCCTCCTTTTCTTACAGTTTTGTGGCATTCATTGAATAGATGTAACATCATTTACTTAAGTAGTCTTCTACTCATAGATATTTGGATTGTTTCCAAATAGTGTTGCAGTAAATAACCTTGATTTAAATATATGCATTTAAACTAGGCTATATCTCCAGAAATGAAACTGTTGGATTATATGTATTTGTAATTTGACAGATATCACCAAATTGCCCTTCATAGCAGTGGTACCTATTTGGACTCTCACCTACAATTCTTTCTTTTCTGTAAAATATTTTATTAAATTTGGGATTTTGCCACTCTGATAGTTGAAAAAATAGGAGGTCAAATAATTTTAATTTACATTTCTCTTATTTCGAGTGAAGTTGAACATCTTTTCATATATTTAAAGTACATTTGTATTTTCTGTAAACTGTTCCTATCATTTTGCCATATTTAGATTATGGTTCTTTTTATTATGTTCCAATAACTAGTTATACATAAAGATTTGTCCTTTCCAATATGAATTGTAGATTTCCCCCCGGTTTGTCATTTGGTTTTTTTTCTTTGTTTATTGCTTTTTTTTTTTCATATACAGAAGTCCTTGGTTTTATGTAGTTAGTTATCATTATATTTCTTTATTGCTTCTAGAACAGCCAGGACCACACTGTTTCTTATTGTGGAAACTTTATGAATGTTTTAATATCTAGAAGGCTAGTTTCTTCTTGTTGCTCTTCTTTTTCAAAGTTCTCCTGGGTATTGTTTCTCCATGTGAACTTTAGATTTAGTTTTACTTCTCTTCCTGTTCTATATTCCCCAAAGAACTTGCTATTATTTTGATTGATTCACATTACATTCATAAATGTATTTAGAAAGGATCAACATTCTAATGAGGTGAGTCTTCCCGTCCAAGACCATGGTTTGTCTTTCCATTTGCTGACATCTTCTTTTGTGTTCTTCAACAGAGTTTTAAAGTTTTTAATAACTTTTAAAATTGTATTCTTTTAGTTTCTGGCTGTTCGAGATATAATTGACATAACATTGTGTAAGTTTAAGGTTGTACAGTCTGAAGATGTGATGCACATATGTGTTGCAAAATGATTACCATAATAGGAATAGTTAATATCTCATCACCTCAGATACTTAGCATTTTTTTGTGGTGAGAACATTTAAAATCTACACTCTGAGCAATTTCAAGTATATAATACAATATTATTAACTATAATCACCATGCTGTACATGATTTCCCCAGAACTTATTCATTTTATAACTGGAAGTTTGTACCCTTTGACCAATATCTCCCCACTTTCCCCACCTCTGGTCCCTGGCAACCACCAATCTACTCTGTTTCTGTGAGTTCAGCCTTTTTAGTTTCCATGTATGAGATCATACAGTGTTTGTATTTCTCTGATTTATTTTACTCAGCATTATGCCTTCAAGGTCCATCCATGAAGTCAGAAAATGCACAATTTCTTTCTTTTCCATGGCTGATTAATATTCTATTGTGTATAGATCACATTTTCTTGATCCATTCATCTATAAGTGGATACATAGGTTATTTCCATCTTGACTATTGTGAATAATGCTGCAATGAACATGGGGATGCAGATATATTTTGAGATACTGATCTCCTTTCCTTGAATATACACTAGAAGTGGAATTCCTGGATCTTATGGTAGCTCTGTTTTTAATATTTAGGAATCTCCATACTCTTTTCCATAGTGCTTGCACAAGTTTACATTACCACCAATGATGCACAAGAGTTCTCTTTTCTCCATGTCCTTGCCAATAATAGTTATCTTTTGTCTTTTTGATGGTAACGATTCTAACAAGTGTGAGGTGATATCTCATTGTGGTTTTGATTTACATTTCCCTGATGGTTAGTGATGCTGAGCATCATTTCATAAATCAGTTGGTCATTTGTATGTCTTCTTTGGGAAAACGTCTATACAGTTCTTCAGTCCATTTTTCACTCAGATTGTTTTTTTCATTATTGATTTGTATGACTTATTTATGTATATTGGATATTAATCCCTTATCAGATATATGATTTACAGGTATTTTCTCTCATTCCATAAGTGCCTTTCCATTTTGCTTTACTTTTAGACAGTTGTATTATAATGGTCTTGGAGAAAATCATTTTGTATTGAAATTTTGGGATGACCTATTATCTTCACGAACTTGGATTTCCAAATAGCTCCCTAGATTTGGGAAATGTGTAGCCATTATTTCTTTAAATAACTTTTTTGCCCCCTTCTCCCTCTCTTCTTCTGGGACTCCAGTAATTCATGGAGTGTTTCTTTTAATAATATCACATTGTTCATGTAGGCTTTCTTCACTCTTTATCATTTTCTTCTATGTTTTCCCCTGACTGGTTAATTTCAAACGTCCTGTCTTCTACTTCACAGATTCTTTCTTCTGCTTGGTCAGTTCTGACGCTGGTGTTCTCTACGGCATTCTTCTTTTCATTCATTGTAGTCCTCAGCTCCACAGTTTTGGTTTGGTTAGCTTGATTGTGGCAGTCATTTCATGATGTATTCATATATCAGAATATCGTGTTTTATATCTTAAATATATACAATTTTTACCTGTCAACCGTACTTCAATAAAACTGGAAAAAATTTAAAATAAACCCACTATTAGTTATTTTTATTACCTTTCTAAGTAATGACGTGTGTTTGTGTGTATGTGTGTGCACACATGTGTATGAGTGTAAGATAGGGAGGTGTGATATGAGGAAGGAAGGAAGTGCTCTCTCATTACATTCCTTCAGGCCAGCATAAATGCACGCATGGGCAGTTTTTGTATTTCTTCATTCCATTCTGTCAGAATATGCCCCCAGTCTGCTTCTGCCCTGTGTAGTCATGCTGCTTCTTCAAAGTTCTGTATCTTTGGCCAAATAAATTTTGAAACAATGGTATAAGTATGGCCTCTTCCTCCTAACCATAACCCATCTGAAACATGGCAAGAACTCAAGCCCTTGTTACTTCTAAAAGTCCTTCCCAGGTTCTGGATGTAAGCCAACTGTTAATGATACTGTGAATTTGCAAAATTTTTTTCCTTCTCTGGCAGTTTTTAGTGAGAAGTTGAGAAAGGCTGAGCCTATGACAATAGCCAATGCCATTTAGCTTGAAACTAATAAATTAGGGAGTTATTGATGTATATACAGAAGGATTTAACATAGGTTTCCTTAAGTAGTGAGAGTTCCTGGGGCTTTAAAAATAGAGTTTCAGGGGCTGGCCTGTTGGCATAGTGGTTATGTTTGTGCACTCCACTTCAGCGGCCTGGGGTTTGCAGGTTTGGACCCCTGGTGCAGACCTACACACTGCTTATCAAGCCATGCTGTGGCAGGTGTCCCACATAAAAAAGAAACAGAGGAAGATGGGAACAGACTTTAGCTCAGGGCTGATCTTCCTCTCACACACACACAAAAATAGAGTTTCATAATTTATGAAACTTTGAAGAAGCAGCATGACTCACGAGCAGAAGCAGATGGGAATGCATATCATAGTTCAGTTTCCTGCTGGCCTCTTTGCTTCCTAATGGGGCACCAGCTGCTGGTGATATATTCTGTGCAAGCAAGAAACGTTACGCTTAGACATTCAACACAACTGGGCAATTCATTGGTTGTATAGGTTTGAGCCATTCTCTTAATCTTTCTGAGTCCCAGTTACCTAATCTGTCAAATGGGAATACTAGTTACTACAGTTGAGTGTTACTTTGACTATACGTGAAATGTTAGAAAGAAAAGTTGAAAGATATAATACTGACCAACAGAAATTTAATGTGCTATTACTTAGGAGACTGTGCCTAACAGTTAGGGAACTCTAGTCTTTCTTAAGCCCTTGCCCATGAAAACCATGTGCTGACAATCTGTATAAAATGCTTAGAACTTCAAGAATGAGCAGCTGGAAGATCCCTGCATCAGGAGTCAGGAAAATCTGGTTTAGCCATGCTATCAGCACATGGGGTAACTTTGCACAAGTGCTTTTTCCTCTTTGGCTGTTTTCCCACCTTTAAAGCAAATAAGTTGAACAGGATGATCTTGAAGGCCCTTCCATGTCTAGCCTTCTCTGATCAGATGACACGTTGGACTATGTGTATGAAGTGGTCTTTACACTTTAATCCACTTGATTAAAGTTTCTCTGGAAGTCACTGACATCATTGGTGCAATGAGGGGTGACGTCAGAATAGGCCACCAAAAGCCCTTTGAGGATGTCTGTGATGGGGGAAAGGGATGATGTGATATTGGATTCTCCTCTGTCATTTGCTTGAAAATACAGAGGGAACCATCTTGGGTCCAGGACAAGAGGGGGTTAATCATGAGGGGGCAAGTAGAAGTCCTGACTTTATAATTGGTTTAATTAGAGACTGATTCTTTAACCTCTGAGGGAAGCAACTGGGAAGTTGACTTTTGCTCTTCTCAGAAAGTCCCTAGACAGGGGATGCTAGAAAAGTTCAGGGAATTCAATTCTCTGATCTCAATTTTCCATCTCATACACCTTAAATGTTTCCAGCTTCACAGTGCAGCAAATATTTTCCTCAATCCTCATTTTAGTGGGTTTTAGGGTAGAATGGCCCTGTTCTCTGCCCCTGTAACTTTCTTCTTGAGAAAGTCATTAAGTGGTGGAGATGGTGGCACATGGAGGTGGCAGCATTGATGGAACCTGGTGAGCCCATAGGAGAATATCAGCATTAAGTGGTGCCTTTATGCATGGAACAGATTCTGAGTTCATTCACTGAGCCTTTACCATGATGGGCAGACCCTCAGGTAGAGTCTTTCACACACATTGGCACCTTTCATTGCTGTTACTGTGGCTTCCATTTACTTCTATACATGGGGAGCCTTTCTTAGAATTGCTCACTCTTTCAGCTGATTGGGCCGACTTTAGACATCGTCCTGTTAAAGTGTCTCCTGCCTACTTAAGTCACACGTGAGAAAGTAACTCTGTAGCTTGGCTTAGAGCAGATGTTACAGTCAATCTCACCAGAGCTAGTTGTAACATGGTCAGTGTGGAGACATTTGCAAAGCTAATTTTCAATCAACTGCCAGGTCATGCATTTTTCAGAAACATTCTTTTGAAAAATTCAAGGGGCTTGGCTAAGACATTTTCACAACTGGCCTTCTCTGGTAGAAATGAAGGTATTAGCTCCACCTGAGCCTGAATGGAGATTAGGCTATGCAGAAGCCTAAATTTTGTTGAGGACCAATCTTGAACATAAATTTCCAAGTTTTAGATCAGTGAACACTAATATACTCTTTATATTGCTTTGATCACCTTATCTTTAGACTTTGTTGGTGAAACAAATCTCTGTTTTCCTAGGGTGACTTGTGCAAGTGAATCCATTTTCTGACTACGAAAGATTCAAAACATTAAGTTAAGAATCAAGGAAACAAATAATATTCAAGGTGGGTTCATTCACTTAATTTCTATGGGGGCATGCTTTGGAATTGTTTTCAAAAAGAAGAGCTTATTTTTTCATACCAGATATCCCCGCATATACTTTATCATCTGTACTGTTTATAAGACACTAGCAGTGATATCTTGATTTTGAAATGAATGTAGTCCCAGATGGAGGATTCAGAGTTCAAACCTAAAATACCTGTTAACATCCTACTGAGTTCCGCACCCTGTGCAAGCTGTGATGGTGGATATAAGATAGACTTCAAAAGGTTGCATTCTCCTTTGCTGGAGAGACCTGGCAGATATATTTAAAATAGCTAGAGGATAATTTAACCTTTGGAGACAAAGTGCTAGAGCTAGAGCTAAGATCTCAAGTCACCAAGGCATATCTTGCAAAGGCTTCTTTCCCTAGCAGCTCAGTTTGCTGACTCCTGAAACATCCTCTCCTCTCCAGGGCATCTAAGTTCTGCACAGGCTATCTGGGCAAAAGTTACACCCCAGGATGGTGAATAAGGGAAGTCGAGTCACATTATTTTTCATTTTCTCACTGTTATTTCTTTTAGGTCTTAACTCTTCAGCTTTGATTTGCCTTTTGTTTACATGTGATTCTCTTCTCTCTCCAAGTTCTCCTTCCATTATGAAATCCAGCTTTGAGTGAGCACCAGGGAGAGGAGTCAATGGACACGATGAACATTGAAGCAAGTATTGGAAGAGAATAGCCATGGAGCCTGGTCTAGTCCAAGCTCTGCGCCAACCCACTGTGTGATTCTGGGTCCAGATTTCTCTTCTGTAAGTTGGGGAATCTATGAGTTTACTTCTAAATTTTACAGTTCATGATTAGCCAGTAAGAGAAACTAAAATGGAGAGGCCTTGCATTTGACTCCTTTGGTGATAGGATATCTTTGGAGAAAAAGTGGGGTAAGAGGAATATTGGAAAAGACTAGTCAGAACAATCTTACTTTTCAGAACTCCATGGGACATGAAGTTCTATGATAGGAAAGGTATAATGAGAAACCATAAGGTGGGGATCAGATTCATTATGAAGATTTGAAAAATTTTCATAGAAGTTATTTACTAGGGTCAATTTATCTTAAGCTTCTGTGTTAATCCTTTTTTTCTTAACCACAAATTCTGGAAATGTCCAGCTACTTACTATCTGATAACAACACATACTTATGTTTCAGAATGTCCTTCCTATAGTTGACATATAATATTATGTTAGTTTCAGGTGTACAAAATAGTGATTCAACATTTATACAATTACAAAATAAAATTTGATGATTACACTGTATATACATCTTGCTCTGTTAATGTTCAACAATTTTGGAAAGAAAAACACAACTAATTTTTTTTTTAATCTGGAAACTAAAGTGGTCCTTACAAATCCCCTGAGAGGAATTCTCTCACTGACACCCCAAATTTGAAGCAATTACAGAAACAGAGAGCATTTACTTTTAAATCTGAATTTCACAGAGATTCTTCACCTAGTAATAAAGCCATTTTAACCATGAGAGTGAAATGTGCCCATCTAAGACTCCCACCCTCTGCAAAAATATCCTGTGTCTGAAATATTGGGTCATGGCAGAAGGATTAGCCAGGTACAGAGAGGAGTCTGATGGGGAGGTAAGGAAAGGGCACAACTATGAAAGGAGTATATTATGCTTATTTTATGGATAAAGAAACAGAGGCTCAGAGAGGATTAATCACTTGCCCAAGGTGACATAGCTCATATTTGAACTGAGGTCTATATTTTCCAAAAAGTAGTTGCTCCCACTGTCTCTCTTACTTTTAAAGAGTGCCTTATATTGGTTGGATAACGAGGATGTCATATCCGTCTTCCCTTATTTCATAACATGGAATGGATTTTCTACAAGTGCCAGAGTTTCTCAAACTCAAATTCTGCATCCTTTGAAACTAACCAAGCTCCCTGATAGGCATAAGGGGGAATCTAAAAGGAGGAGCAGATGGGGGAAGAACAAAGTAGACAAGCTTCAACCACTGTCCTTGGAGATGAGTATGGAGAAGAGAAAATGTGAGTCATTTCAGTTTGCTTATTTATATATTTACTTAATTTTGGTAAAATACACACAACATAAAAATTACCACCTTAATCCTTTTTACATGTACAGTCCAGTGGTATTAAAGTACTTTCACATTGTTGTGCAACCACGACTACCATCCATCTCCAGAACTCCTTTCTTCATCCCAAACTAAAACTCTCTGCTCATTAAACACTCCTTCTTCCTTCAGCCCCTGGAAACCAC
The DNA here is from genome assembly GCA_031878705.1 of Tapirus indicus. Lineage (NCBI taxonomy): Eukaryota > Metazoa > Chordata > Mammalia > Perissodactyla > Tapiridae > Tapirus > Tapirus indicus. Next base: position 15,311,563 of record CM062928.1, read on the forward strand.
ATTCTACTTTCTGTCTCTATGAATTTTCCTACTCTAGGGACTGCATGTATGCGGACTCATGTAGTATTTTTCTTTTTGTTACTGGCTAAAAATGTCACTTAGCGTTTTCAGTCCTATTTTATAACATGGCTGGCTATTCCTTAGGCTTGTTGTGAGATGCTTAAATCAGAACCCAGGATGCTGCAAATCTACACAAAGTTGGGTGTCAGGCCTGCCTTCTGAAGCAGGTGTGGGGGATCAGAAGTGGCCACCTCAAAATACATCTCTTTACCTTGATTATTTTCTGAAAGAAACTTTGACTCCCTCCTCCCTCCCAACTAACTGCCTAGAAGATTTAAGGTAGAAGGCCTGTCCCCAGGACAGGCCATCACCATAGATAACTCTGAGTATTGAAAGACTGGGAGGGTCCTTGCTAAGCCTATTCTTCTGAAAGTTCTGTTTATCATTCACTTTCATAAGGGAAATCTCCATTGTAAAGGTATCTCCCTCTCTCTACCGGGAAGAGGTGGGGATGACCTCATCTCTAGAAACTTGTCATTGGGGAAGGTGAGGCCTTAAATCTGCATAAAAAATGTACTCTCATTTACTGTGCTTTTCTGGTAATCTCCCATAGCTGACTCCCCCAACCCCCAACACCCTCCTTTGCCTTTACCTGGATATGCTGTTTAAGAGGAGAACCTCTGCCATTTTGTTGAGTTACCCAGCTTTACCTGGGTCTCTCCCATGGATACGTGTTACAAAGCTTTGTTTGATTCTCTCCCACTGTTTGGTCTCATGTCAATTTAACTTGTAGCGCAGCCAGAAAGGACTCAGAGTGGGTAGAGGACAGTCTTCCTCCCCAACACAGGAGCACCTTCTTGACTCCTCGTCACACTCTGCACTATCAGGGTGAAAAGGCAGAGTAACAGCATAATCAATTATACTCTGAAACTCACGAATTATACTCAGTTATTATTTACTTTTAAACTTTGTGAGCTTATTCAATTGTCAAAACAGCACCATGCAAACATTATTTTTATTTCTGTTTTTCAGATGAAAGTTATAGGCTTGGAGGGGTTTCTGCACTTGTTTAATGTCACACGGCTACTAAGCAGAAGTGCTAGGATTAAACCCAGGTCTCCTGAGCCCAAACCCTGTGTTCCTGTCCAGTTCTTCCACACGTGGAGGGCTGGCCTGGATGCAAGCTGGCTGTGAAGTGTGTGAATATCGACTCCGGATGCCTTCAGCTTTGCTGGCAGGGCTTCTTTCACCCTGAGGGAATGACCACTTCAGAGGCTGTGATTATGGATTTTGTCTGATCACCCTTTGTCAGTCTTCACAGCCCTCTAGTGCATGCCTGGTTTCTTTAACATGCCTTTGCTTCAGGAGGAAGTCCTGACACTCACCTTAGAGTCTTCCCTTGTGTGGACTTGCTGTGCTCTGAGGCTCTGAGTTGTGACATCCCATAGTACAGTAGGCTATTATAAAAGGGACTTCAATCACTTCTGAATTATTTCTTAGCCATTGGTCCCAGGAATACTAAGGCAGCCTATTACATTCCCTCTTCTCCATCTCCACCTCCAAGAACTGTAGTTGAACCTTGGTGACTGTCCTTACCCCTTTCAGCTTCTCTTTTATGTCTCTTAGGGAGCCAGGTTAGTTTCACAGTTACAGAATAATTGAGGTTCAGAAACTCTAGCACTCACTGTAAAAAACTAGTTCTACATATGGTGTAAGGCAAGACTGACTGAAACTCTTATTATGCAACCAATAAAAGGCACACTTCAGGAGCAAAGATGTAGTGGAAGCACCTATGTTTTGAAAGATACCGTCCTCTGTTCAGATATGAGCTTGTGGCCTTGAATTAGTGACTGAATCTCAATTTTCTTATGTGTAAAATATTGTCTCATTTTTATTGTGAGGATTCATTAGCTAATGCATGTGCCTGGATCAGAGAAAACACTTCAAGGCAGCATTATTACAAACTCAGATCCTATGTTGAGAATAATATCAAGCAGCTGATGATCGTTGCTTTGTCCACCTGTCTCAAGGAGAACGTGTTTTGGAGAAACCCAGGCAGAGAGGGGACTGAAGAGGGAGCAGAATGACAATCATCGTCAAGGCCTGAGAAGGCTGTTTCTAATTATTGAAAGAGAATTCTTTGATTTTTGTGATTCCACGCTGTCAGCTCCTGTGCTTTAAAACATGGCTGTTACAGGCAATGTGACTGAAATTGTTTTTTTGGGATTTTCCCAGAACCAGCATGTGCAGAAGATCATTTCTGTGATTTTCCTCCTCATGTACACAGCCATTGTGCTGGGTAATGGCCTCATTGTGGTGACCCTCATGGCCAGCAAAGGGGTCACCTCCCCCATGTATTTCTTCCTCAGCTACTTGTCCTTTGTGGAGATCTGTTACTGTTCTGTCACAGCTCCCAAGCTCATCCTTGACTCTTTTATTGAGAGGAAAATCATCTCCCTCAAGGGTTGCATCACACAGATATTTTTTCTCCATTTCTTTGGTGGCACCGAGATCTTTCTCCTGACAGTGATGGCCTATGACCGCTATGTGGCCATCTGCAAGCCCTTGCACTACACTGTCATCATGAACCGGCGTGTGTGTGGCCTCCTGGTGGCAGCGGCATGGGGTGGGGGCTTGCTGCATTCTGTTGGGCAAACCTTTCTCATTGTCCAGCTGCCTTTCTGTGGCCCCAAGGTCCTCGACCACTACTTCTGTGATGTCCACCCTGTGCTGAAGCTGGCCTGCTCTGACACCTTCCTCATTGGCATGCTAATCATCGCCAATGGTGGCTCAATTTCGGTAATCAGCTTCATGGTGCTGCTTGCTTCCTATGTGGTCATCCTACATTCCCTGAGGAGCCAGACTTCAGAAAGCCGGCGCAAGGCCCTGTCCACCTGTGCCTCTCACATTGCAGTTGTGGGCCTGTTCTTCATTCCCTGTTCCTTTGTCTACATGAGGCCTTGTGTCACCCTCCCTGCAGACAAGATAGTCGCCGTGTTTTACACGGTGGTCACACCTCTCTTAAACCCCATCATTTACTCCTTCAGGAATGCTGAAGTAAAAAATGCCATGAGGAGACTGATGGGGAGGAAAGTAATTTGGGAAGAGAAATAGATGATTAGGTAGGGCAAACAGGAGGAACAAGGGATGTGAAATTGGGGCACCTAAGATCTCACTCTGTCTCTCCCTCTCCTGATGGGGTGGCCTTGGGCTAGCTAGTTACCTCCTTTCAGTTTCAGTTTCCTCATCTTTATAGGATTGGACAGAATCGAAGGGGTCTCTGGGGTGAAGTCTAGGAGGGATCTTCTAATGCTGCACTTCCACATTTGACAGTGACCCTGAGGCAGATTGGCTGGTTTTGAGAGAATGAACTCTTCCAGAAAACCAGCCTCAGTCTTTGAATAATGAAGAATAAAGTGAAAGAGGAGAAGGATGACTGACTCAGGGAACAGTGGCCATATGTCCTTTGTGTTTGAAAAGCTTGAATTTTTGGATTTGGAGGGGGTGAAAAGTAGATAGGGAAGTAGAGGTCACTCAAATGCTTAGAAATTCTATTGACCTGATACACTGAGGATTTGCCCAGTGGGTTCTGGGCAGCCAAGCTGACCTAAGACAGTTTAGTCCTCAGAACAGAAGATGTTTTGGCTCTTGATTGAGATTCACATGAGCTCATGGTAGCGTTAGGCTCAGGTTTTCCAAGAATCAAATGGAACCACAAGGAGATTTTAAGTGATTTGAAAGCACTAGATAGTGATGTCTACTTTGTGGGTAAAAGTTTTACTTTCCATGTATCATTAACATTTTGATGTCTAGAATTCTCTTCTGTTTACACCTGTCTGTCCTTCTTTTTCTCCTGTTTTCCCTCCTTATGCCTCTGTTTGTTTGGCCCATTAGTTTTCTCTATCTTCAGCATCTTGTCTTCTTGCACTTCCCAGCCATTCCAAGAAAGCACCCTGATAATCCACCCTCTTATACCTCCATGTTGCCTTGACAGTCTCTGTCCATGAACACGCCACTCTGCTTTTATCCTTCACTCTGGAGCTGCCTGTGGATTAAAGTACAGCTTCAACTGCACTTGGGTCCTCACTGCTTGTCCTAGGATACTTTAATCACCTTCCTTTGAGTCCTACTTCATGTAGCCACCACCTGATATCATAAGAATGTACCTCTAAACCCTAACCACAGCACTGACCCTCACTCACGGCAGACAACTTTTTCCCCACATGTTTCTAGATTAATCACATGAAGGCATTTCTCTGATTTCATCATTCCCCTCCAAAAAATCTTCAATGACTCCCTATTGCCTTCTGTATCAACCACAAGCTCCTATTCGATATGAAACACCCTTGAGGCATGACCCTTTTTTTTTTTTTTTTTTTTTTTTGGTGGGGAAGAGCAGCCCTGAGCTAACATCTGTTGCCAATCTTCCCCTTTTTGCTGAGGAAGACTGGCCCTGAGCTAACATCCGTGCCCATCTTCCTCCACTTTATATGGGACGCCGCCACAGCAGGGCTGACAGGCAGTGCGCGTCCGCGGGCGCCTGGGATCCGAACTCGCGAACCCCGGGCTGCCCAGCGCGGACTAAACCGCTGCGCCACCGGGCGGCCCCACATGACCCTTTTTTAATGTTTTATTTTTATTTTCCATTATACTCTGGTAGAGCTCACTGTTTCCTGAGCAGCCCCTTGTGCCTTCCACCGAAAACATTTTCCTTATCTCTCTCTACCTGTTAACATCTTATCTACCTTCCAATGCCCATCTGAAATGCTGCTACCTTTAGAGACCTTCCATGATTATCCTACCTGGATATGTTACTTTCCTTCTTTGAGCTTCCACAGCACTCAGTGGGAATCCTTTAAGGCCTTTACTACCTGTATTTCAGTGTTTATTTCCCCCCATTAGACTGTTACTCTTTTGAGGATATGGCCTGAAGTGTACTTATCTTTGTATCTTGTTGTAAGTGAAATACAGTAAAACAATAAATATTTGGTCAGTTAAATTTGTGGAAGTCATTATTGATTCAGAAATAATAATGATTATTATATCTCTATTTTCATCTCAATTATCTAAGTAATACACCAATGTTACACCACTTAAGACAAACCAATTATCACTCTTGTTGTTGTTTCTGAGAATAGTATTTATAAATAAATAAGGAGCATGTATGTGTGTGTGTAATTTACTATTCACCAAAAGAATGCATATATTTTATCTCATTTGATCCTGAAACACTCTGGTGAGGTGGGTATGAGTTCCCTGTTTTACAGATGAAGAGGCTAAATGTTTGGGAGGTCAGTGTCTGGAAAAGGTCACACAGTTAGTAACTCACAGAGCTGAGTTCCAACCCAGGTCTGTCTGATTTCTAAGCCCTCCCTCTGTACATTCCTCTACTTCTCTTTAAAGATCACCAGAACATAAATGTGTTTAAGTCTGAATTTCAAATCTGAGGCCTGATAATCTCCTATTGCCAGGTATTTCCCTCTGGAGTCACTTCAGAGTAAATAAAAAGTGTCTTTTAAAAAATATGAGATGAGGGGGCCGCCCGGTGGCGCAGCGGTTTAGTCCACGCTTGGCAGCCCGGGGTTCGCGAGTTCGGATCCCAGGCGCCCGCGGACGCGCACTGCCTGTTAGCCATGCCGTGGCGGCGTCCCATATAAAGTGGAGGAAGATGGGCACGGATGTTAGCTCAGGGCCGGTCTTCCTCAGCAAAAAGGGGAAGATTGGCAACAGATGTTAGCTCAGGGCTGGTCTTCCCCACAAAAAAAAAAAAAAAAAAAAAAAATATGAGATGAATTGCTATGTGGGTGTTAACAGGTGTTCCTGGGTCCACAGAGAGCCGGTGCCTGACATGCCAGATCTGGAAGTGGAAGATGCCAGATCCTGGGAAGGCAGGAAGATATGATGCTTCTGTCAGCTCAGGGTCCTCTTCTCATGTAGGCAACCTGGGCATTGAGCTGCAAGAGTTAACTAATGCATGGAATTAATACTTAATGTGTTGGCCAAGAAGGGATTTTTTTTTCTAGTGACATAATGCTGAAAATGGCAGCATTCTTGAGAATACCATGCAGATCAGAAAACGGGAAGTAGAAATCAAAAGACTAATAGGAAGTGAGCATCCATCAATAAATTTCCTAAAATTAAATGTCAGGAGAGTGCCGCTCTGCAGGTGGGACTATTCTCACTTTGCAGTTGAGGAGGCTGCAGGTCAAAAACTCTTCCAAAGCCTTTGATGTTTTTTCCACACCATTTGTTTGTGAACGATGATTCAAAGTGCAGAATTTTTCAGGTATCTCAGAGATTATGGCAGGAGCAGAGCTGGAGGGGATAGGAGGTAGCCAAACAGGCACATGTGAAACTACAATCAAAACAACTGATTATCTGTTTTAAAAAATCTTTTAAATATATATTTGTGTTGGCAAAAGTTATTCAAATTCTACAAAAAAGCTTAAAAGCCACTATAATATACCACACTTACACGTCTTTCTTTATTATTCATAGTCAGGTCTTCTGTGGCTTGGTTATGGAGTGGCAGACATTAGGAAATAACGTTCATTCTGAGAAGAAGCAGCAGAGTTATGCTTTCTTCTAAAGCTGAAGGCCAGAGAGTCAGGGCAAGAACTTCTTCAAGGAGAGTGAAGACATGCATCAGAAAATGTAGCATGTCCAATTGGGGTGAACGCTCTTGAACATATGACGTTGACTCAACCCCATTTGAAATTGCCTCACCTCTTGGGATGATCCAGCTACTACATGTTTCCGTTATGACTGCAGACTGTGCCATGAGACTTGTAGAATTCAGTCTTTGTAATTTTTTTCAAAGGTGTGGCTTGTATAGAACTAAAAGTTCTCTGCTTTGATTGTTTATCTGTTTAGTTAATGTCAAGAGGATTGGGTGAAAGTTACATCATTCCTAAATTATTCTGAGAATTCTAGGTGTTAAGGCTTTTTACCAGACTGAGAAGCCATCTCCAGAGACAACTCTCTGGTTTCCTCACTTCTTATCTTTGCTCAGCATCCATATTCAGTGACATTTCTGGGAAGCAGAGATGTCAGATAGATAGAGATATGGCTTCTCTTGGAAAAGTCTGAGAAGCCAGGTGTTGCAATGGAATGAATAATGTAAATGGTTATCAAGGTGCATCTTCTGGAAATGGTGACTTTCTTATGGGTGAAAACCTACTCTAGAGAGTCACATGCAGTTCGGGAGCTGGTATATATAGTCATAGCCATCTTATACAAGGCATCATGTAATGTGGGCACTGGGTAAGGTGTTATTACCCCTATTTCACGTAGATTCAGCTAATACTCAGTTAATTTTGGCTGAAATCACACAGAGGATAAGTAGAGTGGGTATTTGATCTCACAGCTGTTTAATTCTGGAAGCCCTGCCCTTTTTACATCCAACACTTGCACCATCAGGGGTTCTAGCTTGCTCTTTTAATCAAAGTAGCATACTCATAAATCTTCAATGCACCTGGAACTCACTCAATTTTCCATCTTTTATTCAATACTAAATTTGAAAAAGGGTTTCCTTTTTCTTTTCATTTATTAATTCCAGCTTTTTAAAGACATGACCTCCCAGATTTGCCTTGAACTCCTTTCTATCTACCCATAAAAATCCAACTCAGAGTCAGGCTCCTCCAGCAGGCCCTGCTAGACACCTGACTCCTACCCCTTTGTTCAGTGAGCATCACTAGGTATTACTTTCTTGGTAATTTTTTTCTCAATGAATCAAGCCAGACTTGTGCTAGCTCTTCTATTGTTCCTTTGGACTGTGATGTAAACATTTTTATTGACTTTGACATGCTCATAGGCTGTCTTCCCAACTCAGTTGTAAACTCCTTGAAGGCAGGTACTATTTTGTTTCTCCCTCCTCTATTCTTCCTTGCCTTCCCTGTCCACTATATATTGATATATTAACTAATTTTTAAACTGTAATCATACTCTATTGATTAATTTACCTTTACAATAAGCTTTGAAGTAAGATAATGCAAGTCCTCCAACTATGTTCTTCTCTTTCATCAAGAATCCTTTGGATAGTCTAGGTCTTATTCATTTTCAAATAAATTTTGGAATAAATTTCAGTGTTTAAAAAAAGCCTGATGAGATTATGATCTGGTAAATAAGTAGATTATGATCTACATCAAACTGTAGATGTATTTAGAGACAATTAACATGAACATGGTATAGTTCTCCATCAATTTAGGTCTTCTTTAATTTCTCTCAGCAATGTTTTATAATTTTCAATGTAGAACTCTAGTACATCTTTTGTGAAATATTCCATTTTTAAGGTTTTTAGGTTAAACATTTTAAGTTTCCATTAAGTATTTTTATATTTTTGACATCATGGTTAATAGTGTACTAAATTTACAGTGGCTTAAATTTTATTTTCTAGTTGTTTGCTGCTAATATTTAAAAATACAATTGAATTTTATACATTGATCTCTATGTTACAATGTTATATTCACTAATTGTTTCTAGTAACTGTTTCATAGATTCGTTAGAATTTTCTACATAAATAATCATGTCATCTGCAAAGAGAGGCAATCTCATTTCTTCATTTCCAATCTTTATGATTTTTATTTGTTTTTCTTGCCTTATTGCACTGGCTCAGAACTCTAGTATAATGTTGAATATAAGTGGTGAGAATAGATATCCCTGCCTTATTCTCAATATTATGGGAAAGAAATTCAGTATTTTCCTCAATAAGTAAAATGGAGAAAGTAATCTTCTATTCCTAGATTGCTGAGTTATTATCATATTTTAAATTCAGGAATGGGTTTTGAATTTTGTTAAATTAGTTTTCTGCATCCATTAAAATCATTATATGGATTTCCCCTAGTTTGTTAAAATAGTAAATTACATTGATTGATTTTTGTGAGCTTTTATCGTCTTTCTTATTTGGAATATATTCCTTTGTTTCCTCATTTTGCTTGACTCTCTGTGTTGGTTTCTATGCATTCAGACAGAGAGAGACGTCATATGATTTCACTCATATGTGGAAGATAAACAAACAAATACACAGATAAAGAGAACAGATTGGCAGTTGCCAGAGGGGAAGCGAATGGGGGGGGAGGGTGAAACAGATAAAAGGGCATGAATGTACAATGACAGATAAAACACTAGACTATTGGTGGTGAACATGATGCAGTCTATACAGAAACTGAAATATCATAATGTTCACCTGAAATTTGCTCACTGTTATAAACCAATATAACCTCAATAAAATAATTAAAAAAATGTTTTTTGTCAAGTTTTGGTGCCAGAGCTATGCTGGTCTCATAAATGACTTGGGAAGTTTTCTCTTCCATTTTTTAAAACATTTGTGTAAATTTGGTGTTATGGACTCTAAGCATTTGATGAAACCAATGAAATCATCCAGGCTTGGAGTTATTGGGTGTGTGTAATATTTGTGAACTATAAATTCAGTTTATTTAACAAATATAGGGCTATTCAGATTTTCTGTTTCATTTTGGGTCGGTTATGTAAGTTGTATTTTCTAGGAATTTACGCTTTTCACCTAAATTTTTAAATTTATTGACTTTAGGTCAACAAATGACATTGATATTAAAACTTAAGGTTGTTCATAATATTCTCTCATTATCCTTCATTTTCTGCAGATTGGTAGTGCTAATCTTTTTGCTTCCCCAAGTTAAAAATTTATGCTTTCTATTTTTTTCTTCAGCAGCCTATTTAGGGATTTATTAGTTTTCTTGATATCTTCAAAAATCATTGTCTGGCTTTGTCTAAAACTTTTTCTCTGTTTTTGTTTCCCATGTGATTATCTTATCCTTCTTATTTCCTTCCTTCTACTTTGATTGTATTTAAATTTGCTCTTCTTTTTTTAAATCTCTTAAACTTAGTTCATAGATTTTAGAACTTTCTTAATTTCTAATGTAAGAATTTAAAACTCTAAAGTTTCTTGAAGTGTTTCTTTAGTTGCATCCCATAAAATTTCACGTGTTTTATTTAATTCAGTTAAAATGCATTCTAATTTTTAAAATAATTTCTTCTTTGATCAATAAATTATTGATGTGTGTTGTTTGTTTTCCAAAAAATTAGGATTTTTTCCTTGATACCTTATTGATTTGTAATTTAATTCCACTACGAATGATGTTATTCATTTTACATTGATTAAAACTTGTTTCATGAGCTGATATAAAGTCTATCTTAGTGAATGTACCATGTATGCCTGAAAGAATATGTGTTCTTCAGATTTAGGGTGTAGTGCTCTATCAATATCAGGTTAAGTTCTTTTATAGGTCATTTAGATCTAAGTTTATACTGATTTCTTTAAATCTAATCATACTCCCACTTGCCAGGTGGGGTGGTAGTGTTAACGTCTCCAATCACTATTGTGGAATTGCATACTGATTTCTTTAAAGTTGAGAAAGAAGAAATTGCAGATTAGAAAATGCATCCCAGAGATGTTAAGCCACTTGTTAAAGGTTATGTATCCACCAGGTGGCAAAGTCAGCCTTTAAAGAAGGCAGCTTGACTCCTTAGTCTTGCTTTTAAGCTCCATATTATACTGCTTCTTGTCTGGTTTACCCTCTTCACAGGGTGGAAATACTTTTCAAAATGCCGTGTTAACATAGGGTAGTAGTCAAAGGGATAGTTTAGTTCAAATTTGTCCCTGCTATTAAAAAAACACAGTTCAGTTCATAAATAACACCAGCTTATTTTCCCAAACAGATGTCACAAATCCATGCCCTGTATATAGTAGCTGCTTAATGAATATTGTTGAGTGATTGAGTTTGGGATGATTCATAGAGAAATCCAAAGTCAGGACAAAAACAGTGGCTTCCTTGGCCTCTAAAATTTGTCTGAACCACTAAGTTAATGTGACAAGGGGGTATGGCTGTCTCCACGGCTCACTTCTCTAGTTGGAATGCAATGCCCCGGGGGTCTCATTAGCAAGTCCCAGGGTACTTATGCTAACCATGAATGTGCTATGTCTTCCAAAGCAGAGGTGTTCAAGTCTGGCAATGACTTTAGCTTGGTTGATTCCACGTGAGCTTCCCCGAACTCTCTGCTTAAAAGTTTAATTCCCTTCTCTGGCCAGACTCATTGGCTTTCACTGCCCAGCTGAGGAAGGTGGAGCTCACTAAGCTCAGTTCTCACTTAGTCTTGGTCTTTTGGGGACTTTCTGGCTAAAATAAACTTGAACCGATCAAGGGCCTTCATAGAAAACAAAAGTCCTCATTTGCTTTGCTGTCCCTCTGTTTTGTTCTCAATGCCCAGATGAAAGTCCTGTGGTACAGTTATCCAGGGATTTCTCAGCTTTCTGCCTTCAAATGCATCAAGTGTGAGTTGACATTTTTCAGATTTCCATGGCATCACTAGAAATCTTCTCCTTCAGCTTTCTTCTTGTTCACCCTTTATCTGCTGAGGACATGTCCTCTTTGGGTGAGCAGATGCTCCCATTTCCCTAGTTCAGGAATGTTGTATCATGACTAAGAGGGTAGCTTTGAAGCCAGGTATACTGGGTTCCATTTCTGGCTCTAACTCTCACTGGTGTGAGAACTTGGCCCAGTCACTCATTTGTTCTAAAACTCATTTTCCTTATTTGAAAAATAAGAACCATCATAGTAGGTTCCTCAAAGTGATGTTGAGTGGACTAAATTAGATGAAGCATTTAAAGTGCTCTGCATGGGGCCTGTTATACAGCATTGCTCAACAAATGCAAGCAAATGCTATACTACTGTCGTTACTACTCCATCTCCTTGTGGAGATGGTCAAGCTCAGAGAGAGCTTGCACACATACGTGATTATTTAGAGGCTTCCATATGAATTCCCAGACCATGGCTGGGGCTGCTGAAGGCATAGGAGAGTTGGGGGATCAGAGCTGACAGAGCAGGCTGAGTTCCTCAGCCTTTCCCATTGGCTCTCCTAGTGTGTGGTCCCTGATACCACACAAACTTTTTGGAAATTAGAGCAATTCAGAGTGTATTTCGCTGAGGTACAATCTTGGCAACCTTTCCCCAAAGCCCAGGCCCACCTGGCAACTTGTCCTTTCATGTAAATGAATCCTCTGATACCCGAAGCTTGAAAGACTCTTAAAAGACTTATTTACATTTTAATCTTTCAAGGTAAAAATGTTTCCAAATTGCATTACTAATTTTCTTTCTCTTTCAAGACAAAGAATGTATCTGAAAACCGTTGAGAGAGCAGATTCAGTGTAAGGCATGGCAAACATGTAATGTGAACCTCAATGCCCCACCAATCCTCAGGCAAAGTGGTGAAAGGAATTAGTAATGATGCAAAACTTCTTATGTGCTTTCTGGTTATCTTTAAGTTAATCAAATATCGATTATCATTATCAATGAAATTAATTTTTGATGTATTTTTACTTTTCCAGCTTAGAATCACAGCACTTTGTCTGTCATTTCGTACAGGTGGGAAACAGAGCACCGAGCAGAGGGAGGGAGATGTTTGAGGTCACTCAGCTACCAGTGACAAAGTTGGCACTAAAACCAAGGTCTTTTGTTTCCAGACCAGTGCCCTTTTCATGGTGTCTTGCTGCCTCCTTTGGGCAAAGTCAAGTCCAAAGTCAACCTTTCTGAAATTTTTTAGTAGTGAGACTAGAGAAGGTTAGGAGAGTGTAGCAAACAAGCATTGCAAGGGGAGAGGGTAGGAGGAGACTGTTGAAATAGGGGAGAGGGGACTATTGCAATGGGGAGAGCTCTCTGACAACAAGATCTGCAAGTGTCTCCCAGATTTGGCTGTAACTCCTGTTATGGCGCTTGCTGTCAGTGACCTCAAGCAAGTCAGTTGAACACTAAACTTTTGGAGCTTCCTTTTCCTCATCTCTAAAGTGAGGATATTGGTAGTTATCTTAAAGGGTTGTGATGAGTGTGAACTAGGATAAGTGTGAAGCTCATGAACTGTGTCTGACTCACAGCAGCTCCACATGGTGATAGCAGCATGAGCTGCAAGGAGTGGGAAGTCCTTTCCTCGTCTGTTCAGTCTTGTTCAGGTCCTCACAGACTGTGAGGTCCAAAGCTGTGTTTATGGCTTAAGGACGGTGTGAGGACAAGAGAGGAGGAAACTAAGACAGAAATGAGTCCTTGAAGGGGAGGTTGAAGGCGTTTGAGATGTTTAGGCTGGAGAAGAGTAGCTGGGGTGGGAGTTAATGATGGTCCTTGATTTATCAGCGTCTTCTCTAATTCCTGGAAGAGTAAATGACATTATCTTCCTACTGCATGAGATTCTATCTGGACCCTAAAAAATGTTCATGCCCTTCACCTCAGCCTTCTCATTTCAAGGAATGGATCTTAAAGAAAATTGTCCAGAGATTTACAGAAGAAGGTCGTGTACTATAGTATAAAATAGAGGGTAACATTAAGCTCATAAATGGAGAAATGGTCAAATAAATTAAGGTACTCTTTTATAATGCACCATTAAAAACCTCTTTTGAAAATTATCACCTTGCAGAAATGCTTGAAGTGTGAAGGAAAAAGAGCTGACTGTAAAACTATGTATACATTTCATTCAGATGTGTAAGAAATGTTTGCATAATTGAAACAACTGAAAGAAATCCACCATAATATTAATGACTCCTAATTTCTTATTGTATTTTCTCTACTTTCCAAATTATGTCTAATGAGTACATATGAACTTGGGCAAATTACTTACATCTCTCTGACCCTCATTTTCCTTATCTGTAAAATGGGGGTAAGAAATAGTAAATACATAATAGGAATGTTTTGAGGATTTAATAACATAAAGCATGTATTATATCATAATACAAACCATAAAAGTAAAATGCAAATGATGATGATGGTGATGAATTTCTCTAGACAGTCTGAGTCAGAATAGAATTTCATGAATGGAAAAGAAGGGAGATTAATCTTGACTTGGACCAACAAGCATGTTTTTCCCTCTTTATTTATAGAGGTATTGGCTTTATGAGCAGGTGGCTGAGCATCTTGCCCATTAGGTATAACTTTGGAAATAAATCCAATGCATTGCCCTTATAAAGCAATCTCCCACCCGAGTCTGACATGCAACTACTGAGATCTAATAATACTTGATATTTACTAAGCACCTACTAAGTGCCAGGCACTGTGCTACATGCTTTTACATTATCTCACAATGGCCATCCTAGGTGATTGAATTATTATCTTCATCTTACACAAGAGGAAAGTGAGTTTCTGAAAGGTCAAGTAAGTTGCCCAGTGTCACTCTGCTGGGGAGTGGCAGAGCTGGGATTCAGTCCCACAGAATCTGAGTCCAGTGCCTGTGGTGTTGTTGACTGTGATGCTGCCTCCTAGAGCAGTTTTCTGATGATGGTCTGAACACCAGCTGTGCAATCCCATGCAGGCATTTGACCTTACATCAGAATGTCCTTACTGGTTCTTTTTGGAGTGTTACAAAACACCAGATAGAAACAGAGTGTGTGTTTTACACTTACTGTAATTCTGAATAAAAACAAAATATGGTAGAATTTCTTTTTCTTTTTCATGAAAAAAATGCTTAGGTTATTTATCTGCTACCAATGTGTTTTTTTTGTGGTGTACTCAATTTTGGGTTATAGCATTCTCCTTCAATGGCAGAAACTGGCTGGCTATTTCAGGGCTCTCTCTCTTCTGTATCCTGTGGGTAAATGCAACCATCTGATCCAACCATTTTCAGAATTTTAGAAGAGAGTAGAAGAAGAATTTTGCAGTAAAATACATATATTTCCTGCTAGGAAACTTCTGGGAAATGGAGATCCTTCATAAGCCTGAGCAGAATGTCCCAGGAGATGACAATTATTTCCTCATTTCTGCCTCTGGCATTGTCATTGCTTATTGTTCGCCTAACTTTCAGCTGCACCTTAATTTGGCTACTCTGAGTGTAAACTTTTGTGCCATCCTCAGTGGGTCTATGCACCAGGGCTTTCTATTCTTCCTCTCAGTCTTCTGTGAACTCTTTACCAGGATCTTAAGTCTCCTGGAGATTCAGAGACTAGAGATTATCGAAGTCCTTATAATATATGATGGAGGATACTTTTTAATGTTCTGGTGTTAACAAATGTCACTTGCCTTGTTTTTTGCAACCACAATAACAAAATGGTTGTGATGAAAGCAGTGCTCAAACACAGTCCTGTGGGATTTCACTTCTTTTGTCCCTACTCTCTACCAACCCGGCCTTGACAAGGAATCATTAATAACCATCCCCATGCTCCAGTTGTTGCTGAGGTACTCTTGGTAGAGCTTACTGCAGGTTTCCAAGATTATTGATTGATGTATCGGAAGAGAAGTCCCGAAGCTCAGCTTCCTAATGCCAACATCTGTCTCCCCCTCTTTATATTTTATCCTTAAAACAGCCCTGCTGAGAATGGCATTTGTTATGGTCCTAGGCACTTAAGAGTCAGTGACAATCTTTGCTGGCAGTTAGGGGGCTCAGCAATCTTTGCTGAATTTAATACAATTTAGAATCTTACAATAATTTATTCACAAATTACTTAGAATCTTAGACATTTGAGCATTTATTCATTTGTTGAAAATGCTTTCGTTATTTTCCCAGGTCTGTCTCTGGCCTGTGTTCTGACCCTACACGTGTTCCAGGGTAGATATTTGCATGGAATCTCGCAGTTTTTAGATAAAATGCTTTCCACGTACTATATTTAGCTGTGGCATAAAGAAAGAGTTATAGGTGTAACTTATGACACAGTGTGACCTTGAGAATGTAACTCTGTGAGTTTTTGATCCTACATATGTAAAATGAAAGAATAAATAAAATGCATTTCCAAAGGTGGTTATATTGATTTGATATTAACATAAGCAAGGAGTTTAGCCAGTGTCTGGCACATATTTAGTGTCAGTAAATATTAGCTCAATGAAATAAGATGATGTGTGATGGTAAAGTCCTATACATATATGGGTTGTTGTCATTATTTTTGACCTCTGTAGCTACCATTTATTCATTTGATCAAGAAATATTAATTGAGCACCTACAATGTGCCAGGCAACATTCTAGGTACTTGATACATTAGAGAACAAAACAGACAATGAACCCTGCCTCATGGAGCTCATATTCCAGTGTGTGTGGGGGCAGACAATAAAATACAAACGTAATAAATAAATTATATAATGTGTTTGAAAGCAATATGTGCTACGGAAAGAAGAAAAAGCTGAACAGAGTAAGGGGGACTGGGAGTGCTGAGAGGTTGCAATTTTACTAGGGGGTCAAATAGCCTCCTTGAGAAAGTGTTATTTGCACAAAGACTTCAGGGAGGTGAAGGAGTTAGCCGATAGATATCCAGGGGAAGAATGTTCCACGTAGAAAGAACCGCCAGTGACAAGATCCCAAAGTGGCAGCAAGTGTGATGTGTTTGCTCAGTACTAAGGAGGCCAGTGTGCCTGGAAAGAAGGGAACGGTGGGAGAGTGGGAGAAGAGGAGGTGAGAGAGGCAATGGGGACCAGATCACATAGGGCCCTGTGCATCATGGCAGAGGTCTGGATTTTACTCTGGAGGGAATGGGTGTCCACAGGAGGGCTTCCAGGGAGCGCTCTGGCTGTTGTGGGAGATTAGACCGGGGGTAGAGTATGTGAAAGGAGAATTAGGGACACCAGTTAGGAAGCAAGGGGCAGATGATTGTGGCTCAGAACACAGTGGAAGCTGTGGTGTTGGTGAGAGTAGATTCTCCCTACATTGTGAAGGTAAAGACAAAAGGAGTTCTTAACTGATTAGATGTGAGATATGAGAAAAGAGTGTCAACCTACAAAAACAAAAACCAGTTTAAGAGGCAAATCATTTATTTGGGATCAAAGAATTGCAATTTGGGGAGCACAGATTCAGGTAGAGACCCAAATACTGTCCAACTAGGGAGTAAAAGTCAGGGGCTTTTAAAGGCAAAGAAGGGAGATTGTACCAAGAATTTTAATTGGAGTTGGAAGCAGAAGCTGGTCTTGGCTAAACATTGATTGACTATTGATTATATCTTCAGGAAGTCCACAGAATCCTCAGTCTTTTGTGATCAGGATGTCCGTTCTCCTCCTGACTTCCCAGACAATTTCTGGTAAAACAATTGCTGTTTTGATCCGGACCAAAGGTTTGGCCCAGTCCAAGGTTCAAGACAGCAAAGCAGTTTCTCTGGAAAGGTAGCTCTGACTTCATTTTAAAATGGCTCTACTAAAGTCAATTTTGACAAGAGGAATCAAGGATGACTCCAAGATGTGTGTGTTTTTCTTTCTTTCTTTTTTTTGTGGAGGAAGATTTGCCCTGAGCTAACATCCGTTACCAATCTTCCTCTTTTTGCTTGAGGAAGATTCTCCCTGAGCTAACCTCTGTGCCAATCTTCCTCTATTTTGTATGTGGGTTGTCATCACAGTGTGGCTGCTGATGAGTGTTGTAAGTCCGCGCCCAGGAACTGAATCCCGGCAGCCAAAGCGGACTATGCCGAACTTAACCACTAGGCCATGGGGCCAGCCCCCCTACTCTGAGATTTTTATGCTGAGCATTAGAAAGCTGGAGTTGCCGTTAATTGCAATAGAAGGCTGCCAGAAAAATAAGCTTTAGAGGAAGAATCAGGAGTTTATTTTTGGACATGTTGCAGTAGACTGGGCAGGTATTTATTGATTCCTTTATTCTACAAACATTTACTGAGTGCATGCTATGTGAGGTGAGCTTTTTGTTGTTTTAAAAATTATTTTATTGAGGGCACATTGGTTAATAACTGTATAAATTTCAGGTGTACATCATTATATTTTGGCTTCTGTATAGACTGCATTGTGTTCACCACTAAAAGTCTAGATTCCATCTGTCATCATACATATGTGCCCCTCTACCCCTTTTGTCATCCCTCCACCCCCTTGTCCTCTGGTAACCACTAGTCTGTTCTCCTTTTCTATGTGTTTGTTTGTTTATCTCTCACATGTGAGTGGAATCATACTGTATTTGTCTTTCTCTGTCTGACATTTCTCTTAGCATAATATCCTCAAGGTCCATCCATATTGTCACAAAAGGCACAATTTTGTCTTTTATATGACTGAGTAGTATCCCATTGTGTGTGTGTGTGTATATATATATATATATATATGTAATATATTCTTTATCCATGCATCCATTGATGGGCACCTGGGTTGCTTCCAAGTATTGGCTATTGTGAATAATGCTTCAATAAACATAGGGGTGCATATATGTTTTCAAATTAGGATTTTCATGTCCTTTGAATAAATAACCAGAAGTGGGATAGGTGGATCATATGGTATTTCTATTTTTAACTTTTTGAGAATAAAATACCTAGGAATAAATTTAACTGAGGTGAAAGACCTATACACTGAAAAGTATAAGACATTACTGAAACAAATTGAAGAAGACATAAATTAATGAGGTGACTTTTGGAATGTCCCTAAGTCTTGAAGGATGGGGGCTGGTTGCTAGAGGAAACAACCCTGTGATTGGAGGGTTAGTATTTTCAGTCCCACTCTTCAAACCCAGAGGAGGGAAGAGGGGCTGGAGATTGAATTGATAGGCAATGGCCAATGATTTAATCAATATACCTATGAAATGAAGCCTCCATAAAAACCTGAAAGGATGGGGTTTGGAGAGCTTCTGGGTTGGTGAGGTGGAGATTTGGGGAGAGTGCTGCACTCAGAGGATGTGGAAGCTTCCTGTCCTTACCACATACCTTGTTCTATGCATCTCTTCCATCTGGCTGTTCCTGAGTTATATCCTTTTATAATAAACCAGTAATATAGTAAGTAAAATCTTTCTGTGAGTTCTGGGAGCCATTCTAGCAAATTCATGAACCCAAGGAGGGAGTTGTTGGAACCTCCAAACATTAGCCATTAAATCAGGAGCACAGGTGATAACCTGGGCTTGCAACTGACATCAGAAGTGGGGGGAGGGCAGTCTTGTAGGATTGAACCCTTAACCTGTGGAATCCAATGCTATCTGCATGTAGACTGTCAAAACTGAGTTGAAGTGTAGGACATTCGGCTTGTCTCTGAGAATTGCTCGTAAGCGTGGGGAAACCCTCTCCTCTAATTGAAACCGGGTGTTCGAATCATTAGACCTGAATACAGTTTTCTGACTCCCTAGATTTGGACGCTTTCTTATATCATGTAATTTGTGTCCTTGCAGAACTAACCACTTCCTCAGGGCCTGGGGCAGAGAATCCATGGGCACCAAGAACAACATGACTGAATTTGTGTTGCTTGGCCTTTTCCAGAGTAGGGAGATGCAGCATGTGTGCTTTGTGGTCTTCTCCCTCTTCCATGTCCTCACCATCATGGGGAACCTTCTAGTCATCATCACCATCAATGCCAGCAAGACCCTGAATGCTCCCATGTACTTCTTCCTCAGCCACCTGTCTTTTGCTGATATGTGCTATCCATCTGCTACCACACCCAAGATGATCGTTGACACTTTCGTGGAGCACAAGACCATCTCCTTCAATGGCTGCATGACCCAGCTCTTTTCTGCCCACTTCTTTGGTGGCACTGAGATCTTCCTCCTCACAGCCATGGCCTATGACCGCTACGTGGCCATCTGTAGGCCCCTGCACTACACAACCATCATGGATCGGCACAAGTGTGGCCTGCTGGCAACGGCCTCCTGGGTGGCTGGCTTCCTGCATTCCATCCTGCAGACCCTCCTTACAGTCCAGCTGCCCTTTTGTGGGCCCAACGAGATTGACAACTTCTTCTGTGATGTTCACCCTCTGCTGAAGCTGGCCTGTGCAGACACCTATGTGGTGGGGCTCATTGTGGTGGCCAACAGTGGCATGATCTCTTTAGTGTCCTTTATCATCCTTGTTGTCTCCTACATGGTCATCTTAGTGAACCTGAGAAGCCAGTCATCTGAGGGCCGGCGCAAGGCTCTGTCCACATGTGGCTCACACATTGTCACTGTCCTTTTGGTCCTTGTGCCTCCTATGTTCATGTACATTCGTCCCTCTACCACCCTGGCTGCTGACAAACTTGTCATCCTCTTTAACATTGTCATGCCACCTTTGCTGAACCCTCTGATCTACACGCTGAGGAACAACGAGGTGAAAAATGCCATGAGGAAACTGTTTGGGGTCCAGAGGACCTCGGGGAAGAAGTGACACAGCAGGGAACCTCATCCAGCCTGGAACTTGGGGGTCTTCCATCTTGTAGCATCTAACATGGGCTTTGCAGCTACAGTTTGAAGCTTGTAATGACAACAGTCCTCCTAGCTCTTTTCATATAATAATCCCACGTGTTCCTTCAATCCTTCATTCATTAAATATTTATTGAGTGTCTGCAATGAGTGAGGAACTGGGAATACAAATAAAAGTAAGATTTAATCTCTACCATCAAGGGGGTCACAGTCCAGGAGGCTCTTAGTGTAATACTTAAGGGCTCATTCAGAAAACCTGTGAGATCTGTGAATGAGGGAACCTCTTGGAAGTTCAGGTATCTCATCTATACAATGGATAATAGCACTAGATCATTCTTTTATGGTGGCATACACAGTGGTTGATGAAATTCATTCTCTTCTCTGTTACGACATTCAAGTCACTTTACTCTTCTCGCTTCATTTCATGCTCTTAGCAGGCAGATGAATAAATGAATGTGGGGAGGTTAAAGTGTTTACCCAAGGTTACACAATATGTCCAGAACAAGGTGGGGACTAGAATCTAGGTTCCCTAAGTCTGCTTTCAAGGCTCTTTCCACCTCAAGACTGAAGCCCTTTCTCCTGAAGTCCTGGTAACTACCAGATTGATTATTCACTCCTCAAATGTGTATTGATCACTCAGCATGTGGTAAGTCTGTTCTTTTTTTCTTTTTCCATCTGGGTTTGTATTTATTCAATACAAGTCCAGTGCTCAGCCCTTGCCCAGCGGTGAGCTAGGGGAACAAAACAAATAAAGGAGTGAGTGTGGATTGGGGTCAAGCTTGGCACAATGTGAGGGTGTACATGAAACACTGGCCCCAACCTTGACTGTCCACCACTGGCCCCCAGCTCCCCACAGGTTCCAGGTGGGGCCAGTGAAGGGGTCCATGAGGAACAGGTCTTGGATTTTCTGCTGCCTCCAACTCCTTTGTGCCCTCTCACCTTCCAGGAGACAGGACCAGAGACCAAACTCTCCATCTGGCTGGGAAGGTGGGGAAGGAAGGAGGGATGGGGCCAGTGCCCAGGTCTCAGGTCATGCCCTGGGGGTTTTCCTGGGTAGGAACTGGAGGTACAACAGAAAAGCAGACAAAATACTTGTACTCATGGAGCTTATATTTAAGTGTCTGATAAAAACTGACTCATTGAATTCTTCCAATATGTCAGATACTGTTCTAAGTGGTTTTAGTGAGCCTGTGCCTCTGGACTGAGCTTCACAAGAGTTTCTCAGTTTTGTTTTCTCCACTCTTAGGTGGGACAGCATGGCTACAGCTAATAGGAGTTGGGTGTTTTCCTTCCCCCAGGTCAGTTAGGCTCTGAGGATACCCCAGCAGGTTAGGTTCTGGTTGACTAGTTTTCCCTGAGGGCAGGCCTTGTTAAGAAGAACAGGTGTTCTGGCATATTTAAAAATGGTTCCTTTTCTGCCCCCTGCTGGAAGGAGGCCCAGACCGAGGCCACTAGGGGCCAGAACTCATTCACAGCTTCCTGTAGGTTCCAGAGCTAGTACTGAAGTCCTTCTATCTATTACCCAAGGCACCTGTGGGTGAGACTCTTCCCAGGTTCCTTGACATATGGAGCTGGGTCCCACATCTCCTGTAGAGGCACTTCTGTTCATGGATGGATGCTGAATTTTTGCTGTTGAATGAGGGGATTATGCCACCGTGATGCTGATATTACTCTCCATTTTCAAGCATTTGAGGTGGTTCAATCCTTTTGTTTTGAGGCTCCTTTGGGCTTTCCTGTTTAATTGTAGGAGCTCAATAAATATTTGTTAAACAGATGTTGTCTGTAGCATAGTCTCCCCATTATCTTTTATGCTGAATGCACTTATATTGTGTCAATGTATATTTTAAGGCATCTGGTCCAGAACTAAACTGAGTGGAGCTACCCCCCCTTTCTCTGAACGCCTTGCTTGTGTTGTCGCAGCTAGGGCTTCAGGACGCAGGCTGTGGTGGGAGCCCCTTACTCATGTGCACATTTGGTTTCCTCACTGAGAGCTACAGACAGAACATTGTTAATGAACTCTGAGTCACTGGATACCGCATGGGTAGATAACATCTAGTCTACACTGTCAAAATTCTCAGGGATTACCTCACCTACTGAGGGTAGAGACTTGGGTCCATTGAGAGTCAATTACTTACTTTGTCCTAGAATCCTGGAAAAAACATAGGAATCAAAGGAAAGCATTTTTTCTTTGCTTTAAGTAAAATTTTAAAATTGCCTACTTAATTCAAAAAAATAGTAACAGTCTAATTATATCACTTAGGATTTTAGATCATGTAGTTAGTTTTCAATTGTTGATAGTCACAACATAAAAAAAATATATTTTTTAGAAAATAAGTACAATATAAGCTGACAAAGAACAATTGGTAGCGTGCTGCAAACTCTCCATTCTTTTCCCATTTAGTATGTGTATCCTTTTAGGTGTGGGTTTCACTGCATATAACAGAAAAAAAAAGCAACTTATGGGATAGAACTACAAAAGCACGGAGGTGAAAAGTCCAGCACTGTTGTGGAGGTCCAACAATATTATTAGAAATCCAGACTCTGCCATCCTCAGCTGTAGCTTCAACTTCATGACCTGAAAGGGCTGCCAGTGCTCCCTACCAGTGCTGTCCAGTAGAACTTTATGCCATGCTGGAGAAGTTCTCTGTCTATGCTGTCCAATAGGGGAGTGGCTACTGAGCTGTTGAAATGTGGTTAATGAAATCAAGGAACTGAATTTCTAAATTTTATTTAATTTTAATAAGTCTGAATTTAAAAAGATCAGGGGTCTAGTGGATGCACAGCACAGCTCTAACATTTGATCGGTATTCCAGGAGGCAGAAAAGCAGAAAGGGGAGAGGGTGAACTGATTACCTTCCCTTTTACTTTCATCTTACGTGATAGAAGTTAGTCACATGGTTGCCCTTAATTGCAAGGGAGACTGGAAACTATAATCTTTACTTCTGCATGGAGTTATGTTCTGCAAAAAATCGGGGTTCTGTTGTGTTCCTAATGAGGATGGAGAGAATGCACGTAAGGATTTGCATATAGTCTCAGGGAGTCTATTATATACACAATTTCCCATGTAATTGAACACTTTTCATAAGCATGATTTGTGATTGCTTGGTAATATCATAGAGTCCACTTGTGGCATAATTTACTTAATCATTCGCCCATTTCGAGGCTCTTAGGTTCCTTTAATATTTTATTCGACAAGACTTAATGAGCGTGTACTGTTTGCCAGACATTGATGGAGAGGCTGAGGCACGGGGAGACTAGTGACTACTTGAATCCACGAGCGCTCCTTGGAAGGTACAATGGAGATAGTCTGGCCCGACTGTCATTTATATAGAAGTGGGACCAGGGGAGAGTGAGGAGTAGAGAGGTGAAATGATGTGGCTTAAGTTAGATGGTTATTCAGTTACTGAACTGGAGCTAGTGCCCAGTGTCCTGCTTCCCTGTCCAGTCCTTGTTTTCTTCTCTATTCATTCTCCATCTCATTCTCAGTAGTCCAGTCTGGAAAGACCCTTTATGTCTTCCCTTCAACTTTTTTTCTTACTACCTCATTATTGGGTGCAAAAAGCTTATAGAAATATCACTAAACTAATTGAAACAGATTTTGAACTTTTTCTAAGTCATAGTTTAATTGACCAAGTTTTACCTGAGAGAGAAGAAATTCCATGGGGAAGTTGTTCCCTTGATTATAGCATGTGGCTTAATTTATTTTAAAAGGTTCAAGGATCTAAGCATTTGATCATAACCCTTAGACTTTCAGTGGGTAGGCTGGTTTTCTGCATCAAAATCAGGACCTTAAAATCTGAGTTTTCTGCTTTCTGTGTCATTTGTTTATTGCTTATAAATCCAGAGATCAATCTGGATATGGATCTCCTGAATTTTCATTTTTTTGTGGTTCATCTCAGCCATTAGATACTTTCTAAAAGATCCCAGGAAGAGTAGTAATTTGATGTTGGGGACAAGGTCTGATCCTTGATTTGCAGTGGCAACCACCACCCAGTACCATCAGAAGGCAGCCTAGTGTTGTTGAAAGAGGACTGATTTCTGGGTTAGTATCCTGGGAAATATCTATTGTGTGGCCTGGGAATCCAATTAATCTCTCAGCCTCTGTCACTTACTCGCTAAACAGAGGAGGTTAGAGTACAAGGTCTCTAAATCTTTTCAGTACCAATCTTAGCTGAGTGTGATCTGCACTTTGCTCATTGGGGGCCTTCAGTGAAAAATCAGCTGGGGGTGTAACATTAGCCAAGGCACCTTACTTCTCCAGAGACTAGGATTCCCTGAGAGGAGTACAATGCTCAATCCCATCCCAGTTTTCCCAAACCAGATCATCTCCTTGAGTCATGATATATTCCAGCAGAGTGACTAACTTCATGCTGATTGGAGACACTTGAGTGAATTTGAGATCCATCTGATCCAACTCCTTGTTCTGAGGCAGAACAAAGCCACACCAGATTTTCCGACCTAAAGGTGGGTGATATGGCTGGAAATAAGGTACAGAGTCCTTAAGCAGCCATAGGATGTCGGGTAAGTCAGTTTCTCTCTTTGAGCCACATGTGTTCATTTGTAGACAAGGTGCTTTGTTTGGAGGGTTTTTTCCTAATGCGGGGGGCAATTAATTGAATTTATTTATTTGTTTTTATTGTAAAATATACATGACATTAAGTTTGGTGATTTTTAAAGTCCTTTACAATTTTGGGATCCTGTGAGGTACCATTTGGGATTGCCAAGTGGGAGCGTGTGACTGGGATGGAGGTTCCATTACTTCACTCTGACATCAGTCACATCGACAAGCCAAGCTCTCATATTTTCTCTGGTTGTTGTCTGCAGTCTATCCACATGCCCTGATCCAGAGTCCAGCAGGTTACCTGATGGACAGTCTACACACTCAAATGCTGATTTAGCCTTTTACACACTGGCCATCTTTTCTTTCCATGCTTCTAGATGAGGCGGCATTGTGGGGAGAGGAGGTATTTCTTAACATTTAAGTGGGAGCAATGATGGGAATAGCTGATGGCAGGTAGCAGAAAGAGAAATAAATAAAGAAAAGGGAGATGTTACAGAAAAGGAAAAGGTGGTTTTCAAAAAGAAAGCCTCTCAGGTATTCCACCCTTAGGGTGAAGCCTAGAAAAACTGGACCCTACACAATTCTCCTCTCTGAGGGAGCTCTCGGATTGGTCCTATTATATTTTCCTTAATTTCATGAGTGGATGAAAAATAGATTAAGTTCATGCCCAGATAAGAGGTATGTGTTTGTGTAGGCAGATAAATATACCTTGGACTTCTAATGAAAGGGCATATTTAATTTTAGCTCTTCACTTGTGTGTTATGTACCTAGAAATTGTGTAGGGTAGTGGTAAAGAGCACAGAATCTGTGGTTAGGCTGCTTAGAATGAAATCCTGGCTCCACTGCTGTGTAATGTTAGGTCAGTTAATTCCCTTTGTGCTTCTGTTTCACATATATAAAAAGTGATGATAATAATAATAATACCCATATCATAGGTTTGTTGTGAGACTTAAATTAATGTATATAGAGCACTTCTAAAGTGTATGGCACAGTAAGTACTATTGAAATGCTAGCTAAAATTATGAACCAAAATGCAATTAATAATAAAGATTTAAGAAGAATATTGCAGACAATGTTGAATGTTATTATAGTATATTTCTTAGTAGAAGATACAGACACGGAAGCTACAATTATCAAACCATCTGTTAATTTCTATAAAAGAAGTGTGATAAAGTGCTATAGGAGAACAAAGGAGAGAATATATTATTCCTATTGTAGTGAGGATCTTCATGCAATCTAGAAAAAAGGAATACTAAACACAGAGAAGGAGAAAGGACACCCTTGGTTAAGAAATAGCTGTATAATGTTCATTTAGGGAATGACGATTAGGGTGCAAAGATAGGCAATGGCCAGTTGAAGAGGGACCTGGAATCCCTGCTAAGAATATTGGAATTTATGCTGTGGGCAGTGGCGGGGGTGTGTGTGTGATATATTTTAGGTAGAGAAATATGATCAGATTTACATTTAAGGAAAATCACCAAAGTATTTACGATGCTCAGAGAAGAGAAGACACATATGTGTTGGAGTATTAAAGATAAGCTTCACTGAACACACAAGACTGGAATTGGGCTTAGAAGGTAGGTAGGGTTGAAGGGACAAGGAGAGGACATTTCCGATGAAGGGAGGCCCTGGTGGGAATAAACAGCGTGAGCTTGTGGAATGAGGGGAGGACCCTGAGTTGAACAGAGGTGAAGTTTAGTGGGTAAGAGTGTGATTGTTGAGGTGGCTCAGACTGCAGTCTTTAAAAGTGGGTCAGAGGAGTTCAGGTTTTTCCCTGGTTACTCCCAGGCAGTGGAGGATCTGAGGAAAGAAGGGCCAGGAAACAATTTTCTGGCTGCAGTGTGCAGGATAGATGTGATGGGAACATCTGGAGACTAAGGCACCTTGGTAATTTAGGCATCAGCTGACAGCGTGTAAGAAGGTGGTGGCCCCAAGAATGGAGAGGAAGTGCCCACAGGAGAGAGGGTCTAAAGATAAGATGAATGGGATGTGGTGATGCTTGGGTGTGGCAATGAAAGAGGATGTGGGTCATATATGGCATTCAAGCTACAGCCTGGACAGCTTCGAGGGTAATGGTGTCATCAAATTATCTTCCAGGTCACACTTGTCTGTAAGTCTACTATTACTCCTATAGCTTTGTCGCATCAGCTTCAACCCTAATCTCTGTCCAAATCGTTTCTTTGGACTTTGAGCACGTGGTAAAAGGAGAGTCTTGAGGAATCTCATGATCTCATCTTCTAACATTTCAGCTACTTGATTTTCCAAGGTGCTGAGGTGGTGCCAGGCATTCCCAACGATTCTGGGTGCCTGGCCCACAACACCGCTCCTGTAGGAAAGGGCATCACACTATGATGAATTTAGCAATACTGCTTGTGTTCATCATGGGTATCAATTTAATTTCTCTGCTGCACCCACCTTCCTGGCAACTGAAGCTCTTAGCTGAGCAGTTTCTTTCTTTTTTCATGAATTGCCAATCCCTTTTCTTCTGCAAAGATCCATTCCTCTTCTTTTGATTTTCTCCCCAAAAAATTATTTCTGTGACCCCTATTTGGTAGTCAAACAATCCTACCACAGCTTTGGTGGATATTTAGGTTGCTGTAGCTTTTTTTTTTCCTCTAAATCATTGTGGGAGACACCACTTGAGGGTTTGAGGGAACCAAGTATATCTTTTCCCTGTATGAATGCTGAGCAAGACAAAAGAATAGGGCATTTGGGTGGAGGGAAAATATTACTTTTGTTACAGAAAAATATGATAACTGAGATCATGGTTTATAATCTGGCCTTCCTGAAACTGAGCCCCAGATTTAGGCAAAGGCACATACCCGCTCATGGCAGCATTGAACCTTCCCACAGAGTACCCTGTCTCTACCCAACGGAGACAAAGGTTGCCCCTGGGGCAGAGTAGAAAGTGTGTTTCCTGCAACGTCTCACTCTAAGAAAAGGAGGAGAGACCCTTCATTCCTCATCTCTCCTTCTGAATTCACTCCACCTCCCCTGCAGCAGGCTGGGGCTAGGAGTGTGTTGCTGTAGCTTCCTCCACGTGCAAGGAAACATCAGCAGTGAAGAAGTTATGCTCTTCACCTCGCCTCTAACCAGTGACGCGCTAATAAATGTTTAACAACTGGCTCTCCTAAAGAAACAGCCCTGATGTATAGCCTTTGCTGATTTCCAGTGTGCTCCCACCAAGGCTGATTTCAAGCTACCAACTGATGGTGGAGTTGGGAAAAGATGCCTGTAACAGATTCTCGTTAAGTCGTTCTGAGCTGGCTCCAACACAGCACTACCTCCAACACTTGTATACTTATATTTATTGGAGGTAGAGGGTGTATATATTTGATATACACTATGTGTTTGCTCTTCAGAATGATATACCGATCTCCACTTCTCCAACTGAATATAAGACCGCTGATTTTCTCACCTTTGCCACTGTCCAATCCTTTACTTATTTTAAAAATAGTGTTTCTTATGTTGCATGAACATTTGTTTTATTATTAGTGAGTCCTAAAGTCATTTCATGTGTATACTGATCTTTTTACTTATTCCATGTGAATTGCCTGTTTATATCCATTTTCCATTTTCTATTGGGATACTTGTATGTTTCTCATAGATTTAGAAGATCATTTTTAATTGGGGTTATTAAGCCTTTTCATATAGATTTTAAATATCTTTCTCATTGTGTCACTTGTGTAACAGCTTTGTTGATGCTTTCTTTTTATTGTTTGTGTTCAAAAGATTTAGCTTTTTGTGTAATCAAATTTCTAACATTGATGCCAGATGTCTAAAGGCCTTTATATCTCCAAATTATGATCATATTAACTGATTCTGCTTCTAATTCTTTAAAGATTTAAATTTTTACTTCTAAATATTTAACTATAAATTAATTTTGATGTAAGTATCAAGTTGGGCGTCAAGTTTAATTTTTTTCAAATGGCCACCAATTGTCTTAATATCCTCTTTTGAATAATTTACCTTATTTCCACTTTCATATGATAAATTTCTTATACGATTATGTCAATCTCTGAGATTTATATAGTTATCCAATCATGAAATAGTATCAAATTGCTTTAACTATAGTCACTAAAAAATCATTTTCTGAGGGACAAACCAGCGTGATTAACCTTCTTTGTTAGTATGCTTATATGTGTTTTGGGATATGTTTCTTGCAGATGAACTTTTAAATAATTTTGTAAAATTATAAAGAAAAATTCTTTTGGATTTTGACAGAGGTTGCAAAAATTTGTAGGTAAACTTTGAGAGAGATGAAATATTTATTATGTTGTATTTTACTGTTTAAAACTTATTCTGTAAGAATTTTTTTGTGGTGGATACATGTTTTTCCATTTACATATGCATTCCTCCCCCAGTTTTATTGAGATATAATTGACATATAATATTGTATTAATTTAAAGTGTACAACATAATGATTTGATATATGTATATATTGTGAAATGATTAACACAAGTTTAGTTAGCATCCATCACCTCACTCAGTTATACTTATTTTTCCTTGTGATAAGAACTTTTAAGATCTCTCTTAGCATCTCTCACATGTACAATGCAGTGCTGTTAACTATAGTCACAATGCTGTACATTACATTCCAGAACTTTACTTATCTTACAGCTAGAAGTTTGTACCTTTTGACCAGCTTCACAGATTTCCCTCAAACCCGCCACCCCATGCCTCTGGAAACCACCAATCTATTCTGTTTCTATGAGTTTATTTTTTTCAGATTCCACATTTAAGTGAGATCATACTATATTTGTCTTTCACTGTCTGACTTACTTCACTTAGCATAATGCCCTCACGGTCCATATATGTTGTCACAGGTGACAGGATTTCCTTCTTTCTCAGGGCTGAAAAATATTCCATTGTATATATATACACCACATCTTCTTTATCCATTCATCCATGGGTGGAAACTTAGGTTGTTTCCTTGTCTTGGCTACTGTAAATAATGCTGCAATGAATATGGGGGTGCAGATATCCCTTTGGGACACTTATTTCTTTTCCTTCAGATATATACCCAGAAATGGAACTGTGGATTATGTGGTAGTTCTATTTTTCAGTTTTTGAGGAACCTCCATACTTTCTATATCAGCTGAACCAATACATTCCCACCAACAGTGCACAAGAATTTCCTTGTCTCCACATGCTCGCCAACATTTGTTCTCTCTTGCTTTTTTGATGATTGCCATTCTTACAGGCCTAAGGTGATATCTGATTGTGGTTTTGATTTGATTTTCCTAATGATTAGTGATGTAAAGCACCTTTTCATGTAATTGTTGGCCATTTGTAGGTCTTCTCTGGAAAAATGTCTGTTCAGTTCCTCTGCCCATTTTCAAATCTTTTCTTGCTATTGAGTTGAATGGGTTCTTTATATATTTTGGATATTAACCCTTTATCAGGTATATGATTTTGAAATATTTTCTCCCATTCTGTAGCTTGCCTTTTCATTTTGTTGATGGTTTCCTTTGCTGTGCAGAAGATTTTACTTTGATATAGTCCCACTTGTTTATTTTTCCTTTTGCTGTCTTTGCTTTTGCTGTCAAATCCAAACAATCATTGCCAAGACTGATGTCAAGGAACGTTCCCCTAAGTTTTCTTCTAGGAGTTTCAAGGTTTCAGGTCTTATGTTTAAGTCTTTAATCTATTTGTGTATAAGATAGGGG
Source organism: Tapirus indicus (assembly GCA_031878705.1). Classification (NCBI taxonomy): domain Eukaryota; kingdom Metazoa; phylum Chordata; class Mammalia; order Perissodactyla; family Tapiridae; genus Tapirus; species Tapirus indicus. The sequence goes on from CM062928.1 coordinate 15,341,869, forward strand.
TCCATTTTCTTTCTTTTGTATATGGCTGTCCAGTTTTCCCAACACCATTTATTGTATAATCTAAGCTACTTTGTCATAAATTACATACCATATGCATGGGTTTGTTTCTGGGTTCTCTATTCTGTTCCACTGATCTATGTGTTTATTTTTATTCCAGTGCCACATTCTTTTGATTATCGTGGTTTTGTAATATAATTTGAAATCGAGAAGTGTAATGCCTCCAGCTTCGTTCTTCTTTCTCAAAATTGCTTTGGCTACTCAGGGTCTTATTTATTTCCATACAAATTTTAGTCCTGCTTTTTATTTTTTGTGAAAAAACATCATTGGACTCATGATTGGAATGCATTGAATCCATAGATTGCTTTGGGTAGTATGGACATTTGAACAATATCAATTATCCCAATCCATGAGCATGGAATATCTCCCCATTTATTTGTGTCTTCTCAATGTGTTTCACCAGTGTCTTATAGATGTCAGTGTACAAATCTTTCTCCAATTCTTTTAGATGCAATTGTAAATGGATTTTTTCTTCTTAATTTCTCTTTCTGATAGTTCATTATTACTGTATAGAAGTGCAACTGAATTTTGTATATTGATTTTGTATCCTGCAACTTTACTGAATTCATTTATTTGTTCTAACAGTTTTTTTTTGGTAGAGTCTTTAGAGTTTTTTACATATATATCATGTCATCTGCAAATAGAGACAGTTTTACTTATTCCTTTCTGATCGGGATGACTTTTATTTATCTATTTTTTTCTTGCCTAATTACTCTGGCTGGAACTTCCAGTACTATCTTGAATAAAAATGGTGACAGTGGGCATCCTTGTGTTGTTCCTGACCTTAGAAAAGCTTTTTAGCTTTCCCCCATTGAATATGATGTTAACTGTGAGCTTACAATATATGGCATTTATTATGTTGATGTAGATTCCCTTTATACCCAGTTGTGTAATATTTTAATCATGAATCAATGTTGAATTTGTCAAATGCTTTTTCTGCATCTATTGAGCTTATCAAGATTTTATCTTTCATTTTGTAATGTGTATCACATTGGTTTATTTGCAGATGTTGAACCATCCTTGTAACCATAAAATGAATCCCACTTGAGCATGATATTTGACATTTTTCATGTATTGTTAAATTCGGTTTGCTAATATTTTGTTGAGGATGTTTGTGTTTATTTTCATCAGGGATATTGACCAGTAATTTTCTTTTCTTTTAGTGTCCTTGTCTGGTTTTGGTATCAGGGTAATGCTCGTTTGGTAAAATGACTTAGAAAGTGTTCGTTCCTCTTCCACTTTTTGGAAGAGTTTGAGAAGTATTGGTATTAATTCTTTAAATGTTTGATAGAATTTACCAGTGAAGACATCTGGTCCTGGCCTTTTGTTTGTAGGGAGGTTTTGGATTACTGATTCAATCTTCTTACTAGTTATTAGTCTGTTGAAATTTTCTATTTCTTCATGCTTCAGTCTTGGTAGGTTGTAAGTTTCTAGGAATTTATCCATTTCTTCTAGGTTGTCCAATTTGTTAGCATATAATTGTTCATAGTAGTCTCACGACCCTTTATATTTCTGTGGTGTCAGTTGTAATGGCTCCTCTTTGAATTATGATTTTATTTATTTGAGTCCTCTCTCCTTTCTTGTAAGTTAAGCTAAAAGTTTGCCTATTTTATCTTTTCAAATAATCAGTTCTTAGTTTTATTTTGTTTATATTTTCAAAAAATCAGTTTTTAGTTTCACTGATCCTTTCTATTGTCTTTTTAGCCTCTTTTTCATTCTATTCTGCCTTGATCTTTTTATTTCCTTCCTTATATTCAGTACTGTCTTAGTTTATTCTTCTTTTTGTAATTTCTCAAGGCGTAAGTTGGATAGTATATTTGAGCTCTTTTATAAATTCTTAACATAGACATTTATCACTATGAACTTCCCTTTTAGAACTGCTTTTGCTGCATCCCATAAATTTGTGTGTGTTGTATTTCCATTTGTCTCAAGATACTTTTTGATTTCTCTTTTGATTTATTCTTTGACCCAATGGTTGGTCAGTAGCATGTCATTTAATTTTACATACATTCTTTCATGTCCACCAGTAGAATTATATGATTTTCTCTGCATAAGTTTTCACATTTTAAAGTGCTCTTTATCAAAAAAATTTCTTGGCTTCTGTATATGGAATAGTTTTCAGCTGTGTTTTTGACTGGTAATTGCATCTTGAACTTTTTATTGTTGCTAGAGTTCTTCAGCTTTATTTTTGTTTCTTTCCCCTAAATTAAGATCTTAGGGGGTATTGCTTATGAGAAACAGAAACCCATTCAAATGAGGTTAGACAAGAAGGAATATTTATTTGAGGAATAAGGGGCTTTCTCTGAAACCCAAGTACATAATGGATCCAATTAGGGATTAAAAATTCAAGAATCAAGGATACTCTGATTCTCTGAGATATCATGACCTCTTTCTCTAGTATTTTTCTTGCTCCAGAGTACTATTTTTAAAATTGTTTTAAGGTTCAATAACTTTATTTAGTTTTAAACTTCAGCATGTGTCCTTACCTGAGGGATTCTGACACACAATACTTTGTTTCCAAGTGTCCACATGACTGACTTTTGTTTCCTATGCGATTATGGTCCTTGCAGTTTGGGTGTGTTTTTAGTTCTTCAAAAGTACATTTCCTAAAAATTTCAGTATGAAATCAGACATAAGGGGAAAAACAATGGGATAGCATGTACAGCAGGGATTCAATATGTTCATACTTTTTCCTCCTTATTTCTCATGGATCATATGTGGTGAAAAAGATTCCAATATGGCACCTTAATCTAGAGAGCATTGTTTTATCACATGACATTGTTAGCTTGAGTGTGTATTGTGATCTGTATTTCTTCTGTATAGTCTGGTCGGTGCATAGAGGTAAAAGAGGTGCTCAGTATGTATCTGTTCCAGAGGAGTAACTTACAGAGAAATCTTCACTGTTGTTATCATATATTTTGCTATTGGCCATCAGCCTAGAACCAGAACAAGCAGGCTGGCAAGCTACAACTGTGTTCTAGAGGACCAGCTCGGTGAGTTCAGGATCTCTCAGTAGTTTGAGCTGAGGAGCAAGAGGTATAAATGGAATAGTGAAATGATGAAGAGAAACTAGCAAATTGAATTCTCTCCAGAGAATTTCAACATTTTTCATATAAACATAGTTACTGAAGCTGCAAGACTGCTGAAGGAATGTGACGTGAGTTGAGGGCTGGTATAACTGGGTGAGGAAACAGTACAGAGGACCTTTTGGAAAGGGAAGAAGTACAGTGGGAAGATGATTCCCTGGGGCAGAGATGAAGGAAAGAAGGAATTTAGGAGAGAAGTGTGTCATGGGGATTCTCCAATAGGAGAGAGCTATCAAAATGCAATGAAGATAATAAAAATGTAGGCTGTGAACTTGAACGGACAAGAAATTCAGAATATCTTGGGGTGAATTAGAAAGAACCCTGGATTGAAGTCAGAAGGCCTGGTTCTGAGTCTGGGCATCCACTGTTTACTGGATGATCTTGAGTAAATAACCATTTCTCTGAGCCTTCATTTTCTAATATATAAACTTTTATTAGATTTCTAATATTAATGCCAAATGAGTACATATTTGCTAAATAAAGAGTTTGTGAAAAGTGTATATTGCAAAGTGGTTTACACTGTGTAAAGTCCTATAAATAAGGTGAATTATTACAATCAATGTTTGCTTTATTGCAGGCCCCTCAGTATCTCACATTCAGCTCATCTGAATGGATTCCATGGCGAGTATGAATAACGTGACTGAGTTAATCTTCACTGGCCTTTTCCAGGATCCAGAGGTGCAGAGAGTGTGCTTTGTGGTGTTTCTCCCTGTGTACCTGGCCACACTGGTTGGCAATGGCCTCATCATTGTGACAGTCAGCATAAGTAAGAGTCTGCATTTCCCCATGTACTTCTTCCTTAGCTACCTGTCCCTGGTGGAGATCAGTTACTCCTCTACCGTTGTCCCTAAATTCATCACAGACTTACTTGCCAAGATTAAAACCATTTCCATGGGGGGCTGTGTGGCTCAGATATTCTTTTTCCACTTATTTGGAGTCACTGAGACCTTCCTTCTCACAGTAATGGCCTATGACCGCTATGTGGCCATCTGCAAACCCCTTCACTATACAACCATCATGAGCCAGCTTGTGTGTCACCTTTTGGTGGCTGCTTCCTGTCTAGGTGGTGTAATACACTCCATGATTCAAATCCTTGTCACTGTCCAATTGCCCTTCTGTGGTCCCAATGTGATTGACCACTACTTTTGTGACCTCCATCCCTTGTTCAAGATTGCCTGTGCTGATACCTCGGTGGAAGGGGTTATTGTGTTGGCTAACAGTGGATTATTATCCATCTTTTCCCTCCTCCTCTTGGTGTACTCTTATATTGTCATCCTGGTCAACTTGAGGAACCATTCGGCAGAGGGGAAGCGCAAAGCTCTCTCCACCTGTGCCTCTCACATCATGGTGGTCATCTTGTTCTTTGGGCCTGCCACCTTCCTCTACATGCGACCCTCCTCCACCCTCACTGAGGACAAATTGGTGGCTGTATTCTACACGGTCATCACCCCCATGCTTAACCCCATCATCTACACACTCAGAAATACAGAGGTGAAAATCGCCATGAAGAGGTTGTGGGGCAAGAAAGTGAATTCAGGGGTGGAATAAAAATGAAAACATGAAAATTAGCTTGTGTAGGGTGACTAAATATGCATTCTGGTTCTAGTCAACTATAAGGAAGAGATCAAGTGTTAACCTATTCATATTTTTTGTTGTATTTTAGATGAGCCCCTTATATTGCATAATGTAAATCAGAACTTTTATAGCTGTCTGTATTTGGAGGATATTAAAAATTGAGCCGCATTCCTTCTTTTCTTCAGTGGTTTTTGGTGAAAAGTGCATAGACTTCATGAAGGGGTCACCTGGACTGGAATCCTACCCTATTATCTTCTACTTGTGCGACCTTGGGTTCATTCACTTTATCTCTCCATGTTAGCATGCTGTGGTATGTGGGATGATTGTGATATTTGGAGACAAACGTTTATGTTTTTTCATGTTTTTCTTTTTCCCTTTCTAGCAATGTGATCTCGTGGGAGTCCCAATAAGGCTTTTTTACTTCATTTGGTGCCCCCACCCCATCAATGTGATTATAATACCTGAAAATCTGCAGTAGGAGATTTATTTCATGGGAGTAGGGAATTGTTAGTTTGGAAATGTCTCTGAGAGATGAAATACAATAAAGCTACCATTAACCATTAATATTTTAATCTGAATAGTTTTATAAGAGCTGTTCCCTTCTAGACAGTCATTACTGGGCACTCAGGTGTGGCTTAAGTCAAATCCAGTTAATTGCCTGTTTATGTATGGCCTGCCAGCTAAGAAAGGTTTTTACACTTTTAAATGGTTGAAAAAAATCAAAGTAGAACAGTATTTTGTGATACCTGAAAGTTATATGAAATTCAAATGTTAGTGTCCATAAATAGCGTTTTATTGGACTACAGTCATGCCTGTCATTTTACTTTTTATCTCTGGCAGCTTTTGTGCTACAGTGGCATAGTTGAGTAGTTGTAGCAGAGGCCGCATGGTCTGTAAAGCCTAAAATATTTACGATGTAACACTTTACAGAAAAAATTTACCTGTCCCTGGCTTCAGTTGTAATGAAATTTGTTTCTTACGCAATAAAAAGTTGGAGGTCAGTGGTTCCAGGGTTGTTTTGTTAATTCTGTGATGCCAGAGCACCTAATTGGTGCCTCTTCAATTCTTTTGGCTGTTCCCTTTTGGCTTGACGATGCCTACAGCACCTCCAGGTACTATATGTTCACATGAGGGGAGGGAAGGGCTCTCATTTTGTTTTGGGGAATATTTCTTAGAAACTCCTCAGAACCATTCTTATTTTCTTCTTATTGATCAGAACTAGGTCACCTAGATGCAAAGGCAGCTGGGCTAGAGAGTACTGGCAAAAGGGAATGGGATTATATTATTGGCTCAGGCCCGGCACTGTGTTTCCTCTGGACTGGGCACATTGGTGCTTGAACAGCATTAAGGTTCTGTCATTAAGGAAGGAATGTCTGCCACAGAGAGTTTCTGTAAAGGCGATATCTTTGTGGGTAGTGTACCTGGGCATAGTGAAATTGTTAAGGGATTTGACTCTGGTGCCAGACTGACTAAATGGAACCCAGCTCAAACATGCAGTGACTGTACAACCTCAGGCAAGTGACTGAAACTTTGTGACTCAATTTCCTTGCCATGGAAGTTTTGACCAAGTGCAAGAACCGTTTTCCTTATTGTCAGTTTTTCCTTAGAGTGCACTCTGCTTTAATTTCCCTCTGGAGTGTATAGGGACAGGGCCCTGGGATGTGACTGTCCAGGAATTGTGAATAGGAACCAAACCATCCTTGGATTTCTTGACAGCAGGAAATGGGTCTATCACTACACCCAGATTTCTGGGCCAATTCACTGCAAATAAATTCCCCAAACAGCGATTTGCCAATACTGAAGTTTAGATTCATCAAAAACATATTTCTATTAATTCTTTATAACATTATAGCACCTATATTTTGCCAAGGCCTGCAATGAGCAATGTTTGAGGGGAATTTTTGTGTGTATTCATTTTAGTTTTTTTGGAAATAATGAATAGCAAGGATTTTGTGTATGTTGATTTCTCTCTTCCAATTAGTTTTCAATCTAGTCAACTGACTTTCCTACTTCTCTTCTTTCTTGGATTTACTTTGTCAAGAGAGGGATGTATGTATAGGTAGCAGATGAGGTTGAGTTTGGGAATGTTTTCACTTGTATTCACCAAGCCTTCATGTTTCAGATTGAATTATCAGCCCTAGTTCTTTACTCTTTCTTGTGTCTGTGCCCTTTTCCATTTAACTTTCTAGTTCTTTCCACAAAACATGGAATATACTTTTCCATTCCTTGACTTTGGCCTCAGCCATGTGACTTGCTTCGGCTAATGGAATGTATGTGGAAATGACAATGTGCCAGTTTGAACCTAGATCTTAAGAGGCCTTGTATATTTCTGATTTCCTCTTGTATCTCTGTCACTGTCATGAGATGATGGGGAGGAGCCGCACCACAGCCTGGGCTGCAGAATGACACACATGGAGCAGAACTTCTCCGTCTGACTTACCAAACTACAGCCTGAGGCAGAGCTGCCCCAGCCAACCTGTTGACCCAGGACTGTGAGAATAAATGCTTATTATGGCATGCAAGTGAGGATTTGTGGTTATTTGTTATGCAGCACAATCTCATCAGAGTTGAACTGACAAATATTTGTCAAACAGAGCAGGAAAGTCAGCAGACTGTGTAAAAGTGGTTAATATTTATTAGCCATGGTATGTTTATGTCACATTCTTTATAATGACTTTCTGAGTGTGAGCATTGGTGTGTCCTTCCTGCTGCCTGAAGGTTTTGCCCTTGATTTGAAGTAACTGGAGAGAGCGTCTGCAAATTCCTGCCAGGTTGGCATAACTCAATTCCTCTTTTATTCTTTATGGATTTGTTTATTTATAGTCATTGAATGTTGATTTTCTGTGTGCTTTACAATTTGAATATTTCAATGCTTCTTAATTAAGGGTGAAAGAAGTAGAGTATATTGGAAGGGGAAGTGTGACTTTGGTGAATTAATAATTCAGTGGATTGGTCATTTTCTTAGTTAAATTGTTGAATTGGTTAATTCTGTGAATTAACTATCAGCAGTTCAGTTATGTGGAAAATTTGTATTTAGTGAATTGATTATAGGTGAATTGCTCTGCTTTACTACCTAGTGTGATGGGAGACAGATGGTAGCACTCAATAACTAGTGAGTGAAGATACACTGTGGTGTTAACATTATTTATCTTTATCATCTGGGAAAGGCTTGAGATAGATATGGGATAATTTGTACTCAGGAAAGAACTTTCTTGTGAATTATATTTAGTTGAAATATTAGAAGCCATGTTAATGTATTATCATGCAATGAAAAATACAAACTTTCCAAACTGCATTGAAATACTCAGAGACCATAATTGGGTTTATTAGTACAGCAATTTATATACCTTATATTTGTATAACACCTTATGTATATTTCAAAGCCCTTTCACATCCATTATTTCACTGGAGTCTCATAAAAACCCTGTGATGTCAATAAAAAGTGAATTAACTATTCTCAGTGTACATTTCTGGAGATTGAAGCATCATTTAGGTTAGATTTTAGCTGCAAGAAACAGAATATAAATCAAGATAGAAGTCAAGCATTAGACAGTTGGGTATAGAAAGGGTCTCTATTTTGTTTCTCCATCTTTTATAGCTTCCATTCTCAGGTTGACCTCATGCCCGAGATGGCTACTTTAGCTCCAGTAATAATGACAGCATTCCTGGAATTAGGAAAGAGAAATAAACAAAATAAGTGCATGTCAAGGGAGGCTAGATAATGCACTTTTTTTCCAGGTGGGTAGGTTCCCAGATAAAAACTCAGAGGTCCTAATGCTGTAGAAGAAAGAAGAAGAAAGTGAGTTTTGGGGAAAACAGGGAATCTCTGCTCAGGAATAAATCAAGCTCAAAGCCTGGGCACAAATTCAGGTATTCTGACTCCTAGACCAGATATTGCCTCCATTGTAGTCCCCCATCCAAGCTAGGTTTAGTTTTTCAATTGAGGTAAAATTTATCTTCAGTGAAATGCACAGACCTGAAGTGTAGGATCCAATTAGTTCTGATAAATTTATATATCTACGTAACCAACATCCAAGCAAGATGTGGAATATTTTCATCACCCAGCAGCTTCTCTCATGACCCCTTGCAGGTGATCCCCACGCCCCATGGGCAACCACCATCCTGTTTCTATCACCATGGATTAGTTTGGCCTTTATTAAGCTCATATAGATGGAATCATAAAGCATGTGCTCTTTTGTGTCTGGCATCTTTCACACTACATACTGACTTTGACATTCGTCATGTTGTGGATTACAGTAGTTCTTTTATTTTATGAGTAGTACTCCATTCCATAAATATAGCACAACTGAAAAATCTAATCTCTTGTAGATAGACATTTGGATTGATTCCAGTTTTCAGCTGTTATGAATAAAATCTACCAAAACATTCTTTGACATTCCCATTTTTTTTAAAAAAAAGCTTAAACTGATAGAGTCATTTATTAATTTTATGTGCAAAATAACCTTTTGCAAGGTGGACCGTGTGTAGATATATTCCTAATTCTACAAGATCCTGTACGTCTTTTATAATCATGGGGTTTAATTAGAACTGGAGAGTTGAGACCATAGTCAATAATCTGTAACAGGTTGGGAAATAAAATCAACCTCTTATGACAAACGCAATTTATAACTCTAGGTGAACACAGTTTTATACCACAAATATTTTAACAAATGTAGTTTCCTACAACAAACATTCATAGATTCACATTGAAAAATGTATCTTCCTTAGATTTATTAAACCATCTCTTTCAATATAGAAAAGATTTTGACTGACAGACTTCTACAGAAACTCAACTTCATGATAAGTTACAGAATAAATATAGGTTTTAGTAAAATATTTGGAGCTTTTAAGTAATTATTTGCTAATTTTGCCTTCCCTGCATTTATTTCTATATAAATAATGCTCAATTCAGTGTGTTTGTATTCTCAAAACAATATTATAACCTTTAAAAAATCTTAACATGTTTCATCATAATTTTCCTGTTAATCTTTAGTTGAAACTTGGCGTCTTGTTACAACTCTAATTTTAATCAAGGAGAATTAGTGACATTTTTGAGCGCTGGTATAGAGCACATTTATCTTACAAACTGATGTTATGGCATTTGTAAAACCCTTTATTACAGAAAATTTAATATATATACAGATGAGGTCAAAGCAGGGTAATGAACTCACATATACCCAACACTCAGTTTCACAGTTATCAATTTTGGGCAAATTTAGTTTCATCTAATCAGGGATCTCAACAATAGCACTATTGACACATTGAGTCAGATAAATCTTTGCCATGGGGGGCTGTCCTGTGCACTGTAGGACATGTCATAGCATCCCTGGCCTCTCCCCACTGGATGCCAGTAGCACCTCTTCCCCACCCAGGTTGTGACAATGAAAAATATCTCCAGATATTGCCCGATGTCTTCTAGGGGAGAAAATAGCTCACATTTGAGAACCACTGATCTATGGCCTCATCTATACCAAGGCAAAGAGAAGTGCTGTTTGAGTTTCCCACACTTGTGGCCCATATTCCTTGGAACCATCCTTTGAATGGTGTCATTTCGTGTAAGGTCACATGATCGAGTTTGTGATGAGCAGGAGCTATATCTAATTGACCTCTGAACAGCATAGAGCCCCGTACCGAGTAAGTACTCTGTGAGCATTCGGTGAATTTAATTTTTTCATATCTATTGATTTCTAAAGTTATGTTACCTACAAGGAAGTTTAAGATTTTTATTATCCAGGTTCTGCTTCCCAGGAGGTAATCTGCCTGATTAGGAAGGTGAAACATACGGCTCTCTGGGGTCCAATCTTCTCTCCTTTGATCATCATACCTTCCCCACTGGTGTCTCTCAAGTAGAGTGAATTCAGGATTGAGCTGCCAGAATTCTTATTTCTCTGTGGAATACTTGGGAGGCAAATCTACTTTACTCTTTTTAAAAATCAGGTAGAATAGACCCAGTGGCTTAATCTCAGCATTCTTAAACCCAAGGCTGCAGGGGGAGGAGATCCTCCACGTGGTGACTCCTGAGAACTAAGAACTCTGATGGGTCATTGGGCCTTAATGCTTCCTGGTTGGCTAACTGAGAAACCTGCATGAGCTGAGGGCTGTTCTCAGGGCATTATTTGCATCTCTGTGGTCCGACTATAAAAAGGAATTGTGGTGAGAACAGCAAAGTCACAGAAACTTTGGGGTGAGTTTTATTTTGTGAGCATGTGCTTCTTTTGCATGATGACCGCAGTTCCAATTTGAAAACAAAGGGGATGTTGCCACGAAGCACAAGGCATTTCACAAAGTGCTCTCACATTGGTCTGGTCTTCGTCGGAGGCAAGCACAGTATGGGAATGGGATTCAGGGATGCAGAAGGTGTGGTCTCTGTCCTTGGAGACCTTTGTTCTTCCAATATTTATTGAACACCTACAATGTACTAAATACATTGGCTAGGGCAGATCTGCATTCACTTTTCATTCTATTTACCATCACTGACTGCTATTTCATTGAGTCATTTCAGTAAGCACTGGAGATGGAGTGGTAGTGAGATATAATCTCTGCTTCAGGAAGTTCACAGTTTAGTGGGACAGATGATCACATACAACAATCACAATTCAGTGTGAAATTGCTGTGATTCCAAAATGTCCTGAGAGAAGAGGTCCACTGACCGTGAGGGTCTATGGATTGTGGAGATGGATTTCCTGTCTCTGAGAAGACTCCAAGTTTGCACAGAGGATGGGAACTTAAGTTCTGCTGGGATGAGCTGGGAGTGGGATGTACGGCATTTACCGTGATGTAGATATCATCTCCATGCTACAGTGTGGAGCTTGAATCTCTGAAAAATTAAAGAACTTTCTACATATCACATAGATACTACCCGAAGAAACCTGGATATAAGCCCAGGAATCATAATGATAGCAGTGCTTTCTTCCATGGAGAGCTTCTTGTTAAAATTCCCCAGCTGATCTGAGAGTTTAGGGCTTGTCTCTGCCCTCCATTTGCCTCTGAAATTGCAAATTTTATCAGTGATTTCCTGCTGGCTCATGGTTGTCCTTAATCACCTGAGCCTGTCCCCAATCCCTGAAGGAAAGGAGCTTTGCGGCATGAGTGGACGTCATATGACTCAGTCTCAGGTGCTCTGGAGTCTCACTGTACAAGGGGCTGTGTTGATACACACAGATCTCAGTCACCTTGGACAAAGTCCATCTTGGACAAAGTCCAGACTGTCTGCAATTCTCCCAGTGCACATGACTGGTCATGCCCTGAGATGTTGGAAGCCTGGACTGCAGAGAATATGTGTTAGAGCCTGAGTGGGCACTCTGGGTGGAGAGGAGTTTTGTATTTCAGTTGCTGCTGGGGGGCATATGATTGGAGGAAATAAAGGTATCAGTAAGGAGGAGATTTGTGCATAAATTGAGCTAGATCTTTGGAAATGGACAAGATCATCAAGTGACCAGGTGCAGAAGCAGAGAATTAGGAGGAGAAAGCAGAAATAAGAGGGGGCACTGAATGTCAAGGGACATCTCTTCTGAAGACTCTGAAGAGAAGCAGAGTGGTGAGAATGCTCTTTTGCAAACTAAGGATGGAGAGTGAGCAAAAGGATGAAGGAAAGTGGCAGATAAAAGTCTGTTAAAAGCATTCAAAGACAACAGAGAGACATATAACATGGAGACAGGAACACTATCCTTGCTGCCCCACATCATCCAACAAGGCATTCATCTCCTAATAGATCTCCCCTCCTCTGGTCTATTTCCACTAGTCCAACCTGTATATACAAAGTGATGTTATTTTCCAGTTGACTAACATTCCTGATGATTCCCCATTGTCTATAGGATAAACCCCAAAGTCCATAACCGTCCTTCATGGACTGGTACCAGATTCTATGTCTAGCTTTATCATTGCCATTCTCTCCTTTACTCCAGCCACACATGGATGAATTTTTATAGCTTTGTGTGCTCTTCTGCCTTTTTGGAATACTCTTCCCTTCTTGTACACATAACAAACTCATACTTATCTTTCAATAGCCAACTCACAAAATTCTCAGATATGCAAGGGACTATTATGTAATTCACCCTCTTAATGAAGGAGTCTCTTATTTTATATCATTTCAGATCACCCCACCCAATTACTGCCTCCCGGTGGTGACCTCATGGCTGACACACGCAATGTGACTGAATTCATTTTTCTGGGACTTTCCCCCAATCAGGAAGTGCAGAAAGTTTGCTTCGTGATATTTCTTCTCTTGTACACAGCAATTGTGCTGGGGAATTTCCTCATTGTGCTCACTGTCATGACCAGCAGAAGTCTTGGTTCCCCCTTGTACTTCTTCCTCAGCTCCCTGTCCTTCGTGGAGATCTGCTACTCCTCTACTACAGCCCCCAAACTCATCTCAGATTTGCTGGCTGACAGGAAAGCCATATCTCTGTGGGGCTGCATGACACAGCTTTTCTTCATCCACTTCTTTGGTGGCGCTGAGATGTTCCTGCTCACCGTGATGGCCTATGACCGCTATGTGGCCATCTGTAAGCCTCTCAACTACACCACCATCATGAACCAGCAGGTGTGTGCTGTCCTGGTGGGAGCAGCATGGGTGGGGGGCTTTGTCCATTCCTTTGCCCAAGTCCTTCTCATCTTCCACTTGCCCTTCTGTGGCCCCAATGTGATAGATCACTATTTCTGTGACCTGCTTCCCCTATTCAAACTTGCCTGCTCTGACACCTTCCTCATTGGTCTTCTGATTGTTGCCAATGGGGGGACCTTGTCTGTGATCAGTTTCATGGTCCTGTTAACCTCCTATGTGGTCATCTTGGTCCATCTGAGGACTCGAAGCTCTGAGGGGCGGCGCAAGGCCCTCTCCACCTGTGGGTCCCATATCACCGTGGTTATCTTGTTCTTTGGGCCTTGCATCTTCATCTATCTGAGGCCTTCTACCACCCTGACTGTGGACAAGATGGTGGCCGTGTTCTACACGGTGATCACCCCACTCCTCAACCCTGTCATCTACTCCCTGAGAAATGCAGAAATGAAGAAGGCCATGAAGAGGCTGTGGATCAGGACAGTGAAACTAGATGAGAAATAGAGGCTGAGTCTTCATATTGATCCTTGGGTTTAGAATGATGCTGAGTCCAAACTGAAGCGTGGAGTGAGATAAACCACAGTTCACAGGACTTGATATGTCTAGAGCTGTTCTAACTGGTTCCCATCTTCAACAACTTCATTGTAATCACTTGAAAAATATTTCCTCTTATCGATCGATGTACTATTACTTAACTTGCCATTTTTCTGTTAGATCATTTAAAATTTTTTACTATTATAAATAACACTGTGGTAAGTATCTGTGATTTGAAATCTTTAAAAAACTTTAAAAAATCTTAAAAAAAAATCTTTAAAATCTGATTTTTTAAAAAACTCACTTGCTATAGTAAATTTACTGCCTTAAAAAGTATAACAACTTTTGATGCAAGTGCTAAATTGATTCTCAGAAGAGTTGTAACAATTCTCCTTCCTAGTGAAAGTGCGCGTCAAAGAAAGAACATTGTCATCAAACATTTCTTGGAGAGAATAAGAATTTAGGTTGTCTCAAAGTATCTCCCTATGAGATACTTACTCATTGCAAAAGGAAAAGTGTAACTTTATCATGGAGAAATCTGGAAGACATTCCATTAAACAATTACTCCAGTTCAACATCATCAGTGTTGAGACTGGAGAGGCACACAATATCACTACTGTGGGATTCCTACCCAAAATACATAACCTGTGTCTAATTACGAAAAAAACTCAGGCAACCCCAATTGAAGAAATTTTGCAAAATTACTAGCCTGCGTCTTCAAAAGTATCAAGACAAAGAATGAATGAAGAATTTTTTCTAGATTAAAGGCGGATGATAACTAAATGCAACCTGTGGTCCCTGGTTGGATCCTGTACTACATGAAAGTCATTAGTGGGCAAAAGCTCTGTCGGTGAGATAATTGAATTGTGTCAAAGTTTCATTTCGTCTATTTGATAATTGTGCTGTGTTTAAGTCAGAGAATGTCCTTGAATTTGGGAATTACTCACTGAGGTATCTGGAGGTAAAAGGGCATTATGTAGGCAACTTTCAAACATTTCAGAAAAAATTCTGTTTATCTATTGAGAGAATAAATGATAAATAAATATGGCCAAATATTAAGGGAATTGGGATTAAGGGTTAGCAGGAATTCTTTGTATTATTATTGCAACTTATTTTGTAAGTCAGAAATTGTTTTAAAATGTGATTAAAATATTTTGAAAATTTGATAGACATCCATCTTACTGTAGTTTAACTTGCAATTTCTTTGTTTTTTTTTTGTGTGTGTGAGAGGATGTTTTAATATTTAGTTAGCTTTTAGTCTTGTATGCAGTTTTCAATATTTAAAAGCTTTACATTTTTTCTCCAGTTTTACTGAGATACAATTGACACACAGCACTGTGTAAGTTTAAGGTGAGCAGCATAATAATTTGAGTTATTTATATTATGAAATGATTGCCACAATAAACTTAGCATCTGTTGTCTCATATAGATACTAAAAAAAGAAAAAATTATTTTTCTTTGTGGTGAGAACTCTGGACCTAATCTCTTAACAACTTTCAAATATATCATACAGTGATGTTAACTATAGTCATCATGTTGTACATTACATCCCTAGTACTTATTTATCTTATAATTGGAAGTTTGTGCCTTTTGGTCACCTTCCTTCGATTACATCCCCTGCCTCCGGTCTCCCCACCTTTGGTAACTGTAAATCTGATCTCTTTTTCTCTGAGTCTTTTTTTTAGATCACATGTATAAATGAGATTACACACACAGTATTTGTCTTTCTCTGTCTGGCTTTTTTCAGTTAGTATAATGTCTTCAAGGTACATTCATGTTGTCACCAATGGCAGGATTTTCTTTTCTATGGCTGAATGATATTCCATTGTGTCTGTGTGTGTGTATAAACATATATATCTTGCAATTTCTTTATCTATTCATTTATTGATGGACACTTAGGTTGTTTCCATGTCTTGGCCATTGAGAATAATGCTGCTATGAACATGGGGGTGCAGATATCTCTTCAATACAGTGTTTTCATTTTCTTCAGAAAATGGAGTGGCATTGCTGGATCATATAGTAGGTCTACTTTTAATTTTTTGAGGAGCCTTCATACTGTTTTCGATTGTGGCTGTATCATTTTATAATCCCACCAGCAGTGCACAAGGGTTCCTTTTCTCCTCATCCATGCCCACATTTAGTATCTCTCTCTCTCTCTTTTTTTTGGCTCTTTGGTTTGTTTTTTTTTTTTTTTGCTGAGGAAGATTAGCCCTGAGCTAACATCTGTTGCCAACCTTCCTCTATCGTGTATGTGGGGTTGCCGCTGGAGCATGGCTGCTGCCCTGTGGTGTAGGTCTGCACCCAGGAATGGAACCCAGGCTGAGGAAACAGAGTGTGTTGAACATAACCACTAGGTCATGGGGCCAGCCCCATCTCTTGTTTTTTTGATGATAGCTATTCTAACAGGAGTGAGCTGATATCTCATTGTGGTTTTGGTTTGTGTTTTCTTATGATTAGTGATGCTGAGCACCTTTTCATGTACCTGTTGGCCATCTATATGTATTCTTTGGAAAAATTTTTATTCAGGTCCTTTCCCCACTTTTAAATTGGATTTTTTTTTTTTTTGGCTACTGAGTTGTATGAGTTCTTTATATATTTTAGATGTTAACCCTTTCACGTACGTGCTTTGCAAATATTTTTTCCCTTTCCGTAGGTTGTCTTTTCATTTTGTTGATCATTTCTTTTGCTGTGCATAAGCTTTTTAGTTTGATGTAGTCTTACTTGTTTATTTTTGATTTTGTTGTTTGTGTTTTAGGTTTTAGATCCAAACAATCATTGCCAAGACCCATGTCAAGGACCTTTTCTCCTATGAGTTTTTTTTCTAGGAGTTTTATTGTTTCCAGTCATACATTTAAGTTTTTAATCCATTTTGAGTTAATTTTTGTGAGTGGTGTAAGATAGGGGTCTAGTTTCATTCTTTTAATTTTTTTGACATACAGAAGTCTTTGCTTTTTATGTAGTTAATTACCATTATTTTTTATGACTTACAGACTAGTCAGGGCCACACTATTTCTTATTATGGAAGCTTTATGGAATATTTTAATATCTGGAGGGCTAGTCCCTTCTTGTTGCTCTTCTTTTTCAAAGTTCTCCTGGGTATTGTTTCTCCACATGAACTTTAGAATTAGTTTTACTTCTTTCCCAGCTCCGTATTTCCCCAAAGTAAACTGTTATTATTTTGATTGCTATCATATTACATTTACAAAGGTATTTAGAAAGAATCAACATCTTAATGATATGAATCTTCCCATCTATAATCATGGTTTGCCTTTCCATTTGCTGACATCTTCTTTTGTGTTCTTCAGTAGAGTTTTAAAATTACCTTTTAAAAATGAGTTCTTTTTATTTTCCAGCTTTATTGAGATATAATTGACAGAAAACATTGTGTAAGTCTGAGGTGTACAACATGATTATATGATACAAGAATATATTGCAAAATGATTACCACAACAGGGTTAGTTAACACCTCCATCTGTTCACATAATTACCATCTTTCTGTGAGAACATTTGAGATCTCCTCTCTTAGCAAGTTTCAAGTATATAATACAATATTATTAACTATGTCACCATGCTGTACATTAGAGCCACAGAACTGATTCATCTTATCACTGAAGTTTCTACCCTTTGACTAACATCTCCACATTTCTCTCTTTTGCTGGCAGCTATCAATCACCAATTTACTCTCTGTTTCTATTTATTTTCAATAATTCACAAATTATTCTCTTAATGGTATCCCCTAGTTCACATAGGCTTTCTTCACTCCTTTTTTTCATTCATTTTTCTTTCTTTTCCTCTGACTGGATAATTTCAAACCTCCTGTCTTTTACTTCATGGATTCTTTGTTCTGCTTGATCCATTCTGTTGTTGATGATCTCTATTGAATTTTTAATTTCATTGATTGTATTCCTCAGTTCCAGAATTTCTTTGGCTCTTTTCCATAATTTTTATCTCTTTGTTAAACCACTCATTTTGTTTGTGTATTCTCTTCCTGATTTTGTCTGTCTTTCTGTGTTTTCTTTTTGTAACTTACTGAGATTCCTTAAAACAGCTATTTTGAATTTGTTGTTGGGTAAATCACAGATCTCCATGTCTTTGGGGTTGGTTTTTGAAAAATTATTGTGCTCTTATGGTGTAGTCATTTTTTAAAATTTTTCATGTTCCTTGAAGTCTTGTGTTGTCATCTTTGCATTTGACATAACAGTCATTTCCTCCAAGCTTTACTGACTGAATTTCATTGGTATACAGCTTCCATCAGCTCTGCTTTTTTTTGTGTGTGTGTGTGAGGAAGACTAGCCCTGAGCTAACATTTGTTGCCAATCCTCCTATGTTTTTTGCTGAGGAAGATTGGCCCTGGGCTAACATCCGTGCCCATCTTCCTCTACCTTATATGGGATGCTGCCACAGCATGGCTTGACAAGCTGTGTGTCAGTCCGTGCCTGGGATCCGAACCTGCGAATCCTGGGCCACCAAATTGGAGTGTGTGGACCTAACCACTATGCCACTGGGCCAACCTCTCTGCTCAGATTTCTGAGGCTTTCTCAGATCTTTTCTTTGGGTACCACTGCCCCACACTTCTTGCTCCACTTTTTTTTTCACTAGAATATTTTTTAACCCTTATCCCTAGAGGTAGAATCATTTTATCCAATATCTGAAACAGAAGCTTCCAGTTCTTGTTATTACAGTAACTCCTGATGGGACCTTGCCCCTCCCACCTTCAGTACCATCTACTCCTTGCAAAGGGACCACAAAGTGCATGGACAGCTAATCGTGCAGATGTCACCCACAGCCATGGCCCCATGCTCGCCCCTTGCTGTGTGCATGGCCTCCCCACTTACACGCCAGTACACGTCACATGGTGGCCGCAGATAAGTTTACAGTGTGCATGTGAGGCTCAGCTGGGGCTGCATCTTCAGGCAGGGTCTGCCGCTTGGTCCCAGGGTCCCAGGTTCTGGGGGTCCCACGGCTGCTCTCAGCCAGCTCCCTTTTCTCAGTGTTTGATCTCCAGGATGGGGGGGTTGTGGTGCATGATAATGAGGCTAATCTTGTCCAGGGACTGCCTCAGCCAGAAGTTGATCTCCTCCTGCTCCTTTAGGGTTTCCGCGAGCTCTTCATGCAAGGCTGTGTGCATTTCTGCAGCCAGGGACTGGGCTTTGGTCTGGTGACAAAGAGGTTCTTTGCTATATAGAGGCTAAGGCTCAAGGTCTGTCCATTTGCATTCCCATTCTGATCCCGCAGCTTAAGAATTCTTGAGCTTGTATGCTTTCTCTCAATTCTGCAAAGAAAAGCCAGACTGCATGCTGACAGCCACCCATTTGCTTTCTGTAGGCCTGTGCTGAATGTTCAATTTTTGGGTTCCTTCCAGTTAGACCTGCAGATTTGGGGCAACTTTCTGTGCATGCTCACTAGCTGTCTAGAAAAGCTTGCTCTCTCCATCATCAGGGGTATGCACAGTGCTGGCCATGGTATGAGGATGTGTGTGGTAAAGAGTTCAAAACTCTGGGGGTGTCCATGGGCCAGTTGGGGGGATTCACAGGCTAGGCACCCCCAGCAGCTAAGGTTGGGGA
This sequence comes from Tapirus indicus, assembly GCA_031878705.1. Taxonomy (NCBI): domain Eukaryota; kingdom Metazoa; phylum Chordata; class Mammalia; order Perissodactyla; family Tapiridae; genus Tapirus; species Tapirus indicus. The sequence goes on from CM062928.1 coordinate 15,361,242, forward strand.
TCCTGATGGAGTCTGTGGTGTGGCTTGTAGTATCCACATCACTTTGATAAGTTCCTCTTTGAGCCCTGTCTGATTTTCTTCCAGTGGCTCATGCCCCCTCAGTCCTGCAGCTCACAACTCAGTGCTCTCACAGAGTGAGAGAGAAACGGGCCTCTGGAAGATTCCTGTGTGGATAGAGAGGCTGGGTGCTCACTCCCATGCTCTCACTTTCCTCTGTTGGGCTAAGTAGGGCTCTCTTGGCACTGAGCTCTGCCACCAGGGGAAGAGGTGACATGGGTAACATCAAACTTTTCCTCTTAGCCTCTCCAATGTGTCCCATCTTGGATTTTTTTTTGTACAACCTTGTTCTGTAACTTCTCCACTGGACTCCTGGAGTTCCACAAAGGCTCTCTCATCCACGGCTGATTGTCCAAATTGGTGTTCTCCACGGGCTTCTGGACCACAGCTGGCAGGGCCTGGAGTAGATTCATGAGCCACTTCAGAGTTCACAGTCAGGACTGCATTCTGTACGCCTATTGTGTGGTGCATACATGGGCAAGATTCCTCCCAGGTCCCTTGGCGTGTGGTGCTAGTGACCAAACCAAAGCCAAATGGGCTGTAGTCAAGTCCTCTGGGATATGGAGCTATTTCCAATTCTGTAGCCAGGACCACAGTCAGTAAGTCAGTCGCCTGGGTGCCGGCCTGTCTTCTCAAAATGGCTCTTCTCCTTCTTGGACTGAACTGGGTTTTCTCACCCTCCTACCTGGATCCCACAAAGGCACTTTTGTCTGTGGATGGATGCCAAAGTATTGTTGTTGACAGAGGATATGAGAGGCAGGCATCTTATTCTGGATCTTGCTGATGTCAGTCCCTTAAAGTTTTTTTATTACATAAGTCATATACATTTTATGTCAAATTTTATCTGTCCGTCTATCTATTATAGGGAACTGATTGCATTCTGTAAGTATGAAAGCCACTGATTCTACATATTTTTTTTTTGCTGCACATATAAACGTTTCCATGCAAATAAGCACTGAATTTTCATACAGTAAACTCAGTTAAGTCTGCACTCTGTCCTTTGGCATTGTGATGAACATCTTGCATTAAGAGTCATTCCAAACCAGATGCAATGACAGTCTTCAGGATGGGCTAGTCTTCTAGTTAGATCAGGCAACACCATCCCCAATTGGTCACATGGACCAAATAGAGCCTTAGTTGAAAGGATTCAGGCTATAATGCTTGCTGGATTCTTTTTGTAATCTTACTATGGAAATTTTATACATATGTCAAAGTAGATAGTATAATATAATGAATTCTTTTTATGCATCATCCAGCTTCAACAGTTATTAACTCATGGCAAAGCTTGTTTCATTTATATCCCTGTTCACACACTCCCTTGCCTCCCAATTCACTTTGCAAAAAATCTCCAACGTCATGTAATTTCTTTTGTAAATGTTTCAGAATATATCTGTAAAAGATAATGGCTCTTTTAAAATTTAGCCACAATAGCATTACCTCGTCTAATGGTGAATTGAACCTACATCATTATGAAATGTCCCATTTATAGTAATTGCTTTACATATATTTCATATAATACTATTATAGTTTCCTCAGCTGTCTTTTTGAGTTTGGATGGTACATCTCTTTCTATTTTTTTAACCTTCAACTTTTATGTGTCCTTGTGTTTTAGGCATGTCTCTTGTTAATGGTATATGTTTGGATTTCTTTTATACCACTTTGATTTATTAATTGGAGTATCCATCCATTTTTATTGGATATAATAACTGATAGATTTGCATCTAAATCTACAATATTACCAAACACATTCTATTAGTTTCATCTGTTTTTACCTATTTTTGATTTGATTTTTTTAAAGCCAGAATTTATTTCTATTTAAAAATTTTCAACAGACTTTAAAAAGGCCCAAAAGTCCAAAGATATTCGAGTTTAATGTAGGATTATACTGGGGTGGTGTCTGTTGGTTCCTCCATTGCTAAAACCTCAATTTGATTCTGTTTAACTATACACCATGATAATTCTTCCACTTGGGTAGTGATGATTTCCTCTGGCTTCCAGCATCTTTCATAAATGGTCATCAGTCCATGAATAATGAAAAAAGCAATACCAGAAGCAATCACAAAATGTATGCAGATTCTACTTAAGCATCTGCTTGTTCAGAATCTACTTGAATAGAGATTAAAAAGATGTCCTTTTCCTTCTTTGAATTCCCATGGCACTCAGCTAGAGTCCTTTAAAGCCTTTACTACTATATTTCAGTGTTTATTCCCTCCCCCACCCCACCGCAACTGTCACATAGCAAAACCCAAATATTTGGTGAACTAAATTTCTGGAAATCATTAGTTTTTCAAATTATAAGTGAACAACGATTATGATATCTCTATTTTCATCTCAATTGTCTAAATAATATACCAATATTACACCACTTAAGACAAAGCAATAGTCAATCATGCTATTGTTTCTGAGAATAATATTTATACACAGAGAAGGAACATGTATGTGTGTGTATATTCTACAATTAACCAAGAGATTTCATGTATTTTATCTCGTTTGATCCTAAAATATTCTGGAGAGGTGGGTATGAGCTCCTGTTTAACAGATGAAGGGACTGAGTTTTGGGAGATCATTGTCTAGATGAAGGTCACACAGTCAGTAACCCACAGAACCTGAGTTCAAACTCAGGTCTGTCTGATTTCTACGCTCTTGTTCTTTCTGTGTATTCCTCTGCTTCTCTTTAAAGATCATCGGAACAAAAATACATCTAAGCATCTGAATTCCAAATCTGAGGGCTAATAATCCCCTTTTTGTTAGGTAATTCTCTCTGGAATCACTTTAGGCTAAATGAAAAATGTTTCTTAAAAATATAGCATGAGTTGTCTTATGGACGTTCACAGGTATTCCTGGGTACTGAAAAAATCAGTGTCTGGAATGCCAGATCTGGGGAAAGCAAGAAGATAAGCTGCTTCTGTCAGTTCAGGCTCCTGCTCTCATGTAGGCAAACCCTGGCCATTGGGCTGTGAGAGTTACCTAAAGCACGGGACCAAACTCAGTGTGTTGGCCAAGAAGAGATTTTTTTTCTAGTGAAATAATGCTGAAAAAGCCGGCACTCTTGAAAATACCATGCAGATTAGAAAATGCGAAAAAGGAGGCAAAAGACTGATATGAATTGAGCATTCACCAATAAATTTCCTAAAATTAAATCTCAGGGGAATGTTGCACTGTAGGTGGTACAATGCTCACTTTTCAGTTGAGGAAACTGCGGTTCAAGGACTCTTCCAAAACCATTCATACTTTTCTACACAAGCTGTTTCAGAGTCCAGAATTCTCAGGGATTGGGGCAGGAGAGAGCATGAGAGGATGGGGGTAGCCGAACAGGCACGTGTGAGACCACAATCAAAGCAGCTGATTATCTCTTTTTAAAAAAATCTGTTTTATATAAGATTTATCTTGACAAAATGTATTCACGTCTGTAAAAAAAGTTTAGAAACCATTCTAACATGCTTGCTTACAATTCTTTCTTGACTGGTCATAGCCAGGTTTTTCGTGGCTTGGTTACAGAGCAGCAGACGTTAGACTTCTATTCTGAGAAGGGGAAACAGAGCCAAGCTTTCTTCTGAATTCAAGTCCAGGGAGTCAGGGCAAGAGCTTCTTCAAGCAGAGCGAAGACATGCATCAGAAAATGTAGCATGTCCAGTCAGGGTGAACTCCCTTCAACGTGTAATGTTGACTCAGCACGGTCTGAAATTGCCTCACCTCCTGGGGAGAAGGAATTGCCCATTTCCCAGTCTAAAGTGTTAAGGGAAAAAGGTTGACTAGAAAACTATGTATACATCATTCAAAATTTGTCAGGTATGTTTGCATAATTGAAATGAGACAACTGAAAGAAATTCACCATGATATTAATGACCTCTATGTCCTCATTATATTTTCTCTACTTTCCAAAATATCTCTCATCACTAATCAATGTTATGAACATGGGCAAATTAGTTAATCTCTCTGAGTCTCACTTTCCTTATCTACAAAATGGGGATAAGGATAGTAAATGCATAATAGGAGTGTTTTGAGGACTAAATAACATAAGGCATGCATTTTTAAAATTATTTTGTAATACAAACCATAAAAGTAAAATACAAATGATGATGATGATGATTTTCCCTGGAAGAGTCTGGGTCAGATTAGAATCTCATGAGTAGAAGGGAAGGGAGAATAAATCCTGACTTGGACCACTGAAGCTTGTTTCTCCCTCTTTATCCTTAGAGAGATTGGCTTTATGAGCAGGTGGCTGACCATCTTGTTCATTAGGTATTCCAAGATTTATGATTCTTTGTACTTGAAATTTAATAAAAATGTCTTGAAATGAAAAATAATCTTGAAATTAAATCCTATGGTACTGCCCTTGTAAACTAACCTCCCACCTGAGTCTGATGTGCAAAGCTTGAGATCTAATGATGCCTGACATTTACTGAGCACCTACTAAGTGCCAGGCACTGTTCTAATGACTTTTACATTATCTCACAACAGGCATCCTAGGTGATATGTATTATTACTTCATCTTACCTATGAGGAAACTGAGTTTCTGAGAGGTCAAGTAACTTCCCCAATGTCGTTCAGCTGGGGAGTGACAGAGCTGGGATTCAGTTCCATGGAATCTGCTCCAGCACCTGGGGTCTTGTTGACTGTGATGCTGCCTCCTAGGGCACTTTTCAGATGATGGTTTGAACACCAGCTGTGCAATCCCATGCAGGCATTTGATCTTACATCAGAATGTCCTTGTTGGTTATTTTTGAAGTGTTACAAAAGACAAGATAGAAACTATGGGCATGTTTCACACTTATTGTAAGATTAAAAATCCCAAAATGTAGTAAAATTTCTTTTTAATGAAATAGTGGTTAAGTTATTTACCTGCAACCCTCCTTTTTTTGGGTGTTCACAATGATTATATTATTTTTGGTTATAGCATTCTCCTCCATTGGGAGGAACTGATTATTTCCAGCATTATCTGTCCTCTCTACCATGGTGGTAAATGTAACCATCTGATCAAACCATTTTCAGAATTTTAGAAGGGAGTAGAAGAAGAATTTTGCTGTAAAATACATATATCATGCCAGGAATTTCTAGGAGAGAGAGATGCTTAATAAGACTGGGAAGAATGTCCTAGGAGGTGACAATTATTTCCTTGTCCCTGCCTCCGGCATTGTCGTTGCTTATTATTCTAACTTTCATTGACACACAACTTGTTTTGGCTCCTCTGAGTGTAAACCTTTTGCGCCAACCTCAGTGAGTCTATGCCCCAGGCATTTCTATTCTTCCTCTCAGTCCTCTCTGAAGCTTTTACCAGGATCCTAAGTCTCCTGGAGATGAAGGGGCTAGACCTTATCTAAGTCCTCATAAAACACGATGGAGGGTCCTCTTTACTGTTCTGCTATTAATAAATGTTATTTGCCTTGTTCTTTTGCAAACACAACAACAAAATGATCGTGATAAAAGCAGTGCTCAGACATAGTCCTGTGGGATTTCACTTCCTTGGTCCCCATTCTCTACCAACCTGCCCTTGACAATGAATCATTAGTAACTACCCATCATCCTCCAGTTATTGCTGATGTACTCGTGGTAGAACTGATTGCAGTTTTCCAAGATTATTGATTGAGGTACCAGAAAAGAAGTCCCGAAGCCCAGCCTGCTAATGGCAACATCTCCCTCTTTTATTTTAAATCTCATTTTATCCTTACAACAGCTGTCTTGGGAAAGGCAATTGATATGGTGCTAGGCACTTAGAGAGCAGTGAACAATCCTTACTGAATTTAATACAATTATTATCTTATAATAGTTTGTTCATAAAGTTACTTAGAATCTGAGATATTTGTTTATGCAGTCACTAATTCATTCATACGTTTATTTGTTCAACATGCTTTCATTATTTTCCCAGGTCTGACTCTGGTCTGTGTTCTCTAGAAATGTCTACATGTTCCAGAGTAGACATTTGCATGTAGCCCCATAGTTTCTAGATAACAAAATGCTTTCCACATACTGTATTTAGCTGCAGTATAAAGAAGGAGTTATGGGTATAAGTTATGACAATGTGTGACCTTGAGGAAATAACTCTGTGAGTTTTAGATCTATGTAAATAGATCTATGTCTATGTAAAATGAGAAAATAAATAAAATGCATTTCTACAGGTGGTTGTGTTGATTTGGGCTAATATAAGCAAGGAGCTTAGCCAGTGTCGGGCACATATTAGTGTCAGTAAATATTAGCTCAATGAAATAAGATGATGTGCAATTGTAAAGTCCTATACATGTATAGGTTGTTGTCATTAGTTTTGACCTCTATAACGATCATTCATTCACTCAAAAAATATTAATTGATCACCTACAATGTGCCAGGCAATGTTCTAGGCACTTGGTACATTAGAGAACCTAACAGACAATGAATCCTGCCTCCTGTAGTTCATATTCCTGTGGGGAGGCAACAATAAAATGTAAATGTAATAAATAAATTATATAGTATGTTTGAAAGCAATATGTGCTATGGAAAGAAGAAAAAGCAGAACAAAGTAAGGGGGAACTGGGAGTGCTGAGAGTTTGCAATTTTAAATAGGGTGATCAAATAGCCTCCTTGAGAAAGTGTTATTTGCACAAAGACTTCAGGAAGGTGAGGAAGTTAGCTAATAGATATCCGGGGGAAGAATGTTCTGGGTAGAAAGAAAAAGCGGTGCCAAGATCTCAAGGTGGCAGCATGTGTGATGTGTTTGCTGAATGGTAAAGATTCCAGTGTACTTGGAAAGGAGGGAACAAGGGGAAGAGTGGGAGGAGAGGAGGTTAGAGAGGCTATGGGGACCAGATCACATACAGTCCTGTGCATCATGGCAGAGGCCTGAATTTTACTCTGGTTGGAATGGGTGCCCACAGGAGGGCTTCCAGGGGAGCACTCTGGCTGTTGTGATGAGATTAGATTCGGGGTAAGGTCTGAGGCAGGAGGAGAATTATGGACACCAGTTAGGAAGCAAGGGAGAGATGATTGTGGCTCAGAACACAGTGGAAGCTGTGGGGTTGGTGAGAGTAAATTCTCCTTACATTGTGATGGTAAAGACGAAAGGAGTTCTTAACCGATTAGAAGTGAGATGTGAGAAAAGAGAAATCATAGATGACTCCAAGACCTTTTAGGCTGAGCTTTCAGGAAATCAGAGTTGCCATCGACTCTAAGAGAGAGTAGGCTGCCAGAAGAATATGTTTCGGGGGAAGATCAGCAGTTTTTTTTGGATGTGTTGCAGTAGACTGGGCAGGTATTTATTCATTCCTTAATTCCACAAACATTTACTGAATGCATACCATGTGCTAGATATTAAACATCTTGACATAAGCAGTCAGGAGCCTTGTTATTAAGTAGCTCACAGCTTAGTGGGAGAGTAGACATGTAAATGAACAATTACAGAGTAATGTCACAAACATCATGATGACAATGTGTACAAGGGGAAATGGAACATAGAGGATTTGATAGGCATCCTTATATTCTTAAACTTTGAAAATGAGGTCCTGAAAAGTTAATTGATTTGTCAAAGTTCATAGTTGGTAGATAGCACAGCTGGGACATAAATGCAATTTTCCTGACTCCTTAGGTTTGGGAAACTTTCTTACATCGTGGAATTTGTGTCCTTGCAGAACTAACCACTTTGTTAGTACTCAGGGCAGACAATCCATGGGCACCAAGGACAACATGACCGAGTTTGTTTGAGTTTGTTGTTTGGCCTTTTCCAGAGCTGGGAGATATAGTATGTGTACTTCATGGTCTTCTCCCTCTTCCACAAGCTCACTGTCCTGGGGAACCTTCCGGTCATCTTCACCGTCAATGCCAGAAAGACCTTGAATGCTCTCATGTATTTCTTCCTCCGGTCTTGTGCTGACATGTACTGTCCATTCACTGCCACACCCAAGATGATGGCTGGCAATTTCATGGAGTGCAAGACCATCTCCTTCAATGGTTGCATGACCAAGCTGTTTTCTGCCAGCTTCTTTGGTGGCCCTGAGTCTTCCTCCTTACAGCCATGGCCTATGACTTCTACGTGGCCATCTGTAAGCCACCACACTACACGACCATCATGGGTTGGTGGAAGTGTGGCCTGTTGGTGGGGGTCTCCTGGGTGGCTGACTTCCTGCCTTCCATTCTGCAGACCCTCCTCAGAGTCCAGCTGTCCTTTTGTGGGCCCAATGAGATCAACAACTTCTTCTGTGATGCTCATCCCCTGCTAAATCTGGCCTGTGCAGACACCTATGTGGTGGGTCTTACCTGGGGCAAGGTGAGGATGTCCATGAGACATTAGCTCCAACATTGGATGTCCACTCCTGGTCCCCCACCTCTCACAGGCTCCAGGTGGGGCCAGTGAAGGTGTCCATGAGGAACAGGTCCTGACCTTTCTGCCACCTGCAATCCCTCTTCCTCTCTGCGCTCTTTCCTTCGTAACTCAGGTCCAGAAACCAAATTCTCCACTTGTCTGGGAAGGTGAGGGAAGGAAGGATGGATGGGCCAGTGTCCAGGTTCCAGGCCATGGCCCTGGTGCCTTATTGGGTAAGAGCTAGAGGTACAGAAGAAAAGAAGCAGACAAAAATCTTGGTACTTATGGAGCTTGTATTTAAGGATGATAAAAGCTGACTCTTATTGAATTCTCCCAATGTGCCAGATACTGCTCTAAGTCTTCTTAGTAAGCTTATGCCTCTGGACTGTGATCTTCAGAGTTTCCTAGTTTTTTTCTCTCCGCCCTTGGGTGGGACAGGATGGCTAGAGTGGGCTACAGTTGGGTATTTCCCTTCTCCCATCTGAAGGCTAGAGTGGGCTGGAGTTGGGTATTTCTCTTCTTCCAGGTCAGTTGGGCTCTGAAGATACCCCAGCAGGTTAGGCTCTGGTTAACTAGTTTCCCCTGAGGGCAGGCCTTGTTAAGAACAGGGCGTCCAGGCATAATTAAAAATGGTACCTCTTCTGCCCTCCTGCCGGAAGCACAAGGGGATTTTTCCTTGATATTTACTGTAGGAACCTGGTCCAGCTCCTGTGGGTAAACCTCACCACATTGTGAGGGGCCCTCTCACTCAGTTTCGCTGGAGTTTTTAACTCTTAGACTTGTCCATGCTGTACTTCCAGCAATTCATCAATTATAGTTCAAGTTTTCCTGCCCTGGCACTGATTCCTGCAGTGGTTTCCAGTTGTAAGTTTCTTTCTGGTAAGCTGCAACTCCCTGCATTCACCTGTCATCTCTCCAATCTTGGAGGCAGTGGTTTGCCTTGTGACCTCCACGCTAGTGTAGATCCAAGAAAAATTGTTGACTTTTCAGTCTCTTCAGCTTTTAACTTGTTGTTGGGACACAGTGACGACTTCCAAGCTCCTTACATGTGAACTGAATGGAAACCCTGTGCTGTGTTTTGATTGTACTAACCTCTTTAATCCTTATAACAACCTTATGAAGTAGGCATAATCATTGGGAGCAGTGTGGTCAGGGTTGGGTGAGTATGGTGGTTTTGAAAAAACTCTTTAGTTCTGTCTGATGCCTAACAGACGCAAATGCAAATGTTGACCTTGATTGTGAGAGTAATAGCAATGAAATAGCAATTGTCACCTTGAAAACACAATATTTTCAGAAGGGAATATGAACCCCTTCTTGGAGGGTGAAATGTCCACAGTGGAGGCAGAAAAGGAAGGTAGGCTAGACATCAGATGGCTTCCCAGGGCCTGTTTCCTTTCTTGAAAGAAATTTTTCCTTGTCACCTCTTAAAAATATTTGACACAATGGAACACATGATATATAAAACATATGTTATTTATAATTATTTAGCAGTCATCCATGAATTGAATGTACCTAACCCGAAAACTAAAACATTTCCAATAATGTGTTAATAATCTATGCACTTCTTCCCTTTTCCATTTCTCTGCTTCCCACAAGTGACAACTAACATAGTGAAATTTGGTTTATAATTTCCTTACTTTATGAAAATGTTTAACATATATGTATATGTGTCTAGACAATATTTGTTTAGTTTTACTTCTTTCTAATTTTGTGAAAATGGTATTATACACATATAATCTTCTGGACTTGCTTTTTCATTCAACATAATATTTCAAAGATTCATCCATGTTGTTGCAAGTAGCTTTATTTCACCATTTTCACTTTGTACAATATTCTATTGGGTGAATATATTATAATTTATTTTACTGTTCTCCTCTTAGTGTATCTTGGTTGTTTCCATATTTTTCCCATATATGAGTGCCGTTGTGAGCATTTTTGTATATGTGGAAAAGTACTCCTGGGATAGATATCTAGGGATGGAATTGTTGTGTTGAAGGGTATGCAAACTTGACAAGAAAAACGCCAACTGGCTTTTGAAAGTTGTTGTCCTAATAGTCACCCCAACTAGCAATGTACAAGAGATTCTGCTGATGTACATCCTTGCCAACATGGGGTAGTGCCAAGACTTCTTAATGTTTTTGCCAATCTAAAGGGTATATGTGGTATGTAATTCTCTGATTACTAATGAGATTGAGTGTATTTTCATTTGTTTCTTCTCATATGTGCTTCCTTTTCTGTAAACTGCCCATTGTATCTTTTGAGAATTGCACATTATTCTACTGAGTTGTTTAATTAAAAAGAACTGATGTCTAAGAATTTTGTGTATATCTGGACTAATCCTTTGTCAGATATAGTCAGTTACAAGACTAGCAGCTTGTCTTTTCACTTAACGCTGTGTTCAACACTTTTTAGTAGTTAATAGTTTAAAATTTTTCTGTTATTTTTAGTGCTTTTTTGTGCCTTGTTTAGGAAAAACTTTCTTAAGTCAAGGTCAGGAAGACACTAATTGATATTTTATCTCAAAAATTTAAAGTTGTGTCTTTATTTATGTTAATTGAGGTAACTTTGGTTTATAACACTATATAAATGTCAGGTTACATCATTATATTTTGATTTCTGTGTAGACTACATCTTGTTCACCACCCAAAGGCTAATTACCATCCATCACCACACACATGTGCCCTATAACCCCTATCTCCCTCCTCCCTCCCTGCTTCCCCTCTGGTAACCACCAATCTATTCTCTGTATTTATGTGTTTGTTTGTTGTGGTTGTTTTTGTCTTGTACTTATGAGTGAAATCACGTGATATTTTTCATTTAAGTTCTTATTCCACTTAAAATGGATTTTTGGGCATTATGTGAGGAAAGGATTCAATTTTATTTTTTCTCTTGTATGGAAAACCAGATGTTTCATCACCATTTACTGACTAGTCCTTTTCTCCGCTAATCTACAGTGCCACTTTTGTCATATATCAGATTTCTACTTTTGCATGAGTCTGTTTCTGAGCCAACCCTACACTGTCTTAATTATTATGGTGTAATGTCTTGATGTCTGCTGGTCAAGTTCCTCTAACTTGTTCTTTTTTTTAGGAATATCTTGTCTGTTTTTAGTTCTTTCTTCTTTTAGGCAATATTAAAATTAAATTGTCACATTCCACAAAATAACTTACTGGGACTTTGTTTGGAATTTTATTGTATCTATGGATCAATTTGGGAAAACTTACATTTTATGAGATTGAGTCATCATATCCTTGAGTACAGGATAACTGATTTGACTAGGTGCTACTGGATAACAAGTCCTTTGAAAAATATAAAGGCATAGATTTCTGTGACTAATAAGTGACTTATTAAAGAAATGTTCCCAGGGAAATGATAAGGGAGAAGAAGAAGTAGGACTTGGAGGGAAAGAAATCTAAACAAAGATGCAATTTCAGGTAAATTCCAGCTGAGAGTCACTTGAGACTGATTTTGCAGGAGAACTCTGGAGTGTAAATTATGCCTGGAGTTTTGATTTGAAGCAAGCGGGTGGAGCTAATGAGAATCTATGATAAGCAGAATCCCCTTGTTGAAATGTTACTAACCTAGTCTTCCAACTTTGCATGTCCGAATATTGATTGGAGTAGTTATTGATGGTTCACCTATATCTGATTTCTATCTACAATAATGTCAGAAAGAATCTGTAGCTTGGGACTTTGAGAATAAAGAAAACACAGTTAGGAACGACTGAACTCAAATCATGGAAGTGTATAGACTAGGCTTATACCAAAACTAACATAAGCATGATTATATATAATAAACTATAATGTTTTGTGAAATTCTGAAACAAATGTCTAAATATTGTATTCACATGATCTCACACACACACACACAAATGATGTACACTTTGTTGAGCATTGACTTGGTGTTAGGCATTGTGTGAATCACTTTATAAACAAGATCTCATATTGTCTAATTTAAAGAAGTTGACATGGTTTGCATTTTATTTATTTTTTTCCCGGCTGGGAAAGATTTGCTCTGAGCTAACATCGGTTGCCAATCTTCCTCTCTTTTGTTTTTCTCCCCAAAGACCCAGTACGTGGTTGCACATTTTAGTTCTAAGTCCTTCTGGTTCTTCTATGTGAGGGACTGACACAGCATTGCTATTGATGGACGAGTGGTGTGGTTCCACACCCGGGAACTGAACCCGGGCTGCCAAAGTGGATCACACCAAACTTTAAATGCTAGGCCATCAGGGCTGGCTCTGGTTTGCTTTTTTAAAATGAAGAAACTATATTCACAGAGGCTGAGTTACTTAGCCAAGGTTGCGCTGGAATATAAATCCAGGTCTTTCTGCCTTCAAGTCTGATCTTGCCAATATACTCAGTGCTTGAATATCTACTGATCTTTCTCTGCATGTTTTATTTTGTTCATGCTTTCTGCCTGTAAGCTGTTATCAATGTCCTTATCATCAGTCTCTAATATGCACTGGCCCAGTCTTATTTAAAGTCCAGAGTCATTTTCAAGTATATCATCAAGGAGGCTTTGACTCTCTCTACTCCCCTTGGTAAAATGCTTGCTCCTGGTTACGTGTTACCATGAGATGCCTTTGCTTCCCATTTGTATGTCTCATTGTAACTCGAACCTTTGAGTTCTCTGGTCAGCTGTCCCAGGTATTCTGCTTCAGGGCTGCATTTTGTTGATAATACAGTGAAAGGGAATTTTAAAAATATTTCTTTGGAAGGAAGAATAATAGACACAGGTGAAATAGACACAGGTGAAAAATCTCATTAGATGTAATAACGTTTCATATGCAATACTATTAGATGTTTTTCCTAGTCTCAGCAGCTCATAATTTAATTGTTTCACATCTAATGCCAGTAAGTTCCATGTTCCCCCACAATTTTAGTTTCCATGGTACAGAGATTATGTTCGTCTATTTTAAAAATATGACATTTGTCTATATTTGTTGTCATAGAAAATGTTTACAACATAATATGGTATTTAAAAATCAGGTGTGAAAGCATATGTGGCCCAGTGATGTAAAATTTTTTACTTACCTTCTGCCTGTACAGGTACAGATAGGGATGTGTTTGCAAACAGGTTTATCAAAATGACAACAGTATTTAACTTTGTGGTTGGATTCTATTCTACTTTGAACTTTTATTTATACTTTTAAGTGTTTGTTTTTCCTTTAAAATAAGCCCACATGATTTTTCCAAAAGGCATGTTAAAAACAGAATATACTAGAACTCATAAATAAACTCCAGCTGGTTTCTTGAGGAAAAACAATAACCCAGACACTGTCCTAGATTCTGGGGGCAAGGCACTGCATAGAATTACACTAAAATCCTGTATTCAGCGAATAACTTAGTCCCTGGAAATTCTTCTGGGTGAGAGAGATCCTGGCAGAGGACTTGGCTTGGGTACCCAAAGTCCATATTTTATGTGCCCTTTTTGAATATCAGGTAACCCCCAAAAGGTTATCATAAAGTTAATTTTATGAGAGTGGTGGGAGAGAGTAGAGAAAAACAAGTAGGCAGTTTTTTTTTTTTTTGAGTATGTAAGCGTGAAAGATTTAAGGTTTGTGGGTTTTAATGGTGTTCTCCTGCATGAGAGACAGTAGATGCCACCTCAGCTCCCATTACGTTCTGTAGTATTAGTTTGTTGAGGAGATTTAGCTACATGCCTATTTATTTTCCAGCAGAGGTTCTCCACCCCAGTCCTTCATTCACTTTTCTTTTGGCTCAGCCCCTGAAATTTTGGAGTCATCCTTGAGTCTTCTCGCTTTCTCTCTCATTTAATAGCTAATCTATGAGCAAATCTTCTTAGCCCAGCTTCAAAATATACCTCACTGTGAAGAGTTCCAATTTCAGAAAAGATGGAGTAAGCACAGTCCACCCTTTCTCTCCTGCAGAGATGCAGCTATAAACTCTAGAGAGAGTGCATAGAAACGCTCTCTAAGGACTTTGAAAAGTAAATGATAGCAGGTACATTGCGGAAGGAGATCAGATTTGAAGTTTCTGTGTTTTTCCCTCTGTATCACTTGGCCTTGGCTCAAGAGCAGTCCAGACCCGGAAGTGTGCACTGGATACATATAGAAAGAGCTTCAAGAGAACCTCTCTTTTCTTGGTCAGGCAAGTGGGCCAGAGAGTAAGGATGTGGACCTCTTTCTCTTCTTTTCTTTTCTTTTTCTCTCCTGTCCCAGATACTAGTAATCATGTGGCAGAGAAGTAGTGATAACGGCAACAATGGTGGCTGAATAGGTGCCTAAAACTCTTAGGGAGGAGGATCTCGCAGGAGCTGTGATCTCAAGAGCATGTGACAAATCCGCATTGCTTTTATTGTCTCTGTGTCCTCCTGAATCTTGGCCATTGACACAGACTCAGTTGTGAGAAGTGTGCAGCACAATGAGAAAACTAAAGCCAAGTGTCCAGAGGCAGAAAGCATCAGGGAGATCAAAGAGAGGAGGGCACTTAGGAGAGTCATCCGGTGAAGTTGTGTATGAATTCCAGGTTCCACCTCTGAGCTGCAACTGTGTGGATCTGAACTTATACAACATACCAGTCTTTGAGAGTGACATTACAGGGTTGACCACCACTCAAGTCCCAGACTGGCCACTGGGTGGCACACAAGACAGGTCTGAATAACACTGCAAAAGATTTGATAACTGAACTGACATTGGAATCACAGCCCACAGAAGGTGGTTTGGAAACTGCCACCTGCAACTAACAAGGTTAATTGCCTGTTAAAACTAAAAATTTAACATTCTCCTTAATTTAAAAAGATCTACAATATCATAACAATATATTCAAAATATCCAGGATACAATCCAACATTACTCAACATACAAAGAAGCAGGAAACCTCAACCTGCAAAGGAAAAAACAATCAGCAGATGCCAATCCTGGAATGACACAGATACTGGAATTTCAGACCAAGACTTTAAAGCAGCCATTATACCCGTGATCCCATAAGTAAGGGAAGGCATACTTGAAACAAATGAAAGAAAGTGTCAGCAAAGAAATAGAAATTATAAAGAAGAAGCAAATTGAGAACCAAAAAGATACAATAACCAAAATTAGAAATTCACTGGCTGAGCTCAATGGCACAATGGAAATATAAAAGAGTCAGTGAAATTGAAGATGGATCACATCAAAGAGAGAAAAATAGATTTTAAAAAAAGATAGAGTCTCAGAGTCTTGTGGGGCAGTACCAAATGTCTAACATTCATGCCATCAGAGTCTCAGAAAAAGAGAAGAAAGAATGTGATTCAGAGAAAAATATTTGAAAAAATAATGGCTGATAACTTCCAAATATTGGTGAAAGATATAAACTTACAGGTTCAAGAAGATCTGCAAATCTCAAACTGGATGAACTTAAAGCAATTTGCCCCAGACACATCATAATCAAACTATTAAAAATCAGGACAGAGAAAAAAAATCTTTGATTTGTAGAGTGGAACACCTATATATCCACAAAATGTGTCAAGAAGGAGAAGATTTCTAGCCCTTCCAGGACCCATTATGTCTCTTCCCAATCACATCTCTTTCTCTTCCATCAAAGGCCAATGCTAATCTGACGTTTATGATAAAACTTCTATGCTTTTCTTTATACTTTTATACATTTACCGCCTAAGTACACATCCCTAGGTTGGTCTATTTTTAAATTTTAAATAAATCTGATCATATCATGTGTAATCTTTTGTTTCTGGACTCTATGCCTCCAGATTGTTTGTGTGAGATTAATTCATGTTGTTATATGTACCTATAGTTCACTTATTTTCATTGGTCTGTCAGTTGATTGTATGAAAACATCATAATTTTTAATCCGTTCTCTTGATGATGGACATTTAGGTTGTTCCCAGTTTTGTGCTATTACAGATAGCTCTTCTAACACTTTCAGTGGTGCGTCTTCCATTGCACACATTTCTTTTGGATTTATACCTAGGAGTGGAGTTTCTGAGTCATAGGTGATATATATATATATATATATACATATTTGACATTAGCTGACAATCTCCAGTAGTTTTCCAATGTGTACTTGGAAAACAATTATACGTTTCCACCAGCATCCTCTGAGAGATACTATTCCTCCATATTGATGAGAAACACTAGGTATTGAGAGTCCTTTTAATTTTAGACATGTAGAAGGAACATTGTAGTAGTATTCTATTATGGTTCTACATTATAGTTCTCAGATGATTAAAGAAGTGAGCCCCCTTTATATGTTTACTGGCCACTGGATATTTTCTTTGCGGAAGTGCTGTTCAAATCTCATGTGGTTGTCTGTGTTTATCTTATTGATTTGTAAGAGTTCTTTATATATTCGATATCAGTCCTGGTTCTCTGAGAAGCAGAAGCTAGGATAGAGTAGACGTGTAAGAGATTTATTGGGGGAAACACTGGAGAGGGAAGGTGGGAAGAGTCATCAAGAGTGATGGGGGTCTGACTCCTGTGAAGCAGAGAGGGTTAAAAGGAAGGAAGGAAGAAAGGTCAGAGACTGTAATATAGTTCTAAGTTTTTTCAGACTTTTTATCTCAAACTGAGTTAAAAGTGAAGAATAGAAATTTGAGTTTGGGGAAGAGAATTTTGAAGAAATTGAAGAAGATTTTAAATGTTTCTTGAGGAGAATTGGGACAATGAGTTGATTAAAGAAATATAATAGCATTACTGGGCCATGTTGATGGGCCTTCTGAAGTCGGTTACATGAATTTATAGTGGACTAAATCCTCCCTATTTTGTGACTTTTTCTAGAAGTTTTCAGGGAACAGGTTTGGAGAAGGCTTAGAATAGGATTCATTCAGTACTGGGGAATTGCAGTACACATGTGCTGAACAGGAAAGAGTTTTGGAAATGTAAAAGGTTACAAATTTTATGGAGGAAAATTTGCTGCACATATCAATAAGTATTAAACATGTATATCCCTGTCAATGTTTATCAGCATTAAAAAATATATATAAAATAGATGAACCTATCAATTCCATATATTTGATTTTGTAATTGTTCTATTTGTTAATGCTCTTGCTTTGTTTTGGAGTTGGCTACTCCTCCTTTTAGAATATATGCTCCAAGCTTCCAGGAACCATGTCTGTCTTATTCTCTATGGTATTCCTGCCAATTAGCAAAGTACTATATTTTATTAGGTGGGGCCTGAAAAAATGCTTATTGAATGATTGAAATGGTAGAAGTGTAATTTCAATTCAGGTTATTTTGACTCTAGTTTTCTTGATCTCTTAGCACACCACACAGTAAAGTCATGGATAAAAAGGGCAGTGCTACTTTTCTCTCGGCTTTAAGGGGGGAGATGAAAGAGTCGATGTATGTGAAAGGGCCCAGGATCCATGCCTAGAACACACAAAATGCTCAATACATGTTATTGATTTCTGTCGTTGTTCAGTCAGTGATTTCCCTAAAGATGCTGACCCTCCAATATCAGCTCCTGAAATATCCTAACACCCTTTTCCTACAGACAACTTATGGACTCTGTCTAGACCCTAGAAGGACATTGGACACTTCTGGGAGGCAGAACAGAAGTCACTTCCTTGAGACCAAAACTGTATTCAAAAGGACTAATTAAATGATGGCATCAACCTTGTTCTAATCTGTGAATGGGGCAAAGCTAGTTCCAACATTGCTTCAGCAAGTGATCCTGTGAGGGGAGAATTAGCCTCCCTTGGAGAGGCAGAAAGCACGCAGCACCGATAATCCCTACATTATCACTCCCACCTTATAAATAACCCTTTCCAGTGGAAGGAGAAAGATTTTCTCTGAGTCTGTGCCGATGAGTATTCCCAGCAGAAAGCAGAACTGACAAGCCAGCTACTCCTTCTGTGAGGCCTTCTTCCCTAATATTAGCAGCAGTGCTTTTTTTGGCTTGTCAGACAAAGAGAAAGTAGATAATGGAGGGTGTAGGTTATATTGGAAAGGGCACAGGCTGGAGTGACAAGTGACCTGGGCTCCAGCCTCACTTCTGCCATGAATCACCCATGTGACTTTGGACCAGCTGCACCTAATGTCTCTGAGTCTTAAATCCACCACCTTTAAAATGGAGGCAATTGGAAAAGACGATTTTAAGTGTCCTAGGATTCTTCAGCAGATAAAAGGGAAGTGGATAATGGAACGAATTCCCAGCTGCTGGTAAATGAATGACTCCCTTTTGGGTTTTCATTTGGTACTATTCTAAGAAACTTTCAGCTCAGTTGAGTTTCTGTAATCAGTAGCAATTGCTCAATCTGTGCTTTGCCTCAGTGTGTAAAACAATTTGAATTTCACCCAGGAGTTTAATCACGTAAAACCGTGAAATTTGGGATACTATGCTTGGAGCTGGCCTAAATGACCCTTTAAGAACTCATCCAGGTTTATCATTCCATGATGTTAGGGTGTTAAAAAAAAAAGACAGAAAAAACACCTGGCAAACTGTTGATGTCCCCAGATCCAGTCAATGTAAGTTTTCTAAAATCTATTTTTAAAATTAAAGAAAAATGCAACTCAAATAAAAATGCAGTGGAATAATTTTACTAAAATTCTCATTACTTTCCACACAGTAATTTTCTCATGGATAATTCAAACAGGAGACTTCTTTTCTTTGCTAGTTTTTAACAGATAATTTATATTGTGCTCCCACAAATTTGAATCACAGGGATGAATCAACTTAACATTTTTATTTTGGGGCATATAAATTCATTACTTGGCTAAACTGTATGCTATTCACATTGATTGCACTTTCTCTACTCTCTTGTATTCTGTATGGGGATGAATATTAGGGCATTTTTCATATTTATAATAAAATTATACCCAAATCAATACCTGCCTGGTCTTGAATGCATACACTTAGGTCTTTGGTTCCTTAAACCACGTGAAGAATTTATTACCCATGATGTTGATGATGGTGATGTCAGAGATGCCACTTAGTGAATGTTTGTCACATCCAGGCTCTGTGCATACACTTGACATGAGCTGTTTTCATTTCCTCTTCTCTGCAACCTCAGGGTAGAGCAGTACTCTTATTTTTATCTTATGGATGAGAACATTGAGGCTTTGAGAAATTGCCCATGATTACCAGCCAGTAAATGGGAGAGGAAAGATTCAAAGTTAGATGAGTTTAAGTGACAGTGTAGTACAGCAAATCCCACAGACCCTCTAGCAAGACTTCCTGGGTGCAAACCCTATCTCTGCCACTTAGTAGCTGAATATGCTTCCGTAAGTTGCTAAATATGTGTCTCATTTTCTTCTTCTGCAAAATGCAGGTAAAAAGAGTAATCTACCTCATGAAGATGATGTGAAGATTGAAGGAACTGATGTATGTAAGCGGTTAAGACAGTGCTTGGCAAAGGCTAAAATGCTGCACAGGTGCTTGCTCTTATTACTGTTGAGTGTGCTCTTGGCCATAACGTTCTACTCCGAAAGGGTCCCCATCAGACTTGTCACTTGCAGAAGCTGTATTTGCCTTCTTGCAATAAAGCTTGGGGAGAGAAAAAGGGGTAGCTTCGTAATCAACACAGGAGTCTTCTCGCCAGTGTTTCTTGTATCTGGGTGTCTCTTCCTCCTCTGACACTTAATGATTCTTCCTTAATTCTTATACTGAGCATCAGATCTTCAGCAAGTTGCAAGATTTAGCTACTTTAAGAAGGCCATGCTTCCAGGAAAATAATAGGTTAGCGGTGGGCGGGGTTAGTGACAGTTTTGTTTCACCAAACTCAGATAGGCACAGGCATTTCCTTAATATCATTAGGAGAATAAAGCATGAGTAGGAATATTCTACCAGATGAGATTATAATTTATAGCTGGTTAAGACAGGGCATCTCTTCTCTCTGCCCCCATAGCTTCCTTATGTCATGACTAGGCAGATCATGATTTAGTAGAATCTCTCACTGATACCCACCAAGCTTTTGTTCCCATCTTTGACTTATCCCTGTAGACTGCAAAGGGACTAATAACCTTTAAAAGCAAAGGTCAAGCAAGGGAAAGCAAAACACAGAAATATGTACAATGCATAAAGCAAAGAGGAAGAGTAATTTAAATTGGCTTTGTAGGCATGATGCTGTCCACAGCGTGGGCACAGAGTGGGAGTAAATGAGCAAGGAGAGAAATGGAGATATTGAGCAAGTCTCCAGCTGCAACTCAGTCAGTTTTTCCTAATCCTGCTTCAGTTTGTTTTATATCAATTTGTGTTACTACCAGAAACACTGACAGAAAGTTTAGCAAACCTTAATGCAAAGTCCAAGAAGAAAGATTTAATTCAAAGGGTATGGACTGTACATGCAGAGATTTCAGGAGATCCTAAATATTCATGGTTTTCTCAAGTGCCGTTGTATCTAGTGGAACCATGTGAAAATTGTCAGAGATGCGCTCCAGTTGAACTAGAAAATCAACACCTGCCAAATGTTCAATTTCCCTAGTAACAAAAGAAATTAAAATGTTGGTAATTAAATCACTGTTTTCATGTAATAACTTAAATATCTAGTGTCCAGTGATGCTAAAGTTAACAGATAGACATATGCTCACATTTTGTGGTCAACAGAGTGACTTGGTATAAGAATTTTGGAACAGAAAAGGTTAAAAGGGACAAAGGGAAGTGGGTATAACAAAAGGCAACATTTTCCCCCCTGGAATTAGTTTTGTCACGATTATGTTTCTCTTTTGACTTTATAGGCAACACTGTACTGCATTCTCAGTGTTCTTGGAATCTATGGAAATGCCACACAATATCACAGAATTTTTCCTGCTGGGACTCTCACAGAAACCAGAGGTACAGAGAGTTTTCTTTGTGGTCTTTTTGATCATCTACGTGGTCACGATTTGTGGCAACATGCTCATTGTGGTCACCATCACCTCCAGTCCCACCCTGTCTTCCCCAATGTATTTTTTCCTAGTCAACCTGTCCTTTATTGACACCTGTTATTCTTCCTCTATGGCCCCTAAACTCATTGCTGACTCCTTGTATGACAGGAGGGCCATCTCTTATGAGGGCTGCATGGCTCAGCTCTTTGGAGCCCATTTTTTGGGAGGTGTTGAGATCATTCTGCTCACAGAGATGGCCTATGACCGCTACGTGGCCATCTGCAAACCCCTGCACTACACAATCATCATGACCAGGTATCACTGTGCGCTGCTGGTGGGGGTGGCTTGGTTGGGGGGCTTCCTGCATTCACTGGTTCAGCTCCTCTTGGTCCTTCAGTTGCCCTTCTGCGGGCCCAACATGATCAATCACTTTGTCTGTGACTTGTACCCCTTGCTGGAACTCGCCTGCACCAACACATATGTCATCGGTCTACTGGTGGTGGCCAACAGCGGTGTGATCTGCCTGTTGAACTTCCTCATGCTGGCTGCCTCCTACGTTGTCATCCTGTGCTCCTTGAGGTCCCACAGTGCAGAAGGGAGACACAAAGCCCTCTCCACCTGTGGGGCCCACTTCACTGTTGTTGCTCTGTTCTTTGTGCCTTGTATATTTACTTATATGCGTCCAACGTCTACTTTATCTATTGACAAAAACATGGCAGTATTTTATGGTATTCTGACACCTATGTTGAATCCACTCATTTATACCCTGAGAAATAAAGAGGTGAAAAATGCCGTGAGAAAGCTCTTCACACAGTAAAAAATTGCAGGTGGACGATAAGTGGTAAAGCAGGAAATAAAAATGACTTTATTTCTTTGTTTGTAAGTGGAACAAACCAATGCTTGTTTTTTTATTACCATATGTCTTCTTAGTCCATCATATCTGCCCGCTCATCTTTTTTACGGTTTACTTAGTCTTTTCACTTGAATTGCAGAACTTGATTATAAAGCAACTAATATATGAAATATATATGGCATGAATGATTATTATCACTGTTTCAGAAATGAGGAAATTGTGTCTCCTGGTGTGGTTAATTAATTAAAGGTTATCAAAATTTGAAGTACCTAAACCCAAACTCAAAATCAGTTATTTATTTATTTTCTATAAATATATTTCCTTTTGTAAAAGGAATTTAAAAAATTATTTAATTGGGGTTATATTGGCTTACAACATTGTGTAAATTTCAGGTGTACATCACTAAATTTCAGTTTCTGTATAGACTGCATCGTGTTCACCACCAACAGTCCAGCTTTTATCTGTCACCATACATATGTGCCCCTTTATCCCTTTCATCCTCCCACCACCCCCTTCTCCTCTGGTAACCATTAATCTATTCCCCTTGTCTATGTGTCTGTTTATCTTCCACATGTGAGTGAAATAATATGGTATTTGTCTTTCTTTGTCTGATTTATTTTGCCTATCATAATACCCTCAAGATCCATCCATGTTGTTACGAGTGGCACAATTTTATCTTTTTATGGTTGAGTAGTATTCCATTGTGTGTATATATGGAAATGTTTTCCATATTTTCTTTATTCATTTATCCATGGATGGGCACTTGAGTTACTTGTATGTCTTGGCTATTGTGAATAATGCTGTGATGAACATGGGGTGCATGTATCTTTTTGAATTGTTTATTTCATGTTCTTTGGATAAATACCCAGTAGAGAGATAGCTGGATCATATGGTATTTCTATTTTTAATTTTTTGAGAAAACTCCATGTTGGTTTCCACAGTGGCCGCACCAGTTAGCATTCCCACCAGCAGTGTATGAGGGTTCCCTTTTCTGCACATCCTCTCCAACACTTGTTATTTCTTGTCTTGTTAATCATAGCCATTCTGATGGGTGTGAGGTGATACCTCATTGTAGTTTTGATTTGCATTTCCCTAATAATTAGTGATGCTGAACATCTTTTCATAGGCTTATTGGCCATCTTTATATCTTCTTTGGAAAAATGTCTGTTCATATCCTCCGTCCAGTTTTTGATCGGGTTGTTCAGTTTTTTTGTTGTTGAGTTGTGGGAGGTCTTTATATATTTTGGAAGGTAACAACTTGTCAGATACATAATTTGCAAGTATGTTCTCCCAGTTGGTGGGTTGTCTTTTCATTTTGTTGATGGTTTCCTTTGCCTTGCACAAACTTTTTAGACTGATGGACAGCCATGTGCCAAAGAATGAAAATAGATCATTATCTTACATCATATACAAAAATTAAGTCAAATTGGATTAAAACTTGAATGTAAGACCTGAAACCATAAAACTCCTCAAAGAAAAAATAGGCAGTACACTCTTTGACATCGGTCTTAGCAGTATCTTTTCAAATACCATGTACTCAGGCAAGGGAAATAGAAGAAAAGATACACAAATGGGACTACATCAGGCTCAAGGTTAGTTATTATTTTTGATCCATCATCCAGACCTTTAAATAGAAATTCATGTTGTCATCCGAGTCAGTGTGATACTTAACTGTAGTAGAGAGGGTAAGATCTGGCTCTGGAGACAGATCAACCTGAATTTCAGACTTATTTCCCGTGCTTAATCATGGCATGACTTTGAGTGACCAAACCTCTGTAAGCCTCTGATGCCTGTCTTTAAAATAAAGATAAAGATAAACATAACACACCTGAAGTGTTATTTCTAGAATTAAATTAGATAAACTATGTAAAATTCTTAAGCCAGTTTCTGGCACATATATACCCAACACGTTTTACTTGATATTATTATATATACCTCAACCCTTTCCTAACCTTCCACACAAAGGTTGATTTCTTTTGCTCTTCTATCTTTACTAAGTTTGAAATATATACTGTGCTTAGAGTAGAATGGCTTATTTTTTGACCAGTGATGGAAAGTGGTGTTTCCTTGCCTTTTTCCTCTTTCTGTTTCAAATTCCAAAGGATGCTAGTGTTCTGGAATCTGAAACATACATCCATGTTCGTTACATTCTTTTCCTGGTTTTACAAACTCTGACCACATCCCTTGCCAGGCTTTACCCTTAAAAGTGTAGGCTCCCATAATTTATAATAAACTTATCCTTTGTTTGACAAATAATCTGTAATCCGCCATATCTAATTTTTACACTAAGAAAAAGCCAAATAGAAATCAATATGAAAAGCAATTTCTCTACTACAAGTATTCAAAAATTAGTCTCCAGGAACCAATAAACTCAGAAGATCATCCAGAAATAATTATTATTTTACATCCAAACTTCTTTGTCTAACAAAAACAACAGTTACAGAGTTCTTAGGTAAAATAAATATTGTCTTCTTTCACTTTGTCACATTTTGATAGTCTAATTAATAATAGCTAAGTATAACTGAGACCTTGAATTCTACACCTATTTATTTCTGCTGTTAGATAATAAAAGTGTAATTGAGCCAATTTTCCAATCAACTGAAAATAAGAAATCATGGTGAGGCTTGCCAGAAATAGCCTGTCTTTTTGCCGGCTTGCAATAATTTTAATCTCAAGAGAGTTTCTAGAAAAGCATATTTATTTTGGTTGAAATTTGAAAAGCACCTTTATTTTTGGTACCATTAAAATAGCAAATAGCATAAAGGTCTGATCCTGGTGCGGCCTTATTTCTTGTCCAAATCTTGATTAACAATGGCCCAACTAACATGAATGCGGCTTATTTTTGAAAAATTTCAACCTACTGGAATAAACACATGAGTAAATATCATCAGAAGTTTTCTATATGATTTACAAATGATTACTAATCTTGTTTACAAAGGTAATTGTGTCTCTATTTTGGAGACTATGTAAAATATTTTCCCCCAGGAATACATATCTATTTTAAAATTTAGAAAGTAAGAGAGTAAACATGGGCCATAAATAAGAAAATAGAGATATATGTGTGTGCGTGTGTGTGTGTGTGTGTGTGTGTAAATCCACCTATAAGCCCACTACCTAGAGACAATCACTATCAATATTTTGGTAGATATCCTTCTAGTCCGCATCATCTTTTTTCTCCTCCTCTATATCCTTCAACTTCTTCTATAAACTTGGTTCAGCCTCTGCCATCTTAAAATGTACTCTGAGGGCCAAATCATTTCTTTGTTCAGCTTACAAGGCATCTTAGGCAAATAAACTTTTCTGTTCCTCAATTTCCTCGTCCAAAAATGGGTATTTTCATCCTTAGTTTATGCCCTTATGAAAGGAGAATGTGTATGAAGAGCATAGTGTCTGACAGGTTGACAGGCACCTAATAAATGATAGTTCCCTTCCCTGCCAGTGGGAAAAGGGCAACAGAAGAAAAAAGGCTAGAAATATTGTAAGTCTTTGAATTTTAAGTACTCTTGAAAATATACTTATGGAGTAAAAAGAGAAGACCGGTATTTGGGATATTTATTCTGTAGCTCACTGTTATGTGGCTACTGGCAAGCTTAAAAAAAATAGTTTTTCTCCTCTCTTGAACTCCCCTCCCTCAATTGGGCTTGTTTTGTTTTGTTTTAAATAGACAACCACAGAATGAATGCTCATTCATATCAAACATATTTGCTAATTTTTTCTTTTTTTATTTATCAGGGGAAAGTAGTACTATATAAGCCACAGGCTACTTCTTCATGTACAAACTAGTGCAGATGGAGAAGAAAATAATTTCAAAGAAGCCTGTTGGTTGGAACTCAAAACATTCGTGGAGTTAAAAATTACCAACTGGTCACACTAGCTGGTTCTTTGAAGAGTCATCCATTTTCAGCCTGGCCTATCTGTGAAAGCAAGTCCACCTTCAAATTGGGTTAAACAATGAAGGCCAAAGGCTTTCAAGAAGAGGATTCCCAGGATTAGAGAGAAATACAGGAAATTAAACTTCTTGTCTGTTTACAGTAAGGGGATTTAAAATGGGTTTCATAAAGCACAAAAATTAACTCTTTGTTTACTCTAGGTCAGACAGGCTCAGATTTGAATTCTGATTCAATCAAATTTTAGCTAATTGATCTTGAGTAATGTAATTAACCTGTCCATCCCTTGGCTTCCTAATTTATGAAATGGGAATATCAATATTACTGCACATATTGGGCTGTAGTGAGAATCAAATAACAGAAAGACTATAAAGCACTTTGCACATAGTAAACAGATAAGTTTAAAAAGCTGTCATAATTCTTTGTACCATCATTGTTTTATTGATTCTCACAGAATCTTATGGGTAGGGTCACCATTATGTCCAAATAATGAAATGTTTTAGACAGAGGTAAGTTCCATAGTTTGGGGCTTCAAGTAAATTAAGGACAGAAAGAAATTAGAGTCAGAAATCAGCTGCCTCCAAAACATATAAAGTGAATGCTTAGGTGAAGACTTTACTCACAGAAAGTGCTCAATAAACATTAGCTATTCTCCTCCTCATCCTTATTTTTATATTATCTTCTTTCATTCTGCCTTTCTTGGGAACTATGACTACATCTTTGAAAGATAAATTTGATTTTTTAAAACATACTTTGCTTGCATGTATTTACAAGATGGTCACACATAGGAATTTATGGTGAAACATCTATTTTTTAAAGGCCTTTATATATGGTGAGATCTAACCTGATATAAAGTCCTGAGAACATGAGAAATGCCAGCATCACATGATATTTGAATTCCTGGGTGAGAAATCTCCTGAAAACAGGTTTCTGAGCTCTTCCCCAGGAATCACAAGCTCTGTACAGAGGAAGGTCTTTTAGTCTCAGCACTGGGTTCTCCCTTCTCCTTCTCCCAGAGGACTGGACAGGTCGGGGTCCATCATTAGTGAGAGCTTTTGAAATAAGTTCTGCTCAGGCATCTTGCAGTTGCTCCAGCCAACTCCCCCATTTGTAACTGCAGAGATATTTAAGGGCATTATTATCCCAGAATAGTTGGTGATGGGCTACCTCTTAGTGTCCAGAGACCTGATCGTTGGCCCCATTATGTTTCCTTGCTGAGGTAATGACTCACCATTATGCTGTCCCTACTTGCAAATGGGTGGCATTTATGACATACTTTGAAGTGAAGTGAGGCTGGGACAGATATTTGTTCCTCTTGTGATCACAGTTAGGGAAGGACGGTAGCAGTGTTCTTGGGCTCCTCCATCAAGAACTGCAGTCCCCAGCATACCTTAAGCTCTGGCGACATCTCTGAAGGCTGTACAGCATCTGAGCAATTTTCACTATTTTTCAGCTGACTCAGTTTTTCAGTTTAAATCATTTAATTCTTACAATTTAAGGAAGTGTGTAATGTTATGTCCCTTTTAAAGGTGAAAAAAAACAGGTAGAGAGGTGAAGCAACTTGCTTATATTTACAAAGCTAATTAAAACTGGAGAAAAGATGAGAAATCAAGCCTATTTGATCCAAAGCTAATTATCTCTGACTTCAAAGCTTCTATTTCTGAAGCTCTTCGCATTTCAATGCATTCGCGATATGGATTATTTTCTATAATCCGGATTTGTGATCATTGCCCGGTTCCATGACACAAACTTCTTCTCACATTGCTGCTAATTTTCTCCAACAGCTGTTTTTGTTTTCAGAGTCTTCTTTTTTTTCCTTTGTGTCTAAAGCAAGACTTGAATGTATAGACATTTTCTGACTTAACTCTACAAACTTTGTCCGTTATATTTCTTTTGCATCAGCCAATTCTTATTCTAATTCTTCTTGTAGACAAGTGTATACTACAGAGAATGGTGGGGATATAATTTTTTAGAAGCACCTTTGCATGCAAATGCTCTCTTCTTGGGATTGTGATAAGTAAAAAGTTTTTCATTTCTGTAGTAGGAGAAGGTTTATAAACATCTCAAACTTAGGAAGATGAAAAAAGTATATTTTGATAAGAGTATTTATTGAAGCCTCTATACTTTATTCATATATAGTTATTTTTCCTCTTTTAGAATAAAACTTCTTTCTAGTTGTAGTGCTGGGTATAAAGGGTGTTCAAGAATATGGCTGTTGATCTGTTTCATACCCACAATTGGGGCAACACTATGACTTTTGTGGGCCCTTGGTACATTTGTCCTCATAGGTCCTTTCCTCCACAAAACAATATTAAAAGTTATATTTTATGACTTTATTGGTATAAAGATGACTATGCTCCAAGTTGGATTATATTCATTTTTCTTCTTATTTTAATAGAAATTAAAACATTTCAGGGGCTCCTAAAACTATTATGGGCTTTAGGCACTGTGCCTCCTGTACCTTAAAGGATGTGTCAGCTCTGCCCACAACATGTGGGCTCCTGAAGAAAATGGATCCAGGCAGGATAATTGACTGTCCCGTTTAATCAACTAAGGAGGGGAATAAATCTCTATATAAGATCACTAGATTTTTTTGCCTAAATAATCCAATCACAAGATTTATTTAGATCCAGTTTTCATTATTGGCTCCCAGAGTTTCTTCATGACATTTTTCACTTCTGCATTTCTGAGGGTGTAGATCAAAGGGTTCAACATAGGAGTTACTATGGTACAAAACAGTCACAGCTTTGTCAGTGGGAAAGGAGGTCGGGGGTCTCAGGTACAGGAATGAACAAGGTACAAGGAATAAGACAACAACAGTGACATGATAGACACAGGTAGATGGGGTTTTGTGAGACCCTGCAGAGCTATGAGTCCTCAGGGAACATAGGATGATGACATAGGAAACAACCAGCATAGAAAAAATGAGTGAACACAGTGACCCACTGTCGGCAGCGATCAGAGGCCCCAAAGTGTGAGTGTCCGTTCAGGCCAGCTTCAGGACAGGGATTAAATTACACATAAAATGGTAAATGACATTGGGGCCACAGGATGGTAACTGGACCATGAACAAAATCTGGATCCCTCCATGAAGAACCCCTAAAACCCCAGCCATTCCCACCAGGAAACCACACACGGGTCTACTCATGATGGTCCTATAGTGCAAGGGCTTACAAGATGGCTACATAGTGGTCATAGGCCGTGACAATTAACAAGATGATCTCAGTTCCAGCAAAGAAATGTTCAGCAAAGCGCTGAGTCATGCAGCCATTGAAGGACATGGTGTTCTTTTCAGAGATCAAGTCAAAGATCATTTTGGGTGCTATGGAAGAAGAGTAGAAACCATCTGGGCAAACAGGACAGAAAAAAGTACATGGGAGAACCTAGGGATGGGCTGATGAAGATGGTGACCAAGATGAGCAAGTTACTGTCAATGTGGTCAAGTAGGTGATTGAAAACACAGCAAATAAGAGTTTCTGCAGTTCTGGATTCTGGGACAGACCCAGCGGGATGAATTCGGTTCCATTTCTTATCTTTTCCATTGAATCAGCTTGGGTTGTGAGCACGTGATCCATCTGGAAAGATCACAGTATTTCTGAGTGATGATATTTTGAATTCAGTACTAAAATACTCCATCATCTCTTTAGTCCTGGTCTCTGGGATTGATGGAGCTACACTTTCCACTCACCTCTGCCATATTTTTTTTTTTTTTTTGGTGAGGAAGATTGTGTTGCCAATCTTCCTCTTTTTGCTTGAGGAAGATGATCTCTGAGCTAACATCTGTGCCCATCTTCCTCTGCTTTGTATGTGGGATGCCGCCACAGCATGGGCTGACAAGCGGTGTGTAGGTCCATACCCGGGATCTGATTGATCATTGATTTCAAGCAGACAAGAGGGAAACTGGAATTTGTAATCTTCCCTATTTTTTTCTTCTGGGGCCCAAATTTCAGATTGACCAGAGTACACAGATATTTTGAGGGTGCTCTGGGGGTTGATGGAAAAAAAATCATTCGAAGAGGTGGTGAATTCAATAGGAAAAGCAGGTCTCCTAATTTATAGAAGGAAGGATGTGTTGGAAAGGGAAATAAGCTATTAATGAGAATTTGTTAGGAGAGGGAAGTGAGGCTGGGAATAAACTAAGTGATGCCGGGAATAAACACTAAGGAGGAAACTAAGTGATTGCTGAGATTGGAACTGAGATTGCCATTCCTTTTTTTTTGGCCCCAGATTGCATGAGAGTGGCAATTCAGTTTGAAAATAAAGATTAACGACTAGAAAAAAAAAGGATGATAGTTAACGAGTTAAGATTTCTTAGAAGGGAGGCAATTGTATGTAGAACACACATTGATATACTAAAATTAAATAGAAGGACTTGCAGGTATTTTAAAAGTTTGGGTGGGAAGGCGAAAAGGGATTATGGATACAAGTATGGATGAGGAGGCTTAAGATTGAGAGAATGATTCTGTTTTGATCCCTATTTTCTGGACAAGTAGGAGGTGTAGTATTCTCCTGAGATAAAAGGAAAATTTGTGGGGTAAAGGTTATAGGGAATTGGTGAAAACTTTGAACATATGGTGAGAAAAGTGTGTAGGAAGAACAAAGTGTCTGTCAAAGCCAGAGAATTTGCTCAAGAAGCTTTGAAGACCTGATTCACACTGAGTTCATAATTTTTGTTGAGTTTATAATTTTCTCCAGTATTGCCTTACATCTTAGGTGAAAGGAAAAAGAAGGTGGCACATAAATTTATGGTTGAAATACTTCAATTAGTGTAGTGTTGTACACTGAAGCAGAAAAAGGCTGTACTTGGGATTGGTTTTGTTAAGATTGCTATTTATCCATTCTACGCTATTTGAGAATTAAGACATAGTCATGCGCTGCATAACTACAGACTGGTCAACTACAGACCACAGGTATGACGGTGGTCCCATAAGATTAGTACCATATACCTAGGTGGGTAGTAGGCTATACCATCCAGGTTTGTGTAAGTACACTCTATGATGTTCACACAACAACGAAATCACCTAAAGATGCATTCCTCATCATTAAGTGACTCATGCCTGTAACTGCAAAAGTTATGTTAACCTTTTCTCTCCACTGTCTGGCCTTGCCTTCTCAATGTGTGTCCTCCAGGCCTCCTGCAGCAGGGAAAAAGAAAGCTGGGGAGCAGCACACTATCTCCTAAATGTTACAGCCTGAATGTGACACACATCACTTCTGCAAACATGGTCCTATTGAAAAGAAGGGGGCTGGAAAATGTGGTAGTAGTACATGGCTTCTTAGTGATCAGCAAATGGATTGGCCACATTTGAGAAAAACTGATCTCCCATGTGGAATAGAGTGTTTATTAAATATTATTCTGCATATTATGTATATTTAACATAAGGTAGAGGCATGAGTAGGAGTCATTTGGGTTTATTCAGTCCTTATGAAGGTAGAAGTGAAATGACTAGAATTTGCAGGACTTCTGTCCTGGCCCAGATTTGGATCCCTTCTTTTATCTGAGTTCTTTCCCTTAAAATTGCATTCTCTCCCTCAAATTATTTCCCATCTCATTGGTCTGAAATTTTTTACTCAAATTTGAATGTACACACTTTCTGTCTTGATTATTCAGATATCATCAACTTTTCCTTTTGTACCAGACACTTTTGTTTCTATTAGCTAATGTACAAATCCATCCAATAAAAGTTACTTTGGAGGCAAGGTGGTTATGTCTTTGCCAAAAAAAAAAAAAAAAAGCTCCATAAAATATCTTCTGCCTGGGAAATCATGTGCAAGATTGCTCTATAACTGCACCTGTATATCGCTTCCTTGGCTTTAGGGAGAGAAAATAATTTATTTTGAGAACCCAGATAACAATGTAAATGGTACCCCCTGGAATTGTGCAACACAGTAGCATTAATTTTTGGATGAGTCCTGCCTTAGTGACTCTCTCTTTCCTCAAAACCCATTCATTTCTGGTTGATCTCTCTCTCTCACAATAATAAATCTACCTTGACTACAGTAATTGGGATTAATATTATGCATTTTCAATAAAATACTTAGCTGTTAAGCCTTTTTGCTTAAATATTTTAATTACTTTGCCTATTGGTTATATAATCTATACCTGAAGCTTCACAGAGAATTATTCCACTGAATACACAAACCCAGAGATTTTCCACACATTGTGACCTTTAGGAAGGTCCCTTTGATCAACAATTTGTAAATGCAAAGAAGTTTTTAATTGGAGGAGACTTTAGTCATCATTAATCAAATATTGACATTTTATGAAAGAGGAACCATTAAAGAGTCCAGAAAGAAGGGGAGCAAAATATACTTAAAGTCACATAGTTTGACCTCAAGACCATTATCCTATCCATCACACTTGTTCTTAAAATATGAACAGATTTTGTTTTTATCTTCTCTAGTCACGTGAATTGTTACCCAAGATTACTCTTTGGCTCCAGAGCATCCTCATGGCATTTTTCACCTCTGAGTTTCTGAGAGTGTAGATTAAAGGGTTTAACATGGGTGTTATCATAGTATAAAACACAGCAACCACTTTATCAATGGGGAAGTTGATCATGGGTCGAAGGTACACAAATGTACAGGGTACAAAGAATAGGATGACTACAATAACATGGGAGGCACAGGTGGAGAGAGCCTTTTGCTGTCCTTCAGTGCTGTGACTTCTTAGGGAGCAAAGGATGAGGACATAGGAGGTAACAAGAATAGAAAAAATGAGCATACACATCAGCCCACTGTTGGTGGCCACAAAAAGTCCAAAGATATGAGTGTCAGTGCAGGAGAGTTTTAGCAGAGGGAAGAGGTCACAGATGAAATGGTCAATGACATTGGGGCCACAGAAGGGCAACCAGATTATGAAAAGAATTTGAATCAGAGCATGAAGAAATCCCCCGGCCCAGGCTACAGCCACCAGGAGGCCACACGCTCGCCTGTTCATTGTGACCAAGTAGTGCAGGGGCTTGCAGATGGCCACATAGCGGTCATAGGCCATCACCGTGAGCAGGATGATCTCAACTCCCCCAAAGAAATGCTCTGCAAAGAGCTGAGTCATGCACCCACTGAAGGAGATGGTTTTCTTTTCTGCAAGTAAGTCAAATATCATTTTGGGAGCCATCGTAGAAGAGCAGCAGCCATCTAAGAAGGACAAGAAAGGCAGAAAAAAATACACGGGGGAACCCAGGGCTCTGCTGGTGGTGATTGTCACCACAATGAGTAAGTTCCCTGCCACAGTGAGAAAGTAGATGACTGTGAACACAGCAAACAAGAGTTTCTGCACATCTGGGTCCTGTGTCAAGCCGAGCAGGATGAATTCAGTCACGTTGTTCATTCTCTCCATGAATTGTGTTTGGCGTTTGGATAATTAATTTATCTGTGAACATCACACGCACGGGGATTGAAATTGTGGCAGATAAATTTTGATCAAGCAAATATTTTCTGTAAGACTGATGGAAACCTCAAGCAGATAAATCCAAGACCTAAAGTTGGGCCATATTATTAGTCACATAATGAACACAGAGCCCTCTTCTCTCTCTCTCTCTCTCACATACACACACTTGTATACACAAGCACGGTTTTATGACTCTGACACGCCAGGCACTTTCTTGTAATTGTACATGGATGGACATTGTCCCATCAATTGCCATAATATTTTCCCCCATAGAAAAACAGGAATAAAAAGAGGACTGTAAGGAGAAGCAGATGCTTCAATTCATGAGTCCACGCCCCCATGTCTCTTCTAGTCATTTGTGCTGATGACGGTAAGCTGCAGAGTTAGCTATTCTAGTTATTTTTAACTTGTTTCAGTGTGAATATAAAACACTAGGTAAATTCAATTCGAAACTAGGGATAGTGTAGTCACATTTCAAAAAAACTTCAGTGAGTCAATGTTTAAGGCTCCAGTAAGATATGCCTGGCAGTTAGACTATGAGCTTACAATACATTCAAACAGAATTGTCTAAGAATATCATCAAACAAGAAGGGAAAAGGATGTCCCGAAGAGGATAATACAGACAGCATGTTGCAAGGCAACATTCCTCAGATTTATTTGAAACTTTAGAATTTACTATTTGGAGAACTTCTATGATCTTTAGTTTTCAGGGGTATTTTGCAAATCAAAACACAATTTAAGGAAGACTATGAAAAATTCTCTGGATCTATTTAGGAAAAAGTACTTTTAAGGTGATGAAACAAAAGCATCCTAATTTGTTGGACAGTCAGTGTTCTTCATAGTCAGTTACACTATTTTTTTACTCTATTTTTACTGATGGATAGCCATGTGATGTGTGTACAGATCTAAGTAGTAATGTGCCTAAAGTTTCTCATATGTAAAATAGGAAAAATAACAAATGGCACAGAGGAATTGAAGAATGTCATTATTACATAGGCCTAACTTTTATCCTAAAGGTAGAATGCATAGCTTTCCACACACTCCAAATTATTGATATAAGAATAAAAATGAAAACAAATCCACATATCATTATAAAAATAATGATAATAAATAAAAATAAATATAAATAATAAATAATAAAAATAAAAAAATAAAAAATCCTTGAAATATTTGATTGTTACAATATTAAGAAAGAACATAAATGAAGAGAGAAAATAAATGAACTAAGTATTCAACTCAAGAGGTTAGAAAACAACCAATTATATTCAGAAAAAAGGTAGAATGCAGAAATCAATACATCAGGCAATAGAAAAATACTAGACTTGATAAATAAATTCAAAAGCTTTTTAGTATTATAAAAATACAAATAATACTAATAAGCTCAGTAAGAAACAAGCATAGCCATATTGCAAATGGATATTATTTTTAAAGAATATTTAAAAGAATGTTATGTACAGTTCATAATAGATTTTTCAATACCTGAATAGGTATTTTTCAAAATAAAGTAAGTCTTATCTTCATGCCATCACCAAAAAAAAAAAAAATAGTGTGTATGAAAGCCTTCAAATAAAACATGGATCTGTTCAAAAACCAACCAACCAGACAACCAACCAAATAAATATAGATCTAATCTCTGAATGGGGAAGAACATTTTAAGCAAAATGCAATGGTATAAAATACAGGACAAAATCAAGGATTCAATTACGTAAAGGTATAGAACACACTGGAAAAATATTCGCAACAAGTACAAGAGATAACCATTATTATAGAATTAGTTTTCACAAAACAAGGTCTACTTACATCATTATGGAAAAAGGGCAAATCTAAGAAAATGTAATGCTCAGAAAAATCATTAGTAAAATATCCTCATCATAAAATATGATCCTCCCCATCATAAACTATCCTCTGTTTCATAAGTCATCAAAGAAATACAATTTAAACACAATGAAATACTTCTAACTGGCAAATTGGCAAAGATTTATGACAACTTATATTACCCAGTGCTTGGGAGTGTGTGTTGATATAAAATATTCTGGAAAGAAGTTTGACTCTATATAATAAGAGCTTTATAACTGGTCACGTCCCTTGGTCCAATACTCCTTAGATTGGGAATCTATTCTAGATAAAAAATATGGACAAAATTATGCATACAGGTTGTATTTTACATTTTTTATGACAATGAAAAAGATGAGAACAATCCAAATGTCTACATAAAGAGGAACAAGTAAGTGAATTATAGCTATGAAATATCAGGTGGACACTGAAGTTATTTGCAAGAAAAGTTAATGGTGTGCAAAGATTCTTCCAATATAAGATTGAGTGGAAAATACAAGATATAAAACAGCTTATACATTATGATCTAAATTGTCCAAAATGACATATGTACATAGAAAAGTATCTGAAATAAGTGCACTAAGGACTAACAATGCTTATTTGGATGATAAGTTAAAGGTAATTTTTGTATTCTTTTAAAATTTTTCTGATCCAAGTTTCCTACAAAGAGAATACATTTATAATAAATAAAATAAATTTATTTATTATAATAAATAATATAATTTAGCCAATTTTGTTATTAAATGTGTAATAAATAAAATAATTTATAATAAATCAAACAATTTAATACAAGAAATTTTATTTTCTGCTCTCAGGTCTGGGTTCATAATATTCTGAGTGACTGCTTTTCTCAGTAGACTAAATATGCCAGTCCTTATTCATAAAAATCTGTGACAGTAGAACAACACGTTTAACTCCAACTCACCTGTAAATTGAAGATTCTAATATCACCTTGAGATAAAAATACTAATAAAGAAATCACAGGGGGCCAGGCCGGTGGTGCAGCAGTTTATTTCGTGCTTTGGTGGCCCGGGGTTCGCGGGTTCGGATCCTGGGCACCTGCCGACACACTGCCGGTCAGCCATGCTGTGGCAGTGTCTCATATAAAGTGGAGGAAGATGGGCACGGATGTTAGCCCAGGGCCAGTCTTCCTCAGCAAAAAAGAGGATGATTGGCAACGGATGTTAGCTCAGGGCTGATCTTCCTCACACACAAAAAAAGAAAGAAATCACAGGTTGTACCTACCTCTCTGAATGTATTTAGGAAAGAAGTAACAGGTTCATTCCATACAAAGGCATCTTATTTGTAGAGTACCCTTGTAGCAATCACTGACCCATCATTAACGGCTGCTTTGCAGGTTCATCTATTTTCATCTTAAGTATAATATTTCTTTTCCTCACTTAGTCACTTGAAAATGATTGCTGAGAGAGGCTTCCTAAACAATGCCGAGTTCATGGGCTGGGTTTGTTTCTGCTTTGTAGGGTCACACCATCCTACGAGTGTGAGGCACAACCATCCCAGCTCAGATAATCAATTTCTTTAGTAAGCTTCCAAAGCATTAGACTTCAACAGAAATGGACAGAAAAAAACCTAACCATTGGAGGACATCTCTCCAAGCCACCTTATTACACATCTGCCAGGCTTTCTTGTTCACCATATGAAGTATATTGTAAAAGTCACTTGATTTGAGATCTGACCTGATTTAAAGCCCTGAAAATAACGAACTGTGTTAAAGCAGAGAAATGAGGGATTGCAAGCATCATAAAATTAGCAACAAATGAAAGTTGCCTTGGAGGAGGCAACTTGAAGTTAGCTCTTTTAAGCCTTTTTCTTAGTAAGCCCGTGCTCAGCCCAGAGATATCTCCTTTGGTCCTTGGGAGTCTGGATCCAAGTGGGTTGAAAACTCAGAACCAATCAGCTTCTGTGATCCCTGGCTGGTTATGCCTATATGGTCTTCTGGGGTCCATCCTTATCAATGTGTTCATATGTGATTTCAGGGAAATATTTATATGGGTATTACTCAAGTGCAAGGAGTTAAGGAAGCTCTGACCTCTCAACTCCTAGAGGATTAGAATTAGCAGCTCCAACCAAGATGGCAGCCAAGTCAATTTATCCCTTCTCTCTTGTGGCTGTGGCATCTGTGACCAACGGGGCAGGGGAGAGCCAGTGGGGCTGGGTTTGCAGCCTCTGTATGACTGTATTTAGGCAGTGATCTTAGAGTCTAGGACCAAAGACACAATGTTTTGGTCATGGGAGGATGGGTGTATGAGCCAGTCAGAGTCTATAAAATAGCCCTAATAATACATTTCTCACAGAGTTAGAGGGAGGCTTGAGCAAGATAACATAGGAGGACATCTAAGTCAGTGCCAAACTGCTGTTCTTCTGTCAACGCCCTGAGGATAGACATGTAGGTTAGAGAAACTGCTCTTTAATAGGAAAAAAATCAGAATCATGCTTAAGAGTAAGAATTTTGCTGGCTGTTCTGTTTGCTATGTGATCTTGGTCAAGTTCCTGCACTATTGTGTTTCTGCTCTTACTCATCTCTTATGGTGTCATCATGCACTCTCTACAGAACCTTAGTCATGAAGGGAGGCAGAAAGCCCTCCAGA
Organism: Tapirus indicus; assembly: GCA_031878705.1. Taxonomy (NCBI): domain Eukaryota; kingdom Metazoa; phylum Chordata; class Mammalia; order Perissodactyla; family Tapiridae; genus Tapirus; species Tapirus indicus. The sequence goes on from CM062928.1 coordinate 15,398,897, forward strand.
CCTGTGGTTCCCACATCACTGTGGTTGTCTTCTTCTTTGTTCCCTGTATCTTCATGTATGTGAGACCTGCAGAGACCTTCCCCATTGACAAATCATTGAGTGTGTTTTATACACTTATAACTCCTATGCTGAACCCATTAATCTACACTCTGAGAAATTCAGAAATGACTAATGCTATGAAGAAGCTCTGGAGAAAAAAAGTCTTATCCACTAGTAAGTAAGTGCATCATCCATCATGAAAAAAGTAATTTGGCATTACCGCCATCTCCTTTGAGTGTAAAATTCTTCATAAATCTGATATAAATTTTCCTTTTCTCTGAAGGATTTATGATAATTATAATTACAGGATGAACTATATCTTTGTGCTATTAATAATTTCTCTGCTAGAATGGAAATTCTATAATATCTTGTTTATTATTGCACCTAGAAAAGTGAAATGAATGTGTCGTAGGGAGTCAACAAATAATATGTAATGAATTAGTCAATGGAATTTCTATAGAGTTACCCTAATTTTTAATTAATTTCTGCACATATTTGTGTTCCTTGGTTTTTCATTCTTAGCTTGTTTTTAGTCAGAGTCTTGTCTTTTACCTTCGTTCTTTTTATTGTACTAATTAGAATATTCAATGATTTATACAGTAATTTCCTTATTAAATTTCATTTGCATTATATATGAAATTTTTAGTGTTAACATTTTGTCTTTTTAAATAAAAGATTTAAAGTATAACAGGTGAAAATACATTTTGAAAATAGAATCCATACTAAATGGTAATACTGTAGAATAAACCTCTTACTCACCCCTCACCAAAGTCTCCCAGTTCTTCCAGACGCAATCACTGTACTCTGTATGATTCTTCAAGTAATGATCTTTGCAAATAGAAGCATATTTTCATATGTGTTTGTGTTTATGTCTTTGTGTACAAATTTTGCATTTTACCACTCAGCCTTCTGAAGATCTTTCCATACTAGTCTATGTAGATTGAACTCATTCTCTATTTCCTCATACTGCTTAATACTCCTTTATCGAGATACACTAAAATTAATGTATCCAGTTCTCTTCGTGTTTCTCCCAATCTTTTTCTATGACAAATTATTCTGCAATGAAGTCTTTATGAAACTTTGTAAGTATGGGTTCCTAGAAGTGGAATTGTTGAGTCAGTTGGTATATGTATTTAAAATGTTGATGTTCATAGTTATTGCCAAGATGCCATCCACGAGATTATACCAAACTACACCACTGCCCACATCTGTAAAATGCCTGTTTGACTACATTCTCAATAATCAGTGCTTGATAAATGTTTACGGTATTTGACAATCTGATTAAAGAAATTATATTTGATTTACATACTTTAATTGACATTCAATACATATAATTGAATTTGAGCATCTATTCCTATGTTTAAAATGACTTGTACTGCTTTTTTGTGAATTGCCTCTTAATGAATTTACCTGTTTTGGTTGCTGATCTTTTCCATACTGATTTTTATTATTTAATTATGCACTAAGGAAATTATCCCTTTTGCAGTTGTATGTGTATTTATTATTTTGCAGCTTGTGATTTGTTTTTAATGTTTCATACTGTGCAGAATGTTTTTGGCTGTTTAGAAATAATTTTATATTTACATAATCAAATGTCTCAATATATCGTTTGGCATTTATGTCCCTTAGAAAGACTTTCTCTATTTTGGTGTTACCAAAATATTCTTCCACATTTTTTCAACATTTAATTCTTTTAGTCTTTTTGTGGTTTTATATTTTATGTTTAAATTTTGACCCATCTACACTTTATTTTAGATGTAAAGAGCTAAGATTAAATTTTAACTATTTTTCTTGATGGGCATTTTTATAGATGTATAATTATTTTTCCCCACTGCTTTGATATCCCAACTTTGTATTCTAAAATATGGCATATGTTTGGATCCAATTCAGGGCTCCATTATCTTCCGTTGATCTCTTTAATCCTGTGCCCTTTAACACAGGATGTAACTGCATTTAATTTATAATACACTTTGATATTTGAGAAATTTAGCACTCCTTCATTACTACTCCTTATCAGAACGATGTCTATTCTTGCATATTAATATTTTAAAATTAAATTTCAATGCTAGTCTAGTAAAAACTAAGTTTAGTTAGTGTTTTCAATAAGATTTGCTTTAGAAAGAGTTTATAGCTTTAGAGAATTGAGAATTCTTATCCACAAACTGAGTAGGTCTTTTCACTTAACAAGTCTTTTATGTTCGTATAGATCTAGTATATTTCTTTTAAATGTAGTCTTTTTGAGTTTGTTTTTTATGGTGCTATTATGAATAGGATCTTATCTTCTATTATATTTTCTGAGTGTCTGTTGTTTCAATATAGGAAATCTGTCTTTAAAAAATTTTTCAATAAGATATAATCCTCACGTTACATCATTTATCCTTTTTTAGCTATGTTTTGCAAGTTTTAGCAAATACATAGAGTTTGTGTAACCATCGTTACAATCAATATATAGAATGTTTCATCACCAAAAATACTTCCCCATGTACCTGTGTAGTCAACTTCTCCCCTTGCCTCCAGATCCTAGGAAACACTGATCCATTTCTATCCCTATATTTTTGTCTAATCCAAAGTGTCATGTATTTTGAATCATACAGTATGTAGTTTTTTTTTACTCCCAGATTTATTGAGGTATAGTTGAGAAGTTAAAACTGTATATATTTAAGATGTACAATGTGATGATTTTATGTACATATACATTGTGAAATGATTACCACAATCAAGCTAATTAACACATCCATCATCTCCCATTATTACCATTTTTTTGTAAGACCGTGCAAAATCTACTCTCCTAGCAAATTTCAAGTATACAATACAGTATCATTAACTATAGCCACCATGCCATATATTAGGCCCCCAGGACTTATTTATCTTACAACAGAAAGTGAGTATCCTTTGAGCAATATACCCCATTTCCCTCACCCCCCTGTCCCTGGCACTCAACATTCTATTCTCTGCTTCTATGAGTTTAATTTTTTTAGATTCCACATATAAGTGAGATCATACAATATTTTTCTTTCTGTATCTGACTTGTTTCACTTAAGGTCCTCCAGGTTCATCCATGTTCCAAAAGGCAGAATTTTCTTCATTTTTATTTTTCTTTTTTTAATTTTTTTTTTTTTTTTTTTGTGGGGAAGACCAGCCCTAAGCTAACATCCGTTGCCAATCCTCCCCTTTTTGCTGAGGAAGACTGGCCCTGGGCTAACATCGTGCCCATCTTCCTCCACTTTATATGGGACGCCGCCACGGCATGGCTGACAGGCAGTTCGTCAGCGGGCAACCGGGATCCGAACCTGCGAACCCCGGGCTGCCAAGCGCGAACTAAACCGCTGCGCCACCGGGCGGCCCCTCTTCATTTTTATGGCTGAATAATATTTCATTCTTGGACAAAGAAATGGGGCACATATAAACCTAATGAACATTTAGGTTGTTTTCATATCTTAGCTATTGTGAATAATGTTTCAGTGAGCATTTGAGTGCAGATATCTCTTTGAGATACGGGTATCATATCATTTGGATATATACCCAGAAGTGGGATTGTTGGATCATGGGGCAGTTCTTTTTAAATAATTTTAGGTACTGTTTTCCATAGCAGTTACACCAATTTACATTCCCACCAACAGTGTACAAGGGTTCCAACTTTTCTACATCCTTGCCAACATATATCTTTTACAAGGGCATTAATTTCATTTACGAAGGCTCAGCCCTCATGATCTAATCATCTCCCAAAGGCTTCACCTCCTAATACCATCCTTGGGCATTAGGATTTCAACATATGAAATTTGGGGAACACAAACATTCAAACCATAACAAGGGTTCAATTTTGTTCTTCTGCATATGGATATCCAGTTTTCCCAACACAATGAAGAGACTTTCCCTTCCTCATAGCATATACTTGGCCCCTTTTCAAAGATCAGTTGATTGTATATGCATGAATTTACTTCTGAGCTTTCTATTCTGTTTCATTGATCTATGTATCTGTTTTTATGCTGATACCATATTGTTTTGATTACTATATTTTTGTAATATATTTTTAAATCAAGAAGTGTGATGTCTCCAGCTTTGTTCTTTTTTCTCAAGATTGCTTTGGATATTTGGGATCTTTTGTGCTTGCAAGAATTTCATGATTTTTTTTCTATTTTTGTGAAAAATGTCATTGGAATCTTGAGAGGCATTGTATTGCATGTGTAGATTGCTTTGGATAGTATGAATATTTTAACAATATTTATTCTTTCAATCCATGAATATGGGATAGCTTTCATTTATTTGTGTCTTCAATTTCTTTCATCAGTGTTATATAATTTTTAGTGTACAAATATTTCACCTCCTTGGTTAAATTTATTCCTAAATATTTTATTCTTTTTGATGCCATTGTAAATGAGATTATTTTCTTAATTTTGTTTTTGGATAATTTGGTGTTAGTATATATAATATACTAATTCATTTATTTGTTGAATTCATTGAGTTTGTTTATTAGTTCCAAAAGTTTTTAGGGTTTTCTATATATAAGATCATGTCCAGTATGTAGTCTTTTAAACCTGCTTCTTTCTCTTAGTATATGCATTTGAGATTTATGCATATTATTGAATTAATCACTAGTTCACTCATTTTTATTGCTGAGTAGTATTCCCTTTTATAGATGTATCACAGTTTGTTTATCCCTTTCTCAATCAAGACATATTTTGATTTTTTCCAGATATTTGAATTTATAAATAAAACTACAATAGATATTCATGTATAGATTTTTGAATGAACATAATTTCTCATTACACTTGGATAAATACCTAGGAGTGGAAGAGCTGGGTTTTGTGGTAAGTGTATGTTTGATTTCATAAATCACTTTCAAACATTTTCCGAAGGAAAGCATATTGTTTTCTTACTAGCAACAAATGATATTTTTAGGTTTTCTCCACCTTTGTCAGAACTTGATATTGTCAAGTTTTTTATTTTAGCCATTCTAATAGGTTGGTAGTGATATCTTGTTGTTATTTTAATTTGCATTTCCTGAATGACTTATGATGTTCAACATTTTTCATGAACTTTTTTTGTCATTTATATATCTTCCTTGGTGAAATTTCTGTTCAATTCTTTTGACTATTTTTTTTTTTTTTTTTTTTTTTGGTGAGGAAGACCAGCCCTGAGCTAACATCCGTTGCTAATCCTCCTCTTTTTGCTGAGGAAGACTGGCCCTGGGCTAACATCCGTGCCCATCTTCCTCCACTTTTTATATGGGACGCCGCCATGGCATGGCTGACAGGCGGTGCGTCGGCGGGCGCTCGGGATCCGAACTCGCGGACCCCGGGCTGCCAAGCGCGGACCAAACTGCTGCGCCACCGGGCCGGCCCCTCTTTTGACTATTTTATACTAAGTTGTTTATTATTATTGAAAGTGAAGATTACTTTATATATTCTGAAAGCAAGTCCTTTATCAGATATGTGATTTGCAACTATTTTCTCCCAGCCTGTGGCTTGTCTTTTCATTTTCTTTAAAATATCCTCTGAAAAGCAGAATTTCTCAGTTTTAATGGAGTCCAATTTATCATTTTTTTCTTTTTGATCATGCTTTTACTGTCATATCCAGGAAATGTTTGGCTAACCCAACATCACAAGGATTTCCTTTGATGTTGCCTTTTTGAAGTTTTATATTTTTAGGTTTAACATTTAGCCCTATGAGCCATTTTGGTTAACATTTGTTTATGGCTCGAGGTATTGATCAAAGTTCACTTTTTACAATAGATATCCAATTATTGCAGCACCATTTATTGAAAAGACTATCATTTCTACAATGTATTACCTCTAGCACTTGTCATAAACTTTCAAATGTGTGGGTCTATTTCTAGACCATCTATTCTATTTCATTGATCTACACGTGTAACCTTTCTCCAATACTAAACTTTGTGTTAAGTCTAGAAAGCAGAGTGTGAGTCCTTCCACTTTGTTCTTTTCAAAATTATTTTGGCTATTCTAGTTCTTTTCCTTTCCCATGCACATTTTTTAATCAGCTTGTCGATTTCTACAAAAAAAATTGTAGTGGGATTTTGTTTAGAATTGCATTGAATCTGAAGATCAATTTGAGGATATTTGAGATTTTAACAATAATGAGTCTTTCAATTCATGACTATGGTATATATGTATCTCCACGTATTTCATTTTCCTTTGATTTTTTTTCATCAGTATTTTGAGTTGCAACACACTACAGTGCATATTTATAAGTTTTATGCCTAAAGATTTCATGATTTTTGTTGTTAGTTTAAATGGTACATTTAAAAATTTCAATTTCAAATTCTTCCTTGTTAGTGTATAGATGTATGATTATTTTTTTCTTATTGGTGAGGAACATTGTCCCTGAGCTAACGTTTGTGCCAATCTCCCTCTGTTTTTGTATGTGGGACGCGACCACAGTATGGTGGTTGAGCAGTTTGTAGGTCCATGCCTGGGATCTGAACTCATGAACCCTGGGCAACTGAAGCAGACTTAACCACTATGCCACCAGGCCACCCCTACATGATTAATTTTTGATCATATATCCTGTGACCTTACTAAACTCATTTATTAGTTCTAGTAGCTCTTTCTGTAGATTCTTTGAGATTTTCTAGGTATATAACTATTTTGTCTGTGAATAGAGACATTTTGATTGTACCCTTTCCAATATGATGTGTGTTATTTCTTTTCCTTGCCTAATTGCTTCAGTTAGGACCTACATCTGGTGTTGAACATGAGTGGTGAGAGAGGCCGTCTTTTTCTTGTTCATGATCTCGGGATAAAAGCATTTGGGTTTTTGTGATTAAGCATGATGTTAGCTATAGGATTTTGGAGATGCCTGGTATCATATTGGGGGAGTTATCTTCTATTCTTAAACTGCCAAGGGTTTTTATCATAACTAGAAGTTGAATTTTGTCTCAGTATTTGCATCTACTGAGATAACCATATGATTCTACTTTTTCAGTCTGCTGATATGGTGAATTACATACATTGATTTCCAATATTGAATCAACCTTGTATTCCCAGGATAAATCCCACTTGGTCTCCATGCATAATTTTGATTTGCTAGAATTTTGTTGAGTATTTTTGCACCTGTGTTCATGTAAGAATCTGCATTTTTTCTTTGAAGTTCTTTGGCTGGTTTTGGTATCAAGGTAACTCTGGCCTCCTAAACTGACTTGGGAAGTGTTTTATACTCTTTAGTAGAATTCATGAATGAAGTGATCTACCTCTAGATTTTGCTTTGCTGAAAGGATTTTTACTGTAAATTCAAGTTCTTTCATAGGAAAAGGGTTATTCATGTTATCTATTTCTTTTTGAGTCAGTTTTGGCAGCTTATGTGCTACAAAGAATTTTCCCTTTAAGTTGTCACATTCATGAGCATAGAGCTGTCTATTGTATCTCCTCATTATCACTTTAATGTCTGTAAGTTTCTGTTATATCCTCTTTAATTCCTGATATTTGTAATTTGTATGTTTTCTCTTTTTCTTTCTATATCAGTCTGGCTAGAAGTTTATCAATTTTATTCTTTTTTTTTTTGAAGAATCAGCTCTTAATCTCAATTGTTTTTCTCTATCATTTTCTGTTTTCAGTTTCATTGATTTATGCTCTTCATTATTTCTGTCTTTTTCCTTGCGTGGATTTAATTTGTCCTTTTTTTTTTTCAGTTTTTTTAGGTAGGTACTTAGATAATTGATTTGAGATGTTTCTTCTTTTCTTTTTTTTTTTTTTTTTTTTTTTTGTGGGGAAGACCAGCCCTGAGCTAACATCTGTTGCCAATCCTCCCCTTTTTGCTGAGGAAGACTGGCCCTGGGCTAACATCCGTGCCCATCTTCCTCTACTTTATATGGGACGCCGCCACGGCATGGCTGACAGGCAGTGCGTCGGCAGGCGCCGGGATCCGAACTCGCGAACCCAGGGCTGCCAAGCGCGGACTAAACCGCTGCGCCACCGGGTGGCCCCCTCTTCTTTTCTGATGTATGCATTTAATGCTAATTTACAACTAAGGACTGTGTAATGGTAACTTATGTCTGTTTTAGATGTTTTAGCTGCATCCCACAAATTTTGAAATGCTGCTTTTTTATATTTAATTTAAAATATTTTTGAATTTCACTTTTAATTTTTTGTTTGGCCTTGGGTTATTTATAAGTTTGTGTTTAATTTCCAGATATTTAATGATGTTTCCTGATATTTTTCTTTTATTGATTTCTAGTTCAATTTCATTAATGTCCAAGAATGTACTATGTATGATTTGAATCTTTTTACGTTTGTTATTTATGGCCCAGAACATAGTTTATCTTGGGGAATGTTTCATGTTCACTTGACGAGAATGTATATTCTGTTAGTCATTTAATTTCCAAATATTTGGGAGATTTTTGGTTATTGAGTTTGAATTTAATTTCTTTTTTGCTAAGGAATATGGTATGTATGATAAAGAATTCTTAAAAATTCATCATGTTTTAGTCCCAATATGGTTTATATTGGTGAATGGTGAATATTACATATGCACTTGGACAAAATGTGTATTCTGTTGTTTTTGTCATTAAGGTCAAATTGCTTAATAGTGCTATTGAGTGCCATTCATCTCCTTACTGATTATCTGCCTACGTTTACATTGATTAATGGGACAAATGAGTTGAATTCATCAATTAAAATTGTTGATTTGTTTATTTTGATTTTATTTCTATTATTTTCTCCTGCATGACTTTGAGTTTCTCTTGTTAGGTGAATATACCTTTAAGGTTGTTACATGTTTTTGGTGAACTAACTCCTTTATCATTATGTTATTGCCCTCTATATTCCTGGCAATATTTATTTTTCTGAGGTCTGCTTCTTCAATATACTTCAGGTCACTTTTGATCAGTGTTTGCATGGTGTATTGTTGTCCATTCCTTCACTCTGGCATATCTATGTCTTTATATTTCAATTGATTTTTTTTTTAGACAGTAAGCTTATTAGGTCTTACTTTCTATCCAATCTGAAAATCTTTGTGTTTTACTTATTGTGTATAGACCACTTATATTTAACAGAATTATTAATTTGATATTCTGAAAGTAGTCTGTTTATAGTTGATTGTTTTTTATCACCATACAAACAAGATCCAGACATTTTATTTGTTTGGTATTCTCTCATGTCACTTTTATTTTGTATTATTCGTCTCTCTCATTTTAATCTATTTTAGTGATTTAGCCTATGTGTTTTTTAATCCCAAAATGATCCACTAAATGGCCATTTTATAGCTATTGTTTTGTTAGAGATGCCAGGTCACTTGTCTTATAGAATATTCAAAAGTTTAAAATTATCTGAGTTCAAATTATAGTATTGCTTAAGTCGTCCCTTACTTTTAGTACTTCCTATGAACTAATAGTAGCTAGAACTAAAGGCTTCAATGGATTTAAGTTGAACTTCTTTTAGCAAGAATTCTTCATAGGTGGTGTGAGTACTTCCTGTTATGTCATAGCAGAAGGTACATGTTGATGCTAAGTTTGAACTGTAGGTTCATTGTGTCCATCTTTTTCAAGATTATTTTGGTTTTTTTGGAGTCCCTTGAGATTCCATGTGAATTTTAGGATGGATTTTTCTATTTCTGCAAAACACATTTTTGGGATTTAGTAGGGATTGCATTGAATCTGTAGATCACTTTAGGTAGTTTGATATAATAATATTAAATGTTCCTGTCCATGAATGTCTTCCCATTTATTTGTTTTTTCTATGATCTTTCAGCAACATCTTGCAGTTTTCAGTCTTTTGTCTCCTCGGTGAAGTTTACTCTTAGGTATTTTATTCTTTGTGATGCTGCTGTAAAAGGAAGTGCTTTCTTAATTTCCTCTTTGAGTAATTCCTGTAAAGTATAGTAATTCAACATCCTTTTATGATAAAAGGCTTTCAAGAAATTGGGTATAGCAGCAATATACCTCAACATAATAAATGCCATATGGGTCAAATCCACAGCTAACATCGTATTCAACAGAGAAAGTTTAAAATTTTCCCCCTAAAATAGGGCACAAGTATGCCCATTCTCTCAGCTACTTTTCAGCATGGTGGTGTAATAAAAATTCCTCTGAAAGTTTTAGTTTTCTACATATATATCATGTCACCTATCAGGTGAGATAATTTTACTTAATTAGTTAATTTTTACTTAATATTGCTACACGTAGCAGTGGTTCCAGTGGTAGTAACTTCCTGTCCTTGGATCTCAACTTCAACATTACATTTTTAGAAAGGCCTTCTCTGATAACCTTATCCATAGTAGAATTCTCCCTCTTACTTTCTGTCACAGTACCATGTTTGCTGTCTTAGAAGCTCTGAATAAGACAATAATTACTTTATTCAACTGTCCCCTTATTTATTGACTGACTCTTATAAGTATGTAAGGCCCATGCAGGAAGCACCTTTTACGTGATTGTATTTCTGTCTTATTTATTGCTGTGTTCCCACTCATAGCACAGTTCTTGATAAAAGAAACCTTAACTAAGTTTGAGTCTGGAAGCCTGTAGGGGGAGCTCTCATGCCCTATCATACACCCTCAATTACACCAAATAGGAAGAGACCTGTGCTTGCATCTTCAACAGGAAGTAAAACTACTTTACTACTGAGGGAAGATTTCTCTCCCTACCTGGCAATAGCCCAACCAATGAGAAGCCGTTGCCTCCTTGAACTGTTGCTTTCCCCCAGGTACTTTCTTTTAGAACAGCTCCTCCCTTCTCCCCCTTTTCCTTTATAAAAGCAAGCTCCCCTCCTTTGTTTTCTGGATTTGCCTACGGTTCACCATAGCATACACACCCCTAATTGCAATTCCTTTGGCTATTCCCAAATAAACTCATCTTGAGGGTGAACAAACAGGCAAATTTGCTTTTTAAGTTGACACTGGCATAAAAATAGGTGCTCTTAATTTTAAAAAATGAATTAATAATTGCATAAGTAGTAGTTATTACATCTAAATTGGTGACAAAAATTTTTAATACATGTTACCACAGTTGAAGGCAGAATAAATTGAGTATTAAATAAAACGAAAGAAAAGCTTGCTATGGCAAGTGAGGAAATACTTGATAAATCAATCTTTTATTCTTGACTGGCAATAGTCTTATAATGGTTCTAAAGTTTTTTTCCCCCAGTGTTACATCTTTCTGATGCCAATTATGTGATTTGGGCTAGTAGTATCTTTACATATAAATGTCCTTTTAAATTTTGGGCAAGTCCCAGTGAATTTAATTAAGCTATAATTAGTCTTGAATATATGCCAATTCCAGGACTCAATGATAAATGTGGTCAAAAGGGATAAAATGCCCAATGATCTTTTCCGTTGTTGGAAAGAATATGGTATCCTCTTAAGAACTATTATGAACTTTCAGGGGGTCCTTTGTTAAGCTTAAAGCATGCCAGAAAAAAAAAGCACAAGAATGTGTCTCAAAATTTCAAGTCAAATAATCTGGTCATACCAACATGATAGAATGAGAAGGACTAAACAATTGAATGGAATTTTTCTATTTTGAAGTTAATAGGAAAGAAGTTACTCTGGAAAAATTTTTCCTGGGAGAGTACTCGTAGCTGTTCTTATGTAAAATTAGGATTTGTTATCTTTTTGATATATTATCCTAACATGATAAATTTTTGTTTTTCTGTGTATATCATGGAAATCCTATGAAATAAGCTGCTGTGGAAATAAAAACAATCTTCTAAATAATCAGAAGACTCCATGGAGAAAATGGACAGACAACTGAATGAACAAGATGTATCCTCAGGTAATAATGCAGCTTTTTGTCCCCTGTTGTCATACTGGATGAAAGAAGAATTCCAGGTCCCTATGAGTGAGTGAAAAAGTCTTCAGATTGTGAACAAGCCTCCACAAGGTAAGACTAACAGTAAACAGTGAGAACCAGGCTTCACAATTGTATGAATTTCTTCATTATGTAAGAAATTACATCACTTTGAAATAAATCAAACTTAGGGTCCAAATCTAGTTTTATCATTTAGAAGTGTGTGACCCTGGGAAAATTTAATCAAATGTTCTGAGCCTCAGTTTCCTCAACAATGAAATGCGGATTACAGTTCTTGTTACTATAAAGATTAAATATGATATATTAAATTGTGTGTGTAATTGGAATCCACTGTAGGAGTTTTGAGCAGTAGTTGATATAATCACAATAAGATTTTAAACGGATCACTGGAGCTGCTTCAGGAGAAGAAATTGTTGTAGGGTAGAAAGAAAGTGGAGAGACTTGGCTTAGGCTATTGTGGTGGGCCAGGAAGAAAACAGGGTTTGGGAAATAACCAAATTTGTGATACATTAGAAAGTAGAGTCAACAGGTCTTATTAAATGTATCAATAAGTAATACAAAATCAATAAAGGAGTGAAGGACACTGTGATATTAGTAGTCTGAACAATTACATGGAAGGTGGTACCATTTAATGAGGTCAGGAACACCTATGTATATTGTGGAAAATTGAAACTTCAGTTTTATAAATACTAAATTGACATCCAATTAGTGATATCTAAAATCAGAAATGTTGCATTTCCACATTTGAAAATTAGGGGAGAGATGGTGGCTGGAGACACAAAATTGAAGTGCTTCGGAATTTATTGGTCACAGAAAAGTTGAATATCCATCTAAAGACTCTAAAAAAGTTGTCTCAATGAGATCTGAGACAAGCCAGGGCAGTGAGTGACTATTCATAATTTGATCTACTCCCTTTGAATATGTAAATTACCTTAAGTGGGTCACAAGTATTACACATTTGTAACTTTATGAATGGTGTTCCTTTTCATGGAATTCTCTTCCGATCTTCTCTTGTTCTTTCACTTTTCATTTAAAACTTAGCTAAAACATTACTTCCTCTGGGATGTCTTCTCTGATTCCAGTTTGATCGATATGTCTCTATTTTGTGACCCTTAGCATTGTGTGAATATTTTCATAATGGCGCTTATTACATTAGCCTAGAATTGACTGATCCTTCTTTATGTATCAAATCACTGAGGGTAGGTGACTGTATCTTATTCAGTTTGGTAATCACAGTGTCTATGACACATTTGACACAAACAGATACTCTGTACATATTCTATTAATTGAATGAATAAATAAAATATTAAACTTATAATACATTTAAAAGTTTTCCCACTTGCTTTGTAGGCAAAGTGCTTCTAATATCTGAAGTCAGCACCTACAAAGACTAGATGGAACCGTGGAACAACGTGACTTACTTTGTCCTCTTGGGCCTCACACAGAATCCAAAGGAGCAGAAAGTCCTTTTCGTTATGTTCTTGCTCTTCTACATTTTGACCATGGTGGGCAACATGCTCATTGTTGTGACTGTAACTGTCAGTAAGACCCTGGACTCCCCGATGTACTTTTTTCTTGCTAGCCTATCAATTATGGATGTCATTTATTCCTCTTCCATTACCCCCAGGTTGATTTCAGACTTGTTCTTTGGGGAAAATACCATCTCCTTCCAATCTTGTATGATGCAGCTCTTTGCAGAGCATTTTTTTGCTGGATCAGAGGTCTTTCTTCTGTTGGTGATGGCCTATGACCGCTATGTGGCCATCTGTAAGCCCTTGCATTATTTGCTTATCATGAGGCAATGGGTGTGTGTTGTGCTGCTAGTAGTGTGTTGGATTGGAGGTTTTCTGCACTCAGTCATTCAACTTTCCACTATTTATGGGCTCCCATTTTGTGGCCCCAATGTCATTGATCATTTTTTCTGTGACATGTACCCTTTATTGAAACTTGTCTGTACTGACGCCTACATTACTGGCCTCTTAGTGGTGGCCAATGGAGGACTAATCTGCACTATTGTGTTTCTGCTCTTACTCATCTCTTATGGTGTCATCTTGCACTCTCTGCAGAACCTTAGTGATGAAGGGAGGCGAAAAGCCCTCCAGACCTGTGGTTCCCACATCACTGTGGTTATCCTCTTCTTTGTTCCCTGTGTTTTCATAAATGCAAGACCTGCAGAGATCTTTCCCATTGACAAAACATTGAGTGTGTTTTATACAGTCATAACCCCCATGCTGAACCCATTAATCTACACCCTGAGAAATACAGAGATGACAAAGGCTATGAAGAAGCTCTGGAGAAAAAATGTCATATCTTGTAGTACATAAGTGCATTCTCTACCATGAAGAGAGTCATTTGACATTAGGGTCCATTTCCTTGGAATGCAGAAGTCTTCTTAAATCTGATGCTGACTTTCTTTTCTTCAAAGAATTTATGATAATTATAATTAAGGAAAGAACTATGTGATTGTGCTGTTAATTGCTGTTTCTCTCCTCACTATAATGCAAGGTCTATAATGTCTTGCACTGTAATGCCTATATAGCAAGGAGTCAATAATATATAATGAACTAGTGAAGACATTTTTATATAGATACCTTAATTTCTAATCAATTTATACATTTATCTTTTATACTGCTTTCTGTGACTGAGTATTATTTCTATTTAGGTTCTTGTCATTTAAGTTAATTCTTATTATTATGATATTTAAAATATCTAATGCTGTATACTCTGTCTTCTCTATGAAATTTCAGTTGCATTATATACAAAATGTTTAGTGTAACACTTTAGTTTTTTAAACAAAAATTAAAGTGTGATAGATAATAATAAGTAGTAAAATTGAAAACTGTACAAAATGGGATAAAGCGTAGAATAAATTTTCTATTTAACTCTCAGTATAGTTTCCAGTCCCCTTCCCCGAAGGTAGTCATTTAATCTGTGTCTTAAGATTCATCAGGTAATAATCTTTGCAAATGCAAATGTATTCAAATAGACTTGTGTTTTTTCTGTGTATGTAAATGTTTGGCTTACTATGTAACATCTTGAAGATATTCCCATACTGGTCCAGATACATCTAACTCTGTTTTTCTCATGCTGTATACTACTGTCTTATAAGTATATATATACTCAGATTAATGTATCCATCTCTCTTCATGTTGTTCCTTTTTTTTCCTGTGGCAAATAATTTTGCAATAAATATGTTTTTGAATATGTGCAACTATGAGTTCCTAGAAGTGGAACTGTCATATATGTATTAGAATCCAACTTCTCATACTGGATACATATGAAATGTTTGTGTTCATAGTTATTGCCAACCTGCCATCCTTGAGGTGGTACTAGTTGCTCCATTCCTGCTCACCATTTGTGAGAATAATTTTGTCCACATTCTCAACAACCAGTGCCTGATAAATATTTATGGCATATGATACTCGACTAAAGCTATTTTATTTCATTTTTTATAATTTAATCAAAATCCTTTTGATAGAATTGAGTTTGAGCATCTTATCACTGTTTAAAGTAATTTGTATTTCTTTTTCTGTGAATTGTCTATTAATATCTTTTATCTGTTTCATTCATTTGTTGATCTTTTGCACACTGATTTTTATGAGTTAAATATATAATAAAAATGAGTCATTTTACTACTGATTATGTAATTATTATTTTTCTGGCTTGTTAGGTTTTGACTTTTTTATGCTAGGTAGAGTCCTTTGGCATTTAAAATTTTTTTTCTTTACGTATTGTGTTTAATTTTTTTTGCTTTTTGTATCTTGCTTAAAAAGACTTTCCCCACTTCACTCTTACCAAAATATTTTTCGACTATATTTAACATTTAATTTTTTAAGCATTTTTGTGATCTTCATCTTATTTTAAAGCTTTTGATCCATCTGAAATTTATTTTGACATAGGAGTTAAATAGGGATTGCATTTTAGCTGTTTTTCTAAATTTTAGTTGTTTTTCATGGCTGCATAATTGTCTTTTTTCCAATGTTTTAACATCCTGACTACTGTATTCTAAAGTTCCATATGTATTTGGATCCAATTCAGAACTGTATTCTATTTTGTTGATCTCTTTATTCAGGTACCAATTGACATGCAATATAATTGATTTGATATACAACACACTTTACTATGTGATAGGACTAGCAGACCCTCATTACTATTCTTTTTCAGAATGATATCTAGTCTTGTATGTGTATATTTCAAAATGAAGCTTAAAATAAAATAAGTTTAAATTTAAATAAGAAAATAATATGTTTTAAATTAAAGTAAGTTTACAGTTAAGTTAAAACAAAGTTCAGTTATTTTCAATAAGATTCAATTTGAGATGGTTAATTTAGGAATAGTTTATATCTTTAGAATATTGAAAATAATAGATCTTTTCATTCATCAGGTCATCTTTTAGACCCTTGGGGAGTGCTTCCATTTCCTGCTTGTGTTATTTACCCTTTATAAATAGCTGCTGTTCTTAACCCTCAATCCCTAAAATGCTAGCTGACACTTTAGCCGTAAGAAAAACTCTCTCTTCCAGGAAGTGCATGACTCACGTCTTTGCAGAGCATCTTTTGGTGCTGCTGAGATGGTTCTGCCCACGGTGGATGCCAATGACCACTATGTGGCCATATGCAAACCCTTGTACAATGAAATAATCATGAGTGACAGGGATATGGCTTCCTATTTGGGGGGCATGAGCCAGAGGCTTTGTCCTTGCAACCATTGGGATCCTCTTCACAGTCTGGCTACCTGTCTGTGGCTCCAATGTCACAGACCATTCATGTGTGACTTAAAGCTTCTGTTGAAACTTGTCTGCATGGACACTCATACCTTTGGTGTCTTTGTTGCTGCCAAAGGTGAGTTCATCTGCCTGTTAATTTTTTTCCACTTGATCATCTCCCATGTGGTCTTCTTGTACTCTCTAAGGACCTATAGCTTGGAGGGGAGATGCAACACTCTCTCCACCTGCGTCTCTCACATCGCTGTGGTCATCTTAGTCTTTGTGTCCTCCATATTTATATGTTGGCACCCAATCAGCACCTTCTCCATTGATAAAGCATTGGCTGTGCTTTAACCATGATAACTCCCTTGTTAAACTTCTTAAACATACACACTCAGAAATCTAGAGGTGAAAAATGCTATGAGGAAGCTCTGGCGTAAAAAAGTGACTTTGAGAAATAATCATAACAATATAAAATGACTTTATCCTTTAACAGTAGAAGAGAAAAGAAGATAATTTCTATGGTTTAGGGCCAAATGAATACTATTTGTCAAAAGCATGTTGCTGTTGTCATATAAGCACTTCAAGGGAAGGTCCAAGGAGGAAATAATTTATCATTATAAGAATATCCTATTAGAATTTATGTATTTTCCAATTAGTTGTCGGACTTGAATGTACTACCAAAATTAGTTAGGGTTCTTGTAAAATGCAGATTATCATGACACAGCAATAGAGATTTAAATGTAGTAGTTTTGTTGTTGGATTGACATATCTACCTTTTAAATAAATTACCCAGCTGTGTCTGAAGCCAATTTGCATACACTTGGAACTATTTTGCTATAGTTTATGTTCATATCATGAGCCTATTAATGCATTCATCTGAGTTCTTAAATTATTTTTAAAATTGTGGTAAAATATACACAACCAAATTTACAGTTTTAATGATTTTTAAGTGTTCAGTTCAGAGGCATGAAGTTAATTCACATTGTTATGCAAACATCACCACCATCCAACTCCAGAACTTTTTCGTCTTCCCCAAACTGAATCTCCACACCCATTAGATAATAATTCCTCATTCCCCTCCATGAGCCCCCCGGCAATCAACATTCAACTTTCTGTCAAAGAATTTGACAACTTTAAGTACCTCATATAAGTGAAATCATACAATATTTATCCTTTTGTGACTGCCTTATTTCTCTTAGGATGATGTATTGTAGGTGAACCTATGTTTCAGCATGTATCAGAATTTCCTTCCTTTTCAAGGCTGAATAATATTCCATTGTATGCAGATACCTCACTTTGTTTATACATTTATCTGTCAGTAGACACTTCAGTTGCCTCTACTTTCTGGCTATTGTGAAGAATACTACCGTGAAAATGGGTGTAGAAATAGCAGGGTTTTTGAGTCCTTGCTTTCCACTGTTTTGAATATATATCCAAAGGTAAAACTGCTGAATCATATGATAATTCTTTGTTTAATTTTTTTAAGGAACTACCATAACATTTTCCATAACAGCTACATCACTTTACATTCCCACAATGCAAATTGTTGCAGTTTCTCCACACTCTCTCTTACATGTGTTTTCTCTTTTTTTTATAATATCTATCCCAATGAGTGTGAAGCTATATTTTATTATGGTTTTGATTTGCATTTCCCTAAGGATTAGTGATGTTGAGTGTCCTTTCATTTGCTTGCTGGTCACATATATCTTTGGAGAAATGTCAATTCAAATTTTTTGCTCATTTTTAATCAGTTTTTTGTTTTCTTGTTGTTGAGATGTGGAGGTTCTTTATATATTCTGCATGTTAATACCTTATCAGATATATTATTTGCACATCTTTTTTCCTCTTCCATGGGTTGCCTTTTCACTCTGTTATATGTCATTTGATTCACAGAAGTTCTTAATTTTGATGAAGTGCAATTCATCTATATTTTCTTTCCTTGTCTGTGTTTTTGGTGTCATATGCAGGAAATCATTGCCATATCCAGTGTTCTGAAGCTTTTCTTCTAAGATTTTTATAGTTTTAGCTAGTATTTTATGTCTTTGATCCATTTTGAGTTAATTTTTGTATATGGTGTAAGTTCAGGGTTCAGTTTCATTTCTTGGCTTTTATATATCCAATTTTCACCACATTGTTGAACAGGTTGTCCTTTCCCCATTGAATGCCCTTGGCACCTATGTTGAAAATCATTTTGAAAACATATGCAAAGATTTCTTTCTAGGCTCTCTATTTTATTAAATTAGTCTATATGTCCGTCTTTATACCAATACCACAGTGTTATGATTACTGCAGCTTTGTATTAAGTTTTAGAATCAAGAAGTGAGACACTTCCAACTTTGTTCTTTTTCAAGATTGTTTTGGCTATTTGGAAACTCAAGAAATTCCCTTGAGTTTCCACGTGAATTTGAGCATGGATTTTCTTATTTCTGCAAAACATACTTTTGGGATTTAATAGAGATTGCATTGAATCTGTAGATTACTTTACGTAGTTTGACATCTTAATAAATCTTCCAGTCCATGAATGTCTTGCCATTTATTTGTTTCTTCTATGATGTCTTTCAGCAATGTTTTGCAGTTTCCAATGTGCAAGCCTTTTGCCTTCTTGGTTAAGTTTATTCCTAAGTATTTTACTCTTTTTGATGCTATGGTAAAAGGAATTGTTTTCTTAATTTCCTCTTTGAGGCACTTCTATAGAGTATGGATATTTAACATCTTTTTGTCATAAAAAGCTCTCAAGAAATTGGGTATAGAAGGATTGTTCCTCAATGTAATAAAGGCCGTATATGGTAATTCCACAGCTAACATCATTTTCAATGGTGAAATGTTGAAAGCTTTCCACTTAAATTTGGAAAAACTGTGCCCACTCTCACCACTCCTTTTCAACATGGTACTGCAATAAAAATTCCTGTGAAATTTTTAGTTTCCTACATAGAGATCATGTCATCTGTGAGGTGAGATCATTTTACTTCATTAATTAATGTTTACTTAATATTACTACACGTAGTTGTGCTTCCAGTGGTAGCAACTTTCTATCTTTCGGATCTCGGCTTAAACACTACCTTTTTAGAAATGCCTTCTCTGATAACCTTATCCATAGTAGAATTCTCCCTCTTATTTTCTGTCACAGTACCATGTTTGCTGTTTTAGAAGCACTGAATAGGAAAATAATTATTTTATTAAACTGTCCCCTTGTTTATTGTCTGACTCTCTTATAAGAATGTAAGGCCCATATTGGAAAGACCTTTTAAATGATTTCTTCCCCTGTTTTATTGATTGCTGTGTCTTCACTCATAGTACAGTTCCTGGTGTGGAAATTAACAAAAGAAACCTTAACTAACTTTGAGTCCAGAAGCCTGTAGGGGGAGCTCTCACACCCTATCATACACCCTCAATTACACCAAACAAGAAGAGATCTATCCTTACATCTTCAACAGGAGGTAAAACTACTTTCCTACTGAGGGAAGATTTCTCTCCCCTCCTGGCAACAGCCCAGCCAATGAGAAAGGCTGCAGCTCAGCCAATGAGAAGCCACTGCTTCCCTGTGACTTTCCCCCATGAACTTTCATTTAGACCAGCCCCTCCCCACTCCCCTTTTCTTCTATAAAAGCAAACTCACCTCTTTTTTTTTCAGGATTTGACTATGGTTTGCCATAGAATTCACATCCCAAGTTGCAATTCCTTTGGCTATTCTCAGATAAACTCATCTTTAGGGTGAAATAGGCAAATTGCTTTTTAAGTTGGCACTGGCATAAAATAGGTGTTCTTAACTTTTAAAAATAACTGATAATTGGATAAATATTAGTTATTACATCTAAATTGGTGGAAAAATTTTTTAACATATATTACCGCACATCAAGGCAGAATGAACTGAGTACTAAATAAAAGGAAAGAAAAACTTTCTATGGCAAGTGAGGAAACACATATATTAATCTTCAGTGGAACAAAATGACTGGGCTGATATTTTATTCTTGACTGGCGATAGTTTTATAATGGTTCTAAAGCTTTTCTTTTACTCCATGTTACATCTTTCCAATGCTAATTATGTGACTTGAACTAGTAGTATCTTTACATATAAATGTTCTTTTAAATTTTGGGCAAATCCTAGTGAATTTAATTAAGCTAGAATTAGTCTTGGACATATGCCAAGTCCAGGAATCAATGATAAAGATGATCAGAAGGGGTAAAATGTCCAATGATCTTTGCCCCTTTTGGGAAGAAGATGCTATCCTCTTGAGAACTGATATGAACTTTTCAGGAGGTCCTTTGTTGGACTTAATGTATGCCTTAAAAAAAAAGCACAAGAATGCCTCTCAAAATCTCAAGTCGATAGCCTGGCCTTATCAACATGATAGAATGACAAGCAGTAAACAATTGAATGGTATTTTTCTATTTTGAAGTTGGTAGGAAAGAAGTTACTCCAGCAAAATTTCCCTGGGAAATGGCTAGTTGCTATCTTCTAATTCAAACATAGGATTTGCTGGCCTTTTGATAAATTATCCTAACGTGATAAATTTTTATCTTATTTTATTTATTTATTTATTTTATTTTTCTGTGTACACCATGGAAATTCTATTAAATAATCTACAATGCAAATGAAAATAATCTAAATAATCAGAAGACTCCATGGAGACAGATCGCAAAATATCTTTTTCTTTTACTTATTGTGTTTAGATCACTTACATTTAATAGAATTATTGATTTCATTTTCTCAAAGTGATCTCTTTATATTTGTTTTTTTTTTATCACCATACAAACAAGATCCAGCATTGTATTTGTTTGTTATTCTCTCAGGTCACTTTTATTTTATAATATTCATCTCTCTCATTTTAAGATAATTTAGTTACTTAACCTATTTTTTAATTCCCAAATAGTCCATTTAATGGCCATTTTAAAGCTATTGATTTGTTAAAGATATAAGGCCACTTGTCTTATAGAATATTCAAAAGTTTAAAATTGTTTGAATTCAGATTCTAGTATTGTTTAAGTCATCCCTTACTTTTTGGTACTTCCTATGAGCTAGTAGTAGCTATAACTACAGGCTTGAATGGATTCAAGTACGACTTTTGTTAGCAAGAATTCTTCCTAGGTGGTGTGAGTACTTCATTTTACATCGTAGCAGAAGGTGCACGTTGATGCTAAGTTTGAACTGTAGATTCAGGTTGTGTCAGTCTTGTTTCTCCATCATAAAGTTCTCAATTAACCTTAACCCCACAGTTTCAGTATCCACTAGTTACATGGCCTATATCTATTATGTCATTAGGAGTTTTAAAATGGTGCTGTTGTGATTCTAGTATTTCTTCTTTCATTAACTGGATTTCTTATTTAAAAAAGAAGTTTCTCTAATATTTTACTCACTTCCCTGAAAGAAAGTTCATACAGGAAAGACAAGACACAGTCTTAATTATTTCACTCTAACAAATTTTAGAGTAATAATTTGGTGTCCTAGTAGCTTCTAGTGGTGACCAATGGGTTTAGTATCTCAGATATTGGATATATTTTAATTCATTGTACTCATTCGTTTTACTGCACAGTTGATTCACCTTAGTCTAGTGAGAACCTTTTCAAATGTGTCCTCTGTCTTTTTGACATGGCTACATCAGCGTTTGAGAGCTTCTTTGTTTTCTTACACTACAAGATATGCAAGCCTCATCTTTTACATTTTCTACACTGTGCCTGGAATTAACTATTTTTCTAAAGAGTCCCCATTCTTTATAGTGATGAATCGTTTTTAGAGGTTACAACCTGAGTATTAGTTTTTGTACTGCTACTAGATTTTATTATTGCTAGGCATTTTCAGTGAGTAGAGCTAGAAATAAATGATATTAGAGAGAATATAAAATGTGCCTTTTCATATTGATTTTTTAAATTCACAGTTTTTATTAAAACTGTTTTATTAAAACTTATTTGATTTCCAATACGACAAATCTTAGTGCATTAATCTATTTCAATATTACTTATTTATTTTATCCTACATTTATAATATTAAAGTAACAATAATAATATTACTACTAAAATATGACTATTACTCAAAGCAGTTTAAGATTTCTTTACAGTTCTTTTTCCAGGTAGAATATATTCCAGTATTGATTTACAATTAGAATATTGTATTCAACAATCACTTAAGATATCCACTTTTTTCTGTTGTTACGCCACCAACTTTATGTAAGTTATACTCATTTGGTCATTATTTTTTTCAAATTTTAGGAATTGCTTCTTTTTCTCTTTCTGTTTTTCTAGGTACATAATTATATCACTTGCACTATCCTCTCCATTTCTTCTTTTCCAGATTCTACTACTTCTAATTTATTTCTCTTGCTGAGTTGCAATGGCTATTACACCCAGTATAATATCAAATAATGCTGGTAGTAGCTGAAATTTCCTGCAAGTTGTATTTTAATGAGTTTTTTTAAAAAAAATCAAGAATGGTGTTTTTCAAAATGATTTTACAGCAGTTTTGAGATGATTATATTATTTTCTCCTTACATATATTAATGTAATTTGTTATATTACAGGATTTTATTGTATTGGATAATCCTTGCATTTGTGGAATAAACTTTGCTAGGTCAGTGTTACATATATAATTTTTATATTGCTGGATTCTGTCAGATCTTTTTAAAGCATTTCTGCATGGATTTTCATAAGTTACAATACATACAGACATTTCCTATCTCTCTGCCACACTTAATGTTTTCTTTCATAGTTAATGTTAGCACTTTTGACTAGCTAACATGCTATATATTTTACTTTTAAAATTTTGTGTATTATCTGTTCTCCCATTAGAATGTAAGTTCACTGTTCAATGTAAGGTCCAAGTGTTGGATCCTTAGCACTTACGATAGTGCTGGGCACAGTAAATAATTGAATGAATGCCTTATAGAGAGAATTAGGAGTTTTACTTTTTAAAAAAGTCTTTTTTTTTTTTTTGGTGAGGAAGATTAGCCCTGAGCTAACATCCGTTGCCAATCCTCCTCTTTTTGCTGAGGGAGACTGGCCCTGGGCTAACATCCGTGCCCATCTTCCTCCACTTTACATAGGACGCTGCCACGGCATGGCTGACAAGCAGTGCATCAGCAGGCGCGGGGGATCGAACCCGCCAACCCCGGGCTGCCAAGCGTGGACTAAACCGCTGCACCACCAGGCAGCCCCCAAAGTCTACTTTCTTAAACAGTTTAAATGGCACTGGGACGATATTTTCTTTGAAGATTTGTGAGTCACAATCATATCTAGCATGTATTATTTTTTATTAGCATTTATTATTTATGATTATCTTTCTTTTTAAACTGATATTTGCCCCCAAATAGTCAAATGCCCTCCTGGACAGAATAAAATAACAGGACGTGAAGTTTGTGCTGCACATGTCGTAAGTGCTGAAGTCTTGTGATAGGAAGGCCGGCCGGAGGAAAAGAGAGTGAAGACCTGGAACATTCGCAATGACATCCTATTTCCTCACCTCACACAGTGTAGGCAGACACATTTTGCTGGGAGTTTTGAGAATTCATATCCTATGATTCTGCTTTTTGGCTGGGATTCATATCTTTTCTTTATTAATAGTTCTGAAGAGGCTCAGAGACAGCCTTAAACATTATTATCCTAATTGTATCTAGTGTGTTTCTGTTATGACATAAGCATAAAAACTCACACAAAGAGGTGGAAAATTCTGCTTTTAAAATTACCCTGAAATAAGAAAGACAGTTGTTAGTGTTTCACTATTAAGCATGCTACTGATTTCGGGTTTAACGTTTATACTTTATTTTATAGTAAGGACATTCATCTATTCTCATAATACAACAATATATTTTTCAGAAAGTGAGGTGGAACTAATTAACCATGCTTAAGAACCTATAAATATGATCATATTTTTTCCTTGAACTATTTTCATGACATATAGATAAATTTTTAAATATTAAATTGTCATTGTACTTGGAAGGTTAATAGAGGCCAAGATGAGGATATAGGGACCAGATTTACCCTCCTGCCTAAAACAAGCAAACAAACAGAAAAAATATATGAAATAATGGTTTTCAAGACACTAGAGGTCAGAAACAACTGACAATAATAACTGAGAGATGGGACACAAACAAACTGAGCCCAAGAATTGTCCCAGCTTATTGCCTTTAAAAGTTTCCATGCTGTGGTGCAGAGAGGGATACCTGGGAAGATCTGGTAGACTCCTCAAGTTGTGAAGATGCAGCTGAGAGTACCAGGGGACCAAGGCAGCTAGAATTCTGAGGGTAAAATACTGAAGATTACAGAGCTAGAGAGAGAGAGACAGAATGCTGGAGAACTGCAGAGCACCCCCCTCAACTATTCATCAGCGTACTGATCAGTGCACGCATTTGAGGAAACCACTTGAGGCTGGGGGAAGATTTATCCAGACGGATTAGAGAGAGGAGTGCCTGGTGCTCACACTGGGCCGGGAATAGTGCCTGTTCTCACCATCTGGAAAACCTTATAGTTCACAGGGCAGGGCTTTGGGTTGAGTACTTGAGAAGATTTTGCTTCAGCTGTGGGACATAATTAACCCCAGATTTAGCACCACTCCTAACAAATCACAACAGCAAGAATAAAAAAATCCAAATAGAAAACATCCAAAAGAATCAAGCTAAATATTGTATTCAGAATTTTGTTTCTATGTTAAAGTGAGATATTGATCTGATTATTTTTCTTGTGATGTCCTTGTTTCATTCTGTTATAAGGGTTATGCTGGGTGCATAAAATGAGTTAGGAAGTATTTTAATTTCCTCTTGTCCCTGAAAGTGTTTATGTAAGATTGGTACTATTTCTTGATTAGTTGTTATATAGAATTAATTGATAAAGCTCTATGGGAATGGAATTTTGTTTGGGGAGGGGAAGAATTTTAAAGAATTAATTTACATAACAGGTATTAGATTATTCCAGTTTTTAATTATTTTTGTGTATGTGTTTAGAATGTTTTGTTTTTATAGCAGTGGTCCATTTTCTCTTAGTTGGCAAGTATATTGTCATAAATTCATTTATAATATCCTTTCATTATCTTTTTAAGATCTGTAGAATCTGCAGTGATGACACTCTTCATATTTTATTCTGATAATTTGTTTTTTTCTTAATCCATTTTGCTAGGAACTTATCAATTTTATTAATCTTTCAAAGAATCAATTCCTGGGTTTATATATATTCTCTATTTTTCAATTAATTTCTATTTCAATGAGTTTTTTCTTCAATTTATTCTACAGTGTTCTCTGGGTTTATTTTGATTTTCCTTTTGAGTTTCTTGAGATGTAAGCTGAGTTCATTTCTTATAATACTTCTTGTTTTCTAGTACTTCTATTTAAAGCTATGAATTTCTCTCTAAGCACTCCTTTAGCTGCAGCCAGTAAATATATATTACATATAATGTTTCATATATCTTTCACCCTTTGGTGAAAGATATCATGGTAGATATCTTTCATAGAACTTTTATATACATATAGTAGATCATTATCTTTCTGGTGAAAATTTATTTTTAAAAATGATCATGTATAATTTAGACTGTGTTGCTTAATTTGTAATTAATTGGGAAAGGTTGTTATACTTTTGAATCAATTTCTAATTGAATTATATTGTTCTAAGATATATATTCTGTGTGATTTAAGTCTTTTGAAATGCATCGCAACTTTTTATGGCCTAGTGTATTGTCTACTTTCGGTGAATGTTCCATGGGCATTTGGAGATAAATGGAATCGTCCCACAACTGTTTTCTTTTTCCCACTCCCATACTAACACAGATTCTATCAAATTGCCTGTCTGAAACTATGTGACAAACTTCATCTGCATTTGAAACAAGTTTCAAATGACTTGTTCTGAAATTCACGTTCATCATCTTCTGGAAGTCAGTTCAGATGCCATCTGCAAAGGTACAGCTTCAACTTAAACAAGTTTGCCTGTTTTGAAGGTCCTGATTAAACAAGAGAGTTTTTATGTATTTCACTTCTGCCCAGACTGGACTTTTCCCTTTTGGTGATTTGACCTCAAGTTCTTTTATGATTTCCCCCTCAGAGGACATGGTTCTGAAAGTCCTCTTCTACCTGGTGATTATGCTGGTGGCATCTCTGGAGACACCGTCTACTTCAAAATTATGATTAAGATCCCAGTGAATTTAATTGGAGAAGAATCCTCCCTGGAGATGCACCAACAGAATGACTCAATAATATGTGCTGTGGTTCAAATGTAGACACACTGTGTTCAGATCTTTGCCCTTGTCTCAGAGAGGTTTGTCTGTTTCAGTATTCACATGACTGGCTTTTTCACGAATTGAAATGATGGATGCAGAACATAATAAAGTATGTGTATAAAATTATTCTCCATCCTTCAGGCAACCCAAATTCAATGATGCTTTATGAAGACAGGCCAGTATAACTGCTTGAGAATCCAAACATTGTAAAGGCTATTTTACTATCTCACTTTTATTGGTGGAAAACACAACTGCAAAATATTTATCTAAACAATTCCAAATTTTCTCTTACACTGTTACTTTTTTTAACATCAAAATATTGATTTAATATGTGTTTGTTATTAGGACAAATTCTGCCAACAATGAAGTTTTTGATTTCTTTGTTCATGATCAAAATTCAGACTTTAGGTTACTGACACTTATATTCATTTTGAAAATCCCAGCAATTAAAAAGGTAACATTTTTCTGAAAGACTGAAATGAATCAGACTTCCTGCACACAAGGAAAGACTTGGTTACATGGAAACAGGTCAATGTCCAGTGATAGTGCACATGTTATCTTGCTCTGTGTGTTCACAGAGACGGCAGCAGGGCACAAAGGACAAGGGAGAAGGCACCGCAACCTGGAACCTGGGTGGAATGACTGTCTCATTATGCAGGTAACCCAGGAAGTGTATTTATACATAAGATTCTGAACTAAGCTTTACGTTTTGCAAGAGTGGTGTGGGAATTCAGTCTTTTGAAAGTTCTATGTAATTCTGATAATCAGCAATATTACGGATCCTTAAAATTACTAAAATATACGGGGATTGATTCATTTCTGTAAGACTGTTTTGCATATTTTCATATGACAAAGATTTAAAACAAATCTACCTCCTCTTACATCAGTATTTTTCAAAAGTAATTTCAAGTGTGACCATTTAGGGATATTTTAATGGGGAGGCGTTTCTAAATCTCATGCTACTTTCATTTGGTATGTTCTCTAAACGTTGTTGGTTAATCTGTTAAAAATTAGAGGATTATGTAGCATGTTCCTTCAATTCCTATTTTTCTGTTCGCAGGTGAGTTTCAGCATCCTAGCATACATTTGTTGACCATTTGGATATCCTCTTCATTCAATTGCTTGTTTATATGATTTGCCCAATTGGCTGTTGGTTTGCTTGTCTTTTGTTTGTTAATTGCTTAGAGCTCTTTGTCTGTGTTGATGTTAACTCTGTATATGTCCCCTAAAATGTAAATCTTTTCCCCAAACTACTTTTTCGATTGATGTTATGGTATCTTTTCCTTAATCCTTAATTTTTTTTTTTGAAATTGTCAAATATGTCTATTTGGAATTTCAATTATTAGTTAAGAAGATTCTTCTACCCCTAGAATGTAGAAGACCATCTCCTTTATTAACTGGAAAGTAAATATGAGTTAAATCTTGCTTTAGTTTTTCATTGAACCTTTATTTTAATTTTTTTTTTTTTTTTTTGTGAGGAAGACCAGCCCTGAGCTAACATCCGTTGCCAATCCTCCTCTTTTTGCTGAGGAAGACCGGCCCTGGGCTAACATCCGTGCCCATCTTCCTCCACTTTATATGGGACGCCGCCATGGCATGGCTGACAGGCAGTGCGTCGGCAGGTGCCTGGGATCCGAACCCGCGAACCCCGGGCTGCCAAGCACGAACTTAACCGCTGTGCCACCAGGCGACCCCTTTAATTTTATTTTTGTGTAAGGTATTAGCCATATGGACAATTTTATTAGCTTCTGGATGGAGAGATAGTTGTGGCAACCCATTTATGTAATAATGTGTCCTTTCCCCACATATGTCTCTAATTATTTGTCTCTCCCTTAGTCTGTAAGATTACTGAGGTTGGGAACCATGTTTTAAGCAGCCTTGTATTCTTATAATCTCTGAATGTACTGAAACATGATAAATCATAACTCCGATTTGTTGACTGAATAGACAAATCATCTTAAGATTTCAGGAAGTCACTAGTAGTGATCACATTTACAGGTAGTTTTCTTCTGAACTCTGAAATAAGACATACAGAAGTACCCATGGGACAGAGGAACGATGTAACTGAGTTTGTCCTCTTGGGGCTCACTCAGAGCCTCCAGGGTCGGAAAACATTATTTGTTGTGTTCTTGCTCATCTACATTGTGACAATGGTGGACAATCTACTCATTGTCATGACCGTGGTGGTCAGCCCAACCCTGGATGCCCCTATGTACTTCTTTCTTGGCTACTTATCGTTTATGGATACTGTTTATTCTACTACAGTCGCCCCAAATATGATTATAGACTTACTCTATGAGAAGAAAACCATTTCCTTCCAAGCTTGCATGAGCCAGCTTTTTATATGGCACTTATCTGGTGGTGCTGAGATTTTACTCCTGGTGGTCATGGCGTTTGACCGCTATGTGGCCATCTGCAAACCCTTGCATTATTTGACAGTCATGAATCAACGGGTGTGTGTTCTGCTGCTCCTGTTGGCTTGGGTTGGAGGTTTTTTGCATGCTATGGTTAAACTTCTCTTGGTTTATAACCTGCCCTTCTGTGGCCCCAATGTTATCGACCACTTCATCTGTGACATGTACCCCTTATTAAAACTTGCCTGCACTGACACCTACATTATTGGTTTCACTGTGATTGCTAATGATGGGGCAATCTGTGTGGTAACCCTTATGCTCTTACTCATATCCTATGGGGTCATTCTGTGCTCCCTGAAGAATCTTAGTCAGGAAGGGAGGTGCAAAGCCTTATCCACCTGTGGCTCCCACATCACTGTGGTGGTCCTTTTCTTTGTCCCCTGTATTTTTGTATATGTGAGACCTCCTTCTACCTTACCCATTGATAAATCCTTGACTGTATTTTATGCTGTTATCACTCCTATGTTGAACTCCTTAATCTACACTCTGAGAAATGGAGAGATGAAAAGTGCCATGAAAAAGCTCTGGAACAGAAAAAGAAATTGAGACAGTAGAGAAATGTATCACCTATTTTCAACGAAGAATTGCTCCTTCCAGGAAAGCCATATGTTATTATTTAACTGTAGCAAATTTCTCCTCATGTTTAATAACTTGGGCATGATGAAAAACATTTATTATGTGAATATATCACATGATCAAAATATATTAAGATTTGCAAGACATATATTTTGTTTAAAATATGTTTTTAACATTTTCATAATTTCTTAGGAAAATATATGTTCAGTTTTGCTTGTAAAATGTCTCTGTTCTTATGTTCTATGTTATGAGTTGTGCTATAGTTAATACTGTAAATTTACTTTAGTTAATGGAAGATTTTCTCGTGTTTCTCTCTTAAATAATGTAACCCTTTTCAGAATTAATACTGCTCATTACAAATTTCAGAAAAATAAAGTAAAAGATAAGACAAAAATCTTGTTTCACTCCTGTCCACACGGACAACCCATATTAATGTTTGAAATATATATCTTATGTTTGTATCTGCAAGATACTTTATATGTATAGTTTTGTTCATATTGCTTAGCATGTTGAGGTTCCATCATGAAGAGAAATGCTGCTTCATAGTTCTAATATTAATCACAGGAGGCTAAATATATAAAAAGATTCAAATGAACAAGGCAGATATGCAGAAAAATAACTAAATCTTGTGTATTGTTCTGACTGGGAAATCATAGTATCTCCCCAAGTGGAACACATTTGTTTGGTGTTACATTTTCATAAAGATGCTCCATTAATCTCCCCCGATAGTTTAGAATATCTGATAACATCTCTGCTATTTTTCAATATCCCCATCTCTTTCTTTGCTTATAGTGTTTCACAGCCTTCTATGGTGACCCAGGCCCTAACTTTCATATGTAAAATTAGCATAATATATCATGCATGAGCTTCAAATGTGCAATACAAAACTCCACACCTGATATTTTGGGTGATATTATTGTTAAGAAAGATGCTGACAATATATGTTATTCTTACCTCTCTTGTTAATGGAATGTAGATTATTAGGTAATACAGAGGCCAGAATATATTGTATTATTTCATAGAGACCTCAATTATAAAATCCTCTCTCTCTCTGAATCAGGCTTGAAACAAATATTATCTGCCCCTAAGATGGTTGAAGCATGTGGTCAAAGAAACTCATGATTCTGCCTCCCTTAATTAGTCTGGATGGCTAAATGGCTAATGCTATTGGGCAATGGGTCCTTTTCATTGGTAAATCACACAGTATGAGAAACCTTATATGCAATTTTTATCCTTGTTATTATTACATGGAGGTATCATCTCAAAGTCTTCCCAAAATAATACTATTCACCAAATGATATCAAGCATTTGACCTTATCAGAATTTAAATAATTAACTCCTTCACTTTGGACATTGCTATAGACTGAAAGTTGGTGTGCCCCCCAAATTCACAAGTTAAATCCTTTATAATGTGGTGGTATTTGGAGGTGGGTTTTTTTTGGAAGTGATTAGGTCATGAAGGTGAGCCATCATGAATGATATTAGTGTCCTTATAAAAGAGACCTCAGAGAGCTCACTTGATCCTTCTTCCCTATGAGGACACAGCAAAAAGATGCTCTCTATGAACTAGAAAGTAGGCCTTTACCAGACGCGGAATCAGCCAGCACCTTGATCTTGGACTTCCGAGCCCCCAGAACTGTGACAAATAAATGTTTGTTGTTTGAGCCACCCAGTCTATGGTATTCTGAAATAGCAGCCCAAATGGACTAAGACGGACATTTAGTTAATTTTCAAATTTGTACAGTTGTTTCAACTGATGAGATTAAAGTCTTTATTAATTGTCTATGTTTATTGGTCTATAAGCTTCCTGAAATCAGGGAAAGTTACTTAGTTGTCTTTGTGTTCCCTGTTCTTTCCATAATGTCTGGGACATAGAATGTACTCCATAAACTTTGTTGCTGCTTGAATCCTTGAATTCCTGTTTGATTGGAGTGAGAATTTTTACTGATGAATTTTGATGAACTCTTTCTACATTAATATATATATTTGCTATAAATATTTTCTCTTGTTTGATATTTGCTACAAATATTAGCAGTGTTTTTGTGTTATTTGTGCTATAATTATGGGTGCTTTTATATAAAGATTTTATATTTTAATATTCTTTTACTTTTCGATTTCTTCTATCACATCACTGTTGGAAAATTCCATTTTCTTCAGTGATTTTATAAATTTAACCTCTTGATTTTTTAAAATAAATTTTTGAAAAACTTTTAAAATCTCATCTAGAATTTAATTTTGTTTGTGATTAAGAAATATCTAAGCTATTTTCCTGAAATAGGTAAAACAATCTGCCAAAATTATTATTAATTTCAGTAATAATGTGAAATTTTTCTATGTAATACATCAAGTTTTATACATTTAGAAGGTTTAATTTTGGAACCATTTCTCCTCCTTTTCCTCTTCCTCCTTCTTCTCTTTATGCACATTTTCCTTCTTCTTCTTTAAAGTATTCCCCTACCACTGACATACTATTTTGGTGGTTAAGGATTTTTTAATGTGTACTTGTATTTAGTAGGGGTAGTCTCCCCCAATTACTCATCTTTTTCAAAAGTTTCTTGCAATTCCTAAATATTTATTTTTCCTGATAAATTTAGGGTCATTTTGTAATGTTTGAAAACTTCCCATAAAAATATAATTGGAATTTCATGATTCCATACATTTATTTTAAGGAAAATGGCATGTTTTAATATCTCATTTTCAACTGATAACTGGCTGGTCTGTAGGATCCAGGACATCTTAATTCACATTCATGGTTCTTGGAAATGAAGACTGGAAGAGACTCAGGGGATCTCTCTCCCTATCCGTTTAGATGCAGGACTGCAAGCAGGATAGTGAGACTTTTTACGTGATGCTCAGGGATCCCAGTGGTAGAAAGCTGAAGATGTCAGGCCAGTTAAGGGCTATGTCGAAAACTACCATACTGTCACTTTTATAATCTTCTATCAGTCAAAGCAGTCACATGGCCTGCCCAGATTTGAGGTGGTGCAGAAAAAGATGACAACATTCAATGGAGGAGTGGCAAAGTCACATTGCAGAACAGGATGTGGGATGGGAGATATTGTTGTATTCATTTTTAGAAAATACAATTGTTTACGTCTCTTAAAGGGCATGCTGGAAATTTCATTCAGATTGAGTTGAATCTATAGATCATTTTGGAGTGAATACCATCTTACCCATACTGAATTTTCTAATTCTTGAACACAATATATCTATTTATTTAGATTTAGGTATTTTCAAAATTTATTTTTGAAAAGTAGTTTTTAGTGTAGGGATCTTGCTCATCTTTCCCTAAATACTTTTTTATTTCAAATGCTGCTGTAAAAGGTGTTTAACATTTTTTTTCCAGTTGTTACTGATGCTAAGATATAGAAATGCAATTGAATATTGATTGCTACAAACTTGCTAAATTCACTTATTTCTAGTAATCTCTCTAGATTCTTTAGTATTTTCTATGACACAATCATATTGTCTACAAAAAAAGGACAGTTCATTTCTTCAGGAGATATAGGAGTATTTACCTTTTCAATTTCTTTTTAAGTCATTTTCAGAAGTATGTGCTTTTTCCTATGTTTTACCCATTTTATCTGTTATCAAATTTATTGGAATAATGTTTTCAATAACAACTTAATTATTCTGTTAAAGTCTGAGGGATCTGTATGATGTTTGTCTCCTCTTTTATTTCTGATATTGGTAATTTGGATTTTTCTCTCTTTTCTCTTCATCACTCTTGCTGGAATTTTATCAGTTTGGCTTTAAGAGTAACAAATTTTGGCTGTTTTAATTTTCTCTATTTTATATTTTTTTGTTTATTGATTTTTCATCCTATCTTTATTATGTCCTTTGACTTTGGTTTTGATTTACTCTTGTTCTAGCTTCTTAAGATAAAACCTTAGATAGCTGCTTTTAAGCCTTTACCTTTAACATAAATATTTAAAACTATAAATTTCTTTCTAAGTCCTGTTTTGGTTGCATCTCACACATTCCACTATGTTTTTATTGCTTATTTATAAATATCTACTTATTTCTATTATGATTTCTTCCTTGATTCATGGGTTCTTGAAATATTTATTGCTATTTCCAAATATTTGGAAGATTTTTCTAGATATCTGTATTAACTTTCTATTTCTGTGTGAAAAACACCTCAAAACTTAGTGGCTTGAAGCAAAACTCACTTCTTATCTCAGTTTCTCTATGTCAGGAAACTGGGCATGACTCAGCCGGTTCCTACACTTCAGGGTCTCTCACAAGGCCATAATCAAGGTGTTGGCTGGGGGTACAGTCTCATATGAAGGCTCAACTGAGGAAGGATCCACTTCTTGGCTTGCTCACCTGATTATTGGCAGAATTCAGTTTCTCAACATAAATTAAAAATCTCTTCAAACTGTAATTCTAATTACATCCCATTGCCCTTTGAAATTGTTGTCATACATTTTACTGCTACAAATATTATAAACCCCTGGGTATACTGTCAATCTTCCTTTAAATGATTAATTTTTAAAAAGATTTAAGACAAAGAAAAAAATAAACTCTGGTTTATCCATGTATATCATTTCCACTTTCTCCATTCTTTTCTGTCAATCCTGATTTTTTTTTTTTTTTGGTGAAGAAGACTGGCCCTGGGCTAATATCCGTGCCTGTCTTCCTCCACTTTTTATGGGATGCAGGCACAGCATGGCTTGACAGGCGGTGTATCTGTCCACTCCTGGGGTCTGAACCTGTGAACCCCGGGCCGCCAAAGCAGACCTCGCTAACTTAACCACTACACCACTGGGCCAGCCCCCTGTCAATCCTGATTTTTATACAATATTGTTTTCTTCTCCTAGAATAACTTCTTTTTGCCTTTCTTGCAATGTAAGTTGGTTGGCTAGGGCTTTTTTCACTGCTCAAATAGTAGCTGATTACTGACTTGCATAAAGGCAGGCTGAGACTGCATTCAGCTCAGCCAAAAAATAGCTGGAAGAGTGAGCAGAAATTTCAGCAGCTTCCCAGCGCAGAGGTGTGGGAAAGAGTTTGGAGCTCAAGTTCTGCCAGTTTAGAGTGACATTAAATGCATCAGGCTTTCCATTGAAACCCAAGAAGGTCCATGCCTCAGGATTAAAGTCTACATCCCAGGATTCCCAGGATTAAGGACTATACTATAGGACTTTTAGGTATTCCTCTACCAACTGGACTACTTTTATTTCTTTACCCTTCATAATTTCCACTATTTAATAGTTCAGGTGGGTCAATAGAGGCATTGCATTATATCTTTCCTACAAATGATGTATTTCTCAAGCAAAGCACTAAATAAACTTCGATCAAGGTCTCCCACTCAAGTAAAAAGGAATTGGGTGCCTTTTCCTAGCATCAACTGACTTAATGTCACACGTGAGAGATATAGCTGAGTTTTATTCTCTCGAGTCAAGATAATCTCATGGGAAAAGAATAATAGTGTTTTTCCTAAGGGTTATCGCCCATTTGTGTGCTTCTTTCCAATTTGTCATGATTTTTGTTTTCACCATTTTTTACCCATCTGAACCAAATTTCAGATTTTAAGTCATTGTGTGAGTTGTGAGGGGTATAATATGTTCATGTGATGTACTTCTTAGCCAATTTATGCCCACGGGACATGGGGAAATTTGTGCTTTGGTTCAGTAAGATGTAATTTGGGGGGAGCAAATTGGTACATCATGCATTATTCCAACAGCTTGATAGTGTTTTCATTTGTGATTTGGATCACAGGCTAAGTGAAGTCCAAAGTGGAATTAAAAGCCTATTTCTAGATAAATCTGTTTGAGGCCACCAGGAGCTATAGCTAATGGTCTTTTGTAACATCCTTATAAGCGATATAGTGGTTCTTAGCCCCAGCAAATCCTCCTCAAATGATTTTAGATAGCTTTTCTGTTATTGTTATAGAACGTTAGCCTCTATTACATCGGTGACCTTGGTTGACTTAAGGAAACATGTTGTTATTATGCCCATTATTCTACATCGTTCATCTCGTATATTCAAGTAGCTACCTTCAGAGGCTGGACCAAAGACATTCTATTCCTTTTGTTGAGTCAATACCTGGATTCTTTGGGGGATTGCCATTACCCACTTTAATTCTTCCTTCTGAATACTCTAAGACCTTCCATAACACCATTCTTTATGTAAGATGTCATGATCATCCATTCATCAAGGGCTTATTTGTCTGACAAAATGATGAAGCTATTAGCCACAATGCATGAATTTGTAAATATCCAGACATTGCTCTGAAGGTGAGAACCAAATGCTTCTTGCACTGACAGATATACGGCTCATAAGTCTGGCCTCTGGGTGGACTTAACTTTGTCATATTTGACCTATATTTTACCATTCAGAGGGAATGTTAGCAGATTTCCATGTGAATCCTTCAGTTTGGGAACTTCCATTGGGAAATTAAGTATCTTGTGTTTCTTTAGCAGGAAGTGAATAGTTGCATTCATATCATTTAGAAAAAGAAGTAAGTGGCAAATTCTGCCAAAGGTTCTATTTTATTCTGAAAGTTATGCTTACGAATAAGATGTACGTCCCCTGAGCCACCTCTCAGAGCATATTTCTGTGTATACTATTTCCATTTCATTAAAGAACTTTGTTATTATATTCCCTCTTCTTTGGAATGACCCTCTGACATCACCCATGACATAAAGGGCACTGGTGATGCATTTAAGTTGTGTCCACAAACATCCAATGACTTCTAGTAGTGGTCTTTCAAATGGCATCTGGCCACTGTATCAAGAAGTTATTGAATCTCAAATCCCGGTGTTCATTAAGAGTGGCAGTATTAGGCTTCTGCCAGTCTCCAGGCTGCAAATATTTATACAGTAAACACTTCTGAAAGCATCTGAGCACTAGTATTATGGAGTTCCAGTGACATTGCATGAGTAACTTCCCATTATAAATCTCCTAGAGCCAGTGTCATTTCTTTCTTGTAATTAGGATATGAAAGGGATAGTGGTGAATTTGGTAGGGTTTATAGAATGTCTCTAATATCATGGACGTGTTATTCCTAGAAACTTGCCTGATTGGTTCAGGCTCTGTATTTTGGCTAGATGGATCAGTCATACTTCACTAACCATACGTATCATAGCTCTCATATCCTCCCAAGCTTCTTCCTTTGAAAGAAACCATTATGAAGTTATCAGTGTGATGAATTCGCTTACTTTGAGTATAGTCACATCTAAATTTCATTAAAAAACATGCAGAATGTTAAGTATATATATCCTTGGGAAAAATGGTAAACATATATTGCATTCCTTTCCACATAAAAGAAAACTATGCCTGACATTCCTTTGATTATAAAAATTCATCCGGAACCATAAAGATACATAAATTGCAATTAAATTTTGAAAGAATAATGAACCTTCTAGATGATAATACAGATTATAATGTTGCAACATTTAAAATCACGTGGTACTGTTTCAAAAATAGATATATAGGTAAATGAATAAAAGGACTTGTAAATTAAGCCAATTTCACATACATATTTAAAATGAGTGTGTTTGTTAGGACACTCTTGCTTGTAAATGACAAAAAACCCAACTCAAATTGTTTCGAAATATAAAGGTAGTTGTTGATTGGCTAACATAAATGCAAACTTCAAAGTTATGGAAATCTTCCTAGTTAGTTGACAAAATGGATCAATTATGTTATAAAGGAGTTCTTTTCTTTATTCGCCATGTCCCATTTGTCACAGCACTGGATTTATCTTAAATCTGGCTCCCCTAGCACTAGAAGGACTGCTATCTGTGACAAGTCAGAGAGAGGGTTCTTTCTATGACTCTGGTAGAGGTAATTGACCCTGATTATCAGGTGGAAATGGAAATGCTATAACACAGGAATGCTCTGTGTTATAGGAAGAATATTTTTGTCTCTCAGGTGATCCACTTGGCTACCTCTTACTACTCTCATCCAATTGTGACAGTAAATGAGAAGATACAGGAACCGTGGCCTGAAAAAGACCTTGTGAAGAGGTCATTAGACCTTTGGGGGGTGAAATTCTGGGCTACAGTTCTAGGTAAGTCATTGAGACCAGTCATGGCGCTAGCAGAAGGTGACATGAGAAGAATAGAATTGATAGTGAAGGAAGAAGATGATAAGCAGAAGTTGCAACTCTAAGATCAGCTGCAGTGGCAACAGACATAGTTTATCCCTCTAACTGTTCTCTTCTAATTTCCCCCCAGGAAGAAGATCCTAGAAGAGCTATTCCCATAATATATATGAAAAAATGGGTTTGAGCAGCATAAGGGGTGGACTGTGGTGTATATGGTGATGTACATATACATCACCCTGCCCTGCTCTCCCTTTAGGGAAGAAGAATTTATTGCTCTTGTTGCTGGGAGTGACATTAGTGGTTAGTCTCTTCGAGGTCAGCTTCTTCGAGGTTCATGTAAGTTGCAGAGGGCCTCCTCATCAAAGGTCTGATGCTCTTTCCCAGAGCAGTCTCTCATTGCTCCCAGATCAATAATTAGGTTCAAGTGTCAGTAGAGCTAATGGAGGAAATATAGTTCTATTTTAGAAGGAAATAGTTTATTTGATTACAAAAATGCAGAATCTGGATGATATGTACTGGTAATAACTGGGGTTACATATGTGGAAATAGATCTTTTGAATACTGAGACAGGAGGACAAAATATAAGGCTACATGGGGGAAAGTTTATTAATATGGGGATATTTTCTCATGAATATGCAAGACAAAATATAAGATGACTAAAACTTACTGAGCACATACTGTATGCTAAACATATAGGGGAGTATTCTAAACTTTCAGAGTAGGGTCTCCCACGTTGCCCCATAACTCAGCCTTCAATAGCCTCCTATGTTCTATTCAACCAATTGCTTCTAGGTAATGGGTAATATGGTTAAACCAGTGAATACTATGGTGGTGAGCAATTTGCTTTACTTTATTTACTATAAAATGTGTCCCCTGGTTAGAGATGACAATGCGTGGAATATCAGGTCAATGGATAAAAGATTCTGATCCATAAATAATAATGCAGACTCAAGCACTAAGAGTAGAAGGGATAAATATTTATCTAGAATATGTGATGACAAGATGCTGTCTCCTCTCAACCCCTCTAGGTTGAGGGGTTTCAATGAAGTAATCTGCCACAGATTGTTGGCTGGTTTCCCTAAAGAATTGTACCCTATGAGAAAGTCAGCATTGGACTTTACTGATGGAATTTTGGACATTCAGCAGTAATAGTAGCCAGATCAGGATTGGTGAAAGATGGATCATATTGTTCATTGAGCCTATGTAGAGCATTCATCTCTGACATAGTGACCACAAAAGTGGCTGAGGAAAAAGGCTGACTTATGTGCACAAAACAGGTCATCTTGTCAACCAGACTTTCGAGAGCCTTCTCTGCAGTGGATTCTCTCTGGTAGGCACTTATATGAGAAACAAACATTCTTACATTTGGTGTCCATTCTAGGAGATCCATCCACATACCACTCCTCCAGACGGCTTTGTCATCCATTCTTCCATTTTTTCCTTTCCCTCAATACTTCACCAAATCTGTAGTCACTGTCCATGAGTCACTGTAGATTCATAACTCAGGCCATTTCTTCTTCCATGTGAAGTGGAAATCTATATGTACCACTCAAACTACTGCTTACTGGGCGGATTTTCCTTCACAACAATCCTTTAAGACCATCTTCAGGTGAGAATGTAGTGCAGCAGTTGCCTACTTGTGGTGGTTGCTGCCGTACTATGCAGGTGCATTCACACACTTGCTCTTATTTTTCTTCTTTCCATTTTTCTACTTATTTTGGTTTCACTTTTCTGTCATGTTAGTAACGTCTTGAATATATGTTTAGTGCATTGGTTTTTTAAGATTTATCATTTTCTGATACATGCAAATAAATTTTAGCTGACTCTCACAAGATTGGATATGTTTGATTTTCATTACTGCTAAACTCACAATATTTTCTAATTTCTATTGTAATTTACCTCACCCATGGGTTACTTGGAAATGCACTGTTTAATTTTCAAAAGTACAGGAATTATCTGGTTACTTTTTGATTTTTATTTTCTAGCTTATTTTCCTCACGTTCAGAGACACACCTTATGATTGTAATTCTTTGAAATTTTTTGAGAATTACTTTATGGCCCAGCATCTAATCAACTTTGAAAAATGTTCCATGTGAACTGGAAAATACCATGTGTTTTGCAGTTGTTGAATGTATTGCTTTCTTATGTCAATAGATCAAGCTTGTTAATTATGTTGTCTAAATTTTTTATATCTTCATGAATTTTTGGTGTGTGCCTGTTCTTTCAATGACTAAGAGTTGTGCTAATATTTCTATTATTGCTGATTTATCTCTTATTCCTTTCAGTTCAATCTATTTTTTTAAAGATGTATGTTATAAAGCTATGTTTTTAGGTGCATATCAACTTATAATTGTTATGTATTTCTGCTATATTGATCTGTTGCCATTGTAAAACTTTTATATCTGGAAATGCTTCTTGCCTTGATGTCTGTTTTTTTTTTCTGATTTTGGTATAGAAACAGTGCACTCTTTTTGGTTAGAGTTTATGCAGTTTATTCCACTATTTTATTTTCACCTTTTATCCTCTTATTTAAGATGTTCATCTTGTAAGGCTCATACCATTGAATTCTGTTTTCATTTGGCACTCTGAAGATGTTATTCCTCTAACTTCTTGCTTTCATTCCTTTCAAGAAATTGGTTTTCAGTATTATTGTTACTTCCTCGAATGCAATATGTCCTTAAGGTTTTCTCTTTGGCTTTGTTTTTTTATGCTGTACCCTTTCTATTTATCCTTTTTTGAAAATTTATCCTCTTAAAATTTTATTCTTCATGAAATTTGTAACTCTCCATGAATGTAGAACTTAATGTCTTTCAATAATTTTGGAAAAAAATTCATCCATATCTCTTGAAATATTTTGCCTACCATAGTCTCTTTCTTTTCTAGTTCTGGAATTGTAATTAAATTAAATGTATGTTGGAGCTATGCACTGTGCTTTTAAAATGTGTTTTATGCTATTTTCTGCATTGTCCATCCTTTTATCTCTCTCTGCTTTTGTTTGCATATTCACTTCTAATCTTACTTCCCAGCAACTAATTCTCTATTCATATGTGTCTAATTTGCTGTTAAACCCAATGATTGAGTTCTTAATTTCAGTTACTAAATCTTTCAGTTTTCAAATTGCTTTGATTCAATTTATTATCCATCTTGTACTTTAATTATTTGAACACACTGTTTATGTTATTTTATTTTATTTTGCTTGAGGAAGATTAGCCCTGAGTTAACATCTGTGCCAATCTTCCTCCATCTTGTATGTAGGTCGCTGCCACAGCATGGCTGACGAGTGTAGGTCTACACTGGGATCTGACCCCACGAACCTGGGTGCCAAAGCAGAGAGCGCTGAACTCAACCACTACACCACAGGGCTGGCCCCTCACTAAGTTTATTTTTAAATGCTTGTATTTTCATAGTCTGGATCAATCAAATATACCTGCTTCTATTGCTATTGTTTTTCAATTGGGTCTTGTATTCTCTTATGATTTGTTATTTTTGTTTTTGTGCCAGATTTATATTTAAAAAGATGTGGAGATAGTTCAAGGATTCCATGATGTTTTCTTCTTTAAGAGAGGATTTCATTTTTTTCTAGATGGCAGCCAGGCTTGGGTAAAAAAAAATCCCAGATAATCTAATCAAGAAATTAGATGATTCAACGGCTTGAGTTTCTCTGAGGACTGCTCTATTTTCTATTCACCCTGACTCCAAGAGTAAAGCCCTTTGTGGTCTCAAATGAGAGCTTGGCTGTTTACAACAGCCTCCTCTCCCTGATAGACCTAGAATCCCATTTGTTGTCCCCCAGGGTAAAGCATCTGTAGGAAGTTGAACTTAGCTTTTCAGGCTTTCATTTGTGCTTTCAGGCTTTCATTGCCCATATCTTTAGAGAAAAGAAGCCATGAAATGCAAGATTAGCTCTCTGGTTTCTCCTCTCTTCAAAATATTGGCCCTGCAAATCCTGGATTCCTTGTTAGATCTCTAATGCTTTTATATACATGCATTTTATATTTTTCTAGCTCTTCCAGCTGTTCTTATTGGGAGACTTAGTGCAAAACAAGCCATTCTTGCTTTTCCAGGAGACAAATATTATCTTTCCATTTAATTTTCTAGTTTGGCATTGGACGTGGCTTATAGAGATTTACTGTGGATTCTTACCCATTTTGAGGCAATGTCTATATCAGTTAAGAATTTCCGTGTGTTATTCTTACTGGAGCACATAAATTCAGATTCTGGGGTGCTGTAGATATCATATATCTGGCAAATTCTTTCACTTCGTTCAGTTACATAGAAAACATTAGTAGTTATTTGCATTCAGCTGGAAGGGACATAGAGAGGTATGCCTATAGTTCTCCAGCTCTGAGTCATAATTTAGTTCACAGTAATCTTGATCTTATCAGATAGTTCTCCTAAATTAAGGATAACTTCTATATCTTTGCCATTCACCAGTAAGAGAAGAACAGGGCTTAGATGTATTCTTTAAATCTTAGAAATAATACTTGTAACATTTGGGGTTGCTGGATTTCCTCCATTTATTAGGTAAGCTGAAAACCTCCAACTTTTGGCGTGGCTTAGCACATAATAAAGATCTTCAGCTGGTTCATGTAGGTATTTAATGACTCTTTAACTAAGATTTATGACCTGGAAAATGCAATATTAAACTAAATATATGTGAAGATGAACGTGCTCAATGGAGCCCACAGTAAGTCATATTAAAACAAATAACAATGGAAGCTGTCAGAGATTTGATATACAGACAGGCTCTTGTTGGAAAATAAGTCCTTTGTTGTAGAAACAGTTAGTCAATTCATACTGGACTAAAATTAAGAGATTAAATTAATTGACTGAAAATTGTTATGGTTCCACCTGACATAGATTCAGGCCCTGCTCAACAACATCTACTCCAACCCAGAACTACAGGTCTGTGATTACTTGTCTTTTCAAGAATTGAAACAGCAGTTACTTCCCAGTTTCAAGACTTTCTTCCTCTGAGCCTCAGGGTCGTGGGTAAAGGCTCTAACAGCTAGAGTAAGGACCTCCTTTGTTGGAGATATGAATGGATAAGGAAACCTGAAACTGGTTTTCCTTTCATTTGGGCTGGAATATTATTTGCGTTACCAAAGTATTTCCTAATATGAAGCTCATAACCTATTATTTACTTTGTTTAACACTTTTTTCTTTTCAAATTATTGGCTTTTCACATATTTGGTTCTTTGCTACCTTTTCTTGGCAAGAGTGAATTCGTTTTTTCTCTAAGGATTGTTTTAGGGGAGAAAACTGTCCAGAAAAGATTACTTTCTTTGAATTTGTTCCAAACATTCTAATAAACTAATCTACAAAGACCTTACATTTCTTTCATTTA